>CM048746.1:306759192-309159192 GCA_026315105.1 Locusta migratoria
ATGTGGTTGGAGAACACGGGGCCCCAAGCTAATGCACTCTTCCTTCCTTCTTTACTTACTGGACTGCATTTCCTTCCCCCCTCCCCTCCCATTTTTTCCTATCCTCACTTCTTCCTCTCCCCACCGGGGCACTGATAAACTCAGTAGTTTAGTCCCCCTATCCCAAACAACCACCCAACCCCCTTCTAATCACAGTCCGGGTTTGTGCTCTCACGTCCCTACCTCTCCCTTTTGCATTCTCCTGCCAATCCCATACTACTACTCAGTCCACCCCTCGCCTATAGCTCCATATGCAATTGTTCCACAATCTAAGGACGTCAGTTTCACCAGAAACACTCCGCCACCAGTTTCTGGCCATACTTGACACATTCCATGATGCAGAAATGATATACACTGATAGATGGCAGAGTTGGTTATGCCTATCTTCATGGTGACCATATTGAACAATGCTCCCTATCTCCTGGAAGTACCGTCTATAGGCCAGAGCTGATAGCAGTAATTCGTTCTCTAGACCACCTCCGTGCATGCCCCAGGACGTCGTATGTCATCTGCAGTGACTCCCTAAGAGGTTTGCAAGCCCTTGACTGGTGTTTTCCCAAACAATATTTGGTCCAGTCCATTCAGGACTCTGTCTTCTGTCCATTCTGTGGCCCTTGCCTGGACCCCAGGCCACTTTTGCATCCCAGTAACCGAACGAGTTGATCAGCTGGCCAAGCAGATCACCAACTCCTGGCCCCTGGAAAGGGATATATGATTGGGTTTGCACTGCAAGACCTTTGTGGCCTGGAATTCAAAATAGTCAACATTGAGCATGCCGAATAAGCTCCATGCGATCAAGATTTCGACAGTAGCATGGAAGTCTTCCCTCAGGCCTTCTTGAAGGGATTTGTTCATCCTCTGTTGCCTGCGTATTGGCTATATGTGGCTAACAAATGGCCATCTTCTCTGTCGTGAAGACCTGCCCTTGTCACTGTGGCACTCTCATGACTGTAGTCCGCATCCTGCTGAATTGACTCCTTTCGTTTGCCTGCTGCACTCAGTAAGATCCTCTGATACGATGCTACTATGGCCATTTGTGTTTTATTCATGCAACTGGTTTTTATCATTTGATTTAACGGTGGGTACCTAAGATCGATCTTTCAGGCACCCACCACTTTTTTTTTCTTTTGTGTTGTATGTCCTGCTTTTAATTGGAGGTTTTAGTATGTGCAAAGAAGCTGGCTCATCCTTTTTTATCATCGTGATCAGCCAGCCACAGTATTTTGCTAAAAAAAATTTCATTCCGTTAAATACTTAGTTTATCCCCTTCTGTGTGGCTTTTATTTTTGGTATCAGTGAAATGTTCATTGTCAATGTGTACCTCTCATGGGATTTCCCTTCTGTTTGTTCAGCACCAGATTTTCTTTTGTTCCATTACACTTTAAAGTCATTACTAGGAACAGAGGACTGATGAACTAGCAGTTTAATCCCCTCTAAACAACAAGTATTCCATATTCTGTTGTTGTTGTGGTCTTCAGGCCGCAGACTAGTTTGATGCAGCTCTCCACACTACCCTTTCCAGTGTAAGCCTCTTCACCTCAAAATAAGAACAGCAACGTAAATCCTTTTGAATCTGCTTACTGTATTTGTCCCTCGGTCTCCTCCTACGTTTTTCACCCCACACACTTCTTTCTAATGCTAAGTTGACGATTCCATAATGTCTAAGAATGTGTTCCACAAACGTAACCTTCTCTTAGTCAGCATATGCCAGAAACTCCTTTTCTCCCCAATTATGTTGAGTACCTCCTCGTTAGTTAAGTGATCTACCCATCTGATCTTCATTTATCTGTAGCACCACATTTCAAAAGTTTCTCTCTTCTTTTTGTCTGAACTCCTTACCGTCCACGTTCCACTACCATACAATGCTGCAATCTAGACAAATACTTTCAGAAAGGACTTCCTAACATTTAAATTAATATTGGATGTCAACAAATTTCGCTTCTTCAGAAACACTTTTCTTCCCATATATATTCTGCATTTTGTATCTTCTTTGTTTGGCTATCTGAAATTATTTTGCTACCCAAATAACAAAACTCATCTACTACTTTTATTGTCTCAATACCTAATCTAATTCTTATATCTTCCTTTGAAGACACTGTCCATTCCATTTAATTGTTCTTCTAGGTCCTTTGCTGTTTCTAACAGAATTATTATGTCATCAGCAAACAACAGAGTTTTTATTTCTTCTCCCTGAACTTTAATTCCTTCTCCAAATTTCTCCTTATATTCCTTCACAGCTTGCTCAATGTACAGATTGAACACATAAGGGGAAGCCTACAATCCTGTCTTACTGCTTTCCCAAACACTGCAACCAATTTATTCCCTTTGACTCTTGTAACTGCTGTCTTATTTTTGTACAAGTTGAATTTAAGTATTTGCTCCCTATATTTTACCCTTGCTACCTTCAGAATTTGAAAGAATGTATCCCAATCAACATTATCAAAAGTTTTCTCCAGATCTAGAAATGCTAAAAATGTAGGTTTTCCTTTGATTAATCTATCTTCTAAGATAAGTCTTAATGTGAGTATTGCCTCATGTGTTCCTAAATTTCTCCTAAATCCAAATTGATCTTCCCCAAGATTGGATTCCACAAGTTTTTCCATTTGTCTGTAAATAATTTGTGTTAGTATTTTGCATCCATGACTTATGAAACTAATAGTTCTGTAATTTTCACAATTTTCTGTGCTGGCTTTCTTTGGAATTGCAATTACTATATTCTTCTTGATGTCATAGGGTATTTTCCCTTTCTCAAACATCTTGCATACCAGGTGAAACAATTGCTTTGTGTCTGGCTTTCCTAACAATATCAGCAGTTCAGACAGAATATCATCTAGTTAAAATTATAACAGTCCAGATCACAGAATGGTTATTTTTTATTTCATGACCAGTTTCAGTCAAGTGTAGGACCATCGTCAGATGATTAGCACTGTGGTGGCAGGTTGTGGCAGTGATCACGGTGAGCCTCACAAATGTGGAGCAGTCCATGTTTGTGCAGCTTGCCACATTCACCGCCACCACTTGCCACCGTGGTGCTAATCATCTGACGATGGTCCTACACTTGACTGAAACTGGTCATGAAATAAAAAATAACAATCCTGCTATTTGGACAGTTTTAATTTTAATTTTAACTATTGTTTTAAGATCGCTGTTTCTCCATCATGCTTTCTGAAATTACAGAATATCATCTACTCTGTGGGCCTTGTTTCTACTTGAATCTTTTAGTGCTCTGTCAAATTCTTCTGGTAATCATATCTCCTGTCTCATCTTGCTCTACTGTGTTTTCAGTTCCTAGAATACTGCCTTGAAGTTCATTTCCTTTGTATAGGGCCTCTATATATTCTTTCCACGTTTCAGCTTTCTCTTCTTTGCTTAGTACTGGTTTTCCATTTGTGCTCTTGATGTTCATGCAGCTGTTTTTCTTCTCTCCAAATATTTCCATTTTTCCCTTAAGCGGCATCTCTATTTCCCCTAGTTATACATTCTTCTAAGGTCTTGCATTTCTCCTCAAGCCAGTCCTGCTTAGTCAGTCTGCACTTTCTGCCAACCTCATTTTTCAGACATCTGTACTTCCTTTTTCCTGCTTCGCTTCATGCAATTTTATATTTTCTCCTTTCATCAATTAAGTTCAGTATCTCCTATGTTATCCAAGGATTTCTATTAGGCCTTGTCCTCCTGCCTATATAATCCTCTGCGGCCTTCACTATTCTCTCTCTCTAGAGCTACCCATTCTTCTTCTACTGTATTACTTTCCTTCATTTCAACCAATACTTGTGTAATGTTCCTTCTGAAACTCTCAACCACCTCTCGTTCCTCTAACTTGTCCAGGTTTTATCTCCTTAGTTCTCTACCTTTTTGCAGTCTCTTATGTTTTAATCTACAGTTCAGAACCAGTAAGTTATGGTCAGAGTCTATATCTGCCCCTGGATAAGTCTTACCATTTAAAAATGTTGTTTCTAAACCTTTGCCTTACCATTATAATGTCGATCTGGTACGTCCCAGTGTCGTCTGATCTTTTCCACATGTATAACCTTTTCTCATAATGATTAAAGTCAGTCCTGTTGTCTCGGGGTAAAGTGTTCGACTGAAAACTGAAGGGTCATGAGTTTGAAAACCTGTTGGACCTTGGATTTTTTCAGTCTGTGTTTTTACCCAACCTTCACCTCTCAACGATGTGAGGAGTCACCAGAAACAACACGTGGTTCGGATTTCTTGTTAAGCTGTAGGGTACCTTTCCCCAGTTGCATAAATGGGGTAGGTTAGGGACACGCAAGTCACCGAAGTGGCTTCCACTCGAAAGACTTGCACCTGGTCAGTGAGCCACGTAAAATTATAATAATAATAATAATATTTATTATTATTATTAAACCAAATTTTTGTGATGATGAAATTGTGCTCTACCAGGCGATCTCGTTCATTTATTTTCCCCAGTCCATATTCACCTACTAAATTTCCTTCTCTTCCCTTTCCTACTACTGAGTTCCAGTCCCCCATCACAATCAAATTTTCCTCTCCCTTAACTGTCTGAATAATTTCTTTTATCTTCTCATATATTTCTTTGATGTTTTCGTCATTGCCAGAAACTTGTACTACTGTGGTCTGTGTTAGCTTCATGCCTATCTTTGCTACAATAATGTGTTCACTATGCTGTTCATAGTAAATTACCCACACTCTTGTGTTACCACCAATTGATTTTGTATTTATAACTCTGTTCTCACCTGACCAGAAATCTTATTCATCCTGCCAGCGAACATCAGTAATCCCTTCCATTCTAACTTTAACCTATCCATTTCTCTTTTCAAATTTTCTAACTTACCCACCCAATTAAGGGGTAGAACATTCCATACCATGATTGATAGAATGCCTGTTTTTGTTTGTCTTGATGACAATATCCTCCTGAGTAGTTCCCGCCCAGATATTCAAATGGGGACTATATTACCTCCAGAACATTTTACTAAATACGATGTCGTCATTGTATATTCATACAGTAGCTCTGCATGTCCTCAGGAAAAGTAACTGCTGTAGTTTCCCCTTGTTTTCAGCCATTCACAGCAACTGAATGGCAAAGCCACATTTGCTGATGTTACAAGGCCAGCTCAGTCAATCATCCAGATTGTTACCCCCTGTAACTACTGAAAAAGCTGCTGCCCCTCTTCAGGAACCAGTCATACATATCCACAGATTAACAATAATTGTCTTGCCTAGTGATCCACCGATCAGTAGAGAAAATGTTATGCAAAATCTTTCAAAATTAATGCACATCCCCTAGATGTTTTTTTGAGGAACAGCACTCATGGGTGAAAACGGTTGATTATATCTCTTATGTTGAAAAAGTTCTGGTACATTCGTAATTTCACAACAGTGTGTTGGAGTGAAGTGCGGTGGGCATTCCTGCACACACTAGAGTTGAATATGTAACTGCCAGAAGTTTCATTATTGCATGTTAGTTATTGTTCATTGCTGTAGTGAGTAGAATTTTGCATCACACAGTTTGTGAATTTCAAGATGGCAAAGTTAGAGAAGCATTAATTGTTGTGTGAAACTCAAGAAAAATTTTACAGATACACACCAAATGATGCAGGAAGCCTGCGGTGATATGTGCTTAAAGCGCACTTGGTGTTGAGAATTGTTCACACTGTTTACAAGTGGACAGACAGAAATAAAATATCTCCATTGTTCAGGACAGCCTTCATTGTCTGTCGAGGATACTCATGCCAGCAACATCAACAAAACTTCGCTTGCCAACAAAGACTTCTTCTCTAAGAGATTTCAGAAGAATATAACAGTTCAGTTGGATCATGTCATGAAATCCTAAAAAAGCAGCTTGGAATGTATCATGTTGACAAGTTCATTTCACAGTTGATGAGTCAAGACCCGAAAGACTGTTGCTTCACAATCTATGACGAGCTTTTAGATCACATAAATGGCAACAAGGTGTTTAATAAGAGGATGGCATTACTGGGATGAGACATGGCTTGAAAACCCTGTTGAAAGGACAGAAATTTAAAATGTTAGGCGAGGTAATAGAAAAATCACAGACAGTGCTTCCATGCAATCCAGCAAGAGACATAACAAGACCGCTTCTGGAAGTGGAAGCAGTCTTGAGGCCATGCACAGTAAGTGAAAGGAGGCAAAGAAAAATTTTGAAGACAAAGTTCCAGAATATTTTGGACAGACCTCGTATCCCAAAAACAAAAAGTGTACCTCTTTCCTGATATTGTAAAATCATGTGGTGGCTTGGTTATATCGATTTATATCTATAAAAAAATCTGTGTGTGCGTGTGTGTGTGTGTGTGTGTGTGTGTGTGTGTGTGTTGGAGTAATTGTGATTAAATCTTCAGATTAGTCCATCAGGTAATCATTTGAAGTTTTGTAGCAATCAGATCAAGATATTTATTGATTTGAAGTATATAACATGAAATGTGGAACCTTTGGAAAAGCTATTTACTCTTACTTTTCAACTTTACTGTGTTTCTTAAAATGTTTTTATTGGTTACTATGTTTTATGTAATATGATTCAACACAATGAATACCATTCTTACACAATCCTCATTGTGTTTAATCCATATTTACATACTAATATCACAGTCTAACTTATATGTAAAAGTTTATGTAGCATCCCTATAGGAGAAAGAGCCAATCGTGGTGGCACTACCAGTACACTGCCTAACACGGACAGTTACTGTAGCGTTGCTAGTGCTCCAAGCACCAGCACTGTAGTAACAGAAGAATGGTGTGATACAAATGGAGAACTTGCTATTTTAAATGCTGTTAGTTCCATATTTCCCAGTCACTAAATGTAGTGGTGAATTTTCCAATATGAATAGAAAAAACTAATTAAAGTAATATTCCATCTCAGTTAATATCAGCCTATAGCAATAAAATGTCACTACAGTGCAATACATATGGTTCACAGACATTCGTTCACAGTAGCAGAATTGTAATTTTATCGAACAAAATCATGTAAGGCAAGAAATGAGTTGTAACTGGATGTGCAGATGTGCCATTTTGGCACCAAGAAATGATGATGTTGACAAGGTCAATGAGCGTATTCAATTGCATCTAACTAGGGAAACAGTCACATGCAAATTAATCAACACAGGAATAGAGAAAGAAGATTATCCGACTGGATTTTTGAACTTATTGGAACCACCCAGAATGCCGCTGCAGGTATTAAAATTGAACATTGGATCACCGGTATTGTTCATTCACAACTTAATCACACCAAAGTTTTGCAATGGAACCCCAATTGAACATCAAAAAATTGAGACCAAATTTAATCAATGGAACAATCGTCAGTGGTAGATTTAAAGGCGAAAACACTGATGATTCCCAATGATTTACAAATGTAATTCAAATGGCTCCAGTTCCTTTTGCATCTTGCCTTTGCTATTACTATCAACAAAACACAAGACCATTCATTGACTATAGCTGGCTTAAATTTGGAACATTCATTCATGCTTTTCATATGGCCAGTTGTTGTATGTGGCTTGCTCCCAAGTTGACACACCAGAAAATTTATTTGTTTTTACTCCAAATAGAAAAACACCAAACAGTTCTATCTGTTGGCCTTAAAATGAAGTAATAAAAGAAATGCAATTCGTCATTTCTCTTAAGTACAAGTGGTGTTTCCCCTTTCCTTGGGTGTAGCAAGGCATTCTACTTATAGATATATCTGCTAAAACTTCATCACATGATCTCCGCCCCTCCAGTAGAAGTCATCTGGCTACAGTAATTAGTGCTACCCCTGCAAAGTTAGGGTGGTTTGATAGTTGAGTATAATTTCTTAATTTTTTGCTGAAATGGAATTGTGATATGCCTTTAATTCCCCCCTAGCCATACTGTCTCTATTTTTGTTTTCAGGCAAATATCAGCATCATTGGGACATTATATTCTTGTTTTGAAAGTTAACACCCCCTTAGATTATGTTTATGTATAAATCCATGACAAAATATGGCAAGCAGTGTTTAACTTAGTTTTGATGTGTTGCTTCAGGATCGTGGCATTCTGGCACAGTCATTTGGAAAACAGACAGAAGTGGGATACATTCTTAGTCTCGGTGTCAGCAAAGCTCATCGTCGTAATGGCATTGCATCGCTTCTGCTGGACAACCTCATTTCACACCTTACGACATTGGAGCATTCAGATTGCAAGGCAATCTTCCTGCATGTGTTGACTACAAATTCAGCTGCCATTCATTTTTATGAACATAGAAACTTCAGGTAATAAAAAAGTAATGACTAATGTTTCTTGCTGTAAAGTCTTACATCTGCTACAGTGTAAAGGTGGCCTTAGTTAAATAATCAGTGGTGAGATATATCTGGCAGCTTTTGTTTTCTCACCTTGTGATCAGTGTGTCCAGTGAGGAATAAATTGTCACTTCAGAATTCTTCTTGTACTTTACCATTACTTCAACTACTGTGCATAAACGGTAGCCTTTTTCTTTAACATGAATGAATTTTAGAATATCCCAAAGGCCTAACATCCAGTTGTGTTTCTGAACTTGTTTTTGTCGTTACTGCTTTTGCTGCTAGTCTTTCCTTTAATCTCAATTATTTTTAATATTGGTTTGTGTGTTTGTTTCCATTTACAGAAATAATAAAGTAAATGCATTTGCATTCAGCAGAGAGTTGCAGAAAAGAATGTAGTCAACTAAGTCTTAACCCTAATGCAATCTTCCTTGTCAGAAAAATCAACGTCAGTTGTTTATAGATATTTTTATTAACCACTTCCAGTTTTGGGACATTACAGTCCCATTTTCAGGAGGCCAAGTAACTGCAAAAATACAGAAGGGAATGGGGGATTGGTGGATAAAAATATAATGCAAACACAAACAATCCCCCCTCCACAATAAACTAAAATAACAATAATAATAATAATTAAAGAGGCAACACACTTCATGAACTTTTGTCATGGACTGCATGATAGAAATTAGTCAGTATAGGCCCTATGTCACAATGTGTCACATTGTTCTAGGAAGGATAGAGCCTTGTAGAAAACAATGTACCAAAAAGTATCAAGTGGATGAGTGGAGTGTGTACATGAGGGGGAGGGGGGGGGCAAAAGGGGGGGGGGGGTGCCAGGAAAACCAAATAGGAGTGGTGATATACTGCTGTAATCCAGGTGCCTGGAAGGCCATTGTGTGGGAGAGGCTGGTGGTAAAGTAGCAGGAACAGATGTTTTGTGATCTCAGGGGTGGCTGTGAGGTTGTTGTTGCCCACTAGAATTAACTCAGGTGCTAGTGCTAAGCATTTTGGCAAGTTTTGTACCTAAAGTTAGAGAATAGGAAACCATACATCATCAGGAAACTAATGTCATGTCACGGAGCCTCAGGGATACCGGGCGACCTCCCTGAGTAAGTTGCCTTGCACTGCGCGGGGTTATCGTGGTGTGGACCATATAAATCCCCAAATCTCGTGGGACTAAGATGAACACAAAAATCCGAGGGGCAATCTGAGACCTCAGATACTCAAACATCGGGATCAGGACCGATGGAGTGCACTCCTACTTCTCAGACAGGGTCTAGACGTGAGCAAGAACTGGGAACTGTAACAGAGAAGTTGGACCAGATTAGGATTAAGGCCTTGTCTGGGGCTCAGAGGAGGAAACTTCTCAAGGAACAGAAGCAAAAGGAAGGAAAAGAATGGCTTCCTAAACATAAGTGGAGGGAATCAAAAGGGCTTGAGCCCAAGACCCCCAAAAGGGTCCAGAACCCAAAAGTCTCGACAGAGGATTGTAGGGTAATTAACCAAAAGGTCGTTCCAGAAGGATGAACCCTGGTGGTGGAGGTTGGAGAGAAGTCCCTGAAGGCAATGCGAGAGCAAGGCCTGAAACTGTTTTTAGGGTTCTCGCAGGTCGCCGTCAGGGTAATCAAAGATCTTAAAGGCAATAATGGCAGCAAGATGGGGACTGGAAGTGTTGCAGATAAACCTGAAGCACAGTAAAGGGGCCACTGCTGCCCTGAGCCGTCGCCTGGGGAGACAGGAGGTGGACGTGGCCCTGATACGAGAACCCTATTGATACAAAGGGGGTGTATCAGGCCTCGGTGGTACTGGAGGTAAGCTGATTTATGCCAGAAATCTAAAAAACTCCAGAACATGCATTTATGTTAGAAATGGAATACCTTTCATACCAATGATGGATTTTTGTTCCAGGGACCTGGTGACCATCAGGATGCAGCAATGTGAGGAAGGTATCAAGAGGGAAATTGTTTTGGCCTCAGCATACCTTCCTTACGAAGACAGCTCTCCTCCTCCTTTGGAAGTGAGGAGACTGACGGAAGCCTGCCATCAGCAAGGTGACGAACTGTTGGTGGGATGTGATGCCAATGCCCACAATCTATCGTGGGGCAGCAAGGACACCAACAGTAGAGGTGAGCACCTTCTTGAATTTCTCCTATCTAACAACTTGGAGATCATGAATAGGGGTGATGAACCTACATTCAGGAATAGTAGAAGGGAAGAAGTAATTGACATAACTTTTGGTTCCATGATGATGGGAAGTTATGTCAAACAGTGGCATGTGGTCCTGGAGCCATCCTCGTCAGATCACATGTATATTAAATTCAAGGTTGAAATGGGAACCAGACAGACCATGACCTATAGGAATCCCAGGAAAACGGACTGGGAGACATATAGGAGAGACCTTGACTTCAGCCTATCAGAAATTAAAACTTCGATAAGGAATCCAGCAGAGTTTGAGGAAGTAGCAGAGGCCGTAACCTCTGCTATAGTGACCTCATACCAGGACAACTGCTCAATCACCAAGAAGTGCACAAATAGGAGTGTGCCTTGGTGGAATAATAACCTGGAAATGCAAAGGAAACAGGTACGAAGACTGTTTAACCTTGCGAGGCGCAAAGGACAATGGGCAAAATATCGTGAGGCCCTTGTCAATTACAACCTTGCCATCAGGCGGGCAAAGGAGGCATCCTGGAAGGTATTCTGTGAGGAAGTGGAGGGCACGGCTGCTCAAGCGAGACTTCATAAAATCCTCACTAGGGTACCAACTAATCCAGGAGGAACATTGAGGAAGGAGGATGGGGAGTATACAAAGACAGCACATGAAACGCCGGAATTGCTCCTCAAGACTCACTTTCCTCAATATACTCTGGGGGATAACTCAGACCAGAATGTGATTCCTGAGAGACAACGCTTCTCAGGTATTCGCAAAGAGGACTGGGATCTGGCCAAGGAGTGTGTCGATTTCAGTAAGGTCCGATGGGCGGTGGGAATATTTCAACATTTCAAGTCACCTGGCCCCGATGGAATCTATCCAGCTCTCCTGCAACAAGCGGGAGAAAATCTTATTAGATTCCTATGCAGGTTATTCAGGGTTAGCCTAGCAGCAGGAATCATTCCCAATGCCTGGAGGGCAGTGAAGGTTGTCTTCATTCCAAAGCCAGGGAGAATTGATCATACCAAGGCCAAGGATATGAGACCAATCAGCCTGTCTTCCTTCATTCTTAAGACATTGGAAAAGCTGGTTAATGTGCATGTTGGAGAAAGGAGGTTACAGTAAGTAGGGCTCCTCTACATTCAAACCAACATGCATATCAACCAGGTAAATCATGTGAGACAGCTCTCCACCAACTTGTTGGGAAGGTGGAGAAAGCACTACACTTTCAGGAGATAGCCCTCTGTATCTTCCTGGACATTGAGGTTGCTTTTAGCAACACGACCTTCGATTCCATGGTTAGGGCAGCAGAGGTGCATGACCTAGGGACCACTATATGTAGGTGGACTAGGGCCATGCTCAGTGGAAGAAAGGTAGAGGCTACCATGATGAATGAAAAAATGGTAATCAACACCACTAGGGGTTGCCCGCAAGGAGGAGTTCTTTCCCCTTTATTGTGGAATCTAGTGGTGAATGATCTCATTGGAGAATTAAACTCTAGGCAGTACTTTTGCCAAGGATACGCAGACGATCTTGTCATAGTAATACTTGGCAAATTTGCTGACACAGTGAAGAATATGGCATAAGGTGCCTTGGACATTGTGCAAGACTGGTGCAGAAAACAGGATCTGTGGGTTAGTCCTAAGAAGACTGTTGTTGTACCATTCACAAGGAAACATATCCAACACTCAAGTTGGAATCTAAAGCTTTTCAATGAAGCACTACCTGTGAAGGGGACAGTGAAATATCTAGGGGTTACCCTAGATGAGAAACTGACATGGACCCCTCACATTAGGAATATTTGCTCCAAGGCAAAAGGTACTTTAGTAAGTACCAGGAGAGCTTGTGGCAAAAATTGGGGCCTGAGCCCCAAGGGTATGCACTGGATATACACCACAGTGATTAGACCTGGGATCACCTATGGGGTGGTCGTGTGGTGGAAGAAGGTAGAACAGCAGGTTGCTGCTAAGGAGCTTGGTAAGGTGCAGAGACTAGCCTGCTTAGCCATAACAGGCGGAATTAGCAGCACACCAACTGCTGGGATGGAAACCATGCTGGATATGCCCCCATTACACCTTTGGGTCAAGATGGAGGCGGCAGCTGGTGTCTACAGACTCAAATCTGTCAACAACTGGAACTCTTTGGGATATCCAGAATCACACACTAAAATAGTGAGTGAGGTAAATATAGGAAAGGTTGGGGAAATGCCAACTGACTATATTATAACCCCATACTGCTTCAACAAGTCTTTCAGTAGAACAATTGGAAGTAGGGAGCAGTGGGAGAAAATAGTTCGACACCGTACGGGGGATATTTTCTCGTTCACTGACGGGTCGAAATCAGACCAAGGCGTTGGGGCCGGGGTATACGGGGTGCAGCCAAGACTGGAGGGCGTCATCTCTCTAGGGAAACTGGCCTCAGTATTCCAGGCCGAAATCACTGGCATCAGGGCATGTGTGGAGGAGAATTTGCGTAGGTGCTACAAAGATCGTAGCATCTATATCTATTCAGACAGCCAGGCAGCCCTGAGATCACTGGCAGCTCCTACAACAAGGTCTAAAATTGTTGCAGAATGTCACAGGGTTCTGGTGGAGCTAGGGGAAAGCAATAGAGTAAACCTATTGTGGGTCCCTGTCCACTCGGGGATCAGTGGCAACGAACATGCCAACAGATTAGCCAGGATGGGGGCAGAGGCTCCATTTATTGGACCGGAACCTGTCCTGACAATCACCAAGGCAATGATTAAATTGGAGCTACGTAACTGGCTCAGAAGACAGCACGTAGAATATTGGACCAAAGTCCATCAACAAAAACATGGCAAGGTAATGATGCCAAAGCCTTGTCTTAAAAGAAGCTCTGCAATCCTGGGTCTGAACAGGAGAGAGATTAGACTCATGGTTGGATTGCTGACAGGCCATGGGAATTTCAAAAAACACCTACATACAATTGGAATAACAGAAGAGGACCCTAAATGTAGGATCTGTGATGATGGTGATAAAACTGCATCACATCTGATCTTCGAAAGCATTGCATTGGAGAGTAAAAGGTACAGAACATTTGGGACAACCAGACCCGAAGAAATTGTGTCTAATAAAGAACTGGTAAAGGGACTCCTTGCACTGTTCAAGGGCATTGGTTGGCTTTACTAGACATACAGGGAGCGATACCGCACAATAATAAACTTAGTTTCGGTGCGGGTAGTGGCGGGTTAGACCAAGACTGTTTTGGCTTCCCTGAAAGAATCAAATCAAATCAATCAATCAATGTCATGATTTACCGTAACTGTCACAGATAACCTCACTCTCCAGGTGCCAGCAAGGACTGAGCTGACAGCTAGTTGGAGACCATGAATGGCAAGGGGGTCAAGTACAAGGGGTGTGCACAAAAGTAAAAACCGTGTTGTCAATGGAAATATGAAAATTAGGATTGACTGGTCCGAACATTTACAAAATATGATTTAGACAGTAAAAAGCGTAACCTAGCTAAACGAGGGAATCAATTAAAATGAGTGGTAGATACATAAAACTTGGGGATTTAAGACAATAAAGAAATAATAGACTAATAGAATATATAGCTTTTATTGCTCCTGAAGCACACTGTATACAGGGTGTTACAAAAAGGTACGGCCAAACTTTCAGGAAACATTCCTCACACACAAAAAAAGAAAATATGTTATGTGGACATGTGTCTGGAAACGCTAAATTTCCATGTTGGAGCTCATTGTATTACTTCTCTTCAAATCACAGTAATCATGTAATGGAAACACACAGCAACAGAACGTACCAGTGTGACTTCAAACACTTTGTTACAGGAAATGTTCAAAATGTCCTCCATTAGCGAGGATACATACATCCACCCTCCGTCGCATGGAATCCCTGATGCAGCCCTGGAGCATGGCATATTGTATCACAGCCATCCACAATATGAGCACGAAGAGTCTCTACATTTGGTACCAGGGTTGCGTAGACAAAAGCTTTCAAATGTCCCCATAAATGAAAGTCAAGAGGCTTGAGGTCAGGAGAGCGTGGAGGCCATGGAATTGATCTGCCTCTACCAATCCATCGGTCACCGAATCTGTTGTTGAGAAGTGTACGAACACGTCGACTGAAATGTGCAGGAGCTCCATCGTGCGTGAACCACATGTTGTGTTGTACTTGTAAAGGCACATGTTCTAGCAGCACAGGTAGAGTATCCCGTATGAAATCATGATAACGTGCTCCAGTGAGAGAAATACTAAAATGAGCTCTAACGTGGAAATTAAGCGTTTCCAGACACATGTCCACATAACATATTTTCTTTCTTTGTGTATGAGGAATGTTTCCTGAAACTTTGGCCGTATCTTTTTGTAACACCCTATATATTAACGAAACACAGCCAGATATGTAACACACTTAGGAGGTCAAGAGACATAAAGACATCCTAGTAAAAATCTTTTGCAGAACCATTCATAATATGAGGACATTACTGTAACCATAAAAAACTTAAGATAGGGCTATCAGTTGTGGACCACATTCAGATCTTTGTGTCTCTTGACTTCATGTGTATGTTACATATTTGTTCATATTTTATTAATATTAATTATTATTGTTCAGTGTCTTCCATCATTTGTTATATATTTTATACGCCAATATTTTCTTTACTGCCTTACATCTTACATTTCTTTGTGTATGAGGAATGTTTCCTGAAACTTTGGCCGTATCTTTTTGTAACACCCTATATATTAACGAAACACAGCCAGATATGTAACACACTTAGGAGGTCAAGAGACATAAAGACATCCTAGTAAAAATCTTTTGCAGAACCATTCATAATATGAGGACATTACTGTAACCATAAAAAACTTAAGATAGGGCTATCAGTTGTGGGCCACATTCAGATCTTTGTGTCTCTTGACTTCATGTGTATGTTACATATTTGTTCATATTTTATTAATATTAATTATTATTGTTCAGTGTCTTCCATCATTTGTTATATATTTTATACGCCAATATTTTCTTTACTGCCTTACATCTTACATTTTTCAAATCTACCAGTCATTTTACTTGACTCATTTGTTTAACTAGCTTACGCTTTTAACTGTCCAAATCATCTTCTGTAAGCATTATTTCCAGTAAGTCCTCATTTTCATATTTCCATTGACAACACACTTATTACTTCTGTGCACACTGCACACCGCTCACACCTTCCCCACTCCGTGTTCGAGGCTGCTAGTTAGCCTGTCAGCTCAGTTCTTACTGGCACCCAGATATTGTAGTTACCTGTGGCATATACCATCAATATAATCATTTGGTTTTATTTTACACATCACATTCATCCAGTTGATGAATTTCGGTCTGTTGTTCTCTACAAGGCACTCTCCCTCTTTCTATAACTAGGCAAAACACTGTGAAGTAGGACCTGCACTAACTGTCCCACATCACACAGTCTATGACATACTTCATAATTTGGGTCACCTCTTTAATTAGTTTTTTGGGACGCTTTTAGAGTTTGTACTATACTTGACAATTCGCACGGTGGCTGTTGGGACATAGGAAGGCGCGGGGAGTGGTGAAGTGAGGGGGAGATGATGTCAGCTGGCACCATTACACCCATTTTGTGATTCGTACAAAATTGGAGACGTTGCTTGGGAGAATGTTCTTTGCTTAAAATGACACGAGGAATCGGAAATTTCTTAATTTGTTGAATTACCCACTAGAATTTTTGCTCTGCGCTTTTTTTATTACATTGATGCTCTGAAAATCACATTTAAGTGCCTGGCAGAGGTTTCATTAACTACTTTCATAACCTTTCTCTACCTTTCCATTTTCTAATAACACGCGGGAAGAAAGAACACCTAAATTCTTCCGTTTTCGATCTGATTTCTCATATTTTATTGGGATGGTCATGTCTCCCTATGTAGGTGGGTGGTAGCAAAATATTTTCATATTGAGAAGTAAAAGTCGGCGATTGAAATTTCACAAATAGATCTCGCCACAATGAATAGCATTATTCTTTTAATTAATTCCACCTTAAATTGTGCAGCATTTCCGTGCCGCTTTTCTCCCTGTTACATGATAAAACAAAATAAGCTGCCCTTCTCTGAAACTTCTCAATGTCTTCCGTCAGTCCCACCTGATGAGAGTTCCACACTGGGCAACAGTACTCCAGGAGAGGACGCACACGTGTGATGTAGGCAGTCTATTGGTTCAGCTGTTGCATCTTCGAAGCATTCTGCCAATGAAACGTAACCTTTGGTTGGCCTTCCCTGTAATATTTCCTGTGTGTTCTCTCCAGTCTAATTTGTTTGTTATTGTAACTCTTAGGTATTTGGTAGAATTTACGACCTCATGGTTTGACTGATTTATCGTGTAATTGAAGTTCAGCAGATTTCTTTTAATAGTCATGTGTACTAGTCATTATTTAGTGTTAAATGCCAATTTTTTACCATGTACTTTGCTTCAGTGGGGCAGCGTAATATTGGCAGTGCATGGTGACAAATGAATATCTATAAATTACTGTCTATTCTCTTTTCTTCTGATAACACCAGCAATATCGTCAAGTTATTGTGACCAAATAGTATTATATTTTCATTCCCTTCCCTTCCCCTCCCCATCTGTATGTCTGCAGTTATTTGTTGATCTGAAGATGGGACTGTTTTGTTCTGAAGCTGATAGTGGCTTAATAAAAAATTTTCCACAAGAACTATGCCTCTCAGTTGTGGGTATCCTGATCACCAAATACAATACAGTACACCTTAACAAAGCAACTACATATAGTTATTTCTGATGAAAATTCATCTAACTTAAATATCATTAACTATTTTTCAGAACTTAAGTTCAGTATACTGGGTAATTAATCACACTTCTGAACATATCAGCAAGTATTCTGTGATTACTTCCAGTTGTGATACTAAATAAACTCAAAGACAGTGCAATAAAGTGGAAGTGAAAATCTTAATCATTTGAAACTATACTGCCATTTACTTTTCGATAATATGAAAACTGTTATTTAGTAACCAACTGGGAAGATATGAACAATTATATTATGGTGGGCATACTAGTTTAAGTGCCAAAGATATCAAGAGGTTAAGAGCATTTGGTATTCTTTGTCACACATTGTTTGCTGCATGCTTATGAAAGTGAGTGATCAAGAAAAGTCCCCACACCCTCCTTTTATTTTGTAGAGGACAGTCGATGTAGAATGATTAGCTTTGATTAGATGACCAATGCATTGTTAGCAATGGCCATTCAGCAATTTCCTTTCATGGTAAAATTTTGATAAGAACCACAAGAATATATTTATTGAATTCTTAGCTATGAGTAAATGTACATCATTTTTCTCCTTTTTAAACAATACATTGTGTATGCAACATATGTGTCAATTGGTAGGTTGTGTGGACTGGTGCAGACTGGGTGAATAGTTAAAATTTGTAATACACAGATTCCATTAAGGAAATATGTTTCTTAATTAGATTTCTTGATTCTCTTACAACATGACAAGTACTATCCATTCTCCATGGAGAGTGCCATATTTGCACTCTGACAGAGTTCTGGCATTCTATGAAAATAAAGTATTATTTCAAGAGATTATAAGAAAAAGATAACTCATATTTTTGTATGAGGTTGCAGAATACTGCCATCTAAGCTCTCAGACTTTGTAAGGAAGATTCAGTTCCTATTCAAGCTAGCTTTAATTATCATTTAAGTGAGATCATTATTAGAAAACTTTTCAGTGAACATTCAAAGGAGTAATATACTGTTTGGAGTTTGTTGAACAAATAAAATTTCATAATTGTGGAAAGTTTAAATAACATATATACCCCTTTTTGAAGTACAATTATTAGTTGTTATAACTATCATCTGAAAATTAAGAAAACTGTTAAATAAAAAAAATCATAAAATATTGTTCAAAAGAGATAGAGTGGCTTGCCAGTAGTTACCTCAGCTCAATACCACTGATACAAAAAAGACAATAATAAATATACACACAAGCTTTCAGAAATCTTTTCCTCAAGGAGAAAGGGAAGAGAAGAGAGAGGTTACTCACAACCTTTCCCTTTTGCCCCCATTCTCCTCCCTCCTCTCTCCTACCTGATGAAGGAAAAGATATCCGAAAGCTTGCTTCTGTGTGTATTTTTGTCTTTTTGCTTTGCCTCTCATGTACTGAGCTGAGGTAAGTATTGGCCAGCCACTCTCTTTCTTTTGAATAATATTTCACATCTCGTTGGGAAATTTCTTCATATTAAAGGAAAAAAAATTCCTAAACAGAATATGACCATGTTTGCAATTTTTAACTATCCACCCATACTACATTGATCCACATGATTTATGAATCGCCATAATCTGTTGCACTATGTTGTCTGGTTAAAGAGATCAAAATATATATTCTTGTAGGTCTTACCTTACTTTTTCCTTATATAATTAAAACGCTTCCTATCACATTTAGCTCAAAGTATACACTCAGAGTCAACATAAAATGAAATTTTATAATATTCTTCAAAAGAGATAGTTTGGCTGTCCAGTACTTACCTTAATTCTGGATCGCCAATAGTAAAAAACGAAAATAGAGATGACAAAATAGGACACTTGCTTTTAGAACTATGTTCCTTCATCAGGAAGGAGAGGAGGAAAGAAAAAGGGAATAGCGAACAGAAGGGGAAAGCTATTCATGACCTAGGTCATGAGGTAGTGATGGGTGGTGTGTGGTAGTCAGAGATACTGTACTTGACATACAGTGTCTCTGCCTTCCACACATCACACATCACCCATCATCACCTCATGACCTAGGTTGTGAATAATCATCCCCTTCTCTTCCCTCTTCCCTTTTGACCCACTTAGATTATGGTAGCAACACTTAAAGTGAGCCTTTGCAATCGACTTTTTGACATCTAGAAATTTAAATGAAGATAATGGTTTAACCATTCATCTGACACAAAAATTGAACAAACATATTTGTAGAGGAGAAAATACTCAACAACTTTGCTCGCTTGTGTTATTTCCATAACTCGGACCATTTCAGAGATATTTGCAAAAATAACAGCACTTTGATGCTGTCACTTGATTTTACATAAACCAGTACAAGCAAAGAAAATAAACTTGAAAAAGAGGAAAAACTACCATGGCAACACTTTAACAGTCAAATATATTGAAAATATGGGAAAGATGGTAAAATAATAGTTTAAAGAGTTAAAAGTTAAAAAAAGAGAGTATGTTTGTCAAACCTAAGCTGAAATAGAAATACTTTTGGCTGTTTGTTAAAATATGGTCAGAGAGTATATTACATGTTGAGGGCATAGATATTATCACAATAATAGTCGTAAGCGTATCATCCATGAGTTTTTATCATTATTTAAATTTGTATTATTTTTGTATGAAATATGTGCAAAAAGTCATAAAACTGCTGGAAAACATAAAGTGGGCCATAAACCACGCCAGTCTGATTTGTCTTCCCTCTTCTCCTACCTGATCAAGGAATACAGTTCTTAATGTCCTATTTTTTTCATCTCCATTTTCAGTTTTTTTTAGCGTGTGTTGCTTTCAGCAGTATGGAACTAAGGTAAGTACTGGCCAGCCAACCTATCTGTTTTGAATGATATTTTAGCATCTCAGTGGAGCATTTCCATCAGTAATCGAATAAAATGGAATTTTTTAGAGAAGCTAGTCTGTTACCATCATTTGTTCTCTGCAAGCAGGTGCAGAACAGTAATTTAACTGTTATTTGAAAAGGAAAGTAATAATTGGAATGACCTTTTTTTCCTACAAATTCTGATTTGGCCTGCACCACCACAATAGTCAGATTAGAATCTATGGACACCATGGTGAGGCACTGTTGCCTTATGTATCACCATATTGACCCTACACCTGATACTATGGTTTGGGGTGGTATTTGTTTCCACTCCTGGGCCACAGTAGTACACATTGTCAGTCCACTAACCTCTCAGTGTTACATCTTTGAAGAATTGGAGCCTGTTGTCCCCCTATAAGTTTGGAACATTCCAGCAGCACCAGTGTAATAGGATAATGTATGAATACATATGGCGTGTAATGTTCAAGATTCTTTAATCACCCATTGGATTGCATTACTGCTTTCACCTTTCTGTTCTGCCAATCATACATGTTTCAGAATATCTGGTAAGTGATAGCAGAATGATTGGCCTGAGATACAGCATCCACTTCTACAGCAGATCAACTTTGGCAATGTGTGCGAACAATACGGATTGCTATACTGCAACAATACATTTAGAGTCTCTTTGATTCAATACCGAGACATGTAGCAAAGGTTATACCCAGCAGTGATGGCAAAACTCAATGTTGATTTCATTGTATTCCTCATTACACTTTTACATAAACAGTCTGAAAATCACATTTAAGTGCCTGACAGAAAGTTCAGAGAACCGCTTTCATAATTTTTCTCTACCTTTCCATACTCTCGTAGTGTGCAGGGGGAAAAGGAACATTTAAATCTTTCTGTTTTCGATCTTATTTTTCATATTTTATTAAGATAATCATGTCTACCTATGTAGGTGGGTGCCAAAAAAGTATGTTCACATTCAGAGGAGAAAGTTGATTAAAGACATTTCACAAATAGATCTCGCCACAATAATATGAAATGACTACTCTTCTCTGAACTTTCTCTATATCCTCCATCAGTTCCACCTGGTGAAGATCCCACACTGTACAGCAATACTGCAAAAGGGCACGGGCAAGTGTTTTTAGCGGAACTGTTACAGGCTGTAAGTATTCTGCCAATGAAAACCAGGCTTGGGTTTGTCGCACCCACAATACTTCCCTTGTATTCTTTCCAGATGTTATGGGACTAAACTGCAATGGTCATCAGTCCCTAGACTACAAACTACTTATTCTAAGGACAAAACACACACACACACACACACACACAGCGAGGACTCGAACCTCCGACAGAAAGCAACTGCACACTCCACAGCCTTAGAGCGCATGACCACTTCTCTGTGACTGTTCTATTCAATTTAATTGTAATTCCTAGGTATTTAGTTAAATTTACAGCCTCCAGTTTTGACTGATCTATCATGTGAATGAAGTGTGATTTATTTTGACACTGATGTGGATGACTTCACACTTTCAACTATTTAGGGTCAATTGCCAATTTTCACACCATGCATACATCTTATCATTGAACTAAATGCCTAGGAGTAATAATTACAAATAACTTAAATTGGAAATAACACATGGAAAATATTGTAGGGAAAGCAAACCAAAGACTGTGTTTTGTTCACAGAACACTTAGAAGATGCAACAGTTCTACTAAAGAAACTGCTTACACCACACTTGTGCATCCTATTTTGAAGTATTGTTGCAAATTGTTGGATCCCCACCAAGAGGAAGTACAGAGAAGGGCAGCTCGTTTTGTGTTATTGCGACATATGGGAGAGAGTGTCAAGTAAATGATGCACGAGTTGAGGTGGAAAACAAAGGTGTTACTCTTTGCGGCAAGATTTATTTACGAAGTTTCTTTTACCAACTTTCCCTTGTGTATACAAACATATTTTGTCAGCACTCACCTACATAGGAAGACATGATCATCAAAATAAAATAAAATAAGAGAAATAAGATTGAGAATGAAGCTATTAGGGACTGGAACTGTAGGGAAACGTCATAAAAGCGGTTCGATAAACCCTCTGCCATGCACTTCAATGTGACTTGCAGAGTATTTATGTTGATGTAGGAGATATTATTTCTTTGAATGTAATGCACATTTGATCTACACTCACAGTGTCATTTAATTTTGGTGGATGTGGGAATTTTGATATTCAGTCTCGTTATGACAACTCTGTATTTACTAATCCTTGTGTCTGTTATGATGCTCATTATCAGTGCAGGATTATTTATCGCCAGGAGGTCAAGTGTGTTTTAACAACCATTTACTATTCTAGTGGGGTCATGAACTACTTGCTCAAAACATTTTTAAGAGATTGAATTCAGTTTTGGATTATTTTTATGCTTGTCTCCAGGTTTGAACATGTATTTTTGCTAACATAATGAGGGTAAATCAAACTCACTAATTATAATTGTATGCTTCAGCTACAAGTTTGAAATTTGATTCGAGCTTTCTTTGAAGATTTTAGCAATTGCATAGTCTGAGTCAGGGCATCAGTAAGAATAGCCAGTTATGTTCTGGTTGTCAGGTGTAACCTCTACTATACTGACTCGCAGGAACTGTACTTAAATTTTGCTACAGGATAAACTGCTTGTGATAGCGATAAACATGCCACGACCTATTTTATTCTCTCTATCCTTCCTGAAGACCATTTGGCTATTTCTAAAAATTTCTGCTGAATTCATCTCCAGCTTAGCCAGATTTCACCAGATGTTATTATTTCTGTTTCTGTCTTTCTATTAGCATTTGGAGTTCTGGTACTTTCCATACACAACTATGGCAGTTTACAACTCTTAGACTGATGGTTCCTAAATCTGCATCCATCCTATGTATGACCTGCACCCTGTGAGACTGAAACCCTGTTTTTGTGTTTCTGAGACCCTCCAACCTAAAAAATCACCCATTCCACACTACAAAACTATCACTACTGCAGCCTCCAACTGTTGTAACCAAAGTTAACACCACTTGAAATAGAGAGTGAAGTGTCACCAACTCAGCTGACATCCATACTAGCAGTCACATTCCCTATCTATAACTACAGTACTTGGACAAAAAAAAACTAACTAACTATAAAAATGTGCTGCAATCTCAATGGTTGTTAACTAATGTAAATGTGAGAACTGCACCAAGAAGTTAGACTATCACTCAGAAGTCAGAAATGACTACGAATTTACGCAAGCAAAACTAACTAAAAAGACTGTTGCACTAAAGGTGGTGCAAATGCACCGATATTAAACTACAAGGTTTACAAAATCATGAGATTGGGTCTACTAAATGGAAAAACAAGCTATTAAAACTGCTTAGTCCATAAATAAATCAAAATAGCGCACTTGCATGTAGCTTTTGTATGCTAGTGGTGCTGACTGCTGAAGAGCTGCTGCCGAACTGAACTGAACTATCATGTGATATTTGTACAACTTGTTTCCTCAAATAAATTAAGCTGTTTTTTTCTCCAGGCCTTCTTGGCAGTGCATTTTGGATGACCAACAGTGTAGTATTAAATATGACTGTTATTGTGGATGAATTTGCACTTAATTTGTCCCCCTTCTGTTTTTAACCTGCAATAGACCAGTTGTAACTGACAGTAAGAAAGTTGGAAGAATGAATTGGGGAGGGGGCGGGGGGGGGGGGGGGAGCAATAATAACTTTTTTGCTGATGTGAATGTTAATTCGAACAATTTTGTTTGTCCTTTCAATTTATCTATTTTGCAAATCATGAACACTGTCCTAACCTCTGTAGGTATGATAAGGTTTCTATATTACATATTTGATTTGAAGCTGCTGTGATTGTCACTTAACTACATATGTTATAAAATAAAGTTTTCCCGTGTCATCTTTCTGTCTGGCATCAATAAGCTCAAAAAAGAGAGAGAGAGAAAGAAAGAAACCCTGAACGTATTTTCATACGGTTTTCACCAATGAATGGTGTGCTTCAGGAGGGAGGTTTAGGTGTATAATTCATTAAGGTGCATGGCAGTGGGTGAATGTGGCCAGCAAAAATCCTTGAAAGAAAGCAATAAATATTCCTAGGAAAAGCTATATGTTTTGTGACTTATCAACATTACTGTACAAGTGACAATGCAGTTATTGTTTCATAGTGCATAGGATGAATATGAGGTACCTTATAATCTTATGTAGGCTATGTTTATAGCCTATGGTTGCTCCGTGGCAGAGGAATCGCAGCAGTTTGTCAGTGCGCTGTTTCTTCTGTGTGCTGTTTCTTATAAAGCAGCTTGGGCCCTGTTTATAGGCGCGGCTGCGGCCCTTCTGATCTTATGCTGCAGAGTCAAAATACCACCAGCTGCACTTCCAATTCGCTTACACGGCAGCTAATGGGGCTGTTTGGTGCCCCATATGTCTGGCCGCCAGGTGGGAACAGCATTTGCTCCACCATAGAGGTGCGGCTGTCTATATATGCAACCTGACATGCCCGATGCATCAGGCTGATATGACACTATTACAGAAAAAGATGTTGGCTTCTATATGGTCTGCTACCTATGCGTAGTTGGAGCGGGTTGCTAGTAATGATCATAAATGAAAGTCTTCAGGGCAAGGGGAGCAGGTAGGTTTTGTCTACTGCAGTTTTGAAATCCTTTTGTATAATGGCTACTGGACTGTGGGTGTTGATGTTTGGATGCCTTTCAGCATTCATTCTGGAGCATAGTCCCTTTTAAGACTCCTCCACAATTATCCTAAATTCTGTAGGTTTGAGTTGCATATTTGATTTCAAGCTATCAGTTATAATCAACATAAATCAAAGGCACTGGGCTAGGAGAGCAGATAGAGTTTGTCTGCTGGAATTTTGTGACCCTGTTATGTGATTTTTACTAGACTATGGGTGTGGATGTTTGGATGAAAGGCACCTGCTCCATTATTATTTAAGACTGATTACGTCTTTCATTGTTCAGTCTGGAGCATAGTCCCCCTTATAACTTCTCCCCTATTCATTGGTAACAATTATGTGTTGTCAGATGTTAAGCCTGTTATTTCAAAGTCATTCATTGACCAAATCCAAGAACTTTCTCCTTCATCTACCTTGACCCCTCCTACCATCATCTAATGAACACATGAGTCTCTTAGGTAACTTTGCTTATCTGTTGTGTATAACATGAACCCACTATCTAAACCTGTTTGCTCTTACTGATTCATCTAAAGTGTTCATTCCCAAATTTTCTTTGATTTCCTCACTATTGAAACCCACTTGTCATTGTTAGTACTGTGATCAACCTTGCTACTTTCATATCTGTAGATTCAACTTTGTTGACCCTTTACAGGCTGGGTCATTATTTGTAACTGAAAAGACCTTGTGCAGTCATGGTGACTGGGCTAATTTATTACTACTTTAGTTTATCATTTCTATGTGTACAAACGTTTCAAAACCTCTTGAAAGTGTTGTGAATAAAAAATGAAAACAAAAGGTAACTTGAGAATACTTTTTTAACCAAAAATAAACAGAAGGAATTATTCACAATTCAGTTTCAGTAGACATCTGCAATCAAGATATTTTTGAATAAAGCAACAAACTTGTTTTGAACATTTTTTAACAATTTCCTAATTGAAGTGTCTTTTATACATAATAAATTCATGAAATAAAGAAGGTGTAGACTAGTCCAAATTAATTCTACACTGTTCACACATTGTTTGGCTACATTCTACACGTATAGTTTTTCGACACATAAAAACAAGAATGAAAAGTTTTTCCCTTTTTTGTAGGCCCCTTACTTAGCTTGCATTTATCGTGAATCTTTAATTCAGTGCAAAGTTCCTAGTGATTGGAGAAAAGCACAGGTGACTACCATTTATAAGAAAGGAAAGAGAACTGAAACACATAATTACAAGCCAATATCGTTGACACCAGTTTCCTGTAGAATTTTGGAGGATATGCTCAGTTTGAATATAGTAAATTTCCTTGAGACAGAAAAGCTTCTTTCTATGAATCAGCACGGGTTTAGGAAACATCGTTCATGTGAAACTCAGCTTGCCCTTTTCTCATATGACACCTTGCAAGGCAGGGATGAAGAGCAACAGATGAATTGTGTTTTTCTCGACCTCAAAAAGGCATTTGATGCGGTTCCACATTGCAGACTGCTGACAAAGATACGAGCTTATGGAATAGGTTCACAGGTTTGTGACTGGCTGGAAGACTTCTTAAGTAATAGAATGCAGTATGTTGTTCTTGACAGTAAGTGTTCATCAGAGACAAGTGTATCGTCAGGTGTGCCCCAGGGGAGTGTGATAGGACCGCTATTATTTTCTATCTATATAAATGATCCGATGTACAGAGTAACTTGTAATTTGCGGCTGATTGCTGATGGTGCTGTGGTGTATGGGATGGTGTCGTCTTTAATTGACTGTAATAGCATACAGGATGACTTAGACAAAATTTCTAGTTAGTGCGAAGAATGGCAGGTAGCTCTCAATGTAGAAAAATGTAAGATGATGTGCATGATTGGAAAAACAATCCCATAATATTCAAATACAGCATTAGTAGTGCAGTCGCGTCTTTCAAATATCTAGGAGTAACATTGCAGAGCGATATGAAATGGAACAAACATGCAAGGACAGTTGTAAGGCTAACAGCCAACTTCAGTTTATTGGGATAATTTTGGGAAGATGTACTTCATCTGTAAAGGAGACCACTTATAAAATGCTTTTACGACCTTGTCTTGACTATTGCTCAAGTGTTTGGGACACGCAGCAGATCAGTTTAAAGGAAGACGTGGAAGCAGTTCAGAGGCGAGCAGCTAGATTTGTTACTGGTAGATTTGACCAATGTGTGAGTGTCACGGAAATGCTCCAGGAACTCAATTTACAGGGCCAGAATTTGAAGCTGAGTGTAGTACGATCTTACTGCTGTCTACTACTTTGTGTAGTGATCACAAAGACAAGATAAGAGAAATTAGGGCTTGTACAGAGGCATGTAGGCATTCTTTTTTTTTTTTTTTTTCCTTGTTCTATTTGGAAGTGAAATAGGAAAGGAAATGCCTAGTAGTGGTACAGTGTACCCCCGCCATGCACCTTATGGTGGATTGCGGAGTATGTATGTAGATGTAGGGTCACACGTATAACATGTTTCCTTTTTTTTCCAATTTTTCTTGATCTTGGGGTTTCTCTTCTGGAATTTTGAGGATTTTTGCTAATGACTTCATGTAGTTCTCATGGTATGTGTTGATTGTATGCACAACACATCATATTTTGTTATGCAAGCAACTCAGCAAGTTGTTTCAGGAAATCAGACCCTTGTATTTTTTGCTCATTAACTGTATTGTAAATGCCGAAGGTGTTTGAGCCACCAGTGTCAAGCAGTCAATAGAAATATTGCCATTGGCCATCGTCGAATTCTTCTTGCTGTGTTGTAATTGGCACAACGCTGATCCAGTAAGTCCACCTCAAACTTGTTGGCATTATAGTACATAATTATTTCTGGTTTCTTTGTTGTACTATCTACAGTATAATCATGGTGCATACTCGAAATGAGAATCACTGCATTAGATCATCAGAGAAACCAAACAAGCAAGAGCCAAATGAGCGTGTGGGTGATGCTTTGAATGCTGCTGGTATTTCTTTTTGGCTTTTCTTTACTGTTCCCCCTCAGACCTTCTCTTTGAATCTCCTGTATTAATTCTATTGACCTTAACCAATTATTGGCTGTTATGTTTCTGTTACTCCCTATGATATGTTCAGCAAGTTTCAAAATGGCCTGACTTGGTTTCTTGTATATGTTATATTTTCTGGCAAATATTTTGCGTGTGAGTCTTTACCAACGTATATGTAGGCATTATGTAAGTATCCTGTTTCATCATCTGTGAGGCATAAAATTTTTACACTTGGCTGGTTTCTTTGGCATAAACATTTTGAATTTGTAACGGCCACGAAATGCTACTAATAATTCGTCAACACACACTGATGTGCTGATACAATAAATGTTCTTTGAATTAGTAATAAAACCATCAAAAACCTCCATTATGGGAGCTGCAGGGTATGTATTGTGCCTTTCTTCTCTTGTTGTGTGGTCGTCGGAGCATAAGGTTAGCAACAAGGTTTTCAGTTTATTTTTAGAAATAATTGACCTGTATATGTGTACCAGTCCCATCGGAGCCGTACCAGTCCGTGAAGTCTTGATGATTTTCTCTGAAAATTGTGGAGTAATATAGCAAACCAAACAATGCTCTCAATTCTACATCATTTACATCGTACAATTACTTTTGTCTTCATACTTGCTTTTATATTTTTCTAAACGCTGATTTGTAGATGTGATGATTTTGTTCAGAGTGTTTTCATCAAATAGAAGATTTCAAATATATTTTGCACTCGATTCACTATTTATTTGGTCTCTATATTCACGACGAATACCAGGTGTTTCAGAGACTATGTTGTGCAATCATCTTCTACTACGAGTTGTACGCGGACAGCCATGCCATAGAAAATTATTTTTACTATATTAAGTTTTACCTCTTCAACTGATTTCAGCTGTCCTCCCCTGGGAGTTTCATGTAGGCTCTTCCTCATCTGAAGTTGAATCTCAACCTGCCTGTTGTTCAGATTCTGAATCATGAGATTCTTGAAGTTTCTCTGGAATATTAGCCACTTCTGTATCACTGCAGACATAATCAGGATCACTCTCATCTTCAGAAATCAAGTCTTCTTCAAGACACTTTCTGATCTGTTCACAATTATTCACATTCATTTCTGTTTGGGTAAAATGAAAACCGAGCGACACAACAGGCCAGGTGCAGTCACTGTGTCCGAAAGCTGAGTAGAAATGAAATAACTAAACAATGAGTATGCACACAACCGCAACAATTGGACTGGCAACAATAACAGACAGAATTAGGAAGATAGGGGGAGGGTCGAAGCTGTCGAGCTACAGTGTGAACTGGAATAAACCGAAAGAAATCTGCATCGGTCACAGATCGCACCTGGCCTGTAGAGGGTTAATGAGGTAACCTGTATCCAACCAGCTTTGGTTGGTTGGTTTTCCTGTTTAAGAGACCCAATTACAATGGTCATCAGTCCCTCCAGCCAAATTTCACTCCCATGCAACAAAGTTGGTCGAAAGATTGAACAGTGCACTGCTAATTTAGTCTTGGTAGTGACTTACCACTTGTAGAAGAGAATAGATGTAGCTGAATGCTCACTGTATTATCTTTGCTACTCTTTGATTCCAGTTCTTTCATTATGTTGCCATCCTGTGAGAAAATACATCCTGAGTAGTTAGCACTGTCCACCTGTTCTTTGTTCCCCCTACTTGGCACTCAATCTGTAAAAATCTCTTTCCCACAGACTTTACTTTCATTTTGAAAATCCCGATCTTCAAACCATAACTCCTACATCTCTGATCCAGCTCTGTCACATTAGTTTGCAACCTTCCAATAAAATCTGTCATCACAACTAAGTTGTCAGCATATGTGAGATTGCTTATTTTGTTTTCACCTATTTTAATCTCATTCTGTCAGTCTATAATTTTAACATATGAACCTGCCACCCCCTTACCCCTAAA
The DNA here is from genome assembly GCA_026315105.1 of Locusta migratoria. Taxonomy (NCBI): domain Eukaryota; kingdom Metazoa; phylum Arthropoda; class Insecta; order Orthoptera; family Acrididae; genus Locusta; species Locusta migratoria. The sequence goes on from CM048746.1 coordinate 306,788,735, forward strand.
ATTACATTGAACCATGAACTCGATTTCCCATAAATTCTAATATCTGCATGACTATCTGTGTAAAGACTTTTAACTGCCTGCAAAAGTTAGCCACCTATTCCCTAATCTCATAGAACAGACAATATGGTCATACGCTAAAGATCTGATCCTGACAGCCTCCAAGAGGCCATAATACTCTCATTACAATACCCGAGAAGAATACTTTCAACAATACCTGAGAAGACTTTGCCCACAACACCAATGAAAGGAATATCTCAGTAATCTTTTCTGTTTCCATGCTTGAAAATTTGTGTGATTGCTGCTTTCGTCCAGTCTGACGAAATCTGACACAACTCCTACGCTACTTCAGTTACCTTGTGTAACCATTTGAGACCTTACAGTCCAATGCATTTGATGAATTCTGCCTTAATTTCATCTACCCCAGCAGCTTTATTACAGTGCAATCTGTTGACCATTCTCTCCACTTCTTCAAATGTAATAACCATATTTCCATCATCATTCCTATACCATTGTACATCAAAATCTGTGATGTTACTGAATGTGTTTTCACATCATCATTGAGCAATTCTTTAAAATATTCCTTCCATCTGTTCAATGCATCCACAGGATTCACTAACAGATTTCCTGACCTGTCCAAAATGATTATCAATTCCTTCTCCTCTCCCTTTTGAAGACTGGTAATTGCACTCCAGACACATTTTCCATTGTCTACACACAAAGTTTCCAGCCTATTTCCAAAGTCTTCCCATCATTTCTGCTTAGATGCTGCAAGTATCTGTTCGGCTGTGTTCCTTTTCTCAGCACAACTTTTCTGTCTGCCTTAGTTCTAATATGGAGCCATTTTTATATGCCTTCTTATTCCTTTTATAGGCTGCCTGGATTGTGTCATTCTACCTAACTTTCTGTTCCTTCCTGACTTTACAAGCTACTGTTGCAAGACATTCCCTAGCCACTTCTAGTACTGCATCCCAGTACTTTGTCCATTTCCTTTCCAGTGAACTTTTCAAGTAACGAGTACTTTTCCAAGATCATTGTTATGTACTTGTGCCTGACTTCCTTGTTCTCAAACTTCTCCAATCTTATCCTCCTACATGTGGACCTGATTTCCTGTACCTTTGGATTCACAAAACTAATTTCGCTGTATATTATATCAATGGCTCGAAGTTTTAACATTATAACTTAAACTAGTTAGTTTTACAGAAGGAAAATAAGTTAAATAAAAAGTATAAATTCAAATTTATTTGAAATCTGCTATTATTTAATAGATCTACAGATACTGAAGAAGGGATTTAATTGTCATTTATTAATGTATAACTATTATCAAAATTATACTTTTTAAGTTACTATGTTTTCAGTTTGGCCCTTTTCAGACTTACAATGTTATTACTTGGGGCCATCGAAATAATGACACAGTCGTGAAAGAATCATCTGAATACAAGTGTGTCCTTGACTGCCTTCCAGAATTCTGAACTGTTTTGGCCTCCATATCCTCTCCAAACGAAACCATAACCATTTCATACCCTTCCATTTGATTCCCTATCCTGGCATTGAAGACATTCAAGAGCAAAACACTACCTTCATCTTGTTCTCTAAAAACTACATCACTGAATGTGTCATAGAATCTGTCCATCTCATCTTGATCTGTCGCTTCACAGGGCGATTTTATTGTCACATTACTAATTTTCTTACTGGACTCTGCCAAATCTATTCACTTCAGTCATTCGTTTTTGCATGCATTATTGCAACACTGCTGGGTTCAGTTGCTTTCCTGATGTAGAGCCCTAGACCCCATTATGCTCTTCCTGCTTTGACTCGAGACAGGTATACCTTGTATTCTCCCATTTGTCTTCTAAAATGTTTGACCCCATCTTACTTGTAATCTCTGCCAGCTCTAACTTCTTCCCAGTGTAGGCCCCATTGATGTTAATATTTCCTCATCTCATTCCAGATCATATGCCAAGCTCTATCTGAGGAACCCTGTTCTGTCAGTTACTGGTGGGTCCCCGTCACCTCCAAAAATCCGAGGCATTTTGCTCTGATTGTTGCCAGCATCAAATCAAATTACTTAGAGACAGGCTGCTAAACTTACTTGCCCAGATGTCCATTGGCTTTTATCACTATCTTGAGGGACTAACCAGTGAATTTGGTAGTCTTTGCCTTCAGAGCTCAAAGGTGGCCACAACTCAGAATATGTCAGAGATGTCCAATGTTATTTCAATGTAACTTGTATTCCGACTGTCAGGACTCCACTTTGTCACTTTATCTTGCCTCTGGGTCATGAACTAGGACATGACTGCAGGACTCTCACATCATGGGCACTTTATTTTATTTTATTTTTTTAATTAAAAATTTTTAAAAAATTATGAAGGTTTAGATTAGCTACAGGTACATACAAATTCAGTGCCATATACAGTCTGTACTCTGATGATCATGTGGCACTATTTGGCATCTGGGGACAGCTCCGTATGATTCATGAAACGTATAGGTTTCTTATTGTACCAGAACCACAGAGACACCAAAAGGTTGTTTGGTCTGCAATTGATTATATGGAAATCACATGTGAGGAATGAACCCAGTAGTACCTTTCAGACATTGTGATGTAGATACTCTTGATATACAACTAATACCAAACCTAACCTCTGACTGGGGGCCAACAACCACATTTTTTCCCCCTGAAAAGTTTGGCAATTATTTTAAATTTATTTATAAACTGTTAGGATAAAATTTGTTGTTATTACTAAGCCAGTTATGCAACACTATAATAAGAACTATATTAAGTACATCATACTAGCCTAGAGGTTTTCAAATTTCTTCCTTTGCAGTTCCTAACCATGAGTGTTCCCTTCTCATCCTATCTTGGTAAGTTTATCCTGATCTAGTGTCCTGAATGAAGAAGACTTTTTGTTTGGCCTGGCCCAGCCCATTTGTACAGCCATTAGAAGTCTGTCTTACTGTATTTATGTTATAGTATACAAACTGAATTTGAATACATACTGGAGCTCGGGTCCAGGCAAATTTTGCAGTTTGGTTAATTCATTTTGCAGAAAAGAGGTCATTTAGGCTTAAATTAATCCTCAGATAATTTTATGTGTAGGGAGAGGGGGAGAGGGCTGTTTTTCTGGAAGCTTCTTGAAGCACATCACTTCCATACCTTAAAATTGGGCTGAAATTAATGCTCAGATAACTTTATGTGTGGGCGGATAAGCTGTTTTCTAGAAGCTTTATGAAACACATCACTTTAAAATTGTACAATTACATTGACACATTGTACAAAGGTACATAAATGTTTATAGACAAAACAGAAACTTTTTATCTTATAATAAATATTTGTTGTGCTAATATTATTCCTTAAAGGAAAGATAAATTTAGTGTTTGCTCATTGGACAGCCAAACAATGGTGGAATTAAAAGTTAATAGTATCTTTTTATTGATTATAATTAATTTATAACATTAAAATAATTGTAATCAAGTTGACATTTATTTAATTTTTTGTGAAGAAATTTTGAAGACGTAATTCACAACTTAACTATGCTAGAATAAAAGTTGGGAATGAGAATGAAAATTCCTGTTTTACACCACAAGAAGCATATAAGTACTGTGTCTAGAGACAAAGAGGTAAAAGAGGAGGACAAACTTCTTGACTTAAATGGCTGCTTCAAAAACATTTAAATAATAATAATAATAAATCTCTACTTGTTCAAATTATTATCCATGTCACATTTTAAATTCTCTCTCGTATCACATTTTATGTTGGCTCCTAAATACCACACCATATGCCACATATGAAGCCCCATAATAGTCTTGTTGTGTAATAGATCACATGAATCACAAATGTTGCATTGGATGTCAATTTTCCCACAATGCACATCACTCTGTATTGTGGCATTTAAAACATCACCTGCCTTGTAACATGTTACATGTGTGAAAAATTCACAAGATTCTCACAAAAGTAAAACAAATGATAATGTTAGCATTTTTCACCAGAATACTGGGGAACTAAAGAATAAAATAGATGAGCTTCTTATTTGTTTAGATGTTGTAGAAACTGATAATGTAATAATGGAAATTCCAGGAAGGATTCAACAATATTTTTGAAAAGGATGGGTTTCTTACTCACCACAGAGACGTCCGATAAGAGCCACAGAAAGGCACAAATATCAGACAGTAAAGTTAAAGCTTTTGGCCATTTAGGCCTTCATGGTTAGAAAACACACACACTCACACACACACGCGCGCACACACACACACACACACACACACACACACACACGCACGCACACTACCACCATCTCCAGCCGCTGTGGCCGGAGATTGTGGTAGAGTGTGTGTGTGTGTGTGTGTGTGTGTGTGTGTGTGTGTGTGTCTAACCATAAAGGCCTGAACGGCCGAAAGCTTTAATGTTATTGTGTGTTATTTGTGCCTTTCTGCAGCTCATTGGACCTCTCTGTGGTGAGTAAGCAACCTATCCTCCACAAAAATATAGATTATGTTACAGATATACTATGCCTGTATGAGCATCACTTTGTCACTGCTATGAAAAAGGTGAATGTCAGTGGATGTAAAATAACTGCACGTCAGCATGTGTGGTACAAACCTGCTACAAATCTTCCACTTTTCCAAACGTTCGTCAGTAATAGAGCTTACACTGTCTGTTCTGACATTCAACTTTTCTGCTATCATTCTCAAAGACAGCCTCTGATCATCTGCAAGCATATGCTGCACTTGTTCAATGTGACCCGAACATGGATCATGCTCAACACCTTCCTTTCCCTCTCTAAACTGATTAATCACCCCCCCCCCACCCCAAACTTGCACTTTTTACTCACTCCTTCAACACCATACACTTGCTCTAACATTCTATTACTATCTGTCACTATTTTGCCTAATTTGAAACAAAACTTGTTAATGCATTGCTCCATTTTGCATTCCATGTTGCAATGACACAAGTTCTCACACCGACCCTGTTAGCTGGATCGCAGCATGTGCCACTGTTTCACTGCAGTGCTTTGCACAATAGGGGGTTATTTTTGACATGTCCCACAATGTGTGTGTGTGTGTGTGTGTGTGTGTGTGTGTGTGTGTGTGCTCCTCATCCCTGGAAGACAACAGATAAGCATCCTCCCATTGCCATGATGAAGAAGGTATCATGATTAATCAGATCAAGCTATGTTCTGCCACTATGTCAACATCCAGTGGTAATGATCACATCCCATTTCAGTCATAGAAGTTGACATTATGGTGTTACCATTGTCACATGCATGGATTGTCCAGTGTGGAGGACCATTGTCAAGAGTGTTCAGCGCAATGTGTTCATAGACATCTGTACTCTGCCCACCATTAAAGCCTAATGTTAGTTGCGTCATAGTTCACTCCCTGTCCTGTTTTACGAGCCACATTTTGGAGACACTTACCACAGCACCCCTAGACAACAAGTCATAGTATTTCTGGCCTCCAGCCTATCACAGTCGGCTTTTGGACAAACTCAGATAGATCGTATATCTTCCTCATTCGAATTGAAGTGTGGCAGCCGGAGGTGACTTTTGTATGACAGTGTTTTGTGATTGCGTGAATGTTCTATTTTCTGAAGAAGGCCATGGCTGATAGCTGAAAGTGTTGTATGTGTGTGACTTTTGTATGTGCCTGTTGCAGCTCGTCGCCACATCTTTGTGGTAAGTTGTTAACTGTCCTTATTACTATATTATTAACTAGCTGCAAGTACCCGGCTTTGTCTGGGTTTAAAATAAGGTTTTCTGTAGAAGCGTACAAAACTGTTTACTTGCATGTAATAAAAGGGTACATTTATGTTACTCCATTTGCAGTATGTACAAAAAGATTTTCGTCTTTGCCCACTGTGGAGTATGCCACATACAACTGTCCATGAGAGAAGCATGGTGTCTGCAAGTCTATACCAGCAATCCCAAGAGACTGGCCCTATGACTTGTTGATTGTCATGGCAAAGCACAGTTTCAAAGGGAACTGAATTCTCTTGAATTGTATGGTATTGTCTGAGGGAATGATAGGTATTCTTGGAATGAAGACATCCTCACCCTTAGCACTCCCTATGAGTACTGTGGCTTCAATTACATGTTGCATCAGGTTTTTCACAATTAATCTTGTGTCATTGCACAACCTGGGTGCATCAGTATTTCTTATCAGCATTACTCGAGCACCAACTTTCAGAATCAAGTTGTATGTATAGAGACTGCAATCGAAGTATGTAAGTAAAGTACTCTCCCCCATGCACCAAACAATATTTTATGTAGACAGTAACCTTTATCTTGTTTTCAAGGTCAAGTGTAAAAAATTTCATCAAGATCGGAACAAAACTGCAGATTTTGGCGAAATCCATAAGTACCTTCCACCACACACTGAAGGGAGTTTTATGTAGACAGTACCCTTCCTCTTGTTTTGAAGGTCAATTGTGCAAAATTTCATCAACATCAGTGCAAAGATATGGTTTTCCAAAAAATGGAACAAATCCTGTTTAAGTACCTTCCCCATGTAGTTTTGTGTATGTGTACCAAATTTCACGTTATTTGGTTGTCTGGATCTTGAGTTATAAGAGGACAGACAGACAGACAGACAACAAATGCGTCTTAAAAGTATAGAGATTCCAACCTGGACTTTCCTCATTCTACACACAGACAGCACACTCAATGATACTACACTGTTCAAAACACTTGGGGGATCAGATGAGTTAATATACACAATATACATATGATAATGTATTTTATTCAGTTTGGTTACAAATTGTAATTTGTGTGTGATACAGTATTTTGCTGCCTCAAGTATTTACTTGGGATTTACATTGTGTGTACTTAGAGCAAGGCACTATGTGGCTACCATAGTAGTAAAAAAGTTATACAAGTGCATCCTAGACATGATCACTTGGGTTTAAGTGTGATGAACAAGTTGGCTACTCCATTCGTTCAGTTCCCTTAGCTCCAAGCAGGCTGTCCATCGGTGCAGCTCTGCGGGAATGAGTGTTATTATCTACCAAAAAGAACCCATCTTCTATGGCACCAGCATAGGACACAACAAAAGATCAAAGGATCTCATCTCTATACCTCTAAGCAGTCAAAGCGCCATTCTGAACTACATGGAGGTCCGTATGTCCACCGATACTGACTCCTGCCAACACCATTTGTCCACTAACATGATATGGTGATGTTTCTTGCACATAATCAGGATTGTTTGGAGTTCCACTTTCTCTCCAGATGAGGGAATGACAGTTGTCTACCAGAACTCAAAATCTTGACTCATCCGTGAACAGTATCTGACACCATTCATTACAACCCAAATCCTGATGTTCCTCCATCTGCGGGGTAAACGGTGTCATGGTTTTAATGAAATGCACACCATAAGCCTCCATGCATAGAGCCCACATTTCCGAAGGTGATTTCAGACTGTTTGTGTTGATATTGCACGTTCTGTTGCTGCCTGCCTGTGGAGGGTGCAATGCAAGTGAGTTGCATTCAGCATCCTGTCTTGACAGGCCATTAGCTGTTGATAATGGTCATCTCTTGCTGATGTTTCCCATGGATGACCTTGGCCATGCCTTCTTGTAATAGTTCCTGTAGTCTGAAATAGTGTCCAGCTCCTGGAAATTACACTCTGGAGCACTCCTATAGATGCAGCAACATCCCTCTGTGTCTGTTCCACTTGCAACCTTTCTGTGGCTCTCCATGCCATAGCTTCAGGTAAGTCACATTGTTGTATCATTGCACTACCTGCTCACTACACTAACTGAACCGAACTGCTTGTGTAATTTGTTTGGTTGAGAAAACACAAGTCAACACCAACCCCCTCTGCTACAACTTTGTTGTTATCACTATCTCGGTTGCCATAATATTGTTGTCTCCACTCCACAGAGCTGACAGAAAGATGTCGAACCATCATAGTTCATTTTGCCGATGACAATACTTCAGAAAGTATATATCTCAACTGATCCCATAACTGTTTTGACCAGTGTACATACACATTGCATGTGTCTGACTAGCAGTCATTCCTCATCAAATGACACTGCTATTGCATGGATAGATTTATATCAATAGTAGATAGGCAGTCATAATGTTTTAGCTGGTCAGTGTATGCTGTTTCTCAGAGCATTGATTTTATTGCTTTTAACCTTGTAATATGGTACCATTAGCTGTTTTCTGTTTCATTTGAGCTATGTTTTGTGATAATCCTTTATGTTTTTCATCGTAAAGGGAAAGTGTATCATAATGTTTTATTTTATTTTTTCAGGTTACATTCTTTTCTACCATATTATTATTCCATAAAGGGGAAGTGCAAAGATGGCTTTACATATGTACTATACATTAATGGAGGTCATCCACCGTGGGGCCTATAATATCCTTTTCCAAATGTGTACAGCTTTTTGAGTTTGAGAAGGTATTTTGTAATTATACTGTTGTACCTGAGTAATTAAAGATATTTTATGTTTATAAAACTGTTTATTTTTCTTTGATCTTCACTTCAGTTGCCAATCCCATCACTTACTCTTTTATCTCACTGACACATTACTATTATTGCATATCTTATCCTCATCACATTGATTTGCCCCCAAATCGTATGCAACTGCAGCATGATTAGTGGGAGCATACTATGTGCCATTTCCTACTTTCTGGTCTTTTATTTTCATTGTTCAGCCTATGAACTATGGTTTGTTTACAATTTCTCCCTCACAGAATACATTTACGTGTGGTTTCAGTAGTATTAATCTGACAGATTATGCTCTAGTTGGTATGTATGCCTGCTTAAGAAACTTCATTGGTTTACAAGCAACACACTGTGTGTGTATTTGGAATTCCTCTTGAGGTTTATTCAACATGAGATCCACACTTGCTTCAAATTCAAATCAAAAATGGACTAAAATGCACAACAGAAGGTGCAATCTGATATTTCACCTGAAGAAACTTCCTCCATTAGATCTCACTCATACACAACTTGTTTGGATGGAGCATACTTTGTGAGATATATGCTGGATAACTATATAATATGGCCATTTCAATCCAAAGATATCACATACTATTTTGAGATCTTCTCAGTGTTTTCCTCTTTTTTGGTACTTTTAATTCATATCTTTCAGCTCTCAAAACCTGCTATACATGCTTTTGGTTGTGGAGGATTTCTTCTGTGTCATTGCTTGCTTAGAGATATTCATGTTTTCTTAATTATATGACAATGTCTCAATTATGGAAGTAACATCTGGATGATTTATACTCTCTTGTGTATAGAAACTTGTCAGTATTTTGTAGAGTTAAAAAGCCCTCATAATTATATTTAAAAAGTACTTAATTTACTACCCACATTCTGTGTGGGATATGAACTGAATGGAACTGGATGTATGATTTTATTCTTTTTGCATGCCTGTCATTAAAAGTGTGCTCTATCATAATCTGCAGTGTAGTAAATTCATAAGAAACTTAAAATTAACCTACCTATTAGTATATAGCATCTGTTTTTTTATTACAGTAATGAAAAAAAAGGAAACACTGAAATGTTGACAATCCATCTAAATTCATGACTGCTCAACTACCATCCAATGTTCACTGGAATTGATTAATCTTGGGTCCAATCTCATTGTTTCTTACATCAAGGCACCTCAGATGTATTACATAGGATTTATGTTGATATGTCATTGCAGATGGAGAGGTCAGGCATCTTACAAGAAGTATCTATCCATGGAGTGACAAAATTTCAGATTAGTGGTTCTTTGGTTTTGGTGAAGGTACTGTCTCTTGTAGAATGCTGTTAGTGAACAGATTGGTTATCAGGCTGCAAATTACTGTGTCAGTCATTAGTGTGAAGTGATGATAAGAAAACCAAGGATTCCATTTTATGTTTTGCACATGTAGCATACATTAGATGACTCCAGCTTCCTGCAGAATGTTGATGTGAGGTGCATCCTAATATGTAGTTTTCATCATGTTTATGTGCTGTCATTATCCAATATTTTCATGTGCCAGAAGACACCAATCCAAGAAACCTTTTTCTATGATTTGATGGGTATCATGCTATGTCCTGGCACATCACAACTGTCTGTATTGTACTGTAAGTGATGGTAAATGCATTGAGTGAGAAGATGATTCTGGATGTTCTGATGGCTCACCAGTTTTTGTTTAGCAATAAATCTTCAAGTGATATGCTATACCATGACCTTCATGTTTTAATTTACAATCTGTGATAATTGGTGGTAATTCAGGTCAGCACTTTCGCCTTCTGCAGTTGTCTCTCGTTGTAGTGGATGACCTTCAGGATGACTTCAGAAAAATGTATTTTTACCACTGGCCATCCAAAATGCAACACCAAGAAGGACTAAAGATGGCACAGACAAATTTATTTTAGAGATAACATGTTGTGTAAAGATCACACAATTGAAAATTTGTGTAAAGATCACACAGTTGAAAATACAGTCCCATGTAAACTGAGGAAGATGATGAAATAAATATTGTTTGTTGCCACCATTATTGGCTACAACCACAGCATGTGCCTTGACATTGAAGCAAAGAAACTCAGGAGTCTCAGTAATAGTTATAGTAATCCATGCTGCTTCCACATATTGCCAATACCGATTCAGTGTAGTAGCTGGTGATATATCCTGGGCCAGGCATATCGCAATCATCAACCGGACATTTTTATAGGTGAGTGATCAAGAGAACAGGGGCCTTGGGTGACAAAAAAGTCTTGAAAATTGCATGCCGCGTGCAGTCGCACTTTATCCTGTTCCATTATAGCAATTGGCAAACTACAAATATATGAGAGAATAACAGGCTCCCAAAACTTCAGAGATACAATGCCGTGGGATAGTGTACTGGCAGTGTACTAGGGGATGCTACCCCAAATCATAATACCAGGTGTAGGATCAGTAGAGTGATGCATAACGCAACAGTTCAACAGTCTCTTACCACAGTGCCTCCAGACTCTAATGCAACCATTGTCATTGTGCTGGCAGAATTGGGATTTGTCTGTAAGAACAATGTCATTACAATTATAATTCTCCCTGCTCAACCATGATGGTTTGATTAGTGGTGAGAGACTCGAATGTTGCTTTTTGCATTGTCATACTATCCTTGCACCTGGTATAACGGTTTGGGGTGGTATTCGACACTACTCCCACAACCATATAGTATGCATAGCTGGTCACTAAGCAGCCAGTGTAATATCTCTGAACTGGTGGAGCTTATCATCCTCCCCCCCCCCCCCATACCTTCGGAGTTAGCTGATGGTCACATTGCAAAACTACATTACCAAATGACATTTGACATGTATTATTCAAGTTGTCTTCGTCTCCGATTACATTGCTGCCTCGGTCTCCCTCTGATCTTTCGCCTATCAAAAATGCCTGATCGATGATAGTGGAACAATAGGACCAGGAGACACCACCCACAGCTACACCACATCAACTTTGGCAGTATGGACTGATAGACCTGAACAACACACTCAGATTTTCTTTGATTCAATGCTAAAGCATGCTGCAGCATTATAATCAGCAGTGGCAGCAGCACACAATACTGATATCATCATTGTCCCCCCTTCACATGGGGTGTATTTCAACCAGGTGATCTGTAAACATTGTGTTATCTCCCAAATAAATTTGGCGGCAATACATCCAGTCATTCTTGGTGTTGCATTTTGGATGGCCAGCAATGTATATTATGTATACAAAATCGTGTTGATAGCCAGGTCTGATTATGTCTTAATCTTACAGCACACTGAGTTATTGTATTCCTCCTACACAAAGGAGTGCCCTTCTTCAGCACAATAGCAATGTCTAATTCAGTTGATGATGAATTTACACACTATAGTATGAGCACATTCTATTTAGTTCTTAAGGTTTGGGTTTGTTTTTCCTCGCAAGGTTCAAGTTGCATTCAAACTAAGCTGTTTTGTGAAATCAATAAGCATAAAACTACTTCAAATATGTAATAAAAATTACATAAAGGCTTTACAAACAATGGGTTGCAAATTTCTTCATAATGTATTGTGAGATATATTGTTGCATTGTTTCAAACTTACTTGACACATTAGAGTTACAATTATTTGTGTATATTCCACTCCATTTGTAGCAGTTCATTCTTTCGTTTCTGTTCATCTTCATTTACATCTATCTTCAGGCTTTTACATTTTATTGTGCTTGCATATTTTTATAGCAATTATCTTCTTCTTCTTTTCCCCTTTATCCAGCATCAGTGCAGGTTGGAACATTAATGTAACTTCTACACTTTCCCCTGTCTTTCCACTATTCTTCTTCAGTAAATGTTTGCTTCCATTTCAGAATTCTCCTCCTTAAACTGGCCTTTTTGTACTCCAATTTTCTTCATAACATTTCATTTCTCACTTCTTCAAAACTTAATTGTACTGACTGTGATTCTAACCTCTTCTCTTCTTGTCATTGTCCAAAACTCTGATCTGTATGTTAATATCAGTGTAAAGTATGTCTACATATTTTCTAATAATAATGTATTGAAGTGTATGTAACTAATAGGATAGGATTATCTTTAATATATGCGGTGGTGGTAAATAATCAGAATGTCATGACCTCTGACTTATTGCTTATCAATTTTTAACACTATAGCATCATATCATCTTAATACATTCAAGTGTAAATAAATTATATGAAGAAAAATTTATTCTTGCATTAGGGCTAATTGGTGTATGGAAAGGTTGTACCGGTCTTTGAAAGTCCACAAGTAGGTACAAAGTTAAATCAGTTTCTATCAACAAATTTAAATTATTGGACAGCAGTTGGTTTTAGAGGTTTAATAAAAGCATACAAGTTAATTTAGACTAAAAGATTCATTATAACTCTTATGACAAATAATAAGCACAGCAGAAAGCAGGAGTGTTACTGTATGTGATCACCAATATAGAAAGGGACCAAGGGATAACCAGGATACATCATCACCACAGTACTTGCCTTTCCACAGACAGAAGAAGCAACTTATTGTGAACAGCACAGGATGTGGAAGGCAAAAGGAAACCACCTCATTAAATATAGATGGATATACAAAGCATCAGCAATAAATCAATGCCATATCTTCTGTAAAATTATCCAGAGATAAAATAGTCCTCCAATTGGAGTTCCTGGTGGGGACTGCAAAAGATGTAGACAAGGTGAAGAAAACGAATCTCAGTTTTAAAATATCAATAATGAAAGTTTGATAAAAACTCACTGGTAAGAGGCTTGCTGAGCTGCTGACAGGCACAAAAAACAGACAATCACATTCACACAACTTGAATTTTCAGCCGTGGCCTTCATCAGAAAAAGAAACACATACATTTACACACTCACTTGGACAACTATAGACTCACAACCACCACCTCTGGCCACCCTAGCACCACAAGCATCCTGACAGCATGTGAGGAGGGGAGTGGACATGGAAGGTTGCTGGATAAGGGTGGGAATGGAAAGACCTGCATTTCATTATGGATGGCTCTGATCGACAGGAATGAAAGATCAAATACGGTGAAGGGAAGGGGGAGAAGGGAGGGAGGTTCAAAGGGAAATGTAGAAGAGTGCGGGGAGGGAACTTAAATAGCAACTTGGAATGTAAGATCACTGATGCAGTGTAGCAAACTAGAAAACCTAAAACTTGAAATGGAACGACTGGAAAGAGATATCCTAGGCTTATTGGAGATGAAGTGGTCCCAATCAGGAAACTTTTGGTCTGTAGAATATAGAGTCATTCAAACAAGAACTGATCAAAACACACCAAAAATGGGAGTTGGATTAGTTTTGAGGAAAAACTTTGGCTCATGTATGAATACGTAATACTAGTTATACTTGAAACTAAACCAAAGAACACTGTGATAATACAAGTTTACTTGTTGACATCTAAAGATGATGATGTAATTGTTGATGAAAGCATAAGAAATGTGATGAGAAATGTTAAGATCAATTAAAATGTGAAGGTGGGTGAGTAACTGTTAGAGGGGATTGTTGGCTAATATGGACTCGAAAGAAGAAATGAAAGAGGTGACCAACTAATTAAGTTCTGCTTGAGGCTCCAATTAGTTGTTCCAAACGTGCTTTTCCAAGACCATAAGTGAGAAGATTCACATGGAAGGCGCCAGGAGACTTAAGGAGGCAACATATTGATTACATTTTAATGAAATCACATTTTAAAAACCAGCTAAAATTGTAGGAGCTCTCCATCTGCAGACAAAGGCATTGGCCATAACTTGGTTCTTATGAAAAGTTATTCAGATTCAGATCTCTGAAGAAGTAGAAGAAGACAGTAAAACTAAAGTGGGAACTAGAAGAAAAAAAATGAAAACTGAGGGACAGGCAAAAAACTATGCACATGAAACAGACAAACTAAATAAAAAAGTTTCAATATGGTGGAATAACTGAAGACTGGATTTTAAAAAGAAATATGGTATATACAGAGCAGCAGGGGCAAAAGTAGTGGGAAAACTAAACCCAAAAACAAGAGGAAATGGATTACAGCAGATGTTATTCAGCTTATAGAAAATAGAAGACCATACAAAAATGCAACTGACAAACAAGGATAACCTGAATACAGAAGAGTAAGGAATTTAATCAATAAAGAAGCTGGATCAACAAAAGAAAATTTGTCGTGCAGGGAAGTGAAAGAAAATATGCAGAATGGAAAAACTGATTTGTCCTACAGAACAGCAAATAAATTTTTAACAATCACAAAACAATAAACTCAAGTACAATAAAAGACAAAGAATGTGTGTGTGTGTGTGTGTGTGTGTGTGTGTTTGTGTTTGTGTTTGTCCTTAGGTTATTTTACCTTAGTTTAAGTAGTTTGTAAGCTAGGGACTGATGACCACGGAGTTTGGTCCGATAGATTTACAAACATTTGAACTATGGTTACAGAGACAAAAGAGGATCTAGAGAAAGTGGAAATGAAATTAAGTAATCAGTGTGGAATGAGAATATACTAGAAAAAGATGTGATGGTATGCAGTACTGAAAGAGAATATGAACATTTAAGAATAAGAATTGCGAGAGAGGAGCTAAAAGTGATAAAGGAATTTACCTGTTTCAAAAATAAAATCACAATGGATGGTAGAAGCCAAAAAGAAATTGTGAACAGAATACAGCAGGTCAAAATTGCATTTTTTATTTGAGAAAGAACTTACTCACCAGCGAAAACATAGCTGAAAATAATAAAAGCTTTTGTTTCGATTGTGGCCCTATATGGATGTGAAACATTGTTCAAAATGTTCAAATGTTTGTTAAACTTAAGGGACTTAACTGCGGGGTCATCAGTACCTAAACTTACAAACTACTTATGAACTGGCTTACACTAAAGATGGCACACATCCATGCCTGAGGGGGGGATTCAAACCTCTGACTGTAGCGACCGTGCAGACTGAGACTGGCGTGTTGCAGACCACTCGGCCACTGCGGCCGGCTGAAACTTTGTCAGTGAGAGTACAAGACAGAAGACGGCTAAAAGCCCTGGAGATTTGGTGCTACAAGAGGATGATGATGATCAGCTGGAAAGGCAGAGTAGCAAATGAAGAGGTGCTTAGAAGAGTACAGAAAGTCATATCCCGTGGAAGCACATCCAGGCAAGAAGAGACCTTGGTGGACGCATCCTAAGACACAACAACATCATTGGAACAACAGCAGAAGGAATTATTGAAGGGAGGAAGTGCTGAGGATGGTCAAGGATGTTGTACATGCAATAGATCATGAATAATGTTGGATGTAATATGTACGTGGAAATGAAGAGGAAGGCAGACAGAAGAGAGAAATGGTGCTTTACTGCAAGCCAACCTATGGGTTGAACACTAAAGAAGAAAAAGAATTACGTTTTACATCTAACTGAAATGTGCTATGAAAATACTACACTGTGTACAGAAATCAAAGTATTTGTTTATACAAACAGTCAAATGAAAGAATTAAGGGAACTGAAAGCAGAACTAGGAAAAGAAATGCCTTTTTTTTCTGAAAACTTAAGAGTTATAGGTGAAGTTAATTAAGAATAAAGTCACTTAATACTAAAGCAGAAATTTTGAACTTTATGACACATCACATTAAGTTTCTACTGAAGGAAATAAAAATAAAAATGAGTTGTAAGGTGCTTCTAATGGTATTAGATCCAGTGAGACTGCAGCAAGTTAAAAATCTGAAGAACATACAATACAACTTTGGGAGAGAAATTGAATGTATGAAGCAGAATTAGTGAGGGAGCTGTAAAATTTGTAAGCAAAAATACTGCAGAAGTTACTGAAGTGGAGGACAGAAAATGCTGAAATGAGTTATCAAACATAACAATACATATTTCAACAAGATGTTAAGTGGCTGAAATATGCTTAATAAGGAACAAGTGGAATTTAGAAAGCATGTGACAGGAAAAAGAACGTGAATTACGGTATTTCCTAGGCGCAAACCTGGAAACTTTGCTTTTCACAAACCACTTGAGTTCCCCAAGCACAACTTATGACCAGGCTTCACAGTGTTACTTCCATCATTGTATCATCTACTTTCCAAGTTTCACAGATGTTTTACTACATACTTTGTGGAACTAGAACTCCTGAAAGAAAGGATATTGTGGAATCATGACATAAACAAAGACTGATGTTTGTTTCCAGAATAAACTTCACCCTGCACTAAATTGTGCATTAATTAGAAACATCATGCTAGAATAAAACTATAAATGCCTTGAGGCAGTCAGTTGAGACTAGAAGGTGAAAGTGCCTGCTATTTTTCCTGGCCTAGAATAATGTGTGTGCCAGGCTTTGTAACTATCCTGCCCTTACCTTTTGTAGTCCCGTTGCCCGATGCACTCGGTAGCGTCTCTCCAGTATGAACTGGCCCTAAAACTGTTGGTGCTAGGATTATCTACACTGAAGTTTGCAACACAATATTTTAACTTGAAGTTAATCTTTTATTTAGCACCATACATATACAATGTAAGTGGCCAGTTTGGTTCCCACAATAGTTTTGACAGCAAGAACAGGTTAGTACAAATGCACTAAATTAGGTGATATTGATAAACTGAAACTAGTGCAGTATTTCAACACTTTAACAACAATGTTCACAGTTATTTGTGTGCAGCAATATCACAGCCACAGAACAATTAACTAAAACTTTGTGCACAGTAAAAGCCGGTAAATTTACATAGTTCACAAATTACAGCATGGAATGAGGATTTACTGTTCATTTGAGTATAAGCAGTACATCACCAGTCTTGTGTGGCATACATTGTTTCTCGTTCTGTATCTAACCACCATCTAATTAATTCCCGATTTTATTTATTTATTTATTTATTTATTTTTTCTATCTATAGACCGTTGTAGTAATAATTTTGTGATCTTATGATCTGCACAATTGTTTATAAAACGGCTTGGTCAGAATTTGATATTCAAATTCATCTATATGTTGCTATTACAATTTGGTTTACAGAAATTATTGTTTGATGGAAAATTAATAAAGTAGCTGGGTTCAATTATTGTTACAATGGGGAGTTTCCCAATCCATTGTGACTGGCAGCCATATTAAATAAAATAATTTATTACAGAAAATAATTCAACTTTTTAAATTAGGGCATCAATCAATCAATGTAGTATATCAACGGAAAGGTAAAAGCAGCAGCAACAAAAGTGTGCAGTCAAAGTCTGAAATCTAATAATAGTTTAAGAGTAAATGGCCGTGAAAGTTAGTACTGGTTCAAAGTTTTAATTTTGATTATTACGTAAGTTAACAAATTTTGGATTATTCCAGCTTACTATAAAGTGGAGGTGTTAAGCTACACATTGGTATGGGTCATTACATTTAAATATGCTGATTTTCGCACTTGAAATATGATAAGGTGAGATGATATTACTACTTCAGTTACCAATATTTCATTATTAATACATTTCCTGGCTTTACTAATTACCACATTGTGTTCCTAATATTACACAGAATAAGCTGAATAACAAAATTACATTGGAGAAGACTTATTTAAATATTTGCTATTTTGAATGTATCGACTGTGCTTATTGCTTATGTTTGCAAATGAATATATGAGATTTTGGAAAATAATAATAATAATAATAATAATTTAAAACACGTAAATATGGAATCAGGTATGATGGGAGGTGGTAACCTTGCTTTGTCACAGCTGGAATTGAACCTGACATTCCACTAAAGAGTGTAAAGTCATCCTGATTATGTGATGCTGAAAGTAGTAGGTATAAGACAATTATAGATAACCAGTTTCAGTAGAAGTAAAATAAACTGGAAAGATAAAAGATAACTTCATCAGAATTCATGAAAAAAAAAAAGGATATGTTGTTCTTGAAAGTGAGAAATCAAGTAAACAATACAGTGTGTTTATAAATGAGTATTAGGGTTTTAACACATTATAATATTTATTATATTAAACTTAGAGTTACAAATGATATGTCAAATGAAAGAGGAACTCACAGTTTACAAATATTTTGTTGTATTGAGGCACAGTTGTACAGTACTGATTAAAAGATTGGACCGCCATTTGACTGTAAGGTATTTTATTTTCACAATCCAGATTTCGGCTTTTAGGCTATTATCAAGTGTACAAATATTCCAATTATGTGGATGACCAAAATGTCATTTTTTCGATATATGCTTGCGTAGACATAAAGTCGCAAGCTATCATTAAGTAAAGCGTCAAAGTAACAAAACATATACTTATTGAAGCAAAATGAAGCATTGCTCTAGTGATCTTGTGACTTTCCATCATGCAACCAAATGCAAGATTATTAGAGCAATGCTCCATTTTGCTTCAATAAGTATATGTTTTGTTACTTTGACACTTTACTTAATGATAACTTGCAACTTTATGTTTATGCAAGAATATATCGAAAAAAATGACATTTTGGTCATCCACATAATTGGACTATTTGTACACTTGATAATGGCCTAAAAGCCGAAATCCGGATTGTGAAAATAAAAATATCTTACAGTCGAATGGCGGTCCAATCTTTTAATCAAACAGTTTTGTTTGGCACCAGTGCATATATACAGCACTCAGTGTTTCTGCCACAATCCAGTAGACAGCAATAGTAGCAAAGGTGGTGACTAGTGAATGGAAAGTGTTTCGTGTTTTGCATTTTGCAAAGACCGAATCTGTTGTTACTGTGAAATGTGCATTCCGACTGAAGTTCAGTTGTGACACTCCAAGTGATAATAACATTCGTAGCTGGTATCATCAAGATACTGGCTGCCTTTGTAAAGGGAAGAGCACAGGATGACCAAGAAGTAGTGAAGAGACTATTGAGCGAGTGAGACAGTCATTTGTTAATAGCCCAAAGAAATCTGTGCAGAAGACTAGTCTTGAATTACAAGTTCCTGTGTCGACTGTTTGGAAAGTTTTAATACAACTACATCCTTACCATTTAAAGTTATTACAGGCTCTAAAGCCGGTAGACCATGGATTACTTGCTAACTTCACAAACGACGTGTTCTTTCGCGACAATGACAATTTTCTGGGTCATGTTCTCTTCAATGATGAATCGTCCTTTCATCTTAGTGGACATGTCAACACTCACAATGTACACATCTGGGCCTCAGAAAATCCTCACAAGATGGTACAAATGCATCAAGATTCCCCTAAAGTGAATGTTTTTGTGCCATATCCCAGCAGAAAGTTTATGGACCTTTCTTTTTAGGTGAATCTACTGTAAGTGGCGCTTCTTATCATGATACACTCTTCTCTCAGTTGAAAGAAGATGAGCCAGAGAACTTCAATTTCCAGCGAGATGGTGTGCCAACTCACTGACTTAGCAATGTATGCTATTAGTTGAATGTCGCTGTACTCAAGTGCTGGATAGGCTGCAAGGGTCCCAATGACAAGGCTTGCTTTGCTTGGCCTCCACATTCACCCGACCTAACGCCATGCGATTTTTTTCTTTGGGGCTTCCTCAAGGATCGTGTGTACATGCCTCCACTACCAGCTACCTCCCTGAATTAAGAAACCAGATTGAAATGGCTGTTGCTACAATCACTGAAGACACACTTTTGGGAAGAACTCGGGTACAGACTTGATGTATACTGTGTGTCAAATGGTGCTCACATTGAACATTTGTAAGGTTCTTGGTAAAACTGTTTGAGTTGCTCTTTCATTTGACATATCATTTATAATTGTAAGTTTAGTATAATAAATATTATATGAAGTGTTAAAACCTTGATATTCATTTATAAACAACCTGTATTATGATTGATTGCACCTCACCGTAAAGACAATAGCTGAGCCATAGAAAGGCATGAAGAAAGTCAAACACACAACTAAAGCTTTTGGCCACACCCTTCATCAGAAGAAGAACATATATGTGCATTCATAGAGGCACAACTCATTCATGGCTGACATCTTATGATGAAATTGTAAATGATGGCTTTCAGAAAATCATTAAGTGGTTCACAGCACATACAGTTCCATACAGTAAATGGAATGACACCATCAATAAATATAGACTTTAATCAGAAATCTGTAGCAAAGGTAGAATATTCAAAAATTTTAGGTGTAAGCATTGATGAGGGGTTGAACTGGAAAAAAACACATTAAAGATCTGTTGAAACGTTTGAGTTCAGCAACTTATGCTATTAGGGTAATGCAAATTATGGTGATATAAATCTCAGTAAATTAGCTTACTATGCCTATTTTCATTCTCTGCTTTCATATGGCATCATTTTCTGGGGAATTCATCATTGAGTAAAAAAGTATTCATTGCACAAAAGCAAGTGATCAGAATAATTGTCGGATCCCATCCAAGATCATCCTGCAGACACTTATTTAAAGAGCTAGGGATCGTCACAGTAGCTTCTCAGTATATATATTCACTTATGAAATTTGTTATTACGAATCCCACCAAATTCAAAAGCAATAGCAGTGTACATAACTACAACACTAGGGGAAAGAATGATCTTCACTATTCAAGGTTAAATCTAGCTTTGGCACAGAAAGGGGTAAATTATGCTGCCACAAAAGTCTTTGGTCAGCTACCAAACAGCATCAAAAGCCTGACAGGTAGCCAACAAGCATTTAAAAATAAATTAAAAGAATTTCTGCATAGCAACTCCTTCTACACTATAGATGAATTTTTAGATATAAATGAGTAAATTTGAAGAAAAAAAAATACATAAAATAAAATTAATTAAATTAAATTAAAAAATTAAAAAAAATTGTATCATGTAATATTTAGTACAATGTAATAATTTGTAAAGACACCTTTCATTAACCTGAGATGTTCCACATCATTACTAAGTGTCGTATTCATGATCTATGGAACAAGTACTAATCTAATCTAATCTTCAGCCTTACCACCTCAAGTGTTGTGTCAATTGTGAGTTCAATTCAGAATGGAAAGGAAAAGGGAAGGAAAAAAGAGAAAGGGTGGTGGTATAGATGTCTGCATTGCCTAGCAGAATGTGCAGGGACTAGGTGGCTCCATCTACACCTCTGTTCATTTTAAACCAACCAACTATGAACAGAACCTGTATATGGATAGCTGCCATACCTTTCACATGCAAAAATCCATGCCATACAGCCTGGCCACCTGCGGACAGCATATTAGCAGTGCAAGGACTCTCTTATCCAGTATGCTGAAGTTCTCACAGGAGTCTAGAAGTCTTCACAGACAGACACTTTCCTCCAGCTCTATCCACAATCAGATTTCCCATGCCTTATCCCCACATGTCCCCAATCCTCCCTCCATCTCCAGTAATCAATTACAAAGGTGTGTCGCACACATCATGCAATATCTCCATAGACTGGAACAACTTAACCACATTCTTAATCAGGTCTTTATCATCATACCCTAAATTGAGAGATATTTTACCCAAGATGCTTTTCAACTCTCCTGTAGTAATGTTTCATTGGCCATCCAACCTCCACAACATCCTAGTATATCCCTGTGCCTATCTCAGTTCCACCCCGCTGCTACAAGGACCATAGCCAAGTGGAATACCAAAGTGCAAGACCTAACTAGTCCACCTATTCAGTACATCCAGTTCCCTCATAGGCTTATCCTGTCCACTTTTGAAAGCAGCAGTGTCATTTACCACCTCTGCTTCAACCATTGCACAAGTTTTTATTTTGGTGTAACTACCAACCAGTTGAAACTTCCTGCCAGATTAAAATTGTGTGCCAGAACCGGGACTTGAATCTGGGACCTTTGCCTTTTGCGGGCAAGCACTCTACCGACTGAGCTATCCCGACATGACCCACGATGCCGCCTCATAACTTTGCTGCCGCCAGTACTTCGCCTCCTACTTTCCAAACTTCTACCAACCAGTTGTTCACTAGTATAACTGAGCACTGCCAAACTGTAGCCAGGAGCAAAGTGCACCATCCTGTGGTAAATATGCAGCTGACCTTAACATGCTTGATGTCAGTGGCTGCTTCACAACTTGGGCTGTCTGGATCCTCCCCTTCACCAAAAGCTTAGCTCAACTGCACAGATGGGAGGTACACATGTCTCACAGTAGTCCATCCATTTATGGCACTTATGGATTCCAGATTAGCAGAAGTGCTGTATTATTGAGAACAAAGATACAAATATGATTATATATAAAGTATATGTTTTAAGAAACTTGCTAAGCTTCTAGGAGCACTGCACTGTAGTCCTTGGTAGAATGAAGTGCTACTAATGATCACAAAAAAAAGCACAGGTCATTTCTGTTTTCAAGGAGAATCATGAAACAGATGTCACTGTGTGAAGTACACTCTCTGTACAAAGAAGAAGCAGACAGCATCCATCTCGGTTCCCCCGTATATAATGGTTTCTAGATCTTGTTTACGAACAGAGATAGCTGCATTTGACACAATCCTTGTCTTCAACATCCACATTCTAGATATTACTATTCTGTCTCCAAAAAGGCCATAATATGTGAGCATTATAATGCTAAATGTGTTTTCATTTAAAAGACGTGATACAGAACTGAAAATAAAGTAACAATTTGAAAGACAGTTTCTATAGCTTTATTTAACTAACAACAGTGTTCTGTATGCTAATTCATTGTTTTGTGCGTCTTTTTAAATGTGCACTAGATTACTGAGACGCTAGACTAGTGAGGGCTGGATTAGTGAGGTTACAGGGTATTCTTTCACATATTCTCAGGCTCACACTTCCAGCCAACAACTTTTGTCCCTGTTACTTAACACATTTAGCCCCTACACACTGTGTTAGGCAACACAGTTGCAACATAGTTATCTTTCCCCCAGCCTTTTCCTGTATACTTCTTTATCTACCCACTCCTCTCACCCACCTCTCTATCCCCCCCCCCCCCCCCCCCCCAATGTCTCCTCCCCTCCATTTTAGAGTTGACTCAACACTCAAGGTGCAGTGGTCACTCGTGTGCACATGAGCTCTGCTTTTATGACTGTATAAATATTTATATGGTCTTTTTTTATGAAAGATGAGGCTGAAAGCTTTAATTGTGTGTCTTTGACTGTCTCTTCTTTGTGGCGGTGTTCATTTTTACAGCGAGTTAATATCTATACTCATTGTGTTGTTGATATTCCAATCTGGTCATTTAATTTTTTTATACTAAATAAACAAATTACTCTCAGTGAGAGAATTGGTAGTGTACCTTGAGTACAAAGAAAAAAAAGTAGTTGTCATAAAGTGAAAGTTTATTCAGTGTTTTCGTTGTGGATAGTGTCACTTCTTACTAGTTTGTAATTTCTGTCACCCCCATTCTTTAACAGTGTGAAACAATGAATAAACGGAAGTAATATGCAAAAATGTGTTCTTGCAGACAATATATTGATTTGTCCAGTGGTGTCAGAAGAAAGGGCATTAGATTAATGTAAAGGAAATAGAATAGACAGGCTGTTAGCTGCTTGCTGTAAACAATTAAAGGACAGTGCATACTTTCTTTAACTAGAAAATGTAGGAAAGCCTCTTTATTTAATACTGAAAAATGATGAAGGCTTGCTATCATATCATGAATTTCCTCAGTAGAAACTATTTAGTACGGCTGAAAAAAGGCATTTGAGAAATGAGAACAGTGAGATGCTAGGAAATTGTTTTCCTATACTTCATTTAAAAGAATGAATGTTGTGAGTAGATACAACTAAGAAAATAAAATGAAAGATGAGATGCACCTTCTAAATTTATATAACAAGTACACAAACAGAAAGAAAGATTGGTTAAAAAAAACATGTGGTACTTAAGCATGTATACAAGACAAAGTGAACATATAATTGATTTACGTACTAAGTAATTTGAGTAAATCCTCAGTAGCGTATCTCATTTAGGCAGAGCTGATCAGCTGTTAAGCTTCCAATAAATATTTTGTTGTTAATACAGCACTCAGCATGTGAGTAATCGTATCCAAAGTTTTCATGAAATTAATAGATGCAACAATGTTTAGTTAGAAAATAAAATACCTTAGGCTGCTTGCATAAAACAAGGAACATGGAAGATACAACTATTAATATTATTTATGGTATGTAAAGTTTTATGTAGGAAAGAGTGTGACAGGATTTCATCCTTCAAAGCTGCAGGCAGTGCACCAGTAACAGTAAACAGTACAGTAGTCCATTGATTGCTTACAGCAACTATAGTAGTCCATTGATTGCTTACAACAACTTCTTGTTTAATATAAGGACAGATGCTAAGATCAGAATTTTTTATCTTTTCTTTATTTAAGATGACCAGTTTTGACACTCCATGATGTCATCTTCCGGTCTCCTAAAATTGGCATTAAACTGCTTATTAAAGTGCTCCATATAACATCTGAAAGGTGTCCTGGTTGATAGTCATATATAAAATCAAGTGCTGGTTGATGTAAGATCTAAAAAGGATGGTTGGTCAAAATTAAAACAGTACGATATACATAAAATAATAACCAACATAGTGCATATGTCTGTCTGAGCACCTCCATAAAACTGATTAGTGACATCGTAAATACATCTTAGTTCAATGTTAGTTAATTGTGATATAAGGGGAAAATATCTGGTTAGATATCAGTAATGTCTATGTCTGTTGTACATTGATGCAGAGGGTCATTTGTAAACAACAGGAAGCTGTGCTGCCCATTGTCGTAAGGTGTCAGGCTGCTGCCCTAGGCTGTAGTGTTCCGGTGATGACTAAGACAAATGCTGTGGCACCATTGGGGTCTGTAAAGTTGCTTGAGATCCCTGATGCCTCTGCACCTTCAGATTCCCATCTCTTTGTCAGTTGACACTTGCCTGAAAGATCTGTTTGATAATCTTCTTAAAAAGATGAATGAACTGCACATTTTTCCAATCATTAGGAACACTGCTCCTCTAGAGAACTGCAGTACACTGCTACTATAAGGGAGTAACATACCTTTGCGTGCTATACATATAATCAATAGTATCTCATCAGATCCTGTGACCTTTCCTCTGCCAGCTCACTGACAATTTGAACATAACTGACAGGTGTTACTAAGCTAGAGTTAAGAGTACCTACTTCTTAGGTATAATTTTCTGTTTTTGATTACTCAAACTTTAAAGTGATGTTTAATTTTGTGTCCCTTCTGTGACACATTAATGTACTGCACATTATTTTCTTTTGAAAGCTGGAAGGTATACTCTGGAAGCTTCCTGCATTGGGAGAAAGAGGCAGGGCTTGCCAATGCAACCTTTCTCCCCCTTTGCTTTGTGTAAAAGTGCACGACCTGTAGCATAGATGCATTATCTGTTTATTAGTAAGGATTTAGCCTTTCATTGGCTTTGAGAACAGCTGAAACTCTTGGAGGAACAGATTTTCAAAGTTTAATGTTATCCATTCTTGTATCGAAACATCCGCCAACATCTGATGAAGCTGTAAATTTGGTCCTCACTCTCTGCTCTGAAACTGCCCATAATGATTCAATAATGAAATCAAGACGTGGCAGTTTTGCTGCCCAGAGAAGATGTTTGACAATTTCCTGATGCTTTACACAGTAGTCTGATCCTCTTTGACTGTGTGTGTGTGGGGGGGCACATTATTATTTTCGAAAATGGGTTTCGCTAGCAATGTGTTTGTCATGCTGGGGAGTTTGTCATTGAAGAGGTGAGATATTCCTTCACAGTTATCTGACCTGTGAGGGAAATGATAGAAACTGCTGAATACCAGGATATAGATGCCCAAATCATGATGGACCCCCCCCCCCCCCCTCCTCCTCACCATGCTTTATTGTAGGAAGCAGACGTGCTGTATCATAAGCATCTTTAGGAGTTTATGAAACATAAACATGTTGTTTGTAGGAAATAGTAGAAATGATGATTCATTGGACCATACCAAAAACTTCCAGTCATCTAGTGTCCAGGTTTTATAATCGTCACACCACTTTCTTCACAGCTTGCAGTGGTATCCCTTATTTAGGATGTAACAACTGTTGCCCTTCCATGAATGTTTTTATCAAAATAATGTTACTCAAATGGGTGTTGAATTATTCAGTCAATTTTTGCTGTGTAGTTTTATGTTGTTTGGTCACAATCATTCTGAAAGTTTGTCAGTTGTTATTTGTTAACTTCATGTTTCACCCACCTTTCTCTTACCTTTGTGTATGCTGTCATAACTGAGGAGACTGTTGCATATGAAATGTTAAACAATGCAGCCATTTTACTCACATATGCTCCGATGTCCCACCCCTCATGAACCACAGACGTTGCCGAGGTGGGGTGGCTTGCGTGCCTTAACGATGCAGATAGCCGTACCATAGGTGCAACCACAGTGGAGGGGTATCTGTGGAGAGGCCAGACAAACATGTCGTTCCTGAAGAGGGGCAGCAGCCTTTTAAGTAGTTACAGGGGCAACAGTCTGGATGATTGACTGAGCTGGCCTTGTAACATCAGCTAATGTGGCTTTGCCATGCAGTTACTTCGAACGGCTGAAAGCAAGGGGAAACTAGTCGTTACTTCTCCCGAGGACATGCAGCTCTACTGTATGACTATATGATGATGGCGTCTTCTTGGGTAAAATATTCCGGAGATAAAATAGCCCCCATTCGGATCTCCAGGCGGGGACTACTCAGGAGGATGTTGTCATCAAGAAAAACAAAACAGGTATTCTACGGGTCGGAGCGTGGACTGTTCTAACCCTTAATCACGTAGGTAAGCTAGAAAATTTGAAAAGAGAAATGGGTAGGTTAAAGTTAGATATGGTAAGGATTATTGAAGTTTGGTGGCTGGATGAACAGGATTTCAGGTCAGGTGAGTACAGGGTTATCAATACAAAATCAGTTGGTGGTAACGCAGGAGTAGGTCTGATAATGAATAAGAAAATAGGAATGTGGGTAAGTTACTATGAATAGCATAGTGAACGCATTATCGTAGTAAAGATAGACATGAAGCCAACACCAACCACAGTAGTGCAAGTTTATATGCCAACTAACACAGCCAATGATGAGGATATCGAAAAAATGTATGAGGAGATAAAATAAATCATTCCGGAAGTTAAGGGAGACGTAAAGTTGATGGGGGACTGGAATGCGGTAGTAGGAAAGGAAAGAGAAGGAAATGTAGTAGGTGAATATGGACTGGGAAAAAGGAATGAAAGAAGAGATCGCTTGGTAGAATTTTGCGCAGAGCACAATTTAATGATCATCAACACTCGGTTTAATCATCATGAAAGAAGGCTGTATAGGTGGAAGAGACCAGGAGACACTGGAAGGTACCAGATTGACTTTATAATGGTAAGAAATAGATTTAGAAACCAGGTTCTCAACTGTAAGACGTATCCAGGGACAGATATAGACTCTGACCATAACTTATTTGTTTATGAATTGCAGATTAAAACTTAAGAGACTGCAGAAAGATAGAAAATTTAGGAGATGGAACCTTGACAAATTGAAGGAACCAGAGGTAGTTGAGATTTCAGAGGGAGCATTAGGCAAGGATTGACTGAAACGGGGGAAAGTAATACAGTAGAAGATGTATGGGTAGCTCTGAGAGATAGGGTAGTGAAGGCAGCAGAGGACCATACAGGCAGAAGGACAAGGGCTAATAGAAATCCCTGGATAACACAGGATATACTGAACTTAATTGATAAGAGGAGAAAATATAAAAATTCAGCAAGTGAAACAGGAAAAAGGGAGTACAAACGTGTGAAAAATGAGATTGACAGGAAGTGCAGACTGGCTAAGCAGGAGTGGCTAGAGGATAAATGCAGAACCATAGAAGAATGCATAACTGGGGGAAAGATAGATACCGCCTACAGGAAAATAAAAGAAATATTTGGAGACAAGAAAAGCAGCTTTATGAATATCAAGAACTCAGACGGAAAACCGGTACTAATCAAAGAGGGGAAGGCCGAACTGTGGAAGGAATATATAGAGGTCCTATACAAAGGAAATAAACTTGAAGGCAGTATTATAGAAATGGAAGACGAAGTGGAGGAAGATGAGATAGGAAATATGATACTGCAAGAAGAATTTGACAGAGTGCTGAAAGACTTGAGTCAAAACAAGGCCCCTGGAGTAGATGATATTTTGTCTGAACTGCTGATATCGTTAGGAGAGCCAGTCATGCAAAATTGTATTACCTGGTATGCAAGATATATGAGACAGGGGAAATACCCTCCAACTTCAAGAAGAATATTGTAATTCGAATTCCAAAGAAAGCACGTGTAGACAAGTGTGAAAATTACAGAACTATTAGTCTAATAAATCATGGGTGCAAAATACTTACACGAATTATTTACAGACAAATGGAAAAACTTGTGTAATCTGACCTTGGTGAAGATCAGTTTGGATTTAGGAAAAACGGGAGGCAATACTCATATTATGACTTACAAGATAGGCTAAGGAAAGGGAAACCTACATTTTTAGCGTTTGTCGATTTGGAGAGAGCTTTTGACATTATCGATTGGAATACACTCTTCCAAATTCTGAAGGTAGCAGGGGTAAAATATAGGTAGTGAAGAGTTATATTCAACCTATACAGAAACCAGACAGCGGTTATTAGATTGGAAGGGCAAGAAAGGGATGCAGAGGTTGGGAAGGGAGTAAAACAGGGTTTTAGCCTTTCCCCAATGTTGTTCAATCTGTACATTGAGCAGGTAGTGAAGGAATGGAAGGAGAAATTTGGAGAGGGGATAAAAAAATTTGTGGTTTGTCGATGACATAGTAATTCTGTCAGAGACTGCAAAAAATCTGGAAGAGCAATTGAATGGAATGGACTGTGTCTTGAAAGGAAGATGTAAGATGAACATTAACAAGAGTAAAACGAAGGTAATGGAATGCAGTGTCAGAAAATCAGGCGATGCTGAAGGAATTACATTAGGTAATGAGACAATAAAAGTAGTAGATGAATTTTGTTATTTGGGTAGCAAGATTACTTCTGATGGCCGAAGTACAGAAGATAAAAATGCAGAATGGCTATGGGAAGAAAAGCATTTCTGAATAAGCGAAACTTGTTGACATCTAATATTAGTTTAAATGTTAGGAAGTCCTTTCTGAAGGCATTTTTCTGGAGCGTAGCATTGAATGGAAGTGAAGTGTGGACAATGAGTTCAGACAAAAAGATGATAGAGGCTTTTGAAATGTGGTGCACAGACAAATGATGAAAATTAGTTAGGTAGATCACGTAACTAATGTGGAGGTGCTTAACTGAATCGGGGAGAAAAGGAGTTTCTGGCATATCCTGACTAAGAGAAGGGATAGATTGGTTGGACACATTCTGGGACATCAAGGAATTGTCAACTTAGCATTAGAAGGAAACGTGTGAGGGTAAAAATCATAGAGGGAGACCAAGGGATGAATACAGTAAGCAGATTCAAAAGGATGCAGGTTGCCGAACGCATTGTCAGATGAAGAGACTTGCACAGGACAGGGTAGATTGGAGAGCTGCATCATACCAGTCTGCAGATTGAAGACCACAACAACAACATGCTCCAATGCCACCCCCATGAACCACAGACATTGCCGAGGTGGAGTGGCTTGCGTGCCTCAATGATACAAATAGCCATACCGTAGGTACAACCAGAACAGAGGGGTATCTGTGGAGAGGCCAGACAAATGTGTGGTTCTGAAAAGAGGCAGCAGCCTTTTCAGTAGTTACAGGGGCAACAGTCTTGATGATTGACTGAGCTGGCCTTGTAACATCAGCTAATGTGGCTTTGCCGCACAGCTACTTCAAATGGCTGAAAGCAAGGGAAAATTACAGCGGTTAAGTTTCCTAAGGACATGCGGCTCTACTGTATGAATATATGATTATGGCATCCTCTCGAGTAAAATATTCCGGAGGTAAAATTTAAAAAAGGGAAATGGATAGGCTGAAGTTAGATATAGTGGGGATTAGTGAAGTTTGGTGGAAAGACAAATAGGATTTATGGTCAGGTGAGTACGGGATTCTAAATACAAAATCAGTTGGGGGTATTACAGGAGTAGCCCAGTCAAACTGTCAGAAAAAAAAGCCTATACCTTGCAAAAGGTGGGGTAGAAGTTTCTATTTTTTTAACTCGTTCATATGGTTGGAAAGATTAGAAAACTAAGTTTTTGCCAACAAAATTTCTCTTGGGTAAACTTTCTGCAGTCAAAAACTTCAAAAATTTCAGATGTTTTACAGTTTTTTTTTTTTTTTGTTTTTTTTTTTTTTAAATATCTCCCTTATTTGTGCTCTTACACTTTAATGTGTCAGTTCTTTTTTAAAGGGCACAAAATTCTCTACAAATGTGATTCTTACCATTTTTTTCTACTCCCAATACCTAAGGCGCTGCAGTGCATAAAAAAATATCAATTTTTCAAAATTTGTGCTTAGTGGCACAATACCTCAATTTCTAACACTGTTATTTCAGTTTCTGTTGTGTAATATAAATACATTATATATCATGCTATATGTTGAAATTTATCATCTCATTTTCAGGTATTAAATTTTTCTGTATACTAAATGGTGATTTCTAGACACCCACCTATTGCAATTCGTACATCACTTGCCGAAGTTTGCTATAAGCCCCTCAGCACTGGTATTTGTGAAACTATAAACATAAAAATACATACCGGGTGATCAAAAAGTCAGTTTGAAAACTTAATAAATCATGTAATAATGTAGATAGAGGGGTAAAAATTGACACACATGCTTGGAATGACATGGGGTTTTATTAGGAAAAAAAAAAAAAAAAAAAGGAAGTCTGACAGATGGTGCTTCATCTGATAAGAAAAGCAATAATTAGCATAACAATCTTTACAGGAAATGCTCAATATGTTCACCATCATTCTTGAGCAAGAGCTGTAGTCGAGGAATAAGGTTGTGAACACCACTGTAAAGTATGTCCTGCATAAAAATCGTATGTTCCAGCAGGTGTTTATCAGCCAGGCTGGGGAGATGCGATTCTGTAACATATCAGCGTACCTCTCACCCATCGTGGTAGCAGATACAAAACCAGAATCACACAGTTCCTCGAAGAAAAAAGTCCCGATAATGGTAGATGTTTGATTCTAGTGAAATCCCATGTCATTCCAAGCATGTGTGTCAATTTTTACCTCTCTATCTACAGTAAAGTAAAAAAGGTAAAGCAGTCAACAATCCAAAGATTGGTTTGAACACCACAGTGCTTTACTAGGCATGGTCCTGTTTGGAGGTGGTATGCCGTTGCCTTCCTCCGACCTTCAAACTGACTTACCCAGCCAGTTATAGGGGGACCTACAGTTTAACATGGGTTCCGAACCACGGTGCTACTCGGTATATTTCACATGAGCAATACTGCCAGAGGTGAAAGAAGTGGAAAGTGACAGATAAAAATCCTAGGACCTGGCGGGGATCGAACCCGCGACCTTTGGATTTGTAGTCTGGTACTCTACCACTGTGCAACCGAGGCGCACCTATCTACAGTATTCCGTGATTTATTAAGTTTTCAAATTTATACTGACTTTTTGATCACCAGGTATTTAAGAGATATAGGTACACATATATATAAACACACACACACACACACACAAAGTGTGATAGTAAACCGATATATTATTAGCTGCAACAGGCAACCTAATTAGGAAGCTAATTTTAATTAAAATGCATAATGAGTTAAATATAGGCACTTCTGGGTGTGTAATAGGTTACTCGTAATAACGTACTTCAACTTTAGCGCACTTGAGATGGAGTTGAGCATCACCTCCGACGTTTTGATCTGCCAGGTTCCTCGGTGTTGCCAGAAATACCTTAAGTTGTAGATTCAGGGAATGTACACAGATTTGGTCCCAGTCAATGTCTTCTTTAAACAGCGAATCAGCCTATTCTAGCTCGTAGGTTTTGTCATCAGTTTCCTCACCATCCTGCATAACGTCTTCTTCACCATCTTCATACAAAAATTGTGGCACGTTTTCACAGTTGACCCCAATACATTTCTTGCAAACTGAAGAACATTTCAAAGCCGCCTTTCTGCAGGAACACATTCTACCACAGCTCACTTTGCATGAGCTTGAAACAATGTGAAGAAGTGCTTCAGATGCTGGAGATTGCCTCATTGTAATGGGTATCGGACTGTTGACACTGTAATTCCAGCCCCATTTCTCAGGGGTTTCCAGTTTCCCATCCAACTTTTGACTTGCTGGTAAGTCCATAATGAATGATGTTGCGCAATATTTTTTGTAGGTGGCAACTTAGCAAGATTAAATTTGCTTTTTGTAGCAGACTTGACGAATAGCTGGTGTCTGGGAAATGCTGACACCTCCACTACACAATGCGATAGTAACCTGTTCTCCTGCTTTTATTATTTCTTCACTGGTAGCATGTGTCTTATTGAACGTGCAAAGCACTGGGTTTAGGTGCTCGTTTTTCTTAGCAATGGTGCAGCACTTAATTTTTCCTTGACCGAAGAAAGCGGATGTTGTATCACATCCGCTAAAGACGTGAATGAACAGAATATATACAATCTGAGATAGTAAATTCCAACTTATAACATGATATATAATGTATTTATATTACACAAACAGAAACTGAAATAACAGTGTTCAAAAATTAGGTAGGTTGTCACTTGGCACAAATTTTGAAAAAAAAATGGCATTTTTTGAAGCACTGTAGCGCCTTAGGTATTGGGAGTAGAAAAATATGCTAAGAATCATATTTGTAGAGAATTTTGTGCTCTTTAAAAAAGAACTGAGACATAAAAAGCGGTAGGAGCACGAATAATGGAGATATTTTGAAAAAAAAACTGTAAAAAGTCCTAATTTTTCGGAGGGTTTTTTTTTTTTTTTTTTTTTTTTTTTTTTTTTTTTTTTTTTTTTTTTTTTTTTTTCTTTACTGCAAAACATTTTCCCAAGAGAAATTTTGTTTGCAAAACTTGGTTTTCTAATCTTTCCAACCATTTGAACAAGTTAAAAAAAAAAAAAAAAAATCTTCTGCCTCATCTTTTGCAAGGTATAGCTACTCTTTGACTGGACTAGAGTATGTCTGATAATGAATAAGAAAATAGGAATGTGGGTAAACTACTATGAGCAGCGCAGTGATCGCATTATCGTAGTCAAGATAGGTACAAAGCCAACACCGACCACAGTAGTACAAGTTTATATGCCCACTAGCTCTGCCGATGATGAGGAGAGAAGAAATTATGAGGAGGTAAAGGAAATTATTCAGACAATTAAGGCAGAGGAAAACTTCATTGTGATTGGAGATTGGAATTCGGTAGTAGGAAAAGGGAGGGAAGGAAAAATAGTAGGTGAATATGGACTGGGCAAAAGGAATGAAAGATATCACCTGGTAGAATTTTGCATGGAACATAATTTAATCAAAGCAAACACTTGGTTTAAGAATCATGAAAAAAGGTTGTATACATAGAAGATACCACGAGACACTGGAAGGTACAAGATAGATTTTATAATGGTAAGACATAGATTTCGGCACCAGGTTTTAAATTGTGAGACATACCCAGGGGCATATATAGACCCTGGCCATAACTTCTTGGTCATGAACTGTAGGCTGAAACTGAAAAGACTGCAAGAAGGCAGGAAAATAAGGAGATTGGACCTGGATAAATTGAAAGAACGTGAAGCTCTGGAGAATTTCAGAAGGAGCTTTAGGCAACAATTGACAGAAACGGTGGGGGGGGGGGGGGGGGAATAAAACAGTAGAGGCAGAATGGGTAGCATTGAGAGATGAAATAGTGAAGACAGCAGAGGAAAAAAAAAAAGCTAGAATGGCAAGACCTACATAAAATCCTTGTATATTACAGGAAATACTAAATTTAATTGATGAAAGGAGAAAATATAATAATTCAGTAAATGGGACAGGCAAAATGGAGTACAGACGACTAAGAAATGAGATTGACAGGAAGTGTAAAATAGCTAAGTGGGAGTGGCTAGAAGGCAAATGCAAGTAGAAGAATGTATAAATAGGGGAAAAATAGATACTGCCTACCGGAAAATAAAATAAACATTTGGAGACTACAAAAGCAGCTGTATGAATATTAAGAACTCAGGTGGAAAACCAGTTCTCAGCAAAGAAGGGAAAGCTGAAAGGTAGAAAGAGTATATAGAGTGGCTGTACAAAGAAAATGAACTTGGAGACAATATTGTAGGAAGTGAAGACGATGTAGATGAAGATGAAATAGGAGATAATATACTGAGAGAAGAATTTGACAGAGCCATGCAAGACCTAAGTCGAAACAAGGCCCTTGGAGTGGACGACGTTCCCTCAGAACTACTGAAGTCTATGGAAGAGCCAGCCATGACAAAACTATTTCACCTGGTGCATAAGATGTATGAGACAGGGGAAATACAGCCAGACTTTAGGAAACGTGGAATAATCCACATTCCAAAGAAAGCAGGTGCAGACAGGTGTGAAAATTACAGAACCATCAGTTTAATAAGTCATGGTTGCAAAATTTTTTAACACACATTATTTACAGAAGGATGCAGAAGCAGGGATGGCAACATAGTGAAAGAACTGGAATCAAGGTGCAGCAAAGCTAATGCAGTGAGTGCTCAGCTAAGATCTACTGTCTTCTGCAAGAAGGAAGTAAGTACCAAGACTAAGTTAGCAGTGCACCGTTCTATCTTTCAACCAACTTTGTTGTATGGGAGTGAAAGTTGGGTGGATACAGGTTACCTTATTCATAAGGTAGAGCTTACAGATATGAAAGTAGCAAGAATGATTGCAGGTACTAATAGATGGGAACAATGGCAGGAGGGTGTCCATAATGAGGAAATCAAAGAAAAACTGGGAATGAACACCATAGACGAAGCAGGTAGAGCGAACAGACTGAGATGTTGGGGTCATGTTACATGCATGGGAGAAGCAAGGTTACCTAAGAGACTCATGAGCTCGGCAGCAGAGGGTAAGAGGAGTCAAGGTAGACCAAGAAGAAGTACTTAGATTCGGTGCAGAATGATTTTGAAGTAAAAGGCATAACATCAGACGAGGCATCAATGTTAGCATTGCATAGGGGATCATGGAGGAATTTTATTAGAGGTACTTTGCTTCAGACTGAACGCTGAAAGGCATAATCGGTCTCTGATGATGATGATGATGATGATGATGATGATGATGATGATGAGGGTGCACTCTTTCGAATTCTGAAACCAGCAGGAGTAAAATATAGGGAGCGGAAGGTTATTTACAACTTGTACAGACACCAAACAGCAGTTATAAGAGTTGAATGGCATGAAAGGGTTGCAGATTTTGGGAAGGGTGTAAGACAGGGTTGTAGCCCCAATGTTATTCAGTTTGTACATTGAGCAAGCTATAAAGGAAAGCAAGGAGAAATTTGGGGAAGGAATTACTGTTCAGGGTAAAGAAATAAAAAAAAACCTTGTGTTTTGCTGATGACATTGCAAATTCTGTCAGAGACAGCACAGGACCTGTAGGAGCAGTTGAACGGAAGTGTGCTGAAAGGTGCATATATGATCAACATTAACAAGAGTAAAACTAGGGTAATGGAGTGCAGTCTAAGAAAATCAGGTGATGCTGAAGGAATTAGATTAGGTAATGAAAGTATAAAGGAGGTAGATGAGTTTTGTTACTTGGACCTTAAAATAACAAATGATAATCGTAGTACAGAGGATATAAAATGCAGATTGGCAATGGGTAGAAAAGCATTCTTGAAAAATAGAAATTTGTTAACATTGGATATTGATTTAAGCCTAAGGAAGTCCATTCTGAAGGCATTTGTGTGGAGTGTTGCCTTGTATGGGAGTGAAACATGGACGATGAACAGTGCGGACAGGAAAAACAGAGGCTTTTGAAATGTGGTGTCACAGGCGAATGCTGAAGATTAGATGCATGGATCGCCTAACTAATGAAGAGGTACTGAACAGAATTGGGGAGAAAAGGAATTTCTGGCATACCTTGACTAAAAGAAGGGATCAGTTGGTAGGACACATTCTTAAACATCAAGGAATTGTGAATTTAGCATTGGAGGGAAGTTTGTGGGCTAAAAATCACAGCAGGGGACCAAGAGATGAATATAATAAGCAATTCTTATGAAGAGGCTTGTTCAGAATAGAGTAGGGTGGAGAGCTGCATCAAACCACTCTCCGGATTGAAGACAACAACAACAACATGCTCCAATGAACTGTACACCATTAAGTTGACCTGTTTTGAAGTCTGAGATATCTCCAATTATTTTTGTCAATCATAACACATTATATATAGTTCAAGGTAATCTCCAAGACTTTGAACGTCATTTGTGTACTGCAGTCACGTTTCAGTGTTAGCACATACACAGTGGGGCCAACTTCCTGCAAGATGCAGTATACTGTATGTTCATATTATTTTGTGCACTCCCTATACATGGTCTGATCATTAGCTGACAAGGTGTTTCAATCAGTTATTTCTATGCAACTTGTATACCACATGTCTAACTGAAATTCGGCTCATTGTTCGAACATAGGTCCTGAAGATAGTGAATTGATCACCAAAACCATTAATTGATGAATACATTAATTCACAGACAGTGCAGTATGGCACAGAAAAGACACCTACTGGTGTAAGGCCATAGGAAGAATGGAAACAGGACAGTGACCTGATCTCATGGTTTAATGTGAATTGTTGTGGTTTTTCTTGGGTGCAGCAACAGTTTGAGTAGACTTAAACTGTATCCCAAAGACATGGACAGGGGCCAAGCACATGTAATATCAGAAAGTGAAGATTATTATCTGGCAGTAAGGGTATGTTGGTACCACCTTTGTTCTGCACAGCAGCTGGCTTCTGACCTCGCAGCATACACTGAAAGATTTGTGTTCAGGCAAATGATGTACAGTTACCTTTTGCAGAGTGCCCTTCATTATCAGAGACCTGCAGTGTGCTTTTATCCCTTATGTCTCTTCACAGAAGGGAACGTCTTATGTAGATTCTCAACATGCCACCTGGACGGTTGAACAATGGACTGATATTCTTTTCACAGATAAGTCCAGTTTTGGCCTGGATAGTGCTTCTAGATGTACTCACATCTGGTGAAAACATGGAACACAATTTCAGGACTAGAATATTGTTGAAAGAGATTAATATTGGGAAGCATCTCTAATGGTGTGTGGTAGGATTATGTTGACAATTGAACACCTGTGCATGAAATTGTACAGTTGAATCAGTACAGTTTTACCACTGTCAGGTATCGTGACAACTTCTGGGGACCTGATGTGTGGTTGTTGCAAGTTGTAGTGGGCTCAGACTTTGTATTTATGGACCATATAGTTCAGGCTCATAGAACACATGTGCTTGTTGTTGTTTTTTTTTTTATAATCTGATATATAAAGCAGAGCGTCCGTATATTTGTTTGTATGTGTTGCATACAAATCTACAGTTTTGTTCCAATGTTTATGAAATTTTGTACATGTAAGCTTCACTCCATGAGGACAGTTGCCGTAAGTGTAAGAATCATGTACAACATATTGTTTAGGATACATGATGTCATAAACAATGAGATGCACGAAAAAGTGCTGTGTTAAGCGACAATGCTGCTCATTTTCTGCTAAACCACTGGACCGATTTCAACCAAATTTGGTACACATCTTCCTTACATGAGATAATAATTGCTGTAGAAGTAAGAACCAAATACGACACTTGGTTCAGGAGATATAATGTCATAAACAATATAGTTCCAAGAAACTGGCACATAATACGATGAGACTTTATAAATACACTATATGAGACTGACAATACTTAGCGACTTGCAACCAACTTTAAACATAATTTCAAACCTGTATTAAACTTTTTCTCATTGAAACCACATCAAAATAATGAAAGGAAAAAAGTTTCTTTCTTACTACTTTTCTGCTGTTAGTGGAGCAAAACTATGGCATTTGGTATGATGTTGCAGTTTGTAATTTCTACACTACAAATTGTAGCCGCAGACAGTATACACACACATAGTTGAATGTACCTTCGAAATTCTATCACACTATGACATGTAGTTCATGAGATATCAGCACATAAACAGTAATGTTCATGGGAAACCGCCCCAATCATTCATCAGCTTTTAATGTATTATGTCTTTACAATTAACTCTTTTTGCAATGGATTTTACGACATTCAGCACTTACACAAATGAATATATAACTATAAATAGAAATTTATAAACCCTGAGCCTGTTTCACATCTCGAACATGTCAAAGACATTAAATTATACAATTGTACAACATATAATTCAATAAATATGAGATTGTATCTACTGCTCAAATGTTCAAACTTTTGTTAAGCTTATGGGACTTAACTGCGGGGTCATCAGTCCCTAAACTTATGAACTAACTTAAAGACAACACAATCATCCATGCCCGAGTGATGATTCGAACCTCCCACACCGGAGGCTGCGCAATCCAGAACGTGGCGCTCCAGATCGTTTGGCTACACCCGCGTGGCGTTTATACTGGGATGGGTAAAAACACATCACATCATGCAACACGTATTCCAGTTAGCTTAAGGAAATTCCTGGAAAGCTGACAGTAGCAGTGGTGCCCGCAGGAGTGGAGGGGGAGGGGGGTATTAAATGGCAAAACAGGACCTAATATAGTGGGGGGGGGGGGAGGTTTTGACCAAGTGTAGGGGGAACACCTGTGGTCAGTGCTGTTGACAACTTTGAACTCTGAAGTGCCCACGGATGCAGGCGATAGCAATAGACTTCTATAGAGTTATAAGGAAAGGAAGAGAATGAAAAAGAGTACATCCAATGAAAACCCATTATTTACAACAGATCTGGCTATTAACTTCAAGAGAATACAGTTTCCAATGAGACTTGCATTTTCTGTTACGATTAATAAACCACAGGGCAATCTATTCAGTACTGTAGAATGGATTTGATATGAACAAGTTTCTCACAAGGATATCTTTCCATCACTTGCTTAGGGGTGGCCTCACCAAAGAAATAATTCATCTTAGATCCTGGACAAGTAATGACAAATATTATAATTTCATTGGCTTCCATGGCCAGAGTCAGATGACATTACAGTTTTCTGGGTGTTGTACCGTGTCATGATGTAAGAAGGCGATTACTTTAATAACCGACATTTCGGCTAACTTCACAGTGGCCTTCACCTGGGTATACTTATGTGAGCTGGTTGTTACTATACTTTATATTTACCTTCAGTTAGACATTATGTCATAATTTTTAAAATCAATGATGTTGTTGGTGGTTTTTGGCTGAAGAATGGAAACTTTATTATGATAAAATGCTGAGGTGGAGGGAGTGGGGGTTAGCCGTTGTCTATTGCTTCTTGCATAGCGAGACATGATTGATGATCGTCGGCAAATAAGATGAGGGCTTCCGTTTCTCTTCTGCTGGCCGTGAACCATACAGCAGCAGTTGTTTACTAGTGACACTCACGTATTGTGTTGTCAATGCGGCCTATGGCTGGTAGACAAGACGGGGAAAGCCTGAGTCCATCTTCTTTGTTCATGTTATTAGGATGTTTTACAATTTCGATGACTTACCTTATCTTGCGTTTAACCATGACTGGTTGCTTGGCGAGTATTCTTTTACTTGTATCCATGGCAGTGTGAATCACTCTATGGTTGTAGCCATTTGCCAGAAATGTTGTTTGTAGTTTGTTGAGCTCATCTGTTTTGTTGTCTTCATCACTTAGGCGCTGCACGCAAATCGTCAGTGAGCGGATAACAGAGTTCTTCTGTGTTGGGTGGTGGTTTGACTGGGCGTGCAAATACCTGTCGGGTTGTGAACGTGTCGTCTACGTATCTGAACCAGATCTTGGGCGTAATGGGGCGGTACAAAGTGCCGTTGCTTCAAAGGCCTCCATGAATATGTCAGCTGTTAACGGGGATAAGGGAGACCCCATTTCTACTCCCTCAGTTTGCTCATAGTATCTTTCTTTCCACTTGAAGTAAGTCACAACTGAACCAGGTCGCATATATCTGGGGGGACATGCTCTTGTAGGATGTGAACAGTTTTGTCTACTGGCACATTGGTGAACATTGACTTTACTTCGAAGTTGACCATGATGTCCATGGAGAAAATTCTTTCTTCCTTAATGTGTTCTACAAAGTGTGATGAGTTCTTCACATACGAGTCAGTTTTGCCAACTAGAGGTCTTAGTTTGGAGGGTAGGAACATTGCCAAATTGTATGTAAACGAGTTAATTCCATCCACAATCGGTCATAAAGGCTGGCCATTCTTGTGTAACTTTGACACTCCATAAATTCTAGGGGGAACTGGAATGCTGGGAATGAGTACCTTGGCTGTGTCAGCATCAATTCATGAGTCCTTAATTGCACTCTGCGTCTTTCGAATTACCTTAGCCATGGGGTCTGTCTTCAGCTCATTGTAGATGGGATTGTTTAATAATTATTTCATCTTATCCTCATATTGCAATGTGTCCAAGATTACCATGGCATTCCCTTTATCTGCATGAAGTATCACTATTTCATTGTTGTTCTTTAGTTTTGTGATAGATGCCCTTTCCTCACATTTGATGTTGTGCTTTGGCGGCTTGCCGCATGTTATAATATTTGGACGGTTTCCTGACGAATTTTCTCTGCTTCAATCGTGGATGTGTGACGGAGTGCTGCTGCCACGGATACAATGATTTCTTCTTTGGGGATCGGCTGAGGTGTGATTGCAAAGTTTAGACCCTTGCTAACTACTTCTGTGGCTGCATTGCAGATAGAGTGAGATGAAAGATTTATCACTGTTCGAGATGCATCTACTCGACACATAGCATTATGTGTCGTTTTCTTGAGCTGCTCAAATTTCCTCTTCTGGCATATAGCAACAGTTTCATTGGTAGAACATGCTTGCAAGTGAGTGATTTTGTTTATGTTGTCATTCGGCGACAGTGAAGCTGTGGTGTTGATGTTCGGTTTGAGCTACAGGAATTTAGGTATGATGTCCTGGTCTCGACACCTCTTCATATAGATTAAGTCGTTGATTAGTTTCCCTTTCTTCTTCCTTAACATCTCCAACTGTCAAATTGTTGTACCATGTCATGATGTAAGAAGGCTATTACTTTAATAACCGACATTTCGCCCAAAATTACAGTGGCCTCATCTGGGTATACTGATGTGAGCTGGTTGCTACTATACTTTATATTTACTTTCAATTAGACATTAAGTCATAATTTTTAGAATCAACGATGTTATTGGTGTTTTCTGGCAGAAGAATGGATACTTTATTATGATAGAATGCTGATGTGGAGGGAGTGGGGGTTAGCCATTGCCTATTGCTTCTTGCATAGCGAGACATGATTGCTGGTCACCGGCGAATGAGGTGAGGGCTTCCGTTTCTCTCCTGCTGGCCGTGAGCCAGGCGGTGGCAGTTGCTTACTAGTGACGCTTGCATGTTGTGTTAGTGCAGTCTATTTCACTTTGATGGCTGGTAGCCAAGAGGGGGCAAGCCTGAGTCCATCTTCTTTGTTCATGTTATTAGGATGTTTTACAACTTCGATAGCTTCCCTTACCTTGCGTTGCAATAGGCAATGGCTAACCCACACTCCCCCCACCTCAACATCCTATCATAATAAAGTTTCCTTTCTTCTGCCAGAAACCACCAATAACATCATTGATTCTAAAAATTATTACATAATGTCTAATTGAAAGTAAATATAAAGTATAGTAATAACCAGCTCACATCAGTATACCCAGATGAAGGCCATTATAACGTTGGCC
Organism: Locusta migratoria; assembly: GCA_026315105.1. Lineage (NCBI taxonomy): Eukaryota > Metazoa > Arthropoda > Insecta > Orthoptera > Acrididae > Locusta > Locusta migratoria. Next base: position 306,830,676 of record CM048746.1, read on the forward strand.
GAAATGTCAGTTATTAAAGTAATAGCCTTCTTACATCATGATGCGGTACAGCACCCAGAAAACTGTTATTTCAATGAGAAATATTGTTTATAGTGAAGTTGTGAATGAAATGAATGTATGAATGTTACATATTTGTATTTTGATTACTATCTCTCTTTGTTTGGATACTGCACTTAAAATGTTATATATTACACAAGACAGCCTTATTTCTTATATATTCTCTGATAAATATAACATATAATTAGAAGGAAGGAGGGGGACAGAGAGAGGAGGAATAGGAGTACTAACTCAAGGCTTGAATAAATAAATAAATACCCGGGCAATGCCGGGTTTTCAGCTAGTGAAAGATATTGCGCATATGGTGTAGCCTGTGTGCTCTCCCAATTTAAATTCCCTAGAACAATGTGGGATCTTGGAGCCAAAATCATTATAGTAGTATCAGATGGTACTATTAGTAGTTAGTAAGGTTTCAAAACCAGAAAGATTTTCTTAATTGCCTTGTGACTGTCCATGTAAGTGAAAACGACTAATCAATTTCTCCAAGCATATAAAGATTAAAGGAAAGACACAAAAATAACTAATGGAACATGAGTGGAGAATAGTAATATTTTAAACATTAGACAGAAGACAGGACCAAATCCATGATGTTTATCTAGTTGGGACTGAGCTCATAGAAATTTGTCATCTTACTAACTCGGAACTTTCTAGAGTAAGTGAAGGTTTTTCCTCAATCTACCAGAAACGAAATACAGCTTTTAAGGTTAAGTCTGAATAGTCTCTCTCTCTCTCTCTCTCTCTCTCTCTCTCTCTCTCTCTCTCTCTCTCTCTCTCTCTCTCTCTCTCTCTCTCATGTAGTTCTGGAGGGAGGGGGTACACCCAAATTAAACAAAACAAAGTGAGGAAGAGATGTTGACCAGTGCTGTGTTTTTAAGGAGTCATCCAGAAGTAGTTAACTTTTCTTGGAAAGCCTCAGTAAAAATAAAATTTAACTGGGACATGAAAAGATTAAAACTTGAAATCAAATTATTGAAGATGATATCAATATTGTATTGTCACTTTCAGCACCTACAAATTATAGCCAGTAATATTTTTGGCCGTTTTAAAACAAAGGAGAAAAAAATCATTACCCACAAATATAATTTTTTGTCTGCTTTGGTGAACTGTAATGTAACTGCTGCTGTTATACACAAATGATGCAGCAAACAGTATCAATAAAGCTTTTAAATACTTTCCTATTAATGTCACCTCTCTTAGGTAGTTTGCAGATGATGCCATCATTTACTGTCTAGTAAAATCATCTGAAGATCAAACCGTACTGCAGAATGATCTGAATAAGATATGGTGTAAAAATTGGAAATTGACTCTATATAATGAAAAGTGTGAAGTCATCCACATGAGTATGAAAAGAAATCCATTAAACTGTTTACAAGATAAATCAGTCAAAAGTGAAGGCCGTAAACTCTACTAGGAATTACTATTACTTCAAACTTAAATGGAAAGAACACATAGATAATGCCATAGGAAAGGGCAACCAGAGACTGCGTTTTGTTCATACAACCCTTAAAAGATGCAACAGAACTACTAAAGAGACTGCATACACTATGCTTGTCCATCCTTTTTTAGAGTATTGCTGCCCAGTGTGGGATCCTTATCAGGTAGGTTTGATGGAGGACATCGAAAGAGTAGAAAGAAGGGCAGCTCGTTTCGTGTTGTCATGATACAGGGGAGAAAGCATGACAGAAATGATACAGGATCTGGGATGGGAATCATTACAACAATGGCGCTTATTGCTGCAGTGTGAGCTACTTACGAAACTCCAATCACCAACATTCTCCTCTGAATGGGAAAATATATTGTTGATTGCCAGGTACATAGGTAAAAAAGATCATCAGAATAAAATGTGAGAAATGAGAGCTCGGACAGAGAGATTCAGGAGTTCTTTCTTACCACACGCTATTTGAGAATGGAATGGGAGATAAATAGTATAAAGGTGGTTCGATGACCCCTCTGCCAGGCACTTAAATGTGATATGCAGATGTTGAGAGTTAACATTCTGCTGGAAAATAATGCAAAAGTAAGGGAATTAATGTTTGGAGCATTGAACTGAATCATCAGTGTAAACAAATACTGCCCACGAGATAGATGAGTAGATATAGAACTATGATGGTATTTAAGTACAACACTAGCAGCGATGCTTCTAGAGACTGGGAAACAGTAGGGCACATTGTTTAAGGTGCTCGTTCACATTTAGGAGAACCAGAGTTAAAATACCTTTGTGGTGACCCACATTACATTCTCCTTAGTTTTGTGGTGAATGCAAGAATATTTCATTTGAAAAGAATGCAATGATTTCCTTTCACATCCTTGTCTTTTCTGGGCTTATCTGTCTCTTCTGAATTTATGTCCAGTGAGATATTTTTCTACTTCTATAACTAGTTTTATTTACCAAATATTACAGTGTTCTATTGACAGAAAAACTGTATTTAGTGAAGTTCTTGAAGGATATAGATAAATACCAAGAAATTCATCTTGAAATACATAGATAAATACCAAGATATTCATCTTTCTTGGTGCTTACCAAGTTTGCCTGGCTGAATAAAAGGTTTTTCCGAAGAGTTTGATTATTTGTTCCATTTTCTTGGGGGAAAAAATTTTGAAATATTCTCTTGCAATGAGGAAAAAAGAAAAGAACATTAAATTCATGTGTCATATGTAGCTGTCTTCAAACATTGTTATAAGAAACAGTGGTAATATAAACAATATATTTGTGAAGGATAGGTCGCTATTCACCACAGAGACATCTGATGAGCCACAAAGAGGCACAAATAATAGAAAATAACTACGAAGCTTTCGGCCGATACGGCCTTTGTCAGTTGGAAAAACAAACAGACACACACACACACTCTCAGCCATGACCGCTGTCTCCAGCCGTTGCGGCTCGTCTATGAGACTCAGCTGAGGTGAGTGCAACCATTGGTGAGAGTGAGGAAGTGGCAAGGAGAGGGAAGCAGGAAGGAAGAGATGCACGGCAGGGGTGGGGAAATACACCAATGCTGTCTGATGGATAAGGCAGAATGAAGGGAAGGTACTGGAATGTGTGGCAAGATAGGAGACGTATAGAGTGGCACATGGAAGGGGAGGGTGGTGGGGACAGAAACTAGGCTTGGGGGATTGCGGGAGCCTAGGATATATTGTAGAGAGAATACCCACCGAGGCAATTCAGAAAAGCTGGTCTTAGTGGTAACGTAAAGTTACAAAAGCACACCACTTACATAAATGTGTTGACAAATGGTTTTGCTCAGTTGTATTCATGAAAGAATAGAGAGGCACAGATAATTTTAAGCATGCCAACACATTGGCTCACATATTTGTGAAAGAAAAAGAACTTGTTACTAATACATGAAACTGCAATCAGTCACTTTTAAATACCTTGAAATGCAGTGATTTTCGATGGTTTTGAGGTTATTTTTACCATAACCAGCATAGTTTTTAATAGATTGCATTGTGTGATACAGAAATTGTGAGGTATTAGGAGTGGAGTGAGAATTGCTAAGCTGCATCTCATTATTCCCATCTGGGCTGTGCTGTACCCATGCCCGCCACCGTGATGCAACCTTCCTACCTCCTCTCCCCTCCCCTCACCGATTTACATGCCACAGAGTGTGATTCTAAGTCTGGCAGCCGGAGGTGATGGTTGTATGACTGTTGTATGCTTGTGTGATTGCATGAATGTTCTATTTTCTGAAGGAGGTCATGGCCGATAGCTGAATGTGTTGTAAGTGTCTTTTGTATGTGCATATCGCAGCTTGTCACCTCGTGTTTGCGGTGAGTTGTAAACTGTCATTATTACTATATTATTAATTACAACCTGGACTTTCCATTATGAGATAATTCATTTCTCGTTTACCTAGGTAAACATATGACTCAAAATAAAAGTTGCAGAAAGCAGGTACTAAACCTAATTGATGGTAGTCATTTATTCTGTAAATAGTTTTTTGAATCTTTTCAGGCTCATCTAAAGATGGTGTATTATCACTATAATGCTGGGTGGCATCTCTGTGACTAGGAGGTGGACCATGTTTGACTTATCACCATCTAAATATTATTCTCAGTAATTCATTAAAACATCTCTCAGAGCCAACGTCCACCATTACACTATGAAATTATCTTGTAACTGCCTGCACATTAACTAAAGATGAGCCTGAAAAGGTTTGAATAGAAGTATATGGGTTTGTTGTTCTGTCCAAAAACTTGATACAGCTTTCTACACTACCGTATCCTGTGCAAGCCTCACCATCTCTGAATAAGAACATCAACCTACATTCTTTTAACATGCCTACCTTTTAAAGTAAGTCATAATGTGAGTATCCCTCATATGTTCCTGCATTTCTCCTAAATCCTAACTGATCATCTCTGAGGGCGGATGTAGGTTTGCTTTTTCTTAACATACATTCTAAGATACTTCATAATGTGAGAGTTCCTCATGTGTCTCTACGTTTCTCCTAAATCCTAACTGATCATTTCCAAGGTTGGATTCTCCCAGTTATTCCATTCATCTCTAAATAATTCATGCTAGTATTGTGCGAACATGATTTATTAAACTGATAGTTCTGTAATTTTTGCACTTGTCTGCATTATCTTTCTTTGGGACTGGTATTATTATATTCTGCTTGAAGTCAGAGAGCATTTCCCTTGTTGCATACATTCTGCACACAAAGTGGAACAGTTTCTTCATAACTGGCTCTTCCAAGGACATAAGAGTTCAAAGGGAATATTATCTATTCCAGTTGCCTTGATTTGTCTTAAATCTTTCAGCGCTCTGTCATATGCTTCTCACAATATAGTGTCTTCTATCTCATCTTTATCTACTTCCATTTCTATAATTTTTACCTCAAAGCACATTTCTTTTGTATAGGCCCTTGATATATTCCTTCCACCTTTCAGCTTTCTCTTCTTTGCTTAAAACTATTTTTCCATCTGAGTTGGGAATACCCATTTGAAAATGCAAAGTTGGCCCTGCCAACACAGGAGGGATGTTCAGGAGGTTCCCAATTGTAGCACAGATGCCACTTTGCTAAGATTAATGTTTCACCTGGAATGTTGCCTTGCCTTTTTTCTTTGCTGTTTTCAAGTTTGAGTTGTCTCACATTGAAACGAACATCAGCATATATGATATAGTTGTTTATAAATTGAAATGCACAAAAACAATGAGGGAAAATATTTTATTGCTGACTAATTGTGCACTTTGCAATTAAACTTGGAAAGGGTTTTTGCGCACTGCCGCATTTTAGGATTCCATACCTCAGGTGGATCACTTTATCAATACATTTGTTTTGCTAGCCAAGAAGTTAAATATAAATAAAACATTTTGAAAGAAGTGAAGCAGTTTCATTATGTTTATAAGAGCCAAAGTTAAATCATATATTCTCAACAAAGAAATTCAATATTAATTTGTATTCAATATATATAAAAAGTAGATGAAGTTTACTTAACAGGTGAAGGAGCACAGGTAGTGATAGTAACATAAATAAATAAAACACACACACACACATAAACACAAGCTTTTGCAACCTAGTTGCTTCATCAGGCAGAGTAGTGAAGGGGGGGGGGGGGAGGAAAGGATGAGGGTTTTAAGGGAGTGGATAAGAAGTCATTCTAATCCCAAGAGAGGAAAGACTTACCTTGGGGGAAAAAAAGGAAGGTAAACAAAACACACACACACACACACACACACACACACACACACACACACACACGCAAACACACCTAGGCTGCTACAATATGTCTACCTAGGTGTGTATATGTGTGGATGTATGTCAGTTTGTTCACCTTTCTTTTTTTTTTTTCCAAGGTAAGTCTTTCCACTCCCAAGATTGGAATGACACCTTACCCACTCCCTTAAAACCCTCATCCTTTCATCTTCCCTCTCCTTCCCTACTCTGCCTGAAGAAGCAACTAGGTTGCAAAAGCTTGCGTTTATATGTGTGTGTGTGTGTGTGTGTGTGTGTGTGTGTGTGTGTGTGTGTGTTATTTATTTATGTTACTATCACTACCTGTGCTCCTTTGCGTGGTAAGTAAACTTCATCTACTTTTTATATATATTTCTCCTGCTAAGAATTTTTCTTCTATAATATTCATATCATTAATTTGTATTCATAAATATTTGATCTTTGCTGTACTGTGAATTTAACAGCATCATCAATTGGTAATTTAGTGTACTACATTGTGATGATCAGAACTAGACTCCCACTTACCCCCCCCCCCCCCCCTCTCCTTTAGTCCTTTAGTAATAAAACATTCATGAAATAAATGTGTTGCCCCAACCTAAGGAGTTTCTGATTTAAAATTAAACAAATAACTTTATATAATTTCCTTTTCATTTTTCCTTGTTCGGATTTTAAGGAAATAAAGCCTGCCCAAACTGCCTGTAAAAATAATTGCATGAATTTTTTAAAATAAGGTTTGGAGGTTAAAATGTTCAAATAGACAGAAATAATGGTTGTACAGTTTTATTATTTGTATAGATGGATATTTTAGGCTTTTTGATTATTACTTTTTACCTCATAGTTCAGTCAATTTATACAGAAACCAATCAGATTCACCAGCTAATGCCTCAGTGCAGGGTAACAGTATTAGCAACTGTAATAATAATAATAATAATAGTTCATACACTTTTATAGGAACTTTGGAAGACCATTAATCAAGATCTGTGATTTAGCTTTAGAACCAAATAATATTTTGGAAAGGATAGTTTGCTACTCATCAGTCACAGAGACATCTCAATAGCTTTTGGCAATTACGGCCTTCATCAGGAAGAGAAACAATCTCTGACACACACACTCACACAAACATGACAGCTGTCTCCAGCCACTGTGACCAGACTGGCGGCTAGAGACAGCAGTCATTTTTCTGTGAGTGAGTGTGTTTCTGATGAAGGCCGTAATGGCTGAAAGCTTTAGTAAACTTGTAATCTTTTGTATTTGCCTTTCTGCGACTCAATGAGACATCTTTGTGGTGAATAGCAACCTATCCTTTCCAAAATATTGTTGATTCCTTCCTGGAATTTCCGTTGCTTGATTTTGCCTTACTACCAAATAAATACGCAGCATGTAAGTACACAATTCATGCCTTAAATTTACCACTCCATCTTCAGGAGCACTTTTCATGTTGACAATTTCATTTCTCTGTTTCAACAAAAAAAAGGTTATTTCTTTTTTTATTTGCCATTTTCTGATTTTCTCTTACTGTTGATGGTCACTTCTTTATTGCTCTGTACTGCAGCTTTCCAATACTTTCTTTTGTTACTATACCCATCCACTGTACCATTTTTCACTTTTGACCTAGCTTTGTGTAGACTAATTTTGAATCCTTTAATGGTCTTGTTATGTGTTTCCACTTGCGTGTTAATTGTTGCCACTTGTGAGATATATTATATTAATAATTTTTCTGTAATATTGGTTTCCTTAAAATGAATAAAAAAGAAAGAGTTAATCATATTGAAAGTTTGGTATAGAATTATATATAAACATATATGTGTAGTTTTAGAATGTTCTTCAATTATTGAAATCAAATAGGCTGTAGATAAAAAATGTAAAATTATTAAACATGTATGTTTGTCCTTGACTTTATTGTACTGACTACTTGAAGCACTACTGCAGCATCGTGTACCGGTCCAATCCATGCTCCTTTCCAGCATGGTTGTGGCACAAGACGCAAGCGGCTCTACAACGTGTGTGGCCTGGGCTACGAAGAGTTGTTGTACAGAATACAGCAGCTGTCTTCTCATTTTACAGCTAACACCTGTGCTTTCTTTACAAAACAGCAAATGACATTACTGGATTCACAGACAGTCCTGTGGATAGTAGTGCTCTGGAAATAAATCTAGAGCTAATAAACATTTATTACACTGGTCAATTTTATATGAATTGTATGAGTAGAATTTATTCTACACCTAAAATGTGAAGTGCACAAATAGCAGGAGTTAGGTAATTTATTCTGCTCTTTTTCTTGCCCTCTGTTTTATGTTCTGCCCAGATAGTTATGAACACTTAAGTTAAAGAAGTTTAATATTTACAGGATTGGGGAATGAGAAAGTTATTTACTAACATTTCAAATTGCTCTCTATTATTTAATGTACTCTGTTCCATCTGAACTGATTAGAATTATGAAATGAGAAGAGACTACCAGGATTAATACAATGAAGTAAAGGACTTTCTCCAGTAGTTGAAATTGTGATAAGTTTAATAGAAAAAAATTAATGTATGCAGGCATTGCTGGAAATTCTTCACAAATTAGTATTATGAATTGATTAATAGAGAAAGAAAAATTAAGCAAATACAAGTAAAAAGTCTAAAGCTGAGATGTGATACTGATAGCAGTAAGCATGTTAGCTCTGCTTTCATCTCACATGACTTATCACAAGTGTATGTTATTTAAGGGTCTAGTCAAATATTTTTCCTTTTCCAGAGGTTGACTTAATATTAAGAGGTAGTTTTTCTTGTGGCCTTATCATGTTTAAAACTTTGTCTTAACAAATCTTGGATTCCGTAATATTTCAACTGATGAGTATTCGGTGTTTATGTGAAGAATTATGTATAATGATATTCATTTAAGTTAAAAATTGGATTGCTGAATACTGATATGGAAAAAAAAAACAGAGTCCTTGATTTTCTTTAATTGGTATTCATTTTATACTTACTTAAAGGTGATGAAGAATGATTTAAAATAATTTGATGCCAAGAAATTATTTAAGATATTCAGTTATAAATATGCTATTATTACGTATACCATAAATAAAATTTACATCAGCTGTAATGGGCACATATATTGCAGAGAAACCAACACACTCCAGAAAGAAATTAGGACTGTAATATTACACGAAAGAGGTTCAAATTAATGCCTTAATTATCTGATACCAAATAATTTATTACATACATAAAATAATTTTTATAATGTGTTATGTGCATATTATGGTGGTGTGACGTGAGTGGATACTGCTTGCAAAAGGTCTTTTATTCACAACTGTTATGTTGCACTAAGCATATTTTCACCTATTTGTAGATTAAGTATGTTTTCCTCCAACTACCTCTTTCATTGTTAAAAAATCATTGTAGATGTGGTCTGCTGAATGAGGCATAAGTGAAATATACTCACAATTTGCATGTTGTACAGTGACAACTGTTGAATGGACATTAAACAGAAAAATATTCAATATCAAAAGCTCATTTTGTTTATTGCTAATTACACAGTGAGTCTTCAAGAGTAGGTGTGATGTTTTACTGAAAATTATGCTCCCATCTCCGTGTAGTGTGCCACCTTCCATTTAAAACAAAAACAGTCATTCTATTCATTGTGCCTCTTCTGATCGCAGATTTGTGTCACAGAAATGATATAAGGAGTGACCGTATTTTTATGTGTTTGATTAAAACTTCTATATCTCATATTGTCACTCTTGGTCATTTAACGTCACAACTATAACTGTTTTAACTTTTAAAATTTTGCTGCAAATTTTAAATCTCCATTGCACTTTCAGATTTTCATTTGTATAAGAGGGTGAAGTGAATCAGATGTGTCTACGTTGAAGAAAGACTTTCTGCTCTTTAATTAATTAACTTATCATTATTTTCATTCCTATTTTTAATGAATGAAATCCCATTACTATTGGGAATTGATTTGATTGTCATCTGAAAGACTGCCTTGAGTAATCGTAAATCTCTATGAAGAATCTTATTTGGAGCTTGCTCCTCTTTTGTTGATCACAGATGTGATGATGTGAAACTGCATATAAATAAATATTTTGGTAATCGGTTATCACCAGACTTCTCAAAGAGCATCTGTCTCAGATCACTTCATCAAAAGCAAGATAGTATTTGTGTAAAGCATATTTACACTCAAACTAAATTCTCAGAAAGTGTCAATAAAGAAATTGGTTAGTTACATACCTTTTTCTTGTCATGTACTTATTGAAAGAAATGATTAAGTTTTTAAAAAAATGTTATACTAAAATGGATTGTTTAAACTAATTGATAGTTTTTTATGCTAGGTTGTGGACAGAAAAATCATGTCAAAGTGCATTCCATTTCCATACCAATATGTCTGTCATAGTCTATAAGTGTGTGATAGAGTACCATTTCAAGAAAGTAGCTATGAAAACAATAATACAGCATATTAAATCATCTGAAAATAGCAATGTTATATGCAAAATTGATGTAATCACACACTATCCCCTGTATTAGAAGTTATTGGAACTATTGAAAGAAATACTTACCTGTTACAACAACAAAAAACCTTGACAGCCTGTTCTGGGGATATTACTAATATTGGAGTATTTTTTCGTTTTTTGAAGTCAACAGTCACCTGACTGCTGTAGTATGTGCCACCTTGACTATGTGTTAATTAATTTTTGAATCACTTTGTAATTTTGTTCATACAATGAAACAAGAATGGACATTTTTCGGAAAGCCAGCTGTAAAAATGAAGTGTAGGTTTTACTAATTACTTAAAGTGTATTCAATGGAGATTCCTATTACAATTTTACAATCAGTTACATGTATTTTTGTAAAGAAACTCTAGTTACTTTGTGCCTAAAAAGAATTATTACTATTCCTGACAAAGCTGTGATATGCAGTTAGAAACTGAGAAATACTTAATATATTATTTCACACACAACTGTAACAAAGGAGGTTAGTTTTCCTCTTCATAAATCTAATGGGTAATGATCATAACCCATTGAAACATTCAAAGGTTAATCATGGAGTAATCTTCAAATGAGTTCTGTTCTTGAAATCACTTCCTTTTAATGGGTACACCTAGCTGTTTTAAAATTATGATTAATTACTTAAATTACTCATTTGGTACACCATGGTTCAGATATACTTCAGACAGAGATAATTCCTAACTGTTGATTAATAATTGAGGAGCTTCTGTTTGGTAAGAAACCACTTGCAATATACCATACTTCAATACAATTAATGCAGACCAAGTAAAACCACTGTTAATGACAATATCAAATAAATGTACATTCCAGAGACTGATATTAGTCTCAACCAGTGATCTGTATACATCCTGGATGTATAACTCTGATCTCTGAGCATAGAAATGCAGTGTTCCTGCACATTCATATGTTTTTCACATGAATTCATTTTGTCCGCCATCTTTGAATATAGTAAACAAGTTTCCATTATTTTGTATGTAACAAGAATTGCTTGCTTTGTAATAGATTTGTATGTCAGTGGAATTGAAACGTATTTCAATTTCTTGTTCTAGTAATACTTTGTAGCAGCCATATTTGAATTTGACAAGAAACTAAATATGAATATCTTTTGCTGGCACACTCAAACATCTGAAGTTCAATATCCAGGTAGTATATAGATCAATGGTTTCAACATATAAAAGATATTGATTATAATGTGATGTATTAAAATTAGTGCCACTGCCTGTGTTCAAATCAGGGTCTCCTGCTTAAAGGTCAGTTGCTTTATCAATTTGACCACCATGGCATTATGGATAACACATATGAACAGAATAACCTTAGAATGTCTCCCTCCACATCACAAACTTCAATTTGAGACAGAATTGAAATTTGTGATATGGAGGTAGACATTCTAAGGTTATTCTGTGCATATACGTTATCCATAATGCCATGGAGGTTGAATGGATAAAGTAACTGTTTGTTAAGTATGAGACCCTAGTCTGAATCTAGGCCATGGTATGCTGCTTTAAATTTTTGCAGTTTGTGGAATTTTCATCTAATTGACAATACAATGATAATATAGTAATATGGACAGTTTACAATTCACCTCAAAGACATGTCAACAAGCTGCGACATGCACATACAAAAGACACGCACATACAACACTTTCAGCTATCGGCCATGGTCTTCTTCATAAAATAGAACATTCACGCTCTTGTGATTTGAAGTGTGGCAGCTGGAGGTGATGGTTGTATGATTATTTTGTGTGATTGTGTGAATGTTCTATTTTTTTCAAAGGCCATGACCAATATCTGAAATCGTTGTATGCATGTTTTTGTATGTGCCCATCGCAGCTCATTGCCACATCTTTGCAGTGAGTTGTAAACTGTCCATATTACTATATTATTAATTCCAACCTGGACTTTCCATTATTAAATTTTGACAATACAGTGAGCTTCACGATGACTTGCTGCCAGATTTTAAACAACAGTGATGTGGAGAAAACATACTCGCTTCCGAGCTAACACTGTTGGCAACAATTGTCTCAGTCAGAGAGAAAACATTATTCATTTAAGAGTAGTAAACATAGAACTTTGAGTCAGCAAATCCACCCACAGTGCTAAAGAATTACACAGTGTAGTACTATAAATGATAACCTCTGTTGGCATATCATGCAGTGTACACTCGGAGCAACAATTCCTCTGAGAGTTCAGATGTGAAATGAGTGAAAAAAGTACAGTGTTCACATACTGCAAATCTGTTGGACTGTAGAAGGCAGGTATATTGCTGATGTTTGATGTGCCTTTCTGCTGCAGTACATGTTGTTCTTCCTATGTGCCTTTTAAAATGGACTACAAATTTATATCTTTCTTTAAAAAAAATTAAAAAAAAAAAAAAAGAGCTGCCATTTTAACATGTGGGAATAAGATCATATTCCTTGTTCCTCATTATCCAGGCAATTTATAAAGAAACATTTGCCTCATGCACTAGAATGATTACTTTGTTTGTAAAGATCTCTGCAAATAAAAACAATAGACCAGTGAAATGAAGAGCAGGAAGAAAGAGTAGTAAAGTAAGCAGCCTTTCTCCCATATGTGAAAATGTTCCTTCAAAAATTACCAGTATTACGAAGAAGCGTAAGACAGAAGTAAGCCTTCTTCCACTGGAAAAGACAGTAGCTCTTGTGGGATCTATGATGGATGGTCTGCTTTTAAGAAAGGTGAGTGGGTATACATTAAATTCCCTGTCAGTGTTATACAAGGTACTTAGGACATAATACATAGGAAAAACAATACAATGCACACTTAACCAGGAACAGTGTGTCAACCACTAGCAGCACACCACCTTCTACAGTCCAACAAATTTGTTGTGTCTGAACATTGTACTTTCATTGAGCATTCCATCAATTATGAGATATTTAATTGGGATTCATAAGTCAAGGAGCTATGGAAATACAGTTAGCAGACAATCCACCCAATAAGACAAATTAATCCAGCTCAAAAAAGTCATGGAAACTGTTCATCTTGCATTAGTGTTCTTAGAGAAACTATTGTTCTACATGGTCACTTCCCAGTATTTAAGCAAATGTCATTCTTTTTAATAATCACCCATATAATTCTCGAGCACTGTGGGTTTTCTGATTCTATACATTCACTTTTTACTCTCAGTTACGTAAAGTGTGACCACTGTGCTTATTGCCATTAGTGTTATCTGTGTTACTCATATGATTACTCAACAGCATTGTGTGAAGTAGTTTAAATTTTGCCAGTGACCAACTTTGAAAATGGATGTTAGATTGTTAGCCAAGATATTGGAAGAGGAAATAATGCTAAGTGGATGCACACCTGAGAATAAGCAAGAGTATTGTGTTAACCAACAGACTGAGATAATAATGGGAACATGAATAGTGTGAACAAAAGTTAGAATTATGTTACAAATTAATACGATGTTTTTATCTTCTAATAAGTAATTTGTTATAAATTTAATTTGTACAACTGCACTCAAATGTGATTCTCCAAATCATACCATTGTACTTCAATCGAGTAAACTGCCGGGTTTCAGTGTTCAGTGGGCACAATATTTTGGCAAACGACCATGTTGCCAATACCAGGTGTGCGAATGAACCATGTTCACTACATTCAGTGTGAATTAATTTGTAATGATTTGCAGGAGTGATTGTTTTCTCAGTTCATGCAATGGGCTATGTACTCTTTCTCCTTGAAGCTGAACTGAAAGATAATCCTTGACACAGAGCACTTCAAAAGTCACATAGTTGTTTGCTATAATTTTAAAAATTCAATTAAAGCTTTAAATGTGATGTTTTCGCTTACATCATCTATAACATAATGTACAAGGAGAAGGTATAGGAAAGAGATCTTATATGCCACTATAAATGAAAGTATTTAGCATAAACATTTTATTCTGTTCCATAATGTCAGATACAGTGACAGTGGAGAAATAATTCAAATAGTGAGCATTCCCTGTTGCACATTATAATTGTTAATTTGTCTAATTATGTGTTTTATGTGGTTAGCATATCATCAGACTGGAACAACAATTAAAATATTACAGCTCAAGTACATAAGTCTAGTGTGCAGCAGCTCTAGTAATGCTAAAAGTTGAGACTTGACTTGACTTAATGCTAAAAGTATAAGAATGTGCAGCCTTGGATGTCATGTCATGTTTGAAAGCAGGTTATCAGTCAATAAAAGTTGTAAAGGTCCCCTACAAAAGAAGTAAAGGTGAAAAATAACACTTTAAGCAAAATAGCACAAGAGGTAATGTATTAATATATTAAGAAGAGGTTTTCATACAGTAAATCTCACCATAGGAGAAGGAGAGTCCGTGCCACTGCAATGGTGAGTTTTACTGCATGAAACCATCTTCTTAACATTTTAATGCATTACCTCTCCTAGTCTGTAGTTATTTTACTTAAAATGCCGTTATTTGCCTTTACTTCTTTTGTAGGTGTCACTTTGAGTAAATTGTATTGACAGATAAGCTTCTTTTCTTGGTCAATTAATATTTTATTAATATTACCTCTTTATTTCTGCTTTTAGGCTTGGCCATCATCAGATAATCATGTCCCAAACTGGTAATAAAGATGTTGTATTAATAAAAGATATAGTGACCAATCAGCATTGATTTTATATACTGTGTTAACCAGAATGCTCACGTACTTCATTAACAACTTTATGTCATTTTTAGATGCTGAGTTCCTCTGCTTGAGATGTAAATTATTGTTCTGGTCTGATGATATGCTAACTGTGAAAAATCCGTAATTGGACAAATAAATAGCTATTATCTGCAGCAGAGACTGATCACTATTTTAATTATTCAGTGTAACTTCATGGTGCTAAGATAAGATTCACTTGTACTTATTTTCCATCACCTTTGTGCCTCTTTCAGTGACGGAGATTTGTTCCACTTTTCACAACTTGGAAATTTCTTGCAGGTGCCTCACTTTTTCACCTGAAATAACTTTTGATTTGTTAATGATATAGGTAATATCTTCTCATCTGGATGATTGGTGACCAGAAATTTACAAAATAATGCCAAAACAGGTTTGCAGTTTCATTAATATCTTAGATACAGGCTTTGACTGGATCTGTGTTGTTTCTTTGTTATAACAACAGATCTATTTGAGAAACATTAAGTGATATAACTTTTGTAGGTCTTACAAGAAATTACAAAATAAAAGAGTGTATTGAGTATGGGGGCAAAGAGTATGCATTTTTTCTGTTCTCCTGTTTTATTCCTAACTTGCTCTGTCGTAGCACTGATGAATGACATTGGTTCACACGTCATTGGGCAGTGAAAGTAAATTCTAGTAAGGAGGTAGGAAGAATTGGGGGTTAGAAATGTGTGAAGTATTACCTAGAACTGTAATGTTCTTCACTGCTGAAAATTGATTTTGAGATAATAAATGACAAAAGCAATGCCAAGATAGAAATGTGGTATGCTATTAATTGAAGATGAAAGAAGCAATTTTGGAGTGTTATCAGGAAGACACAAGAAAATAAGTATTTAGCTTATATATGAAAATGAGAACTAATGAAACAGAAGAAATATGGTAGTTGTGACAGAGAGAAATATACAAAGTGAATATCTATTTCTCATATCAATTTTACACTTTCCATGTTAAGTAAGACCAAGCAAGGCGGTAACACACTGGACTCCCATTCGGAAGGATGGTATTTCAAATTCACCTCCAGGCATCCAGATTTAGGTTTTCCATGATTTCCCTAAATCACTCTAGGTAAATGCTGGGATGGTTCCTCTCATATGGCACAGCCGATTTCGTTCCCCATCCTTACCCAAACAACCCAAGCGTAAGCTCCGCTTCTAATGACTATGCTGTTGATGGGGTGTGAAACACTAATCTTCCTTCCTTCCATGTTAAGCAAGCCTAGCCTTGATACATGATAAAAGAACTGTTGGTGAAAATATACAACATAATGAGTTTTTCAGAAAGTAACAAATACACCTCTATAAGAGATATAACTTTTTTGACATTATTACTTACAGTAGTGCATCCTGCCATACAAGTTGTGCACAATGCCTAAATAGGTTTTAAATGAAAGCAACAAAGTTAGCCAGAGAACTATGTTTAATTCAGTGGTTGGTAAACAGGGGATGCACAGACGGCCTAAGCATTGGCTGGAGACGTTTCATTAGGGTGTTAAGGAGTGAGCAGAAGTAATGCTTATCAAGGTGGAGGTGCTGTGCTAAGATGCAGCTGTTCTGTGCTCCACTGTCCACTTGCAATCTCTCTGCCTCTGCCTTTGTCACAATCTAGGCAAGTTTAGCATACTTACTGTACTACCAGTATCCATGCAAGGAAACCATGCAGAGTCCATACAGCAAATGATAATATGTTACCTCTGACAGTGAAACGTTAAATGGTAATTTTCCATCTCTTTGCCACGTCATTGATACTCTTGACTGTAAGTGAAGTTTTCATGAATATAGAAATTCTTTTTTTTTATTATTATTGTAGAAATATTCCACAGAAAAAAAAAGTTGATGTTATTTTCCAATGTATGAAATCAACACGCAGATATTGATAGTAGGTCCCTTATAGAAAATTCAGGAGTGCTAAACTTTTATTAACAGACATTTGTGCACATGCACTTAAGAAAGAGACTGACTTTGTTTTCTATCTTCAGTTTGTGACTATATTTTTATATGCATTTTTAGTTTTAATGTTTTATGGAAACATGGCAGTACCTGAAATGCCAGAGATAACAATCATGGCACAGAATTGTAGTATTCTAATAGCAAATAATTGAAATAATTGTACTGATTTTCTGGCAGCTTTTGCAGACAGGGCAATGTAGTGGGTGCTAGACTGCATACCTACATTAAAACTTTGCTTTTTACAGTTTCAGATATGTAAAATAAGTGAATCTGTTCCATTCTGTGGAGCATTATGTTTAGCTGGAGAATTCCATTGCAATATAATTGATTTTTCAAAATTAGAAGAAGTAAAAAAGTAGCTTCTGGAACAATAATTTTGATATTTTAATGCAGAACACATGTCTAGTCAAATTTAATTTTAAATATTAAAGACCATGGTACAAAATCAGCTGTAGATGTGTAAAGTGTTTAATAATAAATATTATACAACTCAGAAAAGGGTAAATATTTATGATAAAACGTGTCACCTGTTGGCTTTCAGTGGAGCCAGAAACCAGTAAATGGACACAACTAAAAGGTGCTTAGCTTGTCTGTTATCCAGTTCTGTACAGTGCTGAATGCTAAAGAAGATACAAACACTCTTCTTTAGATTTGAGGTAACAAAATTAATGACAACTGCTATCTTCAGCAGAGAACAGACAAATTGCACTAGATGAAAAGTAAAGATACAAATCCAAGAGCAAAATGGTAAATTATGGGTGACAGAGCCATTAAGTGTCTTAGTCTTAGAGAATGCAAGTAGAGAATAAGAGTGGTCTTTTATGGTACTTTAAGAAACAGAACACAAGCTTTAAAGCGCTTTGCCTGGGTCAAAACATAGTCATTGATTGTCAAGCACAGGTAATAATGTAATGTGGTGGTGTGTCCTCCATTCCCCATGCAATCAATATTGCTGCAGCAGTAACAGCTGTGTAGCTTTGTACTGAATCCATTCATATGATAAGCTGCTCATAGTCATAGTTTAGGTCTCTTTACAAGATTATGCTAGCCTAATCACTTCTCTATTTATTTTCACATAATATAATTTCACACATTCTTATGAGTAAATTAAACATGCTTAAAAGGGCAAAATAACATATCTCACTAAGAAGGTTACAGGTAACTGGCAGCTTCATTGGCAGAGTAGTGTGCCTACAATGAACAGAAATGACAGATAGAACTAGCTAGTTCTCTGGTTGATGATGTGGTAGCATGTAAATAAGCAGCTGACAGATACTTTGTCATTCTGCTAAATACAACATCAGCTGTAATGTTGCAACATGTCACTTGCATAATAAGTCCTTTATTCTTCCATTTGCAGTTCCCCCTCTCAGCCCAACAGTTAATTACACATGCATGCATGCACGCACGCACACACACACACACACACACACACACACACACACACACACACAAGTTTAATGCTTCTATTGCAATACACTTTGCAGTATTGCGTAAGTGAAGTCCTGTCAACGTTTATGTTACTCTTATGTATTAGAAACTGCCTTAAGTCACACATAGTTTTTCTATTTGCAGTTTTGCTCTTTAAAGTGATAAGAATATTGTCAAAATTTACAGTTATAAAACAAATAAATAATAAAAATAAATTATTGAATACTTAACTTCAATAGTCACTTTCACTGCCGGACACACCTTCTAGTTAATTCTTACCTTTTGTTTTTCCTTTTGTATTCCTCTCAATAACAGTCATTTTAATATAGTCTCTACACCATTTCACAGCATTGCTCCCATGAGTGACTAAATGGAAGGTCAAAAAATGAAAAAGTTGTTGATTGTTGTTTTATTTTTGTTAAAAGAAATGCAACCAGCTGCCTTTATGTATGTTTTTTATTAATCCAGAACTAGTTTTTGAGCCACTGCAGGCTCATTATAAGTGGTTACTTTCCAGGAATATTTCTCTTCCGCTAAGTGTAGGTTTACACTGTTGTGGTGGTTCTGAGTAATCGAGAACAGAATAAATTAGAGTTAAACGAACTGCAATTTTATTGTACTTACTGTGTTTTTATTGTAGGCAAAAGTGTAACCAAGTTATGCATTGGGCACTGACGTTTTTTACACATGACAGCATTTTTGCTTCACTTTACAAAACATAAACACTGAATGTGGTGCAAAAAAACCTACACATAGAGGAATTTAAATGCTCCTGCGAAGTATCCACTGAAGATGAGACTGCAGTGGTTTGAAAACTAGTTTTGGATAAATAAAAAAGTCCATAAAGGCAGCTGGTTGCATTTCGTTTAATGAAAATCAACTGCCAATTTACGCTACAGCTCCAGTTCATATCCAACATGAATAATTTGAGAAAGTTGTATTTGATTCCTATTTCAGCAACTCTGTTCAAATTTACTATAATTCCTCTAGGTCTTAATGTTTTCATCCTCAATGCTTGTTTCATCTCTAGTCATCTCATTTTAATTATCAAAAGGAGATGTGCATTTCCTTTTTCCACTAATACCAATTTATCCCTTTTCTTCCTAATAGCTCCCATCTTTAAAATGTAATTACAAAGCTCATAGAAATATTGTGGAATTTAGTGTCAAAATTACTGATGATAATAAATCTAACGACATCAAAAAATGTGAATCTTGTAAACTGAAATAAGCCAGTGTCTGTCACCTATTTTTCTTGCTCCAAAATGATAAGAGAAATAATCCAAAAATTTTGGGAATGCAGCTGCTTGAAATCTATTTCTTCTTCTTCTTCTTCTTCTTCTTCTTCTGTTTCAGACATAAACATTTTGGTTATTTTCTGAGTGAGTGAACTGATTGAGGCTACAGTACTCATTCCATTGTTTTAATCCATAGATACAAAAGTGCAAAGAATATACAGAAATTGAATGTGTGTCTATGTGGTCAATTCATACTTTGACACTGATGAATCATTGCAGCTGCATTCCCAAAATTCAATGGATCAGTTATTGGACTGCAAAAACACAAAGATACAAATTAAAAATTATGTTTTTTGAAAGAAAAGAAAAGATCCATTCAAACTAACAACCAGCAATCTGTAGTTGTTTGTATGTTTATTCAGAATATTTAATCATGGACATTGGTATTAAAAAATTTGTGTGAATACCATTGTGACATACATATTCCATGAGAATTTGTATTTTTAGTTAATGATGTTCCTATGCAGATATTCACCTTATTAATAGGAATATTTTGAAGAGAACAGGGACTCAATCTTCAAACAATTACCATATAAGTTACTTCAGCACTAACTCTGGATAAATTCACTTAGATTTCTGGCTTGACAACACTCCCATCATCTGAGCTTTTCTTCCTCTTGCTGCAGCTGTGCCCATTAATTATCCCACATGTAACTTTAGTCTATAACTCTTGAACTAAATTTTATTTTCAGTTTGTACTTACGTGTTCTGTAACCTTAAGACCACTTGTGTACAGTGTGTGTTTTTTTTTTTTTTTTTTTCTGCTAAAATAACTTAAATTGTTTCTTCATGAACTGTTGGTTCAGTAAAAATCTAAAAAGTTTCAAAACATTTTGAAACAGTTTATTTTTTCTGTGTTGAACACAGTGGTGTTTCAAATAGCCCTTATAATTTCCTGATTTCACCTTTGGTTTTTGTCATTGTTCTTATCCAAAAAAGTTTAAATTTATATGTCCTTCTTGGTGTATATTCTACTTTACTCCCATAAATTACAATAAATATATTACCTTATTTTATGTTAAGTGATGTTTAACTTTTGTTTCTTTTTTCCATAACTTTTTAGTTCGTTCAAACTTAAGGGCAGTTAATTGTAAAGTGTTAATGTTGTTTATGTGAAACACTTTATCAGTTGTGAAGGCATGAATTCAGTAGTAATATTACTGGAATTAGAACATTGTGTTTTAATTGTAGCACACTTGAATTGTGCTCAGGGCTCTGTAATAATGTGCTATAAGGATTAAAAAGATGAAATGGAAACCATTGACAAAAAGCAAAAACTGCCATTTTTATGATTAATTATATCAGATGTAAGAAAAACAACAGTATACTTCTGAAGAATTTATGAAGAATTTGATTATAAATTAAGAGTTGTTGTGCTATAATGAATACTCATATTCAATGTATTGTTTGTTTTTAAAATGTTTATGACATTTGTTATGTGGGTTTTGAATGAAAATTTATTATGCCGTTGTACATCCTGTTTTCAGGAAAGTGCCAAGATTTTGTGCTGATAATGGAATACTGTTGTATAATGAATTTCTTGACTGAGTGCTAGTGAAGAATTTTTATATTACATTTTCATACATCATATTATGGGTCTGTTATGCCAAATTGTGGTGGTTGTTAACTACCATGTTAATAAACAGATATGTAAAATTATGTGGTGGTTTTTTTTTTTTTTTTCTACAAATGTTTTTGATAACCCTCAACCCAAAAATTTCATTTCCTCACTTGTTCTCATTGATAACATGATCTTCCTATCCAATATACAGCATTCTTCCATAGCATCATATTTCAAATGTTACAATTTTCTTCTAGTCTTAACTGTTGATTTTCCATATCTCGTTTCCATAAGGCTACACCCTGAAGGAATTAGATTAGGTAATGAAACAATAAAGGTGGTAGATGAATTTTGTTACTCGGGCAGTAAAATAACATGCAGTACAGTGGATATAAAATGCAGAACGGCAATGGAAAGAAAAGCGTTTTTGAAAAAGAGAAGTTTGTTAACTTCGAATATTAATTTAAGTATAAGGAAGTCCTTTCTGAAAGCATTTGTGTGGACTGTTGCCTTGTATGGGAGTGAAACATGGGACGATGAACAGTGTGGACAGGAAGAGGATAGTGGCTGAAGATTAAGGGGGTGGATCACTTAATGAAGGGGTACTGAAAAGAATTGGGGAGAAAAGGAATTGCTGCCATACCTTAACTAAAAGAAGGGATCGACTGATAGGGCACATTCTTAGATATCAAGGAATTGTCGATTTAGCATTGGAGGGAAGTGTGTGGGGTAAAAATTGCAGAGGAAGACCAAGAGATGAATACAGTAAGCAGATTCAGATGGATGTAGGTTGCAGGTCTTATGAGGAGATGAAGAGGGTTGCTCAGGATAGAGTTGGGTGGAGAGCTGCATCAAACCAGTCTCCGAAATGAAGATCACAACAACACACCCTGGGCAAATCTCCTCAAATAATACTTCCTAACATTTAAAAGTAAATTTGATAAGAATAAATTTCTCTTCTTAAAAATTTTTTTTCTTGCCATTGTCAGTCTAGATTTTATATCCTCTCTACTTTGGCCACCATAAGTTATATTGATACACAAATAATACTCATAAACTTATTTTATTGTCTCATTACCTAATGTTATTCACTCAGAATTGTTCCACGCAAAGAATATTCTATCCCCAATTTGCCCTAAACAATTCTCCCTCCCCTCCCCACTTACTTTAAGATGCCAGTTGGGCCAGAGATGGCAGTCATGTGTGCATGTTCATTCTTTCATGATGGCTGTAAAATTGTAAAAATGTGAGTTGGTACCTATCTTCATAATACTGAAATTGTTTCTCAAAAATAATAGAAAGGTGTGTACATGCATAATTCAAAAGCAATGGTGATTACTGTATTAGCTGAAAAAGACACACAAAATATGCACAAATGCCACCAGATATGCACAATCTCAACACCTTTAGATTAGATTAGATGATATGTTCTTTTCGTTTCAGTAGATCCAAACTGAGGAGACCTCTTGGATGTAGAACACTTCAGAAAAAATTACACAATAAGTACTTACAAAATGAGAGCATAGTTGTTAATATACCTTCCACAGATCCCAAATGCAATGCCCTTGCGGATGTGGAATTGGTCAGAAAAGAACATTTATCTTAAGAATGTTTACATTTTGAAGGACATAAAGCTTACATACTAAACATTGAATATAATAGGTGCATATTATAATACTTAAGACTTTTTTTTACAATGATCATATTACAGCACAAAATTAGTACAATGATATAGATCAATCACTTCTACTAAGAAATTCAATGGAAGAGAAGGAGTTGGCCATCAAAAAATCCTTTAGACTCTTTTTCAAACTAAACTGTATTGCGAGTTAAAATTTTTATGGCTGCTGGCATGTTATTGAAAATATGTATTGCTGAATAGTGGACACCTATTTGAGTCAAAGTTATTGACTTTAAACGTTTCTAAAAGTTATTCTTGCTTCTAGTATTGACCACATGAACTGATATATTGGTTTGTAAAAAAGATATATTTTTAATTATAAGTTTCATAAGATAATAAATCTATTGGGAAGCAGTAAAAAGGATGTTCCTGAATTGACACCACAAATGATTTGTATCGTGCGTTTGTGGACTCTGAAAACTTTAGCTTGGTATGATGAGTTGTCCTAGAATATAATCCTGTATGACATTACGGAGTGAAAGCATGCATAACATGCTATCTTTTTTATTTTTGTATCTCCTATGTCTAATAACATTTGCATAGAACATAGGGAATTGTTTAGGTGCTTCAGCAGTTCTGTGACGTGCTCCTCCCAGTTAAATTTATTATCAAGCTGTAACCCCAAGAATTTGAGACTTCCAACTTCTTCTATCTACTTGTCGTACTTTAGCCATATGCTGGCAGAAAACCTTTTACAAGTCCTAAATTGCATATAGTGTGTTTTATCGAGGTTTAGTGACAGAGAATTGGCTAGTAGCCATTTAAAATGCCCATGAAAATTTCATTAACCGACGTTTCTTGTGTTATCTGCAAATAAAAAAAAACTTAGTGTCCAGTAATCTTTCTCTTGAGCCATGTTCCCGCACATATATGGTTGGCTTTGGTTGTGTCAGACTTGGCATGTTAATATTTAGGGGGACCAGATGCCCTTCTTGTCACCTCCCCATGCCCCCCAGGAGGAAATGTGTACTGCCAAATGTCTGAGTATAGTGTTATATGTATGAAAGTTTAAAGTTTTATGAAATGTTTGCAAATCATGTAACTGAGGCAGAACTTGGGGACCATCCAGGTATTCACCTAGGGGGATGTGGAAAACTGCCTATAAACCACATCCAGGCTGGTTGGCACCCCGACCTCCTTTGTTAATCAAGCATGCGGATTCGAACCGGGGACGGACTGCCTACCCATCTCGGAAAGTGATGTGTTACACAGCATGGCTAACCGAGCGGGTAAACTTGATGTCTAGTAATGTTTTTGATGAAAGATCATTGATATACACAAGAAAAAGCAGGGCCTCAAGATGGAACCTTGGGAGGACCCCACATGTTGTTATTTGCCAACTGGATGAGGCCTGAAATTCAGTATGTGTCTCTTTCCTGCTGACACCCTTTGTTTCCATTTAGAGATATATGATTTGAACCATTCTGCAGCATTTTTTATTACACTGCAATATTGTAATATTCTCAAAAGGATATTGTGATTTACAAAGTCAAATGCCTTTAACAGATTACAAAATATACTAGTGGCCTGTAATTGATATGTATATGTAGATAGCCTTCTCAACATCAGAACCGTTTAGAAATCCGAATTGTGACATGGATAATATTTTATTAGTGTTCAGATGTTTAAGAAGACGACTGTGCATGATCCTTTCTAAAATTTTTGAAAATGAAGGCAAAGTGAAATTGGATGAAAATTTGATGGAATTTCTTTATCTCCTTTCTTATAGAGGGTCCGGCAAAAATAAAACTCCTGCATTTGACATAGCCAGCGTGCAAGTTGTTGTGAGGATATTGACATGGAATGTGTTTTGCATGAAAGCATTGTTATTGCTATTTTCAGTGTGCGCCATGGCGTGGCTGGTGAGCACTGTGCTTTTGTTGTGGAGGAATTAATTCGTAATGGTGATTCTGTGTTTAGTACTCAGCGAGCGTTTTGGAGACGTTTCAAACTTGGCTGACATGATAGTGTCCCTGATAGGAAAACTATCCAACTGTGGGTGACAAACTTTAGAAATACAGGTTCAACACTGAAAAGAAAACCTACTGGCCATCCTTGGACTGCAAGAACGTCAGAAAATGTGATGCATGTGAGAGTGTCTATGCAACAATCGCCAGTGCGTTCAGCACTTAAACATGCAGCTGCCCTTAGATTATCTGATAGGAGTGTAAGAAGAATTCTTCATAGGGAACTTCATATGCATCCATTCAAATCATGGTTACACAGGAATTAAGAGAAAGAGATTTTGAAATTTGCAGAGTTGCATGTGAGAAAATTCTTCTGGCACTTTGTTTATTTCTTCGGATGAGGCCCATTTCCACTTATCTAGAACTGTAAACAAACAGAATTTCATATTCACCGACTGTTCTGTCAGTTCTTGACAGAATATTTGATACT
This sequence comes from Locusta migratoria, assembly GCA_026315105.1. NCBI lineage: Eukaryota > Metazoa > Arthropoda > Insecta > Orthoptera > Acrididae > Locusta > Locusta migratoria. The sequence continues at coordinate 306,855,874 of CM048746.1, forward strand.
TTATGAATGAAATACACAAGATAACTGTAAGTATTCTGCAAATTTATTGGTTTATGAACCGGTTTTTGGCTGTTACGCCATCATCAGGTAAACATTACAAGTTTAAGAATTTCGGCAGCTGGGCTGCAGAAAACCCTCATGAAATTCATCAGTGACCACTACACAGCCCTCATGTGACAGTTTGGTGAGCCGTTGCTGAATCTTTTGTGTTGGGACCGTATTTTTTCGAAGAAGATGGCTACACGGTAACAGTTAATTCAAACCATTACTGTCACATGCTAGAGACCTAGGCTAAACCAGTTAATTGCAGATCATGGAGTTCAAGAATATGGTTCCAGCAAGACGGAGCAACATCACACACCTCTCAGCGTTCTATGGAAATGTTGCGCGAGTTGGTTCCTGGTCATCTTGTCTCTTTGTGAGGAGACATTGCAAGATCCTCTAGGACGCCTGATTTATTGCCTTGTGATTTTTTTCTTTGGGGACACTTATCTCTAGTATACAAACATCATCCCACAACACTTCAAGCACTTAAAGAAGCCATTACTGAAGAAGTGGCAGCCATTCCAAGAGAAACGACTCAAAGATGTATGGAGAACTTTCGGGATAGACTTCATCAGTGTATCAACAATGGAGGATGTCATTTAGCAGATATAATGTTTAAAACCAAATAATCCAAAAGTGGCAAAGTAAGTATTTTTCATTTATAACAATTTTTCTCTATCATATTTAGTTTCTCTGTAACAACCTATTAAAATGAGGGAGATTTTTTGCCGGGCACTGTATAATGGCTTCACTTCAGCATATTTCAACCATTCAGGCAATGTTCCACTGATAAAAAGACTTGTTACACAAGTAACTTAAAATATCACTAAATTCAGAGGCACACTGTTTAATCGAATTTGTTGATGTATCAAAGCCACTGGATTTTTTTAATTTTAAGGTTATTATGGTTGACATACTTCTAGTGGTGGTGTGAGTGTCATACTCCTATTACTGTAGTTATTTGTAGTGACAGGTGTGAGATATTCCATTGCAGTAGTTACTGACCCTGATAACCCCATCTTTTCAATAATAGTGAAGAAATGCTTATTGAAAATTGCAGCAAGACTGCATACATCTGTTACCCATTCGTCATCTATTCGTAATGCAATGTGCTCATCTTCATCTCTGGTTCTACCAATTTCTTCCTTCACAATGTCCCATATTGTCGTCCTTTTGTTGTCTGATTTGACTAACCTATTCTGATAATGCATTTGATTTCATATCTGTATTACTATCTTCAATATTTTGCAGTAAATTTTGTAATGATCTAAAGCATTTACACCTGAACTGTTTCTGATTGATAGGTACAGTTTCGTTTTGTGTTACAGAAGACCTTTGTACCTTGAGTAATCCATGGTTTCTTTATAGACTTTGGTCTAATACGGATTAGTTTTGGGGGAAAGCAGTTTTCAAATAAGTCCATGGCATTATTTATGTAAGTGTTGTATTTCGCATATTGTGTAGGGAATTACTTATTTCAGGCCAGTTTTTTATATGTGTGTTGTAAAATGTTTGAGAAATATATGTCACATTTTATTTGTCGCCCATGTTGACAGCTCACCTGCCGATGTTGCTGCACAGAAGTCAATATTTTAACGTAGAAGAAATTCACATATTTATATTTCAGCGGGTTCTTATAGGTCCACAGCTATCTACAAATGATCGATATGGCATTGGATAGACTTCCTTTATTTAAATTTAGGAAGACGCACAGACAAAGGCTGACAAATTAAGACATGTTGTAGACTTAGACTTGACAAAGTCTATCGACTGACTAACACGAAATGAGGTCAAGTTCACACCTAATGCGTGCCAATGCACGCATATTTATACATTCACTTCTTATCTAGAATGTTCTAGAATGAGTTTCTTACAATTGAACTATTACATCTCAAACTTCCTGGCAGATTAAAAGTGTGTGTCAGAACCAGGACTCAAACCTGGGACTTTTGCCTTTTGGAGGTAAGAGCTCTACCACTGAGCTATCCCGATACAACTCACAGTCCCGCCCCACAACTTCAATTCTGCCAGCACCTTGCCTCCAACTTTCCAAACTTCACAGAAGTTTCGCAGGAGAACTTCTGTGAAGTTTGGAAAGTAGGAGGCGAGGTACTGGCACAATTGAAGTTGTGGGGTGGAACCGTGAGTTATGTTGGGATAGCTCAGCAGTAAAGTGCTTGCCCGCAAAAGGCAAAGGTCCCAAGTTCAAGTCCCAATTCTGACACACAATTTTAATTTGCCAGGAAGTTTCATATGAGTGCACACTCCACTGCAGAGTGAAATTTTCATTCTGATCTACATCTCAACTTATTATATCATTAAATAAATCATACATAGGCAAAGTGTATGGTAAACTAGTTCAGAATAAATAATAAATGTTGTCAGTACATTTAAGTAATGAATCAGAACATAATTTAGATTCATATAAAAGACAGAACCAAAGCAGTACCAGATTATATTTTATAGTTTATATTAAGTAAATTTATGGTAACATTAATATTTTCAGGCTAGTAGTACATTACAAATGGATCAGTTGTCACAAAAGACGTCAGATAATGTTATTTATTAAATCCTTTAACAAAGATGTATTATTGCACAACACAGTTACCAGATTTCCTATGAATAGAAACAATTTAACAAAGTGATTTAAAGAACATTGTTATTGTTGTAATTAAATAGTTTTTTATTATATTGTAATAATTTTATGAATATATTCATAGTTATACATAAGTAAAACTTAAGTCACAAATGGTCTCAAGATCTGCATTTATCTAAACGAGCTGAGTTATATGGGGTATATGCATTACAGTGTGTTCCTCCTAGTACCGAAGGAATATTCTATAAATATGATAAAATGTAATTACTTTTGACCCACTGAAAACATACTATTTATATGTGATAAAAACTGTTTATCAGATTGTCATTACCCAGGCTGTCACATAATCATGATTTATTTAATTTTATTATTGACACAAATCTTTCACACATTAGTTGAGTCAAACACAGTTCCTTTGCAGTCTTCATTATGAAGATGTAGGAATTCTTCTCAAGGAAATCATTGATAGAACTCTTGACAAGTCTTAACATAACAGAATTTGTTTTTCAATCAAGAATTACACTGTAAATTTACCAGTTCCATCTGTATATGGACAGGGCCACTTTCAATTGATACAGCAATTTGTACTGAAAAATCTCTAAAAAGAGATACAAAGTTGGCAATATCCTGAAAAACGATTTGAAAACTGCTCCTTTATTTCTTCTGAACCTGAAAACAGTTTTGAAACCTGCATTTTCTTTGACACCAGAAAGCCTTGGTAAATGGGCAAAGTTCTTTTTTGTAATTTGCCCCTCCCATAATGTGATCTTTATTTGAAATGTATCTATATGTTTCCTATTAAAGCAGGTATTAATTTCTTCTCTTCTTGCGACATCTTACCGAGGATGTTCAAGTGTGCGGTTATGTTATGTAAACACACATTCCTGATCTCCTCATGTTGGTTCCTGCTTTTCTTTATCCTTTAAAAATTGAACAGCAGGCCTTAACTCAGGTCTTTCCAAGCTTGCCCTCAAAATTAAACAACATACTTCAGGAGTAGTAAATGACCTCCATACTTTTCTGTAGCTGCAATAAAAAACATTTGAAATGGATAGTGTAATAGCCCACGTGATTTTGGACAATTTACAATTCAGATTACCAGTTTATTATGTGCTCCATCTCTGCAAATTTAGCACAAAATGCTTTTTGATGTATGGAGCAATTAATTATTTACAAAGTATTTTTTTGTGAACACACTTCAAGATGACAAAAACAATTGCCTCTTGCACAGTTTTCAGCAAGTTTATCCATCTCGTTGTCGTTTGTTGGCTCCAAATCTAACAGTTCTGATATGTGCGAATAAATGTAGACTCCACCAGCATTGACATTTGTGCCATGTCTGTAATGGCAGTTAGTTCATTCGAACTTATTGAGTGTCCGATGAACTTGCTAACATTGTGAATTAAGAGTTCATAGATGTTCAGTTCCATGACATCTATGAGGCAAAGACTAACTATGCATGAAAGACTAAATTAAGAAAATGTATGTACCTCCAATGGTGTCATGTTTTCCAGTGTTTCAACAATGCACTCATTAATAATTTCGCCATCACTGAAAGGTTTACTTCATCTGGTAATTTTTAACACTATTTTTTATCTAGCTTTTAATGATGGGCTGCTACACGTGATTGCTGGCTAAAAATTAGAAATAACTGAATGGTCGCTAAAACACATTTAATTTTACAAGCATAAACTTGCAAATACAAACAACATAATCACAGTGATTTTAATGGGTTAATCACAATGCTATCGGCTCACTGTGTTGCACTGCAACTTTTTAGGTTTGCCAATTTGTTCTCTCTTTCAGTGTCAACTAAACCTTTTGACTCATTTTGCAATGTGTTGTAATGCCATTCTACAAGGTATAGATGAATGGTCCTATAATTTACAAACTGTACTGGTAAAGATGATATGACCACACGTACACATTGAGAGACATGTCAATAAGTGCCCCCTGTAGTGCAATGCACTGCAGTGAAGCGGTGGTATGTGCTGCGACCCAGCTAACAGGGTCAATGTGGGAACTCGTGTTGTTGTAACTCGTTAACATCAAGTTTTGTTTCAAATAAGGCAAAATGGTGATGGAGACCCATGGGATGTTAGTGCAAGTGTATGGTGTTGAAATAGTGAGTAGAAAGTGTGTGACATCAGTGCCTGTAGTGATTCCACAAGAAGTGTTTGCAGACAGTTTCCATCAGCTGCACAATCGATGTCAGAAGTGTAATATAGCTAATGGGAATTAGTTTTAAGGCAAATAAAGGAATTTAGTTTGTAATTCTTGTTTCCTATATTTCCTGAGACCAAACTTTTCAGATGCACCTTGTATACGATATTTAAATGGTCTGGCAATTATATAACTGCGTAATATGCACTGCAAATTTTCATGCTTCTTACATTTAAATTTTTGTGACACATTGCTAGATTGCCTCTTTTTGAGTGTATATGTCATTGCACCAATGAATGTTCTTACAATCCCTTTAAACCATGTGCAAATAGGAATATAAAGTGCTGGCAGTTGGAAAAATATTGCGCATTAAGCCAGAAGAAAAAGAGCCACATTACTCTGAAATATTAAATGTTGCGCCACAGCAAGTACTTCCGAAAAGTGCAGAGGCAGTTCTGCTGGCATGCATGCAATTTAGCACTCTATGGCCAGCCCTGGTTTAGCTCATACAAAGTATCTTACAGTACTACATTTTAATGGCAGTCCTCTCTCAAAAACTTCCTTGAAAATTGACATAATGTAGGAAAGCAGTCTTTAACCTCTGATGTTCATCCTGTAGACCATGAAGCAATGAAAGAATAAGAAAGATTGAAAACTAGGATTAAAATTAAGGGTGAAATAATATCACATATGTTCCATATATTGTAGCTCATTAATTCCTTAACTTGCACCATAGCAGCCATTGGGACAATGTGACTGGCAGCACATTTTACACTTCCCTGGATGGCCATTAGAGGCACCCAGACCTATGACCAAAGAAGACGAAGCAAACACTCCAGAATTCAAATCAAGAACAGCTGCCAGGAGTATTAAAGCAACTTAAATCATTTAACAAAATCAGGTCCTCCAGTCCAGATTGAATATCAATTAGGTTCCTGTCCAATTTAGGGGACAATCTGAGCAGTTCTCTTAGACTGTTCACCGATGATGCTGTCATTTATTGAGTAGTAAAGTCACCAGACGAACAAAAGCGACCATAAAATGATTTAAGTAAGATAATAATATAGTGAGGTTTTCAACCGCAAAGACGTGGCGACAAGCTGCGACAGGCACATACAAAAGACACACACATACAACACATTCAGCTATCGGCCATGGCCTTCTTCAGAAAATAGAACACTAACGCAATCACACAGGCACACAACACATTCATACTACCATCACCTCCGACTGCCACACTTCGAATTGCGGCAGTCGGAGGTGATGGTTGTATGACTGTGTGATTCCGTGAGTGTTCTATTTTCTGAAGAAGGCCATGGCCGATAGCTGAATGTGTTGTATGTGTGTGTCTTTTGTATGTGCCTGTCGCAGCTCGTCGCCACGTCTTTGCGGTGAGTTGTGAACTGTCCTCACTATATTATTAATTACAACCTAGACTTTCCATTATTATAAGAATAGGAAAGTACTATGTAGGTGTACAACTTGGGTAGTTGGTGTATGTAGGGTTGGAGTGAGAGAAGGGAAGAGAATTGACAGGGGGTGAGGGTGCAGGGACTAGCAAAGGTTCAGATCAAGGTAAAGCTCCAAGCTCTCAATTCTAATATAGTAATTTCTGTGAGATAGTAAAGCTTCTGTCCATGCATCAGCAAGGCTTTAGGAAGCATCAATCGTGTGAAACATATCTTGCCCTTTTCTCTCATGACGGTTTGCAAGCTATGGGTGAAGGATAACAGATACAGTACCACACTAAAGATTGCTAATGAAGGTATGTGCATATATAATATGTACCAAAATATGTGAGTGGCTTGAAGACTACTTGAGTAATAGAAACCAGTATGTCGTCCTCAATGGCGAGTGTTCATCATAGACTAGGATATTGTCAGGAATGCCCCAGGAAAGTGTTATAGGACCACTATTATTTTCTATCTGTATAAATGATCTCAAGGACAAAGTGAGTTGTAATATGTTTGCTGACGATGCTGTGGTGTACAGGAATGTCATCATTGAATGACTGTAATAGGATGCAGGATGATTTGGACCAAATTTCTAGGTGGTGTGAGGATTGTCACTGCAGATATGTCGTCCACGGGTGGCCAGGCTGTAAGGGAGGGATTTTTTGATGTGGAAGGGATGGCAACTGTCAAAATATAGGTACTGTTGATGGTTGGTAGGTTTAATATGGACAGAAGTGTGGATGGAGCCATCAGTGAGGTGGAGGTTGACATCCAGGAATGTGGCATGGTAGCTTGAGGAAGACCAGGTGAAGTGGATGGGAAAGAAGGAATTGAGGTTCTGAAGAGGGTGTCCTGGCCCTGAGTCCAGATCATGAAAATATCATCAATGAACCTGAACCAGGCCAGAGGTTTGAGGTTTTGGGATGTTAGGAAGGATTCCTCCTGATGGCCCATGAACAGGTTGACATAGGAGGGTGCCATGCGGGTGCTCATGGCTGTGCCTTGGATTTGGTGGTAATCTTTCCCCTCGAAGGAAAAGTAGTTGTTAAGTAAATTGGTGAGGGGTATGAGGAATGAGGTATCAGGCTTGAGTTCAGAGGGACGTTGGGAGAGGTAGTGTTCCAGAGCGGCAAGGCCATGGGCATGTGGGATGTTGGTGTACAGGGAGGTGGAATCCACTGTGACAAGTAAGGATCCAGGAGGCAAAGGGGTGGGGATGGTGATGAGTCAGTGAAGGAAGTGGTTGGTATCCTTGATGTGGGAAGACAGATTTTGGACAATTGGTTGGAGGTGTTGGTCAACTAGGGCTGAAATTCGTTTGGTAGGAGCACAGTAATCAGCCACAATAGGGCATCCAGGATTATTAGGTTTGTGGATTTTGGGGAGCATGTAGAAGGTGGGTGTGCGGGGTGCTGCTGGGGTGAGGAGGGAGATGGATTCAGGGAAGGGGCCATAGGATTTTAGTAGGGATTGGAGATCTTGTTGGACTCTCACATGGTGTCAGCCCGCTTATCTTTCTACCGTTTGCGGAAGCAGCCGGTTCAGTCGAACCGCCACTGGGCCACGCAACTGCAGGGTCTGGCCCGTCGTCGTCTGTTTCGGTCTGAGCCACACGGTGATTCGTATGCGGACTCTAAGGTCCACGATGTTTTGATTTGTTTTGCTCCCGACCTGGACGTTTGCAAGCAGCCTCTTCAAGCAGACGATCCCTCATTAGCGAAGGTTTTGCGTATTGCATGCACATTTGATGTTTCTGAGGCCGTGGGGAGTCAACTTCCAGCTTGGGGGAAGGTAGCCTCAGTTGCCGATTAGGCCCTGTTATCCACGGTGCCGGTTTCTTCCGCGGCTGTTGTTGTGTCGCCCTCCCCTCCCTCCCTTCCGATGCCTCAGCGCTCGCCTGTGTTGTATTGGCGGAGGGAAAGGCAAAGCGCTTAACCCGCTTCAGAGAGCGAGCCGATTTCATGTCTTTCGTGTGGGGCGTCCCATTCTCGGGCCACGTGTAATTGTTGTGGAAAACAACATCGCTCGAGTGTGCCGATCCTCTGCTCGGGGCCGCAAAAGGATCTTTCAACCTTGCAATTTCGGCGTGTCACCCATGGATATTAATAAGGGTGTTCCCGTCAGCGTACAGCCACCAAAATTGTTTATATACCTCAGCATTCTGCGGAAAACTGTCATGCTTCAAGAGGACACAGTCGCGACGACATCACTTGTAAGTTCGGCTACTCATCAAGCATTAGGCTCTCCCACTTTGAGTCCAGTGTCTTGCGCGTAGGTTAGCTATGGCGGCCACCCTATTGCACTATTGGGGTCGTTTGTCGCTGAAGCTACATATCAGATTGTTAGCCGTGCGGTACCGTTTGTGGTAGAAAACAGTGCGACGGCTACGATTATCTTCGGCCTCAATGCTTTCCATGCTTTTGGCTTTACTATTACCGATTCTGTCTGCTTGGTTTCCGATCAAATTCCATACGAGAGTGTCACACAGCTCCGCACGGAGTTCTCATCCTTGTTTGCGCCGGGTCTTGGGTGTGCTAAGAATTTTTGGGCCACTATTACACTTAAAAATACGGCTCGCACTGTCTTCTGTCGAGCTCAGCCCCTCCTGATCGCCCTTCGCAGCGCTGTTAAATCTGAATTACATCGCCTGACGGCAGAGGGTATTTTGCGTCCTATCACAGCAAGCGATTGAGCCTCCCCTCCAGTTGTCATACGCAAGCCCTCTGGAGCCCTGCTTTCATGTGGCAACTTTAAGAAAACTGTAAATTCTCACTCCATCATTGATTTTTTTTCCCGTGCCTCGCCCAGCGGAATTGATAGATCGGTTGTCAGGGGGTCAGTATTTTTCGAAGATAGATCTGGCAGAGAGTTATCTCCAGTTGCCTTTAGATGATGCCTCCAAGCACGCGCTGGTAATTTCTACGCTGCCACCAGTGCCACATCGTAAACAGCGCTAAGCTTATTTTCTCGCGCGTTTGATAATGGTGTATTCCACAGATATTCTTGTTTATTTTGAAAACTGCCGGACTCAGTTTTGTTGATTTGATAGTGTAGTTACCACTGACCACAGTTCAGTCAGCAGCCAGCCGCCTTTATTAGAGTACTAGGCTACTTAAAAGTTCATTATTTAGTTTTCTACTTTCTGCAGTTAATTGTATCGATAGGATGGAAAGGATGTGTGCCTGCTGAGTGCGGACGCAGGAGGAGTTGGCCGCAGTTCGCTAACAGCTGAGCGTGCTGTTGGCTATGGTCAGCCGTCTTCAGGCTACTGTCTCGGGGTGCAACGATGGTGGGGAGTCTGGTGTGTCCAGTGGGACACCTCAGGTGCCTCATGCTTCACTCTCTGTCCCTGCTACCGAGGCACCTTCAGGTGTACCGGACGTCGTCGAGCCGCCTTCTCCGCAAGGTGAGTGGTGGGTTGTACGGCATTCGCGTCACTCGAGGCGGAAGGCCAATGTGGAGGCTGAACGTCCGTCCGCGCCCGTTCGTCCTGTGAGTGAACGTGTGGCCACTCCTTTAGCAGGGTCCGAGCAGGTGCATGGGGGGGAGGGGATTATTAGTTATTGGGAGCTCCAATTATAGGCACGTGATGGAGCCCCTTAGGCAGATAGTGTCGAGATCCGGAAGAAATTCCAACGTGCACTCGGTGTGTCTACCGGGGGGCCTCATCCGAGATGTGGAGGCGGCCTTGCCAGCGGCTATTGAGGGTGTGGGGTGCAGTCGACTGCAAGTCTTAGCTCACATCGGCACCAATGACGCTTGTCGCTTGGGTTCTGAGGACATCCTCAGGTCCTACGAGCGGCTGGCAGAATTGGTGAAGGCTGCTGCCTTCGCACGCAGGGTGCAAGCAGGGCTGTCGATTTGTAGCATTGTTCCCAGGGTTGATTTGGGTCCTTTGGTTTGGAGCCGAGTGGAGGGTCTGAAACAGACGCTTTGCCGACTCTGTGACAGTCATGGCTGCAGATTTCTGGATCTGCGTTATCGGGTGGGGAATTGTAGGGTGCCCCTAGATAGATCAGGGGTGCACTACACTAAGGAAGTGGCTACTTGGGTAGCAGAGTACTTGTGGAGTGCACATGGGGATTTTTTAGGCTAGGTGCTAACTCTGATGAGCACTCACCTGTCAACATTCAAACAGCGAATTCAGGCCACGTTCGGAACAAAAATTTGAACATCAAAATATTAGCCGCGAACTTACAGAGTATTAGAAACAAAGTTCCCGAATTTGCCGCACTGCATGGAAGTTATTGCGCTCACATAGTTTTAGGCACCAAAAGCTGGCTATATCATGATGTGGCAAGTTCAGAAATATTTAGTGAAGCGTGGAATGTATATCGGAAAGATAGATCGGATACAACTGGAGGAGGAGTGTTCGCTGCTATGGATAAAGATATTGTTTCTAATGAGATCAAAGTAACTGTGAAGTTATCTGGGCACATATAACAGGTCTAAAAGAAGTAAAGTTAATAGTCGGGTGTTTTTACCAGCCCCCCAGTGCTGCTGTAGCAGTTTTAGAATCATTCAAAGAAAGTCTACACCAGGTAGTGCATAGGTATCCGGGCCATGTAATATTAGTCAGAGGAGACTTCAACCTTAAGAGTATAGATTGGGACCTCACTAGTTACATTTCAGGTGGTACAGACAAGCAGTGTTGCGAGCTACTTTTGGACACATTCTCTGCAAACTGTCTTGAGCAGTTAAACCGGCAACCCACGCGCAATGGAAATATTCTAGACCTTTTAGCCACAAACAGGCCTGACCTTATTAACGATGTCTGTGTAGAGACAGGAATTAGTGATCATGATATCGTCATAGCGTTGATGGTGACCAAAGTTCATAAACCAATCAAGAAGGCTAGGAGCGTGTTTTTGTTGGGAAGAGCCGATAAGCAAATGTTACGATCGCACTTAGATAATGGACGGGCATCGTTTAATTCGGGACTATGGATGCAGAGGAATAGTGGACAAAATTTAAGTGCATTGTTAATAAAGGATTGGAGAAATATGTGCCAGTAAAGACGATTAAGGATGGAAAAGATCCACCGTGGTATAATAATAATGTTAGAAAGCTGCTGAGAAAGCAAAGGCTGTTGCACTCCCGATTCAAAAAAAGAAAACGCAAATGATGACAGGCAAAAGTTAGTAGAGATTCGCGCATCTATAAAAAGATCGATGCGCGAAGCATTCAATAATTATCACAGCCATACCTTACCAAAAGATTTTTCTGAGAACCCAAAAAAATTCTGGTCCTATGTAAAATCGATAAGCGGGTCAAAGCCCACTGTCCATTCACTCGTTGATCATTCCGGGGTAGTAATAGAAGAAAGCTAACGGAAAGCTGAAGTTCTAAATTTAACCTTTAAGAAATCTTTCACGCAGGAGGACCGCACAAATGTACCATCATTTGATTTGATCAATGTACTAATTCCGAAATGGGGGACATAGCAATAGGTATTTAGAGAAGCAGCTGAGGGAGCTAAATACGAAAAAGTCTGCTGGTCCGGATGGAATACCAGTTAGGTTTTACAAAGACTATTCTGCGGCATTGGCCCCCTAATTAGCTTCAATTTATCACAAATCTTTAATTCAGCGCAAAGTTCATAGTGATTGGAAAATAGCGCAGGTGACTCCTGTTTATAAGAAAGGAAAAACTGACCCATACGATTACAGGCCAATATCGTTGACATCAGTTTCATGTAGAATATAGTAAATTTCCTTGAAACGGACAAGCTTCTTTCTATGAATCAGCACGGTTTTAGGGAACATCGTTCATGTGAAAGTCAGCTTGCCCTTTTCTCACATGACATCTTGTGAGCCATGGATGAAGGGCAACAGACGTATTGTGTTTTTCTCGACTTCAAAAAGGCGTTCGACGCGGTGCCACATTGCAGACTTCTAAAGAAGATACGAGCTTATGGAATAGGTTCACAGATTTGTGACTGGCTGGAAGACTTCCTAAGTACGTTGTTCTAGACGGCGAGTGTTCATGAGAGTCGAGTGTATCGTCAGGCGTACCCCAGGGAAGTGAGTTAGGACCGCTGTTATTTTCTATCTATATAAATGATCTGATGGACAGAGTAAGTTGTAATTTGCAGCTGTTTGCTGATGATGCTGTGGTGTATGGGAGGGTGTCATCTGTAACTGACTGTAATAGCATACAGGATGACTTAGACAAAATTTCTAGTTGGTGCGAAGAATGGCAGCTAGCTCTCAATGTAGAAAAATGTAAGGTGATGCCCATGAGTAGAAAAAGCAATCCCATAATGTTCGAATACAGCATTAGTAGTGAGCTTCTTGATGCAGACCCTCTCCGCAATTATTATGCCATTCGTCACCACCTTAGCACCTACGAGGGCATTTTACTTCTGTCCACAGAAGACTGCTCGCATCGAGTGGTGGTTCCAGCGTAATTGCGCCACTGGATTCTCGATCTTCTACATTGGTACCACTGGGGCGTCTCTCGCACAAAGATGCTTGCCCGCCGAGATGTATATTGGCCAGGCTTAGATGGGGATATAACTTGCCTCATATCAGGATGCTCTTCTTGTGCATCCCAACAAGCAGCTCCTCGCTCATCTCTCTCTCCATGGCCCACTCCGTCTGCAACTCCATGTCGATTTTGCAAGGCCCTTCTTAGGTAGCTACTGGCTTTGCATCATTGACGCATACTCCAACTTCCCGTTTGTTGTTCTCCTGGCCTCCATGTCCATGGAAGTTTCCACACGTTCCTTGTTAAAGATCTGTTCTATTGAAGGTCTCCCGGCCGCATTGGTCACAGATAACGGGCCACAGTTTACTTCACAAAACTTTCACAATTTTTGTTCTACCCATGGGATCCACCATGTCCTGGCCCCACCTTTCAACCCACAGTCAAATAGGGCGGTGGAGAGGTTTGTCTGCACTTTCAAGACGCAAATGCAGAAGTATGTGGCACATCTTTCAGTGGAGGAAGCCCCCCCTCCGATTCCTGTCATCTTATTGGTCCACTCCGGCAGGTCAGCAGAGCCCCTCTGAGCTCCTTTATGGCTGCCCTCATAGGATGCTGTTGTCCCTCATGCATCCAGGCCCTCCAGCACCCCTTCCTCGTCCTCTGTCACGTTTTGCCCCAGGATCAGCTATCTGAGCTCAAGGCTACGGCTGCCATCCTCGTTGGGTCCCGGCCGTGGTCATTCGGGGCCGTGGCCGTCGTCTCTGTGAGGTCTGTTTTCCTACAGGTATCCTCACCCGCCACCACGATCAGCTCCAGGTCCACCATCCTCCTCCCACACTTACGGTCCCTTCCTCCTTTTCCAAGTCCAGCCCCCCCCCCCCCCCCCCCTCTGTCGAGAGTGCCGTCAGGGGACAGTTCTCTACCAACTTCATTTCTGCAGACATTGGTTGGTGGGCAAGGGGATTTCCCGTCACCGTCGGGGTCCGGGGCCCACTTCCCTGCCGCAGCCCCAGCAGCCAGCTCCAAGGAGTGGACAACTCCGGTCACCGGCAGTGGGGTCACTTTGAAGCCAGCCGACGGGGGCCCCAAGTTGCCAAGGGTGAATGGAGGACCCACCGCCATCGCCAGTGCTGGGAGAAGCAAGACATTGCTAGCAAGGGCGAACTCCTCGTTGCTCGAAGGGGTTCCTTTCGTACGAGGTGGTTCCGGCTAGGGAGTGGAAGGAGCCACCGGACGAGCGGATGGAGGTGGAAGAGTCCCAGCAGCCAGACTTCTACACCGCTGTTCTGGAGTCCGGCTCCTCACCCCAAGGGGGGAGGGATGTTATGGCCTAGTGGGCCATTCAAAATCACTCGCGTCTGTATTGTGTTCCATGGCTGGCGCGGGCCCAGCCGAGATAGTTCCCGGCCTAGCCACAGGAGGGTACAGTCGTCTAGACAGCTGACATGAGCTGCGTGCTGTCTGCTGGCAGCGTGCTGTCAAACTGCCGGAGTGACGGCCGGGTCATTCTACGAGTGAAAGTGGAACGAGCAACATTGTGTTTACGACAAACAGTGTTTTCTTCAATTATGTTCTGCACAATAAGTGGAATACATTTACAAGAAGGGATCAAAAACAAGGAATATCTTCTCTGGTACTTCATGGAGCCACAAAAAGCAAAAACTGCAGTAAAAACAGAAAGATGGAATAAACTGAATGCTACCAATACTATGAGTTGAAGGGATTAGTTCAGGATACAATATAATTGCATGAAGCCAACCCAACTAAAACTGCACTGCAATAATCAATTGAAGGTTTATCTTGGCATTGATATAGCACAATTTATGTAATAAGGAGAAACTGTTTCTTATGGCAGTCTGTATTTAACTTTAGTATGCATGGATCCAATAATATAGTTCTGTGTTTCAGTTACTGTTCTAGGTGAGTAAAAGAACATTTATTAAAATTAATAGAAGAGTTTAGAGAACAACAATGTTTTTTATTACCTATATGTTTGGTGACAAGTACATACATAACAAAATTTAAAAGTATGTCTATGGAAAATGATCTAATGCAAAAGATTCATCTTACAAATCAATTTGGCATTAGCAGTCACTAATATCATGAATAATAATATTTACAAAGTGCACGTGCAGATGTCCTGAACATTTAACCTCTGAGACTAGCACAAGAACAGTCTATAATCACAAATAAGTGTCCACGAAGATGCAAACACCAATTTGGTTGTGAATACTGCTGAAATTCTAGTTTTTAACTTACTTCTCTGCTGTTAATACTTTACATCATGGAAGTAACATGACAGAAACACTTAACATAAATCAGTACCATGATTATTAACCAACGTGCAGTCTCTCAACAGAAAATAGTTTCACTGTAATATCACAAGAAATATTCAACAGAATAGATACAAAACTGAACTGATAGATGAAATTCCTATTCAGTTAAGAGATGGGTCGTTACAAGAAACTATAAATTTTAGAAAAAGCTTTCTGAAATTCAAGACAAAAATTTGTAACTGAGAAGGCAAAATAAAAGTTACATGATGGAAATAAAAGGAATGCGAACATTGGAATGTAATGAAGAAACGAAAACTATTTCTTTACTTTTAGTATAATTGTTGATCCAGTCTTACATACTGTACTAATTTTAATCATTTCATCTATTTTGGTCCAGTTTGTATCTTTCCGCTCTTGTCGATTTCTGCAGTATGATTTCAGGCACAACATTCATTTGTATGGTAACTAAGACTTAAGAGAAGTGGACTTCTACTTGTAGGTTTTTGTCATACTGTACATAAAAGTTTGTAACACCTGTTACTGATTTGCACACTGTACAATATTGAAATAATTCATAACAAACTCTCATACAACAAGACCATGTGTTGATAAAAGTGCAATTGTCATACTAATACAGCAAAAACATGGACAAAATGCAGCTTTGTCCTCACACTACATCACAGTTACAAATGAAGTGCTCCATACAGTTTAAGGAACCATCACAATTTTTATCTGACATATTAGAACATTGTATATATTAATGTACAGGTACACCATATCTGGTGTCATGTGTTTGGTGAAAGTTACACTGACATTGATTTTTTTGGAATGTTTTCTAAGACAGTTTAAAATTGATTCTATTTACATATGTGCACAAATTATTTTGTTTTTGAATTAGAATTTTTGAAATTGTAAACAACACGTGAATTATGTACAGTTACGTATCACTTACATAAACTGAAAAAATAATATGCACTTGCATAATGTGAAAATATCACATTTATTTTTTCCCCACATTGTACACCATTAAAAGATTAAAGTTTTTATCAAGGCTCACATTTTACAACTTCTTTTTTGTTAAAAATTTAAGCATATTTGACCACTGAAAGTCAAGACATGAATTAAAATGCCTTCTTGAATGCTCACCCAATAAAACTTCAAAGTAATTTTTAGGAAAGGTTATATTAAATGGATTAAAGCATTATCATTGTCGTGTGTGTGTGTGTGTGTGTGTGTGTGTGTGTGTGTGTTTAGTGGGGAAAAGGGGGGGGGGGGGAGCTGTTATACTGGCAATTTTAAAAATGTAATGTAAATGTCTTTAATAAGCACAGCGATAGCATTTAAATGATCTTAGATTAATTTGAGAGGAAATTCGCCACTGAAATTTTGACTAATATTTAAATGATATAAAGTAGATAAACATCAGTGAAAAGGAACAGAAGTATTGTATTTTTGCACTGTGCATACTTCTTAGCACACAACACATGCACACAATTACTGCTCTACTGTAAACTTAAATGGCATGCACCTGTAACAAAGGCATTATTGTGTGAAAATTCACAACAATGAATATTCATTTCAAACAGGTAAAGTTGTACAAAATTATAAATAAATAACATTATGTATTCTATACAATACAAGAAAGCAGTAATTGACTCCTGTAACTGTCTTCAGATGAACTATTTTTTTTCCTTCATAAATTGGGTAAACACCGAAGGCTCCTGAGAGTAAAGGAGACACTGAAATGCCTTAACACGTATTCACCAACGTATCAACTGACCTTATGAAAATAAAAGATTTGTGGGAGATCATCAACAACTACACTTTTACACATTACAAAACTCTCAACTTCTTCAGCTCACTGTCATCATCACAAATCATATAGAAAGAAAAATCTGCATTACAATCTTGGCCCCAGCATGAAAGTTCTGTTGATAAGAATACCTTCAGCACATAAACCATATTTTGAACTCCTGTCACATGTGAAGGTATATGTACAACCACACAATACATCTGTATTCAGACACCTTCAGAACCGAACAAAAGTGATGTATTATCTAGCAATAATATCACACGTGTCACAAAGACCTAACAAAGTCATTACCATACATCATGATGATAAGTTATTTCACCTTTTCAAACCATAACAAACTGCCTATAAAAAATAAAACACACTCTTACAACAATAAATAATTATCAGAGTTCAAAACAGTCATTTTCCAGTTGCGTTCTGGATTCTGACCAGACAGCATTAATGGGACAAGCCCAAGGCTAGAGGTCAGGATCAATTCGTTGTCTCTGCAAGCTGATTTCTTCGTAAGCATCCAGAAAATTACGAATGTTATTTTGACACTCAGTTGTGCACCAATGCTGCACTAGTAAGTGGACCTCTGACTCAAGTGAAGCCTCTAACTTAGTTCGGAGACCGTGGCGCAAGAGTGCTTTAGTTGCTTCCATTGCCTATGGTAAAAAGAGAAATAAAACATCATTAAGAACATATGATAACTACAATAATTTTTTGCAATAGTTGTTTACAAATCAGAAGATACATGTTTATTTATAGAAAATTGTCAAAGTTTTATGGTTTTACGCATAACACGCAAAATTTAAAACAACAACCACAAAACTAATATCCCAGGTTATGCTATGCCCTTGTTAACTGGTCCTGTATATCTTGACTTCTTAGTGTGTTGAAATGAAGCATATAAAGGACCTCTTGGACAATAGATAATGTACAAAAATTTTGCTCCTTTCTTCCAAAGATTAGCACATGAACTGACAGTGGTTAGATGGATGGACTTGATCATTAATACTAACATCAAAGGGTTGGAATATGGTATGTCTTCACTGCTTTACAATTTAATCACACTGTTGAACTACTGAATTAAGGCACGCAGATGCAAGTGAATATTTGCATTGTTGGGTGCAAAAGAAGGTATATTAAGGAAATATTTGCAGTTTGGAAACTAGTAATGTCTTAACTGCTACCTGTTTCTTTGTGTTACACTTCAGTCGGAGATCTATGGGTTTGGGTTTATTTATTTTGGAATCCTCGAATCTCTATCATTGAAATAAACAGAAGCATTAAATTAATATGTTGAATATTCTCTCCATTGCAGCAACTGTGGTTTATATATTAAAAAAGAAACAGCCACCAGTTGCAGGATTGTAGATTTATTAACTACTGGTTTCAGAAAATTATTGCCCTTCTTCAGATCTCTATACTGGAAAATTTGCTGAACACATAACATAATCACTAACAAACATCCAGAGAAGAAGATATGAAAACAATTAGAATAAACAACAGAAAGTACCTTCTAATACTACAAGAAAATCATCAAACCCAAAAACCTAAAGCAGAAAAGAAAATCCAGTTAAATGACCAATTACACATACAATTGCTGCTCCCATTAATAGATGAAACACAAAAAGGCCCACTCCCTTCACTCTACCATTAATATCCTTCCACAAAACATTGAAATCAAAGTTCAGATCATCAAAACACAAAACAATCGCATACATGCACTCTCTCTCTCTCTCTCTCTCTCTCTCTCACACACACACACACACACACACACACACAAAGAAAAACATTTCAGTATCTTTTTTGCACGCAAAAAAAAAAAAAAAAAAAAAAAAAAAAAAAAAAAAAAAAAAAAAAAAAAAAAAAAAAAAAAAAAAAAACCCCCCACACACACACACACGTCTAAGACATATATAGTCAGTTAAATTGGAAATATGTGACAAGCAAAAGATTTCTGAAATGAGGTACAACTGTAAATAACATACAAAAAGTGATAAAATGAAGAAGAAAGCACATAAATTGTGGATTTGTATGATTTCAACTTGTGATAATATGTAATGAACACTTAAGATAAAATTATCAAGATTATAAATTTTTTTTTCGATTAAAACAAAGTGAAATGTGTGTAATGTGTCAAGGCTTCATCTGTAAACAAAAATGTTGTTGTGTTACAAAATAAACTACATTTTTCCTTCTGGATAGACTTGAGTTTATCAAGGCATTAATTTGCATACAAGCAGACTAGCACTGCAGTCAGTGATTGCACAGTGCATGCTAAGAGAAAGTGGAGAGAGTTCACAGAATAGAAAATAAATAAACACTGTTTTGGGTATAAACTCTGTGTGTATTATCTTTTATTTCAATTATTGCTGTTGATCTGTTAATGTTGAAAGTTCTGTAGAAACAGATACAGGTATTCAGTTTGGCTTTGTAATAATGCCAATAAAAAACAAAGTGGAGAATTTCACGACTGATGTGTTGTGTGAAATTACTTAATTACTATTTTCATTCTCATGTTTAATGCAAGAAATGGAGAAGATGTCATTGCGTTGGTGGTGTAAGAGTTCGGAAAAGTTTGGAGGCACAGCATAGCTGGACCTCATTTTATTATTAATTTCTAGTCAAGAGATAAACAAGTGGCTACAACAAGATTTTACTTGCTGCACACACAGATCTTAGGTGCATTTTCCCTGTTTGACACTGAGCAAATTGGTATTCAAGGGAAATGAGGTGCAGTTGCAGACACCCCGGGTCGTCGTGCAACAACACAATGTAAACCAATTTCTAGATAATAAATCCCCTGATGATGCCATAAAATAGAAGAGAGTGAAATACATAGGGATGAAATAGAGAGATTATAGCTGGAAAATGGCAGTTTTATTGGCAAAAAACTATAATTTTATACTTGCTGCGGAAAATGGGCATATAAACAATCTTATTAGTTCTTGGATTATTTAAAGAAAATTTTGACAAAAGCCCAAGTATTTGTTGATTATCATCATCATCATCATCATCATCATGGGTGAAAGTGACTGTCATGAACTGGTGTGTCATCTGCTGTTGCCTGGAAGTAAACCCTTTTTACATAATTCCACATGTCAAAATTTGTATGCTAAGCAGTGATTTGAAGATGGAAAGATTTCATCACATTAACTACTGAAGGTGTTTACTTATTTATACAATTAACAGATGATTGTTGGTGAAGGTGAACATACAAAGATACAAATTTATTTAGTAGTTTCAGAGATTAGCATTTTAAAACCATCAGATAGACACTGTTGTTACAGATGGAAATTTAAATAATTAAATCTTCTTTTTCCACAATCTAACTTTGATGAAATAATATATGTATATTAGCCCAACATTGTTCACATTACCTTAGAAAACACCATGGGAATTCATTGATTCATTCTGCATTAAGTGTGTTCAAAAAGATTAACAGCAGATAAGGTAGTTTTACAGTTTAAAGTATAGATGTTTCTAGTGTGAATGATTTAGATAATTTATTCATTGTAAGTGGGGGGGGGGGGGAGTGTTCAGTTTTGTTCAAGTATAAGAGATTTATTCAGATCAGAGTCCCAACTTAACTGTCAAAGAGTCTAAACATTTGCAAATGGGACACAGGTTGCACAGAAACAACTAAGAAATCACTGACATGATGGATATGGGATCCTCATACCCACTGTCTTGCTATTAGTTAATTATCTAAACTGTTACTACTTAAAAGATAACATCTTTGACTTTATAATTGTAGGATGAATGGATGTAACAACTGGTATTCCTTGTATACAGAAAGTAGCACTTCACGCAATTTCCATCTCATTTGCCTCTACTAGCTTTTACATGTTAGTGTGTGTCTTACTACTAAATAAGCTCAGATGTTGTAAGTTGGGTTTCCTGGCTGAAGAAGTTTTTTCTTGGTAACAGTGTTGTTCAATGTTTCTGTTAATAAATTAAATGCTCTAATAGCTTCACTAGGAAATGTTGAAAACAATATAATCACCTCTCCCCTCCCTTCTTCTTTTACAAAATGCTAAACAGTTAATTTTGAAATCCTGCTTCAGATTACTGAAAAATAATTATAGTGCCTTATTATATACTGATCTAGTAAACTTTTGCTATTGCATTTATATCTTTAGCAGTGGCATGTTATAAGTGACATTATTTCAAGTGTTCAAAATATTCACTTTTCTTCTATTTGAGTACAGTGTGTTTTATCAGATATAATTTATTTGAATAGTTATTGAAAGTGAATATTAAACCTATTGGACTTTTACTCAAGTACTTTTTATTTGGTGATGCAATTTCACCCCCGACTTAATTTAGCAGAAAACTTCAGCTTTCATTGATGATGACAAAAGTGTAGCAACAAGTAAAAAATCTACATACATCAGATAAATAACATGAATTATCCCCATAACTAATTAACATCTACAATAATAAATTAGTTTCACATTCAGGAGTCATACTAAATGTGAGACTAAAGTTCAAGAGATAAGGCTAATCAGTACTTCAAGGCCACTCAAGGACAAACAGTCTAGAGCCTTGCATCAAAATGGTTAACGATACATGCAATCGTCTACTGTTGAATGTATTTTTAATGATATCAACATTAAATTTTACTCATTCAGTGCTTAGCAATATTAATGATAGTGATTCCAACGAAGCTGAAATTAGTTATCATGGCTATGTATGTTGAGGAACACACACACACACACACACACACACACACACACACACACACACACACACATACATATGTACTTATTTAAATATTAATTGTAACAGGACTTTAATAGCCACTACTTTCAGAGCCGCAGTGAGAGGTCTTTGCCAATATGTGAAGTAAATGTTGCTTGCAATATTGTGCACAAACGCTTCTGGTTTCCAATAAAAGTAGAAAGATTATGCCGTTGTCATAACACATTTCAGTGTTCCCAACAATGGAGTAAAATGGCAGACAATTATACCATGATGCTTAGCAACCGTTCTCAGTTAAAGGTATGTACAAAATTGTTTAGGAGGTAAATAAATTCCACAGTCTATTATTTCTACAGCAAGAAAGGCAATGTCTTTGTCTAAATGTATTATCAACTTCAAAGACTGTATATTAAGGGGGATAGCTCCACAACTTATGTATTTCTTGACATTTATGAGAGATTTTAAAAATGTATAAATATTAAAAAAATTAAACAGGTACAATAACAACAGCTTATGTAGTTCTTTGAATGAATGTTTGCAGGAAAAACCTTTTCTGTAGGCTGTACTTATGTTCTATTCATATAGTATGGTCATTTAACTTTTGTGCATACAAGCGAATAATTAAGTATAGGAATCTCTTCATCATCACAACAATTCATAAGAGGGAGAACACCAAGTCTAATAAGTGAACAACTTATCTTCATATACCGTCCTTGCAGGCTCCCATGGCATCTGCTGTGTATGTAAACAGAAGGGTAACTGGCTGGGCTAATAGCAGGAAACTTAAGTGGAGGAGGCACTGACGAGTGGTAAAATACCAGTGGTTACAGGTGTCAGAGCAATTCCTTTTTTAGGATAGGCAGGACAAAAAGAAGTCAAGTTCTAAGAGAGGTCAATATTGAAACAAACCTCAGTTTAATAAAGCACAAACAGCATAACTCTGACATATCACATCAGCAAAAACAGCTGTTAGTTAAAAATCATCACCAATTACCAGAAATTTTATCTTCACCCAGTTCTGTAACAGTCAATGTAAAATGCAAATTGTCTTCAGTGCACCAAAATATTAGAGGGCAGAGAAGCAAAATAAATTAACTACTTATATGCATTGATGAATTAGAGTCATCCAACCCAGTCGACATAATCTGCCTCTCTGAACATCATGTGACCACTGGTATAGATTTGCTAAGTATTCCAGGATTTAGGTTAGAGTGGAAATGGAGGAAGGAGGAGTTCCCACATTCATTAGAAGCTGTTATAAATTTAATACCATAGACATTCATAAAATTTGTTTAGAGCAGCATATGGAAGCATGTGCAACAGAAGTAGAATTTCATAACAACTCATTTATAATTGTAACTGTGTACAGAGTACCAAATGGTAATTTTAATTTGTTTGTTAATCACTTTGAAGCTCTGTTGGCTTATTTGATAACAAGAAAGAAAGAATTAGTGTTGGCTGGTGTTTTTAATGTACACTTCCTTGAAAACTCTCCCAGTAAGAAATTATTGCAGTCAGTAGCATTGTCATTCAACCTAATTCGTACTGTTAATTTTCCAACTAGGATAGCTAAGGGCTCGAAGACAGCCATTGATAATATCTTTATAGAAATGTCAAATTATCAAAATTATATTATAAAACCAATAATAAGCAGCCTTTCAGACCATGACATGTAGTTACTTTTACTAGATATTAATACTGATCAGACTATAAAATCTATCAAATCTGAGTTTAAGAGGGTAGTCAGTGAGGGAAAAATTGATCATTTTAGAAAACTGCTCAAAGACATGAATTGGAGTGATGTCTACAGTGCTAATAGTATGGATGAGAAATATAACACTTTCATAAATAATGTCCACAACTTATTTGCAAACTGCTTTCCCACAAAACTAACACAGATTAGACCAAAGTCTACAAAGAAACCATGGATTACTCAAGGAATAAAGGTCTCTTCTAAGACAAAAAGGAAACTATACCTATCAATTAGAAACAGTTCAGATGTAAATGCTTTAGATAATTACAAAACATAGTGCAAGATATTGAAGACACTAATACTGACATCAAAGCAAATGTATTATCAGAATAGGATAGTCCTATCAGACAACAAAATAAAGACAATATGGGATACAGTAAAGGAGGAAACTAGTAGAACCTGACAAGAAGAAAAGCACATAGTATTAAGAGTAGATGACACACAGGTAACAGATGTGTGCAGTGTTGCTGCAATTTTCAACAAGCATTTCTTAGCTATTACTGAAAATATGGTATTATCAGGGTCAGTAGCTGCTGCAATGGAATATCTCACTACTACAAGTAACTGCAGTAATACGAGTATGACACTCGCAACACCACTAGAAGTAATGTCCACCATAAAATCATTTCATGTTATCCATCTTTTTTCGAAATGACCCCCCTTCTGACAATTCACAACACCTTTCTTCTGCCCCGCCCTCAGGCCTCTAAGCTACCACTTGGCAGGCCACTCATTCTCGCAGGTGTAACTCTGCCCATACCGGTATCGCTTTGTTTAACGGTTGCATTTATGTTCCGCAGTTATTAACAATACTACCAGTTGTAAATGCGTACCTGCCGCGACAGCGACTCCTCTGCTGCTATGGTGAGTTTATAATATAAAAAACATTCTATTAATTTCCATACTAAACCCTTTAGTCCCTAGTTATTCTACTTCAAACAGCCTGCCGCGACAGCGACTCCTCTGCTGCTATGGTGAGTTTATAATATAAAAAACATTCTATTAATTTCCATACTAAACCCTTTAGTCCCTAGTTATTCTACTTCAAACAGCCCTTACATACTTTGTACATTTACCTCTTTGCAGGGGCCCAATAACAACACAGATTGTTAAGCTACCTCCACCACAGCTATAGATAGTTCTGTGGCTCCATCTCCGCCCAAACTTTTCAAACTTTACTCACCATCCTTTATTCTTCCCTTCTCTCCCACCTGACGAAGGAACTCTGTTCCGAAAGCTTGTCTCTTTGTCCCTTTTTTTCTGTTTTTTCATTTTGTGTTACTATCGGCGGTACAGCACAATGGTAAGTACTGGCCAGCCATTCTATCTCATTTCAACAATATTTACTCACCTTAGATTCACTGCCTGCCAGGTACACGGACTGTAACAAAACATTTGTCTTTTTCCAGTCCGAACGATGCGCTAACAGCGCGAAATGTGTAATTGGAGAATAAAAATATTGCAACAGAGACTGAGAATTATTTAATTATTCAACACTGTTGTTGCACCAGCCACCACCACCACCACCACCACCACCACCATCATGGAATGGAATGAAATTGAAAGTGTGAAATTCTTAGGATTACAGCTGGATAATAAATTTAACTGGGAGGGGCATACCACAGCACTACTGAAGCGCCTAAACAAGTCCCTGTTTGCTATGAGAATGTTGTCAGCTATAGGAGATATAAAAATAAAAAAGCTAGCATATTATGCATACTTCCACTCCATAATGTCATACGGTATTATTTTGTGGGGCAACTCATCAGGCCAAGAAAAAGTTATCACAGCACAAAAACATGCATTACGAATCATTTGTGGTGTCAACTCAAGAACATCATGTAGAGTGCTATTTAAGGAACTGGAGATACTTACTACTGCTTCCCAATACATTTATTCTCTAATGAAATAAGTTGTTAAAAATATATCTTTTTTTCCAAACCAATAGCTCAGTCCATGGGATCAATACTAGAAATAAGAATTACTTGCATAAAGATTTAAAGTCACTTACTTTGGCTCAGAAAGGTGTCCAATATTCAGCAGTACACATTTTCAATAACATGCCAGCAGCCATAAAAAATTTAACTCACAATAAAGTACAGTTTGAAAAGAGTCTAAAGGATTTTTTGGTGGTCAACTCCTTCTACTTCACTGATGAATTTCTTGTCAGAAGTGATTAATGTAAGTTATTGTTAAAATATTCACAAATATGAATACTGTGTTCACAGTTTGACTTCAGTACAAGTTTTGTGCAATAATGTGATCATTGTAAATCAGTGTTGTAAAAAGAAAAATAATGCTATGAATTGTAATATGCACCTAGTATATTAGTATGTAGTAATAAGTTTTATGTCCTAAAATGTAAATATTCTTAAGATAATTGTTTTTCCTGACCAATTCCACATTCACAAGGGCAGTTACATTTGGGATCTGTGGAAGGTACATTGACACATGTGCTCTCTTTTTGTAAGTATATATTGCGTCTTTTATTCCGACACGTTCTACATCCAAGAGGATTTCCTCCAATTCAGATCTACTGGAACGAAAAGTACATCTAATCTAATCTATGTAGAGCTTGTCATTAATGTAGTAATAATATTTTCTTTATTTACCGAGATCTCTGTGTATATTAATACAGCACATTTTCCAGATACTTTAGTAAAGATATAAGCGTAGATTATCTCAATAGTGATTTACATATCTGAACTTCTAAAAATGTGCCTTTTTAAAAGTCAATTACCTTTTATGTCACAACACTGT
Source organism: Locusta migratoria (assembly GCA_026315105.1). Taxonomy (NCBI): domain Eukaryota; kingdom Metazoa; phylum Arthropoda; class Insecta; order Orthoptera; family Acrididae; genus Locusta; species Locusta migratoria. The sequence continues at coordinate 306,881,855 of CM048746.1, forward strand.
CAAAAGGAATTAAGTATGGAGCGGTTATATGAACTGATTATGAATAAAATGGCATACATAAAGGGACATTAAAACTTTAATGAGATTTTTGAGAAGGATGCATATCTTCAAAGATAAGGACATTAAAATTACAACAGACCTCTTTTTGCTACAAATGTGCAACTTATTGGCTATATTTATTACTCAATCTTCCATATTTAACTAATTTTTGTGATGAAGCGTGACAGCATCTATTGAAGTAGATGAAATGAAGAACAGAAAATGAAGTTCTGAAAATATACATTTGTTACATCAAGAGAAGCTGCAGGATGTGGAAACATAAGTGTCATGTGCAACACAAATTACTGGGCAATTTTTTTTTTCCACCAGCTCATAAAATTACAATAAATACAACTAACAATATAATGCATCCCTAAAAACATCGACAAATTCATTCCTTACACCGAAAACAAGAAAAGAAAGAATTAGTTTTGATCTCTAAAACACACATCTTAAGAACTAGGAGGAACTTGTTTACCTCCAACAATGTCTAACATTTCTTCTATTAAATAAAGGATCATAGCTATTAACCTAAACATTTGAAAGCCCATGTTTACTGGAAAGTTTTTTCTTGCTCTGGGGTAAGGAACTGTCCCCCACAATTTTTTCTTCTGTTTTTTTCCCCCTCTCTTTTTCTTTTTTCCTTTTATTTTGGGCGCCCTGTATATATTGTTACTTCATTTTTGAGGATGAACAGCTACAAAAGACTTATGGTTATTTCGTTAAGAACAATTTTCAGTAACCCAATTTCAATTTGATTTATTGTATCCTGATAAAAGGACACATACTTTATCAGAAAAAAGGTCTTTTTGTAATTAAGCTCTTCATCATACACAGACTGCAACAAACCTCAAGCAATGGTACCTCCATTTGTCAGTTGATGACAATCACTTGGCATTTTTGGCCATTAGACCTCAGCTGGGATTGTGTTCGGCCTACCTGGTGCAAGTCGGACATCGCTGGGGTGACTTGCACATCAATGATGGGGACAACACAACACCCAGTCCCAGCAGAGAAACTCTATGACCCAACCAAGAATCGAATGTAGGCCTCTTGGCCACTCAACACACTGTCCACTGGACTATGAAAGTGGAAAATTAATATGCTACTAATACTTTTTAAGGCTTCCATCACAAGAAACCCACAGAAACTCACAACAATGAAAGGAGACAATACAATAAAGCTGATGTCTATGACTGAACGACCATGAAATTAAAAAGAGGAAGGGTCAACTATGCGGTAACACAAGCAAGCCTCCAATCAGAGAACACAAGACAAAGGGAACATAGATGGTGGACAGAAGCAAAGCTACACAGAGAATGATAAAAAAAAAAACCGGCACAAATAAAACTTAAAACTGAATCAGCCAATGTGGCATTGTCACGTAAAATATCAGATAAAGCTGCAGGAAAATTAAAACTCTGCCGCTGAGCAGGTAAAATAGGGCAATCCAGGAGAGATATGGGCTACCGTCAAAAGCGGAAGCCACAGCGACACTGGTGAGGGTCCTCACCATGGAGGAGATGGCTATAGCTTAGCCAAGTGTAGCCAATGGGTAGCTGGCACAGGACTACAGTGTCCCAGCGGGAAGCTTACATGGAGGAATGCCACACAGCCATAGTCTATTTATAGCCCAAAGCTCACAAACACTATATCACAGAATCAACTGGTGATCAGAAGCAGGGGGGTTAGCTCTCAAACGGATGCATTAACAGCCTGTTTGACAAGCCTATCAGCACACGTTCATTGCCTGGGATGCTGACATGACCCAGGGACCAACCAAATACCACTGATAGACCAGACCTGTCAAGGGCAGATAGTGTCTCCCGAAAAACCTAACACCAGTGGAGAACACAGGTAGCATTGGTCGAGGGCCTGAAGGCTACTCAGGGAGTCTATGCAAATATGGAAGGACTCAGCTGAGCAGGACCGGACATGCTCGAGAGCTCAGGAAATGGCCACCAGTTCTGTGATATAGACACTGCAACCATCCGGCAGAGAGTGCTGAACCAACATGGCTCTCAACCTTCGAACCATCCGTGTAAACCAGGTCATGTCCTGGAAATGTTCCTATGACCACGAAGAACTGACAACAGAGAGCTTCAGGGTGAAATGAGTCTTTGTGTATTGGGGCCAAGTCCAGACAAATAAGCAACCTCGGCAGGCACCAAGCAGGTGTGTCTGCATAGAGATGGTAGAGGGAAAGACTCAAGTTCCAACAGAAGGGACCGAACTCTAAAGGCGATTGTATGACCTGACCAGGGTCATCTTCATTGGTCACGGATGACCACATTAGAGAAAAGGACATGATAGTTTGGATGGCCTGGCAAGCTATGTACATGGGCTGCATAAGCTGTGAGCAGTTGTTGGCGGCAGACCCACAAATGTGGGACTGACCATACTCTCCAACAGTTTACACAGGACACTGGTCAGATTGATGGGCTGATAACTATCCACATTAACAGTGTTTTTGCCAGGTTTGATCAAAGGGATGATTATACTCTCCTGCCACTGCGACAGGAAAACTCCGTCCCACCAGATGCAGTTGAAGAGAGCAAGGAGATTACCCTGGCTTTCTGCTGAAAGGTGTGTCAGCAATTGAGCATGGATGCTATCAGGCCCAGGTGCTGTGTCAGACATTGAGCAAGAGCACTGACGAATTTCCACTCACTGAATGGAACGTTATATGTCTCAGAGTGCCGACTGGCAAAGGAGACGTGTTGGCATTCCACATGCTCCTTTAATGTACGGAAGTCTGGTGGGTAGTTTGCAGAGGCATGAGCATAACGCTTGCCAAACATCTCTGCAAATGTGGCCGGGTCAATTTGTGGAGATCCCAGGGATACCTGCTAATGTCTGGTTCCTCTTTATGTGCCTGAATTTGTTCCAGACTGGTGAGGTGGAGGTACCTGTCCCAATAGTGGAGACGTACCTCTCCCAATACTCCTGTTTTCGTCTTTGGATAAGTCGGCGGGCACGAGTTCAGAGCTGTTTAAAGTTTATGAGGTGCTCAAAAGAGGGGTGCTGCTTGTACCACTGTAAGGCCCACCTGCAGTCTTTAATGGCCTCAGCGACCTCCGGTGACCAGCATTGTCTTCCACTGTGGGCACTCTGAGGAATGGTAAATAGTAAGGATGGGTCGAATCCCGATTTTACCGAATTGAATCCGAATACCGAATCTTAAATAAAACATGTGCCGAATCCCGAACCCAAATCGAATCTTCCGAATCTTGAACCCAAATAATCTGTCAACTGAAGTACATGTATTTAAAAAGAATTACTACTCTTACCACGGCCAGTGATAAAGATAAAGCCTTCTGGAGTGGATCCCAAATGAAAATATTAACAGTAAAGTTTAAGAAATTAAAATTTCAATAAGAATTTTTTTTTTTAAATCTTAAGAATTTTTTAATACCCCATACCTTTAAAAGAAATTTAATCGAAACATTTTGATATATATTTTGTTTAGATGCTCTGAAAGGTAATAAGAAACTTTCTTCACTTGATTACAAACTGTTTCATTTTGATGAAATAAAAAATAATTGAAGAATGAAATCCTAGAACAGATGGATTATGCATTTTCTTTTCTTTTTTCAAAGGGGAATAGTCAAAAATAAAACCTGAAAAGATTAGTAGCTATTTTGGAAGTTAAAAAAAAAAAAATTCTTTAAAAATAGGATTTGTAAATGTTAAATAATATTTTATTGACATATCAGGAATTCCATGAGTGACGAACAGGACATTCAGACACAGGGAAATACGCGTTTATTCGACGTGTGTGTACTCGTTATTGCCACAAAGAGATTTCACAACTGTGAAAAGTAATTAAAGCGCAGATTGCGCATTCCGAATGGTTAAGCAAGGATATTTTGTAAATTTATTTATTCCTTCAAACATTTAAGATCACGTAACTTGTCTGCACAGAATTTTTATTCATAGATGATTTAAAAATCAGTACTAGAAGTCAGTTGCCGTGCTTCATTTCTAACTATTCCTGTTCAGCATGGGAATAATGCAAATGTAAACATTAACGTGATACATATATTCTCCCGCGTTCGCCGTTGTCTTTTGGGTTTGTTAGACAGACGGAATTTAAATGTGGTAAAAGCTAACACGGAAGATTATATGGCGTAGTGTTTACATTTATATTGTTCTAATGGCGAAGTAAGTGTGGAATTTACGAATCACTATTTACAGGAACACTCCCTTACCCCTCATAGAAAAACACGTAAGTTGTAGCATGAAGGCAGTGGTTATAGCGTCAGGCATATTGACAAAACACATGCTTGCCAGGCGGTTTTACGTAGTAGGTTTTAGATAAAACTTCAAATGAAACTAAATGCGGAAATATAAAACAAATTTATTAGACTTATAATACAAATTTCACGAAATTTTTGTAATAGATGTAGATACCACTAGGCTTAAGGTAATTCTGCCGGCCGTGGTGGCCGAGGGGACTGAGGCGCTCCAGTCACGGTCTGCACGGCCACTACGGTCGGGGGTTCAAATCCCCCCCCCCCCCCCCCCCTCGGGCATGGATATTTGTGCCGTCCTTAGTGTTAGCTAGTTCGTAAGTAGTTCGTAAGTTTAGGGACTGATGACCCCCTAGTTACGTCCCATAGACTCTACAAACATTTGAACTGAATTCTGAGTCACAGTTCCTTTGTATTGCAGAGCATCATCCCTCGTACAATCTAATGCATTCGACATCGAACATTTTTAAATGCCTGTTATGCAATCTGATTTGGAACCCACTTCCATGTATCATCATTCCATTGGCACACTTGCGCGTTTTACACAACCCATTGGTGTCAGTTGTCTATCACTTTTACGAGAGGCAGTAGGTGAACATGCGTTTAAGCTTTACCTTACACAATTTATTGAAACAGGCATCAAGTGGTTGCTGAATTGAAGTCATCCCGCCTGGATGGAACACGGTTAGAACTTCTTTTTCCACATAATAAATAACTTTCTTCTTGAAATCCTAGTGCTTCATTACAGTTCACATATCCCAGCACTTCACAAAATTCAATGAAACAGTACGTGAAATCAGATTGAAGCAACTCATGGAAGGCTTTAGCCTTATGTATTTATGTGAAGAAATTTATTTTTGTTGCTTTTTTATATTTGAAAGGCTGCTACATTTGAAGTTGAGCAATACCAAAGTTTTATTTCCTTCGTTGTATGGTGTATTAAAATTCATTAGTCAAAAATAAAAAGGAAATTAGACTCGTCCTCCTTTTTAAATTTAATATTTTTCATTTCATTTTTTATTTTTACGAGCACAAAAGTTTTAGCACCAGACGGGAAAAGTTACTTATGGCGGCTCCTAGCAGTTAACACCATTTATAAGAACTATTTAAAGTGAGGTTGTTTCGTTTTATGACATCGTACTTCAGCGTATCTATGGAAAATAAAATAAATAACGCAAACTAAAACGCACCGTTATTCAAATTAAACTGCAACATTGTAACTAAAGTTTTGCTGATAACACTTTGGATTCGGGATTCGGTAGTACTCGGCCATTAAGCACCGAATCTCGGCCGAACCACTTGGATACATCCCTAGTAAATAGTAGCTTCTGCAGCTGAAATAATGGGCTGTGTGGTGCTCTCAACCAGAACATAGATGTTGTCTAGTGGGGGAGGGCCAACAATGGCAGCAGAGGTATAATCTTCCCAGTTATCCCTGTTTAGAGACCACTCGCGCTGTTGGAGTGACAGGAAAATGGTCACTGCCACACACATCATCATGGGCTCTGCAGTGGACAGATGATAAAAGCTGTTGCTGCAGTTGGATAGATCAATGGCTGAAAATGTGCCATGCGCCACACTAAAATGTATGGGGGCACTAGTATTTAAGAGGCTGAGATCAAGTTGAGATAGTAAGCTCTCGACAACCCTGCGACGGCCAGAGATCCTGCCCCGAGATTGTGGGCATTAAAGTCGCCCAAAAATTAAGAAAGGTGGGGGAGTTGAGCTATAAGTGCAGACAAAACATTCAGGGATACGTCACCATCTGGAGGCTGATAGACTACAGACAGTTATCTCCTTTGTTGTCCTCATCCTGACAGCCACTGCTTCTAATGGTGTTTGAAGGGGCACGGGTTCACTATAAACAGAAGTGAGGACACACACACACACACACACACACACACACACACACACACACACAACCACCTGAGACCCTGTTGTAAGTGCTGCAGTTGCAGTAATATCCCCTGTAGCCACGAAGGGCAGGGATCCACACTGCTGGAAACCAGGTTTCCTGGAGAGCAAAGCAGAAAGCAGTGGTTATGCATGCAATGCCCTGCCACCAGCAGCCTGCGACAGCGCATGCTGCTGGCTAGTGTCAACCGACAGAGGTTTGTCTGCTTCTATTTCTGAGGCCTCACTGATAGAGAGGTCCTCAGCGGATGCAAGAATCTTCACCTCATCCTCGGAAGCAGAGATGGAAGGGGGCAGTGACGGGTCAGAAACCCCCAAGGTGTGAATGGGCTTGTCAATCTTTTTAGCTTTCCTTCTACCCCTCTTGTCCTTCTGGGGTTTTGCCAGTGTGTGTGTGTGTGTGTGTGTGTGTGTGTGTGTGTGTGTGTGTGTGTGTGTGCGTGTGTGTGTGAGGAGGGGGGGGGGGAGCTTCTCTGACTCAGTCGCAGGAATTGAGGAGGGATGCAAAGCCCTGCCACCAGCAGCCTGTGGCAGCACATGGTGTTGGCTAGTCTTGATATCGAACTGGCAGAAGGAAGTGTCCCAAGGGACCCCTTCTGAATGAGGGAAGCCAGAGAAGGTTGGTCTTCCTCCAACTGAGGGGTGGTAGGTGCTCCTGAAGCAATAGTCACGGGAGCTGTAGAAGGAAGAGAACCCCCACACCCACCATGAGGGCAGGTGTAGGTTGGTGGCCCTGGGGGACTACAGAAAAGGATGTAGTAACAAGTGCTGCTGTCACCTGAGAGGGTGGCGACGATGTGATTGCTGCAAATGAGGTAAGCATTTTTACAAGGTGCAGCTATTTGAATTTCTTCTTTGCCTTCGTGTATATCAACTGGTCAAGGGACTTGTATTCAATGATTTTCAGCATCTGATGGAGAACAATGCATTCTAACGAGAAGGGAGGGTGGTTCTGACCACACTTCATGCAAATGGGAGGTGGTGTACATAGGTGTGTTGGATGCCCACAGTCAATACATGTAGTGCTGGAATTGCAACGTGATGACGTGGCCAAACTTACAGCATTTGAAACACCTCGTAGGGGGAGGAATATATGGTTTCACATCACAACGGGCAATGTATCACCTTCAAAGGTCAAGATGAAGGACCTGGTGGCAACCCTGTTACCCTTCGGACCCCTTTGGACGCATCAGATAAAATGAACTCCTCGCTGTTCAAGATTGGCATGTAGCGAGTCGTTCGTCTGGAGCTGCAAATCCCAGTGGAAAATAACACCCTGGACCATGTTTAGAGACTTATGGGGAGTAATGGTCACTGCAATATCACACAGCATGTCAGGTGAGTAATGCCCGTGACTGGGCAGGGGATACTGTGTGGATCAACGCAGGACCATTTTGCGTCTGACACTGACTCCAGATGATCTATGAAGGACTGAGGCTTTGTCACCAAGAAAGAGTCCCCATCAGTCCTGCTACAAATGAGATAAAGAGAAACATACTGTTCACCCTGGTTTGTGGCCCTACGTTCCTCCCATGGCGTGGCCAGGGAGGGGAATGATTAGGGGTTGTAAACTGAGGCATTAAACTTTCCCCACTTTGAGACGGCGGTTGTAAATCTGCCAACGTAACCCGAATTTTGATCTCGTCATTGTGGGTCTTGTGACCCGATGCCACCCACTCCGATCAGGGGCTCTCCTCAAGGGTGCCACCCAGCCACAATAAAGGTCACCGAGTGGGGTGACCGTTGCCAGGAGTCCTGATGCCCAACATGGAAAAGCATCTACTCCTTGGCTTACAAGAGGTGGTCTCAGCTTTTTCATTGGTAGAGTGATCCCTGCCTTGTCAGGGGGCTACAGCCAAGAGGGTACATGATGATCCCCCACAATGGACTGGCTACCATGCCGGCTTTCTGGTGTTGTATGGACCATTATGAAGAAGGCTGCATGGATGTCAGTGCACAATGGACATGACTTGCGCGGAAATGAGATGAACAGCCCAAAAGCTGAATAAAAGCTGCAGTCTTAAGTTCATTCCATAATGGATGCATAGGATGTCATTCCACAATAAGTACACGGTGCACCATGTAAGGTGTTCTTCCCCAAATGGTTCACTCTTCAGAATAATTTTGAAGATGGAGGATCACCTACAGGACCGTACATGTATGGCCGAAACTCCTTTTAGTCACCTCTTACGACAGGCAGGAATACTGCGGGCCTATTCTTACCCCCAAACCCGCAAGGGTGTTAATGCTTTACAAGTTATTCAAAGTTAGAATATGTCTCATAATTTACAGTTGCACTTTTATGTCTGACCCTCCCTAAGAAAAATTAATTAATTAATGATTACAGTCCTGTTATGTGTTTGTATAATTCCAAGAACATCGACTTGCCCAGTTGAACTAAAACTTATTTGCCACCTGGGAAAGACATACGAATGAGCTGGAGTGTATGCACTCACAATGCTTGAAAAAGTACTTAAGTGAAGCAGTCCTATAATATGAATATCTCTTTCTTCCTCCCCCTCGACCCTTCTTCCACATTCACACCACAATAGCAGTAAATATGTCTTGTTGGGCAGCAAAGCAACTTATGGTTGAAGTAAAGACGAATATACACTTCAAACTATAAGCAGCAACAATCATTTTTGTGAAAAAATGGGTACAAATGTTGAGTTTAGAATATATTGCACAAATTTATCTTTATGTGGGCAATAAACAGTACAGATAAGAAGAAAACTAGTTCATGAAATTTAATGTCACAGAATAGTGCCAAAGATTAGTTGGAAAGATCTAAGAACAAAAATGAGGTAGTATATCAAAATGGAGATAACTCCTCCAGAATAAGTGTCCAATGTCATATATCCTATGCTTCTATTGTGCTTGATACTTCATTTCATCAGATGTACACCAATAACTACATTCATTATCATATACGCTACAGTTTTAATTACCGATTTGCCATACATCAAGATGTTTATTTACTCATTTCAAGAACAACACTATTAAATTTGCTCACAAACTACTTTATCTTGGTATTTGAATTATTTTGGCTGCACAGGCAACACAAGTGAAATAATAATTTGAATGCATGCATTAATTTGTAAACTAATTATTATTATTACTATTATTAATTACAGCTATGAATAGTGAGGTATCTCTTAAACTGCATTTGGTAAACCTTTAGCAATATAATTACTCACAAACGTCTTAAGTAGGTCCTGTAAGTGTGCTGTAATGGGCATTACATGGTGTTCAGATCAGCCATTACTTGTTCTTTGCAATAGCCAGGAGCCATATAACAAAAAACACATGTCCACAGGTCATGGTATAGAGATTAGCACTGCTCAATCTAGATCTTAGGGTCCCAGGTTTGACCTAGTTGGGCCAGATTAAATCTTTTTGAGGACTATGTTCTGTTGGCCACCACATCATTTTATGACTGTCAACACTTAAGTTGCTGAAGTGACATCAAAGAAAAGGACTCAATAAGCAGCTGATCTACCTTAATGGGCATCTCCTAGCCGTTAACCATGTATGATAATTTTATTTTTACAACAAAAGTCTCAGTTTCTGATGTGACAACTCAAGTCTACTTAGATATTTTCACATGGTCAATGATTCTTAATGTCCTGCTGTTAGACTTAAAGGTAGGACTATTTATCCAGTGAGCCAGTAACAGTAATTTTCCAATATGATTATCTCTATGACAGTGCTGAACCAAAAGAAAATGACAGATGTAAGAAGGAGAACACAAATTTAAAATAATAATATTTGGGAGGGGGCTCAAGAAGTGAAAAAAGGCAGTTAATTGTAATTGCAATAAGAATACACTGAAAGAACAACTGAATGGTGGGAACCATATATGAGTAATGTATATGAAGTTCCCTTCTGAGAAATGCTGATGTTTTGACGTTTGGGGAAACAAATAATGAAAATGGTAACGGAAGTGTGTTTTCTGTCAAACTTACATGATGTACCAACTGATGTAAAACTGTTATTCAGTTTGAAATACTTCACTGCAGATGTACAAACACTTTATTAAAACCATGCAGCCAGTTTCATAACTTGAATTATATTCTCAGGTCAAGTCAATTAATAAACAATGTTGAAGAATGACAAAGAAAAATATACCCACAACATCTAGAACTGGTCTCAGCACTGTTTCTTATAAAAAATACTTCAAACCTTTATATTGCCCTGTATAAGACAAATTCCATGGATTTTAGCTGGAGTGCAATTCTAGGTATGGTGGGTATTGTTTCCTTTGCAGAACTATCCAACATTGTGAGACAATTAGTTAAGATGTTAACCAAGTTAGTTGTATCCTTTTCAATAAAATAGTAAAAATCATATTTTTTGGCCAACCCTGGGTGTTGTATAGTTTCTTTTCTTTTATTTCCACATTACTAGTTTTTCTGTTTAAACTAGCTGTCATCTTCAGACATTATGAAATTATTTTATGTAGTATGAATCTCATCCCCACAAGCAAAGTGCTGCAGGAGCTTGTCAAAAATATAAAACAAAGTATATGAAAGGTCTAAAGGCATCTCCCATGCCCAAATGTGGAGGCACAATCCTCACAGAATCTGTTGTAGCCACACCAGACTTTATGTGCTCCAATATGAGACAACATTCATATTCTACAAAGTAATTCCTCAAGTAAGAAGATGACATTTAGATTGTCAAAACTGGTAATGTGCAAATAAAACAAAAATAGAAAAAAACATGATCTGGGCTGAAAAATATTAATATTAATATAAATAAATGATAGAGTTCAACAACAAGTGCAACTTATTTAAATAAAATGTTTATACAGCTACATGAGAGTATGAAGTTTTTAGTTATGGGTATCCAATGTACAAGCTCATATGTTCACTATACAGCTTATTATGATGATGTTAAGAGCACCAAGACTTTGTTGATGCACAGAATTTACCTATCACAAAAAAAATCTTAAAATACTTTCTCCACAACATGTACTTGGTTACTGCCACACTACATGCCTCTAATTACTTAACTGGCACTGGCACTGTTTAGTACTTCTACTGCAACTAACACCTGCTTTCAAAATCTTAAGATTTTGAAGTACACCTTCTGCTACTAGGCAAGAAGATAATTTTTCTATTTACATTAAGAGTTATAGTGTGTAGAATAATTTGGTGAGTATCTTGATAAATCACTATATTTCCAAGTAACTGCTAAATATTTATAGCAACAACAGAGATTTCTGGATGGACCAATATGTAAAGTAAGGGAAATGCAACCACTCACCAAAAGTCAATCAATGTGTGGAGCACAGCAACATGCGACAGAAAAGTATATTTAGTTAACTTTAAAGCTATCTTTTGGTGAGCGGTTGCCTTTTCCTCTTTTTACATTTTGACTTAAATATTTACATCCTTTCTCCTTAAAAACAAATTATGTTTATATCGGCCATCCTGTGATGTAACACACTGGCTAATTAATGTACTTAATTCACTAAACCACAACTCTTATAGTATGATGTGGCTACAAACTAAAATATAAATATGCTTTCCAGCGTAATATACATAAATTTTAACATTTCAGTTTTGCAACAACATTAGTGAGCTGCAGACATGTACAACAGAGGAACCTGCAATACAATTACAATCTAAAACAACCACAATTACACAGGCCAGAACAAAAAAGGACCTAGTTCAGAAGAAAGCTGTCGTAAATTGCAACTGTCCTATGGGACGTTACTGGGAAAGAATCACTGTGGAGGGAGAAAATGAAAATGCAACAATGGTTTATCGATGTGCTGAAGTGAGTAACAAAACACAAAATTATTTAAACCTACAATATCATTTGTTCTTCAACTAACAAAGTTTATATACAGCCAAATAATTCAAATACTTAATTAGCCATCATGCTTAGGGAAAAAATCAACTATACATAAAGATGCACTGATGTTTCCTACAATGCATAAAAGAGAATAGAGCATTCAGTGTTAATATATATGATACTGTACAGTTAATAATAGAATTATTGTCATAATGATAGCAGAAGCAAAATAGTGACTGAATCATCTTCAGATGTAGAGCACCCATACAAAGCTATTTTATTTCAAACTATTGTTATAAGTATATGATACGAATATTAAGACGAAAAATTCCTAGCAGGAAAAATAAAATATAAAAAATAGACGAAGATTACTCACCAGGCGAAGGAGCACAGGTGTGACAGCATCACAAATAAATAAATGAATCACACACACACACACACACAATCGCAAGCTTTCGCAACCCAGTTGCGTCTTCAGGCAGTAGGGAAGGAGAGGGAAAAGGAAATGATGAGGGTTTTAAGGAAGGGGGTAAGGAGCCATTCCAATCCCGGGAGAGGAAAGACTTACCTTGGGGGAAAAAATGGAGGGTAAACAAATGCACACATGCCCACACATTCACACAGACACAAGTCTGTGTGAATGTGTGGGCATGTGTGCATTTGTTTACCCTCCATTTTTTCCCCCAAGGTAAGTCTTTCCTCTCCCGGGATTGGAATGGCTCCTTACCCCCTTCCTTAAAACCCTCATCATTTCCTTTTCCCTCTCCTTCCCTACTGCCTGAAGACGCAACTGGGTTGCGAAAGCTTGCGATTGTGTGTATTCATTCATTTATTTGTGATGCTGTCACACCTGTGCTCCTTCGCCTGGTGAGTAATCTTCGTCTATTTTTTATATTTTATTGTTATAAGTAGTCATACCCCCCTTGTATCACATCACATACTTCACTCAACTACTGTACTGTGGGTAGTTATGTTATTAATGCCACATTAAATATCAGCAATATTTATTCTGACTGACCATCACTGTTGTTGGCATTAAAGTTAGTCTGAAAACTGGTTTCATTAAATTCTTCTCATTAGTCTATACAGTACAAACATCTTTATCTCTACAGAACCACTGCAGCTTATTTCCATTAGAAATGACTTTCTTTAGTCAAGCTGTTGTCTATCTCTACAATATTTTATTGTCCTCCTCCCTCCACCCCCCCCCCAAAAAAAAAAAAAAGTGACCTGTGAAAGAATTTTCACAAAATGAAAACCTTGTGACTTCCTGGAAGTATAACTATAGAAAATGATGGAACTGCGGGATGTGGCAGTGATGTTTGCAATGGGGTTACTTTTACTGCAGGTATATATGCAGCAGTGGAAATAATAAACATTTCTGCTGCAGATGTTACAGTCTGTTTAACAACTAGAAAACCATACTGTAAAATTCACAAATAAATAAAATAATCCTAGATTTTGGCTATTTGTTATTGTTCAAATGTAGGAACTACTGTACCTAATTTCTACAGTGTGTCAAATTAATATAAGACCATCCAAATTAAATGTTAGTATAATAAATCAGCTGAAAAACATTCCTGTTGGAGCAGAAAAAAGTCAAATGTGTTCCTATTTAAAAGTCTGATAGAAAAATGGGAATTTACCTGCCTTAGTCCTCAATCTGCCTATCTCACCAAAAATTTTGGCACACAAACATATTGCTGCTCTTTTAACACATTACATGCTTTTTCTACCAAGTCTCTCCTTGTGGAGAAGTTTTCCTGTACAGCATCTACCTTTACATATAACTCACTTCAACTGTCTCCTTTTCCTCCCCTTTGACACATTTGCCTGTCTTTATCTTCCACTGTTACTGTCTTTTTCCCTTTCTCTTGAACTTCCTTACCACTTTCTCCTCTTCTTACACTTTAGCTGTCTTTCTGCCACAGATCCATTCTCTCCTTCACCCCCCCCCCCCTCTCCCCCACTATTGCTTAAATCATCATTGCTTAGGCTTTTAACTGCTACACTTGGAAACTTTAAAATGAAGGTATATGGGATGGGGGGAAGTGGACAAAATTTTTGTTGTTTACGTTTGATGGTCTGAGGGATCCACAGCTCCAAATCTGTTTATCCATGGCCTCTAATCATCTTTATTATTCATTCTACTGCTTTTTCTCTCTTTCTCTGTTTAGCTGCCGGCCGATTAGCAGCATATGGCCCCTTCTGTAAGTGAAACCGGCTTCTGATTAGAAGCGACGTATAGTATTTTGATATTTGTCTGTGCCCCCCCCTTTTTTTTTGGGTACAGTGCTCACGTGCATATTATATTCAAATCTGCATTTTTAGAAACAGTGTAGTCTTCCATTGAGTGCATCGTGACTGTAGCTTTTGTTTTCTCAGCACTGTAATCATGAATAGGGACTGTGACTGCTGTGTATGGAGGCAGTCTGAGCTGGAGACTCTTCGCTCCCAGCTTCAAGCTGTGTTAACCTCAGTTGCACAGCTGGAGGCTGCGATCGAGGGGCATTGTCGTTGTTGGCCAGTAGTGGGGACCGAACGGACTCCGGTCGTCTCTACCGATTGGCCTGCACCAGCGACATGCCCTGATACTGCTAGTAGTGAGGCAGACGCCCACCTGTGGTTGCGTGGGAGGGAGGTTGCTGCAGTGGCAGGAGGCGCAAGATGATGATGTTGTTGGTTGTTTTGATGGGACTAAACAGTTAAGTCATCAGTCCCGAGGCGCAAGACATTCTGGGGGACTGATCATGAGGCCTTCACAGTTCGTCATGTGAACATGCCTAAAAAATCAAATGTTTGTAGAACTCATGGGACTTAACTACGGGGTCATCAGTCCCTAAGCTTACAAACTACTTATAAACTACTTAAGACTAAGGACGGCACAAATATCCATGCCCGAGGGGGGATTCGAACCCCCGACCATAGTGGCCGTGTAGACCGTGACTGGAGCGCCTCAGTCTCCTCGGCCACCGCGGCCGGCTGAACATGTCTGAGGCACTATCTGTTTAGGACAATATTACTGAATCGGATGGTGTCTCTCATCCAGAGGTCACCACTCAGCCTGCAAGATCCGGGCTTTCACAGACGGTGGGGGTTTGCTTGTATTTGGGAGCTCCAACGTTTGGCGGGTGATGGAGCCCCTTAGAGATTCTCTCAGGTTTTGAGCGGCTATCTGAAGTGGTAAAGACCGCCAGTCTTGATTACAAGATGAAAGCAGAGCTCACCATCTGCAGCATAGTTGATAGGACTGACTGTGGACCTCTGGTACAGAGCCAAGTGAAGGGTCTGAATCAGAGGCTCAGACGGTTCTGCAACCATGTAGGCTGCAGATTCCTTGACGTGCGCCATTGGGTGGTGGGTTTCCGGGTTTTGCTGCATTGGTCAGGAGTCCACTATACGCAGGAAGTGGCTACATGGGTAGCGAGGGGTGGACTGGGCGGTTTTATAGGATAGAGGGCTTCACGGAAAAACAAAATGGGCAATCTCATAGGGTGCAGGTGGATCACAGGAAAAATGTAGATCAGTATAACAGTTATAAACTGCCGTAGCTGTATCAGGAAAGTACAAGAACTTCAAGCATTAATAGAAAACACCGAAAAGCACATCATTGTATACAGTGAAAGTTTGCCTAAGCCGGAAATAAGTTCAGCATAAGTATTTGCAGAAGATCTAACCGTGCTCAGAAAGGATAGATTAAACAAAATAGGTGGAGGCGTGTTTGTCGCCGTCAAAAGTAGTCTTTCATGTAGCAAAGTTGATGTTGATAGTTCCTGTGAGCTATTATGGGTAAAGGTTGTACCTGAAAATAGTAAGAAGTTAATAATTGGTTCCTTTTGACGGCCTCCTGACTGACGATACAATAGCAGAATGGTTCAAAGAAAACCTGAGTCTAATTACAAAAATGTACCCAACTCACATGATAATAATAGGTGGTGATTTTAATTAACCCTCAATCTGTTGGTGAAATTATATTTTCAAATCAGGAGGTACGCATAAAACATCATGTGAAATTATACTCTGTATTCTCCGAGAGTTACTTTGAACAATTAGTTCATAAGCCAACTACATATCTGCCAACTTTTGAAAGGGGGCTTTCAGTAAAAAACCGCGCGCGATAAAAAAATCTGTCCAATTTCGATATACCCCTGGGACGCGAAAATAATATTTCTATGACACAAGATACAATAATTCATCCTTCAAACAGGATACTTCAATGAAATCATACCTACTTACGCCATACGCCTTTGTTTCAAGATGAACGTAAGAAACTAGAAGAAAGCCACTTTAAACAGAACAGGCATGGTGAATATCGGTTTGGAGCATACACAACAGAACTTCCTTGATGTTAAGCAGATATGAGATACCAATGCAGCCAAGAAAGAATGTAAAACGCTGCAAGCCTAGTTGGACTTTAAAGTCATACTTGTGGCGTTCTTGCCGCGGTGGAGTAGCCGAGCGGTCTTAAGCGTCTCGCTACGGAGTGCGCGGTTGCTCGCCGTGGAGGTTCGAGTCCTCCCTGGGGCATTGGTGTCTGTGTTTGTCCTTAGGTTAGTTTACCTAGGTTTAAGTAGTTTGTAAGCTACGGACTGATGACCACGCAGTTTGGTCCGATAGATTTACAAACATTTGAACATTTGTGGCGTTCTTAGCTTCTTGCAACAAGTCTTGAGATAATGTTTTGTCATAATAGGGACCAAAAACAGTAATCTTCTCAACAGAAATAAACTCCAGAAATTCAATGGGAAGGGGTGGTTTGAACTCTTGTCACATTTTTCTTCACAAGCCTGAAAACACATTCACATTCTGAATTGCTATGAGGCATGGTGAGGAAAGAGAGCACTACTGAAGAATAGCCGAATTTTTAGAGAAGTGCATCAGCATCATGAAGTCTTCATATTTGTGTCCAACTGGTATCTCTTGCAGCACCTTGATTTCCGAACAAGTTCTCATACAAGAAACTCTAAATCTCATTCACCAGATCATATGCGGTTTCATTCTCTTCCCTGCGTAACATTAAAGGAAGCAAACTTCCGAAAATTAATATTATGTGCCGCAACCTTTGTCTTTCGCGGGCAAGCGCTGCAGTAACTGAACTATCCTGGCACGCTTGATGACCGGTCCCCATAGCGTGCCGCCAAGTCATAAAATAACACCGTCCATCTGTACAACCTTAAAATGATGAAATTTCCGTAAATCTTACGTATAAACCATAAAATTTGGCGGGTACGCAACTAGAATTGGAAATAGATGTCAAAACACACTTGACCTCTTTGTAACAAATAATCCTGAGCTCATAACGGGCATCAAAACGAATACAGGTATTTGTGAACACAGAGCTGTCATAGCGAGACTGAATATCGAAAGTCCCAAAGTTACCAAAAATAGACAAAAAGTATATTAGTTCAGGAAAGCAGATGGAAAACCAATACATTGCTTCTTGAAAGACAGTTTCCACTCGTCCCTAACACTAAATGTAGGTGTAGACCAGATATGGCTCAAATTCAAAGAAGTGGTATCGACAGCAATGGAAAGTTTTATACCAAATAAATTAATAAAAGAAGGCGGTGATCCCCTTTGGCACACAAAACAGGCCAAGACACCGATGTAAAAGCAACGGAAAAGGCATGCTAAATTTAAACGAACAAAAAATCCTCATGATTGTCGATCCTACACAGAAGCTGGAAATTTAGCGAGGACTTCAATGCGAGACGGCTACAATACTTATCACAACGAAACTCTTTCTCAAAATTTGACTGAAAACAGAGAGATTTTGGTCACATGTTAAATATACTAGTGGCAAAACACAAACAATATCCTCACTACACGATAGTAATGGTGATCCTGCCAATGACAGCGCTACTAAAGCAGAGTTACTGAACATAGAAACTCAGCAAAACCAATATTCCAGGTTTCGAATTACGAACAGAGGCCAGAATGAGAAACGTAGAAGTATCATCGGAGTAGTGCAGCAACTAAAATCACTTCACAAGAACAAGTCTTCTGGTCTGGACTGTATAGCCATTAGATTTCTGTCTGATTATGCTGAAGCGACAGCTCCTTACTTAACAGCCATATACAACTGCTCTCTCAAAGAAGGATCTGAACCTTAAGATTGGAAAGTTGCACAGGTCACACCTATATTCAAGAAAGGCAGAAGGAGTAACCCACTAAACTACAGGACAATTTCTTTGACATCAATTTGCAGCAGAGTTTTGGAACATATCATGTATTCAAATATTACGAATTACCTTGAACGTATTTAGAAAATATCGTTCATGCGAAACACAACTAGCTCTTTACTCACACAAAGTAATGGGTGCTATCGATAAGGGTTCACAAATCGATACCGTATTTCTTGATTTCCAGAAGGCTTTTTGACACCATACCTCACCAATGGCTTTTAATCAAATTGTGTGGTTATGGTATATCGCCCCAAATTTTCGACTGCACAGGGGATTTCCTGTCAGGGAGGACACAGGTTGTAATAATCGATGGAAAGGCATCGAATAAAACAGAGGTGATATTGGGTGTTCCACAGGGTACTGTTATTGGTTCTCTGCTGTTCCTTAGTTACATAGACGATTTAGGGGAAAATCTAAGCAGTTCTCTTAGGATGTATGCAGATGACGCCGTCATTTACCGTCCAGTAAAATCATCTAAAGATCAAACCCAACTGCAGAACAATCTGAATAAGATATCTCTATGGTGTCAAAATTGGCAATTGACTCTAAATAACGTGAAGTGTGAAGTCGTTCACACGAGTACGATAAGAAATCCATTAAATTTTGTTTACAAGATAGATCAATCAAAAGTGAAGGCCATAAACTCCACAAAATACCTAGGAATTACTATTACTTTAGACTTAAACTGGAAAGAACACATAGATAATGTCGTGGGAAAGGCAAAAGGTAAACCAGAGACTGCATTTTATTGACAGAACCCTTAAAACATGCAACAGAACTACACTACGCTTGTCTGTCCATTTTTGGAGTACTGCTGCCCAGTGTGGGCTCCTTATCAGGTGGGTTTGATGGATGACATTGAAAGAGTCCAAAGAAGGGCAGCTCTTTTCGTATTGTCACGATACAGCGTTACGGAAATGATACAGGATCTGGGATGAGAATCATTACGACAACAACGCTTATCGCTGCGGTGTGGGCTACTTATGAAATGCGAATCACCAACATTCTCCTACGAATGTGAAAATATATTGTTGACTCCCACTTACATAGGTAGATATGATCATCAGAATAAAATACCAGAAATCAGAGCTCAAACGGAGAGATTCAGGTGTTCTTTCTTCCCGCGCACTATTAGAGAATAGAATGGGAGATAGATAGTATAACGGTGGTTCGATAAAGCCTCTGCCAGGCACTTAAACGTGATTTGCAGAGTATCCCATGTAGATGTAGATGTACTTTCCCTATCCATTAATGTTTGCTACAACCACTGTGACTGTTTGCGACATTGTTAGCACGGAATATATAATTGTCTTGGAACGGATGGAGAGCCAAAAATCTATTGCAATACGTCCCTGTAAACGACGTTTCGAGACTTCTTGTTCTCCGAGTATACGTAGAGATTTGTAGCTCTCGATACACGGGAGCAGCCTACATAGAGCTGTCCATGCGAGAAACATGGGGTGGCCACATGAATACCTGCCACTTTTAATGTTTGTCCTTGACTCTTGTTTATAGTAATCGAGAAGGCCACTTTCAATGGAAACTGTAACCGGTTAACCTGGAATGGCAAGTTTGTTGGGATGATGGGAATTCGTGGTATTAATACAGTCTCTCTCTTGGTTCCACCGGTGATGATGGTAGCCTGCACGATATGCCTTCTCAGGTCCGTGATGTGTAACCTGGTGCCATTGCATAATTGTGATGCATCCAAGTTACGCATCAATAAAACAGGCACACCCACCTTCAGCTCCAACTTGTGGGATGGCACCCCTGACAGTAAGTAACTACAATAACAACAATACAGTAATCGAAAACAAATGCCAAGTAAAGGAACAAAATGAACAGCAAACCTAACGGAGAAATGTAATGAAATAAACAATAAACCTAACGGAGAAAAGTAAAGAGATAAATAAGACATCTAACGGAGAAACGAACTGTTGAGATCCTACAAATGCAAAGCGAACCCACAAAATAACTAAATGCAAACGTTCGAATGCTATAAATAATCGAACTCACCAAAGAAACTATTATTCATTGAAATCCAAAGAGAATACAATTTTAAAGAATTACTATAACATCACATTGTTCGAACATCTATAACGTTTCATATGTTATCTGCAGCGTACCGCCTGCCATCTGTTGAGTACATTTGCTACTACTTTCGTTGCAGTTTACGTACGCTATTTATACGTGGTAGTTCACGCTTTGTACACAAAATAGGGCTTGGTATCTAGATCCCATTCTACACAAAACGTCAATGTTTTTTCTTGCCATGGTACTTAGAGCATATTTTATTTAAAGTCTTCAATTTATATACATACTTCCTTCATTTGTTACAACAACTGAAAATGAATGCGGCATAAACGCTAACATTCAGATTTCTTGTATATGTAATTATATATCAGTTACGCCGTTTTGGCAGTATCCAAGAATCTTTTTGTATATTCGAAAGTAAAAAAGATAACAGAGAAAAAAAAAATTCACTATAGCAGGACCCGAACCATTGCCCAAAATAACAGAAGTTTGTTACATGACGCGTTAACCCCCGCGGCCAAACATGACATACCATACAATGCTCTTCTGCTGTTGTATTAGAAACTTCTTACAACCGTTACGTATTTCTATGGATATATTTCAAATAAATAACTTGTAATAAACATTTTGAAAAGTAGCCTATGTCCTAATCCAAGACATAAGAAATCTCTATATGAAATTTCATCTAAATCAGTGCTGTAGTTTCAGCGTGATGTAGTAACAAACATAGAAACTTTCGCATTTATAATATGTATAGGATGAAATAGTTTTCATAAAATAGAATAACAAATATTTCCTTAAAACCATCAAGTTTGCTTGAACAGAATTAGGCACATGCTGCAGTTTCATCCAACAGATAAGAGACCAATATACTGAGAATGTGATAAGATATTGCTGTGCTCTCAAATTTAAATAAAATTTTGGTATATCCTCTGATTTTAATATGCTGCTATGTATGAGCTAAAATTAACTACATAATCTATGCAATGTTTATACCTTTTTAAATTCTTTCAAATATGTTGCATAGGATCCGGCGCAGATGGGCACGTGGAGGGAAGGGCCTAGCACAGGTGGAGGAAGGGCCTGGGCCGATGGTGGAAATGGGTGGGTAAGGGGGGGAGGGAAGGGGGGTAGATATACCAGGTGCATAATATGTGCAGAACGTTTATGTTTTGTGCATGTGAAATATGGATATTATATGCAATCTTTTTATACTTCTAATATATACGTCACACAGATTATACCAAAGTGACCAGTGTGCTCCAAACTTTTGTCCTCACAAAACTTACAGAGTTCTAATTTGTGCAACAAGCAATTAGAAGAACAATTATTTATTTCACTTTTAACAATGGAAAATCTGATAGGAATATCAATAATGGAGGATAGGTAACAACTCACCGTAAAGAGGCTCGCTGAGCTGCTGACAGACACGAAAATAGATTATCACATTCACACAATTAAATTTCAGCCATGGCCTTTGTCAGAAAAAGAAACACATACATTCACACAATCACTCAGACAACTATACACACACAACTATCATGTCTGGCCACTCCAGCAACAGAAGCTAACTGAGTTAGTTGGGGAGTGGACGGGGAAGGATGCTGGGTAAAGGTGGAGATGGAAAAATCTGCATTGCATGATGGAATTTAAAGGCTCTGATAGACGGGAATTTGAATTGTGGCAATGAATACAGTGAAGAGAAGGGGCAGGAAAGGATAAAAAGGAGGTACAGAGGAGTGTGGGGAGAGAGTGGGGGGGGGGGGGGGGATTTGAAATGATAAAAATAATAAAGAAAAATAAAGTTAGGAAAAAAAGGAAAAGATAAAGTTAGGAAAATTGGGAAAAAATAAGTAAAAATAAATTTAATAAATTAAGGGGATATTGTAAGTGGTGATACACAGTTGTAAGGAAGACATGGATGCAGGATAATGGGTGGGGAAGGAAGAGGGGGAGGGGGGCAGATGTTAGGGCATAAGGGTGCTGGGTTGGGAAGTTATCTTAGGTTGAGGCCAGGAAGGTTGTGGGACCGTAGAATGTGTTGAAGGGACAACTCCTATCTGCGCAGTTCAGAAGAGCTGGTGGTTGTATTCTCTGTGGACCTCAGATTCAAAGTTTTATTCGAATAATAAAATATTCATTTAATTCAAGTACTTAATTTAGTGATTCTCTCAGAATCAAATGCTCTTGAGCCACAAGATACTCCACTGACTAAAAAATCTTTCACTAGCAATAAGTTAATATTTTTTTATTTGATTTTCTCTAACACAGGAAAGAAAATGTGAAACTAATGAAGTCTGTGGATATGTAAGGGCAGACATCTACTCAACATATTATCAATGCTCCTGTCCAGCTGGAAATCTCTGCCTATTTGTGGACCGAAACACCTACAATGTAACAGAACTATTCTACAGTGGAGCAGCATACCAAGCTCTATGCATTCCTTATTCAAACAACTAATAAGAAATTTATACAATAAAGTATACAACAATAATATTAATGTATTATATAGACAAATAAAGACCATTTTCCTATTAACTTATTTCTCATTTTTATTTATCCTTCCCAGATCAATTAACAAAAAAGTGCCCTACATTGAAATTATTAAATCCTCTGAGGCACTAGCATAAAGTAATGAGCATCTACTTTCAAATGAAATCCTTTCTGAAGAATAAAAATACTACTCTATGTAAAATAATTGAATAGAAAGACCAAACAGAAAAGAAAGTCTTCAATTACTGTATCAGAAATATCTAATGATGACCTTGAGCTAGCCCGATTTAAGATCATATTCCCAGGGCATTGTGACACTATAATTTGATGGTTGTAAATGTCTCGTAAGGTATTCTCTAGGTACTTATGGTTCTGTAGTCTTTAGATTGTTTAACTTTCAAAAAATTATAGTACAGTGTGTTTGCATATAAATGACCGTGATGAGTGGTAAAAGTCATATCCATATTCATAAATCATTTTTATTCAATTTTAGCCATTCAAGTTGTTGTTAGTATCAGAATGAAGATGGCACAAGAAATCAAAATGTTCAAATGTTTGTAAATCTATGGGACTTCACTACTGCTGTTATCAGTCCCTAGGCTTACTAAGTACTTAAACTAACTTAAAATAACCTAAGGATAATGCATACACCCAACCCCAAGTGAGGACTTTAACCTCCAACAGAGAGCAACTGTGCAGCAAAGTGCCTTGGAGCACACTTCCATTCCACCATGGCAAAGATGGCACTAGAAATGACTGAACAAGTTTTAACGGATTACCTGAGCCATACAGAATGTTGATGTAAGGAACAATTGAGCTCAGGGTAGTTGTTATAAAACTATTGAGGAATATGCCAATTCAATTAACAGTACATACTTTTACATAAGTGTGAGACACTAGGCATAAAGATACCATAAGTTATGCTAATTACCTGGGTTGATTGAGCCGACACCCCTCGAACAATAGGTATCAGTTCCTCTTGGAAACGATCAGGCCATAGAATACGAGTCACGAGACCAAAGTGCAAAGCTTCACTGGCTGTTATTCTGCGACACCCAAACAGTAACTCACTTGTCTGAAAAATTACACAAGACATACAGACAATGCTAAATTTATAACCCTCTCCAACACAACCAATATGATCATGTGTGTTCCCCTGACAGTTTGTTACTTCTGCTTCCAACTGAGATGCAATGATTGTGCAGGCTCTGCTCTTCGCCTGTGTGATCATTACATATCGTTTGGAAGCATATGAGAAGAGTGAGGTCGGGGCAAACATCAAGTCCGAAATCACATGATTGTGTGGGTTTCGGTAGAAGAGATAAGATGCGCAATTCCTTTCTCCAGACATTGTATATGAGTGGACAACATATAGTATTACTGCAAAAATTTAACAGGGGTGCAACATCATTCTTCATATCAATACATTTTCCTTGTTACAGAGTAGGTCAACATCAAAACTGATACACGGAAAGACACTACAATTCACAGGACATACAGAAGAGCAGAAATAAATGCAACAGTGTAAAGTGTCTCTGCTATTGCCAATCAAAATAAATGTTTTGCTTTATTCAACAAATGTTATGAAAAAGCTCATAGGCACATATCATACTTGAAAAGTAGAATAATTATGATCGAAATATTGATGTGAAGTAAAGGTGGACTGCTGTTGCCTAGGACAAAACTCACACATGAGCATTTGTGTGTTAGGCTTTACCTGATTTAGTATGGATTACATAGGAGCAGTGCTTGCAAAGATCACAGTAATTATTCTTGTATTTTGTTTTACCTCACACGTGTGATATTTAGGCTTCCATTCAAGCAGAACATATGCATCAAATGAGCACCAAACAAGACTACTGTAGCACAGAAGGATGTATTGCTTGAATGGATAACCTAGTCAAAATAGATGGAGACAAGGAGTCAAGTTTCAATGAGATTCCTAAGGTACTTCTGTCTGAGGAAATTACAGTATGTTCTCAGAAGATGCATCAAAATCTCACTGAAAAAATTAAGTTGCTAAAAAGTAACAAACTGTCATTTTCTGTCAGAAATGAACTTACACAATTATCTTGAAGAGATAATGTTCAAAGCAATCTCCTGGCGTAAAGCTGTTAAAATGTAGTTCTAAAATTATAGCTATTGTTCAACTGAAGAGTCATAACATTTAAAAGAGGAAGAAAGTAAAATAAATAAATAACACAGTGCTGTATACATATTTAAACAATATTTTTCCAAGAAACATTATCCATAACGGGTTGGAAATGCTTTTATTTTACTAGGTCTATGGTAAATGACCGTCTTGCACTACTACCAAATAAAGTATGAAAATAATCTATGTTAAGTGAATTGTTACTAACCAAACAATTTCCGAACATGTATTGGAATGTCATTGTGGCTCCACCCTCAGGTACTTGTCCAAGTTTAGCATATGGTGTATAGAATGTTGCTTTATCACTTGCAATCACCATGTCAAAGAAAGGCAACATTGTTACACCTAAACCAACTGCGGCACCATTGACACCTGCTATAAGAGGCTTGTTGAAATGTGCCAATGTCCGAATAAAATCCCTGTAAATCAATATTCAGTTTTGTATTCAGTGCAAAGACATTTAAAATTTT
Source organism: Locusta migratoria (assembly GCA_026315105.1). Classification (NCBI taxonomy): domain Eukaryota; kingdom Metazoa; phylum Arthropoda; class Insecta; order Orthoptera; family Acrididae; genus Locusta; species Locusta migratoria. The sequence continues at coordinate 306,907,197 of CM048746.1, forward strand.
TTCAAAAGTCTTATTTAATACCATCAATGTATACAAAAGACCAATCTATTCAGCAACTTGTTGGCCATTAAAAGCTTCTGTGATGTCTGTGTAGAAGAAGCAATGGCATCTACTGCATGCAACAAGCAGATTGCACTTGTATTCACAAAAAAGTAGGACTGTGGGATAAATAGCCTGTCAACATGAGCAAATGTTTACACCATCTAATAACAAATATTAACTAAAAATACTGACCTATTATTTTTATTTCAAACAATACACAAATATGACATTTTCTACAAAGTAATTCAGACAAAATAAGTAAAATGATATATGACAATATATAATCCCCTTTTGCAAGTGAAGAAAACAAGGTCTGTTTTCTGTTCCTTCACCTACAGTCACTCATTTGCATTACTGCAACAGAGTATGACACTTAAGACCATCTAACTTACTTACAATGTTGGATCACTACTCAAACCACAGTGATGTGTGTGTTTCAAAACAATATGTATTGCTGTGCTGGACCATTAACTACTGTATATTTCCGCTGATAAGACAACCTTCAGATAAGACGAGGTACAAATCTTCATCAAAATTTTATAGTTTAAGCATATATAAATACGCCTGCAAATTAGATTCAGGGGCAAAGCTTCAGGAAGTTCCGAAAAATGCCGTTACAAGCCGTCTTCGTGATTGGTACACCTGGATTTCATCCTTTGTTGCAGTGTTTGCGATCTGCTATCGAACTTTCCTGCGTGTATTGCTACGTTGAATCCGATTGCGAAGAAGCATGTTTTTCTTACACCGCGTAGTTTAAAAAAAGGAATATCTTTCGCCTTGACGACATTTAATTGTGCCGATTCACATGAAAATGCCTGAGAACAGAAGATAAAGGATTTCGAAGGCAGCCGCAATTGTTGCGTATTGCTCTGAAATATTTTAACCCTTTCACTGCTCTGTACATAAATATACTCTAATTGTTTCAGTGCGACTCTGGATATATTGAGAAATTATTTTTTACAAATACCATTGTAAAATCAAGCTGCATTGTAAACAATTAATTCTATTCCTGCTTTATGGCATATAGGTTACTGTATGTATCTTGTCCACTCAGTAAGTTAGTAAAGCTCGAAAAGCAAATATTTTAAAAGAAAAAATGCACAAAATTTTCTTTTCGTAAATCTTTACTCCACTATGTAAATTTCATCAGTGTAATATCGCAGATGGGCTACATAGCACAGAGCTGTAGCGAGGCTTCAACCTCCAAACGATATACATCGAATTGATACGTTTCAAAACAATATGTATGGAATAAGGGGATGTTTTTGAAATGGAGATGCGCACGCTACATGTCCTCATGTACTAAAAATAAATAAATAAATAAATAAAAATAAAAAAACTTGTTTGTCCTATACCTAACATCACCTTTATAAAAGTTATCTGTAGCGTAGCCTTAAGAAGGTTAGGTATAGGTTAAACACGAAGATTTATTTTTTAAGTTATGTGAGGGCACATAACTACCGAATCTATGGTTCAGGAACTCTAAATCAATTTACAGTTGTACCTTCGATATATATCATTTTTGGCTGAGTTACTTCATGTGTAAGCTTTCTTGTAAATTACCCAGGAAACTGTACTCTTAGATTCCTACCTAACCACATCCTTTAAAATCACGACATATACATAAAAACCGCTTGTTCGAAACGTAAAGTTTTGATACTTAACCGCTTTGATATATATCGTTTGGGGGTCGATGCCGTGATATGCAGCACATTTGCGAAATTAGCAATTTCAGAATAAATTTCATTCTAATTTTTGTTGTACCATTGTATAAGACGACCTCCGATTTTATGGGCCTTTTTTTATGATTTAGCCATTGTCATATCTGCGGAAATATATGGTAGTTCTGACAAAGTGACAATCTGGCACAAGGAAAATAGGGTTTTCTACCATGACCATGATTAGAGGCCTGTACGGATGCCGATATCTGCCAAAATCCGCAGTATTTCTTACTTTGGGGATAAAATTGTGAGCGACGTGGATATCCGCGAAGGAAGGAAGGAAGCTTAGGGTTTAACGTCCCGTCGACAGCTTGGTCATTAGAGACAGAGCTAATGCTCGTGGGTTTGGGTAAGGATTGGAGAGGAAATTGGCTGTGCCCTTTGAAACAAACCATCCCGGCATTTGCCTGGAGTGATTTAGGGAAATCACGGAAAACCTAAATCTGGATGGCCAGAGGTGGATTTGAAACACCATCCTCCCGAATACAAGTCCAGTGCGTTACCACCGCGCCACCTCGCTCGGTGGATATCCGCGAGTTATATGCAGATAAAGAGCGAGGTATCTGCCCAGTATGTCTGTCAAAATGTTAGCTGGAAACGTAAAGCCTGTGGACATTCTCAGAATCCTTGCAAGGCCCACATAGAGTGGAAGTCTGTTGTCCTCAACCTCTGGCCTGGATGTAGCTGTACCTGAGGGATCTGCGCCTAATCAGTTTATGCGACCGTGTATTATCTGTGGCTGTCAAGTGCTTTCTGGGTGGTAAACCACTGCCCAAATTTACGCTGCCTTCAGTTAGTGCTTTGTAGTATCAACGTATATCATTGTGAATACAGTGACAATTCTTTCTTAAAATGAACACGACATCAATGGCTACTATATCGTGTAAAGTGAAAAGAGGTGATTTGACATTTGTGAAGGAAAACAAAATAAAAACATCAATTAGGGGGAAGGAAAAAAAAATTGGATAGGAATTTTATGGCAAGGTACAGTGGCCTGTTTTGTGTGAAAAAAAGTATATTCTCTCATTGGACAGAAAAGTGGAACTTCAAAATTGCTGAAACATTCATGTGAGACAGGACAACGTAGTGTAATTACTTACTTAAATACCAAGACAGATGCAAAAGTTCCTGAAGTTCCATCAAATTTTAAGACAACCGTGACCGATAAACTTATCAGCAAAGACTTTTACCATTCAAAGTTGCATGTGGATCTGGGTTTCTCGAGACAGCGCAGTTTTTTATTGATGTGGGGGCATCTCTCCTGAACTGTGTGTCGTCATTTAATTACGTCAAAAACCGCTGTGAAAGTGCAAGCAACACGTTGGCAAACATTCATCGGAACTGAATGAATGGTACAGTCGCGCATAAAATACAAACATACATTCACATTTATGTATTAGATAAATGTTGACAGAAGTTATGAAGATTGGCAATAGCATTTCATAGCAACTTTCAGAATCAGATATGGTGTACAGTGAAAGTAATGTATTTAGGAAGGTACACAATGTTAAATTGTATAGGCTTGCCGTAGCTGCAGCTGACATTGTCTCTTTTTGCTGACAGTTACCATACAAAAGTAGAAGGCATTTTTAAAACTTGAAATGACATGCTTTGCTTTGTGTCACATAACATCTTGTGTGGTAATATGGGAAAATAAAATGTCAGACAGTAAAATCTCCTCTATGGCAATCAGTTTTAACTACTGAAATTTAAAAAGATGCCTGTATGAAACAGCTGATTTAGTGCTCAGACCATACAGGCTCCGTAGCGCTTCTGTGTGCGTGCAGAGCGTCAATGTTTACCTGTTTGGAATAGTCTGTTTTGGAGTAGGTATAGAACAGTTACCATGATTCTAGAGGTCAAAAGTAGTTAAGTTGTCACAGAAATGACACTAACAATAATTATATCATTACATACCATGGTTTTAAATACTGATATTGATTACTATTACCCATTCAAAACTTTAATATCAGTGGATGCGGATAACGAACTTGTAGATGTGGATAAAGTGCTGTTGATATGGGCCTTGCGGAAGTGGTGAGGATTGCACTTTTATTATCCGCGCAGACCCCTAACCATGATAAGTCATACACACTGTACTACACATTGTACAGTCAAGACTGCCACTACGATCATTGCCTGTACTCTGTCTACCAAAATTAGTAATAACAGCAGAAAATGACTCCCAGCCAAAGACTGTACATTAAAATGAGTTTTTTTGTTTTAAATCGAGTTGTATGATGGGAATAAGTTCTTATTTAAGGGAATATTTAGTGTATGTTGTCAAATGCAAGCTCTATGCTAAACCAAGAGGCTCAAACTATTGCCATCTCTTTTTGTAAGCCACTGCATTGACTGAGTTTCCATTTTCTGCAAGTGTTTCTTTACAAAGTGCAACTGCAATTCAGAGAATGGAGACTGTAAAAAAGCTGAAGAATTTCTTAAAAGTCTACTACATATTTTATGAAACTGACTTAAAAAGAAACCCAACTACAAATTCAGATTAATTCTATACATATTTCCTGAATTTTCTTTTCCTCTAAGTAGAAGCCCCAGTTCTGTCTCCTAATGGCAAAAAAAATTTGCATTTTGCATGTGGTAAACATAGCTTTCTCTTCATAATCAGCCATAAGACATTTGCCACAGGTACCTTGTCTATTACAATCGAGAGTGGTGTACCCGAGTGCTGGCATTTGAAGCAGCACATAAGGAAACATACGGCCGTACATTTAAGCGAAGCAAGCCTGCCTTGACACGTACAAGGAACTTCCATCTATTAAAGGTGAGGATAAAGACAAGACCGATAATACATACACCATCATATTTTAATGATAAAGGTGTAGGATGAACAAAGCAAAATTCTGTAAGAGGAAAGTGTCATGCTGGTTTAAACCATCTATGAAATGTGAAATGTACCTTCCGAGTGTGTAAAATTTCAGTTGATCAAGAGAGCCACTAGCTGCCTTTGTTATCTGTATACTTTTGTTAGCATGTAAGGTTATGCTATGGTGAAACATTTTAAAGAAAAAAATAAATGTTTAGGTCGTCAGTGGCAATTTGTATTTATTTATCACAGTATCAGTGAACAGTAACAAACTCAGGCCATTGCCCAGCAAGCAGTCGTCATGCTCCTTTCTCAAGTAAGTGTGTCGATTACTTGGGAACCAAGTCTGAGCTGAGGTTGGTGCTGTGCACTGCAACCTGTGTGTCATGGCCTAGCAAGTGTGACATCCACATTGTGTGTGCCAGCATCGTGCAGATAAGACTTGTTCTGGCCAGGCCACGATAGTATGTGGCCATGGCCACTGGAGGTCACAGTTGAAGGTGACAGCTGACAAACGAGCCGCAAACCATCTGCCTGTGGCACACAGATAAATAGATGGAGCGCGCTGGCCTCACTCTCTTCATGTAATGAGTGTGTCCGTTAATACAGTGTGTACTCTGAAGTGCGGTGTTGATAACTTCAGTGGCGATGAGGATATTGGTCACATGTGTCTTCCTGTTTGGTACCTTGGCTGACCAACTTAGCGCTTTGCTGTCTCATCTTCAGTCGTCGCCAGAGGTTTTGACTCGGCGGAATACTTCCCTCACATCATCTATTGACACCTTGACTCAGGCTATGTCACACGTCGGGTTCGGCCTTCTGTGCCCATTTCTACTTTTCCATCTTTTGATGGAAATGCCAAGGATTGGACCAAGTATGAGCAGCGTCTGCACCAACATTTCATGGCTTTCCAGGTGACTGATGACAGTAAGCAATACACTTATTTCCTTTAGTGGCTATAGCCTCATCTTCTCTGTTTGTTAGGTGATTTGGCACCGCCTCAAGAGCAGGCATCCCTTTCCTTCTAGATATCTGCTCCTCTTTACTACATATTTTAACTGCCAATCACATATACAGCTCACATATCATTTTACTGTTCTCGTAAATAACTCGGCCAATCTTACCATACTTGAGCGACGGAACTTCAGGGGCTGGCCCATCGTCGTCAATTTCAGTCAAAACTGCACGAGGTTTCGTATGCAGACTCTATGGTCCACAAAGTATTGCTTCTGACTTGGAAGTTCGTAAGAAGGCCCTTCAGTCCTCCAACACCCCCACCCCCCTTGGCGGAGGTATTGGCCATAGTCATGTCTCCCCTCCTCCTTCGACCATCTGCCATCACTGCGACAGACCCCAGTATCTTAGGGGTGTGTGTGTGTGTGTGTGTGTGTGTGTGTGTGTGTGTGTGTGTGTGTGTATGTGTGCTAAGCATATCCTACTTCAGTGGGTGAGAGAGATGATGAATACCGACTCCACAATTGATTCCTTCACGATGCCTCGCCCAGTGAATTTGATCACCAGTTGACAAGGGGCCAGTATTTTTCGAAGATCTATGTTGCAGAGGCATACCTGCTGTTGCCTTTGGTTGATGAGACAAAATGGGCACTGGTGGTCACTACCTGCTTTGACTTTTCCAGTATCGATAGTTGCCGTTCAATGCACCCACCATATTTCAGCACTTTTTGGAGCAGCTGCTAGCATCGGTATCCCGTTGTGTGAATTACTTGGATGATATTGTTGTGATGGGGTTCACAGCAGCTGACCATCTCGCCAACCTGCAGTACCTGTTTTCTGTCTCGGCAGAAGCAGGCCTCCGCTGCAATTTCCAAGTCATCTTTCTTCCAATCTTCTATTGATTACTTGGGCTACAAGGTGTCACAGTCAGGGATGCACCTGGTGGCTGATCATGTACATGCATTCACGGACCTTGCCCGCCCTTTGTCTGTTAAGGAACTTCATGTGTTCCTAGTCAAGGTCACCTATCACCAGCTTTGCCACCCACAGGCAGCCAAGGTGACAAATCCCCTGCATAGTTGTAAAATAAAGGTGTTAATTTCTGCTGGTCTCCTTCTTGCGAACAAGCTTTTCACACACTTAAAGTGGCACTTCTGGCGGCTCCTTGTCTAGCCTCGTACACCCCAGGGATTCTGCTTGTGGTGGTGGTGGTAGTGGTGGACACCTCCCAGTGCGGTGTTTGGGAGGTACTTGCACCCCTTTCTCGGATGAGGCCGAGCGAAGTTTAGAGTTTACATCTAAGACACTTACACATGCTCAACACCAATATATCCAGGTGGAAAAATAGGGTCTAACCATTGTTTATGATCTCAAAAAATTTTATGTGTATCTCTAAGGGTCAAAGTTCACTCTATATACGGACCACCATCTGCTGGTGTCTTTGTTTCACCCGGTGGCGGCGCTACCTGACAAAGTGGTCCATTATCTCCAACACTAGGCCTTTATACCTTTCAGATTTTCATTATGAGATTCAGTATCAGGCTGTGGCTCATCAAGCCAACACTAACGTGATCTCTCGTCTCCTGACAGGTCCTGACCCAATCTTTGATGTGGAATAACTTTTGTGTTTAATGGTGGATGAGTCAGCCGCGGAAGTGGTCGCCGATTTTCCCATCAGTAGCACGCAGGTAGCAGAGGCCACTGCTGCCGGCCCTGTCTTCCGGGTCGTCCTCCACCAGGTGCAGCAGGGCTGGTCCGAGCATTCTCTATGACAGGCCTCTGACACAAATCCACAATTATTTTGGAGTTCGCCACTACTCTAGCACCTCTGAAAGTATTCTACTTCCATCCACGGAAGATAGCTCCCACCGACTAGTGGTTCCAACCTTGTTGCGCCACCAGATTCTCGATCTTTTACATTGGGACCACTAGGACGTGTCCCGCACTAACACACTCACACGTCAGCATTTATATTGTCCCGGAATCGATGCGGAAATAACTCACCTAATTCCAGGATGCTCTTCCTGTGCTTCTCAACATGCGGCTCCTTGCTCGACTCTTCCCCCCCCCCCCCCCCTTTCTCTGTCTTTGGACTGCTCCACCCACACTTTGGAACAGACTCCATGTTGATTTTGTGGGCCCCTTCTTGGACAGCTATTTACTTTTAGTCCTCGGTACATACTCTAACTTTCCTTTTATTGTTCATCTGCACTCCAGGTCTGTGGACGTCACTACCTGCTCCCTGTTAAAGATCTTTTCTATCAAAGGACCCCTGGCTGTGTTGGTGTCTGGTAATGGCCCCCAATTCCCTTCACACCATTTTCAAGACTTCTGTTCTACCTGTGTGATCCGCCACATCCTTGTCTCACCTTTTAACCTGCAGTCTAATGGGGCGGCAGAGATTTGTACACTTTCAAGGCATAAATGCGTAAGTAACAATCCGCATCTTTCAGTGGAGGGTGCCTTCCTTTACTTCCTTTCATCATATCGGTGCACCCAAGCTGGGCCAAATAGCCCCGTCAAGCCACTTTAAGGCTGCCCTCATTGGACACTTTTGTCCCTATTGCACCCGAGTTCTCCTGTTTCATCTTCTTGCTTTTCTCTGGGGTCAGCTGTCTGGGCCTGGGACTACGACCGTCATTCTCACTACGTTCTAGCTGTGGCCCTTCGGGGATGCGCCTGCCTTCTTTATGTTGTCTGTTCAGCTACCGGCATCCTCACCCCCTACCATGACCAGATGCGGGTCTGCTATCCTGCTCCCTTGCCTGTAACCCCTCCCTCTTGAGTTGTGGGTCCCTTCCTCCTCTTTTTGAGGCACTGTCCGGGGGTGGGATTGTGTTCTGTTTCAGTTCAAAATTCGTCGGTCGGCCCCACAGGGGTAAGTCTTACCACCTCACCGATGCACACTTCCCTGCTGTGACCCTGGCGACCTGCTCCATGGAGTGGACTGTGCCGGTTGTCAGTGGCGGGGAAGCCTTGCCACCACCCATTGTGGACATGGGGTTTCCTCAGGAGGTGATTCTGGACAAGGAGATGGAAGACTGGCCGTCGTCACAAGTGTTAGAGGCATTGTTCAGGGCAGGAGCTCATGCAAAGGAAGTGCATCGGTATGTGGTGGTTCTGGCTCGGGAGCTGGTGGTACCGACAAAAGACCGGATGGAAGCGAAGCCTTCCCAGCAGCCTGCAACCTTCGCCACAGTTCAGGATTCCTTCACCCCGTCCCTGGGGAGTGGGTTGTCATGGACTACCAAGTGTGACATTCAAGTTGTGCACGCCAGCATCGTGCATGTAAGACTCTTACTGGCCAGGCCACAAAAGGACACGGCTGTGGCCACCGGAGGCGACAGCTGTAGGCGACAACCGATAAACCAGCTGAATGCCATCTGCCTGTGGTACAATGATAAATAGCTGGCACACACCAGTCTCTCTCTCTTTATGTAACGTGTTTGTCCGTTAATACAGTGTGGACTCCCAAGCATGGTGCTGTTTACTTCAAGGTGGCCAGTAGGTTATATTAAAGCAAACTGCAATGTAGACTAAAAAATATGTAACATTTAAGAAATACACTACAACCTTGCTAATCTGGATGTCAGTAGTCCAACATCTCCGTTATCTGGAGCACATCCAGAAAGATGTGCACAATAATGAATTATTGTGTGCAACATTGTATTATTTAAAGAAGTGTCTGTATTTAAAATTGTAGCATTCCTTACAGTTCTGTATGATATCTTCTAACAGAAAATTTGGAACATATACTTTATCCTTGTGTATTATGACATTACTGGAGATAGGAAATCTATTATGGAGGAATAATCATGGGTTCCAAAGACAACAATTGTGTCAAGTGCAGCTCTCTCTTTTCATATGCAAGAACTAGGAACTAGTAAATACAGTTGCCTAGGTGGAAGCTATCTTCTGTTTCCTACAGGCAAGTGTTTGACAGTCACACACTGCCACCATAACAACCAAAAAAATGAGTGTATAACAGACCAACATCAGAGATGTATGCCATCTGTTAGACAATCCTTCTTGAAAATGGAAAATGAAACTGACCTATGCTTTTCCCCCCTAATCGTTCAATCTTCCACGGAGTACAGATCACTGCTGCTAGAATGTAAATCTGCACTCTTCATAATCAAGCACTTTTGCTAATATGGCACCCTTTATGACAGGTATAGCTAGATTAGCAAGAGTGTAGCATAACTTAGATAATTGGAGGTAGCTGGATTTGAACTGTAGGTTACAATTTTCTGGTCTGGACATGAGATTACTTAAAATCAAGTCAAAACAATTCAGTTTTAGAGTTTGACTTTTTGTCTGGACCAGACAAACAAAAATGGATTACCTGCCACTGGTATGCATTGAGACATGTATCTAGTATCTTTTAATTTTTCACTTCTGAACAATTGTAACTAACCAACAAGTTATTCTACAATTCTCACATTTATCTTACATATAAAACACCATATCACCCTCTTCCCCCAATAAAAACAAAATAAATACATAAAATATGTAAGTCTATGCATTAATAATTACTTGATTGCAAAAGCAAATTCTTGTGCTACTGCCTTCCGACGTTCTATGTTTGAAAGCAGTACACAGTGCAGATCAACACCTTGACAGAAGAGACCACCAGTCGACGTCAACAGGACAGCTCGACAAGAATCATCTCTTTTCATCTGAGACAAAGCACCACGAAGTTCACGGAGAACCTACATAAAACAGTGTGAAGGAAAAAACTTTTTAATAAAGGAACATAAACACAGTAAGTAATAATATTATGTAACACAAAAAAAAAAAAAAAAAAAAAAAAAAAAAAAAAAAAAAAATGTTTGTATAGCTTATGGGACTTAACTACGGGGTTATCAGTCCCTAAACTTACAAACTACTTACGAACTAGCTAACACTAAGGACGGCACAAATATCCATGCCCGAGGGGGGGATTCGAACCCCCGACCGTAGTGGCCGTGCAGACCGTGACTGGAGCGCCTCAGTCTCCTCGGCCACTGCGGCCAGCTATGTAACACATTCTTAGTATTCTAACAAATATGTATGTATTAACTATGCTAAACATAAGATAGGTTCTTTCCCATTTTGCTCTAACTTTATTTGATTATAATAATATTCATGCTATTAATGATTACATACTTTATTTTTGATTATATATATTATCTTAGTTCCTTTTCATCATGTCTTGGAATGAGAGACACCCTACTGATGATCTTCCTCCTAATGTGGTTTCCTGTCAGCCACCCAACCTCCACAATATCCTAGTTAATCACTGAGGTACTCTCATCCCTACTCCTTACCATAGGGACCTCTGTAAGACACCAATGCAAGAACTACCCCATGCAAAAACCATTACTATTCCAGTCCTGTAACAGGATGATCCTACCTCATCAAGCCACCTGTGGAAGTACCAATGTCAGTTAACAATTATGTTGCAATCATTGCACACCATTTTACACTGGTATGATGACCCGTTAGCTGTAAATCTGAATGAATGGCCACTACCAAACTCCGGCCAAAAGCAGGATGAACCACTCTTTAGAACAACATACAATTGAGCATAACATGCTCAATTACAATGGATGCTCCACAAACTTGGCTTTCAGGATTCTTCCCTCCATTACCACCATCTGTGAACTTCTCAGATGGTGGTTATCCTCATAATATAGTTGACAATATTTTAACTAAGCAGGCCTCAACCTACAGTAACATAGTGTCCCTACAACCTCCTCACCTAACATCCCCCCCCCCCCCCAATACTACACTACCTCTCAATTCAACTCTTTTTTTCTCAACTGGCTGTGACATTTTCTTTCTGCTCCTACCCCCTTCCCAACTGCAACCCAAATCTGCATATCACATTTTCAGGTAGGTAGTACTCGCAAGCTCTATCACAGATATTCTGTTCCCCTCCCCTTGCCCCCTTATGCAGCATATCATTCTCAACAGAGATAAGTCTGATGCAAAGGCATTTGTGGATGAAGAAGTAGAATATCGAGAAGTTGCGGCTCTGGAAAACCATAGAGAAATGCATTGACACATGGTTCAGGAAGTGACAACTGACTCTCAACATAAATATAACGACTGCAAATACAAGGAAAGAAAGATAACTTCTTATGTGATTGTGCAGTTCTGGAATAATCATTTGATACAGTTATTTCCATAAAGTATCTGAGAGAAGCCAGGAGGAGGATTGGAAGTGAAACAATCACTAAAAATTACCATGGGTAAAGCAGATGCCACACCAAGATTCATTGGGACAATCCTCACAAAGTTTAGTACATCAGTAAAGGAAGTAGCTTACAAAACACTTGTAAAACGAATACTTATAATACTGATCGCCAATGTGGGTCCATACCAGATAGGGTTGAAGGGAAAAGAAAATCTGAAGGAGATCATCAAAATTCATTACTCTTAAGTGCAATAGTGTCATGGAGATCTGTCTCTCTGGGCACTTAATTTGTCTCTATGCACTCAATCTGTCTCTCTGTGCACTCAATGTGCAACATTTTATTACCATACATCTGTAAAATCAATGTATTTAGGCTACATTCTTTATCAGCTGATATTTGTGTGTGCAAAGAGTAGGCACTATAAATCAGAGAGAATTAATTTCACATTCTTTGGGCAGTGAGGAGGAGGAAGTAGAGGAGGAGGCGGGGGGGGGGGGGGGGGGGGGGGAGGAGTAAGCAGTATGGGGACAGTCAATCAGAAGCAGTCATGTATGATGGAAGTAAGCCTCCCCTAACAAAGGGAATATTAATTTAAGAGAATTTTGTATCAGTACATTTTATAAGAGACACAGTATACATTTAATTTTGTAGATGGACCAGACCATTAGCTTGGAATATTTAAGGTAAACTAGCTCTTTTGATATTTGTGAAGCTATCTTATCCACTGTTAGAGGAATGTACAAGAACTCATTTTCAACTAATAATTTTGCAAAGAAATGTAATGTGTAGTTGTGAAGATAAGAAATATTAACGGAATACTTAAATACAGAAAATAATGAAAACATATTTTGTGAGAAATAAGTTGAGAAATGATAACTGTGTCAGGTAAGGTTTTCAATGAAGTATTACTAATTGGCAGTCTTTAGTTTTCATTTATATCAGACTTCAACATCCCTTTCCTACATTTCATTAGTTTTGTCAATTTCCACATCTGTGTTTTATTTTATGTATTATGCACAGACACCATACAGCATTTCATTTTAATGATGGTCACAGCAGAAAGAATTAACTACTATTGAAATTAATATTCATCATAAAATGCAGTATTGTTTGGTTACATTAGCAAAAGACTTAATAGCTGTAGCAGTTTTGTGTTTCCACATGTATGACAGTAATGCTATCAATTTTTAGAAAAATCGGATGCAAAATGTTTTATGTTCATTTTGTTATGCAGTTATAACAGTTCCTAACACAGTGATTCTTGACAATTTAAATGATGATGTTCAGTAGCTTTGATGAGTAACACCTTACTAACAATTCACCGCAAACACTTAACAATGAGCTGTGACAGGCAATAAAAACAAACACACACACACACACACACACACACACACACACACACACACACACACATGCAACGCTTAAGCTATTGGCCATGGCCTTCCTCAGAATAAAGAGCAATCACAGAATCACACTTCACAGTCACACAACCGTCAGTCTGGTGTATTCCAACCTAAAGTTTCCATTATTACCTAATCTCCAAATATCTGCATAATTTTTTCTATTTATAGTGTTCATCTGAACCAATAAGATTCATTGCTGTCAAATATATACCTGTTGTTGTCCATCTGGCTCATTTCTGTTTCTCATGTAACTTGGTTCAACACTCCAAATAAATTTACAACAATCCACAGACCATGATAGTACCAACAAATGAGGTGATTTCAGACAGTTTTGAGATTATTTTCACTATAACTTTTGTAGGATTTGTCAGAATGCATTGTTTGTAATGTAAGTGGTAGGGTATATGTATAGCCAATAAAATATACAAAACACTGACAGTCTGTGTCAGGGTGAACATCAAATCTTAATTATTATTCAAGGTTTCTTTCCAGGTTAAAATACACATAACTTGCTTTCTACTCAATAGATTCAGAAAACATACTAAACTAAAAAGCTGAAGTTCCATATTTTAAAAATATAAGTTGTCCAAGCTGAACCATATCATGTTATAATGTACACTACTAATTCGAGTTTTCACAGCTGGAGAACAGTGCACATCTTAATGTGACACTGCTGTATATCCCCAGTTGGCCATTCAAAAAGCAACACCAAGAAGGAGATATCACAGTAAAATTTATTTGTAAGGTAACACACTGAACGAATATCACATGAATGACAATACAGACCCATGTGAAGTGAAAAAGATGCTGAACTATTGCAGGCACCAACACTTAGGGATGGTGGGTGGTTAGTTCAAATTTTTGTAATTCTATTGGTCCAAACTGCATGGTCATCAGTCAGTAGCTTACAAATTACTTAAACTAACCTAAGGACACACACACACACACACCACACACACACACACACACACATTCCCTACGGAGGACTCAAACCTTCACAACGAGCAACAACGCGCTCCGCAGCGAGACGCTTTAGACCGCTAGGCTACTCCACTGCAGCTGGGTGGTTAGTATACTAGCAATGTATACTGGCGGGGGGGGGTGGGGGGGGGGGAGTACTGATGTGAAATCGAGTACCACACTTAGGCAGGTGCGGGAGCGTTACAGTGAGGCACAAGTCAACCATTTCAAACCATGGTGTCACCATACACTAATCCGACCATTGTGGTGGCGCAGGCATATTTAGGCCTCATCTGGGGACACTGGTGAGAGCCTGTCTGTTACCTTAAGTATCACCATACTGGTCCTGTACCCATATTTTAGTTTGGGGTGGAAACTGATTCAATTTCCGCATCCACTCTAGTACGTATAATGCATATCTGATACAGTAACTGGACAGTTTTATATCTTTGAGGTGTTGGATACCTGTTGTCCTCCCATACCTTTGGAACTAACCCACAACCACACTGCAACAGAATAATGTGCGACCACGAGTAGCAAGCAATGTTCAAGAATTCTTTGTTCCATTGCTGCCTTTTCCTCCCTGTTTATCTGTTCTCTTACTTGTCGAAACTGTCTGTTCAATTATTGCAGAACAACTAGCCCACGATACAGCAACCATTGAAGAAGCAGATAAACTTCGTCAATATGTGGAAGCAGTGTGGATTACTATACCACAATACACCCACAACCTCTGATTCGATGCTGAGGTGTTTAACAGCTGTTATAGCCATCAACTGTAACAACACTCAATACTGATTTCATCATCTTCTTCACTTCACATGGGTCAGGATTTTCAATCATGTGATCCTAGTACAATGAGTTATGTGCCAAATACATAAGATTGTGATATCTGCACCTTACTGCTTGGAGCATTTTGGATGGTCAGCAATAATTACTGCATTCATTTACACAACACTGTGTGTTCATTTAAACTAGACTTTGTATGATCAAATTACGGTTTTATAAAGTCAGCATGTGACAGAAGTGATAAAGTGTGGACACACCAAAATGTTTATCTTGAAATAAAATAGAGATTAATACACTATGGCATAAGTGTTTCATAATCTTCATATATAATGCTATGATAATTCTGATTAACAACTTCCTCCCCACATCGGCTCAAAATGAATCAAGGAAACAGCTCAAGATACACACTTACATTGCAATTGTTCATCTAAGATCGTAACATTACAACAGTAAACAGATACTTTATTTCTATTGTTGTTGTGGACTTCAGTCTGGAGACTGATTTGATGCAGCTCTACACACTACTCTATCCTGAGCAAGTGTCTCCATCTCCTCATAAGAACAGCAACCCACACACATTCGAATCTGTTTACTATATGCGTCTCTTGGGCTTCCTCTGCGATCCCCCCCACTCACACACACACACACACACACACACACACACACACACACACACACACACACACACACTTCCCTCAAATGCTAATTTACGATTCCTCAATGTCTAAGAATTTGTCCTACCAATTGATCCCTTCTTTTAGTGAAGAGATTCCAAAAATTCATTTTCTCCCTGATTCTATTCAGTACCTCTTCATTAGTTACGTGATGTACCCACCTAATCTTCAGCATTCTTCTATAACACCATATTTCAAATCCTCTATCCTCTTCTTGTCTAAACTATTTATCATCCAAGTTTCATTCCCACACAAGACAATTCTCTACACACTTAAATTAATATTGAGAGGTTAGCAAATTCCCCTTTTTCAAAAACGTTTCTTTTTTTTTCTTCCCATTGCCATTTTGCATTTTATATCCTCTGGTACTGCGACCATCATATGTTATTTTACTGCCCAAGTAACAAAACTCATCTACCACCTTTATTGTTTCGTTACTTGATCTAATTCCCTCAGCATTGCTTGATTTTCTTAGACTGCATTCCATTACCCTTGTTTTGTTCTTGTTAATGTTCATCTTATACGCTCCTTTCAACACACTGTCAATTCCGTTCAAAGGCTCTTCCAAGTCCTTTGTGTCTTTGACAGAATTACAATGTCATCAGCAAAATACAATGTTTTTATTCCTTCACTCTGAACTCTAATTTAATTCTAACAATGGAAAATCTAGGTTGGGTTGACAAATACTTTATCCGAGAGATAAAAAATAGGCTTATGTTGTTTACTAATAAGCAACTAAATATTCAATGAGCTAAAGTTTACTTGTCATTTTTTTTTTTGTGGTTTTAGGGTGCACAACTTCTATGGTCATTAGCGCCCAGACAAGAACTTAGATTCACTAGATCTCAAAAAATTTGGTGACTGTCAGAAAATCAAGAAAAGGCTAAAAACGAAAGATAAAAGACAATTAAAAGGGTTAATTATGTCCTTCGATAAGTTGGCCAATTTGATAAAACACAAAACTCGAGCCGCTGCTCGTGTGTCATCAGCTAAAATTTCCTCCAGAGTAGACGGAAAGTGAAGGGCTACACGGAGATGATTAAAATTAACGCAAGTCAGTAAAACATGTCGCACTGTCAGCAGTGCACCGCAGGAGCACAGTGGTGCACGGTCAGCGGATAGCAAGTGACGGTGGCTGAAACGGCAGTGACCGATCCACAACCGGGCCAGGATGACCTCTTCCCACCGAGAGGGACGTGAGGAGGTCCTCCAAGCGGTCGGGATCAGTTTTATAGCTCGCAATTTATTGTACAGTGAAAGCCACACACTGTGCCATGACGACACGATTCTCCGGCGAAGAGCCCGTTGAACATCGTCCAATGGGACGCAAAAGGTAGCCATGCGAGGCAAAAGAGCTGCGGCCTTGGCTGCTATGTCGGCGGTCTCATTCCCGGGCACTCCCACGTCGTGAGGGACCCACAGGAAAGAAACGTGACAGCTGTCATCAGCTAGCAACTGGAGGGAGCGTTGGATCCGATACACGAGAGGATGGTTCGAGAAAGGGTCCTTAAGACTCTGCAGGGCACTACGGGAGTCCGAACATATGGCATAGAAAGGTGGCGGTGGCGGCAGGTGTACAAAACGGCCTGGTGGAGGGCAAAAAGCTCAGCCGTGAAACTCGAACACCGGTCAGGGAGCTTGTATTGGAACCGGTTGTCCCCGACGACGAAGGCAGATCCGACACCGACAGTGCTCTTGGAACCATCAGTGTAAATAAATATGGCATTATCGAACCGCGAACGGAGTTCGACAAGCCTCGAGCGGAATACCAAATCCGGAGTGCTCTCCTTGGGGAGCGAACTAAGTTCGAGGTGTGTGTGAACCTGGGCCTGATGCCACGGTGGCAATGGGCTTTCGCTCAACCGAAAGGTGGAAGGAAGGGTAAAATCGAGCCGCTGTAGTAGGCGGCGAAACCGAACTCCAGGTGGAAGCAAGGCAATCGCAGACAACTGATTTTGGCGATTGAGTGAGTCGTCAAAAAATAATCGGTAAGATGGATGGTTGGGCATCGACCGCAGGCGGCATGCGTACAGAGACAAAAGTATGTCACGCCGAGTGGTCAAGGGTAATACAGCAGCCTCGGCATACAGACTCTCAACAGGGCTAGTATAAAATGCACCGGTCGCAAGACGTAAACCCCGATGGTGGATAGAGTTGAGGCGGCGAAAAATCGACGGCCGTGCAGAAGAGTATAAAAGGCTTCCATAGTCGAGCTTCGACTGAACAATGGCCTGGTAAAGGTGAAGCAGGACGGTACGATTCGCTCCCCATGACGTGCCACTGAGGACACGAAGAACGTTAAGGGATCGGGCACAACGGGCAGCCAGGTAGGACATGTGTGTGGACCAGCAAAGTTTACGATCCAACATGAGTCCCAAGAATTTCGTAGTCTCCACGAAAGGGAGAGCAACAGGGCCGAGATGTAGAGAAGGTGGAAGAAATTCCTTGTAGCTCCAGAAGTTTATACACACCGTTTTCTCAGTAGAGAATCGGAAGCTGTTTGCGATGCTCCAGGAATATAGACGGTCAAGACAGCGTTGAAGAGAACGCTCCAAGAGACACGTCTGCTGGGCGCTACAATAAATTGCGAAATCGTCAACAAAAAGAGATCCGGAGACGTCGGTTGAAAGGCAATCCACGATCGGATTGATTGCAATGGCAAAGAGCGCCACACTCAAGACGGAGCCCTGTGGTACCCCATTCTCCTGGCAAAAGGTATCTGACAAAACAGAGCCCATCCGTAGCCGGAACTTGTGATCCGCCAAAAACGCTTGAATGAAAAGAGGAAGGCGGCCCCGAAGGCCCCATGTGTGCAATGTGCGGAGAATGCCCGCTCTCCAACAGGTATCGTATGCCTTCTCCAAGTCGAAGAACACTGCTTTGACGCTTCTTTAGAAAGTTGTTCATTATGAAGGTCGACAACGTAAGGAGGTGATCAGCAGCAGAGCGGTGCCGACGAAAACCGCATTGGATATTAGTCAGGAGGCGGCGAGATTCGAGGAGCCAGACCAACCGAGCGTTAACCATGCGTTCCATCACCTTACAGACGCAGCTCGTCAGAGAAATGGGGTGATAACTGGAAGGAAGGTGTTTGTCCTTCCCTGGCTTGGGGATGGGGACAACAATGGCTTCACGCCAACTTGTGGGAACATGACCTTCTGTCCATATGCGATTATAGGTACTAAGAAGAAAGCACTTGCCCGCAGGAGAGAGGTTCTTCAGCATCTCAATATGAATGGAATCGGGCCCGGGAGCAGAAGATCGGGACAGGGCGAGAGCACGGTCTAGCTCCTGCATGGTTAAGGCGACTTTATAATTTTCACGATTAAAAGAGTGGAAAGAAGGCGGCCGTGCCTCCTCTACCTGTTTGCGAGGGAGAAAGGCAGGGTGGTAATGGGCAGAGCTCGAAACCTCCGCAAAGAAACATCCCAATGCGTTGGAAACAGCAGCGGGGTCCACGAGGACTGCGTTCTCCACGGTCAGGCCAGGAATCGGGGAGTGGACCTTGATGCCGGATAAACGGCGTAGGCCACCCCAAACAACCGTGGAGGGAGTAAAACGGTTAAAAGAACTAGTAAAAGCAGTCCAGCAAGCTTTTTTGCTGTCGTGTATGATACAACGACATTGCGCTCTCATACGCTTATAATTGATGCAATTCTCCAAAGTTGGGTGGTGGCGGAAGGTGCGTAAAGCACGGCGCCGGGCTCTAAGCGCGTCGCGGCAGGCTGCAGTCCACCAAGGGACCTGGACACGACGTGGAGAAGAGGATGTACGAGGTATGGAACGTTCAGCAGCGGTGAGAATAACCTCTGTGAGGTAGTCGACCTGACTGTCACAGTTGGGAAAATTCTGATCATGAAAAACAGCCACGGAAGAATAAAGCCCCCAGTTGGCTTTGGAAATGTTCCAACTGGTGGGACGAGGAGATGGGGAATGATGCAGGAAATGGATGATACAAGGGAAATGGTCACTTGAGTACGTGTCAGAAAGTGCATAC
This sequence comes from Locusta migratoria, assembly GCA_026315105.1. NCBI lineage: Eukaryota > Metazoa > Arthropoda > Insecta > Orthoptera > Acrididae > Locusta > Locusta migratoria. The sequence continues at coordinate 306,926,743 of CM048746.1, forward strand.
CACTCAAACCGACCGGCAAGCTGAGGAGTGCATATTGCGAGGTCTATATGGGAGTAAGTGTGTGTTGTGTCAGAAAGGAAGGTCGGTGCACCGGTGTTGAGGCAGACAAGATCGAGGTGTTGGAGAAGGTCCACCAAAAGGGAGCCTCTCTGACTAGTTGCCGGAGAGCCCCATAGGGGGTGGTGGGCATTAAAGTCGCCTACCAACACGAAAGGTGAAGGGAGCTGGTCAACAAGGTGTAGCACATCTGCCCTATTAAGGGCAGATGACGATGGCGAATAGATATTACAGAGGGAGAAGGTAAATGTGGATAAAGTGATGCAGACGGCAAGTGCCTGTAGGTGAGTATGCAAGGAAATGGGATGGAAATAGACATCGTCTCGAAGGAGCATCAGAACCCCTCCATGGGCTGGGACACCTTCCATGGGTGGCAGGTCGAACCGCACAGAGGTGTAGTGTGGAAAGTCTGCACGATCATGTGGACGCAACTTAGTTTCCTGGAGGCAGACTAGAAGCGGGCAGTGCAATCGAAGGAGTAGTTTTAACTCCTCCCGATTAGAACGAATGCCGCGAATATTCCTTTGAAGGAGCGCCATGATAAAAATGAGAGAAGAAATAAGGATAAAAACCAACTAGCAAGTGGGGTCACCTCGACGGCCGCTGAGGACCGGATTTCGAGGGAGCACTGCTATCGCTGTCCAGGGGCAAAGGGTCGTGGTCGATAGGTTCAACCGCAGCGCCTGCTACCTCCCTGAGTTGATCAGGAGGGGCAGTTTCCACCACCGGTAGAGGGCCGGGTGCCCGGCAGACGGAGCGACCCGGTGAAACAGAAGACGGCCGAGGCCAGCAACTGTTGGACGGCGTGACGGAAGGGTCACGCCTCGGCGGGGAAGGAGAGGAACTCTTTTTCTTGTCAGCTCTTCTGGAAGAGTGACGGCGGGAAGAGGCAGTTGACGGTTGGGAAGCCTGAGAACGCAGAAAATCCTCACGGACGGGTTCCTTTTTCAAGGTCCGGGCATCTTGTTTAGGTGCCTGCGGTTTACTAGAGGTTGACGAAGACTGTACACCTTAGAAGCAGCAGGAGGAAGCGGGGACGTGGAACGGGCAATCTTCGGGCTGGCGGATCGCACAACTGTGTCAGCGAAAGTGAAGTCACAAGTCTGGGTACTGGAATCCTTGGTAGGTCGAGTTGAGGTGAGTATCTTACTGTATGTACTCGCTTGGAGGACAGTGGGCTTTCGACTCGCCAACAACTTTCGAGCGGCAGATGTCGATACCTTCTCCGTACCCGAATTTGCTGGATTACCTTCTCATCCTTGTATACAGGGCAGTCGCGAGAGGAAGCCGCATGGTCACCGTTGCAGTTTAGGCAGTGAGGGGACGGAGCTGGGCAATCCCCCTCATGGGCGTCCCTACCACAAGTGACACACTTTGCTGCATTTGAGCAATGTTCACGGGTATGGTTGTACCTGTGGCACTGAAAACAGCGCGTTGCGTTAGGTACATAAGGGCGGACGGAGATGACTTCATACCCTGCTTTGACCTTCGATGGGAGGTCAACTCTGTCGAACGTCAAAAACACAGTACGAGTCGGTGTCAGTTGGTTATCGACCTTTTTCATTACCCTATGGACGGCTGTCACACCCTGGTCGGACATATAGGATTGGATGTCTTCATCAGACAACCCGTCAAGGGATCTCGTGAAGACTACCCCCCGTGACGAGTTGAGTGTGCGATGTGCTTCCACCTTGACAGGAAACGTGTGTAACAGTGTAGTCCGGAGTAGTTTCTGAGCTTGGAAGGCACTTTCCACTTCCAGCAACAATGTGCCATTGCGCTGATGTGAACAGGTTTTAACAGGGCCAGCAATTGCATCTACACCTTTCTGTATAACGAAAGGATTGACAGAATTGAAATCCTTTCCGTCAGTGCGAGAGACAACAAGAAATTTAGGTACATTAGGCAGAGTCTTTTTTTGCTGAGGCGAATCTAACTTACGTTTCTGGGTCAACGTCACTAAAGAAGAGAAGGAAGTCATCGCGGAAGTGTCCCCCGTGATTACCGGCGTCTCCGATGGCGCGCTCCTTCCTAGTGGGGGCCCTCTCCGAGGGCTTACCCGCCTTAGGTGATTGTTCACACCTCAGGTCACACCTCCCGAGAACTGACGGAGGGCCCAATTGGCACGTTCGGAAGGTACCAGCTCGGGTAATCACCCCTCCCTGGGCCTGGCCTTTACCAGGGGGTACGTACGTGCCCTACTTGTCTACCCGGGGCGGGGAATTACGTGTTACCCCGTCACCTGCTACGCATGATAATGCGTTGGCCGGCCTTCAGACACGCACAGGGAGGAAAGAAGAAGAATAAAGGAAGTGAAGAGAAAGAAGGAAAGAAGTGTCTCAAACGCCGAGGCGGAGACTAATGAGGAGGAGAAGAAGGCTAGGAGAGTACAAGGAGAGAAAGACAGAAACAAAGGGTAAGAAAGGAAGGAACGAAGGAAGAAAAACGACAACAAGAACCACCGTAGCTCACGAAATATACCCGTCTCCGGGCGATGGCATAAACCGGGAGGGAAAGTAAAGCAGCCTGGGGCATAAGAAAGGCTGCTCCGGCTCGGGGCCCCATGCGCGCCACACACGTACCCACAAAAGAACTGTGGGCCCCCTGGGGGGGTTTACTTGTCATGTCATGGTGTAGTGTGGCGATGTTGGGAAATGCTAAATCTGACCAATTGTGGCACATCTGGAGAGCACCAATCAAATATTAACTCTAAAATAGTAAAACCCTCTTCCATATATGGGTCTTTACAATATCGAAAATGTTCTCTACAATTACTGATACAGTTCGTTTATTGAGGAAACAATGGCACATACAAAAACCCATCAACCATAGAGAACTCCATTAATTATTTACTTCTTTATCAGCGAAAAAAATAAAAACCTTATGGAGGGGTTGTAGCCACAGACGAAGTCCACATTCATTTAACAACTACACCATATTGTGCACAGTTCAATATACAGTTACAGACTGGTAAAAATATGGCAGCTGAGAATAGGCTAGCCCGCAAAGAGCTTAAAAAAAGATATTCAGTTATTGGAAGAGTCAGTAGGGTGCTATCACCACTACACAATCCCCACCCCCTGCGGTACGGAGTACACCTGTTGACTTAGGGGGAGGGGGGGAGGCGACGACAGCCGCCGTTGTCACAAGTCGAGGAGTCCTCGACAGTCAGCTCCACTGCCAAGTTCGTAGAGTCGTGGAGGCAGCGTGTGCTGGGGCCGAAGAATGGTAGGGTGGTTGTTGTTGTTTTTAAGGAGAATAAGCAGCTATATTATCAATCCCCTGTTCCTAGCTAGGAGTCTACTGTCAGAAGCTTAAGACATAAAACACTGGAGAGAGAAACTCACATAAGGTACAGTCTGACAAACAATTCGCAGATAACACAAAAGAAAGACACGCAATAGGTAAAATACAAAGTCGGGAACAGAGCTAAAACAGAACAGCAGAGTATCATGGCTGGCTGATCACAAAGGTAATAAAGGATGAGCCAGCCATACTGCGCACACACACACTAAAAACCACTTGGCATTCGACACAAAAGTCAAAAAAGGACACCAAAATTTTGGATAGGTGCAGACCTGAGAGGTCAGGCTGTAACACCCACCACTAGATGGAATTGTAAAAACCAGGTGAGCGAATAAAACTTATAACAGAGTTAGCCACGGAGGCATCTTCACCTAAAACTGAGGGTAGTGCATCTGGTAGATTAAAAGATTCCTGCAAATTGGCTAAAAGTGGACAGTCCATCAAAAGACGGACTACCGTCAGAGCTGCTCCACACCGACGGGGCCTCATGGCGAAGGAGGTACCCATGCATTAGCCAAGTATGGCCAATTTGCAAATAACAACAGAGTCCTGACGAGGGCCCTCACAGAGGTCTTCCATGTGCCAGTGGAGCATTTCATGGTGCGGAGATTATTCGTGATGCTCGAGTCGGCTCATTTGGAATTCCAAGTCCCTAGTATCTTGTGGTTCAACTCCCAACAGAGATCCCCTTCCTGGAGACCAATACCCAAGGGACGTGAAGTGGTGGTGTGCTTGGCTAACTGATAGACGCATTCACTGCCTGATATACCAATGTGGCCTGATGTAAAGACGCTACTACCTCGAGGCAAGGATCGCTGTTCACTATGGTCACCACAAATGAAGGCATACCCAGCACAGCCATCGACCAGAGAACCGTCTGTGTAAATCACTTCCACACTGTGAAATGATGAGAGCAGTGCTCGGAACTGGCAACGGAGATTCAGTGGTGGTACTGAGGCTTTTGAATCCCAGGACAGGTCCAACGGAATCTGCAGGCTAGGAATGCACCAAGGAGGGGTATAGGAAGAGCAGTGGAAAGTAGGAGTGAAGGTAAGGGATTTAAGGGATGAGAGAAGGGAATGGGCACAGACCGCGATCGGGAGACCCGACCTGTACTGTCATGGAGGTGGGAGTGCAGCAGTCGGAAATATAAGCCTGTGATTGGGGCGGGACAAAGTATTAACACAGACAGCGTAGAAAGCTAGTAATTATTGCTGGCAGAACTGCAGGGGTGGGAACCCCGGCCTCAGCAAGGAAGCTTGTCACTGGGCTTGTGCGAAAAGCCCCCGTTGCTAGACGGATATGAGTATGAAGGATAGGGTCTAAAAACTGCAATGCACAAGGCACTGCCGAATCATACATGAGACTCCCATAGTCCAGGTGTGATTGTACAAGAGCCTTGTAGAGCTGCAGGAGTGTTGGATGTGCGGCTCCTCAAACAGTGTGGCTAAGGTAGAGTAAGATGTTCAGGTAGCGCCAGCACTTTTGCTTAAGCTGTTGAATGTGTGGTACCCAAGTGAGCCAGTTGCCGAAGAGCATGCCGAGAAAGTGATGCGTCTTCTTGACACTTAGCAGTTGATCAGCCAAGAAGATCTCTGGGTCCAAGTGAACAATCTAACGATGACAAAAGTGCACGAGTTGGGTTGATGCAGAGAACTGGAATCCATGTACCCATGAATGTGCCTTTGTAATTGCTCCCTGCAGACGCCTTTCAGCAACAATGATGCTTGAGGAGCTGTAATAAAGACAAAAATCATTGCCAAATAGGGAGCAAGACACCGATGAACCTACTTCAGCTATGACACCATTTATTGCCACCAAAAAGAGGGGGACACTCAGAACAGAGCTCACCGGGACACAATTCTCCTGAGAGTGAATGGAACTCAAACAAGTACCAACCCTAACACAAAAGGTGCAAAGGGAAAGGTAGTTCTGGATGAAGATTGGAAGAGCACCCCGGAAACCCCATCCTGCAGTGTTGCCAGTATGTGGTGATGCCAGGCGGTGTCGTATGCCTATGAAGATCGAAGAAGACGGTGACAAGGTGGTCACGCCGAGCAAAAGCTTGACGGATGGCTGACTCAAGAGATACAAGGTTGTCAATGGTGAAGCGACCCTGACGAAAGCCCCCCATTACTGAGCCAAGAGTCCACGATCTTCTAAGTACCCACATGAGCCACCAACTCACCAGACATTCAAGGAGCTTGCAGAGAATGTTGGTGTGGCTAATCAGGCGGTAACTATTAGCCTCCTGTGGGTCGGCACCAGGTTTTAACACCAGGATAACAATACTATCCCGCCATTACGATGGGAAAATACCTTCAGCCCAGACACGATTAAACAGGGTGAGCAGTTGGTGTCAAGAATCTGCTGACAGGTGCTGATGGAACTGGTTATGGACATGGTCTGGTCCTGGTGAAATGTCAGGGCATCCAGCTAGGGCACTTTTGAACTCCCATGCACTAAATGGAGTGTGATATGTCTCCTGGCGGCCCGTGCGGAACGATAATGTCTGTCTCTCAGCTGGATCTTTAAGGGTGTGTCTACAACCACCGATGCAGAACAACATTTGTAAAGTCTGCCATTTGCACTGCAAAAGCAGTGGAGTCTGTGCATAGGATACCGTGGGATTGAAGACCGGATGCCTGACAGTGGGCGGTGTCCGAAAATGCGTCGGACTTGGGACCAAACCCGAGATGAAGAAGTGCAAGTGCCGATGGTGGCAACGTACTGCTCCCAAGATATCTGCTTACTCTGCTGGACGAGTCACTGAGCTCGGGCCTGGAGACGCTTAAAGGCAGTCAGGTGTTCAATCGAAAGGTGATGCCAGTGGTGTTGCAGTACTTGCCGACATTCCCGGTTGGCCTCTGCGATTTCTGGAGTCCACCAAGGCACCAACTTACGTCTGAGCAGGTCCCGAGAACTGGGGGCTGTGGCCTCAGCGGCAGAAACGATGGACACAGTAACCTGGTGAACTGCCATATCAATGTCTGAAGAAAGTGGAGCAGCTACCACAGCAACCAAGGTGTAGGCTGCAAAAATCTGCTCGGCAGAGTGACCACTAGAATGGGCAGTAAGCAGGTTGGAACTGAGACAGAAGAATGGGAAAATGGTCGCAACTACATAGATCATCGTGTACCTTCCAGCTGAGATGCGAGAGAAGGCTTGGGTTGCTAATGGAAAGGGTAACAGCTGAGTATATGCTGTGTGCCATTCTGAAGTGCCTGTGTTGAGGAGGCAGACGTCCTGCTGTGTCAGTACAGTATCAACATCCCTACCATGACGGAAGATCTCGGCTCCATCCCACAAAGTGTGGTGGGTATTGAAGTCCCCCAAGAGGAGGAATGGTGAGGGAAGTTGAGCAACCAGACAGCAAGGTCAGCAGGGGAGACAATCTCATCTGGTGAGAGGTACAGGGAGAGGATGGTTAAGTTCCTGCATTAACCTAATGCGAACATCCACTGCCTCTAGGACTGTGCAAAGAGGCACAAGGTCACTGGGGATAGCAGCGAGGACATAAACACAGACACCACCAGAGACTGTCTTAAATGGAATGGTTGTTATAGTAGCCCTGATACCCCGAAGGGAAGCGGTCCACTGGGCAGGAAACCACGTTTTCTGTAATGCCAAACAGAACACAGGGAATCTGTATAAGAACTGCTGCAACTCAGCTAGACGATTGAATAAACCACTGCAATTCCAACGAAAAATTTGATTAACTCCGTGCAGGAAGGCCATGATGTAGGACACAAGATCAGCAGTCGAAAATTTACATCATCAACCATTGGCTCAAATGTCTCACTGAGGGTCAGATCCTCAGGAGACGCGAGGATCTCCACCTCATCTTCTGAGGCAGATGATGTAGGTATCTGTGACTTTGAAGTCACTGAGGAGTCCTCCTTGGTCTTTTTCTTCTTAGCCTCACGCTGCCCTTTTGCTTTTAAGGGCTGGGGGGACTTCTCACAAGTGGTTTCAGGGCCCGATGTCGATCGGGAAAACGAGCAAGGGGGCGCAGTGGTAACACACTGGACTTGCATTTGGAAGGAAGGTGGTTCAAATCCACCTCCGGCCAGCCAGATTTCGGTTTTCCGTGATTTCCCTAAATCAATCCAGGCAAAAGCTGGGATGGTTCCTTCTAAAGGGCATGGCTGATTTCCTTCCAAATCCTCACCCTAACATAGCGTAAGCTCTGTCTCTAATGTCCACTCTGTCGACGGGTCGTTAAACTCAAAGTTTCCTACCTTCCTTTGATCGGGAAGCCCGTCGACTAGGGGCGGGTGGATCCTACAGCCTCTGGCTGGGGTCCTCCAATCCACTCGTGGAAGCCTCGGGAGAGGGTGCCCCAAGGGACCCCTTCTGGGCAAGAGGAGACAGGGAAGACTGTTGCTTCTCTGGCTGGAGTGTGGGGACTGGAGTCCCCGATGGTGGGGTGGATATTGGTCCCACAGGTGTCAGGGGAGCAATGTATGAAGATGTGCCCCCACCCATTGAGAGGACAGTGGAAGGTTGATGGCCTGTAGGGCCCACAGATGGAGAAAACACTGGTGATGCCATTCTCAAAGAAGCTAGTACCACTGTGGCTGCGGCAAAAGATTTGACATGTGTACGGGATGAAGCCATTCATATTTCTTCCGCACCTCAGAGAAAGTCAGCTGGTCCAGGGTCTTTATTTCCATTATTTTCCTTTCCTGATGTAAGGTACTGCAGTTCAGCGAGCATTGCGGATGATGTTGCCCACAATTAATGCAAAGGGGATGTGCGGTACAAGTGGTGTCCAGGTGTGATGGCCACCCACATTCCCTGCAGGTTGGGCTGGAAGTACAATGGGAGAAAATGTGACCAAACTTCCAGCACCAGAAACACCACAAAGGGAGAGGGACATACGGCTTCACATCACACCGGTATATCATTATCTCAACCTTCTCAGGCAGTGTATCACCTTTAAAGGCCAAGTTAAAAGCACCAGTGGCAACCCTGTTGTCTTAAGGTCCCCTGTACACCCACAGGACGAAGTGAACCCCTTAACGTTTCAGGTTCCCTCGCAGCTCTTCATCAATCTGGGACAGGAGATCTATGATAGATTAGCCCCTGGACCATGTTTCAAGATTTGTGGGCTGCAATACTCAACACAACATCTCCCAGCTTGTCGCAGGCAAGTAATGCCTGCTGGGCTAGAGACGCTGTCTGTATCAAAACAGCCCTACTCCTCACCTTTGAAAATGATGCCACTTCATGAAAATGATCTTCGAGGTGGTCGACGAAGAACTGAGGCTAAGTGGACGTAAAGGACTCTCCATCAGTATGTGCACAGACTAAGTATTATGGGGAATATGGCTCCGATCAATTTAGGCCCCTGCATTCCTCCCATGGGGTGGAAAGGGAAGGAAACGTCTTGGGATCATATGTTGTCACATTGAATTCTGTCTTGCCATGCTTAGAGATGCCATTTTTGCGTCCGGCAATGCTATTACTTGCTCGTTTCATCATGGTCCCACGAGCAGCTAGGGAACTATACATCTGCCCAGGCAGAACGCAGCTTGCCTGGATAAGCCTTATACATCTGAGGTCGGCAGGTTCCTCAGAGGTTGCTCACTAGCGACTGTCCAACCTCAACAGCCATGCATCTCCCCGCCACGCAGCTTTTTAATAGAGGTTTGTACCACGCTCACACCCTGGGCGATTAAGCCAAGATCCCCGGGCTCTGAAATGTACAACATTCCACCATCACACCAAATGATGGTCATTGAAGCACGCACAGAGTGTACAGTGTGGTGGACTGTTGGCGCGACACAGTCCGCAGCTCGGGACCCTGGGTTTGCCAATCCCGTACTTGTGTGTGTGTGTGTGTGTGTGTGTGTGTGTGTGGCGGAGCCACCTGTGTGTGATTGTTGCATGATGGCTGCCAGACTGGCACACGGTGAAGTTGCCATGGCAGCATAGGTGGCGAAGCCACCTGCATACGAGTGCAACATGGCTGCATGGTTGCACTTGTGGCCCCCGGCAAGAGTGGGAGCGTCAACTTCACGGACTCAGAACATGGTTTTGGTGTGGCAGGTGCAACAACAGGACCTTGTACACCCAAAATACCATGTGACAACGTAACACTGTGACAGTTTGAATTGATATTATTAGCATTGTATATCACCATGATGTGCTGGGAAGGTTGCCCTGAGGCTGGGGAATTTAAAGTTTCCAGTTCTCAGGTCAGCAGAAAGTGCATGCTGTGAGGTGCAGAAGTGGGCATAAGAGGGCAGAATGTACGCACAGCCTAGACAGCACCTGAGATTGGCATGACAACTGAGTAGAATTTATACAACCACAATTGGGCAGGGAAGGGGAACTGAACTGTCAATATCACTGTCAACCTTGTGCACTGTCCCAATGTCACTGTTTACAGTGGCGCCAAGATTTTTCTTATGCAGGATGTGATATATTGAATCATCAGGAATGAGGGAAACCTGATCAAGGTTAGTCACTTGCCCGAGTAATAGTGGTGATAAGTAGGTAGGGATGTCATGAGGTCACAAATAAAATCAATATGCTTGTGAAGGTGCTGTATAAAACATAAGTAAGGAGCAGTGGCATCGAGTGAATAGTGGTCGAATATCTGTTCTCCCAAGACGAACCAAGTTGTCAGAGTATCACATGAAAATGGTGGCAGCTTGGGCAGGTGTTCCGGTGAAGGAGGAGGAGTAAAACATTGCACCTGAGGCCCATGTTCTGCAGCAGCTGTGTCTGTTTGTTGATGGTGTGGCAATGCCACGGCATCATGTGATGTGCAGAGGTCCCTGGTGGGACTGAGAAAGCAAACAGTTGCATGGCGACATGGTGTGACAGATCAACACAGAAGGGTGACTCAGCAGCAGCACCAAAATATGTTGGAAAAATGAGCGGTTGAGTGCACGAGAACATGAAAGACTCATGTGAGCGGATGAGGGTGGCACAGGTGGTTTTGGCGCAGCAGGTGAGTCCCAAAATTCCGAGCATGACTGCACACCATACACATTGTTATTTGACAAAATGTTCATGCAGGCAAAGTCACTCAAAAGGTTATGAGTGTCAAAAGCAGCAGCACTGTGGAAACACTGCACTGGTGGTTGCACAAAATAAGGTTGGATGGCATTGTTTGTCACCGGAACTGTGCTCTAAGAAAAAGGTGCAGCAGAAACTTTCAAGAAGGATCCCGAGCCATAAACTGAACTCGAGGAAGAGTCCGGAACATGTCCACTGATAGGTGCACAGGGTGCTGCAGACTGGAGAAGGTCTTGTGAGAACGAAGCACTGTTCAACTATTGGCCAGGCATGTGAGCCGCTGAGTGACACATTGAAGTATACGGTGGAACAGCGGCGGGCCGTAAATTTAAATTTGTAGCACTGAAAAATGAACTGTTAACATTTGGCATGGGCTGATGTTGTGCACATGCAAAAATGTTTATTGAACAACAGATTGTTCAAGTCTTGAGCACTGTAGGGAATGTTCAGTGTAACAAAGCCCAAGTCCACTGTGAGACATTGATGACTGTTATGATGGTTCAAAGCCAAAAGGAGCCTGCAAATATAGCCAGACCGGTTGCAAAGGCATTGAAGTGAAGACGTATGATGAATCTTTAAGTACAGGTAAGTCCATGGATGATATTGGGGCCAGAATATAGCTCCAAGTAGGTCACACAGGAGAAGTCATTGTGGCAGGAGACCGTTAGTACACAACTTATCGTAAAAACAAGAGAAAATTGGTGCGGGCAGCATGGAACTCACTACAAACACGGACATGGAACACAACAATGGGATCACCTAAATGGAAATTTGGAGGAGTTGTAGGCCCAGATAAAGTTCACATTCATTTACCAACTATGCTTTATTGTACACAGTTCGAGATACAATTACAGACTCATAAAAATATGGCAGCTTGGAAGCAGCTGACCCGCAAAGAGCTTAATGAATGAAAAATATTCAGTTCTTAGAAGAATTGATAGGTGCTATCGCCGCCACAACCTCTTCCATGTGTGTCTTCAAAGTAACAGAAACAGAATAAAATACACATTTTCTGCATCCCATGAGACTTTTTAACCATATTAATATAACATTAACTTTAGAGGTTTCTTGTCTTGTGCTGACTGCAATTAAGATAAAGACGTGTTTAATTTTATATTTGTAAAGCATCTTCTGTGGTTCTGTAAATGAGACATAGGTTTGTGCAATTCATTTTGTATATATAGATTAAATAGTTTTTAAAAAACTTTTTGTGAACTTTATGTGTTTTTAAATTAATGTATAGTTGTCTACTCACAGTGTAACTGACTCTTCCTTATATCCCACTGCCATTTTTCCATCTTGTTGGTTGGGATTGGTTGGTTTGAGACTTGCGTTTTATGAATGTACATGGCAAATTTCACCTGTTTTTGTATCATTTGTTTCTTTTTATATTTTCCCCCTTTTCATTAGTTACCACTTCACTTTTTCTATACTGCGTAAAGTTTGCACATTACCCATTTTGGCCCAATTTAGGTTATAGTAGTTACACTAAAAGTGGGCCTTTGCGATCCCCTTTTGACAACTCCAAATTTAAATGAAAATAAAGCCTTAACCATTCATCTGACACGGAAACTCAATACATGAGATTGTAGAGAAGAAATTTCAGATGTTCAGATGTTTGTATAGCTTATGGTGCTTAACTACGGGGTCATCATCAGTCCCTAAACTTACAAACTAATTATGAACTAACTAACACTAAAGACGGCACAAATATTCATGCCCGAGGGGGGATTCGAACCCCCGACGTAGTGGCCATGACTGGTCCACGCCTCATTCCCCTCGGCCGGCGAGAAGAAATTTTCTACAACATTGCTCTCTAATGTTTTCTTCATATATCAGATCGTTTTACAGATATTTGCAAACGTAATGGCGATTTTACGATGTCTGTCTCTCTGTCTTCTGTCTATCCGTAACATGTTCCCACTTTTTAAGTTGAACCATTCAACCAATCAACACCAAATTTTATAGACATTTGTAGGCCGTCAGACACCAGAACCTCCCTTTTTCAAATTGATCGGACAAAAAATATATTAGTAACACTAAAAAAAGCCATTACTAATGTAATTGTAATTGCAAACAAACCATACATCTGATACGAAAATTCAATAAATTTGTAGAGGAGAATATTCTCTACAACTTTGCTCTCTTACGTTTTTTTCATATGTCGTACCATTTGAGAGATATTTGCAAAAATAAAGACGATTTAACACCGTCCATTGATTTTCAGAAAACCAGCCATTCGGAGAAGTCACGTGACATTCCACGCCCAGAACTCTCTCTGGCATACGCCATCTTGGGTTCTGTATTTGATGATTTTCTTATTATAACTTACACATTGTCATTTATAAGCAATGGCACACTGAAGAATTAACAAAAACACGTAGTTCTTCGTATGATAAATAATAATCTAGTGTCTAAAAATGCCATATTAGCATTAGTTAACACCGCCCATCAATAGTATGATATTAAATTGTGAATTTTGTGATTGTTTGCCGTATTGTAGTGTTCAGCACGTTGGATTGTAATACATATGGTCAGTGGTTCGGAACCTGCCACTACAAAAAAATTTTTACTCCTTTTTCCTAAAAGGGTTTCACACAATCTTATTTTAATTAAATGGAGGTATGTTCTTAATATTTAAAGTTGTGCATATGTAAGAATGCTCCCTCTAAAATGGGTGTTTGTTCTATTTCGTGAACATGCCGTGAAATACATAACAACAAACTGAAGCATATACCCGCAAATAGAAGAGTACTGTAATAATGAACATTCTCAACACCGTGCTGATACTGGTAGTTTCGTATATAAAGGAAGTCATAGATTTCTGTGGCAAACGTGGTTCCTAAATGAAACTGAAGGAAACTGTATACATTGCAATAAATTACATTGTTTATTTCTTTTCTAAGCAATTATTCACTATGAATATATTGAAATCAATGCATCTACTAAAATGTTTGTCTTTGACATGGTTGCTATGGACGCTTTAACATAGATTGTATTACCTTTATGTAGTTCAGATATGACTTTGTTCATGTTACACTGTTCTGCACTAAATTAAAGAGAAAATATTCTATTTCAAACCGTGGTTATGTTTTCTTTTACAGCTAAAATCACAAATGGAGTAAGTGTGGTAATACTGAACAGTTCTACAGTATGTCTGCCTAAGTGTACTTGTGCCTGTGTAAATGTGTGGGTGTGTGTGCATTTATTTACCCTCCATTTTTTTCCCCCAGGGTAAGTCTTTCCTGTCCCGGGATTGGAATGGCTCCTTACCCCCTTCCTTAAAACCCTCATCATTTCCTTTTCCCTCTCCTTCCCTTCTGCCTGATGAAGCAGCTAGGCTGCGAAAGCTAGCATTTGTGTGTGTGTGTGTGTGTGTGTGTGTGTGTGTGTGTGTGTGTGTGTGTGTGTGTGTTTATTTGTTGCTATTACTGCCTGTGCCCCTTCGCCTGGTAAGTGTACTTCATCTATTTTTTACGTATATTTTTCCTGTTAGGAATTTTTCTACACAAAGTTAGTACTATCATTGTGTCATTTACAACAGTCAATGTGACAGTATCTCCCCAATTAATGTAAATGTTTACACAATTTGTTGGTATGTATTTCATGGCATGTTCTCAAAACAGAACAAATGCAGTTTTCAGAGAAAGTGCTGTTACCTTTGAACAACTCAGAATATTGCAGAATGTAGTTGTGTTCAGTTAACATGAGTGTGCGAAAACCTTTGAGGAAGCAAGAGGGAAAAAATTGTTGGTGGTGGTTATATATTCTTCATGGAGATCGATGATTTGCGGTTGTTCATGTTTTTTCATGTTCGTTTTGGGTTGTTCATTGAGATTTTACTCAGTTTTTTATTACAGATGGCGATGATCCAACACTGTCTGAAGAGAAGGCCTTCACGCTCCTGAGCCACGTCACGCAGAGTAGATCGCGATTGCATAGCTCACTATCTGGCTGATGCGGCACAGCCAGCCAGTGAGCTACGTGATCGTTTTCTACTCTGCGTGATGTGGCACAGGAGAATGCAGGCCTTCTCTTCAGACGGTGTTGGTTGAGCGCTATTTCTTTTTCTCTCTTTTCACTGGTTCTTCGGTCTGATCCATGGCCAGTAGGTTTGATCGGTATTTTGTGGACATTGGTTTGTTTTGTTCTATTTTGATCGCTTCGTCGATCAGTCCGTTTTCTCATTACAAATGGCGTCGAGCTACCATGCCGGCAACCCTCTGACCGAGAGCGCTGAGCCACCGTGCCCTGGCGAGTTATGAACCACCGTCTAACATGTTCATACATCACAAACTCGCCAAGTACGCTATGGCAAACAGCTGCGAGAGTAATTGGTAATTTTCATACCATCAATGGCAGGTATTAACTAACTAACATTAGATTATGAAACTTCCTGGCAGATTAAAATTGTGTGCCGGAACCAGGATTCGAACAAGACACCTTTGCCTTTCGCAGGCAAGCGTTTGCCCGCGAAAGTCAATGTTCCCAGGTTCGAGTCCTGGTTCCGGCACACAATTTTAATCTGCCAGGAAGTTTCATATCAGCGTACACTCCGCTGCAGAGTGAAAGTTTCATTCTGAAAACATGAGATTATAATTCATTGTCCTAAGAACGACGCGTTTTGGATCATTTTCAGTGGGCCGTTGCTTTGAAATGACAACGCTTTAGTTATAATAAGAAAATTATCAAGTAAAGAAAGCAAAATGGTGTACGCAAAAGAGATCGTCACGTGACCGATTTACGAATGCCAAATGTATGCTACATTTGTTCCAGATTATACTCATTCGTAACCAATACAGGCAGAGAAAATAAACTGTGAAACTACAAAGGCAAGACAGGTGATAATATTTTAACGGGGAAAAAAAAATTATGTAAATGTAGGGCAGATATTAAAATGATATTTTAAAGAGGTAAAAGTTCAAAAAAGAGTATGTTTATAAAAGCTAAACTCAAATGTCATAAATTTGGCTGTCAAAATACAGTAAGAAAGAATATTACATTTTGGGTGCACAGATATTATCACAATAGCAGAGTCATAATCTTATCACTATAATTTCTTATTATTTACATAATTATTTTTGTCCAAAATGTACGCAAAAAATTATAAAATACAAATCTAAAGTTGGCCTTGAAACATGTCAGTGCGATTTTTTTTAGTGGAATACCTTTCAGTTTCTTTATCACTTCAAGATGGAAAACCTCTCATAGTTAATTTTAACAGCAGCTGCAGAAGGTAGTTACACAACTAAACATAATGGAATATTGTTTACTGTGAAAACAAAATGTATGTTACTAGCTACTATCTGTTAGCTGCCTTTATCTGAGCAACGATGGGTCAGCTCCAGCCATTGCCAACATTGCCACACACCACACTACACGGCAAGTAAACTTTTACCTTTTCACTGTGTCAAGTTCAAATAATTGGAAAGTTATATTTACTGCAACCAAGTTCCATTTGTTTGCAGAATGTTTATCTGCTGGGCTATTGGCATGACAGATCTAAGCACTTCTTTCCATTGGTGAAATATTCATTGTTACTTTGCATCAAGAGCATAATCCAATCAGTTGTTATTTGGTGTCACACATAACCCATGGATAAACTGACTTATCAGTTCTAATATCAAGTGATATTTTGTTTTGGCACTATGGAAAAATGTTACACTATGAACCATCTTATATTCTGGGTCAACTGTGTGTGTGCGTGCAGTTAAGGTTGACTCACACTGTCCGTATCCTCTACTGAACATTTCTGTTTCTCAACGTCTCTGTTCCACCTCAAACGAAGGATTACTAAGTTTTAACTTCCCTCCAACAACGTGGTAATTAGGGGCAGAGTACAAGCTTGGACTGTGTTTTTGTTAAGGATGTGGAAGGAAATCGACAATGCTCTTTCAAAGAAACTATACCAGTATTTGCCTAGAGTGATTTAGAGATATTATTAAAAAAACCCTTATCCGGTTGGTCAGAAGCAGGTTTGAACAGCTGCCCTCCAAAATGAGAGTCCTGTGTTCTAAACTCTGTGCCATCTCACTCCTGTTCATTCATAGGCACCATCTATTGTTATTAGCAACAACACATCAATACCAACTCTATGAAGTTATAAGTTTGAATCAGCAAAATGCTTGCATGCATAAGGAAGAGATTCTGGAAGGGGTTTTCCAACACAGGATCAAGCAAAAGAAAAATTATCTGTGAAGTACAGATGTAATACTGAGGTAGTGAGCAAGATGGAATGTTGCAGTCATTATTCAAATGTGAAAATTTTGAGTAAATAAAGATAGCAATTCATTAAAGCTGTGATTTCACACAGTCACACATTGAGATAAAATTGCATCCCTCAAAGAGAGAGCCACATTAGGAAAGAAAGTACATCATGTCATATGGTTTAAAATGTTGAGATAAAGACAGAACTCTGATAATATCAAAATATTAAAAAAGTATTTGTATACAAAATATTACTCCTCAAGCATGTACACCTAGCGGGCAACAGGCCTTTATATTTTTATTTTATACTAGTATTGCCTGTGGTCGAAAATCTACCAATTGTGTTTACAATGGTCACTGGGAGTAAAATTTTACGTATCATGTCGGCGGGCTCGCGTGATTATGTTGGCAACATCAACAATCTTTGCCAATTTGTTCGAACCACATAGAATGACTATTAGTGTATCGTACAGGCCATATGTGGTTCCTCCTATCAATGAACAAACACCAAAATGGTGGATATTAAGAAAATTGTTCAAGGATATAAAAAAGCGCAATTAAATTAGTTCAATAGTGGAATGGAAGCTGGATCAGGCACTATACCTCTGAGATTCTGCCAAAGGTTTTGCTATCCTTCCAACTGAAGGATATCATAGTTAGTTGAAACAATCAGATGTACCAAAACACTTGGGGGAGGGGGAAGGGGGGGGGGAGAGGGGGGAGGGGCTGAAACCACAGGTTGTCATTTTCAAGAAGGGTTGTTGAACTGATACACCCCAATTTTGCACATATTAATGTCACCATAACACCTGGGTTCAAAACAAGACAGTCTAAGTGATTCTGCATACAGAAATGAAGTCTGTACACTGATGATGACTGTGTCAGGAATAAAAAAGGAAGAAAATGCATCTTACTGCTGTCCTTCATTCAATTTGAGATCCACAATTAGAGGTCTCCATTGCTGAAGTCAATCTGTTGTAATTGGTGAACATGTTTGTTCTGGCACATTATAATCTTTCTGAGTCACATTAATCTAATCCATAAACATCAACGTTTTACTCCTAAACAAACAGATCTTGGGAAACACTGCCTGCTCCATTTATTCATAAACTCCCAAAAGACATACACAAATTTTTGATTCGGTGTTTTTTGACTTTCAGAAGGAGTCTGATGCAGCTCTGTGATGGAGAAAACACAAGATTACAGAGTATCACACGATATTTGTGAGTGGATTCATTGCTTCCAAAGGAAGAACCGAATATGTCAGACATACAGTTTCAAATGGATGTAGTTTGAAGTAGATGTTCCGTGATAAAGAGACTTGTACAGAAGACAGTAGCACGAAGGACTGAGTCAAACCGGTTTTGGACTGGAAAATTTCGAGAATAAAATTTTTCTAAGTAAAAACGATGTAGTGGCTAACATCAGTATGCCTAAGAGCCTTTTTGTAGTTGATAATGTCATCTGTAGGAAAGTTGAACACCAGAAGACTGCATCAAAATGCATAATGACAAAGATGGCAAACAACTGATGTAAGTAATGAAAGTTGACTCTGACTATGAATGAATGTGGTGGGTGGAGCTGAGAAATCAATGGAAACAACATATACTAACATACTTCACTATCAGACGGAAGATACTCGTTACAAATGATAAATTCCTTACACTGATAGCCACAGCTTCAACATTCATTTTGATAGACACATGTTACTGTCAAAAGAGTCCACAACATAGATGCAAACTCTGTCTGACTCTGCAATAGTCAGTACAATTCTTAAAACAGTCCTGGTATCCACAAAAGTGTTTGCATTGCTGTCTAGCAACACAGAAGGCAGGGGAAAGTGAGCCAGGGTTGCAGCAGCCGAGACATGTGGTGGGGGAAAAAAAAACACTACAATTCTACTGGATAATCACACTGCCAAGATATTGTGAGAGGCATGAAGGGATCAAGGAGAAAGGGTCACCTGCGGTAAAAGTCTCAACCGGCGGCATGGCCTAATGTACTTACGTGATGTGGTGCGCTAGTGTTGGCAACAGTCGCTGTGGATACTGGGATGAATGGCGGCACACAAGGTTTACAAGATGTGAAAATGAATGTGTTAATATCACGTTTCTGTGATTTTATTTTCGAATCACAGCATTGGAATGTAGAACAGTGCACACTTTAATACTACGCTTCTCCACATTCAATGTCTTTCTGTTCAGATGTAACACTTAGTTGTTACATAAATCAAAATGTGTATGCCTATCTCTCAAATGATATGAATTACTATGATTTTTTAAATGTCATACTTTGGTAGAACACAAACAACAATTCAAACTGTACTCTTCGATTCCTGCCTAACCACATCCTTTAATATGATGACATATTAGTAAAAATCATAACATTCCCTTGTTCAATCGCAACAATTTAAACTGTACTCTTAGGTTCCTGCCTAACCACAATCTTGAAAATCATGACATATTCATAAAAATAATAATATTTTTCTATGTACCCCTGTCGAGTCAGTAAAAGTAATTGGACTCGTAAAATGAAGATTTAAACTCACTTCAGTACCATTTCGTACAGATCATAAATTAAATAAAAATGCTATACCTGCTCTACGTTGACTAGTTCTTTTATGTACTCCTGTTCGTATCACATGCTTCAATTAACCACATAAAAATTGGAACTTGTTGTATTGTAAAAAAGGTAAAACTGCAGAGTTGACAGTAAGATGTTTAAAACCTTCATGTTCCAAACATTTGTATGAGGAAAAACAGTCCGAAATAATTGTTGTACCCGGCAAAATATTCTCTTTTATTAACTGTAGAAGAACATTCTTCCAATGCTGAGGAACAACTCTAAAGAAGCACTTATAAGTACCTCTTTCAATGGCACCGAAGACCCATCTTCCTGTTTTCTCGTTCCCTCTCCCGAACTTCTTTTTTGTGAACCACACGGCCTTCACCACGCAGTTTCTCATTCTGCCGGACACACATTTCAGTGCACACTGCACGACAAAACTGTCGCCAATTGACTACCGTTTGTTGCTCTTCCAATAAACTTCAACTGGCTTTCGTATACCCACAAATAGGTGAATTCCAGAATGGTAGCAATTGTCAACCTGCTACCGGCAAACCACAATTTATTTCTGATGGACCATTTAGTAAAATGCCCACTCCTATTGCACTTCCATGCAACACCAACAAGCCAATCTCGTGATCATTGTAGTATAGTATCCAATCCGCATTTTTTACACTGCCTTTTCTCAGCTATTAATCCATGGCATATACACCACTGAATGATGTCGCCGTGCAGTATAAGTTCCATCAAGTCCATCCAATAAATGGGATTGCCTGCCATAATCACACGAAAATACGCAAACACTCGTCAACAGCACAACCAAACTCGAACTTTAATTCTGGTGCTATAAACACGGTCAAATGAAGTCCGCGATACGAGCCGTCGGCTTTGACCAATGATGACATACCTGAGTTAAGGACAATAGTTTGTTTATAAGCAGAACGTAGATTATAGATTAAGATTTTGTGTTTAAAAAATAATGTGCAGCTTCTCTCTGATAGTTAGGTATAGGTTAACAGAGAGGTTTCTTCCCCACAAGTGAGCGCTGAATGCGTGAATTATTGTGCTGATACCTGTGATCGATAGTACATTCTGTTGTGGTATTCTGTAATTTACGAGAATAACCAAGGATTATTTATTATCTACAATACAGAAGTATTACAATATTATTGGAATAACTGAAGACTGCAATAGAAATAGTCGGCTTTGACCTATGACGTTACTAACATGGCGAAAATGACGTATATGACATGCAGACAATATGGCAAGCGAAACAATCCCAAAAAACACCAAACCACACACACACACACACACACACACACACACACACACACACAGAGAGGCAAAAATTTACAAAACAGCAATAAAATGACACTAACGGGATCAGTGTGGTAACCTGGGGGTTTTGGGCAGGGACATTCTAAGTGGTATACGACACACACACACACACACACACACACACACACACACACACACACAAACCACCCCAAAAGTAAAAATAAACGACAAAAATTGTTTCGAATACTTTAATTGACCTAATACTGCATCTCAAATGATATAGAACAACCCCCAAAATGATTAAAAACCGTCACAAATCTTATTGTAACACTTCAATTTACCACCACCTCAAATTAATCAGATGATAGCCAAAAAGACAGAACGACAAAAATGGTATTGCACACTTCAATTGATCTACACCTCAAATGAAGTATAGGACAAAGAACAACCTACACCTAGGGCTACGCTACAGATAACTTTGCAATGTATTTCCAGGTCTAGGTGGGAATATTTAAGCAAGTGATACAACCCGTCAGCTATGACCAAAGACTTAATAATCTGCGATTATCTTCATAAATTACAGATTACCACAACAAAATGTACCATGATAAAAATCCTGATTATAAATGTTTTGCAAATGCCTTTCAAGCGCCGTTACATTTAATCTGTCCACTTTCGTAATATTGAATTATAAATACAAAATACGGCACATTTGCTTCCGATCGCCTGAATTGGAATTGTTGCAGACCACGTGATTGTCGTTAGCCGATGGTAACCAAACCTTACCGCTGCAGCAACATGCAAATAAGAATTTTTGATATTGGAAATTAAATATGCGGTAATGCGTTTTATAGACGAAAGAACACAATGTTTACAAGATCTGAAAATTAACGTGTTAACATAAAGTTTCAATTATTTTATTTTTGAAATCATTCATTACACTTTCAGACAGATAATAAAATAAATAAATCATTCTATACCTGCTTTATGGTTGACAGGTTCTTGTATGTACCCTTGTCTGGTCAGTAACACTAATTGGTCTCATAAAATGAAGATTTAGAATTACTTTATCACTGTTTCGTACAGATCATAGGCTAAATAAAACGTGCTATACCTGCTCTACGGTTGACAGGTTCTTGTATGTACCCTTGTCCAGTTAGTAACAGTTATTGGCCTCGTAAACTGTAGATTTAGAATCACTTTTACATCTACATACATACTCCGAAATTCATCGTAAGGTGTGTGGCGGAGGGTACACTGTACCACTACTAGGCATTTCCTTTCCTATTCCACTCCCAAATTGAACGAGGAAAAAAAGAATGCCTATATGCCCCCGTACGAGCCCTAATTTCTCTTATCTTGTCTTTGTGATCTTTACGCGAAATTTAAGTAGGCGGCAGCAAGATCGTACTACACTCAGCTTCAAATTCTGGCCCTCTAAATTTACTTAACAGAAATTCACGAAAAGAATGTCGTCTTTCTTCCAGCGATCCCCAATTGAGTTGCCGCAGCATTTCCGTGACACTCGCGCATTGGTCGAACCTACCGGAAACAAATCTAGCTGCTCGTCTCTAAACCGCCTCTATGTCTTCCTTCAAACCGATCTGCTGCGGGTCCCAAACACTTGAGCAATACTCAAGACATGGTCGTACAAGCGTTTTATATGCGGTCTCCTTTACAGGTGAAGTACATCTTCCCAAAATTCTCCCAATAAACCGAAGTCGGCTGTCCGCCTTACTCAAACTGTCCTTACATGTTCGTTCCATTTCATATCGCTCTGCAATGTTACGCCTAGATATTATAACGACGCGACAGCATCGAGAAGCTCACTACTAAAGCTATATTCGAACATTATAGGATTGTTTTTTTTTTTTTTTTCTACTCATGTGCATCACCTTACATTTTCCTACTTTATCCTGTCAACTATATAGTACTATAGCATGTTTATTTTATATGTATGAAACAGTAATCAACTAATTCCAAATCTTTATTTTATGAGGCTATTAACTGTTTCTGACCGGCCAAGGGTACATACAAGAACCTGTCAATCGTAGAGCATGTTTTATTTACTTTTATCGTCTGTCTGAAATTGTAATCTAGTAATTTCAAAAATAAAATTGAAACTTCATGTTAACACTTTAATTTTCACATCTTGTAAACATTGCACGGTTTCATGTATAAAAACATTATCGCATATTTAATTTCCAATGTCAAAAACTCTTATTTGCATGTTGCGCGGTGGTAAGGTTTCGTTACCGTTGGCTGATGATGAAACTGTTCTTTGAGCTGTGATTCGCTAGCCACATAATCACGTGGTCTGCAACAAATGAACATCACGTTGCGCAGCCTCCAATTCAGGCGATCAGAAGCATATGTGCCGCATTTGGTGGATTTATAGTTCAATATTATGAAAGTTGGCAGCTTTGCAAAACACGTATTTTAAAGTAAGGTACTTCATAATTAAGTACGGAGAAATTATGTCTACACATATAAAACCTTTACCAGCAAAAGAATAAATAAGGGAAAAGGAACAAAAGGAACGTGATTTTGTTTTAGTTGGAATGAGGTCACAGAACCGAGAGCATATACATATGTATAACAGATTAAACAGATTGTATAATAAACTATAACAAATACAGTTTTGAAGATTTACATTGGCATTTAAAATCAGTATGCCTATTTAGATGGACTTTGGAAAAAGTTGTTAAATTTCCATCTGTTGTGAGGCTGTGCGACGAGCACAAGGCCTACAAGAACAATTTTATTAAATACTGGTCATGCAGACACCTCGCAAATCCCAGTCTAGCACACAGTTTTAATCTGCCATGAAGTTTCAAATCGGTACTCATATGGAGTAGGTATTTGTATGGACCTAGGCCTAATTAGAAATATTCTGTACACTATTCTAACTCACCTGCAAGTTCAGTGCATTTTTCATCTTTGTTGATGCAGGGTTCATTATAATCTGCACAAGACCATTGTAACGCCGTAAGCTGAGTTCTCTATAGCAGGTTGTACCAGCATTTTGACGAATGCTTGTTCTTGACTTTGCGTGTTCATCATCTTTGCGCTTCTGCTTCTGAACATCATTCTCTAAAGTCTTTACCAGAGTGACATATGCTAGAGAGAGGAAAAAATACATTTATGTAAACAGATATGCGCACATTTGAATATGTTCATTTAAAATGAAGTAATATTTCTAGTGCAAATATGTATCTATATGTACGTCTTATTTTAAAATTAAAATTATAGAAGGAAACTTTCCTGGTGGGATAAACAAATATAAAAAATAGAAATCTGATGACTTACCCAAAGTACCGGTTCATCGATAGACACAAATAAAATCAGACACAAACACAAATACAAGCTTTCGCAACCGTTGGTCACTTCTTCAGGATAAAATGTCTGTCTAGGTGTGTTTGCGTTTGGATATGTGCGAGTGTGTGTGTGTGTGTGTGTGTGTGTGTGTGTGTATTTGTTTACCTTCCTTTTTGTCCCCTAAGGTAAGTGCTTCCGCTCCTGGGATTGGAATGGCTCCTTTTCCACTTCCTTAAAACCCATATCCTTCCCTTTCTCCTCTCCTTCTTTCCTCTTTTTCCCAAAGAAGCTGCCAGTGGTGGCGAAAGCTCGTATGTGTGTTTGTGTGTGATTTTATTTGTATCTATCGACAAGCTGGTCCTTTTGGTAAGTCATCTCTCTTCTATTTTTCTTTTTGTTTATCCCACCAGGAAAGTTTCCCTCTATAATTTTCATTTTATCATTAAGATGATACACAGAGTGGTATAAAAATCATTGGTTGTTTTCATCAGTGGCCAGTTTCCAGAAACTTGTGGGCCACCCTGTATTTCATGAAACACTAAACATTGCAGCACATTCACAGGCAGGTTAAACAAAATAACTTATCTGACATTCAATGAAAAAATAATTTCTAGTTAGTACTTACAGGCAGCATTGGGACTCTGTGGATGTGAACGGTTGGTATCTTTCTTCTGCCCTGTGTTGGAAGTACTCTGTTTACCTCTTACAACAGCTTGTGTGTTTTGACCAGATGGTGAAACTTGAAGAGCTTTATCTTCAGCTGCAAAGGCTGATGCAGCTTCAGCTAAACAAGTGGTGAGTTGTACATCAGTTGCTGAAACAGATGGTTTCTCAGAACTACTAGATATGATTACTGGCATCCCAGTAACCTCTGCTTTTTGCGTTCTGTCCTTTTTCTTTACTTTCATTGCACTGTTTTCATCTGTTACCTTAACTGATTTTGGGACTTTTTCTTTCTGAGAAATTTTCTGATTCATTTTTGTCGAATCTGAACTGAATTTACTTCTATCTACAGATACATTTTTTGGTGCATTTGATACAGCAATTGCTTTTGACTCAGTTTCTTTCTGTGATACAGTAGTTTTTAATTTTGGTAATATTTTACTATCTGCAATTCTAGTATTAGAGGTTTTAGCAGATTTAGTTGCACCAGTTACCTCCTTCTGCATACTAACAGTTCCATCAAATTCTTTATCCTTTCCTTTCTTATCTTTATATGTCTGAGAAGGCTCCGATTTTCTGATGAATATTGGAACACCTTTCTTACGAGTTTCTGCCCCTTGCTTTGCAACAGATTTCAGTTGAGATTCATTAACAACTTTTTTGCCACTCTGACCATCATTAGCATGTTCTCCTTTCTGTTGATTAATTCCAGCATCATAACTTGCACGTGGCACCACAGTTGGACTTGTGCTGCGACTGGAGAATGTGCTACTGGAAGAATGTCTACGAATTATTCTTGATGCCTCTGCCCGTAACTGCAGCCGTGGAGGACACGGAATAGATGGAGATGGTGATGGGGGGTCAAACTGAACAGCCAATGGAGGTGGTGGTGAGCGAAGTGTTTCACGAGAATCCATCCTCTTAGGTGGTGCCATCTTACTTTCTGCACTATTCTGGAGGTCTGTTGTACAAAGTAATTGCCTTTTTGCACGCAAGTTAACTGATGGGTTCTGCAAAGATTTCAACCTCAGAACAGCATTCTTCACAAGGCGGGTTTTTAACAGAAGATTCTTCTTTTTCCAACGAGAAGAGTTCAGTTTTGGTTTAATTGGTTTTTTCAGGCTGTTACTGGAAGTAACATCACTTTCACAAACTGCTGACCGCCGCCTTGAGTCACCTAGTTCTGCTTCATACAAAAGATTGATTGCACCTTCATCAATAAGTAATTTATCTACTTCACTTCTTCGAGACCTTTTCTTAGCACCAGATGAGGCATCTGCAAACTTTTGATCTTCCCCACTGTCTTTATTTGTACCCCTACGGATATTATCTGTACCATTTTTCAAATCTGCCACTTCTGGAACTGGTGTAGTATTCTCATTATCAGGAACAGCATTAGTATTAACTGTACCTCCTGCACAGTCTTTGTTTTCGTCAAGATTATTTTTTACATTTTCTACAAGAATCTCTCTGCGATGTGAGTTTATATCTACTTCTGAGGGTTTGTCTTCACCTGCTGACTGCCTCTCATTTATTTTCTCCATTTCCGCAGATGATTTCACAACCGACTCAATTACGTTAACAATGTTGTCACTAATTTTTTTATCTGTTTCATTCATTTTCTTTGGGTCTTTTTGTAATTTCTTCACTTTTGTTCTATCAGCTCTTCCATTCTCAATATTTTCTGAAATATTCTTAGTAGACAGCTTTTTCTTTTTTACATTATCAGAGTCATCAATGACAGATTTTCTTTTCCTGTTTTGTTTTTTCTTTAACTCTGCTACATCATTTTCCTTTGGTACTTTCATTACTTCAGTCGTAACATTACGTGCATTGTTTTCACTAAGTGCATCAATAGCAAGCTTCTTAACATTCTGTTTAGGTTTCCTTGGAGACTTTTCTTGTGATTTATCTGTTTTCTTCTTTCGCGGAGTAGTCTGAAACTCCATCAGTTGCTTCAAAGCAAGTTCTTTCTCGAGCAATGGGTCCAACTTCGGGGGGGTTGTAAAATGATTTCCATTAACAGGAACTGTAGAAGGAACTGTTTTTTGTTGCTGACATTGAGGTGTAGCTTTTATTTCAGGTATCCAGTTAGGGTCTACATCACCCTCAAGTATAGCAAGAAGCTCCTTATCATCAGCAATCACCTTTTGATCATGAACAGAAGTGTTCTTCTCATTCACAGTATTGTCTGTTTTGTGTGACAAATCAGTCTTTGGTAGAGTATCAGTAGGCTGAGCTGCAGTGCCACCTGAACTAGATGATGCTGATGGTACAATATGATTTGCAAGTCGCTGTGTTAATTTAATAGCAAAAAATATATCACCACCCTCTGGTGTATCATGAACAGGATACTTTTTTAAAGATCGTTCCAGAAGTTCTTGTGCTAGTTCGTCCTGGGTCACAATCTGACTTGTCAAATTTCTGTATGGCACTTTAACACCCAGGCGTGGCTTCAGGGGTTTTCTGCCTCGTGTAATTAAGTCATCTGAAGGATTTTCAACGTTGCGTCCCATTAAATTTGGAGGAATTGAATAATTGGGTGTTGGTAGCGGCAAAGTTGCTGCATCACCATTTGCAATATTTTGAGAACCTGATTCTTGGGGCATACTTGTATCACTAGTAGGTAACTGGACAAGGCCTACAGAATTGACTGTGCTTTTTGGCACGTTAACAAAAACTTCCACACTTCCTGGTTTTTGTCCTGTACTGTTAACAGTAGCTGCCATTCTTGTATTTTCTTTCTTGTTTGACCACGGAGACGATCTTGAAGCACATAATATTCTTGTTAGGCATCTTGTGCAACCTGTAGTGTACCGCGTCGCGCCGCAAAACGAAGAGCAGAAACAAGCAGCAAATCCGAAGTCTTCAACTACAGTCACACTTTCCTCGTGTTCACAGCTGATCAATTCACTCGTTCATGATCGTGGCAATGCTGGAAGTAAAATAAAAGAAATATAGTAGCTGGCTGTCTTAAACAGAAAACAATATTCACTGGAACCGGTCAGACTGGCGGTAACACTCACTTTTCCTGAATAACCAAAATACGTTTTGAGAAAATTAATCGTGGTGTTTGTTGATGTACGTAGCGAACCTACAACGAACAACAACATCAACAAACGAGTGTCGTCACGTGAAGACATTCTGCCAGAGTATTCACAAACGCAATCACATTACGCCAGGGCCAGGACAGATGCATTCAAATCTTCGACCTGCAATAATATGCATGGATGGCTGCATTCCAAAACATAAATCATCGTTTCTGGAGCATATTCAACACAAAGTTTATAACGCAAAACCGAGAAATACGAAGTCAAAGATTTGTTTATATATTCAGACCAGAATTCTACATACCGAAATGATGTTCATCCAAAATATCTACAGCAGAGAATGTAGATATTGTACACGTGAATAGAATTACACTTTCATGGTCCATTAAGAGTTTGGAGTGAAAACCGATCACTACATAACGAGGCAGTGTGAGGTCGCTTCTGTCAAATACATTAATGACCGCGCGGGTATTACAAGACGCAATTATGGCACAACGATAATTTATTTTATAGTAGCAGAATAGTTTTGTTTCTTTAGCTCAAAATTGTAAAAACTGGTTCACCCTTTGTGTCCTCTATCAGTGAAGGAATGCGGAAATAACGAAAGCCTAAGGTTTTCTCCCTGGTACTTTAATTTACAACTATTCTTAGTTCAAATTCCAATACTATATAGTAAAATTATTCAAAGATAAAGTACAAACTGCAAAGCAGAGATACTATCGTCGTTCTTAACATACAATATAAACATAACAGATCTTTTAAATATGCGATAGTGTACGGTACTTAGTTACAGAAGTTGGAATAAAGACGACGCACAGTACGTTCTGTTTCTCCGCAGAAAATTATTTTGTTTACATCCATTCATACTTAGGACAAAAATTTTACTATTTCTTCGTGATAAACACAGGGTAATGCATAGGCATCTATATTTCATAATATTACATTTCTACCTATTTTAATAATGCCAACTTGCAGAAGCTGTAAATAATCATTTTAGGCTATATGTAAAATACGGCCCTCCGTACCGCCATTCGTAAAATCAAGACAATGAATCAGCAAAGCGTTCTATCTTATCACAATCTTAGCTAGATACTCATTAATTCTGCAACCTATACGGCCAGCGCTAGCGGGAACTTTACTCAGTCTTATACTTATTTATTACGGTTCTCATAGTTGATTGTAGGCCTACTGTCAGTACGCAAACACTAGATTCCGAACGTAAGTTAATTAGAAATTGGGCTGGGAAGGACTGGAGAAGTAAACTTCAATAGCGTGTTTATTTAGTTAAACTCTCATATTGGTTTAGGGAATTAGATACACTTTAATATGTATTTGATCTCCTCATTCAATCACATACTGTGATTTTATACCTAATTTTTCGCTTGTGCAGATTTCGCTTTTTACGTTACAAACATGATATATACGTATTAGGGTGCTATATAACTTTAGTGACTTCTTCGATCTTTATTTATAGCCAAACATCGTGAACAAATTTTTAAACAACCATCAGTGATAAGTGTTTGAGCTGTCATACGGAAGTTAGTTCTGGGGTTCTATGCTGCTGCTGTTACAAATAGGTTCACTGGGGAGAATTGAGCGGCGTGGGGATTGGGGAAATAAACGAGACTCTTCCATTTTACTGTGAAATTTCTTGAAGCGACAGAAAAATAGAAGGGGAAGTTTAGAATCCTGCTGGCTGAATTAGATAGTGCCAGGGAGGAACTGATGGGGTTAAGGGAGGAGAAGGGTGAGAATTGGGAAGTGTTAGCAAGGAACGGAAGTCTCATAGAAAGAGGGCAATACCAGATAGCTTCATCATTGCCTTAAGCAATAGATTTGCCTTGCTACAACAGTCAAGTAAGGAAGAGACTCCGGTAGATATATGTACAGTTAACAAAAATTCAATAGGAAACCAAGTGTTTCAAAAAAGTAGAAAGTAGGTTGAAAATGTTATTGTTAAGTGTATGTGAAAGATAACATGTCACAATCGTTTTCATGTGCATGTTTTTGCCTTATAGTAGGGGATATAGGATCCTTGTGCAAGGGCTTTACTCCGCAGGATCATGTTGGGATAGTGGGCAGAGCGGGAAACAGTACTGAAAGTGACCTGGTTAATATAGCTTCTGCAACTAATCATACAAATGGGCTTGTGCCGGCATTCATCCAACTGTACAACTCTGTAAGAAGGGTCAATATGGAGTTAGATCAACTGATCGGGATGGCTACTGGATCTGACATGGGATTGTTTCCTGTGGATGCAATTGATAGGTGGGACTTCACTGTGCATGGCTTGTGTCTTGACAGGAAAAAAAAAAGATAAAGGATCAACTGGCTTGGTTGATAACAAAGTCTCTAAGGGGGACTCTGAAACTCATGGTAGTACATCTTTTTTTTTTAGGCTATGAAGCTGTCTGAGAAACTCGGACAGGCAGACCCTAAAAATGTCAAAATATCGCAAGATTCTCACAAAAGTAAAGCAAAAAATAATGTTTGTATATTTCGCTAAAATATAGAAGGGCTAAACAAAAAAGTACACGAACTTCTTGTTTGGTTGGAAGATACAGAAACTAAGACTGAAATAGATCTATCTATCTCTTTGGCCTTTTTCCTGCACAGGCAGGCTCGGCACTGTGTTAAACGCGGATTTTGCATGGGTTAATATTTACAGGGTGGCCAGATGCCTTTCCTGCCACCACCCCCTGATCCAAAAATTTGTAATCCAAATGTTTGCATATAGTGTTATAGGTGTTTGAAAGTGTTTGCGAAGCATTTAACTGAGGTGGGAGTTGGGGACCAGCCTGGTATCCACCAGGGGATCTGGAAAAACCACATCCAGGCTGGCCGGCACTCCGACTCTTTCCGTTAATTTGCGTGGGCTGGTACACCTCCCCATCTCCGAAAGTGGTGTGTTAGACCACACAGCTAACTGAGTGGGCTAAGACTTTAATAGATGTACTGTGCCTATCTGAACATCACATTATCACTGATATGGAAAATGTAAATCTTAGTGGATACAAATTGTCAGCACATGTAAGTAGAGAAAATAAGGAGAAAGGAGGAGTTGTCATATAAGGCCTATGTGGAAAGTTATCACTGTGTGAAAAATTTGGATACAAAAAGGGTTTCTGGTTGTGTATTTCTGTGTATCGCAACTGAATGAAAGGTGTTTTTTGTGCTATTGAGCATCAGTGACCTGAAATACATATTTGTTTTTTGTGCATAATATTTCGTTGCAAGACAGCTTTAAATATTATGCGCAAAAAATAAACATGCATTGTAGACCACTGATGATGCTTCACAAATAAAGATGTGAAACTTGAGTGTTACAAATGTTTTTCATTTATTTGCAGTAGACTGAAATGCACCTTCACAACTTTTGTAAGCAATCAAGGATGACAAAAAAAAATGTTTTGTGTAGAGAAACATACAGAAGCATGTGCCTGTGTACTTAAACTAAATTCCTTCAGGAAGTTTTAAGCTATTTCTGAAAAACTTGGATTCCTCGTGTTGTCTGTCAGACAGGGCGGGGGGAGCAAATTGTAATCTGTGGGGATTTCAAGGCTGACCTTGAAGCACTAGGGAAAGAACAGGCTGGCTTCAGGAAAAGCAGATCATGCACAGACCAAATCAACACCTTGATGATAATTATTGAGCAATCCATGGAATACTGGTCTCTGCTATATATGGCTTTTGTTGATTTTGAAAAAGTCGTTGATATGGTGCAACATGAAGCTCTCTGGAAAACAATGCAGAGTTAGGGGCATAATTGAAGACTGTAGTACAACCCATCAGCGTTGACCAATGATGTCATATCTGACTCTTGCAAGATATGCTACGTAGGTATCCGAAGTAGTAAAACAAACCACTATCAACGGATGTAAACATACGGGATAATATTGTAATAATTATGTATTGTAGATAATAAATAATCTGTGACTATCCTCTTAAATTACATATTACCACAACAGAATGTACCATCGTTCACAGGTCTCGGCCCAAAAATTCACACTTTCAGCTCCCACTTGTGGGGCAGGGGAGGGGGGAGGGGGAGAAACACCTCTTGGTTAACCTAAACCTAACCATAAGAGAGAAGCTACAGCTCACACTTTAAACACAAAATCGTAATCTATAATCTTTGTTGTGCATCTGAAAACACTATTGTCTGTAACTCAGATATGACGTTATTGGTAAAAGCCGATGAGTCGTATCGAGTTCAATTGAGCTGAGTTATGGAGTATTTCCAAAGATCATCAGTATTGTCAAGATGATTTACAGAGTAAGGCAAGGTTGTTTGCTTTCACAACTGCTGTTCTTACTGACATTAGCTAGTGCCATAAAGAAGGTAACCCAAGAGAAAAGGAGAGGTACCTGGAAGACCTGGACTTTGCGGACAACATTTGTGTCTGTCCCACACTATCAAGGATATGAGCGAGAAGCTTAAGGAACTGGAAACAAAAGCTCAGAGAGTTGGGCTAAAAATAAACACTGTGAAGACTCGAGAGATTAGGATGAACAGTAAGAACAAGAGCCCATTCGTCTTGAAAGATGAGAAGATTGAGCAGGTTGAGAACTTTTGTTATCTGGCTGGGAAGTATTGTTTCCAAAAGTGAAGGGGACGACAGAAAACATCGAAAGTAGGATCAAAAAGGCAAAAGGGGCCTTTGCCCAGCTGCGGCCAATTCTTACATCTCTTGAAATATTGTTGAAGGTAAAGCTTAATATCTTTGAATCAAATGTAAAATCTGTTCTCTTTTATGGGTGTGAGATGTGGAAGGTGACAGTTCAAATTAAACCAAATATACAGATCTGCATCAATAAATGTTTGAGCATTATACTGGGAGTATGCTGGCCAAATGTTATCTTAAATAAAGAACTATGGCAACGCACCCAGTAACAGAAAGCCAAGGTAACAATAAAACAAAGGAAATGGAGATGGATAGGACACATCCTTCATTAGAGTACTAGGCTTCTTTAAAGTTGTTAATTGCATTTAATTGTATCAATAGGATGGATAGGATGTGTGCCTGCTGTGTGTGGACGCAGGAGAAGTTGGCCGCAGTTCGCGAACAGCTGAGCGTGCTGTTGTCTACGGTCAGCTGTCTTCAGGCTGCTGTCTCGGGGTGCAGTGATGGTGGGGAGTCTGGTGCGTCGAGTGGGACACCTCAGGTGTCTCACGCTTCGCTCTCTGTCCCTGCTACCGAGGCACCTTCAGGTGTACCGGACGTCGTCGAGCCGCCTTCTCCGCAAGGGGAGTGGCGGGTTGTACGGCGTTCGCGTCGCTCGAGGCGGAAGGCCAATGTGGAGGTTGGACGTCCGTCCGCGCCCGTTCGTCCTGTGAGTGAAAGTGTGGCCACTCCTTCAGCAGGGTCCGAGCAGGTACACGGGGGGAGGGGATTATTAGTTATTGGGAGCTCCAATGTTAGGCACGTGATGGAGCCCCTTAGGCAGATAGCGTCCAGATCTGGAAGGAATTCCAACGTGCACTCGGTGTGTCTGCTGGGGGCCCTCATCCGAGATGTGGAGGCGGCCTTGCCGGCGGCTATTGAGGGTGTAGGGTGCAGTCAACTGCAAGTCGTGGCTCACGTCAGCACCAATGACGCTTGGCGCTTGGGTTCTGAGGACATCCTCGGGTCCTACGAGCGGCTGGCGGAATTGGTGAAGGCTGCTGCCTTTGCACGTGGGGTGCAAGCAGAGCTGTCGATTTGCAGCATTGTTCCCAGGGTTGATTGGGGTCCTTTGGTTTGGAGCCGAGTGGAGGGTCTGAACCAGAGGCTTCGCCGACTCTGTGACAGTCATGGCTGCAGATTTCTGGATCTGCGTTATCGGGTGGGGAATTGTAGGGTGCCCCTAGATAGATCAGGGGTGCACTACACTAAGGAAGCGGCTACTTGGGTAGCAGAGTACTTGTGGAGTGCACATGGGTTTTTTTTAGGCTAGGCGCTAACTCTGATGAGCACTCGCCTATCAGCATTCAAACAGCGAATTCAGGCCACGTTCGGAACAAAAATTCGAACATAAAAATATTAGCCGCGAACTTACAGAGTATTAGAAACAAAGTTCCCGAATTTGCAGTGCTGCATGGAAGTTATTGCGCTCAGATAGTTTTAGGCACCGAAAGCTGGCTAACTGATCCTGTGGCAAGTTCAGAAATATTTAGCGAAGTGTGGAATGTATATCGGAAAGATAGATCTGATACAACTGGAGGAGGAGTGTTCATCACTGTGGACAAAGATATTGTTTCTACTGAGATCGAGGTTGAAAGTAACTGTGAAGTTATCTGGGCACGTATAACAGGTCTAAAAGAAGTAAAGTTAATAGTTGGGTGTTTTTACCGGGCCCCCAATGCTGCTGTAGCAGTTTTAGAATCATTAAAGGAAAGTCTACACCAGGTAGTGCATAGGTATCCGGGCCATGTAATATTAGTCGGAGGTGACTTCAACCTTAAGAGTATAGATTGGGACCTTACATTTCAGGCGGTACAGACAAGCAGTCTTGCGAGCTACTTTTGGACACATTCTCCGAAAACTTTCTTGAGCAGTTAAACCGGCAACCCACGCGCAATGGAAATATTCTAGACCTTATAGCCACAAACAGGCCTGACCTTATTAATGATGTCTGTGTAGAGACAGGAATTAGTGATCATGATATCGTCATAGCGTCGATGGTGACCAAAGTTCATAAACCAGTCAAGAAGGCTAGGAGCGTGTTTATGTTGGGAAGAGCCGACAAGCAAATGTTACGATCACACTTAGAAAATGAATGGGCATCGTTTAATTCTGGGACTATGGATGTAGAGGAATTGTAGACTAAATTTAAGTGCATTGTTAATAAAGGGTTAGAGAAATATGTGCCAGTAAAGACGATTAAGGATGGAAAAGATCCACCGTGGTATAATAATAATGTTAGAAAGCTGCTGAGAAAACAAAGGCTGTTGCACTCTCGATTCAAAAAAGAACACGCAAATAATGACAGGCAAAAGTTAGTAGAGATTCGTGCGTCTATAAAAAGATCGATGCGTGAAGCATACAATCATTATCACAGCCATACCTTAGCAAAAGATCTTTCCAAGAACCTGAAAAAAATTCTGGTCCTATGTAAAATCGATAAGCGGGTCAAAGCCCACTGTCCAGTCACTAGTTGATCATTCCGGGGCAGTAATAGAAGAAAGCAAACGGAAAGCTGAAGTTCTAAATTTAACCTTTAAGAAATCTTTCACGCAGGAGGACCGCACAAATATACCATCATTTGATCAACGTACTAATTCCGAAATGGGGGACATAGCAATAGGTATTTCCGGTGTAGAGAAGCAGCTGAGAGAGCTAAATACGAAAAAGTCTGCTGGTCCGGATGGAATACCAGTTTGGTTTTACAAAGACTATTCTGTGGCGTTGGCCCCCTATTTAGCTTGCATTTATATCGAATCTTTAATTCAGCGCAAAGTTCCTAGTGATTGGAAAAAAGCGCAGGTGACTCCCGTGTATAAGAAAGGAAAGAGAACTGACCCATACAATTACAGGCCAATATCGTTGACATCGGTTTCATGTAGAATTTTGGAGCATATTCTCAGTTTGAATATAGTAAATTTCCTTGAAACGGGAAAAGCTTCTTTCCATGAATCAGCACGGGTTTAGGAAACATCGTTCATGTGAAACTCAGCTTGCCCTTTTCTCACATGACATCTTGCGAGTCATGGACGAAGGGCAACAGGCGGATTGTGTTTTTCTCGACTTCAAAAAGGCGTTCGACGCGGTGCCACACTGCAGACTGCTAACGAAGATACGAGCTTATGGAATAGGTTCACAGATTTGTGACTGGCTGGAAGACTTCCTGAGTAATAGAACGCAGTACGTTGTTCTCGACGGCGAGTGTTCATCAGAGACGAGTGTATCGTCAGGCGTGCCCCAGGGGAGTGTGATAGGACTGCTATTATTTTCTATCTATATAAATGATCTGATGGACAGAGTAAGTTGTAATTTGTGGCTGTTTGCTGATGATGCTGTGGTGTATGGAAGGGTGTCGTCTGTAACTGACTGTAATAGCATACAGGATGACTTAGACAAAATTTCTAGTTGGTGCGAAGAATGGCAGCTAGCTCTCAATGTAGAAAAATGTAAGGTGATGCGCATGAGTAGAAAAAACAATCCTATAATGTTCGAATACAGCATTAGTAGTGAGCTTCTTGATGCTGTCGCATCGTTCAAATATCTAGGCGTAACATTGCAGAGCGATATGAAATGGAACGAGCATGTAAGGACAGTTGTGAGTAAAGCAGACAGCCGACTTCGGTTTATTGGGAGAATTTTGGGAAGATGTACTTCACCTGTAAAGGAGACCGCGTATAAAACGCTTGTACGACCATGTCTTGAGTATTGCTCAAGTATTTGGGACCCGCAGCAGATCGGTTTGAAGGAAGACATAGAGGCGGTTCAGAGGCGAGCAGCTAGATTTGTTACCGGTAGGTTCGACCAATGCGCGAGTGTCACGGAAATGCTGCGGCAACTCAATTGGGGATCGCTGCAAGAAAGACGACGTTCTATTCGTGAATTTCTGTTAAGTAAATTTAGAGGGCCAGAATTTGAAGCTGAGTGTAGTACGATCTTGCTGCCGCCTACTTACATTTCGCGTAAAAATCACAAAGACAAGATAAGAGAAATTAGGGCTCGTACGGAGGCATATAGGCATTCTTTTTTTCCTCGTTCAATTTGGGAGTGGAATAGGAAAGGAAATGCCTAATAGTGGTACAGTGTACCCTCCGCCACGCACCTTACGGTGAATTGCGGAGTATGTATGTAGATGTATATGTAGAAGAGGTTGATAACAAATTCCAAAGCAGGCTTTAGAATGGAACCCACAAAAAGCAAGGAAGATAGGCAGACCAAGGTTGATCCACTAGCCTTGAAAGAAGAGAAGATTGAACAGGTGGAGGACTTATGTTATCTGGGAAGTATTGTTTCCAAAAATAAAGAGGTGACAAAAGGTATCGAAAGTAGTATCAAAAAGGCAGAAGGGGTGAACAAGGAGGCAGCCGCTGGCCTATCTTGGAGTAACATCAGGAAGTTGGCAACAAACAGGGTCAGATGGAGAGTTCTAAATATGTTACCTATGTTCCACACCAGAGTAAATGGAATTAACTCAAGTAAGACCTTGAAGCATTATTCAGTTCTTTCAGTTTGACATCTGTTAATGATTTTCCTTCTTGGCTAGTGAAGAACAGCAGCCGACAGAGAGCTTATTTAAAAATCAAGATAAATTTAACAACATTAACGCTTATTCTGTAGAGAATGGTTACAGTATATGGTATGATGCAGCTCCATACATTAATTTATAACAGTCCTCCAAAGTAGGGAGTTCAATTAATAATTCAACTAGGCTACTATTAATTCCAGGGAAAGTCTGCTGCAAGTAGACTGGAATGAGGTGTACGAGGAACCTGATGCTAATTTAAAATATAACTTATTACATGATACATTTGTATGTGTATTTGAAAACTGTTTCCTCAAGAAAATAGTTAAATATACTTGTAAGAAACCATGTAAAAAAGCCATTTCTTACCAAAGGAATAAATTTATCTTGTAGGCCTAATCAGAAAAGAGATTTGTATCTAACTGCAAGGCATAGTAATGACTCAGAAACAGCCAAATATTATAAAAACTATATGTATTCATACAGCTCTACTGTATGAATATATGATGATGACATCTTTTTAAGTAAAGTATTCGGGAGGTAAAATAGTCCCCCATTCAGTTGTCCGGATGGGGACTCCCAACTCGCATTTTAATTCATGTACTTTCATATGTAGGCGAAGTTCTATGTTGCACTGCTTATTTAATCTCCATTTTTTAAATAAGATGACCAACTTATAAAATGTGATATGACCAGATGGTGATTGCACAGTCGTCCGATACCGGTAGTCATTAAATAAATAAGTATTTCATGATCTCAGCATTCAACTTTTGAAGAATAGTAAAGTTAGATATGGTGGAGATTAGTGAATTTCGGTGGCAAGATGAACAGGATTTCTGGTCAGATGAGTACAGGCTTATAAATACAAAATCAGTTGGTGGTAATGCAGGAGTAGGCTTGATAATGAATAAGAAAATAGGAATGCGGGTACGTTATTATGAACAGCATAGTGAATGTCAGTGGTGCAGCCCGGATTTGGTTCTGGGGAGGGGTGATCATTGTAAAATCTTCCCTACCCTCTGGCTCCTACCCATGTAACCGCCCCCGTTGTGAAACCTGCCCTATGCACCCTTCCACCACCATCTACTCCAGTCCTGTAACCCGGAAGGTGTACACGATCAAGGGCAGAGCCACTTCGATATCACCCACATGATTTACCAACTGACATGTCTGCACTGTGAAGCATTCTATGTGGGAATGACCAGGAACAATCGCATGAACGGTCACAGGCAGACAGTGTTTGTTGGTAATGAGGATCACCCTGTGGCTAAACTCGCCTTTGTTGGAGCACACCACTGCAAGCCGCATCTGAAAGACACGCCACGGCCGAGTCCACAGCACGGTGGCGCTGCCTCTGAGGGCCTGCAGCGCCGTCTCGACTAGGCGAGCACGCAACGTGTGAGGTGTGCCTCAGTCTTGTTGTAGCTCTCGCCGGTTTCACATGTAAACATTATGCTGTGTCCGTTACTTGCCAACTCAGTACTGTCATTGATGTATATATTGTACCGTCCTGTGTGTGCAATAAATTATACTGTTAAAACAGTATAATTGGTGATGAGTTTCGTTCTTACTCGTGTTTTCTGTATGCGGTGGTTATGGATCCGGCGTTGCTCCAAAGGCAGCAGCAGCAGCAGTTAGATCAACAGCAGCAACAACTTGTTTTGCTTACGGAGTTGATTACGTCGTCTTGTTCTGCTGCAGACCCTTCGCCGCCGCCTACCTCCCCGTTCCTCCGGCTTTCCAAGAGTCTAACGAAGACTGGGACTCCTATGTGCGGCGTCTACAGCAGCATTTTGCGGCTTTTAAGGTAACGGATCCTGACTTACAAAAGTCTTTCTTCTTGTTGTGGATCGAGCCCGATACCGTTCGTTTACTACAAAAACTAGCTCCGCTGTCAGAGCCCTCAGAGTTGTATTTTTCCCGTATGTCGGAATAGCTTAGTTCTTATTATCGGCAGTAAACGCATGTGGTGCTTTCCCGCCTGGATTTTCATCAAAGCAGAAAGAAACCTGGTCAGTCTTATCAGTCCTGGGTAGCAGTCCTCTGCAGTTTGAGTCGTAAGTGTGGTTTTGTGTGTGCAAATTGTCAGCAGTCATATGCAGATTCTTTAATTCATGACGTTGTTGTCCGTTCAGTTCCTGATAGGCCTGTACGCCTCGACGCTTTGCGGTTACAGGATCCCTCCCTTGATGAGGTTCTGTCTATTGCACAAGCTTTTTAGGTGTCTCAGGCGGCAGCGGATCAGTTTAAGGAAATGGTAGAGGTGGCGGTGGTACAGTTCTCGCACCCTCACGGGCGTTGTTCTTTGCCCTCTTCTTCGTCGTCTTCATGCTCTTCCTGGTTACCTTCCGCCGTTCCATTCCGACGACGTGACTTTCCCTCTTGTCTGGATTGTTTTCGTGCACACGATCGCTCGCACTGACCCTCATGGCATCCGCGGTGCGCGTCCCGCCATAAACAAGGCCACATGGTGGCTGTCTGTCAGACTTCTGCAGGCGGTCAGACGCCGTATTCAGACGAGTACCAAATGGAAGTAAACTGTCTTTCTACCGCACCTGGACAGGAGCAGGTCACTTCATCAAAGATTTATCTCACACTTTTTATTCAAAATCGTCTGTTCCGTTTTCAAGTTGATACCAGTGCCTCTGTCTCTCTCGTAAATTTGGATACGATGATATCATCGTCACCGGTCCCTCCTGCACAGATCACTTAAAAAACCTGCGGCTCTTGTTCACGAAATTGCATGTGACAGGCCTTAAATGCAATCTTCAAAAATCACAGTTCTTTCAACCTGAAATTGAGTATTTGGGACACCTGGTGTCACGAGATGGCGTTCGCCCTTGGTCAGAATTGGTTACAGCAATTGACCCTCTTCCTCATCCAACCAATTTGCAGGAACTCCAGTCCTTTTTGGGCAAGGTCAGCTACTATTCCAAATTTCTTCCTAACATGGTGGAGGTCACTCATTCTTTGAACACACTTCAAAAGAAAGGTGTTCCATTTGTATGGTCTGCTGCTTGTGAGGCAGCATTAGCACGCATCAAATCAATGTTAGTCTTCACCTTGCCTCGGCACATTTACACCAGGCCGACAGCTAGTCCTAGCTATGGATGCTTCTCAGCACGGGATTGGAGTGGCGTTGGCCCACAGACTGGATGATGGTTCTGAGCAGCCCATTTCCTACGCGTCTAAGACATTGTCAGATGCCCAACGTAGTTATTCTCAAATTGAGAGAGAGACTTTGGTGATTGTTTAAGCTGTTCGGAAGTTTCATGTGTTCCTCTATGGCATTAAATTCCACCTTATCATGGATCACAAACCCCTGGTGGCACTGTTTGGTCCGCGTTCTAATCTTCCAGACCGGACTTCGCAACGTCTCCAGCATTGAGCTCTTTTTTTGAGTGCCTATCACTACAAAATTCATTATTGGCCCTCGTTGCACCATGCCAATGCCGACGCCTTGTCCTGTCTGCCCATGGGCCCCGACCTTTCCTTCGACAAAGACGAAGTGGCGATTTTACAGATTGAAAAACGTTTGCACGATGCGGTTGAGTGACTTCTGATTACGGCCAATGGAGACGCGCAAGCCACCCGTTGGGACCCTGTGCTGCGGGAGGTGCTTAAGCTTGTCACAGCCGGGTGGCCTGAGCGATTGTCCGCCAAAGAGGCTGGCCCTCTGCGTGCCTATTTCCAGCTTCGACACCGGCTGTCAGTTATCGACGGTGTCCTCCTCCTCAGTACCGATTCCAATGAGCCTCATGTCGTTATTCCATCCGATTTATGGGCTCGTATGTTAACTCTGTTACATCAGGGTCACTGGGGTATCACACGCATGAAGGTACTTGCACGCCGTTCCGTCTGTTGGCCAGGAATCGATGTCGCCATTGAGCAGTTGGTTTGTACCTGCACTCAGTGTGCTACCCAGCAAGCTGCCCCCCGGCGCACTTTTTCCCCATGGCCTTCTCTGGAGCACACCTGGGACCGCGTTCATGTTGACTTGGCTGGCCCTTTCTGTCAGTCAATGTGGTTTGTGGTGGTAGATGCACTGTCTAATTATCCGTATGTCATGTGTATGCGCTCCATTACGGCGGAAGATGTGGTCAGAGCCCTGGTACAGATCTTTGCTGTTGAAGGCCTTCCTCAGACGCTCGTATCTGATAATGGCCCACAATTCACGTCTTCTTATTTTCGACAGTTCTGCACTAATAATGGTATTTCCCTCCTCACCTAGGCTCCTTTCCACCTCCAATCCATATGGTGCGAATGTTTAAATCACAACTTCGTAAGTGCCTGGAAAAATCATCCACAGAGGCGGTGCTCCCCTTATTTCTTAGTACTTATTGGACAATGCCCATTAATGGTTGGAGCCCGGCAGCGGACCTCCACACCCGCCAGCCCCGGACGATGTTGCACCTGCTGTGCCCTCATCCACAGAGGCGGCGCTCCCCTTATTTCTTAGTACTTATTGGACAATGCCCATTAATGGTTGGAGCCCGGCAGCGGACCTCCACGCCCGCCAGCCCCGGACGATGTTGCACCTGCTGTGCCCGGAGCCCAGACCGGACGTGCACACACACACTCGGCGTTACGTACCAGGCACCCCTGTCTGGGCACGCATCTTTGGCCGCCGCCCAGGGTGGACGCCAGGGGTAGTACAGCATTCGCGTGGTCGACAGATGTGTGTGGTAGATGCAGACGGGGTAACGATCTCCCGCCATCTTAACCAACTCTGTCCTCGGTGGGGCCCCACCCCACCGCCATCAAATCTCACATCAGTGCCTCTTGAATACCCCTCCATAGATTCGGAGGTCGAGAGGGGTATCCATCCAACATCATGGTGTCACGGCCTCCTCCCGCCGACGGCTGTCGCACGGCAGCCTCTGCTGCATTCTCACCCACTTCCCACCGCTACGACGACGCCTTACTGTCGGAGCCGATGCT
This sequence comes from Locusta migratoria, assembly GCA_026315105.1. NCBI lineage: Eukaryota > Metazoa > Arthropoda > Insecta > Orthoptera > Acrididae > Locusta > Locusta migratoria. The sequence continues at coordinate 306,968,343 of CM048746.1, forward strand.
TGATGAGACTCGGGGAACTGGCGCTACAGATGGATGTCCACAATGCCAACAGTCGGCCACTGATGATGACGTCAAGATGTGGCCTATCTCCCCGCGGGTCGACGATCCGACCGGTACCCCCGCCGTCGCCCTGCCTGCTCGGGTCTTGCTATGGATGCGGCCGTGTCGTTTCCCACACCAGCGGTGAGGGGAGCGCCGGCAGGGGAGGCGTCTTCCTTCAGTGGCGACTTCGAGATGTGACCAGCCTCTCCACCACTGTCACCTGTGCCAGCAGGGACCCTGCCACGACCTGCTTGCCCCCGGTCACCCCCGGACTGGTTGGCCATGCACCGACGGGCTGACGACATCCCCTCGGATGCAGATGAGGCGATGGAGGCACTCGCCGTCTCCGGCCGGCTCCCACCCCGCCACGGTCACCCCCGCCACAGTGTCACGTGGGCGACTCCCATGGCCACCACGAGCTAGCGTCGCCAACCATCTTCCGCCTCCACCTGCGATGTCGGCTTCCTGGAAGAGGGGGGGGATGTTGGAGCACGCTACTGCAAGCCGCATCCTGTTCATTCGCGGCATCTGAAAGACGCACCACGGCCGAGTCCGCCGCACGATGGTGCCGCCTCTAAGGGCCTGCAGCACCGTCTTGACCGGGCGAGCACGCAGTGTGCGAGGCGTGCCTCAGTCTTGTTGTAGCTCTCGCCGGTTTCACTTGTAAACATTATGCTGTGTCTGTTACTTGCCAACTCAGTACTGTCATTGATGTATATATTGTACCGTCCTGTGTGTGCAATAAATTATACTGTTACAACAGCCTTGGTGCATGGCCAGCACATCTTGGCACAGTATTATACCGTCCGGGTTGTCTGGATACTTCCCACCAACACCAATCCTTCAGAATTCCAGAAATGGGAACTTGCCCTTCAACATATTCTCTCCTGCTGTTGCCCACCATCTTTAACATCTTTGTCTCGGTTCTGTGGATAGAGCCTCTGCCTCAAGTGGTATCTCTGTCCAACTCCTTTGCTTTTTACAAATGTCTGCCTAGGTGTGGATGTGTGTGTGTATTTGTTTACCTTCCTTTTTTCCCCCTAAGATAAGTCCTTCCACTCCTAGGATTGGAATGACTCCTTTTCCACTTCCTTAAAACCCGTATCCTTTCCTTTTTCCTCTCCTTCCTTCCTCTTTTCCTGAAGAAGCTGCCAGTGGTGGCGAAAGGTCGAATGTTTGTGAGTGTTTTTATTTTTATTTTTATTTTTTATTTATTTATTTATTTATTTTTTTCTATCTGTACTTTGGGGAAGTCAAACAATCTCACAGACTCGCAGGAGACTTTCCTGGTGAGAAAAATATGTACAAAAATAAAAATAAAGATTGTCTGACATACCCAAAGAACAGGCTCGTTGATAGAAACGAAAAATGCAAATAAAAACACACACAAACATTCAAGGTTTTGCCACCGCTGGCAGCTTCTTCAGGAAAAAGAGGAAGGAAGGAGAGGAGAAAGGGAAGGATACAGGTTTTAAGGAAGTGGAAAAGGACTCATTCCAATCCCCTAAGGTAAGTCCTTCCACTCCAACAATCATAATAAAGAGGAGCATTGTGGTGGAAATGGAGTGTATATAATCAGCTTGTAAAATAATTAAGCAGCTTCTATGTTACTAGCCAAAGAGAAAGGCTCTATATGTAACTTCAGTATAGCAGTAACAATAGTGGCAACATCAAAGCTGGTTGCAGTGGCATTAAAACAGCTCACAGTAACAGCAGCACATATTCTCAGTGGCGGCATCACTTTGGTTACATGTTCATATGTGCTTGGCAAATTATAGTTATGTTGTGATTTATGATGTGTGCTATTTCAAATTTCTGGTGCCAACCTGTTAATAAGAAAATTAAAAAAAATCTTTGGGAGATGCTTGTGGGTGGGGGGGGGGGGGCTCCAGTCACATTACCCCCCCCCCCCCCTCCATCTCTCCTCCCCCCTTGGCTGTGCCACTGGTGAACGCATTATCTTAGCAAAGATAGACCTCAATAGTACAAGTTTATATGGCAACTAGCTCTGCAACAAGGAGGAGATTGAAGAAATGTATGAGGAGAGAAACGAAATTATTGAGTCAGTTAAAGGAGAGAAAAAAAGGGGCTGGAACTCGGTGGTAGGAAAGGGTTAATAAGGAAATGTAATAGGTGAATGCAGACTGGGGGAAGGAATGAAAGAGGAGATCACCTGATAGAATTTTATTCAGAGCACAATATAATCTTCGCAAACACTTGGTTTAATCTCATGAAAGAAGGTTGTATACGTGTAAGAGACCAAGAGCTACTGGAAGATACCAGATTGATTTTATAATAGTAAGGCATAGGTTTAGAAACCAGGTTTTAAACTGTAAGACATATCCAGGGGCACATGTAGACATTGACCATGAATTATTGGTTATGAACTGTAGATTAAACCTTAAGATACTGCAAAAAGGTAGAAAATTAAGGAGATGAAACCTGGACAAATTGAAGGAACCACAGGTGGCTGAGAGGGATCATTAGGCAAAGATTGTCTGAAACAGGGAAAAGTAATACAGTAGAAGTAGCTCTGAGAGATAGAGTAGTTAAGGGCATAGAGGATCATATAAGCAGAAGGACAACACCTGACAGAAATCACTGGATAAGAAAGGAGACACTGAACTTCATTAATGAAAGGAGAAAATATAAAAAGGCAAAAAGTGAAAAAGACAAAAGGAAGTATAGACATCTGAAAATGAGGTTGGCCAGAATTACAGACTGGCTAAGCAAGAGTGGCTAGATAACAAATACAAAACCTAGAACAATGTACAACTAGAAGAAAGAGAGATACTAAAAGAGACCTTTGGAGATAAGAAAACCACCTGCATGAATATCAATAACTGAGATGAAAAGCCAGTACTAAGCAAAGAAGGGAAAGCAGAAAGGTGGAAGGAATATAACAGGGTGTTTTCAAAGAAAATAAACTTGAAGGCAGTATTCTAGAAATGGAAAATGAAATAGAGGAAGGTGATATAGGAGATACCATACCACAAGGAGAATTTGATAGAGCACTGAAAGATTTGCATTGAAACAAGGCCCCTGGAGTAGATAATGTTCTACCTGAACCTCTGATATCATTAGGATAGCCAGTCTTGATGGAATTGTTCCACCTTGGTTACAAGATGTATGAGACAGGGGAAATACCCCGCAATTCAAGAAGAATATAGTAGTTCCAAAGAAAGAAAGTGCAGACAAATGTGAAAAATTACAGAACTATCAGTTTGATAAGTCATGGATGCAAAATACTAAAATGAGTTACTTACAGAAAAACGGAAAAACTGATGAAATCCAACCTTCGAGAAGATCAGTTTGGATTTAGGAGAAATGTATTAACATGCAAGTTAATACTCAGATTATGACTCGTCTTAGAAGACAGGTTAAGAAAAGGCAAACCTACATTTTTGGCATTTGTAAATCTGGAGAAAGCTTTTCAAAATGTTGACTGGATTACACTCTTTTAAATTCTGAAGGTAGCAGGGGTAAAATATAGGGAGGGATGACTTATCTTCAACTTTTACAAAAACAAGACAGCAGTTATAAGAGTTGAAGACCATGAAAGGGACACACTGGTTGGGAAGTAAGAAAGACAGAGTTGTAGCTTTTCCCCATGTTGTTCAGCCTGCACATTGTTTAGCAAGCTGTGAAGAAATGCAAGGAGAGATTTGGAGAGGGAATCAAAGTTCAGGGAGAAGTAGTAAAAACTTCGTGGTATGCTGATGACATGGTAATTCTGTCAGAGGCAGCACAGGACCTGGAAGACCAATTGAACAAAATGGACAGTGTCTTGAAAGAAGGTTATAAGATGAACAGTAACAAGAGTAGAACTAGGGTAATGGAGTGTAATGTCAGAAGATCAGGTGATACTGTGGGAATTTAGATTAGATAATCAGACAATATAAGTACTTGATGAGTTTTGTTATTTGGGTATCAAAATAACTTCTGATGGCTGAAGTAAATAAAATATAAAATGGCTTTGGGAAGAAAAGCATCTCTGAAAAAGCAAATTTTTTTGACATCCAAAATTAATTTAAATGTTAGGAAGCATTTCTTTGGAGTGTAGCACTAAATGGGAGTGAAATATGGACGATAACGAGCTCAGGCAGAAAGATGATAGAAGCTTTCGAAATGTGGTGTTACATACAAATGATGAAGATTAAATGGGTAAATCATGTAACTAATGAGGAGGTGCTCAACAGAATTGGGGGAAAGGAGTTTTTGGCATATCCTGACTAAGAGAAGGGACATGTTGGTGGGACACATTCCAAGGCATCATGGAATCATAAGGTTAGCATTAGAAGGAAGTGAGTGGGGTAAAAATCATAGAGGGAGGTCGAGGGATGAATACAGTAAGAAGATTCAAAAGGATGTATTTCACTGTTCTTATTCTCAGATGAAGAAGCTTGCACAGGGTAGGTTAGCATGGAGAGCTGCAACAAACCAGTCGTCGTACTGAATACCACAATAATAACAACAACAACAGTGTAACACCACGGAAAGTAATCAGAAAGACCATAAACGTGTATCATTCTGAAATTAGTATGTCTGATACTAAAATTGAAACAATTTGGAATATTATTGAAAGGGAATCAGTGCAACCAAGAACACAGGACAACTGTGTTACTATCTTACAGAATAAAAATTTACTACCAGAAAGTCAAAAGTTGAGAATATTTTTAATGTTCATTTTTTTTAATGTTGTGAAGAAAATAGGATCCTAAGATCATTAGAAGAGCCTAGGCTGTTAATGGAAGAAGCTACAACTATGCAATTTGTTACAATTAAAATTCCACCCGCCTCCCCTTTTGAAATTAGAAAAATAAGAAACTCACTAAAAAGTAAAAGCTCACATGGAATTGATGGCATTTCCAATAGAGTACCAAAAGCTTGTTCCAGACAGATAAGTAGGATTCTCAGCTACATATGTAATAGCTTTGTAAAGCAGTGTATTTTCCCCAATAGACCAAAATGTGCTATTGAAAGCCATTACATAAAAAAAAGGGGGGATAGGTCTGATGTCAACAACTACCATCCAAACTCACTCATAACCAGTATATCCAAAATTCTTGAAAAAAGAAATGTGTTCAATAGTAGCTGCAAACATTTATAAATTTGAAGTACCAACAAAATGGCAGTTTGATTTTCAAAACGGCTTTTCAGCACAAAATGCTATTTACACATTTACTGATTAAATCTTAAATGATAAAGTTGACAAGAAGACCTGGACATTGCTAAAGGAGACAGGTTTACCGGAGCAGGTCATCAAGAAACTTCATCCCAAAGCACCTGTACCACCCAGACTCTATGGCCTTTGACCTATAGTCAGTAACATCAATGCAGCGACATACCCCACTGCACAATACCTGAGGAAGATACTGTCACCATATGTGGGTACCACATTCGGAAATCAGAGGACTTCCTACAACGGATAAGGCAGCTACTTACTGTGGACTCTGACATCATGGTCAGTTATGAAGTGGTGTCGCTTTTCACACAAGTGCCACTCACTGATTCACTCAATCTCATTGGAGAGGAGTTCGATGGTGCCCTGCTTGGTTTGTTCAAGCAAGTACTGACCTCAACATATTTTCTTTATGGGGTCAATTTTACTATCAAACGGAAGGAGTGGCAATGGGCAGCCCATTATCACTAATGGTAGCCAACCGTTTCATGGAAAGATTCTAAGAGGCATTTGCATCAGCCGCTTACCAACCCAAGTGCTGTTTTAGGTATGTTGATGACACATTTGTCATTTGGCCCATTTATGACACATTTTTCATTTAGCCCCATGGCAGGGAGAAGCAAGACGACTTTCTGGAACATCTAAACTCTCACCACCCGAGTAGAAAATTCACAGTGGAGATAGAGAAGGATGGATAGTTCCCATTCTTGTATGTCCTGGTCAAGAGGAAGGCAGATGGCAGTCTGGGGCACAGTGTGTATCACAAGCCCACCCACACTGACTCATATCTTCAATCCAATTACTGCCACCTCAGAAGAATGGAGTCTTGAAAACACTAGTTCACAGGGCTCGGGCTCTGTCAGATCTGGAAAGTCTAGCTACAGAGATAGAGCATCTACAGCTGGCATTCAGCAGAAACGGATACTCCTCCACAGACATCCAGAGGGCACTTTGTGCAACCAGCCAGCATCAGGGAACAGGAGAAGAGCCAGAGGAGACAAAGAAGGTGGTATACCTGCCATATGCTGGACCTATCTCTGCAAATATCAGCAGAATTCTTTTGAAATACGATGTAAAGAGCATATTCTGCCCACCCTCCAAGATTGGGACAGTGCTGGGGGGGGGGGGGGGGGTGTAAAGGATGAACTGGGGCTACATAAACCAGGCATTTACAACATCCCGTGCCAGTGTGGGATGTCATACATCAACCAGATTACCAGAACAATGGAAGTAAGGTGCAAAGAACTCCAGATGCAGACAGGCAACTACATCAGCCATACCGGGACACAGTCTAGAGCTTGGTCACTTGATGGACTACAACAACACCAAAATTGTGACACAGACACCAAGATTTTGGGACAGTGTCATAAAGGAGGCCATCAGCTCAAGGGCACTGACAATCTGATAAACCAAGAGAGCGGTTACCAGCTCAGATTATCGTGGAGTCTGGCTCTGGAGCTTATCAAGGCCCAATGAAAGGAACCAAGGAACTCCTCAAGAAGCAGAGACACCTCAGGAGCAGCACCAGGTGGGTGCACAGCACGAGCGGAACGCCCGCTGCAGGATGGGCCTCAGACAGCTATCATGACCACAGATGGTGAACGAGCCGGGCGTGAACATTTGTCGGAGCACCAGGAAAGTGCCAAGACCTCAGGAGCAGCTCCAGGCGGAAGCGGACTGCGAACAGAGTGCCCAACACGGGATCGACCTCAGACAGCTGCCACAATTGCAGATGGTGAACGAAACAGGTGTGGACATCGGTCGCAGCACCAGGAAAGTGTCAACACCTCAAGAGCAGTGCTAGGTGGGCGCGGTCCGCAAATGGAGTGCAGACACGGGACAGGCCTCAGACAGCTGCCATGACTGCAGATGGTGAACAAGACAGGCACAGACATCCGTTAGAGCACCAGGGCAGTGTCAGTGCCCCAGGAGCAGTGCCATGCGGAGTGCCCAACATGGGTCGGGCTTGAGAGAGCTACCGTGGCCACTGATGGTGCCCAGTCTGGGCACGCACGTCCAACAGAGACCCTGGAAAGGGACAACACCTTACAAGCAGCACCAGGTGGGCGCGGACCACAAACAAAGCATCCAGTGCCTCCTGGACATAAATACTGGACATGATCCTCCAAAAAGGCAGTCTCAGAGAGCACCTGAAGAAGGCAGCGAGTTACGCGGCCCAAATATTGTGCCAGAGCAACACAGACATCCGGCAATAGACCCGTTTATTCAACATGTCAAATATTAAATGCTTTGAACAACCGAACATCATCTGTTGAAATTTTTTGTCACACCTCAAAGGTGGAAATCATGGGATTTTTTAGATAAGGTCAGATTGTGGTATGAGTGGGATCACACACCAATGGTTTAATTCTTACTTAACTGGAAGAGAGCAGAAAGTTGAAGTAAGTGGTTCACATATTGCCAAAAATGAACTGTTTCCTTGAACTGGGGAGTTGTTAAGAATGAGGTCTCACAGAGCTTAATATATGTTCATGACTAGCCATTCTATATTCTTGAAGATGCAACTCTAGTGCTTTTTGCTGATGATACAACTATTGTAGTCACACCTGGTAAAAAAGAATTAATTGATGAAATTGTAAATAATGCCCTTCAGAAAAATAATTATGTTTTTCTCTGTAAATGGACTCTCTTTAAATTTTGATAAAATACAGTATACAATTGATATAGCTCCATGTTGTAATGTAGATCTGGACTGCAGCTGGTCAAGTTTTAATTCAAAGTATTTATTTGCCCACTAACAGCTGTAAATTTATGTTTTATTTATGCAACCAGTTTCGGTATTAGATTAACACCATCTTCAGGCCATGTTATACCAGCCATCCATTCAAGTGAATAGTAAAAATGGCCTTATGTACCGTTTTTTTAATATTTTCCCCATCTCAGTAAATTAGTATACTATGACTAGTTTTGTTCACTTCTTTCATATGGAATCATATTTTGACGTAATTCTTCACTGAGTAAAAAAGAATTCGTGGCACAAAGGTGTGTTATCAGAATAGTTGCTGGTGCCCAAGATCATCTTGCAGACATTTATTTAAGGAACTGGGAATTTTCACAGAAGCCTCGCAATATATTTATTCATTTACAAAATTTGTTATTAATAACCGAACCCATTCAAAAGTAATACCAATGTGTATAACTACAACACTTGGAAAAAGGATAATCTTCACTATTCAAGGTTAAATGTAACTTTGGCCCAGAAATAGATGAATTATGCTGCCATAAAAGTCTTTGGTCACTTGCCAAACAGCATGAAAAGTCTGACAGATAGCCAACTACCATTTGAAAAGAAACTTAAAAAAGTTTTTGAATGGCAACTCCATGGCATTATTTTAGGCATAAATTAGTAATTTTACAAAATAAAAAAATAGGGGAAAAAATAAAAGAATGAAAGTCTTCAGATATCATGTAAAGATGTCTTGTATTAAAGTGATAGGTTCCATATCATTACAAAGTGTTGTATGCGTGATCTGTGGAGCAAGCACAAATCTAATTTAATCTTTATTTCTTCATCAAAAAAAAAAAAAAAAAAAAAAAAAAAAAAAAAAAAAAAAAAAAAAAAAATCTTTACAGATTGTAGGGCACAGTACAAAACACATGTAAAGCACAAAAAACATTAGCATAACAAACACAAGAATTTTGACTCAATCTAATGCTTAAAATCTGGAAATGTAAAAATTAATGATGGTATTTTTAAAATTATATTTTTCTGTATAGACGTACATCCTGAGCTGAAAACCTTGTCAATCCAGAAAAGCAACAATTTACACACAAAACTGAAAAACCAACCTTGGACTGTATGATGAGCAATCAGTGGAAATATGAAAATTTGGATGTGACTCTGAGGAAGGGACTCTTAATCATAACAATAAACAGACCTAACAAAAAGAATGCATTATCAAAAAAGGTCAGTTTATTTCTAAAACTACTTGTAAATACTCCTTCAATGCAAGATATTCTAATCATAAATATATGTTTCAAATAAAATTATACTTACTTCTAATGTATTACTTGCTGTGGTTAATTCCAGATGTATGAAGGTATAACCCAGATTCTGGATTCTGCATCACATAACGAGGAAGTTACTATAGTAGCTTTAACAGGTGCAGGAGATTACTATAGCAGTGGAAATGACCTCTCAGGATATTCAGCATATGCAGATGAGAATGCTGCAGTTAATGCTAGGACAACAGACACTGTGAAGTAGGTATTGCATTTATTTACTTATTTAGTTATTTATTGTCATCAGAAAATTTAATCTCTTGTGTATGTAAAGCAGGCCATACAATATGTCAGTGCATTGAAACATCTCTATGTAACTGTATATACTTTTAAATTAATGAAATAAGATTAAAATAATTAATCATACGATAAAACTTAAGAAGTGTAGTAAGCAGTTATGAAAAACATAACATGAAAGTAAAGAAGAATAAAAAATAGATATAAAATAAAGATTTTTGACTTACCTAAAGTACAGGCTCGTCGATAGAAACACCAAACACACAAACAATCGAGCTTTCGCCACCAGTGGTGGCTTCTTCGGGAAAAAGAGGAAGGAAGGAGAGGAGGAAGGGAAGGATACGGGTTTTAAGGAAGTGGAAAAGGAGCCATTCCAATCCCAGGAGTGGAAGGACTTACCTTAGGGGACAAAAAGGAAGGTAAACAAATACACACACACTCACACATATCCACATCCAAACACACCTAGGCAGACATTTGTAGAAACCAAAGAAGTTGGACAGAGATACCACTTCAGGCAGAGGCTCTGTCCACAGAACCGAGGCAAAGATGTTAAAGATGGCGGGCGGGGATTAGAATTTAGCGGAGGTTGAGACCAGGTGGGCAACGGGAAGAGAGAATGTGTTGAAGGGCAAGTTCCCATCTCCGGAGTTCTGAAAGATTGGTGGTGGTGGTAAGTATCCAGATAACCCGAACGGTGTAACACTGTGCCAAGATGTGCTGGCCATGCACCAAGGCATGTTTAGCCACAGGGTGATCTTCATTCCCAACAAACACTGTCTGCCTGTGACCGTTCATGCGAATGGACAGTTTGTTGCTTCACAGTGCAGGCATGTCAGTTGGTAAATCACATGGGTGCTATCGCAAGTGGCTCTGCCCTTGATCGTGTACACCTTCCGGGTTACGGGACTGGAGTAAGTGGTGGTGGAAGGGTGCATAGGGCAGGTTTTACAACGGGGGCGGTTACAAGGGTAGGAGCCAGAGGGTAGGGAAGGTGGTTTGGGGATTTCATATGGATGGACTAGGAGGTTACGGAGGTTAGGTGGTCGGCGGAAAGACACTCTCGGTGGAGCGTGAGAAAGCAAAGGCTGTTGCACTCATGATTTTGTGTCCAGTTTTTCTCAAGTTAGAATACTCGTGTGTGGCTTTCAGCCTTTGTGTAAACTTAGTATGTGTAAGTTGTTTTTTAACTAACATTTTCATGTTGTGTCTGTATTCACGAGTATGCTAAATATTTCTCAGATTTTCTAGTTTGATTCCATCTTTCCTGTCTTGTATGACCAATTTCACCATGTGCTTTCGTAATGGTCATTACTCTGGCCTTCAGCCATGCTTTTATTGATACTAGCTTTCTTCTATATGAATTCTCATGTGTGCTTTACTTATTTATTCTAAATTAACTTCTTTTGTAAATTCTATTCGGGCGTGTCGCACACTACATGGTACTTAAGGATAGTATACCGCTGCCTCCCCACACACAGTTCATTTGGGGCTTAGTGATTTTTATATGTGTGTGCTTCAAGACACCCGCCGTCTCGTCAAAATGCCACTGATGCTTCATTTGTCACTGCTATGAGCTGTTCCTACATGAGTAAGTGTCGCAAGCATTATGAGCATGTCTGTGAATGAATGAGTGTGTTTTCCTCTATCCATGGTGTGTCTGCAATTTTCCTCCCACCTTACCTACATATTCATAAAGGGTGGAAACCATTTTATTACAGGCAATAACTTTATGATTTAATTCACTTATTACAAGGTGTGTGCTTAATTTGGTCTTTGCGCATTTATTTGCTTGTTATTTTTGGAATAGATTATGATTTAAAGTATCAAACCTCTGCTTATAATTTCATGCTCCTGTCCCATGCTTAATTATCTATTCATTTATTTTTAACATTGATTTTGTCTTAGTTAAAATGTTGGCTGCTCCCTCAGGAGCTCTGCATTAATTTGCTGAGTACGGGCTTGGTGAACCTGGGGTCCTGAGCTGGGGACTGGTAAGTGCCACCAGTCCTCTAGACACTGTAACCCAGTTCTATAAGGCTTACCTAGGCATGCGGGGCTCTGTCTAGGCAGTCACGTACTTCCCTAGCTACTCGTGGAACCGAGATGGATCCTTAGAGAAATTTTAAACATCCTGATGGAATGGGTGTACCACTAGGGGGTACCAACACCCAATCACATAAGAGGGCTCAGGTCGCCAGTCCTCTGGGTTCATCAAAACAAAGTGCAGTCTTTAGTAACAGAGCACATGCTGCTCCGCAGAATGTGTTTTTAATTATTAAAAGGAAAGAGGGCTCCTTTGAAAAGGTTTCGCCATTTTATATTCAGAACGGTTTGGAGGAAATTGCTGGCAGTTTAAAATCCATGAAATGGGACGTTACTGATAGAGACATCACGTTCCCAGCAGGCCACTAACCTGCAGACAGTGAAATTCCATGGTGACTTTGCAATTGAGGCTGAGTTGCACTCCACCTTAAACTACAGCAAAGTTGTTGTGACATGCAGTTCCCAAAAGAAGAACTGAAGAGTGAGTGGGCTTCTGAGGGCATTGTGGATGTAGAAAACACAATGAAAAGGGTGGATGGGAAGTTAGTAAAATCTGACTCTTTTATCCTGACCTTTAACAGTCCAATGCTTCCAGAACATGTCAAGGCAGGCTTCCTGTGCCTGAAGGTAGACCATATTTCCCAAACCCAATGCACTATTTTAAGTGCCAGCACTTTGGGCATACACTTTGGGTTGTAAGGGTGAGGCGATGTGTGGCAAAAGTGGTAAGACTGCCCATGAAGGAAGTGAATGTACACCACCTGCCAAGTGTGTCAACTCCTTTGGGGACCACCCTGTCTGGAGTAGGGACTGCACACTATATCTCGAGGAGAAGAAGGTCCAGGAAATAAAGACATCAAGGCGCATCTCATATGCTGAAGCCAGAAAGATACACATGGCTATGCAGCCACCCGTATTTCCAGCCTCTTTCTTGTCAGTCCTCTAAAAATCAGTTGCTAAAGTTGAGGCATCTACTCAGTCGGAGGTTACTAGTGTTAGCACCAACATCTGCACTTGCCATTGTACCTTTCGGGCTGCAGTAGCTTCAGGGCCTATGGCACCATTGACATCCAATAAAGCTACAGATACCACTATTGTGGAACTCCTGGATCCTTCCATAGTAGAGTCTGCCAAAAAACCTACAGTGGCTGCTACTACTTCTACTGCCTCAAATGCCAAGCCATCTAAAGCTAAAAAAGCTACTGACCAGTTGCAGACAACGGTGAAATTTGGTAGTAAGACTTCAGTACCCATCACTGTTGTATCAGCTGCTTCCTCCGATTCAACTCCAGAGCTCATGGAGTTGGACGTTGATCTGGGGCAACCATCTCACTCCCAGACCGACCTACCATTGGGGCCAACATCTCACCCCAGTACTGAACCTTCACCTCGTTCAATGTCTCCAGTTAAGAAGAGAGAGTCAAGATCCAACCTTCATGGTAGATGGCCCCAGTACTGCAGTGGAAGTTGCAGGGTTACCGGGCACATGTGGAGGAACTACGTTTACTGACTCAGGGTCGACTGATTTGTATATGTCTACAAGAGACAGATTTCAAATCCTCAGACAAACCTGAGCTACGTGACTATATTCTCCATAAGAAGGACGAGCTCAGCGAGGAGAGAGAGAGAGCTAGATGTGGAGTGGCTGTTTTTACTAATACAGCTTATCACTCCGAGCCACTCACTCTCACCATACATTTACAAGCCATTGCAGTATCTGTGTATGTGCGTCACTGATTGACAGTGTGCTCCTGTATCTGCCTCCTCATGACGCATTTAATATAGAAGCCCTGGAAGACCTGATTACACAGCTCCCCCAACCATACACCCTTTGTGGTGATTTTAATGCACACAATGTGCTTTGGGACTCTGCCAGAACCTGCCCCAGGGGTCGAGCAAGAGGGGCTTCTGTTGTCGTCAAACGGACACTTACTAAACATAGGACAGCCCACACACTTTTGTACTGCAACGGGGTCATGCTCCACCATAGATCTTTCACTTTGCTCACCAGCCCTCATGCACAGCACTCACTGGTAAGTGGTCGATGATCTTCATGGCAGTGACCACTTCCCCATCTGGATTCACCTGCCAGAGTAGAGCCAGAAATCAGACCACCTCAATGGGTGATCAGTAAAGTTGACTGGACACTGTTCAGCCAACTTGCTGAGCTGGAAACACGTGACAATGTCCAGGAATGGGTGGATTGTATCACTGAAAGGATGCATATGGCTGCTGCAGCATCTATGCCACTGTCATTAAGACAACCAAAACGGCAGCCTGCCCTTGGTGGACTGCAGAGTGCCGCTCTGCAATTAGGGCCAGGTGTGCAGCTCTGCATCGGTTTAAGAGCCAGCCAACTGCAGACAACCTGGCAGCCTTTCAAATTGCAAGGGAAAAATTTCACCAAATAATAAGAGAGAGCAGAAAGAGATCTTGGCATCAGTTCCTTGGTACCATTAACCATTCAACTACAAGTTCCACAGTATTGGTGACCATACATAATATCTCTGGGAAGGGAGGGAGGTGTCCAGTGGCTGCTGTAATGGGAAATGGCATTCTCCACACCAGCCCACGAGACATTTCCCAAACCATGGCTGTATATTTTGTGAATGTTTCAGCCACTGCCCTTAAGGATCCAGCATTCCAGCATCACAGAGTGGTTGCTGAGAGGGGCAATTTGGATTTCAGCTCGACTGGCCATCAGGATTATAACTGCCCTTTCACACTGTGGGAGTTGGATTCTGCATTGTGAGTGGCGGGTGATACATCCCCCTGGCAATGATAGAATCCACTACAGTATGCTATGGCACTTCACACCGCAAAATAATGAAACCCTTCTCAGCCTTTTTAATGCCATTTGGTCGTCAGGTCACTTTCCTGACTCATGGAGAGAAGCAATTTTATTCCCTCTTTTAAAACCCAGGAAAGATTGCACATGCCCAAACAGTTATCATAGTGTTGCCCTTACTATTTGCGTGGGAAAGACCTTAGAGCAGATGGTCAACTGCCGCCTTGTCTGGATGTTGGAATCCAGTCAGCTCCTTAGTTGCTTCCAGTGTGGGTTCAGGAGATATTGTTCCACCTTCGATAACCTGGTCTTTCTGGAGGTGGCTCTACAACAGGCTTTCCTGCACCATCACCACCTTCTGGGTGTATTTTTTGATATCAAGAAGGTCTACGATTCTACTTGGTGGCATCTTATATTCGGGCAGCTTCACGAATGGGGATTTCATGGTTGTCTTCCACGTTTTTTTTAGATATCAAGTTGGTGGCATGCTCTCTGATCGCTTTGAGCAGAAAAATAGTGTCTCTCAGGGTATAGCTTTAAGTGTGATGTTGTTTGCTACAGCCATTAACAGTATTACTTCTGTTCTGTCCAGTGTTCACTATTTGTTGATGACTTTTCTGTCCTCTGTTCTTCCTCCAGCCATGCAATGACAACTCGTCAGTTGCAGCTAACTCTGAGATAGCTGGACAAATGGGCACAGAAGATTGGTTTTAAATTGTCAGCTGAGAAGTCTGTGTGTGTTCTTTTTAACCATTCATGTTCTATTTTTAACTTTCTCGAACTGTGGATGAGGGACATTGTTCTAAGTTTTAGACACTGTGTGTTTTCTGGGTCTCACATTTGACTCTAAACTTATGTGGTTGTCGCATCTTAAAGACTTGAAGAGACAGTGCCCCAAAGCACCAAGTATTTTAAAGTGTCTTAGTCACACTTCATGGGGAGCTGACAGGACTTGTCTGCTCCAGTTTTATAGAGCCTTTCTACGATCCCGCCTTGATTACGGCTGCATGGTGTATGGGTCTGCAAGACCTTCGTACCTAAAGATGTTGGATGTGGTGCACCAGCCTTTGCGCAGAGGCTGTTGAGCCACCGCTCCACATACAATATCCCCTCATTATGCACCAGGCATATACCACGTTATCCACCCCATATACACCTGCTTGCAATACAATTGTGTGGCTGCTTATGGAAAGGCTTTCTCATAACCGGCTTCAAGCTACGAGGTCTTTTGGGATTTGTACTAAGGACTGTTTCTTAAATTTGGATGTGCCAGGTTTTAATGTTTTACACCGAGGTTGGAGTAAATGTCCACCTTGGCTCCTACAGAGGCCCAGATTACTTTTAGACTTAACTCATTTTAAGAAGGATTCTACTTCTGATTTTACATTTCAGACTATGTTTTTTAACATCTTAGATGAGCATCAAGATTTTACGGTGGTTTACATGGATGGGTCCAAATAGGGGGACTCCGTAGGCTGCTCTGTAGGATTCGTCTCCCAACGGCATACTCTGTATTCTCAGTAGAGTTACTCGTGATCCTGTGGGCAATGGAGCAAATGCAGCATGTTCAAGTCACATGGTTTCTTCTGTGCTCCAACTCACTCAGTGTGCTGCAATCTTTACAAACTTTGTACCCAGCAGAGAAGATAGTACAGCTCATACAAGACGAACTGTATTCCCTCCAGCAGCAGGGGAAGCAAATATCATTCTGTTGGGTATCCGGCCATGCTGCCATTTGTGGCAATGAAATGGCTGATAGGTGCTGCCAAGGAGGCATGCAGAGGCTGTGATATCATACAATGTGCCATCCACCTGCAGGACATTCTCTCTGTGGTGCGGCAGAGGTCCTTAAATTTGTGGGAGGAATCGTGGCAGGCAGTGACTGTCAATAAACTGCAGTTGGTTAAACCAACTGTCAGACCATGCCAAACCTTGTGTCAGACATTGATACAGCACGAGGTAGCCTTGACCCATATACGAATTGAACATTGCCCATTAACTCACGGCTTTTTACTCTGTAGAGACGTTCCCCCGTTTTGTAATGCCTATGGCGTGCAAATCACGGTATGCCACATTTTAATTGAATGTATTTTATGTTGTGCTGAGAGAGTGGCAGCGAATCTTGATGGTTCTCTGCCCTGTGTTTTAGCTGACAACGGCGGAGTGTGATGACTGTTTTAAAATTTTGTCTTGCCTTGTCTTTTCTTCAGTCACATTTGTCTTCTAATAATCTTGTAAGGGCACTAAATATCTAGCTGTCATGCACCCACATCATCCTATCCAACCAATCCTTAAGGAGTGAGCATTTAGATAAATTCCCGTTGTGCAAATACTATGGCCACTCGCAAGATAATTTAGAGCAGCAGTGAGTGTTTTAACTTGCATTTACAGATCACAACTGCCCGAGACCTTGCTTAAATAATTTAACAGGCCACTTTCAAGATGCTATTCTGTGGGACAACTGACTGTGACAAGTAGCTACACCACATCAGCCATCATTTTGCATACAGTCACCCAAGGAAAAAAGCATAGAACAGGATTCTATACCCAGTCTCTGATCTCTAATTTATCTCGCGACATTCCTGGAGCTAGTAGTGTAACTTGTTACACTACATATCTTCCTTCTCGGTCACAAGATATCTAAAAGTTCATCACAGCTTCTGCTATTGATTATATGGTGCAAATATCAAAATTTTCTGGTAGCAAAGTCATATAAATGAAGATTTTATTCACTCCCAAGAACCACTAATAGAGAACCAACTCAAAATATGACATAAGTTTCACCCAAAAGAATCACTGACAAAATTGTAATATTGGTATCTATTTAACTGCTACTCACATAGATGTTTTATCAAGGTTTTGAGGTATGCATTAAATTTCTCCTATACATTTTGTCACAACTTACTCAACTGCGATTTCGGTGACTGATCCTAGAGTACAGGGATTGGTGCATCAGGTCCTCTCCATGGGTTCCTGACACTGAGTAGTCTAGTCTCTTCCTTGGGACTAGCTATCCTGCCAAAAACCATTCCTATCCTTCACACTCACTATGTACAATTTTCTGTCACCTCTCACCTTTCCATTAAAATCCCTACTTTTGCTCTCTACTAACTTCATATGCTCATCTCACATTTATTTAGTACTAGCTGAAAACCCGGCTTTGCCCAGGTATTTATTTATTTATTCCTGCCTTGAGTTAGTACTTTTCCTATCCCTTCTGTCTCTGTCCATCTCGTTTTTTCTAAAAACATGCTATATTTATCGGAAAATAAATAAGAAGTAAGGCTGTCTTGCATAATGTACAAAATTATAAGTGCAGTATCCAAACGAAGAAAGATAGTAATCAGAATACAAATCAATCTATCTATATATTGCCTATCCTTAACCTATACATCAACTCCGCCAATGAACACACCTGTCAACTCGTATCTTTAATCAAAATCCTCAACCTTTCCTCTCCCACATCCACACCCACAGTTCAGAACATCCTGTTACAGGCCAACCGCAAATTGGAACAGCATGCCACCCTCCACCTCAAAAAACTATCCCAACTCCTTGTCACCCACCTCCGGAAAGGCAATACACTCTCCCTCAACAAACTCTCCAATAAACCTCAAGCTCCTCTTATTGCACAGAAACCTAGCCTGTCCCATCTACTCAATCTCCCACTTCCAGCTCCACTCTCCCCCAAACCTTTAAATCCTAGTCCACACAGTCTGGAACCACAACATCCCAATTCAGTAGTCAACCTTTCTTCTAAACCTCTCTCCCAATTTGAAACCTCTGTCCTATCCAAAGACCCCACCTTTAGCCCTACTCCCAAATTCGACAAACAGCCCTTGTCAAAGATTTACTATCCTATACTCGTAGTCTTTGCTGGAGATATCACTTTGCCATGAAGAAAAATAATCCTACACCTAATGATCCAGCTCCCGAATACATCACTCAAATTGAACCTTGCCTGGAACAGTTCCGTCCTCTGTCACAGCGAGACCCACCCGCTCTTCCTCAAAATCACCCTCTTCTAACCTTCCAGGAATTCCTTACTTCCAACCTTGCCTCTCAGTCTTTCCTGAGAAACCTTAATCCTACTCCCAATATTACCGCCGCTGAATCCCAAGCTATCCGTGATCTGAAGGCTGACCATTCCACCATCATTCTCCCAGCCGACAAGGGATCCACAACCGTGGTACTTGATTGGTGGAAGTATGTGGCTGAGGGACTGCGTCAACTTTCGGACAACACTACCTACAAAGTTTGTCAACACAATCCTATCCCTGATGTCCAGGAAGAGCTTCAAGGAATCCTCAAAACCTTACGCCCCCTACAAAACCTTTCACCTGACTCCATTAATCTCATGATCCCATCGACACCCCACATCCCAACCTTCTAACTGCTTCCCAAGATCCACAAACCCAATCATCCCGGCCACCCCATTGTGGCCGGTTACCAAGCCCTACAGAACGAACTCTGCCTACATAGACCAACACCTTCAACCCATCATGTGCAGTCTCCCATCCTTCATCAAAGACACCAACCACTTCTTCGATCGCCTGAAATCCTTACCCAGCCTGTTACCTCCAGAAACCATCCTTGTAACCATTGATGCCACTTCCTTATAAACAAATATCCCACATGCCCAGGGCCTTGCTGCGATGAAGTATTTCCTTTCACGCCGACCACCCACTTCCCTACCTAAAACCTCTTTCCTTAATACCCTAGCCAGCTTCATCGTAACCCACAACTTCTTCACTTTTAAGGGCCAAACACACCAACAACTAAAGGGAACAGCCATGGGAACCAGGATGGCCACCTCATACGCAAACTTAGTTATGGAACACTTAGAGGAAGCCTTTCTGGATACCCAGGCCTGTCAACCCAAAGTTTGGTATAGATTCATTGATGCCATCTTCATGATCTGGGCACACAGTGAAGAAGAACTCCAGAATTTCCTCTTCAACCTCAACTCCTTTGGTCCCATCAAATTCACCTGGTCTTATTCCAAATCCTGTGCCACTTTCCTCGATGGTGACCTCCATCTGTCCAACGGCCAACTTCACACATCCGTCCACATCAAACCAACCAATAAACAACAGTACCTCCATTATGACAGCTGCCATCCATTCCACATCAAATGTTCCCTTCCCTACATCTTAGGTCTTCGTGGCAAACGAGTCTGCTCCAGTCCCGAATCCCTGAACCAGTACACCAATAACCTAATAACCGATTTCACATCCCGCAGCTATCCTCCTGATCTGGCACAGAAGCAAATTGACAGAGCCACTTCCTCATCCCCCCAAATTCAGAACCTTCCACAGAAGAACCCCAGAAGTGCCCCTCTTGTCACCGGATACTTTCTGGGACTGGAGCGGACTCTGAATGGGGCTCTCCAGCAAGGATACAACTTCCTTAAATCCTGCCCTGAAATGAGATCCATCCTTCATGACAACCTTCCCACTCCAGCGAGAGTGTCTTTCCACCGCCCACCTAACCTTCGTAACCTCCTAGTCCATCCCTATGAAATCCCGAAACCACCTTCCCTTACTCTCTGGCTCCTACCCATGTAACCGCCCCCGTTGTAAAACCGGCCCTATGCACCCTTCCACCACCACTTACTCCAGTCCTGTAACTTGGAAGGTGTACACGATCAAGGGCAGAGCCATTTGCGATAGCACCCATGTGATTTACCAACTGACATGTCTGCACTGTGAAGCATTCTCTGTGGGAATGACCAGCAACAAACTATCCATTCGCATGAACAGTCACAGACAGACAGTGTTTGTTAGTAATTAGGATCACCCTGCAGCTAAACATGCCTTGGTGCACGGCCAGCACATCTTGGCAGAGTATTAAACCGTATGGATTATCTGGATACTTCCCACCAACACCAATCTTTCAGAACTCTGGAGATGGGAACTTGCCCTTCAGCATATTCTCTCTTCCCATTGCCCACCTGGTCTCAACGTCTGCTAAATTCAAATTCCTGCCCACCATCTTTAACATCTTTGCCTCTGTTCTGTGGTCCGAGCCTCTGCCTCAAGTGGTATCTCTGTCCAACTTCTTTGCTTTCTACAAATGTCTGCCTCAGTGTGTTTGCGTACAGATATGTGTGAGTGTGTGTGTATATATGTTTACCTTCCTTTTTTTTCCCCCTAAGGTAAGTCCTTCCACTCCTGGGATTGAAATGACTCCTTTTCCACTTCCATAAAACCCGTGTCCTTTCCTTTCTCCTCTCCTTCCTTCCTCTTTTCCTGAAGAAGTGACCAACCGTTGCAAAAGCTTGAATGTTTGTGTGTGTTTTTTTATTTGTGTTTTTTGTGTCTGTCGGAGAGCCTGTGCTTTGCGTAAGTCAAACAATCTTTATTGTTATACATATTTTTCCCACCAGGAAAGTCTCCTTCTATAATATATACATATATTGAATGTTTGTCTGTATGTCCTCTATGCATTCATAAATTATTCATTTGAGTGCAATGAAACTTTGGTGAACTGTTCACTGTATGCCCAGGAAGGTTCCTGACCCAAAAACAAAAGGCCACGACACATAGCTCAGGAGATGTGACATCATAAGTAATGAAGGGCCACAGCATAAGAATACCCAGAGTTGTGCATCATTTATGCACATTTCCTCCTAAACCTCTGGACCGATTTCAACCAAATTTGGTACACATCTTTCATACCATGATGTACCAATTCTGTAATGGTAATAACAATATATAACACGTGGTTCAGGAGATATAAGATCATAAACAACAGGAGTAGCAAGAAACTGCCACATAATTTGACGAGAATTTATGAATACAGTATATGAAAACGAGACTACTTAGTGACTTAAAACAAACTTTAAAAATAATTTCAAACCGTTATTGAACTATTTCTCACTGACAACCATAGCAAAATTAAGAAATGAAAAAATTTCGTCGTTTACTACTTTTTCCCTGTTCATGGACTAAAACTACGGCATTCGGTATGACATTACAATTTATAATTTCTGTACTACAAATTGTAGCTGCAGGAAATTTTACAGATAGTATACACATATATATTTGAATGTAATTAATGAGATATAAGGATATAAGCAGTATTGGTCATGGGAAACGTCCCCATCATGCACCAAGTTTTAATCTATTACTTCTTTACTACAAATTGTATTCTCAAGAGATTTTACTGACATACAGCACTTACACAAATGAATATATAACTGGAAAATTATAAATTTTACAACATATAAGTCAATAAATATGAGATCATATGAATTTTATATGTCATTTGTATTTTGACTGCTATCTCTCTTTGTTTGGATACTGCACTTATAATTTTGTACATTATGCAAGACAGCATTATTTCTTATGTATTATCCGATAAATATAACATACTTTTAGAAAAAAAGGAGATGGACAGAGAGATAAGGGATAAAGTAGTACTAACTCAAGGCAGGAATAAATAAACCAGCTGAAAAATGCTCCTGCCGGAGCACAGAAAAGGCGAATATGTTCTCTGACACAAAAGTGTGGAACCAGCTGCCTCAATCCTCATTCCGACTTCCTCACCAAAATTTTGGCACGCGAACATATTCGCACACTTCTAGCGCATAACTTTGTAAATACTTTTGCCCAGTTAAGCCGTCTTAGTCAGCAGTGTCGTCTCACTGTCAGTGCCTTATATGTCTCTGTCTGTTTGTTTGCTGTCTCTCCCACTGCCACTTTCTGTCTGTGTCAAACTTTCAATGTCTTCATCCCTTTCCTCACCGCTGTCTGTTTCTACCACTTTCTCTCTGCCCCACTGACATTGTCCCATTCACTTCCTGTCCTGTTGCCAGTATCCTTTCTTTCTCACTTAGAGTCGGCTTTCATTGTTTTTAATCACTATTGTCTCCTTCACAGATATGTCCATGGGGATGGTTTGCTTGGGGCTTGACCTGTACACCAGAAAAATTTAGCACGCAGGTACTGAGGATGTGAAAAGTTGTACAGATTGTTTTTTGCTACAGTACTGGAGAGCCGCACGCTCATGCTTTATGTATGGTCTCCATTTGTCTCAATTTCCCATTGTTTTCTCTTTTGCTCCAATTGCTACTATCAGCATCTTTCTTAGTTTGTTGTTGCCACTGTTCCTGACTTCTGACATCTCGTTTCGCTTTCCACTGCTGTTTTCATGCATATGCGTATCTCCTGAACTGACACTTTCTCCATTTCATCATATATGGCTCTCTCTGCCTGTTGCATTGTCTCTGTCCTACTCACATTCATCCGAAAAAAGCGCGAATATGTTCGCATGCCAAAATTTTTGGTGAGGAAGTCGGAATGAGGATTGAGGCAGCTGGTTCCACAATTTTTTGTCAGAGAACATATTCGCCTTTTCTGTGCTCTGGCAGGAGCATTTTTCAGCTGGTTTCCATCTTTTTCCTGTTACATCAGACTTTGCTGCTTATATAGCATGAAATCAATTGCCAGTAAAATTTGGGTAGTATTTTATATTAGAATGCATAGTAAAAATTTTGACAATTTGCCATGAATTGAAGTGTAATTTGCCAATGCACACATTTGGGTCTTTTGATACCAAAAATTATGATTTTTGTAGTGTATCGCGATAATGAATACACATTTCCAAAAACGGGAAACGGGTTTTCGAGATAAACACCTAACCAACATACACATAACATTTTAGTCATTTCCTATTTCTCAAGATATATTACCTCACAATCAGAAATAGCGTTTTTGAACCTATTACTATCGCATGCTATCATTCAGGGACCGATATCTCAAGAACCACATAAGATATCATTCTGCTCTAAACTTTAAATAATATTTCGATATCTTATCTACATTTCATACACAGCTATGTGTAACGTAAAATCAACCATACAAGAAGTCTATGTCTTTACCTCTGCAAACTCTTTAAAATATGTTGTAATAGTTCACTAAATTGGATGCTGTATATTAACTGTAAAGTAAACAAAACAAAAATCACCCTTTCATCGACTGAAGACTTCAATCTTTAAGACGTACAAAAATCAATTTTTTTCGCCGAGTTCCTTTTTTCAAATCACATGGTAAGTTTCAGAGCTGTCCAAACGCTGTCTTTCAGCACAATACGCACTTTTTCTAGCAAAATATTGCGGTTTTCGGCTGTATATTGCTAACGAACTAAGATTTATCAAAACTGAAAAATGCTGTTTATAGATAAAAGTATACAGGATGTATTAATATTTGTACAATTTTCTATGGTTAGTTATTTACATATTTGCCATTC
Source organism: Locusta migratoria (assembly GCA_026315105.1). NCBI lineage: Eukaryota > Metazoa > Arthropoda > Insecta > Orthoptera > Acrididae > Locusta > Locusta migratoria. The sequence goes on from CM048746.1 coordinate 306,991,913, forward strand.
ATGGTGCTAAAATGACTAAAAATCAGGATTTGTGATTTTGTGCAAAAGTATGATAAGTTTCAACCTCTGGATCTCGGTAACGGACAACGATATCGAAAAAATTTAAAAATGGCCTCGAGGAGATCCATCATAAGAACTTTTGGAAAAAATTTTGAAGATTGTCAATGAATAGAAAGAAGTGACCATCCTCACTTTCTTTCTTTTTTTTCTTTTTCTTTTCTTTCTTTCTTTTTTTTTTTTTTTTTTTTTTTTTTGACCCAAAAATCATTGTTTTTTGAGATTTTCTCAGGAACTGCCCATGAATGAATGGTGCTTTTGTAAGCCGTTTAAAGCCCACCATAGACTACACATCATGTACAAAAGCCAACTGATTTGCTCAATTTGGATGGGCTCTAGGGAGTGTGAAACTTTGAAAATTTTGATGCTGTATTGTATGATAGCTATAGTCTACCCATTCTTGTAATATGTACACTAGGCCAAGATCTATCCAGAACACTTTACCTGTTCACTCTGAGATGAATAGAACCTGGCATATGAGTCCCTAAAGAATTGCAAATTCACACATGCCATTTACGGATATATTAATACCGCGCACTGCTGTGCACGATATGATAAATAAATACCAGGGCAACGCTGGGTCTTCAGATGGTGACATATAAAATGCATACAATCTCATATTTTTTGAGTTAGGCCTATATGTTGTACAGTTGTATAATTTTTAGGTATGTATTCATTTTTGTAAGTGCTGTATGTCTGTAAAATTTGTTGTGAATACAATGAGTAGTAAAGAAGTAATAGTTTAAAACTTGGTGCATGATGGGGAGATTTTCCATAAACGTTACTGTTTATTTGATCATATCTCATCAACTATGTGTTGTACTGTGATACAATTTTGAAGGTACATTCAGCTGTATGTGTGAATACTGTCTGTAAAATTTCCTGCAGCTACAATTTGTACTGTAGAAATTATCAATTGTAGCGTCATACTGAATGCTGTAGTTTTATTCCATGAACAGCAGAAAAGTAGTAAACAAGAACGTTTTTTATTTCATTATTTAGATGTGGTTGTCTGTCAGAAAAAGTTTAATAAAGATTTGAAATTACGTTTAAAGTTTGTTGCAAGTAATTAAGTACTGTCATTCTCATATAGTGTATTTATAGAGTTTCATCACATTATGTGGCAGTTTCTGGCAACTCTTATTGTTTATGACATTATATCTCAGAACCATGTGTTGTATGTGGTTCATACTCCTACAGCAATTGTTATCTCATGTAAGGAATATGTGTACCAAATTTGGTTGAAATCAGTCCAGTGGTTTAGGAGAAAATGAGCAGCATTGTTACTTAATGCAGCAGCTTTTCACTCATTTCATTGTTTATGACGTCATATCTTCTGAACTATGTGTTGTATGTAAGTCTTACTTACGGCAACCATCCTCATAGATTGAAGCCTATGTGTACAAAATTTGAAAAAGTTTGGGACAAAACTGTAGATTTGCATGCAATACGTATACACAAACACATGGACACTTTGTTTTATATATAAAGATTCACCAATCTACTTCATACCTCAAAGAAATCTCAGTGAATTTCACAAACTGAAGCACTCATACTCTTTACAGTAACCTAAACGCCATTTCCATATATTTCTCTTGGCCTCAAATGAAATTAAATGTTTCCACTAGATGCTTATAGCATAAATAAATTAAGCTCTACTCTCAGTATGTCTTACATCCTTGATAGTAAAAAAATAAAGTAATAAATTTTTAAGTAAAATAGGTCATATTTTTAAGAATTGTCAACCACTTCTGGTGTTCAAATCATAACCAAGGTGAACATATCGCACACGTATTTCTAAAGTGACACAAGTCAAACATTCATTTTATGAGATAAACACGAAAAACTAGTTACTGAGTTTAATAAAAAGCCATTAAGTAACCAATAATTTTCCCAAACTGTATAGGCACTAGGAAAACATTGTTAGAAAATATTATTGCATATTTGGTACCTAAGCAATCAAATGCACCCATTTTAAGTTGTGATGGTTTCGCTGAATTTTGTATTCACAGCGAAGTGAATTATTTTGAGTTGTAACACCTTTGGTGTTCAATAGTTGGTTTAGGTATACTTAGCATGAATCATGAGCTTAATATTATTACCTATTGGAGAAAAAAATGTCCCAATTCTTACTATCTCTCTAGAACACACAAAAGAAGGTACGAATTATTGGCATGAAGAAAGAACACCTCGCAAAGAAAAAAACTAATTATTTATTACATCCAGATGAAGAAACAATGACAAGCATTGCAAATACAATTGGAGCTGTACAACTAGGACAGGACAATTTTAACATCAATTAAGAACACTTTTGAAAACCCAACTGTATGACTGTGCAATAATATTATTCTTCATAAGCTCCTGGATGTCTCTCTTTTTATTGACCACTAAAGGTATCTTGTGGGAATAGGTGGGAACTAACAGGGGAAAATTGCACTCATAGCATTTGCGTTTCCTACAATTGTGCACATGGATCTGGCGGTATGCTGAATCTTCATAGGACGTTTTGTAGAAGAAGGCATGGTGGTGCTCCTTTCCAACACGCAGAATCTTGATATCATTCCACTTCACTTGCATTTGTTCAGTGTCGACTGTAAAATTACTGCTCCATTGCTCTTGCAGGAATTTCAGGTCATAAAAGTCATCATGAGTCAACTCATGAACATTATAACGAGGACCATTCTTTTTTGCCATTGCTATTAGGGTCATGTATTGCTGAGGTATATAAATTGGAGAGGCTAGCAAGTGTCTACTGACCTGTTTTTCTATCATGCTGTGTACGTTGTCACCTTCGTTTTGTGAGTGCCCACGTATAAGGTATTTATGGGTAATGCTGCGAAGTTTTGGTTATTTATCTACCATGTAGGAATACGCAGAAAGCACATATTTGTTCTTTTGCTGCCCACAGCAGTTATCTGAATAAAAAACAATGTCCTGGTTTGTACTGTTGGTCGTTTCTATTATCTGTTTAATGTATTGCAGAACACAGCTACCAATTTCTACTGCACCACATTTTCCTTCACATTCGTTCCAGAAATAACATTCAGCATTCTTAGCATGTAGATCACTTACAATGAAATTAAAGCATTCATTTTATTTTTGTAATAAAATGATGAAAGCCGTCCTCTGGGTACAGCCACCTGTAAATCGTATACAGCAATGTGTGCCCCACTGGGATTATTTTTGTTGGTATCTTTCTCTTTGCATGATAGCTGTTTTTCTTTTCGGTGTAGGTCATAGGCTGCACGCAATGCCTTGTTTCCTGCTTCATCATCATTTTGAATGATTTGCATAGATCATACTGGTCCTTTTTCGGTATATTGAAGGAAAATTGTACTCACCTCGAAATATACGTTTGTACATGGTCTCATCTGCAAATGGTAGGTTTTTCATTTGTCTCTCTTCTTTGTAATCACGATAAAGGTCAGCTAGACACTTAACAGTGTCAATGAACTCTTGTGTGGTTTGAACCCTTAAGTAATGTGACTTGATCTTTGGAATCGCTTCAATAAACTTTCTGATGCTACTTTTAATTTCAGGGGCAATGTTGGGTTGCTTTCCGTGTTTACCTCTCCTGTCAGGCTCCAAAAATCCCTTATCATTTTTCTTATCTAGTGCAGTGTGGATTGGTCTGTCGTTGATACCAAGAGTACTTTTGAAAAATGCCTTACAGACTCCAATACGAGTATCATTCATCTCGAAATAAAAGGCTGAATTTAGTTTTCTCAAATTGTTGGTGTTTGAATACCTGTATTTTGGCTTTATAACACTTGTGAATCTGACAATGAACTCTCTTTGCTTCTGTAAGTAAGCAAGGCCCCAGTAACTATTAAAAATGTCCTAACAGAGTGGTCTATTTTTGTACTGCGAGCCAATCTACATTTTTCTGTACAAGGTGCACCTATTTTTCTCTTAGGAATTTTCCTTTCAGATTTCGACATTGATTGGTAGGCTTTTCCAGAGTTTCTTAGTAATGACGTTCGTTTGCTTGCCAAACATTCAGGGCATAATTTATGTTGCTTTCATTTTCTTTCTGTTATGTCTTCAACGTCGGATTCAATAATACCGTCATGTCCACCTGCAGTTCCCAGGGATCTGCTGGAAGAACTGCTTGAGGAGCTGTTGATGAAATCCTTGTCTGCATCTACATTATCAACATCGCTTGTATCACTATGCACGGGAGATAATTGGTAATAATTAAATGGTTTTACTGCAGTCAGTCGCAATATTTTTGGGCGATCCGCATCGGATGTTGCGACATACTCAGGATTGCCACCGTCATTAGTCATAACTTCTTCATGCTGTGGTGTGTCGCATGTGATAGCTGCTTCACCTTGTTGTGACTGAACAGCTGGTGTACTTTCTTTATGCATTCCTTTGTTCTTCTTCACCATTTTCATATGTTTATCTATGCGACTCTCAGAATCCATGATTGGGCAATCGAACACTGGAAATGTAAATGCAACAAAATGTTGTAAAATTTAATGTTTTCATTAATACTAACAAGGAAAACCATTAATTCATTGTTATAATTAAGAACAGAATTAGTTTCTGTTTTCTTCGATACATGTAACGAAAAACATCCCAAGCCATCAAGGGTGACATAACTCAAAATGTACTGATATCATTCATCAAAAATGACACAACTCAAAATATGCAACATGTTGTTGTCTACCTGAAAGCAGCTAAAAACAACACAACTCTAAATGTAGCATTGTGCTGTTGAACTTACCAACAGCAAAACTGTCACAATTCAAAATAACACAGTTTTCAGCTTATGTTCGTAACACACATACACTACGATAATTCCAGACACAACTGCTAATGTGTCACTGTTGTTGAACCGGCAAGGGGAGTTTCTGGCCAAGAGAAGCAACACTATTGCACTCTGTCGCGAGAGCTTTGCAGTTAACTCGGTACACTTTTGATGTTTCGTTGGAGGTGGTGAGCCTCTCCGTACCATGGTGATAACACAAAAATGCAGATTTTTGAATTGTGTCACTTTAGAAATACTGTGTGATGTCCTCCTCCTAATCTTTTGTCTACTCCTACAACATTTCAATAAGATAGCATTAATGAAGATTGAAAAAATGTAAAAGTATAGTGGAAGAGGGGGATATGCTTCACTGAAGCTAAGAAAGAAATAGTGAAGGATATAGCAAGGAGCCCGATGCTCACCATGGACATATCTGCAAAGATGCATATCCTTTGAGGGTCTGATAATTCTACCTTTAACTTTTCCTGAGTACTCTCAGACCATTATTTCTCCTTAGATATACAACCTCCCAAGAAGTAAGATCAACTACATGAGCGGTTCACCGCTCTGCAGCTTCTCCTTCTAAATAGCTAATTGTAAAATCAATCTATTGAGTATCATTCCAGGTATTCGGCAGTGATCTAGGAAGAAACCTCAAAAATTGTTTGGCTGTACCCTCCATCTGGTTTAAACTTAGGAAATTGTTTTTAAATGTTAATCCCTGAGCTCAGTGCTAAGCTATCCAATGTAGAGCTTGCTGGAATGATAACAATATTCTGACTCTTAGAAGCTAATTTTTTTTCCTTTCTAATTCTGTCCATATTTTCTTGAATTGCTTACTTGTTTTTATGGAGCCTTCACTATGAGGTACATTTTCCACTTTCTCTTTTACTTTTCTGTGTATAAGATCTTCCATCTGATGTTCCCAGTTATGCAAGTCGTCAATATATGAAGTTAACACTGAAACATTTTTGTATTTCTCAAGATTCTCTATTTTATTTTCAGTTTCCAACACTCTAAAATTCATCTGTGTGAACCCCTGTCTTGAATATGATTCTCAATTTTGAAATTGTTCGTCAACATTCTCCTTTAAGAAACCTCCTAGCAGATTAAAATCGTGTGCCGGAACTGGGACTCAAAGTTGTGAGTACAGATCACGTGTCATGTCAGGATAGCTTAGATGTACTTGCCCACAAAAGGCAAAGGTCCCAGGTTCAAGTCCCGGTTCCGGCACACAATTTTAATCTGCCAGGAAGTTTCATATCAGTGCACACTGTGCTGCAGACTGAAAGTTTCATCCTCCTTTAAGCTTAGAACTTTTTTCTGGGTTTCCCTAAAATGTTATATAAAATCTATTCTATTTCACCAACTCTCTTAGCTTCTTCATCTGATATTTCTTTAGAAATCTCTCTAGATATACCTAGTTTCTTGAGATAATATTGTTTTAACCCTTGGATCTCCTCCTTCATACCCTGGTAGCTTTTCCTGACACTTCTTTATGAGCATCTAATTTAATTTCCGTAACAGTCACATGTGATTGCAGTTTATTGAATTTAGTATTAAAGGATTCACTTAAAGAGCTACAGTAATATTTTCATTCTGCTTGTCCAATTAATTATTAAAATATTCAGTCTGACCGCCTAATTTATTGTCAAAATTTTCATTTAACAATTTATGTAAACTATCAACTGTTTCAGTAAACCATGGAGCTTGAGCCTCCATACTTCTGATGATTGGCATGTACTTCTGCAACTCAAATGTACACTTTTCACGACACTAACAAGATGCACTTGTCAAAAATAAATAAATGCTGTTGTGTGTGAAATAAGATCTGTGATTGTTTTCTAAATGCAAAGAAAGTTACACCAAAGGAAATTCATCATCAGTTCTGCAAGATTTATGGACAAAATGCTATGAGTGATTCAATGGTTAGAAGATGGGTCAGACTGTTAATTGAAGAATGTGATCAAGTGCATGATAAAAAACAAAATGAACGCCCATCTGTGGTTACTGATGAACTGCTTCACACAATTGAAGAGAAGATTAAGCCCAACCATACGTTTACACTTAGTGCCCTTGCTATAAAAGTTACGCAAATCTCACAATCACTAATTCATGAAATTGTTACTGAAAAACTGAAATTTCAAAAACTTTGCTCACGTTGGGTACCCAAAATTCTTACTGAACAACACCGAAAAAAAACAATGGATGGGCAGTGCACTTTAATTTTTGACATGCTACAACGAAGAAGGCAATGGTTTTCTTTCTTGGATAATCATGGGGGATGAAATTCTGACATTGCATGACACCCCTGAAAAAAAGTGGCAATCAGTGGAATGGAGGCAAAATTCATCCCCAACAAAGGTTAAGCCTAAGCAAATCTTGACATCTCGTAAAGTCATGTGCACCATTTTTTGGGACAGGAAAGGCATTTTGCTGTTGATTTCTTACCATGACGCCAAACAATCAATGCACATGGTTACTATGAGACTATTAAGAAATTTCACTGCACAATACAGAACAAGCGCCGAGGATTACTGTCTAATACTGTCTAAAGGTGGTGTTTTTTGTTTTCCCATGCTAATGCCCAACCTCACACGGTGAATGTGACTGAACAACTCTGACAGAAATTTGAATATGCAGGCGGCAGTGTTCTATGAAGAAGGCATACAAAAACTTGTGCCATGCTATGACAAGTGCCTACAAAATTTCGGAAGCAATGTAGGAAAGTAGTTTTACAGTTGTAGATTTTTGTAAAATAAATATTTTTTCTGTATCTGTGCATGTTTGTTTTATATACCCAGAAGGAACCTACTTTGTGGACATACCTTGTATAAGCTCAATATAACATAATAGCTACTAATGGTAATTTTTAAACAACTATCTGTAAAATGTCAATTAATGCTAATCTGAGGAAAAAATTAAGCTTTGAGTTGCAAGCATTTGCAAAAAAAATTTATCTCAGATCTTCTCAGATTAAATTTTTAAAATGGCAATTTTGTTTGGGTTACAACACATTCAACAAGAGTGTGTGTTTTTCAAGTTGGAGTAAATGGATATACTTTTGTGAGAACATCCAGAAATGACCCCATAGGTTATCTGTATGTGCAGGATGTGTGTTGATCCACATGGATGAAGAAACGTTTTTTTTTTTTTTTTTTTTTTTTTTTTGCTTCATCATGTTCTTCATTTTTTATTATTTTATTTATCTATTTTTAAATGTACAAAAGCCATTCATTTTTGTCACACACGGTGGTGTCATAGCCTGATATTTAAATTGGTAGTTTTGTCTCCCATGTTCAATATTTTTGTTTTACCAATTAATAGTTTAGTTCAAATATTATAATATTAAATTAAGCAATCATCAACTTAATTACAGAATATGCTGCTTACTTTCATTTTAAGAATATGATATTTAAAAATTATCTTTAACTTTAACTGAATTCTTATTTGTTAAAGGTATGTTTGATCAAAATGAAGCAATGAAAAATAAGAATCAGGAATAATTTTCGAACAGGGGGCCCATATTATAATATACTGATATTTTGTCATTTGATTTACAACATATTGCTGGAAAGAGTATAGAAGATATTACAAAATAACCCTCTTTGCACTTGTCTAGAACTCAATTACAGCAGCTTCTAGAACGATAGTAAAAAAGCCTGTTAACCCTCTTTAGTGGCCAGTCTGAGGTCCCACTATAAGGATGAAAATTTTACCAAAATCTAAAATGGCAAGTTAAAATTTGTATTTAAACCATGTTTCTTATTCTATGTACTTTTTTGGAGCAAGGGTAATATATCATCATAAAGTGAACCAAACCTCTGGCTTGGTATCATTCATTTATAATCTCTCTCTCTCTCTCTGGTATTTGATGAACACTACATGAACCCCCATGAAGCACAGACATTGCCGAGGTGAGTTGGCTTGCGTGCCTCAACGATGCAGATAGCCGTACCGAAGGTGCAACCACAGCGGAGGGGTGTCTGTGGAGAGGCCAGACAAACGTGTTGTTCCTGAAGAGGGGCAGCAGCCTTTTCAGTAGTTACAGGGGCAACAGTCTGGATGATTGACTGAGCTGGCCTTGTAACATCAGCTAATGTGGCTTTGCCACACAGTTACTGCGAATGGCTGAAAGCAAGGGGAAAATACAGCCGTTACATTTCCCGAGGACATGCAGCTCTACTGTGTGAAAATATGATGATGGCATCCTCTCAGGCAAAATATTCCGGAGGTAAAATAGTCCCCCATTTGGAACTCCAGGTGGGGACTACTCAGTTTAATATAGTGGGGATTAGTGAAGTTCGGTGGCAGGATGAACAGGATTTCTGGTCAGGTGAGTACAGGATTATAAATACAAAATCAGTTGGGGGTATCACAGGAGTAGGACTGATAATGAATAAGAAAATAGGAATGCGGGTAAACTACTATGAGCAGCAGAGTGATCGCATTATCATTGTCAAGATAGATACGAAGCCAACACCGACAACAGTAGTACAGGTTTATATGCCAACTAGCTCTGCCGATGATGAGGAGATCGAAGAAATATATGAGGAGCTAAAGGAAATTATTCAGACAGTTAAGGGAGAGGAAAACTTAATTGTGATGGGAGACTGGAATTCGGTAGTAGGAAAAGGAAGAGAAGGAAAAATAGTAGGTGAATATGGACTGGGCATTAGGAATGAAAGAGGAAGTCGCCTGGTGGAATTTTGCACAGAACATGATTTAATCGTAACAAACAGGTAGTTTAAGAATCACAAAAGAAGGTTGTATATGTGGAAGAGACCAGGAGACACCAGAAGGTATCAGACAGATTTTATAATGGTAAAACATAGATTCTGGAACAAAGTTATAAACTGTAAGACATACAGGGGCAGATATAGACTCTGACCATAACTTGTTAGTCATGAACTGTAGGCTGAAACTGAAAAAACTGTAGAAAGGTAGGAAATAAGGAGATGGGACTTATATAAATTGAAAGAACGTGAAGTTCTGGAGAATTTCAGAGGGAGATTTAGGCAACAACTGACAGAAACAGGGGGAAATAAAACAGTAGAAGAGGAATGGGTAGCATTGAGAGATGAAATAGTGAAGGCAGCAGAGGACAAAATAGGTAGAAAGGCAAGACCTACAAAAAAATCCTTGGATGTCACAGGAAATAATAAATTTAATTGATGAAAGGAGAAAATATAAAAATGCAGTAAATGAAACAGGCAAAATGGAGTACAGACGACTAAGAAATGAGATTGACAGGAAGTGCAAAATGTCTAAGCAGGAGTGGCTAGAAGCAAATGCAAATCTGTAGAAGAATGTATAAGAAGGGGACAAGTAGATACCCCTTACAGAAAAATAAAAGAGACATTTGGGGACAAGAAAAGCAACTCTACGAATATCAAGAACTCAGATGGGAAACCAGTTCTCAGCAAAGAAGGCAAAGCTGAAAGGTGGAAAGAGTACATAGAGCAGCTTATAAAGGAAATGAACTTAGAGATGATGTTGTAGGAAGGGAAGAGGAAGTAGATCAAGATGAAATAGGATGAATTTGACAGAGCCCTGAAAGACCTAGGTCGGAACAAGGCCCCAGGAGTAGATGGCATACCCTCAGAGCTACTAAAGTCTCTAGGAGAGCCCACCGTGACAAAACTATTTGAACTGGTATGTAGGATGTATGAGACAGGCGAAATACCCTCAGACTTTAAGAAAAATGTAATAATCCCCATTCCAAAGAAATCAGGTGCAGACAGGGTTGAAAATTACAGAACCATCAGTTTGATAAGTCATGGTTGCAAAATTTTAACACAAATTATGTACAGGAGAATGGAAAAGCTGGTAGAAGCTGACCTCGGGGAAGATCAGTTTGGATTCAGGAGGAACATAGGAACCCGGGAGGCAATACTCACTTTAGAAGACAGATTAAGGAAAGGCAAACCTACATTTTTAGCTTTTGTAGATTTGGAGAAAGCGTTTGACAATGTTTACTGGAATACACTCTTTCACATCCTGAAGTCAGTGGGGATAAAATACAGGGAAAGGAGAGTTATTTACAACTTGTACAAAAGCCAGACCACAGTTATTAGACTTGAAGGGCATGAAAGGGAAGCATTAGCTGGAAAGGGAGTAAGACAGGGTTTAGCCTTTCTCCGATGTTATTCAATTTGTACATCGAGCAGGTGGTGAAGGAAAGCAAGGAAAAGTTTGGAATAGGGATTAAAGTTCAGGGGGAAGTATTAAAAATATTGCGTTTTGCTGATGACATTGTAATTCTGTTAGAGACAGCAAAGGACCTGGAAGAGCAGTTGAATTGAATGGACAGTGTGTTGAAGAGAGGGTATAAAATGAACATTAACAAGAGCAAAACAAAAATAATGGCATGCGGTCTTAGAAAATCTGGCGATGCTGAAGGAATTAGATTAGGTAACGAAACAATGAAGGTGATAGATGAGTTTTGTTACTTGGGTAGTAAAATAACATGCTATGGTCGCAGTACAGAGGATATAAAATGCAGAATGGCAATGGGAAGAAAAGCATTTTTGAAAAAGAGAAATTTGCTAACATTGAATATTAATTTAAGTGTAAGGAAGTCTTTTCTGAAGGCATTTGTGTGGAGTGTTGCTTTGTATGGGAGTGAAACATGGATGATAAGTAGTGCGGACAGGAAGAGAATAGAGGCTTTCGAAATGTGTTGTTACAGAAGAATGCTGAAGATTAGGTGGGTAGATCGCATAACTAATGAAGAGGTACTGAACAGAATTGGTGAGAAAAGGAATTTTTGGTATACCCCGACTAAAAGAAGGGATTGCTTGGTAGGACACATTCTTAGACATCGAGGAATCATAAATTTAGCATTGGAGGAAAGTGTGTGGGGTAAAAATCGCAGAGGGAGACCAAGAGATTCATATAGTAATCAGATTCAAGTGGATGTAGGTTGTCGTTCTTATGAGGAGATGAAAAGGCTTGCTCAGGATAGAGTAGGGTGGAGAGCTGCATCAAACCAGTCTCCGGACTGAAGACCATAACAACAACAACATCTGAGTGTGGTGAAACATAATATAGGCAATGTAGTTTTCACTTGAATGAATTACTTTTAACATTTAATAACTTTCCTCAAATGTATCATAGAACTCTACACAGATTATTACATTTTGTAATAATGAAATATTTTAAAGATTTTGATCAAGTCTGGACTTATGTGCCCACATACTGTTTATACAGAAAAATACATGTTCTGTTGGCAAATTTTTAGCTGGCAGACAAAGCAAGAAAACTAATTTGTTACTGACAATATTATAATCAACATTTAACTCATCAAATTTTGCAAAAATTTCAACCTCGCTGAAATGAATTGGTTTGATATCTGAATTCCATCCCTATACTACAGCATTTGTAAAATACTACAGACACACTTTACAGACACATGACTATCATCTCCATCTGCTGCATTCCGAGTAACTCTCCATTGTTAGGTTGGGAGGGAGGGTGAAGAAGAAGGATGCAAGGCAGTCATGCAGATGGGTACAGACTAGATATTTGTCATTCACATATGAACGATTCCAAATGAATGGTTCACAAAAATGAAGTGAACAACTGAGGAACTTCATATGAGAATAGGTAATTTACTTTTCACTTAGATGCTCCTAGTTTGTTCCATTCGGCATTCCCAATCTGGAACAATCTGGGCAGCGACTTCCAGTTCCAGTAACTGGCAGTCCAGGTCTACACAAATGCTTCTTGAGGAAATGTATCATGTTTGCTGTGATTGTCTAAGATGAAATCAGTGGAATTATAAGCACTTACTTTGTGTTAAGGATATGCATTTTTCTGGTTATAATAAAGACATTAATATGAATTGCTCTTAATACCTTCCACTTTTGTAAATTTTATTATTTATTTATTTACTGTGGTTTTTATTTTGTAGATATTTTTACACAGTCTTGGTTTCAGGAATATGGTTGCAGCATTCATTGATTTTCCCAAAATATTGGTGGCTATAGTGAATGGTCCTGCCATTGGTATCGCTGTAACTACACTGGGACTATGTGATGTTGTATTTGCATCTGAAAAGGTATGTAATATGAAAGTTATAGTATGGGTTTTTCTGTTGTTTAGGTGAGTGAATAGTAAAGTACAAAAGATGCAAAGGGTACATGTAAATACAATTTCATTAAAACCACAATTGTTGTAGAGCAGCTTTTCAGTAAATCAGTGTTACTTATGTTATATGCAAAAGGAAAAAAAAGAAAAAGGGGGGGGGGGGACCTTTGCTGCCCTAAAAATGTTGATTTCACATTTAATACTGGTATGGGAAAAAGTGGGGTTGTGGCCCCAGATAAACACCATGAACAGAAAACTTATAACATTTATTGTTCATTCAGCTAGTTACAAGTCCAGACTGGGCAGATCCTTTTGCCGGAAATCTGTCACAAAGAACATGGTCACAAAGATGAGCATACATGTGTTAGTATCGATCATGCAAGTTTATTTATGCTGCCACACTGGGTTGCAATGCCACTTCTGTAACTTATCTTTTATTTGGTTTTGGTTAAACTAAATGTAGCATCTAAATTTTCCAGTAACTGTTAAGTGTTGCTGTTCAGTTTCTTACGAGTCACATTGATACAAATGTTGACAGTTTATATTTCAATATAAGTCAAAGACTCTGGTTTAGTTCAGAGCATTATGCTCTTCTTTCTTATCATGAACAACCACTATTTTGATATTCTCTGAGCCATATTGTTTTCCTGTGTATATAGTCTTTCACTGCTTTTCGAAATGCTACATTGTCCTGTAACTTGCTGCTTTGTTCAGCACTTAAAAATGAATGAATCAAAGTTGCTTTACAATTATTAAATGTAATTGAAATCCATATTCGAGCTATTAATAAATAAGCAACATTTCCACGTGTAAGCCTGCCTTGTGGCAGGTCTTGTCATGGTATAAACCTCTTCCATAGCCAGGGTTTTCATATCTGAATAGTTCATTCCTTTTTTGTTGTCTAGTATTTAATATTGTTTCCTTACTCATCATACTCATCATCTTTTACCTTTGACCATTGATTCTATTCTTTGCTTCAGTATACAATCCCTCCTCAAACACTGTCCTATCTAGTTCGTTTGTCTCTTTCTAATGATTTTCAACATAGTTCATTCTTCTCCAACTCTTCTTAATTCCTCTCACTTCTTACTGATCTTCCTAGTCATATGCTCTATTCTCCTCCATATTCACATCTCTTGTTCTTCCAATCTTCTTTCATCTTCACAATTTTAATCTGCCAGGAAGTTTCATATCAGCGCACACTCCGCTGCAGAGTGAAAGTTTCATTCTGGAAACATCCCCTAGGCTGTGGCTAAGCCATGTCTCCACCATATCCTTTCTTCCAGGAGTGCTAGTCTTGCAAGTTTCGCAGGAGAACTTCTGTGAAGTTTGGAAAGTAGGAGGCGAGGTACTGGCGGAAGTAAAGTTGTGAGGCGGCATCGTGAGTCGTGTCGGGGTAGCTCAGTGGTAGAGCGCTTGCCCGCGAAAGGCAAAGGTCCCAGGTTCGAGTCCCGGTTCCGGCACACAATTTTAATCTGCCAGGAAGTTTCTTTCATCTTCTTTACAAAATGTCCATGACCCAGGACCATACACTGCAATGATCTAGATATGACATTTAGCTTGTCTTTTCCTCAAATCTTTGTGTAGTGATCCACAAAGTAATTTTATTTTCCTCTTCAAACCTTCTTTTGCTGTGGCAATTCTTCTGTTAATTTCCATTTTGTAGTACATATCAACCCTAATAATAATATATAGATAGGGAACAACTCACTGTAAAGACAAACATTGAGCTGCCGACAGACACAAATAAGACACACAAACACACACAATTCTAAATTTTCGGCCATGGCCTTCCTCAGAAAGAGCACACTTATCCACACAATCACTCAGACACACTCATCCACACACGTCAGCCATCTCTGGCCTCCCAACACAATCAGACTCGGGGCAAGCAGAAAGAAGGGATGGGAGGGGGGAGGGGGAAGGAGTGGCGAAGGGGGGGGGGTGGAGAGGGAAGATAAGGGTGGGGATACAACAAGAGGCGAAGTCAGTTGGAAAATGAGATGCAGTATGAAAAAGGGGAGATATATGAGAGAGAGAGAGAGAGAGAGAAAAATAAATAATTAAAAAACAGGAAGCACTGAGTAGGAAAAGGAGCATGAATCGGAAGGAAATGTAGGATGTGAGGGGGAGGGGGACTGTGGGGCATGGAATGTAGGAAGTTAGGTTATTTGAGGTTGAGGCCAGGATGGTTGCAGGACCGTAGGATGTGCTGTAGGGATAAATCCCATCTTCGCAGTTCAGAAAAGCTGGTGGAGGGGGGCGGGGGGCAGGATCCAGATGGCTCGGCTGGTGAAGCAGCTGTTAAAGTCCAGGTGTTATGCTTTGCTGCATGTTGCACCACTGGATAGTCCATATTGCTCTTGGGCACAGTTTGACCTTGGCCATTCATCCTGATGGAGAGCCGGTTAGTTGTCATGCAGAGAAGTGATTGCAGCAGAGTTGGTATATTACATGGCTGCTAATCATAGTGTTGTAACTTTCTCTTCTCACATTGATACTAGAGTGTGTTACTCATTGGTAGTTTATTTTTAAATTAATGTCATAATGCAGCATGTCTTTTGTAATTGCCTCAGTACTGAGGTAGCACTGTGATTGCTGACAATGCTACATGTGGCACATTTATGAACAATGGTGCGAACTATGCTTAGTGGCTTGCTTGAATTTAAGTTGCGGCCCGCCATAACACCTCCTCCCATGAAACAATCAGGTAATGTACCAGCACTTGGTAAAACTGTTGACCCATCTATAGGCTTCATCTGTATAGCAAGGAGGTCTCTGGGTGGTATTGGTGAGTACGGTCAGAAGTGCTGCGGACATGGACTTGAATGGCTCCTGGGACACTGTGAGGAGATCACTGGTAACATCAAAGGTGAGGACATTTCTGGTGACTGTCAGAAATGTCCGCTGATGATTCAGAGGTTGGTACCAACTTGATGGAGAAGCCACAGGTGGTTATCTGTCAGATGGATGCTCTGCAGTGTCTGTAGGAGTGCCAGATGCTGAAGGCTGTGTAGGTGTCTGCAACATCCACAGAAATGGATGGCCCGTGAAAACTTGCAGTATTGCTCCTCGGAACTGGAGGTGAGGCAAACTGAAGTGGGAAACGAGATATTTGATCTGAGACACAAGGGCATAGCTAGTCAAGGTGGTGCATAACAAAAGTGTCACTGGTGCACACCAAACAGAGAAAGTGACCATGATTATGTTGCACAGTAGCCAGAATCCATTTTGGGTGGCAGCTGTATTCCTGTGCCCATTCATTAGCTCTAGGGACAAACCACTGAGAAGGTAGAACCAGCACATGAGATCTTGGTGGCAAGAATAGGTGTAACAGTTGATGACCATGAAGCATTTCTGTGGGACTGTGGTTCCCAACTGGTGTTAAGTGATAGAAACTCAGGAATTGGGTGAGGGCTTCATCTGTAGCTACAGAGTCATATACTTCTTTATCTGGACTTTGAATGTTCAAACCAGTCTTTCCACCTCACCATTTGATTGGGGATGAAAGGGAGGAGCAGCCATGTGGTAAATACTTTGATGGATACAAAACTTACTAAAGGATTGAGAGGTGAATTGTGGACCATTATTCCATTACAAGAGTATATGGAAGCCCTAAGAAAAATATTTTTTAAAGAACCAGAATAGTTGCTTCTGTGGTGGTTGATGGGCACTATATTATATATGGAAATTTAGAATTGGCATCAACTAAGAATAATCAATACATGTTGAGAAAGGGACCCTGCGAAATCTACATGAATATACTCCTAATGTTATTGAGGAGCTGGGCACATAAAAAGTGTTGTACGGGGTGGCACACTGCATACATGGTGCCACAAGATGGGTGATGTCTGAATTGCCAGGCCAAAAAACATGTTTGCATGCCAAAGACTTGAAATACCCCAATGACCCTGATGTAAGAATTGTAAAACCTCTTGTCGAAGAGCAGTGGTAATTACAACTCATGAGAATGATTTTTCCTTAGCTGGTAGAACAACACCTTCTTTTATGACTAATTGGGAACATATTGCAAAATACTTGCGGAGGGTTCAGAGGCCCTGCGCATATGTGTTTAGAGAACCTGCCATAGGGGTGGTCAGGCTACTCCTGCTGAATGTAGTGAATAACCTAACACAAAACAGGATAGGCAGCTGGAGCAGTAGCAATCTGCAAACCAGTGATAGGAAACCCATCAACCGTATGTTGCACCTCCTTGTCTAGGAAAAGCATAGGACTTTGTCTTGATCAAAAGCAGGATCGGAACCCGTGGGAAGATGGGAAAGAGCATCAGTGTTTGTGTGCTATGCTGTGGGTCAAAAGTGTATTTTGTTATTGAAACATGATGGATACAACACCCACTGCTGTAAGTGCTGTCCAGCTTTATCAGGCAAGGAGGCTGTTGTTCTGAACTAGGAAACCAACGGCTTGTGGTTTGTAATGAGATGAAAGTTAGACCCATACAAAAGAACTCTAATTTTTTTTTAAAAGCATAGAGAATGGCGAGCGCCTTGCAACTGAACCAAGCCTAGCTCCTCCACAAATTTCTGTGTGGTGCAAATGAAGCCTTAACTTGTTATCTTGGTGTCTTGTGTAACTTCCTGTAACTCAGCATCTGGAGTCTCAAATATGTATCAACATCTTGATTACGTTGAATATGTTCATCTGAACTCAATTATTGTGCATGCTAGTGGTTTTAGACTATGAAGATCAACACCAGGTAAGTTTGAATCAGTAGTTTTATCAAACACTGTAAATAAATTTGATATGCACAATAATCACTTTTAACAATGAAATGTCAACATGCTGACGGACATAGTTACTGCCTCGAAATTTGGTTAATGTTAACATTTCATCTTCTATAAAACAAATATGACATCACATTTTAGTAATATTTGTAAGTGTTTCTAATAACAGAAAATATACTTAAATATGAAAAGCAACAATGAATATTACATTTATCATAATAACTTGGAAAATATTAATAGAAAACTGTTCCTAACATTTTTGGTGCTATGATTCTTCAGTATTTTCAATTTTTCAGTAAGACATTAAAAAGAACAATGCATACTCTGAGTTTATCTGAATGGTGTATTTTACATTTATGACTTACTTTGTTATTCTGGCAAAATGTAATCTAAAATTGATTATTTATATGATCTTAGTTATATTAAATAACTTTAAATTGGTATTTGAGCTGAAATACATAACGTCTGTTTGTCAGCCATTCCATTTTGTGTATTTACTTTTGATACTAGTTAGAAAAACCAATATTTACTCAGATATGTCTCATGCACCTCTCTTTATATTTTCATGGGTATATCATATACATTACAAGTTCAATGTAGCATGTTTAGCTCAGAAAGTGTGGTGGCAACTGTAGTCATTTTTAAACCTACTCAGGTCTTTAAATTTACATTGTACTAACAATAACCCTACATGAGGAAATGCCTGCTTGGACAATATTATAGATTATTTCCCAAAGACCTGTACGGTATTAGCGTAGCAGATGAATGTTTTGCAGATCATGATCCTCTACTCCTCACATATCTTTATACACAGTCAGATAATGATTATATAACTGCAGGTAAGAATCCAAGCATGACATGGGTTAGAGGTCAGAAAGAAGAATATGCTATTCACAGACTGCTTTAGCAATGTAAACTGAGACTTTGTTTATGAATATGACAATAGGCCTTGATAAATCAGCTGTTGAAATTGTCTTTAATAATTTTTATAGTTCATATACTGACTTATAGTACTCTTGCTCACCACAAAAAAGAAACAGTACCCAACAAAACAGAAAGGGTAAAAAGCTTAAATGGTGCACTGATAATCTTGCTGATATCGGCAAGAAATATGCTTTCACTGCACAAAATTTATAAATATAACTGCAGATGTGGCACAGAGGAATATGAAAATTTTTATAAGGCTTATCTGGAATTGGGAGGGGGGGGGGCCTTAAGTTTGCAAAACAAGCTCCCTCTGAAAATTACATAGAAGAAGCACCAAATAAATGCAAGGCTGCTTGTGATATTATACACAGGAACACACTTCCTTCCAAACTCAGGATGTTCTGCTTGAATCAGAACAGCTTAATAAATATTTTACTGCTACAGTAAATGAATTAAGATAAAAAATTAAACTGTTAAAAATAACCGCAACTAAAATACTTTCATAGAGGGTTTAAATTTCAGTGGGATCTGGTCACCCTGCACAGATATAGTATATATTGTTAAAAAGTTTTCAATGGAGTACTACTGGCTATCTAACTACACAATAAAAATGACAAAACACCTTATTTGCAATCTATATGCTTTTATTATTAATAAATACCTAGAATTTGGAGTTTTTTCCTGATCAGCTCAAAATTCCAAAAGTTACACCTATATACAAAGAAGGGGAAAAGCATCTCCCTGAAAACAACAGATCAGTGTCTATTGTTCCAATCTTTCCAAAATATATGAAGCAATTTTGCACAAACTGCTTAGTAACTATTTTGAGAAATATGACCTTATTTGTAATAGATATCATGGCTTTCATCAAAGAAAAAAATACTACTTCTACAGTCCTTCAGATTGTTAATCAGACATTAATAGCATTTGAAAATAAACACATGGATTCCCTGAAACTATGCGACCTGAGTAAGGATTTGATTGTATCCCCTTTCACATCTTGCTATCCAAACTATATCATTATGGAATAAAAAATGCAACATTAGAAATAATTCATTTGTATCTGAATAATAGGAAACAATTTGTGTCAGTTCTGAACAGACATTCTTCCATGAAGACAGTCACCTCTGGTGTGCATCAGGGTTGTGTCCTTGGACACCGGCACGGTGCACCCTTGACAGCAGACACAGCAAGTAAGGCCTGGCCACCAGAGCATGCACTTAGCCTCTGCAGCGCCGCAAGCACAGCCCATTAGTCTTACCATGCTTGGGCCACTACTTTGCACGGCCTCAGCCACAAGTGCCATTTTGTGATGGAGAAATAAATAGAGTCATATGCTCATGTTATGGTTCATGACATTGTCGTTTGTTCAGCCCTGGATAAAGGTGTCAGGCACAGGGCTCTGCAGTTGAAAGACCCTTCCCTTGAGGAAGTCCTCTCTATCACTCAACCCTATGAAATCTCATATGTTACGGGTCAACAGTTGGAAGCCTGGTGAGACGAGGCGATGGTGCAGGGAGGTGCGGCCGGTTCCGATGTGGCAGGGGAGGGTGATGTACGGGCGATAAAAGCCGGCCATTCCGGCCACTTCTGCCAGGCACATAAACAGACTTCCGAACACGGGCCCCTCTTGCTGTCCTGCCCGTGGTGCTATACAAAACATGACCAATTGGAGTGTCCCTGGCACAGGGCCATGTGTTGCAAATGCAACAAAAAAGGAAATGTGGCGAAAGTTTGCCACTCAGCGGCACACAATGCAGGTTCAGAGGATATGGACATAGATATTCAGGAAGTTTCAGTGGACCTGGTGCCTGACAATACTACAAACAAGCTCTTAATCGATGTTTCCATTCTGTTGCACTGACTCCACCTGCAAGTAGACACAGGTGCAGCAGTGTCTTTGTTAAATGCACAAACGTACTCAGACCTCAGGTCTCCCCCCATTGGCTCCAGTTCACAGGCGTCTTCGCAGATATGGAAAACAGTGCATTCCTCTGCTAGGGCAATTCACGACTGATGTCACTTACAAATCAGTCATACGCCCTCTTACCTTCGTCGTCTGTGATGCTAGTTACGCCAACCTTTTTGGATTGGATGCCTTTCAGGCTTTTGGCTTTGCGATTTTGGACACCATTCAGTTGGTCTCAGAAGACGTTTCATATCACTCATTGGAATCTTTGACATCCGAATTTCAAGATTTCTTTGAGGAAGGTATAGGGTGTGTTTCTGATTTTTGGGCCCACTTAACATTAAAGCCGGCAGCGTGCCCGCATTTTTTCTGGGCTAGGCAGATCCCTTTGGCTCTCTGCCCTCAGGTAAATGGAGAACCGGACTGGCTGACAGCCCTCGGGGTGATTCTACCCACATCTTCCAGTGAATGGGCCACTCCTTTAGTTATTGTGAGGAAACCTTCTGCCAAATTGTGCCTTTGTGGTGACTTTAAGGCCACCGTCATTTCCCAATCAGTGGTGGACACCTACCCTCTACCTCATTCAGAAGAAGTATTTGCCCAGCTAACGGGAGGCAAATTTTTTTCTAAGCTCAATCTTTTGGAGACGTACCACCAGAGATGACTCCAAATGGTAGGTGGTAATCAACACTCCGTTTGGCCTTTTTCAATACCAGCGTCTGGCCTTTTGGATGGCTGGGGCACCAGCCATATTTCAACATTATCTCGAGCAGGTCATGTTAGCAATCCCCCACTGCATCAATTACCTTCATGATATAACTGTCACAGGTCGCAACACAAAGGAACACTTGCACAATCTCCAGACCCTTTTCCTCAAATTCCGGTCTGTGGGCCTGCGGTGTAATCTCAGTAAATTGAAGTTCTTTCAAGCATCCCTCAAGTACTTGGGCCATGTCATCTCTAGGCACAGCTTCCAACCTCTGGCGAGTGTGGTGCAGGGTATCAGGGACCTTCTGCACCCCTCTTCACTGCAAGAGTTGCAAGTTTCTTTTTAGGTAACATCGCCTATTATCACTGGTTCATCCCCAGGGCTTCTACCTTGGATCATCCCCTGTACTGCCTTTGGAGCAAGGTTGTCCCTTTTCAATGGTCTCCCACTTGCAAAAGTGCTTTCGCTTCTTTGAAGGACAGCCTCACATCGGCCTTGTGTTTGGCGACTTCCGACTCCTTTAAGCCATTGGTCCTGGCTACGGATGCTTCGCAGAATGGGGTGGGGGCCGGCCTTCCACATCACAATGTGGATGGTTCTGAACAGCTGCTGGCATTTGCTTCCAAGACTCTTAACCTGGCTCGGGTCCATTACTCGCAGGTGGAGGAGAAGGCCCTGGCCAGATTCTACGCTGTGACCAAGTTTCACCCCTTCTTGTATGGCACAAAGTTTCAGTTAATCACAGACCATCAACCGTTAACATCATTGTTTTGCCCATCCTCCAAAATTCAGGATAGAGCAGCCCACTGGCTACAGTGCTGGACCCTGTTCCTTTCAAAGTACCAGTATGACATTCATTTTCGCCCCAATGGCCAGCACACCAACGCCTATGCTCTTTCCAGAATTCCAGTGGGCCCAGATCTGCAGTCCGATTGGGAAGAGATAATGTGTTTTGATTTGGATGTCACTTTCCGCCGAGCAGTGGATGGCTTCCCGATCACTATTTGTCGAGTTGCAAAGGTGACAGCAGCGGACCCAGTGCTTTGGCAAGTGGTGTGTCTTGTTCAACAGAGGTGGTCTTCCCAGCCTCCAGGCCGTGTCTCTGACCCTCTTCACAATTACTTTGTTCTGCGAGACTGCCTCTCTGTCTTAGAGGGAGTTCTTCTTTCGACTGCAGATGCAGATCTCCATGTGGTGGTTCCCATGAGTTTGTGACGTGAAGTTCTCCAGCTGTTACATGAGAGGCACTGGGGTCTTTGGCACGCCAACATGTATACTGGCCCGGCATTGACAGAAAAATAGTGGCGTCTCCCAGGGCGACATTCTCTCCCTGGCTTCCTGCAACCCAGCCCTGGGAGTACATCCACATAGATTTTGCGGGCCTGTTTTTAAATAGTTATTGGCTAATTGTGATTCACGCATATTCATGCTTCCTGTTTGTGGTTCGCTGCTCTTCAATCACTTCAGAGATTGCCATCCAAGCACTTTCCAAAATTTTCTTGGTGGAAAGTCTGCCAGTCACTCTAGTATCAGATAATGGCTCTCAGTTTCTTTCGCAGGCTTTCCAGGACTTTTGTATGCACTTCAGCATTTGTTCGCCCGCCCCCTTTCATCCTCAATCAAATGGGGAAGCCGAGCAGATGGTGTGTACATTCAAGACCCAAATGAAAAAGTACCTATAGGCCTCTTCCACAGAGGAGGCATTGACATTTTTTGACGGCATATCGAACTACTCCAATGGGGGAACGCAGCTCCTCCATGGTCGCCAACCGCGGACTCTGCTGCACTTCCTCCGTCCTGCTCCTCACCAGTCTTCAGCCCTGGGGGAACCAGGTTTTCCATAGAGTATGTCAGTCTAGGCACTGGGAATTGTTCGCAATCCCTGCTGGATATCTGCAGTTGTCCTGCACTGCAATGGCTGCAGGCTCTACACCTTAAGAGTAGGGGACCAGGAGGTACATTGTCACGAAAATCAGTTCCTTCACAGAACGGACTCCCACCCACATGCCCCACAGGCACCGGCTTTTCAATGGCAGATGCCCCTGTCCAGTGCATCATTTCCTCAGGGTGCCCTCACCCCCTTCCCATCTGAGCCTCATCCTCTTTACGAGGAGCCTTGCCTCCTGCATTCCCCCATGGCTACATCGGTACCATGGTCACCAGAAACATCACACAAGGTGCGCACCGGCACGGCACACCCCAGACAGCAGTCACAGCAAGTAAGGCCTGGCCACTATAGCGCGTGCATAGCCTCAGCAGCGCACTCTACCAGCAGATCAATATCAACTCTGCAAGCTCGGCCGCGTCTATGCGATGTGGGCCGCGCCCCAGATAACACTCTTGTAAGTGCCACGCAGGCTATGCTCTATTGTGTGTTGTTTACTACACTATGTTTACAAAGATATAAAATCTTTATAAACATATTGCACCACAAGAACAGTCAAACAGCAAAGTCATTTAAGTAATAAATAATTATGAATGGCTTTCTGACAAATGTATCCACATAATATCGTATAGAGGTACAGATGCAGTATGTAACAAGAGATAAAATACCAATTGACAATGACATTAAAGCGAAACAGCTGTAGTGAAAAAATAAACTGCTTAGCAACATTCAAGGATAATATAATTCATTAAAACATCATATTTCACTTCTCACTTTGGTACTAGAGCATGTTACTTGTTAGTAGTTTACTTCTGAATGAATGCTGTGTTGCATGATGTATTTTGTGATTGATTCAGTACTGTAGTGTCGCTGCAATCAATGACACTGTTATATGTGGTCCCTCTATGAACACTGGTGCAAACTACTCTTAGCGGCTTGCTTGAACTTATAACACAGCCTGCAACAACACGTACTATCCAAAAATTTGAAGTTGCATACTTGCTTTATTTCCTCTCCTCCTATATCAATATGAGATTTAATACGTTTTCCTCCAGTTATCATGCTTTTATTCTTCTTCTTGTTAATTTTCATTCCTTGTTCTTCTAGAATCTTGTTGAGTTTATTTAACATTTGATCCATCTCTATTAGATTTTGTGCCATCTTAACCATGTTAAATTCAAATTTTATACTAAAAAAATCTCCAGCCCCCAATACATACTCTTGTTCATTTAAAACCTACATTAATTATTCCTTCAAGATAGATATCAAACAGTGTTGGTCACAAACAGCAATCATGTCATACACCTCTTGCCAATGCAATTCATTTGCTCATTATATCTTCTGTCCTAGCTCTTGCTCTCCTGTTTAAGTCTAAATTCTTAACTGGTCTTTTCTCCTTTGAATCAACTCCATGTTTCTTTATGATTACCATTAATTTCTCCTATCCAATACAAAGGTCTTCTCAAGATCAATGAATAGAGCATATACCCTCCTTTCTTCTCTAGTGTCTCTCTCCCATCATTTTTAGCAGCTCTATGATATCTCTTGTTCCATCTCCTTTCCTGAAACCAAATTGTTCTTTGCCTGTAAAGTTATTCAGCTTTCCATATAACCTGCTGTTAAGTGTCCTCATTAAGACTTTGGCTGCATGTGGAATGAGATTCAGCATCCTATGTCTTTGACACTTTTTGCTAACCTTCCTGTTCCAAAGGGATTACTATCAATGATTTCACCTAAGTCCAGTGTAGTTCCTGGACAACAATGTACTAAAAGCTGATTTATACCATATTTTGTGAATCAGTCTTTAAAGTCGCATGGTTGTTTTCTGAACAACATGCTTCTAATATAACATTTTGCCACTTGGTATGGTGCGTAGCCACTTCTGAGGCGTTAATTTATCCATCTTGGAGGTTGTGTTACATTGCTGTAGGGGGGAAAAGAAGTGCAGAAGTTGGGAAGAGAAGCCTGTGGTTTGGATGGTGGGGTGAAGTATGGACCTGGGCAATGTATGACACCATCAACTGTTGTCGGCAGAACCACAGAGGCGGAACCCCAGCTTCAGCTAGGAGACTTTTTACGCAACTTGTGCGAAAAGCCCCTGTTACAATATGCACACCACTATGGAGAATGGGGTCTAAGTCCAGCAAGGCAGAAGGGGCTGCCAAATCATAGACCAGGCTTCCGTAATGAAGCTGTGACTGAATAAGTGCCTATTAAAGCTGCAGGAGGGTGGAACGGGCTGCTCCCCAACCAGTACGGCTGTGACATCACAGAATAGTTAAATGGCATCAACAATTCTTTCTGAACTGATGCAGGTGTGGCACCCAAGTCAGTTGGGCATCAAAATGCATGCCCAGAAAGCAACAGAAGTTCATTACACAGGATTTCTGCAAGGAGAACTGAAACCCATGAGTAGACGCCCAAGAGTGGGCCCTTTGGATGGCAACCTGCAGCCGCCGTTCAGCTAAACCGACACTAACGGAGCCGAAATACAGGCAGAAGTCATCGGCGAATAAGGAGCAACTGACCGATGACCCCCTGGCCGCAGCAAGACCATTTATTGCCACTAAAAACAATGGGACACTGAGGATGGAGTTCTGTGGGACTCCATTCTCTTGAATACGGGGGGAGCTAAGAGAGGCTCCAACCCTCACCCAAAATGAGTGATGGGAAATTCTAGACAAAGAGAGGAAGGGGGCCATGTAAGCCCCAGTCATGCAACATAGTCAGTATATGGTGGGGCCAGGTGGTATCGTACACCTGGTGAAGGTCAAAAAATACCGCAAGCAAATGTTCACGCCTAGCAAAGGCAGTGCGAATAGCCAACTCCAGTGACACGAGGTTGTCAATGGTAGAACGGCCCTGGCAGAAGCCCCCCTGTTGTGGAGCAAGGAGGCCATGCTGCCGACTCACCATACATTCAAGGAGCTTGTAGAGAAAGTTGGTGAGGCTGATTGGACAGTAATTGTCAGCCAATAGAAAATCTGCACCAGGTTTCAACACCGGGATGATTGTGCTTTCCTGCCATTGTGATGGGAAAAACCCCTCTGCCCATAGACAGTTAAACAGGGTGAGTATCCAGTGTTGAGACTCTACAGGGTAGAGGGTAGCAGCATAGTAGTTGTTGCAGCACAGCAAGATGATGAAGAAAGCCACTGCAATTCCACTGTAGGATTACATTTCCTCTGTGCTGTAAGGCCATAGTGATATAATAAAAACGTTATTCCATAGCATTTCCTGCTGCTGAGGTTTCAGACATTGGAGGATCCAGAACCATAAGTTCCAGGGATAGAGTTAGTGTGAGATGCTCAGGTGAGACGAGGATCTCCACCTCATTGTCTGAAGCAGAAGTTGTAAGTGTCTGTGGCTTTAGAACCACCACAGATTCCTTTTTCTTCTTCTCTTTCCTTTTCTTCTTTGCCTCTCGCTGACCCTCTGGCTTTAAAGGCTTGGAGGGCTTCTCATTAGTGGCGTCAGGGGCTGGTGAACAGCAGGAGGCCCTTCGACTAGCAGTTCGAGGATCCTTCAGCATCTGGCTGGGATCTTCTTTTGCTCTAGGAGAAGCCTCTGAAGGGAGCATCCCAAGGGACCCCTTCTGATCAAGAGGGTCTGAAGGAGGCTGTTGCTGCTTCCCTGACTGGGAGGGGAGAGACCAATGTCCCCAGTGTTGGATTGTTACTTGCTCCCAAGATGGGAAGATGGGGAACGACCAAACTGGGTGTGCCCCCAACTATCACGGGGGCAGACAGAGATGTTCAGGTGTGGCGGCCCAATTGCTGTGGTTGAACTAGGTGTTGGGTTGCCACCGGAGATGGTGGTGATGAAGCTGCTTTGGCATATGATGAAAGAATGTCAACTGGATGAAGCTTTAGGTATTTCCACTTCATTTCTGAGTAGGTCAGCCTGTCCAGCGTTTTATATTCCATTATTTTCTGCTTTTTGCGGAGAATGGTGCAGTCTGGTGAGCATGGGGAGTGGTGCTGGTCACAATTGACACAGACTGGAGGAAGGGCACAAGGGACATTAGGATGAGAAGCATGTTCACAATCCCGACAGGTGGGGTTACTCTCACACCTGGAGGACATATGCCCAAACTTCCGGCACTTGTAACATCACATAGGGGGAGGAATGTAGGGCTTTACGTCGCACCAGTAGATCATCACCTTGACCTTTTCAGGCAATGAATTGCCCTCAAAAGCCAAGATGAAGGCACTGGTGGCAACCCTGCTGTTCTCCGGACACTTATGAATTCGTCTAATTAAATGAATGCCCCACCATTCCAAATTTGCTCAAAGTTCTTCATCGGACTGCAAAAGTAAATCCTTATGGAAGATAATTCCCTGGACCATATTTAAGCTCTTATGAGGAGTTATGGAAACGGAAACATCACCCAGCTTGTCACGGGCAAGCAAGGCCCGTGACTGAGCTGGTGATGATGTTGTTATAAGGACTGCCCCCAGATCGCAATTTGGACATGCCCTCCACCTCCCCTAACTTGTCCTCTTTGTTCTCTACAAAAAACAAAGGCTTCTTTGTCATAAAGAGTCCCCATTAGCTCCACTACAGACTAAGTACTTCGGAGTGTAAACCTCACCTTGCTGACAGGCCCTACATTCCTCCCATGGTGTGGCCAGGGATGGGAACAACTGGGGGTCATACTGTGCAGCATTATAGTCGCCTCTTCTTCTCTTAGAGATGGCAGTTATACATCCACCAGCATTTCTGGTTTGTTTCATAGTGTTCCCACGAGCAGCTAGGCTCTAAAGGTCCACCCAGGAAGAGCCCCACTTGATTGGGTAAGCCTAATACAACTGAGGTGCAGCAAGTTCCTCAGAGGTTGTTCGCTATCGACTGTTATACCTTAACAGCCATGTATCTTCTTGGCATGTAGTACACCTTGAGATTGAGGTTTTTTGTTATTGAGATTTCTACTGTCCTCGTGACCTGGAATATTAAGCCAAGATCCCCGGGCTCTGAAAAGTACAATGTTCCCCCGCCGCGCCAAACAATGATCATTGAATCATGCACAGAGCTTACGGTATGGCGGACTGTTGGTGCAGCAGAGTATACAGCTTGGGACCCCGGGTTTGCCTTCCCCTACTCAGCAAATTAATACTGAGCCCTGAGGGGGACCAACTGTCACTTGTGCTTGGCAAATTATAGTTATGTTGTCATTTATTACATGTGTACTATTTCAAATTTCTGGTGCCAACCTGTTTCAAAAAATAAAAAGTGAAAACAATAAAAAATAAATTAATTCAAAACTCTTTGGGAGGTGCTGGGGAGGGGGTAGGGGGGAGGGGGCTTAACCCCATTAGCCCACCTCATGGCTGTACCACTGAAAATGACCTGCAACAGTGTTTCATCATATGACACAGTTTCAGTAGATAATACATAACCACTGACTTCCACGAAAGTAAAATTAGAAGGGAAATAATTAGTGCAACTGGTATAGTTAATTAAATGCACGTAAGTTGTACAAGTTCCTAAGGATTCATGATTATTGACAATGCAGTCTCTGTCAGCAGCCAGAGAGGCCAAGCACTGAGCCGAGTGTCTCCAGATTAATTTTTCTAAATTTCTCCTTAGCAGACATAAAAAAATAAAATTCTGTAGAATGGCGCTATTTCACCAACTTTTCTCCAAATATATGAAACCTAACAATTTCCTCACAGTCTTATTTATTGTCAATGTAGGTAGCTGGAAGAGATGGAATTACGTGTTAGTACACATATCAAAAAATTTTAGTACCGTACCTAATCTAAAATTTTATTTTATAAATAAAAGCACATAACTTGACCAGAGAAATAATAGAACATGCTCCAAAGGCACAATATTCACATTATTAAGTTTTTTAATTATTCTATTAATTTACTGTTAGAGAGGGTTGAGTGACAAACATACAATTACACCGGCTTTTTCTAAAACTGTTCATAATAACTTAAATATATATCAATATAAAATATAATATTAGCCAATACCACAACAATTACATGGCCTCAAAGTTAAATTCCAAGTCAATACATTCAATAGTTATCATTAGACCACAGATTTTTATGCTGTAAAAAGAGAATTTTAGTTACCTCATTTAGGCCAAATGAAATCTAAAACAGGACCTACAAAGTATTCATAAGAAGAAACAAACATTATTAAAAAAATAGTGTTGACTTATGATCAAATTTTAATTCGTTTACAAGAAGAAAAATGAAAACTTGCACGGATGCTCAAAAAAGCAAACAGCACACAACATTAATGAGCAAACTGACACCACTCTTTTATAGTTTTTTGAAGATAAAAATACAATTGCCACATGGGAATGGCCACAAGGTGTGCAGCTTTCCCGTCAGAGGTTTAAGTCCTTCCTCGGCCATTGGTGTGTGTGTTGTGTTTAGAATAAGTTAGTTTAACGTAGCTTAACTAGTTTGTAAGTCTAGCAAGCGATGGCATCAGCAATTTGGTCCTGTAGATTTACAATAATTTGAACATTTTGTTTGAAAAATACAGTGCAAATTGATTTGTGTATGTTGAAACACATTTAATATACTATTTAACAAATGCTGAATAAACCAGTGATTTCACTGTACATGGCAGAAATTGTTTGTAGGTTTTTCCAGAGAAAAGCCATGGAGCTCATCTGTTCATATTAATTTATATGCCAAGAATGAACTTTTCGACAGCAACATATTTGACCAGGGGCATACCTCACTTTCGGCACATGTTGGACAGAAGTGCGGCATTCAGTGGAACTGTTAATGGTGCCTTACCAGAAACTGTCTTACCATGAAGATTTATTTATGTTAGGGAACTCTAGCCTTACATGCACTGCTACAAGGTTCATGCCAAAAAAAAAAAAAAAAAAGGGAAAACAAGAATTTGTTGTACACAAATTTATGTCATAATCTGCCACACATCTGTTGGACACACATGAAAATCATTAATTTTTTTTATATATTTTGAGCATATCTGTTAGATGAAGCATAAGGAATAAACCACTATTTCTGAGCACTAACCAACTGAAAGAGAAAGCCGCCTGGTAGAATTTTGCACAGAACATAATTTAGTTATAACAAACACCTGGTTCAAGAATCACAAAAGAAGGTTGTATACGTGGAAGAGACCAGGAGACACCGGAAGGTATCAGATAGATTTTATAATGGTAAGACATAGATTCCGGAACCAGGTTTTAAACTGTAAAACATACCCAGGGGCAGATATAGACTCTGACCATAACTTGTTGGTTATGAACTGTAGCTGAAACTAAAGAAACTACAAAAAGGTAGGAAAATAAGGAGATGGGACCTGGATAAATTGAAGGAACCTGAGGTTCTTAAGAATTTCAGAGGGTGCTTTAGGCAACAATTGACAGAAACAGTGGAAAATAAAACATTAGAGGAGAAATGGGTAAAATTGAGAGATGAAATAGTGAAGGTAGCAGAGGACAAAATAGGTATGAAGTCAAGACCTACATAAAATCCTTGGATATCACAGGAGATACTAAATTTAATCGATGAAAGGAGAAAATATAAAAATGCAATAAATGAAACAGGCAAAATGGAGTACAGACAACTAAGAAATGAGATTGACAGGAAGTGCAAAATGGCTAAGCAGGAGTGGCTAGAAGGCAAATGCAAGGATGTAGAAGAATGTATAAATAGGGGAAAAATAGATACAGTCTACAGGAAAATAAAAGAAACATTTGGAGATAAGAAAAACAGCTCTATGAATATCAAGGACACTGATGGAAAACCAGTTCTCAGCAAAGAAGGGAAAGCTGAAAGGTGGAAAGAGTATATAGAGGGGCTCTACAAAGGAAATGAACTTCAAGACAATATTGTAGGAAGGGAAGACGAGATAGATGAAGAGGAAATAGGAGATACTGTACTGAGAGAAGAATTTGACAGAGCACTGAAAGACCTAAGTCAAAACAAGGCCCCTGGACTAGATGATATTCCCTCAGAGCTACTGAAGTCTCTGGGAGAACCAGCCATGACAAACCTGTTTCACCTGGTGCGTAAGATGTATGAGACAGGAGAAGTACCCTCAGACTTTAAGAAAAATGTTATAATCCCCATTCCGAAGAAAGCAGGTGCAGACAGGTGTGAAAACTACAGAACCATCAGTCTAATAAGTCATGGTTGCAAAATATTAACACAAATTATATACAGAAGGATGGAAAATGTGGTAGAAGCCGACCTCGGGGAAGATCAGTTTGGGTTCAGGAGAAATGTAGGAACACGGGAGGCAATACTCACGTTACGGCTTATCCTAGAAGATAGATTAAGAAAAGGCAAACCTACATTTCTAGCTTTTGTAGATTTGGAGAAGGCTTTTGACAATGTTGATTGGAATAAACTCTTTCAAGTTCTGAAGCAAGCAGGAGTAAAATATAGGGAACGTAAGGTTATTTATAACTTGTACAAAAACCAGACAGCGGTTATCAGAGTTGAAGGGCATGAAAGGGATGCAGTGGTTGGAAAGGGAGTAAGACAGTGTTGTAGCCTTTCTCCATTGTTATTCAATTTGTACATTGAGCAAGCTATAAAGGAAAGCAAGGAGAAATTTGGAGAAGGAATTAAACTTCAGGGTGAAGAATTAAAAACATGCGTTTTGCCGACGACATTGTAATAATCTCAGAGACAGCAAAAGACCTGGAAGAGCAATTGAACGGAATGGACAGTGTGCTGAAAGGTGCATATAAGATGAACATTAACAAGAGCAAAACTAGGGTAATGGAGTGCAGTGTAAGGAAACCAGGTGATGCTGAAGGAATTAGATTGGGAAACGAAGCAATAAAGGAGGTAGATGAGTTTTGTTATTTGGGCAGTAAAATAACAAATGATTGTCGCAGTACAGAGGATATAAAATGCAGAATGGCAATGGGTAGAAAAGCGTTCTTGAAAAAGAGAAATTTGTTAACATCAAATATTGATTTAAGCCTAAGGAAGTCTTTTCTGAAGGCATTTGTATGGAGTGTTGCCTTGTATGGGAGTGAGACATGGACGATAAACAGTGCGGACAGGAAGAGGATTGAGGCTTTTGAAATATGGTGCTACAGAAGAATGCTGAAGATTAGGTGGGTGGATCGCGTAACTAATGAGGAGGTATTGAACAGAATTGGAGAGAAAAGAAATTTCTGGCATACCTTGACTAAAAGAAGGGATAGATTGGTAGGACACATTCTTAGACATCAAGGAATTGTGAATTTAGCATTGGAGGGAAGTGTGTGGGGTAAAAATCGCAGAGGACGACCAAGAGATGGATACAGTAAGCAGATTCAGACAGATGTAGGTTGCCGTTCTTATGTGGAGATGAAGAGGCTTGCTCAGGATAGGGTACTGTGGAGAGCTGCATCAAACCAGTCTCCGGACTGAAGACCACAACAACAACAACCAACTGGAGTCCCATAAACAAGCTTTAGAATTGACATAAATATCTGTTTTACTATATATGCATCAAAGACTGATACTGGAACATAAATTTCCTCACACCTTATGATGTAGCTCTGACATGAGCAAATTTACAATATGATTTATAAGTTTAGCAATTGTGTGTTAAATATCTATAAGAAAAGACGAATGCCATACCAAAATAGCTGTGCTCATTAAAGCAGCTGTGGTGTGTGTGGTCAGTGCTGTCAGAAGTTTGAGTCCTCCCTGGGGCATGGGTGTGTGTGGTGTTCTTAGGATAAGTTAGTTTAAGTATTTTGTAAGTTTATGGACCAATGACCACTGCAGTTAGGTCCCATAACTTTAAAAACATTTGAACATTTTGAAAAGATGAATAAAACCCTCTTAAAAATAATTTCAGGCAACATTCCGTACTCCATTTACTCTATTAGGACTGTGTGCAGAAGGCTGCTCCACATATACATTTCCTCGAATTATGGGCTCATCGAAGGTAAGTTAATTTGTGTATTTAATACATTTTTAAAGTAACATATTTGCATACTTGCAGCTTGTCTATTTGAGCCTAACAGAGGAAGAATACTTCTGCTGAGCACAAAGTAACTTAAGTTCCACTAATAAATTTTAAAATTGATATGAAATATATTTATTTCGCTACGAATGCTAAATATTTTAAGTTGGGTGATGTAAGTCTGCAAAGTCTAAAGAAATATATCTAGAGGCCTCAGTTCTTGATAAATGACTTTAAGTGAAACTAGCTTCTAGTGTTTCTTATTGACAATATTTGATATATTGACAGTATTAGCTAATATAAAATTGATTTTACAGAATACACTGTTTTCTACAGTGCTTCCAGTACCACCACACTTCCTAGAATGAACTGGTGATCAGAACAATTTTTGGTTCATTTGTAACATGCTTTTAAGTCTGGCTGTTTTTGTCATTATATTATTTATTTCCTACATCTATGTAATTACTTTGCAAATCACATTTAACCCTTCATCGCACACATTTTTTTAATCACAAATTATGTTTTTCGTATTAGAATTTGTTCAAGAATGCCAAGAAATAAGTCAAAAAAAAAAAAAAAAAAAAAAAAAAAAAAAAAAAAAAAAAAAAAAATTGGAAAATAAATGTAATTTTTACACTTTGCATTTATGCAAAACTGCATGAAACTTAACAAATTTATTCATACTTACCACTTTGCACTTATGCAAAAATATGTGAAATGAACATACATAATCCATGAATGTTCCTGCTTGCAGCTGTAAAAAAATGACCATCAAAAGAGAGCACTAACACTTGTATGCTGGTCTGAGAATGCTAAAAAGAGCAATACACATTGCCATGTTAACGAGGACTGTAGCGCATTCTCCTGGTAGAATCTGTTCATTTAAATTTATAAGGCAGCACTGATCATATGCAAGGCAGTTTCCTGTGTTAAACTTGTAGGTCAATGATGAAAAGTGAGTTAAAACTTCACATTGCACATCTGCAATGCAACACAGTTAAGGGTTAGCATAGCAAAGGGTTCATCAAACTGCTTTTATAATATTTCTCTACCGTTCCATTCTCTAATACTTCATGGGATAAAGGCACACCTAAACCTTTTTGTTTTTGATCTGTTTCTCTTATTTTGTTGTGATGCCATGTCTCCCTCTGTAGGTGGGTGCTAACAAAATATGTTTGCATTCAAAGGAGAAAGTTGGTGAAAGAAATTTAGCAAATAGTTCTTGCCACGAAAAATAATGCCTTTCTTGTAATGATTTCCATCCCAACTTGTGCTTCATTGTGACACACTCTCCCCTGTATTGAAATAATACAACACAAGTTGCCCTTCTCTGAACTATTTCTAAATTGTCCATCAGTCTCACCTTGTACTTGTAAGGATCCCACAATGTTCAGCAATTTCCAACAAAATAGGATGCACAAGTGTAGTTTAGGCACTTTAGTAGAACTGTTCCATTTTCTAAGTGTTCTGGCTATGAAACACAACCATTGGTCTCCTTCCCTACGATTATTTCAATGTGTCCTTTCCAGTTAAGGTTGTTTATAATTGTAAATCCTAGGTATTTAATTGAATTTACAGCCTGTAGATTTAACTGATTTATTATGTAAATGAAGTTTAATGGATTTATTTGAGAGATAATATGGATGACTTCACAAAGGGTCAATTGCCAATATTTGCACTATGCAGATATCTTATCTAAAACATTTTGTACCTGCTTTTGATCTTCTGGTCACTTAACTAACCAATAAATGACAGCATCATCTGTGAACAGTCTAAGAGACCTTGTGACACTATCTCCTAAATTATTTTTTAAAGACAAGGAAGAGTAGGGATCCTACAACAGTCCCCTAAGGAATGCCAGATATCACTTCTGCTTTATTTGACTTTCTATTGAATACTATGTACTGTCCATTTTGACAGGAAATCATGAATCCATGAGATCCCTTGTTGATAGCACTCATCACTTCATGTGAGTAAAGAGGTAGAGCTGTGTTTCACAAGAACGAGATTTTCTGAATCCACATTTACTATAGGTCCATATGTTATTCTCTTAGAGGTAGTTCACCCATGTTCGAAAAAAGTATATGTTCAAAATCCTTCTGTAAACCATGTCAGTGATATAGGTCTGTAATTTTGCAGATTTTGCGGATGACTCCTATTGCCTTTCTTGGAGTGACCTCTGCAACTTTCTAGTCTTTGGGTATGGATATTTTTGCTGAATGAGCAATTGTATATGACAGCTAAGCATGGAGTTATTACATCATTATACTTGAAAGGAAATAATTGGTATAAATATATACTGGAGGACTTGCTTCTGTTAAGTAATTGAAGATGGTTTATTACTCCAAGGATGTCTCCTTCTAATTTATGAAAATGGCAGCTGTTCTTGATGTGAATTCCAGAGTATTTGTTTCGTCTTATTTGGTGAAAGAACTTCAGAAAGATATATTTAGCGATTCTGCTTTAGCAGCACTGTCATCAGTAGCATCACCATTGCTATCATGTACTGATTGTGTTTTGCCACTAGTATACTTTACAAGTGACCAGTATTTCTTTGTATTTTCTACCAAGTTATGAGACAAGGTTATGTTGTGGAAACTATTATAAGTTGCTCGCATTCGCCCCTAAGTTTGGCAATATGTAAGTTCTTGACAGACTAGGAAGCAGAAGTGTCTGGAGAAAGTGATGCATCCTTTCAAAGCAACTCAGCAGCTGTAGTATGTGGTAAATGTCACACAGTTTGAATACTAGGTATTGAGTTCAAATCTGCATGCTACTAAATTTTTTTAAACGCATTTTTGTTGTCTGTTGATGTTATAAGTATGAAGAAACCTCGAATATTATTCAGTTTAATTTCTAACCTATCAGTAATAGCAAAAACTTTCATAAATAGTTCCACAAAAGAGCTTGTGGCTCTGTCAACTTCAAAACTCTTTACACTCGGGAGCCTTCTCACCAGACAGTGGTCAGCAGCTCCCATCTGCAGGCTGCATACAACGTGCCACCAGCAGCTGCAGATAAGGCACCTTTGGACTAGGTGACAAATGTACAGTACAATGAGTGTATTTATCAACTACTAATTCCTTACCTGAAGTTCTAGTACTTATATTCCAATTACCTAATGGATTTTTCTTACTTAAAACTTATGAAATAGCTTAAGCATCTTAGAATGCAGTCACAACATGAAAAGAAGTATAACTTATACAAAATATTGTACATTGTGGGCTTAATAGCAGGTGAAGGCATTGGAGGTATCTCACAACCTTTGTTCTGTGAGTTGGGTGGACACTTTCAGTCAAAACACAGAGAAAGGTATCTGACACGCATCACTTTTGCATTCACTAGGAAGTTCCAGAAGTCGGCATAGGTGTACTACATGGTCTAACTAAAAGCACCAAAAATCGAAGGGGTGATTTATTACATTTTTCTTGATCATCATCAATTCACTCTCAGTTGTTATTAGTGACAAGTCCTTATGCCTTTATGCTGACTTCTTAAGAATAAATTAAAGATTTAACTATATACTCACGCACAAAAATGCACTTTAAACATGGTTTTATGACATCTTCCAATCAGCACCAGTTGATTTGTACAGATAAACTAAATGAGCATTTTCTGTTCCTACATCTCCAGATTAGAAATTATATGATCATTTTAACATGAATTATTTACAGAAGGATGGAAAAGCTGGTAGAAGCTGACCTCGGGGGAAGATCAGTTTGGATTCAGGAGAAATGTAGGAACATGGGAGGCAATACTCTCTTTACGGCTTATCTCAGAAGATAGAATAAGGAAAGAGAAACCTACATTTCTAGCTTTTGCAGATTTGGAGAAAGCTTTTAAAATGTTGATTGGAATACACTCTTTCAAATTCTGAAATCAGCAGGAGTAAAATATAGGGAACAGAAGGTTATTTACAAATTGTACAAAAACCAGACAGCGGTTATCAGAGTTGAAGGGCATGAAAAGGATGCAGAGGTTGGGCAGGGAGTAAGACGGGGTTGTAGCCTTTCTCCAATGCTATTCAATTTGTACATTGAGTAGGCTGTAAAGGAAAACAAGGAGAAATTTGGAGAAGGAATTGAAGTTCAGGGTGAAGAAATAAAAACATAGCTTTTTGCTGATGACATTGTAATTCTGTCAGAGACAACAAACAACCTGGAAGAGCAGATGAATGGAATGGACAGTGTGTCTAACGGTGCATATAAAATGAACATTAACAAGAGCAAAATGAGGGTAATGGAGTACAGTCTAAGAAAATTGGGCGATGCTGAAGAAATTAGATTACGTGATGAAACAATGAAGGTGGTAGATGAGTTTTTTTTTTTTTTTTTTTTTTTTTTTACTTCGGCAGTAAAATAACATGCGATGGTCGCAGTACAGAGGATATAAAATGCAGAATGGCATTGGTAAGAAAAGCGTTTTTGAAAAAGAGGAATTTGTTAACATCAAATATTAATTTAAGTGTAAGGAAGTCCTTTCTGAAGGCATATGTGTGGAGTGTTGACTTATATGGGAGTGAAACATGGACGATAAACAGTGCAGACAGGAAGAGGATAGAGGCCTTTGAAATGTGGTGTTACAGAAGAATGCTGAAGATTAGATGCGTGAATCACGTAATGAATGAGGAGGTGCTGTACAGAATTGGAAAGAAAACGAATTTCTGGCATACATTGACTAAAAGAAGGGATAAATTGGTAGGACACATTCTTAGACATCAAGGAATCCTAAATTTAGCACTGGAGGGAAGTGTGTGGGGTAAAAATTGCAGAGGGAGATCAAGAAATTAATACAGTAAGCAGGTTCAAATGGATGTAGGTTGCAGGCTTGCTCAGGATAGAGTGGGATGGAGAGCTGCATCAAACCAGTCTCTGGATTGAAGACCACAACAACAACATGATCATGAAGCATATGTTTTAAGTTTGAAGATGTCACATTGTTTCGTACTTGTTTGGCAGTCATCAATAGTGAACATAGTAAGTGAAATTGTGAAAATGGAGGAAACTCTTCACTGTTATTTTTTTAGTTATTATTATTTCTTGACGGGCCTCAGTGCAACCAATATTAAAGCTGAGTTAGATTATACTTTGGGATGGTTGGATTCTTTGTTTACAAAATTAAAGTATTGGGTAGCTGAGTTTAAATAAGGTCAAATGAGATGCCAAGACAAGCATTGCAGTTGCCAACCAAATGAGGTGATGACTCCAAAAATGGAAAGAAATTCCACAAAGCAGTACCAGATGATTGTCAACTGAAAGTGTGCAA
This sequence comes from Locusta migratoria, assembly GCA_026315105.1. Lineage (NCBI taxonomy): Eukaryota > Metazoa > Arthropoda > Insecta > Orthoptera > Acrididae > Locusta > Locusta migratoria. The sequence goes on from CM048746.1 coordinate 307,030,172, forward strand.
GCTAGCAGACATACTAGGCATTTCAGAAAGTGCAGTATTTCATTTATTATCTCAAAATTTGACCATGAGAAAACTGTATACAAGGTTTGTGTCACGTTTTGTCACACTCAAACAAAAACAGTGTTGTGAAAATGTTTCAATTGAGTGTTTGGCAAATTTTTGCAGCAACAAAAATAATTTTTTGCAGCATTCCGTAACCATGGATGAAATGTGGGTCCACCACATCACTCCCGAGACAAAATAAGAATCAAAACAAAGAAAGGGAAGATCATTTCATCTGCAAGCAAGGTCATGACTTCGGGGGATGCATTGGGGATAATTTTCATTGACTGCCTATACAAAGTAAATAAACTTGAAGGCAGTATTCTAGAAATGGAAGACGAATTGGAGGAAGATGAGATAGGAGATATGATACTGCGAGAGGAATTTGACAGAGCACTGAAGGATTTGAGTCAAAACAAGGCCCCTGGAGTAGATGATAATCCTTCTCAACTGCTGATATCATTAGGAGAACCAGTCTTGAAAAAATTGTTCCACCTGGTATGCAAAATGTATGAGACAGGGGAAATACCCTCAGACGTCAAGAAGAATATTTTAATTCCAATTCCAAAGAAAGAAAATGCAGACAAATGTGAAAATTACTGAACTATCAGTTTAATAAGTCATGGTTGCAAAATACTAACACGAATTAGTTACAGACAAATGGATAAACTTGTGGAATCCAACCTTGGGGAAGATCAATTTGGATTTAAGAGAAATGTAGGAACATGGGAGGTAATACATTGCGGCTTATCTTAGAAAATAGTCTACAGAAAGGCAAACCTACGTTTTTAGCATTTGTAGATCTGGAGAAACCTTTTGTCAATGTTGACTTGAATATTCTCTTTCAAATTCTGAAGGTAGCAGGGATAAAGTATAGAGAGCGAACCTATACAAAAACCAGACAGCAGTTATTAGAGTCAAGGGGCAAGAAAGAGGTGCAGAGATTGGGAAGGGAGTAAGACAGTGTTGTAGCCTTTTCCCAATGTTGTTCAATCTGTATTGAGCAAGCAGTGAAGGAATTCAAGGAGAAATTTGGAGAGGAAATTAAAGTTCAGGGAGAAGAAATAAAAACTTTGCAATTTGCCGATGACAGTAATTTTGTCAGAGACTGCAAAGGATCTGGAATAGCAATTGAATGGAATGGACAGTGTCTTGAAAGGAAGATATGAGATGAACATTAATAAGAGTAAAACGAAGGTAATTGAATGTAATGTCAGAAAATCAGGTGATGCTGAAGGAATTAGATTAGGTAATGAGACAGTAAAAGTAGTAGATGAATTTTGTTACTTGGGTAGCAAGATAACTTCTGATGGCCGAAGTAAAGAAGATATAAAATGCAGAATGGCTATGGGGAGAAAAGCGTTTCTAAAGAAGTGAAACTTGTTAACATTGAATATTACTTTAAATGTTAGGAAGTCCTTTCTGAAAGCATTTGTCTGGAGTGTAGCACTGTATGGGAGTGAAACGTGGTTGATAAGGAGTTCAGACAAAAATATGATAGAAGCTTTTGAAACGAGGTGCTATAGATGAATGATGAAAATTAGATGGGTAGATCACGCAACTAATGAGAAGGTGCTTAACCGAAGTGGAGAGAAAAGGATTTTCTGCCATATCCTGACTAGGAGAAGGGTTAGATTGGTGGAACACATTCTGAGACATCAAGGAATCATCAACTTAGCATTAGAGGGAAGTGTGTGGGGTAAAAATTATAGAGGGATGAATACAGTAAGAAGATTGAATAGCATGTGGTTGCTGAATGTATTCTCAGATGAAGAGACTTGCACAGGACAGGGAAGCATGGAGAGCTGCATCAAAGCAGTCTGCGGACTGAAGACCACAACAACAACAACAACCTTGAAAAACGAAAAACTATCAACAACAAGTATTATGCAAACTTATTGCAATATTTGGTCGAAGAAATCAAGCAAAAATAGCCTCATATGGCCAAGAAGAAAGTGTTGTTTCTTCAGGACAATGCACCAGCTCACAAGACCATCATTGCAATGCCCAAAATTCATGAATTAAAGTTTGAATTGCTACCTCATGCTCCATATTCACCAGTTTAGCTCCCTCGTATTATTTTCTGTTCCAAAACTTCAAAAAATGGTTGGGTGATTGAAGATTTTCAAAAAATCAAGTCTCAATTTCGACAGTTAATGGCTATTTTAGGGAGTTCAGACAGTTTTCATTATAAAGAGGGTATTGCACTTATTGCACATCACTGAGAAAAGTGAATAACGCTGAAAGCAGATTATGTTGAAAAATATTTTTTTCCACAAAATTTTTGTATTTTCTTTGTTGGTTTGGGTACTAATGGGACCACCCTCACATGTAGCAGGAAGCAAAATATAGCTTGACTCATTGAGAAAGGTATGCTCTTAGAACGAGGACAGGAAACTGTACCATAATACAGGATGTCTCTCTTGCAGTGTTTGTCACTGGAGTTACCTGATTATCTCTGTGAAACATTTGTGCTTACTAAATGAGCCTGTAATGACATGTGCTGCTCTCTATTGGATCTCCTCTCTGTCTTGTATCAAATTTACATGGTAGGGATCCCACACTGATGAGCAATTCTTGAGCAATGGCTGAATGAGTGTTTTGTAACCTACTTCCTTTGTTGATGGACTACACTTCCTGAGGTTTGTTCCAATGAATTTCTTTTTGGCATCCGCCTTATGGTTGTTCCATTTCAAATCGGTTCCTTATGTCTATTCGCAGATATTTTATGGAAGTAACTACTATTCTGTAAGTATATAATGCAGGATATTTTTTTATGTAAATGCAGCACTTTGCATTTGTTTATTTTGAGGATCAATTGCCATTCCCTGCAACATTTGTCGATACAATACAGATTGTCCTGTTGCGCACTACCCTTTCCAGCATTGTGACTCCTCAATATACTAAAGCACTTGTAGAAATTTTCAGCAAGCAGTCGTAAATGTTATTTATTTATTGGCAGATCTAGATTTAGACCACTGTGTAGTCATTATCAATGAGTTCGGACGAAACCTCCAACATCGAGGTCGAGATGTTTTAAGTATTTTAAGAATTGATAATGACTACACAGTGGTCAAAATCTAGATCTGCCAATAAATAAATAACATTTACGACTGATTGCAGAAAATTTCTACAAGTCAAATACAGTCTTTGAGCACAAGTTCCACCATGGAATCAAGCCTGATAATACCATAGCACTATCTGCTGAAAGCCTCATTGAACTTTCAATGTTATCTATGAGGTCATTTATATGTGATTTTGTGAAAAGGAACTGTCTTATAAAATTCCCTTAAGGAACACCAGAAATCACTTTCATGTCTGAAGACTGACATGCTGTGTTCTGTTAGCTAGAAACTCTTCAATCCAGTCACTTAGTTGATCTGATATTTCATATGCTTGCACTTTGTTCATCAGGCGATATTGCAAAACTGCATTGAATGCCTTCCTAAAATAAAAAAATTATGGCATCTACCTGGGAGCCTGCGTCTACTGCCCTCTGGGTCTCGTGGATGAATAATGCAAGCTGGGTATCACATGATTATTGCTTATGAAAACCTTTGATTCCTGCAGAGGAGATTTACAGTCTCATAAATGTCTTAATATTCAAACATAGAAGGTGTCAATAAGGTCTGCAACAGACTGATATTTCAACTGACTGATGTCACAGATAGCGACCTATAGTTTTGCGCATCTGATTGACAACCATTCTTTAACATTAGAATGACCACCCACCTAATCTTCAGCATTCTTCTGTAGCACCACATTTCAAAAGCCTCTATCCTCTTCCTGTCCAAACCATTTATCGGCCATGTTTCACTCCTATACAAGTCAACATTCCATACAAATGCTTTCAGAAAGGTCTTCCTTATGCTTAAATTAATATTTGATGTTAACAAATTTCTCTTTTTCAGAAACACTTTGCTTCCCATTGCAATTCTGCATTTTATATCCTCTGTACTGCGACCACCAGGAACTGATAGCTGTAGTCATTTAGTCCCTTTAAAAATCAAAACAAAGCATAAAACTATTACCATCATGTATTACTTTACTGCTCGAGTAACAAAACTCATCTACCACCTTTATTGTTTCGTTACCTAGTCTAATTCCTTCACCTGATTTTTCTATTTGATCATATTGTCTGTAATCCTCTGTTTCAATGCCATTATGATCACAGTGTGTTTGGACACGTTGTTCAGATCTTGTAGTACCTGTCTCTTCTAATGGTTGGTAGTTGGAAGAAACAAATGAAACAGAATTATGAATTAAATCAATATGCCAGACTTCCGCTTCCCAAGTAACAGGTGACTTATCTGTTAATCGTCTGTTGCTAGGACTGTTACCAGCATCAGACCACCTCTCTCTAGCAGGGGTTTCCACTATTTAATAAACGAATAAAAAAAAGGTAGCAACATGGGAAGGCCACAGACAAGAAGTTGGACAGTTCAGTGAAATAATCAATATATTTTAAAAATATCACCTAGAATTACGAGGTAGCCTGTTATGTCTTACCAAACAATTACCGAGTCTTGCTGTAGGACAAGACATAAAAAAAAGGAGAAAACATTGAAAACAAAGAGCATTCAAATAATTCAACCAGCCTTTAAAGAGAGAGAGAAAGAGAGCTTATTGAGAGTGTTTCATGAAAATATTTGTTGACCATGAGTATAGTAGCCTGAGCCCAAAACAGGGGTGGCATAAAAACTAAAGCTAAAGCATTTTAGTAATCATCACGCCTATCACCCAATATGCAAACTGTTGCATATTTAGTAAACTCATGACTGAATGCAATTACTTTACTTTAATTTCGAATACCTGCTCAGTAGATATCTGAAGTTCCTGTCGGTCAATGCAAAATATCACCCAGTTTGAACATGCACAAAAGGCGATTGCAGACCTGTCATTCTAAGAACTGCAAGCATCTGAAGCAACTGAGCATCTGAGGACTGAGAGTGGCCATGTCGCTCATGCCAGTCTTGTTAATGCAAGTTTCGCTCTGCTAATTTTTCCACCTGCAAAACTGGTGATGTGCTACCCACCTGAACTAGAGTACTGTCAGAGTTCATTCCGGCCCACAAGGTCTGGTTTCACAACTTTTATGGCAGAGGCCTGCCGTGGCAGCAACTCTTTAGAGAGGGCAGAAGCATAAGTGTCATTATGTGAAGAAGACATTGGCTCTCTGGGTTTGAATTTAACAGCTCCAGCAGGGTTTTTGGCTGATCATCATCTTACCAGTTTAATATGTTAATTATTACAGCACCCGGAAAATTATTTTGCCCCCATGAGACAATGGTCCTCTGATCAGGCAAGCAGATGGTGATCCTAGATTGTTGGGGAAAATTAGTTTCATGCAATTTAATCGGCGATTCATTTTACCAACTTCCTGAATGTTAATTGCACCAAACTTTGTAATATATCAAATGAATTGTCAGTTTTCATATGATTGGAATCCGTCATCAGAAATATAAGAATTACTTTATTTATACCCACTTTCTTTGTCATAAAGGCTGGTCACGTGGTTCATGACACCTTTGTGGTGGTCTGAGACTCTTAGCTCTATAACTCCCCCATAAAGGGATCTGACCGGACAAACAGTCATCACTTTGGGTTCAGAATCCTTCAGGTTTCAAAATTTTACCAGCAATGACAGTTAATATAAATGAAAGGAAAACATTTTACCCATTCCAAAAGATGACACAGATATTAAATTTTTGCGAACTCAAAATTGAAAATTTACGAACAAAAAATTGAACATGACTACCTCAGTAATTAAATTAAAAAAAAATATATAATCTAATCCTACTACATTTTTCTTATCTCTTTGAAGGATACCTGTTTACCATCTGAGCCCTTACACACAATTTGTTAAGAGATGAAAACTTTACTCTAATCACTAAACCTATTAGGTTGTCACTACATGCAATGCTACACATCACTTGTTGTAATCTGCACTTTACCCCACTCCCTTCCCTTGTTGAGACACTTTCACTGACATCCTTTTTTCTACAGGAACTGGAGGGTCTCACTTTCTCATCTGTTAGGTGACTAGATGTAGCAAACCATAAGTCTCAGGGAGAACAAGCAGTCTTTTCTTTGCATTTCGGTCATTTTCTCCATACTGACCTTGAAGAACAGATAACAAACTTGCAATGGATACTGACTCTATTACTGTTGGCAGTGTTCCCTATTTACATCCCATCCCACATCCTTTCCTATGAACTTGTTCAGAATTTACTGTATTGTATGGTACCCATTTGTCGATGCTAGTCTATGTTTGTGTGGTTGTGTTGAAGCTCAGATTCTTAGGCTAGTGGTTACACTAAGAGAATTTAGAGTACTGTTTTGTGTGGTGCTTGTATGGGAGGTTTGGTTGGCATTTTACTTGGGGCACCGTCATTAAGCGTGTCTGTTTAATTGAGCAAGGTGCAGAGTAACAATTTGGTATGCCCTCTGCAAATGTTGGTGGAGGAAATGTAGACTGGTGCGCAGTTTACGCCCAGCACCTCAGTCGGCAGTCACTCCCCGAGTGCACCCTGTCACAAGAGGAACATTTCTCACTATGTTTCCACTCTTGCAATTTCTCCCTCATGTGGGAACTCATGCCTATACTTCTGGTCACACTCTTGTTCTCAAGCAACATTCTACTTTCCGTGTCACCAGACAGCTGTTTGGTATGGGTTCACCCATATCTCCTTTCTAAACATATACCTGGTCCAAAACTTACATCTTACTACTATAGTTTATGCAGCACCACAAACATTAATACACACAAAAAGTAACAAGAAAACAAAACATTTTATCCTAACGCTATTACAATAATCAAACAGCTCTTCTTTCCTTAAAGACTGTATATCATTTATAAATTGTCACTCAATGACAAACTATTTTTTTCTTTTAGCTACAAAGCAGTAGACTGAGACTATAGAGGTGATTTCAGTATAGGTGGAAACCTGAAGTGTGCACCTTTTTGAATGATAAACCCCTCAATGTAACAAGTATATACCGTGAGATTCAGATTTAGAAATAGTAGAGAGCTCAGTTGAATTAAAATTTCTATCTATTTAAGATTGAGTAATTGAGAAGTTTGAACTTGCAGGGAAAATAACTCCTTACATCCCTAACATAGGCAATCCAGTCAGATGTGAATTACTGAAGCTAATGATACATTTAAAAATATAGTGAAACAAAAATGTAAAAATGGATAAGGTTTTCAGAGTATTAATGAAGATTGTTTTCATATTTTTAATATGAGGAATAATGTTAAAAGTAATATGAAGGAGATGTTAAATGATTTGAAAGTCTATATCAGTGGTAGAAGTAATATGTATAAAAGGAAATATAAGTATCATTTGGTAGCTTGTCTTTAAGGAGGGAGGTATGCAGTGTATCAAACACTACATGCTCTCTGTGGTTCTACAATATGCCCAAATGAAGTAGTTTTTTTTTTTTTGTATATTTAGGGAGGCCTTTTTGGGACTGTTACTGTCCTGGGCTATTCCACAGGTGAAGGCCCAGACAAGAACCTTGATAGTTGATAGTGTTTTGTTTTCTAAATAGATATTTTTTTGAGTTGACCTGAGCAGAGTAAGGTCCAATCTGTAATGTTATCAGGTTGTATTTATGTAAATGAAATGATTGAAATTGATTAACTATTATGTAAGGGTCAAATAAACCCACGTATTTGGTGTTCTTTTATAATGGAACAGTCTTCTCAATTTTATTAGTGAGAAAGTTGGATTTTAGGTATCTCTCTCTTCTGATCTCAATTTATATGGAAAAGAAGCCCAAAGAATTTTAAAAGCTGGAAGAACCTTATTTAGAGGCACTATCTACAAATATCAATGACCTGGAAGAACACATATTAAGCAATTCAATAATAAAATCAAAAATATGTGATGGTTTTCCCAAAATAAGTGGAATTACATGGTCCCATCACAAGTTTTGCTTCAGTCTGTACTGGCATTGATATTGGTTCATCCAACATCAACTCTGCTGTCAAGTAGCCAGTCGTGTTGTGGAACGTGTGTTCATTGCCTCTTTGACCGTGGTAAACCCCTTTGTATGTTTTTTCATGCAGTGTATTCTGGCAAGTTTGCCTACACCAGGAAAACATCTCACAATGGAATTTGCGGCCATGTGGTAGACACTCATTCTATGAAGGGTTACTCCTCGCAGTTGCATTTGTGAGATCGAGGTGCGGAAGAGGAACTGGGGATCGTTGTCTGACAACACTCTCTCAGGGTTTCCAAATTCATCGTCATACCACCGAAAACATCTTACAAGTACAATGGATGACGTCGTTTTCACAGGGACAGTCTTACATACTTCATGAAAATGTCTAAAATGGCAAAGATGAAACTTGATCCTCTTCCCAAATCCCCAGACAAACCTAGCAAGAGTAACTCGGTCATGGGAATTAGTTTTCCATATTTTCTTCCGAGACAGTAATCACTGTTGCATTAGAAGTGCCTTCTCCTGCATGTTGTGGCCTATTCCTCCCCCAATGGTTTGTTTTTCTCTTTTTACCATCCTTAACAACCACCTGGATGAACGTCACGTTATCTCAGTCTGAGGTTTTTGTTGGTTATGTCTCTTATTAGTGTTTCTATTTCTGTCTTGTCCTGACACTCTTTCGTTGACATTTCCAAGGGTTTTGACCTATGAACCTCATGGTTTTCACTTCCGCTGAAGGTGAATTGTTGGTTCCTCCTTGCTTGGAAATCGTCAAGTGATGTTAACTCTTCTAATGACTGCTCAATACTTACAACTGGTACTGTTAGGAGTTGACTTTGTGCCCACTGGAGCATATGTTGGTATATTAGTGGAATCAGTTCTACTTCAATAAGTGGGTTGAGATGAAGTACTGCCAACATTTCACACAAGAGAAACTCGCATAAAGTTCCTCCACTGGAACAGTAGGTTGGCACTGTCATAAGTGAATGCTTTGCCCTCTGCTGACGGGCCCTGCTCCAAAGAAAAGAGCCCATGGCTTAACTGCATGAAATTCGAGCACAGCCCTTAATCTGCCACCACAAGCTAGCTTCAGATGTCAAGTGTTGTCCAAAAGCATTATTAATTGTTTGTGGTTAAACTCGGTTGATTCGTACCAATCCTGAAAATTCTGAATAAAATCCACACGCTGTCGGTAAACACCAAATGTAGAAATTTGCCAGTTTGCCGTGGTGCTCAAAACCTTACTAACTTATTTTCTAATTTATTGACAATTGCTTCCTTTAGAACCTTGTACTGTGCTGAAAGTTTCTCATCAATATCAGTACTTAGTTCCTGTAGTTTCCCTTCATTGGCTATGAATCTATTCTCTAACTCTCCCAAAATCTCTGTGTGATCCGACATGACCGTGCCAGTCTCTGTCACTTGTTCTCTTAAGGAATCTAAGTTGGTTTGCTGGTGGTCTTATTTGCTAAGCTATGGACCCACTTGTACTCCAACTCCAGCAACTGTGCACTCTACTTTTTCCAGTGAGCCCTTGCTTTCCCTTAGGACTTGGTCAATTAGTTCACCTTTTGGCTTTAGTCCTAGGGCCTGAGAGTTTAACTGCTTAGAGACCTCTTTACGGTGACTTTGGAGAGCTACGTTGAAAACGCTAGAAACAGCTTCCAAATCCTTGGACAGCTAATCCAGTTTAATTTCTCATACATCTGTTTGGTTTCTACTTTCATTTCTATTAAAGCTGCATTCACACTTTTATCTTACACAGTGAACTTTGCATCCAATTTTTCTAAACTGCTACTTTGCACTTTTAATTTTGAATCTAATAGCTGACCCAACATAGCCGTAAAATCATTATTACAAACAGCTGCTTGTGGAGCAGTACTCACCTTTGGTTGTGTCTCTGTGTCCAGCGGTGTCGACGGCCATGCATTGGATCCCATGACACCCTCGTCCAAGTCGGACGCGGATGTGGTAGCGGCAGCAGCAAGGCAGTTCCCGTGTTAGCAACGGTGGCAATTGCAGTGTTACCGGTGCTGGTAGCCAAGTTGTTGATGACGATGTCATCATTGCTCCCATTGGAAGAATCAATACTGTAGGTGGCCTCGGCGTGGGGAGGCATTTTGGCTTTCTTCCTGTCAGTGGATGCAGTCATTGTAGAGTCATTCTCTGCTCCCCCAACAGGACCAGCCTTTACAAAAGAGGTGCTTGGCCTGAGTCCTTGGAAATCAACCAGGTCAGTGCCCTGACTATCGACCGAGTCCTTCAGCGCTAAGCCAACTGTTTGGCTCCTCAGTCCCTGCCTCATGACTGACATGGCTGCTTCTACCAGTACAGTAACTATCTCTCTCTCTCTCTCTCTCTGAATAATACTATGTAATTACGTTTGCCACCTTGCAGTATTTCTAGCGGAAAACAGGACAGATCTTTGTCACCACTGGTATTCAGTTAAGAAGTAATACAGAATAATTTTGCATATACAAAACTCATGAACAGAACCATTTGTGATTTCTGCAATTATAGAAACCTACTCACAGTCCTGTGCCAGTCGCTCCTTCTGTAGTGCCTGTCTCTTCTGATGGTTGATTGTTGGAAAAAACAAATGAAATGAGATTATGAATTAAATCTATCTGCCAGCCTTCTGCTTTGCAATTAACAGGTGACTTACCTGTTAACCTTCTGTTAATGTAACCATTACCAGCATCGGATCTCCTCTCTTCTAGCAGGGGTTTCTATTATTTAATAAATGAATAAAAATGGTAGCAACAGTGGAAGGCTATAGGCAAGAAGTCAGACAGTTCAGTGAAATAATCAATATATTCTAAAAATAATACCCAGAATTACGGGGTAGCCTGTTACGTCTTACCAAACAGTTACTGATTCTTGCTGCAGGACAAGACATACAAAAGGGAGTAAATATAGAAAACAAAGAGCATTCAAATAATTCGACCAGCCTTTAATGAGTGAGAAAGAGAGCTTATTGAGAGTGTTTCATGAAAATATTTGTTGGCCATGAGTACAGTAGCCTGAGCCCGAAACGGGGGTAGCATAAAAACTAAAGCAAAAGCATTTTAATAATCATCACGGCTATCACCTGAAATGCAAACAGATGCATATTTAGTAAACTCGTGAGCAAATACAATTACTTTAATTTAATCGCAAATACCTGCTTGGTAGAAATGTGAAGTTCCTGTCAGTCGATGTGAAATATCATCAGGTTTGAACATGGCGGCTACTTCTGCATAAAAGATTATTGCGGTGCTGTCATTCTAAGTACTGCAAGTATCTGAAGCAACTGTTAGCAACTGAGCATCTGAGGAACTGAGAGGAGCCACGTCACTCATGCCAGTTTTGTTAAGGCAAGTTTTGCACCCTTGATTTTTCCGTTGGCTAAACTAGTGATGTGTTACCAAGCTGACTCAGAGTACTTACTGTCAAAGTTCATTCCAGCCCACAAGGCCTGGTTTCACAACTTCTAGGGTGGTGGATTGCCGTGGTGGCAACTCTTCAGAAAGGATGGGAACAAGAATTGTCCTTCCGCAAAGAAATTGTTGGCTCTCTGGGTTTGAATTTAACAGCTTCAGCAGCCTTTGTGGCTGATCATCATCTTGCCAGTTTAATATATTAATTATTACAGGACCTGGAAAAGTATTTTGAGCCCATGAGACAATGGTCCTCTGGTCAGGCAAGCAGATGGTGATTCTAGATTGTTGGGGAAAATTATTTTTATGTGATTTAATTGGCGATTAATTTTACCAACTTACTGATATTATGTGCGAACAGGAAGAGGATTGAGGCTTTTGAAAAATGGTGCTACAGAAGAATGCTGAAGATTAGGTGGGTGGATCGTGTAACTAATGAGGAGGTACTGAACAGAATTGGGGAGAAAAGAAATTTCTGGCACACCTTGACTAAAAGAAGGGATAGATTGGTAGGACACATTCTTAGACATCAAGGAATTGTGAATTTAGCATTGGAGGGAAGTGTGTGAGGTAAAAATTGCAGAGGAAGACCAAGAGATGGATACAGTAAGCAGATTCAAACAGATGTAGGTTGCCGTTCTTATGTGGAGATGAAGAGGCTGGCTCAGGATAGGGTATTGTGGAGAGCTGCATCAAACCAGTCTCCGGATTGAGGACAACAACAACAACAACAATAACTGATATTATATGGACCAAACCTTGTAATATATCAAACTAATTGTCATTTTTCATAAGATTGAAATCCATCATCAGAAATATAAGAATTATTTTATTTATACCCACTCTCTTTGTCCTAAAGGCTCGCCATGTGTTTCATGACACCTTTGTCCTGGTTTGAGAAAAGTCTTAGCTCTACAATCTGTTTACCGATTTGACAAAGAACAAATTTTTTTTAGACTTTCTGCCAAGTCAGTACACAGAAGTTTGCATTTGAAGTAATTAAACACCTCTTGCATGGCCCCCCTCCTGCTAGTTTTGGCATTTTTTAATTTTTACTTGTCTGCAAGACTTTTGGTATGTTTATACTTCCAGTGACATTCTGTCTGCTTTCATAACTTTTTTCTAACTCAGTTGTTGAACCATAGTGGATCTTTCCCATCTCTCATAATTTTACTGAGCACATACTTATCTAATGTATATTGTACGGTGCTCTTGAATGTCATCCACATATGCTCAGCACTGTAAGTATTGAGACAAAACTTTCATGTTGAGCATTCAAGTTATCTGAGATCTGTCCCTTTTCACTTTTGCTAAACAGCATGATCTTCCTGTCTCTCTTGATATTTCTATTTATAGCTGTATTCACTGATGCTGTAATAACCCAAAGATCACTGATTCCCTGTTCTATGGTAACTGAGTGCAAAAGTTTTGGTTTGTTTGTCATCTGGTGCCAGATATTATCTCAGCGAGTTGGCGCTCTATTTAACTGCTTGAGGTAATTTTCAGATCTCGTACTTAGAACAATATCGCTCAATTCTCTGTCCCCGCCACCTTTCTTAAACACCTGAAGCTCCCATCCAAAACTATAAGAAGACTGTGAAAACTATGGAAAATATTTTTGAAGTTTATCCTCAGTTGTTGTTCCACTACTACTGCTGAACCAGGTGGTCTATAAAAATGTCTAGTGACTGTGTTTGACTTTCTTTTTACCCTGACTTTTGCCCAAATTATTTCACATTAAGAATCTGTAATAATTTCATTTGATTTGTTTCTTGATTCTTCAGGATTCAGCCTATCTCTGTAGTATATATTTCTGTCCAAGTTTAGGTTTTATTACTATTCACATCTGGTTTGAGCCCGATTTCTGTTCCTAGTACTATGTGAGCATTGTGACTATTTAAAAGTGAGAGAAGTTCTGGAATCTTTCCACACATACTCTCCTGCATGTAACTATTTTTGATATTAAATTTTCTTCCTCTGTTCTGTTTGCTAAGTGCTGCCCTTTCCAGAATCAGAGGCATCTTATAGGGACTTTGGCAAAATTTCTATGAACTTAAAATAATAATATAATAATAAAGTGCACTCCACAGGAACTCCACTAACGTAGTAGTCACTCTTGGCATTTAGTGCATGCCTGACCAATTCAGAGGGAATCCATATTTCTCAACTCAATAGCCAATAGTGTAGGTCCAGAAATTTGCTTCCCAGATCACCATGGATCATCTGAGCCTCTGGTGTAACTCTTCCATTTGGCTCCAAACCAGAGTACCAAGGTCGATTCTGGAAACAATACTGAGTCTGCTCCTATCCCATGAATGAGGCTCTCTGTCTTCACCAAATCTGCCAGCTGTCTGAAGGAATTGAGGATGACTTCTGAACTGAGATGGCAGGACTCATAGATGCTAACATGAGAAACCATTTGCAGCTAGCTGCACCTAGTGCTCTCCGTCATTGCCGGCAGAGCTGCCTTCACATCTTGGATGAGACCCTCTGGCAAGCAAACAGAGTGCACATTGCCTTCTTTCCTGTCCTTCCCAGTATTTTCCTGAGGGATTCCATCACTAGCCTAACATTGGAGCTCCCAAAACCAAGCAGATCCCTCTTCCGCACCTGTCCAGTCCTCTCTGAATTATCAGCTACTGTCACAACATGCGAGGAAACCCATCCTGGCTCAAAAGTATTACCAGCAGCAGGCAACACCTCATCGCTATTGCTGGAGTATAAGAGGATGTCCTTAAGATCTGTCCCTGGCGTTACTTTCAGCCCAGAGATTCACAACCCTGCCACAGTTTGCCAATCACTGTCAGGCAATGTCAGCTAGCAGGGATGTGGAACCAGAAAGCACAGTTGCATCAAGTAACCGAAATGTCACAGTAGGCAGCAGAGGTACCCCAGCATTCACCTCAGGAGCTGGGTGAAACTGCATCCTGGGACAGCAGCCTGAAGCATGTTGATGGTGCCCAACACAGCCTCCAGTTGCTTATGAACAGCAGCCAATTCCTCCTCGTTTCAGATAATGTGAAAAAATATTGGAACTAGCTGGAAGACTTTTGATGGGGAAGTATTTGTAAGTATAGCCTAGTGATTTTTGGTGGATATTTTAGCTCCAGTCACTAAGCAGATAAAATATTTGAACTCCAGTGTGAACAGTACCATGAACCAAAGGCACCTCTACTTTATAGATGACTACATAACTTCAGAGCTAGCAAGGAGCTGTGGAGTCCAGCTCTTCCTCACTGACCCATTGCTCATTAAAACAGATAATAATCTACAGGTGTAAGAGTTGAGATTAGTTGCAATTTTTGAACCTATAAAACATGAATTAATAGCCTTATGTCACCCAATGAGTGAAAAACCAGTCAGATTGTTGAATGTAATTTACTTGAAAAATCAAATGAATGTATGATCTTAATTCTGTAACAACCAGGAAGTAGTTCATTGGTAACTTTTATGACACTTGCAGAATATGCTTAAAGAATCTTGTATTTCATAATTGAACATATACACGGTAAAGTACACACACGTGACATACGTCACTGATAACAAAAGACACTTCGTATAATGTAATAAAAATGCCGAGGCGCACCATATGAAAGCAAAACAAACTGTGACAGCCGGCGCACTGCCGCAGCACTGCGGTAGGTGGCGCTGGCGAGATCACCTGATCTCTGACAGCGCCAACTGACGTAGCGGACAATACGAATTTATTATTTACTACATACGTCCCCTTTTTTGGTAAACATTTTCACTTGTCCAATGTCCATCATGTCGTTTTCGGGTTGAAATGTTCGGGTAGGTGCATGTCCGTAAGGTTTGTAATGTCCAGGTTTGTACTTTCTTGTCATTATGGGCGAGTCCGGTGTTTTCGGTATAGTTAACACGTTCTTTTTTGTTGTTATAGGGGACATATGTCCACTGTCACTATTTTTATTGCACACTTCACTCGAGAATGGTAAAGTTAGGTCCGTATTACACTGTGTATCATCTTTTTTGACACTTTCGGGTAAGTTCACTTCATAGTCAATCTCCATTTTTTCGTCGTCATTATCCGAGGGTATCGTGGTCATCCTAGGACGCAGCTGGTCCACATGTCTTGCAACGTCACCTCCAGCTGTGCCAACCTCTACATACGGTTCCCTCTTTGAGCAGTGATACGTCCTTTTATCCACTTTGGATTGCGTCCATAGCCCCGTGCCCAAACAGAGGCGCCCTTTCTATATTGTCCCTGATTTGTGTTGGTGGACTGTTCCTTTGAGGGTAATAGGAGATGCAGTAATGTCCGGGGTTGTCTGCCGTGCAGCATTTCCGCAGGGCTCTGTTTTCCCATTGGTGTAAATCTGTATGATGCTAAAAAGCTGAGGAGTGATTCCTCCGTGGAGGATGATGCTAGATGTTTTTTCATTTGCGTTTTAAATGTTCGCACCAGCCTTTCCACCTCCCCATTTGATTGGGGATGAAAAGGCGGTGCAGTGACATGGGAGATGCCTCTGCAGAATTGTGCAAAATCAGAAGAGGTAAACTGTGTACCGTTATCGGACATGATGGTTTTTGGAAGGCCTTCAAGCGCAAAGATTTTGTTGAGGGCCGAAAGGGTGGAGGCCGTAGTAGGCGCCGAACATTTAAAGACAGATGGAAAATTTGAGTATGTGTCTATGACCAGGAGCCAATAGGAATGAAGGAAAGGGCCAGCAAAATCTATATGAATTCATTCCCATGGTTGTTCAGGTGTGGGCCACGGCGAAAGCGAAGATTTGGGTGCCGGAGCATTTGTGGCACACGGGCTGCAGGTGGCCACCATGTGCGCAATGTCAGCATCTATGCCCGGCCAGTACACATGACGGCGGGCCAGATTTTTTGTTCTGGAAGTACCCCAGTGGCTTTGATGTAGCAGATTTAGGACATCAGTGCGAAGAGCCAAAGGAACGACGACTCTTGGTGTGACGTCATCGGTGGCCAGCAGGACCACCCCACGAAGTGTGGACAGACGCAGATGAAGATGATAGTAGTTTCGGAGCGGATCCGATGCTTTTCCTGATGGTCTTTCTGGCCATCCATGCTTGATGTGGTGGACAACCTGGCGGAGGACGGGATCAGCAGCTGTGGCTTCCGCGTTGCGATGTCCGTCGATCGGAAATCTGTCCACTGCCGCCTGAGCAGCTTCATCCACGTGGAAACAGAGCAATTCATCAGCATCAAAAACAGGATCAAGACCGATAGGAAGATGGGAGAGATCATCCGCATTCGCATGCTGTGACGCGGGCCAAAAATGAATCTCGTAATTGAATCTAGACAGGAATAAAGCCCAATGTTGCAATCTGTGTGCTGCTTTGTCAGGAAGAGATACCGACGGATGAAAAAGTGAGACCAATGGCTTGTGGTCTGTGATAAGGTGGCACCTAGTGCCATATAGAATGACACTGAACTTTTTTAAAGCATAAACGATGGATAAAGCTTCCTTTTCGATCTGGGAGTACTTTGCTTGTGAAGCATTGAGAGTCTTGGATACATAAGCAATTGGTCGCTCTGTGCCGTCCGGAAATTTATAAGAGAGTACAGCGTTACGCGTCAGCTGCAAGTATTAAAGGCAGCCCCGGACTGAACGTTGCTAAGCAAGGTGATTTTTGCAAATGAGATTTGAGTGTTTGAAAAGCCTTTTCGCATGCGTCAGACCAAACAAAAGGCACATTCTTTTTCAAAAGACAATTTAAAGGATGTGATATTTCCGCTACAGACGGCATGAACTTGTGATAATAGGCTATTTTACCTAGGAAGGCTTGTAAGTCCTTCAGAAATGTAGGTCGAGGAAGAGACTCAATTGCAGCAATGTGATCCTTTAAAGGACTGATACCCTCACGTGAGAGACGAAAGCCCAAGTATGCAATGGAGGGTTGAAAAAATTTGGACTTGTGAAAGTTACATTTTAACCTCGCTTGTTGCAAAACAGTAAACACTTGTCGAAGGTTCCTGGGATGTTCATTTGTGGATGCCCCTGTGACCACAATATCATCCTGATAGTTAATGCATCCCGGTACCAACGCAAGAAGTTGTTGTTCCAAAAATCTTTGAAAAATAGCTGGCGCGTTGGAAACGCCAAACGGCAACCTTTGGTATTGATAAAGACCAAAGGGCGTGTTGAGTACAAGAAATTGATGAGATCACTCATCAAGAGGCAATTGATGGTATGCTTCAGACAAATCAATTTTTGAAAAATATTGTCCACCCGCTAATTTGGCAAAGAGTTCCTCTGGCCGCGGCATGGGATATGTGTCAATGATACTTTGTGAATTTACGGCGTTTTTAAAGTCGCCGCAAATGCGAAGGGATCCGTTTGGCTTGAGAACCACTACCAAAGGAGAAGCCCATTCACTCGAAGTGATGGGAAGAAGAACACCCGCAGTTGTAAGGCGATCGAGTTCTTGTTTAACAGAATCGCGAAATGCAACTGGAAGAGGGCGCGCGCGAAAAAATCGTGGGCAAGAACCATCTTTAAGCGATATGTGGGCTGTGAAAGCAACAGCACGACCTAAGCCTGTGGAGAAAAGATCAGAGAATTCTGCAGATAAAGCCTCTATTTTGTCAAACGGAACAATGTTCGAGACCATATTTATAGTGTCATCTACAGAAAATCCAAAAGCGCAAAATGCATCATAGCCAAACAAGTCTGTCATAGCTGCTTTGTCTACAACGAAAAGAGTGAGCGTGCGTGTCACATGTTTATATGTGACTGGTACTTCAAATTGGCCTTTGAGAGCCAGTTGTTGATGGGTATAAGTGCACAAGTTGTGCGAAACAGGTGATAAGGGGGGCGCCCCCAGCTTAACGTAAGTGTGAGAAGTAATAATAGTCGCGGCGGAGCCGGTGTCAACTTGCATTTGAATATCCTTTCCTAGGACAGTAACAGAGACAAAAAGTTTATTGTTTGAGGAATAAGTGGAGTTGACAAACATGACTGAACCAGCATCAGATTCCATATCATTGATTGCTTGAACTTGTTTTGAACGACATACGGATGAGATGTGACAACGTTTTTTGCACTTGTGGCATTGTGCCCATCTTTGAGGGCAGTCGTCACGCGAGTGCTGTGTGAAACATTTCGGGCAAGAGGGCAGAGCATTTTGTGTCGGTTTTCTCTGAAAACCCATCTTGCTTTTGTTTTGTTTCTGCTGAGAGGGGCGGTATATAGCAGCAACGTCGTCACTTGCTTCGCTGTGAGCGGCGACAGCAACGCAACCTCTCCTACGTCACCCCACGAATCCAGCTGAGCGCCCATGGTGCCAGTAATTTCAAATTATTCTGCAATAGACAACACCTCTGCCAGGGTAGGGTCATTTAATTGAAGTGCTTTTTGTCGAACCTCTTTGTCAGGGGCTGAGCGGAGAATAGCGTCATGTACCATTTGATTGGCGTACAATTCCTGATGGATTTTCGTCACAAAATTACACTTTCTGCTGAGCCCTTGCAGCTGTGTGGCCCAAGCTCGGTATGACTGATTTGAAACTTTTTTGCACTGGTAGAAGGCTACCCTAGAGGCAACGACGTGCGTTTGTTTCTTATAAAAAGAAACAATGTACACATTTCGTCGAATGACAACGATGCCGGTTCCTGAAGTGGGGCCAGTTGTGAAAGCAACTGATAAAGATGGGGCGAAAGCCAAGAGAGAAAAAGAGACTTACATAGGTTGGTGTCAACAACGCCAAATGCTGCGAAGTGTTGACGTAGTTGTTTCTCATAGTCGGCCCAGTCTTCGGCGGCATCGTCATATGGCTGGAAACTCGTAATTGAAAGCTGTTGCCTCCTATCGAACTGTGGTGCGTTGAAGATCGCCTTGATGGTATTTGCGAAAAGCTCTGGAAGTTGCAGGACATGATCGGTGAGTACTTTTTGCTGTTGCAGAAATGCTTGTAGAAGTTCTTCAACGGTGGCTGGCATGATTGAACACGTTGTTTTGATATATCCCCTTCTCGTCGCCAATTTTATGACACTTGCAGAATATGCTTAAAGAATCTTGTATTTTATAATTGAACATATACACGGTAAAGTACACACACGTGACATACGTCACTGATAACAAAAGACACTTTGCATAATGTAATTAAAGCGCCGAGGCACACTATATGAAAGCAAAACAAACTCTGACAGCCGGCGCGCTGCTGCGCACTGCCGCAGCACCACGGCAGGTGGCACTGGCGAGATCACCTGATCTCTGACAGCGCCAACTGACGTAGCGGACAATACGAATTTATTATTTACTACAGTAACAGAACTGCCAAATTTATTCTGCATTGTTGCCAGAATTCAGTCATACTACCAACAGGAAATATACCAGCAGATGCAATTGTTAAGCAGAGTGTGTGTTATCAAGGACTGGAATGCCCAAAGTATATTTCAATTAATCTTATTTGCATTTCTGTAACCAGCTTTAAGGAACAGGGCACAGTAATTGTTAATAAGTCACTCAACTCACAGTAGAAGGGTTGCAAGATGCCTCCAATGCCTTCACACTCTATTAAACACACGGTGCATGATATTTTGTATTTTTAAGTAACTTAAATCCAATATGCAACTGGGATATTAGTACTAAAACTTCAAGGAAGGATATAACAGTTGATAAATACATTCACAAGTCTGAGCCTTGTCCAAAGGTGCTCCTCCCTCCCTCCCACCCCCCTACCCCCCACCCGTTCTTCTTCTTCTAACATAAGCCTGTACATAGTTAAATCAAGTCACTACTAGAGATATGTAATGTATGAGACTTACACTCCTGGAAATTGAAATAAGAGTGCCGTGAATTCATTGTCCCAGAAATGGGAAACTTTATTGACACATTCCTGGGGTCAGATACAACACATGATTAAACAGACAGAACCATAGGCACATAGACACAGGCAACAGAACATGCTCAATGTCAGCACTAGTACCGTGTATATCCTCCTTTCGCAGCAATGCAGGTTGCAATTGTCCATGGAGACGATCGTAGAGGTGCTGGATGTAGTTCTGTGGAAAGGCATGCCATGCCATTTCCATCTGGCCCCTCAGCTGGACCAGCGTTCGTGCTGGACGTGCAGACCGCATGTGATGATGTTTCATCCAGTCCCAAACATGCTCAATGGGGGACAGATCCAGAGATCTTACTGGCCAGGGTAGTTGACTTACACCTTCTAGAGCACGTTGGGTGGCACGGGATACATATGGACGTGCACTGTCTTGTTGGAACAGCATGTTCCCTTGCCATGCTAAGAATGGTAGAACGATGGGATCGAAGACGGTTTGAATGTACCGTGCACTGTTCAGTGTCCCCTTGACGATCACCAGAGGTGTACGGCCAGTGTACGAGATCGCTCCCCACACCATGATGCCAGCTCTGTGTGCCTCGGTCGTACGCAGTCCTGATTGTGGCGCTCACCTGCACGGCGCCAAACACGCATACGACCATCATTGGCACCAAGGCAGAAGCGACTCTCATCACTGAAGACGACACGTCTCCATTCGTCCCTCCATACACGCCTGTCACGACACCACTGGAGGCGGGCTGCACGATGTTGGGGCGTGAGCAGAAGACGACCTAACGGTGCGCGGGACCGTAGCCCAGCTTCATGGAGACGGTTGCGAATGGTCCTCGCTGATACCCCAGGAGCAACAGTGAACCTAATTTGTTGGGAAGTGGCGATGCGGTCCCCTATGGCACTGTGTAGGATGCGAGGCTTTGGCTTGCATCCGTGCGTCATTGCAGTCCGGACCCAGGTCGACGGGCATGTGCACATTCCGCTAACCACTGGCGACAACATCGATGTACTGTGGAGACCTCGCGCCCTACGTGTTGAGCAATTCGGCGGTATGTCCACCCGGCCTCCCGCATGCCCATTATACACCCTCGCTCAGAGTCCGTCAACTGGACATACGGTTCACGTACATGCTACCGCAGCATGCTAGCAGTGTTAAAGACTGAGATGGAGCTCCTTATGCCACGGCAAACTGGCTGACACTGACTGCGGCGGAGCCCAACAGCTGCGCAGCTGGCGCCATTCGACGGCCAACACCGCGGTTCCTGGTGTGTCCGCAGTGCCGTGCGTTTGATCATTGCTTGTACAGCCCTCTCGTAGTGTCTGGAGCAAGTATGGCGGGTCTTACACACCGGCGTCAATGTGTTCTTATTTCAATTTCCAGGAGTGTACTATGCAATGGTAATTTGGAAAAAGTGTTGCCTGCTTAAGTTGCATCCACAAAACAATACATACTGAACACAAAAAATGATGTTAAAAGGTGAGAGTTAAAATGTATAAAAATCCCATGGTATAACATATATTTATTTTGGAAAATCCCATTGTTTCAGTAATGAGGTCTACACAGGTAAATTAAATAAGCAAAAGCAGATCTACATGCAAACTTTGATGAAATATAGCCTATGTGCATTGTGGAATAATGTCTAAGTGGACTGACACTTTCCTTACTTTATGCAAACTGAAAGGATTTATTTTCCCAATAACTGTTACTGATCGTCCAATCAGACTCCTATCAAAGCTATCTATTGACCATACTATATAGTCAGAATTTTATTCAGAAATAACTTCAACTATGGTGACTGCATGGCACTTGCAGCATTTATATGTGGACACTGAATATAATTTATAATTTGTGGTTTTTACTAAGAGAAGTGAATCCTAATTTCAACAAACATTTATTGTAACAATGCAAAACATGATACAAAATTTTAATTCAAAATGTTAAGAGTGGTATCAGAGGTACACAAAATAAAATTGTATAACATATATTTATTTTGGAAAATCCCATTGTTTCAGGAATGTCACTACAAGGGATTTTGACAATCCCAATGTGACTTTAAATCTAGGGTTAACAATATTTCATTTAATTTAACATTCAATATTTCAGTTACAACAAAAGTTCTGGATTGTGAATACAATTGTTAAATCACTAGGTGGTGACTGCAGTCAGTCGGCAACACATGACTGTGGCAGTGGTGCTAAAAAGATAATTAAAACAGGCTCAGATATAATTTTAATGAGTATGAGCAACTGGAACACTTATATGACAAGGATTAGAACATAATGTAATATGGTTAAAAAGAGAGTCATTTGACTTCTAGTATTATTAGAGGAGGTAACAAATCCAGTGTAATTTGTAACAAAACATGGATGGTATGACATTGAAAGGTCTCATCAGACTATAATCAGTTTTTTTCTTTCCTTTTAAGATGTCCTGGGCATGCTTTGTCCAATGTCCTTATAGGGACCATAACAACAAGAGTGTTTATAAACCTGACAATAAGGCTAATATAAGTCATGGAACATAATATTGAAACACAAGTTTGTTTTTAACTGTGATCATGAAGGCGGAAGCATTGTAAATAGAATTTATTTCGAATTCAATGTTGTTGTTTGTTGTGGTCTTCAGTGCGGAGACTGGTTTGATGCAGCTCTCCACAATACCCTATCCTGAGCAAGCCTCTTCATCTCCACTCGAATTCAATAACAACAGCAATAATGTCCTCTTGGTAACATAATTATTTAAGTAGGCACAGAAAAGTTGTCAAACTGAATGTGTGTATGTGTGTGTGTGTGTGTGTGAGAGAGAGAGAGAGAGAGAGAGAGAGAGAGAGAGAGAGAGAGAGAGAGAAATAGGGGGAGAACAACAATAATTAGTGGCAGGGCAGGCAAGGTTCATGGGAACAATTATTTATTACATCTTGGTAAAATTAAAATAATCAACAGAACTTCTTAATAACATTAATAAAGAACCTTTTAAAAGACAATAATTAAGAAAAGGGGCAATAAACCCACTCAAGATACAGTACTTCTTAATCAATTAAATAAAACTTTAGATTGAAATGTTTACACAATGTTTAAGAATGCAACAATCTTGCAAATATTGCTGACTGGCTTAAAGATACAAGTTGATTAAATTCAAATAATCAACACAAGCCCCTTGATGACATTCACTAAAGAACTTTTTAAATAGATAACAACAGGGAGAGTAGTATCACTCAAGATATATCCCTGCAACAAGCTCTAAACTATTTAAAATCTAAAATAGTACTTCTACAAACAAATTTCTTTCAATAATTTACATGGTAGATAACAAATTACAATAGCTGCAACAATAACTTTGGAGAGTAGTGCTAACAATGTTAACTATGACTGGTCTCCCCCCCCCCCTCCTCTAAAAAAAAAAAAAAAAAAAATCACAGTGCTATAAAGTTACAGTGCTGAGCACCTAACCTAGGGCAATTTTCAGAACTGGCTCTAGAACATTACAACTGGTAAATTACCAATGCAGATGCACCCAAAGCCAAAAGGAATCTTAAAATAAGGTAAATGACAACATGCCCATGTGTGCACAATTTGGTGGATGATTTCTTAGGTTAAAACTTTCTTGTTTGATCACAAATAAACTACAATAAAACAAGGAACAGGTGGGAGATACACATAAGCATGAAATCTGCCAGTCAACATGATGGAATCACAGTGGTACCCTTGGTAAATAAATTAGAGGACAAGGTCGTTAAGTAGAATATCTGCCCAAGGGACAATGTCACTCAGTGAAGATGGTTTGCTTACAGTGAAAATAAAGACATCCATCAAGGAACTAGTCAAGATATTGGGAGTAAGGTAGAGACAGAAACCTTTTCAGATAGTCTTAAGTTACACAATGCCTCATCCACTCTCGGTGGTGAATTAGATGATGATGATGATGATGATTGGCGTTTTAAGGCGCTCAACAGCGAGGTTATCAGCACCCGTCGGTGGTGAATTAGATTAAAATACACTTCATATGGTGTGGAGTACTAACAATAACTGCAAATTGTAACCCCGTCCTATGCACCAAGAAGGAGGACATTGAAGGAAAGTGCCCTACCAACTCTCTCTTCTGTGGCTTAGTTGGGCAATGAACCCACAGGCAGGTACTGGCCAGATAAATGTAGACAAAGGAACCACTAACACAGAAAGAAGGGTCACACAAAGTTCAATAACAAACAGGAAAAAAAAACACCACTGCCAAATTACATCCACTTGCTGGGCAGTATCGTTTGAGGGAACAAAAAATGCACTACCTGCAAGCAAATCCAGGTGCACACACACTCGCAACAGAAAACCAATTCACAACGACAGCCAAGGTGAACACATCTATCACACCAAATGTTCTGGCAAAAGAAACAGGTGGATCCATCTACTTGGTGATAGAATTGTGCCCATTCCCGTAAGACACGTCGCTGTGGAGATGGACTGGTGTAGCAGGTACAATATGCCCCAGCGGTCTGATGCACGGTCCACACAAGGCCCACAAGTTGAAGTTGTTGTCTCTCTCGGCTCAAAAGCTGACTAACTCTTCCTGCCTAGGCAATGGCCACACAGCTAACCAAAGATGAGCTAGGCAAGTCCCAGCGTACAGTGCTGTCGGTCACTGGAGGAAACAAGGAAGGGGGCGAGCAGTGGATACTGTAACTGGCACCACAGCATAGCAAGGGGAAGAAATGGGAATTGAGCCAGCACAGCTCAGTGTGAAAAGGTTCAAGACAACTACTTGAATAAATCTTTCTAATCATCAACTAGAATGACATACAAATGACAGATTTAATTTTAAAAAAAACTTATAAATTACAACTGCAAAATATATTGATTCTCATCAAAGTAACTAAACAAAATCAATTTAAAGTGAATGAAAGTCTAAAACTAACCCTTGGAACTAAACATCAGTGAACAAATAACTAAAAACAGTTAAAAAAGTGATCATATTATATGACACATACAAAGACTAATCCTAAATAAAGAAAACAAATATGGGGTTGATAGAAAGCTGTAAAAATTAATGGCTGCTCAACCTAGAGTGATTTATTGCTGCCTCTGTGCCATCAAGTAATCCAAGTATTGAGCAGTAGTGTTAGTATCCACAAGAACTGATATGACTTGTTAAGAAGGTGTTAAAGTCCTAAATGAATAAAAAAATTATTCAATAGTGGCATTAAGAATTTTTTTAAGTTGTGTGAAATTAATTTCTTAGGATGTACCATAGCTTTGCTCGGATAGAAGTTGGCTATTGCTCAGTGAATCGGTTGACTTTGTTGCATTTGAAAGAAACATCTTCAATATGTTTTGAGCATGATGTGGTGATTGGAATCTTATTTCTGCAGATTTCATGAGGGCAATATGACAGCCTTCACTGACTTGCAACCTGTGCTTTTTCAAAGGAAACTTCCAAATTTCGTAAACTTTGAACATAACTTCGACATAAAAAAAAAGCAAAAACTATATAGTTACAATGTTTCAGTACAATGAAATAATGCAAACATATGACAAAACCATTTAGTAATAATCAGATAATAAAATATAAAAGAGTAAGTAAATGAGCAGATGGAGACTGAAGGGGCTATCGGTAATTTTTGCAATAACTGTTACTGTGTAAATTTATAACCTATTAGTAGCACTGGGGTTTACTATTAAAAGAAATGGACGTCAGCTGTATTTCTTGCTAATCAAGGCCTGATAAGTCAAAAATGTGGAACATTTCATCAGTAATGGATAAACAACATATAGAAATAAAACACTAACACTATTTCCACAACTTACAATAACTTTCATCCTGAATCTTTATTTTAAGTAGGCATCATACTTCTACCATAAGGCTGGACATAAAATTGACCCTTAGTCTGTTAAAATGGTCTCAGGGCATACAAATGGCAATATTACATTAGTGACAAATGCTTTTGCAACTGTCTCTGTGGTCATGTCTTCAGGTGGTATCACAATAATGTAGCGAGAGAAATGGTGAATAACAGACAACAGCTGAGCTGTTGAAGGAAATAGCCCAACAATATCAAGCGATCAAATGTCACAAGGAATTAGTGCATCAGCTTGAGTTTTCAGAGGTATATTTGGTCTTTATCCTTGTGCTCTCTTAGCACAAGAGAGGCAATTTTGAATATATTCTTCCACATATTTCATTTGTTGCAGTCATGAATAATGGCCTGCGACACACGCTTGAATGGTACTTTTCCCATTATAACACACCTCTATGCTACTGTGACATTGTTGCAAAATGCACTTGTGAATTGTAATGAGTGTTGAGTGTAATGAGTGTAATGAGTGTAATGAGTGTAATGAGTGTTGAAGACGAGTACCAGAAGTTATTTTCTGTGGTTCTGTAATTTTTCTCAACTTGATTTAGCTGACATGATGCGTAACCAATCATTTTTTTTATAACATCTTGTATTTGATTCAAAATACAGCCAACCACTTCATTTCTCACATCACATGCTAAAATAAAAAGCATTTTAAAATATGGATAAGCCAAGATGAGCAAATTAGTAAGAATTTCCTACAGTTTTAAAATGGTACTGTGACAGTCTTTTTAGATGTTTTAGATGTTTTGTGATAGCTACATACTTCTCTATAGAATAATAATTCATCAATGCAAGAAGAGATTGCAATTCTTTAACGTTCTTGGGGCACTGGAAAATCATTCACTTAATTTGTTAATTGCAAAACTGGTCTTATACCATCTGCCGATTTACAAGGCCTAGATACTGCACTTGTGATTCAGCGAAACTACATTTTTCAGATTTAGACTTGTTTCACTACTATCAGTTAATATGTTTCATAGTCAAGCTTCACGTTCTCTCACTGTGCTTGAAATTACAATTATATAGTCTAAGTAAATTAGAAACACCATAACATTTAAACATCATAAAAGTAAATTTTCAAAACAGTGAAATGTAGCAGAGGCCTTTCGGAGGACAAATGACATTCCCTTAGGTATTCATAGTGTACAGAGGGCACAGTGAAAGCTGTTTTTTCTCAAACTTTTGGATCTATCAGAATTTGATGGCATCCAGAATTCATATCTAGGGTGGTGAAGATTTTACATTTGGCAATATTATACAAAGTGTCATCGATTTTTAAAAGAAGATAAGTATCTGATTTAGTGACCTTAATAATTGCTCTCATGTCTACACAAATGCAATAAACCTTTTCTCCTTTGTTTTCTTTGGTATGACTATAATCGGTGAGCTCCAAGGACTGAAAGTGATAGGGCAAGCAATATGCTTTCTGTGCTATAGGTCAAGCATCGCCTGTGCAGATCTCATAGTATATTAAGGAAGTTGCTGGAAGTGGTTCTTTTCTTCAAACAAAGTCGAAAATTCAGCTAGAACAGGATATAATACATCCCGATCTGCCTTAAGACATATGCTCAAGTTTCTTTTCAATGTCTTCTCTTTTAGCTGAAAGTTTCTTTTCAATGTCTCCTCTTTTAGCTGACATAACTATGGTGGAATTAATATAAACTGTTCTATCAGACTGTTCGTTTTCTTGGTATGATATTATCTTACCAACATTTAGTTCATAAGCATGGGCAGGTATGGTACCTACAGGTATTTTAACTTCTTTGATTCCAAAATTATCTCCACTCACTGGCAAATATATACTGTCTTCTGTGTCATTCAGAAGAGATAAACTGCTCTTCACACTTTTTACATGTACAATTTAGAACTTCATTTCTTGTTATTAGCTTCACTAAGAAAAAAAAGTCTTTCTTCACTTCTATCAAAATGATTATCCCAATACCGCTCAGTATCCTCTCCATTTTATTTCACTTAAGCACTTTGGTACATGGTTTAGTGGCCAGTTTGAATGTGACCATTGACTCTGCAATACCTCACATGCACTGCAGAAATGGTGAACATTTTCTCCAATTTGGACTTCTTGCATTTGGAACTTAACTATGCCCTGAAAGTGGCATAGGAAATTGTTGCTTAAAACAGCACTTAAATCTTGGTCATGTTTCCAAATAACTTCATATTACGTGAAATGGTACTTCTTCCGATTTCTCATTTCTGAACTTAATCCACTCAGTTTACATCACGTCTGTTTTAGTCCTCAACTGTGAGTAGATTTAATGAACAAAGCACTTATTTATACAACTGGATCAGTGATAGCATTGATTTTCTCTTAAAAAGTTAAGTTTGCTACCTAATTGAGTTCTATTGCTCTTATTACCTTCCCTTTGTGGAAGGAGAGCAAGCGACAGTGGCAGAATCCACATTCATATTTTCATCAGCACACCAGTAACCTGTTCTGTTAACCAAGTGATGCTGTAACGACAGTTTCCTCTTTCAGGCCCAATCTTTTTATAATACATTTGTAAAAATTTTACTTCGAAGGGGTCACATATTCAAAAAGGTTGAAAAACACTGCCTTTCATCAACAGTGTGGCACTAGGATGATTGCATGAAGGCGGCAGAGGTGGCAGGCGAGATCGGACTGTCTCTTGCAGCTTGCAGCTGCTGCTCCAGCATTGGCACTGTGTACACTGCGACAGGTGGTCAAATCTAACTGTGCTAAGCACAAGTCGGTTGAGCCACAGCAGAGTCGAATGTTCGACAGAATGGTTTCACACTTCCACTCATGGCTTAGTAATTTACATATATCACATTTCAAATCCAAAGACAGTGGATTAGGCATCACAGTTCTTGACACCAGACTGCCAGGTATGAAAGACAGTTTTCAGATTTTGCACAAGAAACCATATAAGTTTATTTCTTCATGGGGAATACATGTTGACGATTGCCAGGCGGACAGAATAAGGTACCTCAAATACCCCAGACCCATCTCAAAAGAGAGGGAAAATGGAAAGAAAATGCAACAAAGCCAACGTCTGTTCTGATAGGCATCTAGGAACAGAAGAGAGCGATGTGTTTCAGTTGTGATTCCAAGAGCCTGAATTTGCTCACATGAGATAATGAAACAGCTTGATTTGATTGGCAGGACAGCTTTGCTGCTGATGATTCGGCCTATTCCAGTGCAAACTGGTTGACTGTTCAGCGACAATCAAAAAGGCGGTCTCTTTTTGATAACAACAAATATTTATGCTTAGGTCTTGGATGCCTTGTACACTAGTATTGAAACCAAGAACCAAGCTTTTGCTTTAAAATATATAAGTAAAGAGGGTTTGACTTGCCAGGCAAAAAGGCACCGGTTCTTGGACACACACACACACACACACACACACACACACACACACACACACACACACACACAAACTGAGTTTTTACAAACCTGGGTTGCTTCTTCAGAAAAAGAGCAGTGAAGGAGAGGGAAAAGGAAAGGATATGGGCTTTAAGGGAGTGGGTGAGGAGTCATTCCGATCCCAGGAGAGGAAAGACTTACCTTGGGGGAAAAAGGACAGGTAAACAAACACACACATATACACGCACACACACCAAGGCAGACATACGTCTCCCAGGATTGGAATGACTCCTCACCCACATCCTTAAAACCCGCATCCTTTCCTTTTCCCTCTCCTTCCATGCTCTTTTTCTGAAGAAGCAACACAGGGTTGCGAAAGCTCAGTATTTATGTGTGTGTGTGTTATTTATGTGTGGTCCATGAACCGGTGCCTTTTAGCTTAGGCCTTCGTAACCTCCTAGTTCATCCCTATGAAATCCCCAAACCACCTTCCCTACCCTCTGCTCCTACCCATGCAACCACCTCCGTTGTAAAACCTGCCCTATGCACCCTTCCACCACCCTTACTCCAGTCCAGTAAACCGGAAGGTGTACACGATCAAGGGCAGAGCCACTTGCGATAGCACCCAAGTGATTTACCAACTGACATGCCTGCACTGTGAAGCGTTCTATGTGGGAATGACCAGCAACAAACTGTCCATTCGCATGAACGGTCACAGGCAGACAGTGTTTGTTGGTAATGAAGATCACCCTGTTGCTAAACATGCCTTGGTGCACGGCCAGCACATCTTGGCATAGTGTTACACCGTCTGAGTTATCTGGATACTTCCCACCAACACCAATCTTTCAGAACTCCGGAGATGGGAACTTGCCCTTCAACACATTCTCTCTTCCCGTTGCCCACCTGGTCTCAACCTCCGCTAAATTCTAATCCCCGCCCGCCATCTTTAACATCTTTGCCTCGGTTCTGTGGACAGAGCCTCTGCCTCAAGTGGTATCTCTGTCCAACTTCTTTGCTTTTTACAGATGTCTGTCTAGGTATGTTTGCGTTTGGATATGTGTGAGTGTGTGTGTGTATTTGTTTACCTTCCTTTTTATCCCCTAAGGTAAGTCCTTCCACTCCTGGGATTGGAATGACTCCTTTTCCACTTCCTTAAAACCCATATCCTTCCCTTTCTCCTCCCCTTTTTTCCTCTTATCCTGAAGAAGCGACCAACGGTTGCGAAAGCTTGTATGTGTGTTTTTTGTGTGATTTTATTTGTGTCTATCGACGAGCCGGTCCTTTAGGTAAGTCATCCGTTTTCTATTTTATATCTACATCTATAACAATCCTGTTCGTAAAAAGATTTATAAAACGTTAAGAAAGTTGGACTTACCAGGTGAGAAGGCACCAGTTCGTTGACACAAAATAAAAATAAAAAAAGCACACACACACACACAAAACTGAGCTATCGCAACCTAAAGTTGCTTCATCACATATAGCAGGGAAGGAAAGGGGAAAAGGAAAGGATGAGGGTTTTAATGGAGTGGGTAAGGAGTCATTCCAATCCCGGGAGAGGAAGGACTTACCTTGGGGGAAAAAGGATAGGTAAACAAACACACACACACGCACACACATATAGATGCACATGCACCAAGGCAGAGATATGCAAAATGCAAAGAGGTTGGACAGAGATGCCAGTCGAGGCAGAGGCTCTGTCCAGAGATTGGAGGCAAAGATGTTGTAGAATGTTGGGTGGGAATTTCAAACTAACGAAGATTGAGACCTGGTGGACAACAGGAAGAGAGAATATGTTGAAGGGCAAGTGCGCATCTCTGGAGTTCTGAAAGGCTGGTGTCAGTGGGAAGTATCCATATAATCCGAACGGTGTAACACTGTGCCAAGGTGTGCTGGCCATGCACCAAGGCATGCTTAGCCACAGGGCGATCCCCATTACCAACAAACACTGTCTGTCTGTGTCCGTTCATGTGAATGGACAGTTTTGTTGCTGGTCATTCCCACATAGAACGCTTCACAGTGCAGGCATGTCAGCTGGTAAATCACGTGGGTGCTGTCACAAGTGGCTGTGCCCTTAATTGTGTACACCTGCCGGGTTACAAGACTGGAATAAGTGGGAAGATGCCTAGGGCAGGTTTTACACCGGGGGCAGTTACATGGGTAGGAGCCGGAGGGTAGGGAAGGAGGTTTTGGGATTTCATAGGGATGGACTAGGAAGTTACAGAGGTTACATGGGCAGTGGAATGACACTCTCGGTGGAGTAGGAAGGATGTCATGAAGGATGGATCTCATTTGTGGACAGGATTTAAGAAAGTAATTTTAACACTGTGTGTGTGTGTGTGTGTGTGTGTGTAATGACAAATTTAATCAAGAAATAAATATATTGGTAAGTAGTAGTAAATGTCCTCATTTCCTTAGACAGCCCTCTGCAGGACATTCTTGAATTCATGCCACAAATAATTCTTACTGCACATTTTTGGGCTTGTGAAACTTTAGCTTGCCTAACAAAGTTACACAGAAATTAATCCTTTATGACATGGAATTAAAATAGCTTCTTTATTTTTATACAACCTTTGTCTGACAACATTTGCGTGGTGAATAGATATCTGTGTAGGCACTTCACCAATTCTGTTTTATGCTCCTCCCAGGTAAATTTATTATCTAGCGTATATCCTTGTTATCATATTTTAGGCATATATTGACAGGAGATCTTTCAGAAGTTCTAGACTGCATATAGTATGTTTTTCCAAGGTTTAGTGTCAGTGAATAGCAAAGAAAAATTTCTTAATGTCCATGAAAATTTCCTTAGCTCACCTTTCTAAGGTTATTCTCATTTATTATTTATTGCAAAGTTTGTGTCATCTGCAGACAAAACAATCTTGGCATCGTGTTATGTTACAGGTGAAAGGTTATTGATATGAGATAAAGGTCCTAAGATGCAAACTAGGGGATGATGATATGGTATTAGTTCCTGATTGGATGATGCCTGATGGCTCAATACATATCTCTTTCCTATTGACACCCTTTGTTTCCTGTCAAAGAAATATAGGATTTGAACCATTTCCTCTACATCTACACTGGATACTCTGCAATTCACATTTAAGTGCCTGGCAGAGGGTTCATTGAACCATCTTTATACTCTTTATCTCCCATTCCATTCTCGAATAGTGCGCGGGAAGAAAGAACACCTGAATCTCTCCATTCGAGCTCTGATTTCTTTCTTTTTTTGTTCTGATGATCATTTCTACCTATGTAAGTGGGACTAAACAATATATTTTTGCATTCAGAGGAGAATGTTGGCGATTGGAGTTTTGTAAATAGCCCACGGTGCAGCGATAAGCGCCGTTGTTGTAATGATTCCCATCCCAGATCCTGTATAATTTCCGTAACACTGTCTCCCCTGTATCATGACAATACAAAATGAGCTGCCCTTCTTTGGACTTTTTCAATGTCCTCCGTCAAACCCACCTGATAAGGATCCCACACTGGGCAGCAATACTCCAAAAAAGGATGGACAAGCGTAGTGTATGCAGTTTCTTTAGTAGTTCTGTTGCATCTTTTAAGGGTTTTACCAATAAAATACAGTCTCTGTTTCGTCTTTCCCACGATATTATCTGCGTGTTCTTTCCAGTTTAAGTCTGAAGTAATAGTAATTCCCAGGTATTTTGTGGAGTTTACGGCCTTCACTTTTGATTGATTTATCTTGTAAACCAAGTTTAATAGATTTCTTTCGTTTTGATCTTCAGATGATTTTATTAGATGGTAAATGACGGTGTCATCTGCAAACAACCTAAGAGAGATACTTAGATTTTCTCCCACATTGTTTATGTAAATAAGAAACAGCAAAGGACCAATAACATTACCCTGTGGAACGCCCAGTATCACCTCTGTTTTAGTTGATGCTTTACTATTGATTACTACAAACTATTTCATCTCTGACAGGAAATCCCCTATCCAGTCGCAAATTAGGCGCAATATACCATAACCACGCAATTTGATTAAAAGCTGTTTGTGAGGTACAGTGTCAAAAACCTGAAAATCAAGAAATACGGAATCAATTTCCGAACCCTTGTGGTAGCACCACTCATCGTTTCGTGTTAGTAAAGGGCTAGTTGTGTTTTGCATGAACTATATTTTCTAATTCCATGTTGACCTTGGGTCAATACATCATTCTGTTCGAAATAATTCATAATATTTGAATACAGGACATGTTCCAAAACCCCGCTGCAAATGAAATAGGCCTGTAGTTTATTGGGTTACTGCTACTGCCTTTCTTGAATTATAGGTGTGACCTGTGCCTCTTTCCAATCTTTTGGTACACATACTTCTTTGAGAGAGCAGTTGTATATAGCTGTTAAGGAAGGATCATCGCAGCATAATCAGATAGAAATCTAATGGGTATACAGTCCAGACCAGAAGACTTTTTCTTGTTAAGTGATTATAGTTGCTTCACTACACTGATGGTATCTACTTCTACATTACTCATTCTGGCTTCTGTTTTTAATTCAAAATCTGGAATATTGGTTCGTCTTCTTTGGTGAATGAGTTTCTAAAAGCTGTGTTTATTAATTCTGCTTTAGTAGCGCTATCATCGGCATCATCACCATTAATATCACGTAGTGAGGGTATTGTTTGGGTTCCCCCCCCCCCCCAGTATATTTAACATATGACCAAAATCTCTTTGGGTTTTCAGTCAAATTTCGAGAAAGAGTTTCTTTGTGATAAGTATTGTAGGCATCTCACATTGAAGTCCTCGCTAAATTTTGAGCTTCTGTGTAGGACCGCCAATCCTGGGGATTTTGTGTTATTTTATATTTTGCATGCCTTTTCTCTTACTTTTGAATCAGTGTCCTGACCTGTTTTGTGTACCAAGGGGGATCATCTCTTTCTTTTATTAATTTATTTGGTATAAAACTGTCAATTGCTGTCAATACCACCTCTTTGAATTTGAGCCACATCTGGTCTACACTTACGTTTAGTGTTAAAAACGAGTGGAAGCTGTCTTTCAAGAAGCAATTTATTTTATTTCTATCTGCTTTCCTGAACAAATATACTTTTTGTAACTTTGGGGCTTTTGATATTCAATCTCGCGATGACAGCTCTGTGTTCACTAATACCTGTATCCGTTTTGAGTCTCGTTATAAGCTCAGGATTATTTGTTGCTAAGAGATCAAGTGTGTTTTGACATCCATTTACAATTCTAGATGGCTCATGAACCAATTATTCGAAGTAATTCTCAGAGAATGCATTGGGTACAATTTCACATGATGTTTTATGTGTACTTCCTGATTTGAAAATATAATTTTGTCAACAGATTGAGGGTAAATTAAAATCCTATTATTATCATGTGAGTCGGGTACGGTTTTGAAATTAGACTCGGGTTTTCTTTGAACCTTTCTGCTATTGTATCATCAGAGTCGGGAGGCCGGTAAAAGGAACCAATTACTAACTTCTTACAATTTTCAGGTATAACCTGTAACCATAAAGCTCATAAGAACTATTAATTTCAACTTCGCTGCATGAAAGACTGACAGTGACAAAGCCGCCTCCACCTATTTTGTTTGATCTATTCTTTCTGAATACAGTTAGATATTTTGCAAAAACGTGAACTTATTTCCAGCTTGAGCCAACTTTCACTGTCTACAGTGATGTGTGTTTCAGTGCTTTCTATTAATGCTATACTTCTGGTACTTTCCTGAATACTTCCTCCAATTCTAAATTGATGACTTGGAATGTGTCCCATTAATCAATACCTTCTGTTGTACAAGATATGCCAGAAATTTCTTTTCTCCCCAATTCTGTTCAGTGCCTCCTCATTAGTTGTGCAATCTACCCATCTAATCTTCAGCATTCTTCTGCAGCACCACATTTCAATAGCTTCTATCATATTTCAGGCATGTAACTCCCATAAAATGCTACCCTCCAGACAAAGGCTTTAAGAGAAGACTTCATAACATTCAAATTAATATTGGATGTCAACAAATTTTGCTTCTTTAGAAATGCTTTCCTTCACATATCCCGTCTGCATTTTATATCTTTTCTGCTTTGGCTATCAGAAGTTATTTTGCTACCCGAATAACAATAGTCATCTAATAGTTTTATTGTCTCATTACCTAATCTAAATCCACATCACTGACCAGGTTCACGCTGCCTACTTACGTGAAGCCCATCTTGACGCATCTGCTCGCGTGCAAACTGTACCTCCTCACACCATTGCTTGGGGCCATTCTCGCATGCCGGCTGACCTCGTTGACCCTCCTGGCATTCTGTGTTGCTTCACATCTGACACACCGCAGCTGGCCTGTGCTGCAGAATCCAAAGATGGACATTTGTCGCCTACTCGCTTCCCACTGGAACAGTCATCTCATTACCCATACTGTGTCTTCCACAGTCGCTTTGATGCAGCTGCCAAGAAGTGCTGTCCACCATGCTCGTACCCAAACGCAACTTCCAGGGGGATTTAGGCACCGTCCCCAGCTCGGAAGACAACGGGCGCCTACCGATGCTGCATTATGTTTGGCACATTTCCTCTCAGGGCAGTCGCCCCTACTTGCGCGTCTGTGTTTTCAGCACGAGATTAATCATTGATACCGGCGTGAATGTTTCCCTGCTACCCATTACTATGGCAACCGGCCCACTCTGCCTGCATCGCCCACTGCTGCGAGCTGTCAATGCTACACAACTTTGGTGCGCAGGTTCAGCCTCTCACTCTTTGCATCTCTCACCTGATTGCATTCTCCAGTAGAACTTTTTAGTGGCAGACATTCAGGAACCTATTGTAGGTATGAATTGTTTAACACACTTCAAAATTTCACTCGATGTTGTGCCACTCTGTTTTCTACCATCCCTCAAACAAACATTTTTCGTGTGATTCGCCGAGCTTCGGCTCCGCTTCCGTGTTTGTAGAGCTTATGGGACTTAACTACGGGGTCATCAGTCCCTAAACTTACAAACTACTTATAGACTAGCTAATACTAAGGATGGCACAAATATCCATGCCCGAGTGGGCATTTGAACCCCCAACCATAGTGGCCGTGCTGAGCATGACTAGTGCGCCGCAGACCACTCGGCCACCACGGCCAGCTGCTTCCGTGAATGCTACTGTTGTTAGTGAATATACCAAATTGTCTGATGACTTCGACACACTGCTGAATAAGTGGTTTGACAAACGTAAACAAGTGCTTGACCTGAAGAGTGAACGGGAAAGCATCGTACGCCATATTGCCCACGCCAAACCACAGCTGTCTGCGGCCAAACAATGTCTTTCTGCTCTGCGGGCAGATTGCAAGGTAGGTACCAGTGTTTCCTTTGCTATTAAAGTTCCCATGCCCAAGCGTGGATTGTGCTTCAGACAACCTACCTAACCTTGTTCCTTGCTCCTATGCTGATGTGTGCAAACAAAACATGGTTTCCAGGCCAAACGCTACAGCTGTCAAAACTGTATGTGCACTCTATCCTCTAGTACTTGCTCCACATGCTAGTCATAACTCTCAGCCAACTGGCTTAATAACTGAAACTTTAACTTTCCCTGTCTCTAAATAGCCTGTCAGTCGCCTGCCCATGGGCAAACATATATTCAAGTTTATCTCTGCTGGCAACAATTGTGCTTCTGTTTGAGCTAAAGATTCGAATGTTAGTGTATGCCCTCAGTCGCGCAGTGTTTCAAATCATCAATTGAGTGTTTCAAGTGTTCATGTGCCTGCTGCCATGCCTGCCACAGCTCAGCCTTCTGCTTCTGTGACATTGGCGCACCCACGTGCTTTGGTAGCCACCGCTGTAACATTCGTCTCAGCTGACATCCCGGCTGCTTTGGCTCAGCTGCCATCTTGTGCTGTGCCACAGGTAGCGACTCCACCTGCCACGGTGGTCGCCGCATCAACTACTCTGCCAGCCGACCCACAGACTGCTGCATCTCAGTTGCCATCTTGCACGCGCACACCGATAGAGCCCTCTCCTGCACCGGTGGCGCCCACTGCAACTGCTCTGCCTGCTGACCCACACTCCGCAGCAGCCCAGCGGCCATCTTGCACTCTCATACTTGTGGCACATCCAGTGGCATCAGCGAATATCACAGCCGATTGGGACAGTCAGCTGTCTTCTCCCATACCCACGCTGGATGCCACAACATTGTCCATCAAATCTGGCACACCAGATACCATGCCTCCAACTGCCTCCCACCCTTGGTAATGCATTTCTGTAGTAAGTAACGGCACAGTCCACAGACTCAGACTCACTGACGACATGCCTGTGTGTAGTAAACCACGCCGCCTTTGTGCTGAAAAATTCGTGGCTGTGGAAGCAGAGATCACAGATTTACTAGAAGCAGGCATAATCAGATCTTCTTCTAGCATTGGGCCTCCCCATTCACTGAGTAAAAAAAAGGTGATGGTTCTTGGAGAATGTGTGGGGACTACCATAGGCTCAAAATGCTAAGACCATCATGGACAGGTATCCTATTCCTAATGTAGCCGATTTCACCCATGCTCTCTCTGGTGCTAAAACTTTTTCTGTGTTTGACTGCAAACCTGCATACCATGAGATACCCATGGCTCCAGAGAATGTTGAGAAGACTGCCATCACGATTTCGATAGGCTTATACCACTACTGCTTCATGCCATTTGGACTTACAAACACCACACAAACCTGGCAAAGCTTCATCACTGAGGTTCTCCTTCTCCTAAAGTTTTGTTTTGTTTACTGAAACAACATTTTACTGTTCAGCACCTCTGTTGAGGATAGCAAATTCTCTGTGACACTTTGGCCAAGGCAGAGATTGAGTTGAATCACAGCAAGGACCAATTGAACCTACCTTCCATTAAGTTTCTGTGGTATACTGTTTCGGCTGATGGCACCCCCCCCCCCCCCCAGCCCCTGCGAAAAGGTCAATGCCATAAACAAGTTGCTATGCCCCTCCACATTCAAACAGTTGAGGCAGTTCTTAGGCACTATTAATTTTTATTGTTGGTACTTGACCAGTGCTGCTGACATTCAAGCCCCACTTACTGATGCACTGGCAGGCAAGAATACCTCAGGCACTCGCCCCATCTCTTGGACCCCTGCAATGTCTGAGGCTTTCTCTTCCCTTAAGGACTTTTTATCGAATGCTATTACTATTGCCCACCCTCACCCTGAGGCGAACATCTTTATCATGGCCTATGTCAAAGACACTGCCATTGGTGCCATTCTTAGCCAATCTCTAGACAGCAATATCTCTCCTCTCCAGTTCTTCTACAAAAAATTAAATCATGCTCAGAGGAAGTATTTGGTCTTTGACCGAGAACTCCTTGCCATTTACGAGACCATTAAGTACATCTGCTCTGAGATCGTGGGCCGTCCTTTCTATGTCCTCACTGACCACAAACCATTGGCTGCCACAATACAAAATCCACCACCTGATCCTCCTCATAGAGATCGTGGGCCGTCCTTTCTATGTCCTCACTGACCACAAACCATTGGCTGCCACAATACAAAATCCACCACCTGATCCTCCTCATAGACGCTTTCAGTACCTAGATTTCATCTCCCAGTTCACCACCGATGTCAGGTACATCAAGGGTGCTGACAATATTGTAGCCTACTTCCTCTCCTGAGTCGGTGTTGTGTCCTCACTGATCGACCTCTCTAACCTTGCCATTCTGCAATCAGCTGAAATTTGGTGTGACGATCCCACAGG
The DNA here is from genome assembly GCA_026315105.1 of Locusta migratoria. NCBI lineage: Eukaryota > Metazoa > Arthropoda > Insecta > Orthoptera > Acrididae > Locusta > Locusta migratoria. The sequence goes on from CM048746.1 coordinate 307,069,228, forward strand.
CAAGCTTCACCTCTTCATCCCTTGCAGATTACAGCGTGAGGTTTTCCAAAAATTGAATGAGCTTTTGCACCCTGGTATCCGTGGCTTGACTAGACTTGTCACTGAATGTTTCGTCTGGCGAGATGTTAAGCGAGACTGTCAAGCTTGGGCTCAGGCCTGCATTCCCTGCCAATACAACAAAATTACCTCCCACACCTCCCCTCCTTTGGGCTCTTTCCCCATTCCCGCGGGCAAATTTCAACACGTCCACATCAACCTCATCGGCCCTCTTCCTCTGGCTGATGGCTTCCACTATATCCTGTTGACTATCGAACGGATGACCCGCTTGGCTTAGGCCACACCTCTCCACCAACATCACGGCTAAAGCCTTCCTTCATTTTTGGGTTTCTCGGTTCGGTTGAGTCTTGGTCATCACCACAGTCCAAGGCCGCCAGTTCGAATCCACTCTTTTTTTTTACCTTTGCCACCTCTGTGGCATCAAACACATCCACACCACCGCTTACCACCACCAAAGAAACGGGTAGGTAGAGTGGTAGCACAAAACCCTAAAAACTGCTCTCCAGTGCCACAACTCTTTATGGATGGAGCCACAGCCCCTCATTTTGCTCGGGTTACGAGCAACCTACAAAGAAGTTCTCTGTGGTGTCGCACAAGTACAAAGTGCGCGCCACCTACTTACGCCGTGCGCCGCCATGCACGCACGGCGCGGCGTTCGTACGACGTCAGCCACGAGCGCCCTCTGTTACAACTCCGCTCGTGGCCACCACTGAACGACATCGTTCACTTGGGACTGAGATAGGAACCAGTTAACACTTCGGAATCAGATAGGCACCATCAAAGACTTGGCTATCGTACAGGCACTAGGCAGGACTCTAGCTCAACTATGTATCAGCATTCTGCAGTACTGACCTATGTAAAAGTTAAGTATTGTATAAATTCTGTTCAATATATAGCTCGTTCTAATTTACTCTAGTGTTTCTAGTTTCTGGCTGCTCCCCTCCGTACCTGCACCAGCGTGCTATCTTTATTCCTGTGTCGGTCTCATTCCACTCGTTCACCGGCACCTACGACGGAAATGAGACACAAAAGCGGCGACGAGGCTGAGACACTAAAGTGGCGACGATGATGGGATACAAAATTCTCCATGGCATTGTAGCTGAATTTGTCTATGGACAATTCTTACTATCATCTGGCGAACTTGTCTCCCCTTCTCCCATTCCTGACTCTTGACCTCCCCACCTTGGTAGACTGGGTGCATCAGCATTGTGTGAAGATCTGCCCTCCACCTTCCTCCAGCCACACCCCTCTGCAAGTCATTGTTCCCAAGAGCCTGGAATCTTGCGTCATGCTACAGGACGATACAGTCCATCCTCCGCTCAGCCTTCCTAACTCGGGCCCTTATCAGGTTCTCAGGTACTCCCCCAACAATTTCACACCTTGCTTATCAATAACTCTCCGTCCACTGTGTTAGTAAACCACATTAAACCTGCTCATGTCAAGTCCTCCTCCTCACCTCCACTCAAGGGCAATCCTCCTCCTCCTCCTCCTCCTCTCATAACGCTCGAGGCAGGTACCTCTCTTCTGGCTCTTTTGGTTTCTCTGTCATTTCCTGCCAATGCTTCTCTGCCTTCCCCCCCCTCCCGTTCGAGTCTCCTCTCCGACTCCTCCTTCCTCTTCCTCTCCGTTCGAGGTCTCTCCACATTCTCCCGCCTTCCCCTTCCGAGGCATCGGCATTCAGCCTCTTCCTGAGGCCCCGGTCCTGGAATTTGAGGTTTCTGTACCTCCCCAACTCTCTTCTGACATTACAATTCTTTGCACAATGGCTTGATTTTTGTACTATGTACGGCTGAGAGCGCTCTCCCCCCCCCCCCCCCCCCTTCCCAGCAATGTAGGACAAGTTACTGAAATGTTTCTCCCTTCTTGCCTCATTTAATCTCGACGCTACACAAGCTTTCCTGCTCCCTTCGGGTGTGGTTAGTCTGGTACTTCCCCTCCTGCCTACACAACCCTCAGCCTCACACCAGCTGGCGCATCGGTTTCGGCAGTCCCTCACCTCAGGAACTTCATGGTTTTCGGCCTCACTGCTCGCCACCTCCATAGACTGTTGCCTCTGCCAGACAACTCTGACGAGCTGTCCGTCACTCGGACTCCATGCACACAACCATCGGCGGTTGTCGCCCCCTCCCCCCCATGCCCCCTCGCCCCACCCTCACCTCAATAAGAGTACTCCATACTGTGGGGTCGGGGGGGAGGGGGGGCTGTGTGGCAGCGATAGCTGTAATCAACTCTAAAGAAACAATCATATCTTCAATTGTCTTTGGGCAAGCTGCCTCTTGGCCGCCACCAACAATTATAGTCAGTCTGTGTTATGCTTGTGAACTGTCAGTTCAATAAAGTATTGATAAGCAGACAAGTGTGTTTTCTGGGGCTCACAACCTGTGAAAAACCCACAATACAAAATTCTCAATGGCAATGGGAAGAAAAGTGTTTCCGAAAAAGAGAAATTTGTTAATATTTAATATTAATTCAACTAAGGATTTAGATTAGGTAATTGCTCATGTGAAAAATGCCGAGTAGCACTGTGGTTCAGAACCCACATTAAACTGTAGGTCCCCCTGTAACTGGCTGGGTAAGTCAGTTTGAAGGTCGGAGGAAGGCAACAGCATACCACCTCCAAACAGGACCATGCCTAATAAAGCACTGTGGTGTTCAAACCAATCTTCGGATTGTTGACTGCTCTTTTTTTTTTTTTTAATGAGACAATAAAACTATTAGATGACTATTGTTATTTGGGTAGCAAAATAACTTCTTATGGCCACAGCAGAAAAGATATAAAATGCAGAAGATATTGTAGAGAGTGGTCTGGACCAGTAAAGGAAGCTTGTTGGTCCAGACTGCCATCAGAGTTGAGTCTGGAATTGCCTGCTTGCTGACCAGCAGTCGAAGAGGGCTTCCTGTCGCCGATACATTCCTCCTGCAGAATGTAGCAGATGATTTCATCAGGAATGCGTGTGACATGCTACAGGATGGTCTACTTTGCCACAAAGTAGTGACGAGTCGTTGGAGGTGACGTTACCAGATCGCATATTAGGTCGATGTGCCCGTACAAGTGTGTGATGAGACAGAGGTAGCGAGAAGCATCATCCAGGGGAAAGGTGGTCAAAGATTTGTTCTACTAAGGCAAACCATGTAGTCGGAGCCTCGAACGAAAATGGAGGCAGCTTGGGCAGACGTCCAAGCAGTGGGGATGGAAGAGAAGATGGTGCCTGAGGTCCCACATTTGGCACCGCAGTGTCAGGCTGATGTTTCAGTTGTTGACGTCACAGAGGCACCGAATTGTGCCGATGAAATGGGCGGTTGAGCAAGAGACAGCATAAGAGTGACACACAATGTGCCAGCCACATGAGCGGACATGGTAAGTCAAAGGTGGTGCGGCATGGCAGGGGCGTATCAGGATGCTGAATGGGGCTGCGCATTGAACACATTATCCTGTCCTGACAAGTTCACATATTACTAGGACTAGCCCACTTTCATCATTTAGTTGCAAAAGTTGGTACCCTAACCTACACAAAATGAAAAATTTCTTTTAGAATAGCAGTATATTCTGTTTATTTTGCAAAGTCAGTTACACATATTACATTTTGGAGAGACAAATAAAAAAATTGAGCCACAGAATAAAATGTATAGTACAATGCTTAGTTATTAAGTTCTGTCCTTTTTCCAGGCTGGGAGTATGCTTCATTTCAATTACCAGATGGACTCTAAGGAAGCATATAGCTGTGGTTTAGTAAGTCATTTATTCAAAACAGATGATCTACCAAATGTGCTACAAAAACTAGAAGAAGCCTCCACTTTGCCCATAAAGGTGATGTATTATTAGCAACGCTGACACTGAAAATATCATAATAATTTTGAGCACTTTAAAATTCATTCATTTTAGTAATAAAAAGCTACTTTAGAAGTAGTAGCTAGTTTGATGTGCAGTTGTTGAGATGGTATCATACACATCTTTACAGTTTGCAAAAACATACAGAAAAATTTGACTTCTTACTATGGTAACAATCCATACTTAATATTAAAACGTGAAAGAAGCTGTGTCTGTTACACTTTCATGACTAAACTGTTTAATTGGTTTTGTTGAATGCTGAAGAACAACATAGGCTACTTTAGAAAATGTGTAATTGAAGATATTTGTTGATTTTAAGTATATAACTTGAAATATTAAACAGCTGAACATCAGGGTTTCTGTTATAGGTTCTAAGATGCTTGAAGACTCCTTGGAAAAGCTATTTATTGTTTGATGTTTGAAATTTATCACATTTATTAAAATACTTTTAATGGTTGATTTGTTGTATGTAATAGGATTCAATGTAATGAATACAATGCTTACACAAGACATCAATGTCTTCAAACCGCCAAACTGATTTTGATGACATTTGAATCCTGCAGAATTTACATGTTGTACAATGTATAACTTCTTCAGTCAGCAGTTTATTCATGATGTAACAGAGTTTCTTTTCGTATTTAATAGTGTCTTTATTTTTATCCCAGTGAAGGGGGACAGTATTTACCATTGTTCTTCACACATGGTTTATATTTCAACCGAAAAACTGCAAAACTTTTCTTATATCCTGATGATCCTGGCCATAACGTAAGAACAACATTGTGAAGTTATTGTACTTTTGATGTTCATTGACATGTATGCAAGGAGATAAAATCACAGTTAAAAGCTAGTATTTAATATTTTATAAGGATGCAATAACACATTTCACATTAGTTTAGAGGATATACAATTACTGATTGCATTTCATTATTTTACTTTGAAGTTTTAAATAGTGCTGAAGTGAACTCAGTTTATTGCAATCCAAATCTCTTTTGTAGTGGCAGAAAAGCCATACAGTAAATACCTTTCAATGGAAAATATCTATCTAAGGAAAATTTATAAATCATACTCAGAGTTACCTCATAAATTAATTCCATAGTATAATCATTTGAGATTAAAAAAAAAATAGTTTAATGTGCTGGGAGGGTGGCAGAGCACCACTTTAGGAGGAGTGGGCAGGATCTTAGCCAGGATGTGCCTCATTTCTATGCATGATGAGAGATAAGAAAAATCTTGCCAATGGATATGGTTTAGTTATTTCAGTGCAGGGTAGTAATGGATGAAAAGGGGAACAAACTCTTTTTGCGGTTGGTTACTTGTGGGTGGAGAGAGGATTTGTGGTGGGTGGGGATATGGCATTGCAAATGTGTTTGTGGTCTTGGTTGGAGGGGCAGTGTCTGTCTGTGAAGGCCTTTGTGAGACCTTCAGAATATTGTAAAAGGGAGTTCTCATCACTGCAGCCATGTCATTCATGGGTCATTGGTGGGATTAATGTGGATGGAGCCATCAGTGAGCTGCAGGTTAACATCCAGTTGAGGAATACCAGGTAAAGCAGATGGCAGAGGAGGAGTTGAGGTTGTGAAGGAAGTAGGATAAGGTTTCCTGGCCCTGAGCCCAGATCATGAAAATATATAATAATAAACCTGAACCAATCAGAGGTTTGGCGTTTTGGAACACTTCCTCCAGACAGCCCATAAACAAGTTGGCATAGGAGGGTGGCATGTGGGTGCCCATGGCAGTGCCATGGATTTGATTGTCTTTCTCCTCAAAGAAGAAGTAGTTGTTTGTTAGGATAAAGCTGTGGAGGGTTACGAGGAATGAGACTTACGGCTTGAAATCAGTGGTATGTTGAGAGTGTTTGAGTTGAGTAGTGTTTGAGAGCAGCAAGGCCGTGGGTGTTGGTATGTTGGTGTATAGGAAAGTGGCATCAACAGTGTCAAGTAAGGATCCAGGAAGCAAAGGGGTGGGGATGGCTGAGAGTCGGTGAAGAAAGTGGTTGGTATTCTTGCACAGTAAACAGTTACCACTGGGTGTCAAGGATTATTTGGTTTGTGGAGCGTGTAGAAGGTTGGTATAAGGGAAGCTGTTAGGGTGAGGAGGGAGATAGATTCAGAACAGAGCTCTGGGAGGAGCCATATGATTTCAACAGGAATTGGAGATCTTCTTGGACTTTTGGCATGGGGTCATTTAACCACAACTTGTAGGTGGAAGTCACCTTTTCTACAGGAAGGATGATTATATTAGGATTTGTTTTGAGATTGTGAGTGACTCTCCTTTTTTCTGCCAAAAGGTTTGTGTTCTTAGGAAGGGACTTGGGAAAAATGGCAAAGCCAAGTTGGAGGTGAGAAATTCTTGGAGAGTGACCAGGGAGTGGTTAGGTGGGAGCACTTGGTGGGGATCTTGGTTGGATGGTGGGTATGAACTGGGAAAAGCAGGGTTTAATGTTGAGATTAGGTTGACTTTGGTCAGAGAGATTGATGTTAAAGTAGTGTTTCTCTCAGGAAAATAGAATAGGTTTTTAACCTGTGAGTCCACCTCCAAACTCCATTCCTAAGTTGCACCTCTTTCCACTCATTTAATACTTACATTGCCCGTTAAGGCCATGATATATCTATCCCCACCACTGCCTTGCAACCTTCTTGTCCATCCCCCACCTCTCCCACTATTCCCTCGCTGCAGAGCGTGATTCAGAGTATGATTGTTGTATGTCTGTGAATTTTTTTCCCCTGATAAGACTAATGGTCGATTGCTTATGTGTTGTATATGTTTAAGTGCCTGTCGCAGCTCATTATACATCTTTGCTGTGGTTTGTAAATTGTCCCTAAGGTTGATCTATTGTTTGTGCAGTGACAGACACACAGACTGCCTGGATAATTTGGAGTTGGACAGATATGCCAGTCGAGGTGGAGGCTCTGCCTAGAGATCAGAGGCAAAAATGTTGTTGAATGGTGGGTGAGAATTTGAAATTAATGGAGGTTGAGACCAGGTGGGCAATAGAAAGAGAGAATATGCTGAAGGGCAAGTTCCCATCTCCGGAGTTCTGAAAGATTGGTGCATGTGTGAAGTATCCGGATAACACAGACAGTGTAACATGTGCCAAGATGTGCTGGCCATGCACCAAGGTATGCTTAGTCACAGGATGATCCTCATTACCAACAAACACTGTCTGCCTGTGTCCGTCCATGCAACCAGCAACAAACTGTCCATTTGCAATAATGTCTAGGGAGTTTGTGGCCAGTGATTGTGTTTAAACTCAGAAAGTAATCTTGGTACCACACTGTAGTAATTCTGGATGTGTGGAGTGTCGCATTGTCCTGCTGGAATTGATAAAGTCTGTCGGTATTCACAATGGTCATGAATGAATGCAGATGATCAGCCAGAATTGTGACATATGTGTCACCTGTCAGAGTCATATCTAGACATATCAGGGGTCCTGTATCACTCCAACTGTACACACATCATTAGAGAGCCTCCACCAGCTTGAACATTTCCCAGCTGACATACAGGGCCAATGCATTCCTGAGGTTGTCTCCATACCTGTATACGACCATCTGCTGGATAAAATGAAAATGAGGTTGTCAGACCAGACAATATGTTTTCAGTCATCAACAGTCTAATGTCGGTGTTGACATGACCAGGCCAGGTGTAAAGCCTTATGTCATGCAGTTAGTAAGGGTATATAACTGGGCCTTCAGCTCCACAAGCCCATATTGATGAAGTTGTGTTGAATGATTTTTACATTGACCTTTGTTGATGGCCCAGCATTGAAATCTGCAACAATTTGCAGAAGGGTTGCACTTCTGTCCCAATGAACGATTCTCTTCTGTCATGCCGGTCCCATTCTTGTAGGAATTTTTCTGACAGCTGTGATGCCAGAGATTTTATGTTTTACTGGACTGCTGATGTTCATGGTAATAATAATTTCGTGTGGCTCATTGGCCTGGTGCAAGTCTTCCAATTGGACGTCACTTCAGCGACTTGCGTGTCCCTAGCCTATCCCAGTTATCCAACCGGGGAAAGGGGACCTACAGCTTAACGTGGAATCCAAACCATGTGTCGTTTCTGGTGACTCCTCACATCATTAAGAGGTGAAGGATGGGTTAAAGTCCAGACTGAAAAAAATCCGAGATCCGACTGGGTTTCGAACCCGCGACCCTTTGGTTTGCAGTCGAGCACGTTACCCCAAGACCGCTGGGCCCGACATATTCATGATGCACTTGTGTAATCGTCATAAAGGGAAAATCCCCACCTTATTGCACCTCTTAGATGCTGTGTCCAATCTGTCATGTGCTGACTATACCACCATGTACAAACTCACTTAAATCTTGATAACCTGCCTCTGTAGCAGCAGTAACCAATCTAATACTTGTACCAGACACCTGTTGTCTTATATAGTTGTTGCTAACTGCAGAGCCACCCATTGAGTGTTTACATATCACTGTGTTGGCAGAGACAAATCTATAACAGTTTCTTTGGCTCTTCCTTGTATTTACAGATAAATGGAAAAACTGTTAGAATCCAATCTCAGGGAAACTCATTTTGGATTTAGAAGAAATGTAGAAACATGGGGCAATATTGACCCTAACACTATATTTAAAAGACTGGTTAAGGGAAGGCGAACCTATGTTTATAGCTGTTGTTGACTTGGATAAAGCTTTTGGCACTGTGACTGGAATAAGTTTCAGATGCTGAAAATAGCAGGGGTAAAATATGTGGAACGAAAAGGTATATACAGGTAGTTCAAAACCATATAGCAGTTGTAAGAGTTGAAGGGCATGAAAGGTACACCATTGTTGGGAAGACAAGGTTGTAGCCTTTCCTTAATGTTATTCAATCTTGAGCAAGCTCTGAAGAAAAGCAATGAGAAATTTGGAGAAGAAACTTTACAGTTTACCAAGATTTTGTCAGATACAGCAAACAATTTAAACTAGATTAGATTATTTGTTTGTTTCTTAGATCTATTTTGAGAAAGTCCTTATGGATATGGAACACATCAGCATATAATTTTTTTCTTTATTTCTTTTTCTTTTTTAATTTACAAGCTGAAATGCTAATAGTATGAATACATACATCATTTGGTTCTATTAAAAACTTCATTAATGGAGTAGAAGGAGTTCACCACTAGTAACTCTTTCAGGCTCCTCTTAAGCCTACCTTTATTTGTAGCAAAATTTTGTATGGTTGCTGGCAAATTATTAAAAAATTGTGTTCCTCAGTAGTGGAACCCTTTATGAACTAAAGGAAGTGCTTTTAAGTCCTTGTGTAGATTCTTTTTGTCCTAGTATTGTATGTGTGAATTGAGCTGTTAGTTGGAAAAAGGGACATATTGTTTACGACAAATGTTATTATAGAATAATGTGCATAATATACCCAGTTCTTTGAAGAGGCTTCTACTAGATGTCCTTGAATTTATGCCACAAATAATGTGTATTACACACTTCTGGACTGAAAACTTTTGCTTGACTTGAAGAGTTACCTCAAAATATTATACCATATGGCATTATTGAATGAAAGCAAGGAAAGTATGCAAGATTTTTTTATTTTTATGTCACCTACATCTGTTAACACTTGAATTGTAAATAAAGATTTGTCAAGGCATTTCCGCAGTTCTGTGGCATGCTCCTTCCAGCTGAATTTATCATCAAGTTGCAATCCCTGGAATTTTAAAGTGTCAACCTCTTCATACTTAACGCATATGCTGGATGGAAACCTCTTACATGTTTTGAATTGCATGTAGTGAGTCTTTTCAAAATTTAATGTGAATGAGTTGGGTTTAAACCATTTATTAATGTCCATGACAGTATCATTAGCAGACTTTTCTATAACTATGCTTGATAAGCTATTTATTGCAATACTTGTATCATCTGCAAACAAAAGAAACTCTGTTTCTCGCAGTGTAAATGATGAGACGCGATTCATGTAGACAAGAAAAAGCAAGTCATAAGATGGATCCTGGGGAAGGACACCGCATATAATTTCTTCCCAATCTGATAGCTTAAGTCATTAGTTCCTTGCTCTAACGCCCTTTTTTGTTCCTGTTAGGAATGCATGACTAACCATTTTGCAGCATTGCCTGAGACACCATAGAATTCTAATTTACTTAAAAGGCTGTTGTGGTTCACACAATTAAATACCTCCGACAAATCACAGAAAATACCCGCTACGTGTAATTTATTGTTTAATGAATTATGTACATTGTCACAGTAGGTGTAAATAGCCTTTTCGATATTGAAACCATCGTAACCATTAAAATGCTTTGTTTTTAAGGGTTTTATTATGGAAGTTATATGTTCTGGTAAAGTGTGTGACATATTCATGTACCTGAAGTTAGTTTTTACATATTAGTATAAGATATTATTTACTGACTGACAGTCCCATACTTTCAGTAACAGATATGAAGTGCTTCTGAAATAGATTTGCCACACTGCACCCATCAGTTGCTAATGTATCATATACTCTTAATGCTATCTGCTCCTCTTTCTTTCTGGTCCTACCTGTCTCCTCTTTCATTATTACCCATCTTGTTTTCATTTTGTTAACTGGAATTCCTATCTTCTTCTTATAGTGCATTTGTTTACATGTCTGAATTACTTTTCTTAATATTTTACAGTATTCTTTGTATTTAGCTAAATCATCAGCATTGAAGCTATTCTAGGCTGATAGATACATTTCTGTTTTTGTCTTCTCGGAAATCATTATTTCTTGTGTAATCCATGGTTTTACAATAGACTATGGTTTAATTTGAGTTACTTTTAGAGGAAAACAGTTGTCAAATGTGGTACTGATATTATTAATGAATATTTTAATTTTTCATTTATATCTCAGCACTATAAACATCTTTGCAGTTCATATCTTTGAGCAGGTTTCTAAAAGACTCAATTTTTGATAGATTGACTATTCTCTTGTATTCAAATTTAGAAGTCTTCATAATCTGTGTAGAATCTACACCTAAAACAAGAGGCTGCTAGAGTCATGATCCGATAAGCCATTGATTATTGGTTTTATGATATGATTTTGTTCCTTTAATTTGTATATAAATATGTTACCAGTGGCTGTCCTAGAGGGTTTAGTTATCCTAGTTGGAAAGTTTACATTATGAGTTCGTCTTTCAATCTATGTTACTAACAGCAGTAAATGTTTAGTGGAAGATTGCATGAGAAAAGCTGTATTAAAGTCACCAGCAACCAAGATTTCTTTGTTTATACTTGTTAAATAACCCAATAGAGCTTCTATATAATTTATGAACAGATTATAATGTCTGCAGGTGCTCGATTAATAATTACTATTGTATAGGATCTGCTATGGAACTGTATTTCTGTTGCACACACTTTTAAATTCTGCTATAGACAGAATTATTTATGCCAATGCTCTTGAACTGATGGCAGGTTTTAATAAATGTGGCATCTTCTCCCTCCATATCTACTCTACAGAAGTAGGAAGCTAACTGAAATCCTGAAATGTTTAACATATTAGTGGCCATATGTTGTTCATAGAGGCAAATTGAGTCAATTGGGTTAGATAATTATGTTTCATCAATACAAATTAACAGAACTAACAGTCTTGAAAGGAGGGTATAAGATGAACATTAGCAAGAGAAAAATAAGGGTAATGGGATTCAGTATAAGAAAAGCAGGTGATGTTAAAGGAATTAGGTTAGGTAATGAGATAATAAAAGTAGTTGATGAGTTTGATTATTTGAATAGCAAAATAATTTATGATAGCCTAAGTAGAGAGGATACAAATTTCTGAATGGCTACTGAAGAAAAATATTTCTGAATTAAAGAAAAAAAATGTTGTTATCGAATATTAATTTAAGAGTCTTGTTTTGAAGCCATTTGTCTGCAGTGTAATCTTGTATGGAAGTGAAATTCTGCCTATAAGGAGTTTACACAGAAAAATAATGGAAGCTTTTGAAATTTGGTTCTACAGATGAAAGCTGAAGATCATATGGGTAGATTGTGTTACAAGTGAGGTGGTTCTGAACAGAATTGGGGAGAAAAGAACTGCAGTGGGGTAAAAATTGTAGAGGGGGGCGAGAGGCAGCAGATGTAGGTTGCCATTGTTAATCACAGAGAAAGAGGCTTGTGCAGGTTATGGTAGTATGGAAAGCAACATCAAACCAATCTTTGGACTGAAGACCACAACAAAAATATACTCCAAATATAAAAAGATCCTCGAATGTGTTGCACAAATTATCGAGCTCTAGAAACAGCATTTGTGCAGAGATCAAATCAATGGTGAATCCAAATAATGTGAAAGCATCCATTCCAAAAGAAAACGCTTCACAACTACAACAGTTAATGAGTGTGTTACATTTTTTGTATATGATATTCCCTGTGAACTGTCATTCTCATAGAATGGTGTGCTTATTGCGTCCTATTAGATGATTATCTAGAGGGACACCTAACTTGAGGTACGTTAGTGGGTACATTAAAGATGCTGCTGCACAAGTGTCTACTTGAAATTGGATTTTTGACTTATTGATGAGCACTTCAATGCTCCACAACAATTCAGACAGTCATCTCTGTAATGTTTTTTGAAACAGTCTATAGTTGCCTAAAAATTTTGCACTGGGAAGACCAGAGTGGAGTCCTGTAACTGATGACTGCAGTAGAGTTTGTTGATTCCTTTGCTGCCTGTTTGGTTGGAGTTCTAGGCTTGTACTGCAGCACTCTGTTTGTAGTCTTCCATTAAATTACAAGTTTGGTCATCCACATGACATGTTACCATGATGTAGAACCTATTACCAGTTATTTCCCCCTGCTTGGTCCAACATGGTATCTTCTAATTTTAATGTTTCCTGATCATAAGATATATAGTCACCTCTTCTGCATAAGTTCAACATTTTTTTGTAATAAAGTGATACTTTCTAGTTAGATCCTGACAAAATTCTACTCTCGCTTTATTTTCTAAGCAGGTGATAGGTATGTTCAGAAGAAAGTCCAGACTTATTTTTAGTGGTTCCTACTGAAAGAGAAACTTCTAGATTTTGTTGTGGCTCTAGGATAAAAATTGTAATCTACTTGTATCATCACCATATACTGAAAGAGAAACTTCTAGATTTTGTTGTGGCTCTAGGATACATAAAATGATGTAAATGCTGTTCGCTGAATTTTAGCAAGCTTTGCAACCATAGCTGACTTCAACTGCTAGCTGTTCTGTCACAGCTGGCGTACCTGTTTGGCCATAATCGCTGTTGTTCTCCTCCAAAATGGTACCAGTTTCTGATTCTGTCAGCCTCGTTGTTACTTGGGTATCAAATAATAACAAAATGATCTCTGAAGAGTATGGTAGTGTTTATTACACAGTAAAATCCAATTACCAAATTATGATACACAATATTCAGAATAGTCTAATAGTACTATAGGAGATAATACTCCTTTGTTATTATCACTATACAAGTCCAAAGAACTCAAGAAAGAATCCAGTAAGAAATCTAAGTTGCAGTATACCAGTCTGCAGTGATCCAACAGCAGTAGCAACATTCATAGATGGGAAGACTACCATCAGTGTTTAGTATCTGTCAGTGTATGCTGAACTGACCCATTTCTTTGGGGTACTTGCTGGCAATTTTATTTCTTAGCAGAATGACATTTGAGTTGGAGCTATGTAGGTGTTGTTTTCTGCATATGCTGGCCAGCTTTACAGATGAATTGTTTGACACAGAGTCATGGTAAAGATGTTAACCAGACATGGCATAATCTTTTTATCTTTATGAAGGCGGGTGTCCGTTCGTCTCATTGATACATCTGCTACCCCCCTTCCCCACACACAAAATGGTTCAGGTTATTCCTTGCATGGCTCCACCAGACCAAGATTATGCAATTCTGTTTCTTGTTCTACACCTTTTCATAACCAGTTTTGACCCATATTAACTCTTTATCAATAAATACAACTGCTGACCCCCATTCCCTCTCTTTACTAACATTAAACATAAATATAACATGACAAAACAGTAAACATTTCAAACAGCCCAAATAAAAAATTTAATAAACACAGCTGTGATAATGAAGACATTACATAACACCTCAAGATGGCTGAAAATACCAAAGCGAGCTCATCCTGAGAAATAAACTAATGTAAAAGGAGTGTAACTGCTATACAATTTAAGCAAGTAGTTTCCCCATAATTATTCTGTTCTCACATTATGTCCTTAAATATATTCTAATAACTCTTTTTTAAGTTGGTTTAAAGGGTTACGGCCAACTCATTGACCAGGGTGTCCAGTGATTCTTAGAAATAACATTTCCTGAATTTTTCACACACGTTTTGTATTTTTCCAGGGTGATATTGGGCTTAGTCAGTGTCAATTTTGTTGGATTTTATGGCAAAATCTACCAATTTTGTTGATATATAAAAATATAATAAGGCCTAAATCTTAAAAAAATTAAATCACTTAAAATCAAAGTGGTCTATCTTAACCAAGATATCTACATAAAAAGTGCCACAATTAATGTGAACAAAAAATTAGAGGAAAACTAAAATGAGAAGGTGTAAAAGATATAAAACATTATCAACAAAACATATCCATTAGGACATTAGAATCAGCTTTTGGCAGTTTAATCTGACACAAAAACAAAGAGCAGTATAAAATTAATTACATAAATTTACAAATATTACAAAGAGATTGAAACATAAAAGTCAAATACATTTATAACAGGGATATTCCATGTAGAGTAGGTCAATTGTATGTTTTTTAAATGTTAATTTGGTACTGTTTATATGTTTGAAAAGGCTGAACTTTTTAGTGTACAGCAACAATTTTTTGTTGCTTATTATTGCTTTCCCTTCATAATTTGTAAGCATTTTTATAAGATCACATGTTTTGCATTTGATGTGAATTTTTGAGATTTTGGGCCATCATTTCAACTAATAGGCAGGAAAGAAATAGTATATAAATATTTTAAAGTTACATACCATAATATATTGCATAAACAGTATAAGACTGAAGTAGGTATATCATAGGTTAAGATAAGTAATATGATGAAACAACATGACTTTTCATGTAACACAAGTCACGTTTAAATAATTAAGTTTTTATATTAGAAAGAATGGTAGATCTAACTTTATATTGTTTAGTATCTCTTTGTGTGAATGTATAACAAATGCCACTATTAAACATTTCCCAATTTCAATCAATACTATAAAAACAGAAAATTAAATGTGTAACATGCATCACGTAATCAGAGACACAGATCTATATTTTTAAGGTTAAAAGAAGAGGATGCCCTTAACAACAGCAGAAAAGGAGAAGGGTAAAGTTAAAGAGTGAAGCAAAATATGAATAATTTAAGAAGTGGCATCTGGAAGAAGCTTGAAAAAGTCAACAGAAGCCGAAACAAAAGTTCATGAAGTTGAGTCAACAGATGCAACACCTGTTATTAGAGGAAATAAGAGCTAAAATTAGGAGAGAATTAGAAAACATACACTCTGTAAGATGCAAGATCTAAGTATTTCTTTTCCATCATACGAATTAATTTTTGTGGGTCTATTTCATTATTGCACACTGCACACTATGGAAAGAAGGATGAGAAACTGAAGAGTAGTTTTATTGCATTTATCGACTATTGATTTAATTGTAAGAATGTATATATAGGCTTGTGCTGAAACCTGATAATTTAATTTACTTATAAACACAGTATTAGACTTTTGCTGAGACTTGGTTCAGAGGTTTATGTAAAAGCTTAACATTATGCCATTATGTCAGACTTGGTTTCAAAATTTTAAATGTTTATTGAAGGTTTTTTCATGTTCATTTTTGATATTGATAATTTTAAGCATGTATGCCTGAAACAACTTGTAAATAAGAATGATATATTCCTTTTTCAGTCCTTATTAGATAAGTAAAAGAACTAGAAAGTACATAAACACCCTTGGTGAAATTGATAATGATCTACACATTTCCCAATTAAGGCTATGGTTAAAGGCGCTCATTGCATTTTAACAAAAAGATTGTAGGCAAAAGAGGTTCTTGGAAACATGCACACTGGGTTCAGATTTCTTCCTAATGGTCTTTCTGTTTATGTAGGCAATACAATTTTTTCTTATTTAATGGTTTTTCCCAAGTGCTATTATTTACTTGTACTTTAACTTTAAAAATGAACTCAGTACTTAATTTGAAACTGGTTCATCAAACTCGTTTCAGAAGAAAAAGTATTTTAGAAGAAATGGTTCTGTAAAAAGAATAATTTTGCTCATCTCTTGGAAAGAACACTAAATTCGATAATAGTATTCAGTTCTTTCCTTTTCATAGCCATAGCTACATCACAGCAGACTGTGTGTTTGGTAGAAATGAAAAATGAAAGCATATTTTCTTTGAAATAATATAGTGATATTTTAGAAGAGTATGATGAGCAGTGTTAGAGTCATTCAAAGAAAGTCTACACCAGGTAGTGCGTAGGTATCCGGGTCATGTAATATTATTCGGGGGAGACTTCAGCCTTAAGAGTATAGATTGAGACCTCTCTAGTTACACTTCAGGCGGTACAGACAAGTAGTGTTGTGAGCTACTTTTGGACACATTCTCCAAAAACTGTCTTGAGCAGTTAAACTGGCAACCCACGCGGAATGGAAATATTTTAGACCTTATAGCCATGAACAGGCCTGTGTAGAGACAGGAATTAGTGACCATGATATAGTCATAGTGTTGATGGTTACCAAAGTTCATAAACCAATCAAGAAGGCTAGGAGTGTGTTTTTGTTGGGAAGAGCCGATAAGCAAATGTTAGGATCACACTTAGAAAATGAATTCTGGATCTATGGATGTAGAGCAATTGTGGGCTAAATTTAAGTACATTGTAAATAAAGGGTTAGAGAAACATGTGCCAGTAAAGATGATTAAGGATGGGAAAGATCCACTGTGGTATAATGATAATGTTAGATAGCTGCTGAGAAAGCAAAGACAGTTGCACACTCTATTCAAAAAAGAGCACGCAAATGATGACAGGCAAAAGTTAGTAGAGATTCGTGCGTCTATAAAAAGATTGATGGGCGAAGCATACAATAATTACCACAGCCGTACCTTAGCAAAAGATCTTCCCGAGAACCCGAAAAAATTCTGGTCCTATGTAAAATTGATAAGCGGGTCAAAGCCCTCTGTCCAGTCACTCGTTGATCATTCCGGGTCAGTAAAAGAAGAAGGCAAATGGAAAGCCGAAGTTCTAAAATTAACCTGTAAGAAATCTTTCACGCAGGAGGACTGCACAAATGTACCATCATTTCATCAACATGCTAATTCTGAAATGGAGGACATAGTAATAGTTGTTTCTGGTGTAGAGAAGCAGCTGAGAGCTAAGTACGAAAAAGTCTACTGGTCCACATGGAATACCAGTTCAGTTTTACAAAGAGTATTCTGCAGCATTGGCCCCCTACTTAGATTGCATTTATTGTGAATCTTTAATTCAGTGCAAAGCTCCTAGTGATTGGAAAAAAGCGCAGGTGACTCCCGTTTATAAGAAAGGAAACAGAACTGACCCACACAATTACAGGCCAATATTGTTGACATTAGTTTCATGTAGAATTTTGGAGCATATTCTCAGTTCGAATATAGTAAATTTCCTTGAAACAGAAAAGCTTCTTTCTATGAATCAGCATGGGTTTAGAAAACATTGTTCATGTGAAACTCAGCTTGCCTTTTCTCACATGACATCTAGCGAGCCATGGATGAAGGGCAACAGGCGGACTGTGCTTTTCTTGACTTCAAAAAGGTGTTCGACGCAGTGCCACACTGCAGACTGCTAATGAGGATACAAGCTTATGGAATAGGTTCACAGATATGTGACTGGATGGAAGACTTCCTAATTAATAGAACACAGTACGTTGTTCTCGATGGCGAGTGTTCATTGGAGACGAGTGTATCGTCAGGAATGCCCCAGGGGAGTCTGATAGGACTTCTATTATTTTCTAACTATATAAATGGTCTGATTGACATAGTAAGTTGTAATTTGCAGCTGTTCGCTGATGATGCTGTGGTGTATGGGAGGGTGTCATCTTTAACTGACTGTAATAGCATACAGGATGACTTAGACAAAATTTCTAGTTGGTGCGAAGAGTGGCAGCTAGCTCTAAATGTAGAAAAATGTAAGGTGATGCACATGAATAGGAAAAACAATCCCATAATGTTCGAATACAGCATTAGTAGTGAGCTTCTTGATGCTGTCGCGTCGTTCAAGTATCTAGGTGTAACATTGCAGAGCGATATGAAATGGAACGAACATGTATGGACAGTTGTGAGTAAGACGGACAGCTGACTTCGTTTTATTGGGAAAATGTACTTCATCTGTAAAGGAGACCGTGTATAAAACACTTGTATGACCACGTCTTGAGTATTGTTCAAGTGTTTTTGAGACCAGCAGCAGATCAGTTTAAAGGAAGACATAGAAGCAGTTCAGAGGCGAGCAGCTAGGTTTGTTACTGGTAGGTTCGACCAATGCACGAGTGTCATGGAAATGCTCCGGCAATTCAATTGGGGATGGCTGGAGGAAAGAAGACGTTCTTTTCTTGAATTTCTGTTGAGGAAATTTAGAGAGCCAGAATTTGAAGCCAAGTGTAGTACGATCTTGCTGCCGCCCACTTACATTTCGCATAGTGATCACAAAGACAAGATAAGAGAAATTAGGGCTCGTACTGAGGCATATAGGCATTCTTTTTTTCCTTTCTATTTGGGAGTGGAATAGGAAAGGAAATGCCTATTAGTGGTACAGTGTACCCTCTGCCACGATCCTTACGGTGGATTGTGGTGTTTGTATGTAGATAGATGTACTCTAAAAGTTTTGAACACAGACTGGATTGTGAAACCTTAACTTCTCCTGGTGTAATGAATTTTCAGACAACTTACATGTATGCTGCTGGGTGATGTCGTCGACAACCACCAATATTTCAACAGGACACCCTGCCATTCAGGCACAACTGCACTCAAGGAAGCAATGTGCAAGCATATTTAGTACCTCAGTTTGCAAAGGGTAAACAAGGAAGATAACACACAGAGTATAATTAACTACAGTCATACAACCAAAGATGACCAAACATCAAAAATATCGGTAGTGACTATTAATCAACAGGGAGGCAGCATTAATTCTTTCCCTTTCTTGTTTGACTCAAGACAGGGCTGGATTCCAAGCAGAATTTAAACAAAACTTACCGTCTAATATGAAGATAGCTTGTTAGTTTAATTTCAACAACTTCCGTAATAACACTATCCCAATGGTTGGAAGAGCATACCAGCATCTCCGTGTTGTTGCATTCCATAGGATGACCCGTGCAAAGACAGTGTTCTGCAACAGCAGATTTGTTTGGCTGTTGTAAGCGTGTGTCACTTTTGTGTTCAGTACACCAGTCTTCCATAGTCCTGATTGTCTGATCAGTATATGACATGCCAAAACTGCAAGGAACACGATAGACACCAGCCTTACTCAAACCAAGATCATACTTTGTGGACCCCAATAGGGCCTATATCTTAGAAGTTGGGCGAAAAATACATTTCACATCATATTTCTGCAAAATAGAACCAATCATGTTGGAAATGCTTCTTGTGTAACAAACTTTCAGGGTGTGAAATGACATGGGCCATGTGAACCAAGGTGCGAAGTACTCCTTCCTCCTGCCTCACCTGTTGATTAATAGTCACTATTGATATTTTTGATGTTGGTCATCTTTTTGTTGTGTGACTTTGTAGTGACTTGGACTGTGTGTGTGTGTTATCTTCCTTGTTTACCCTTTGCAAATGAGGTATTAAATACAAATGCACATTGCTTCCTTGAGTACAGTTGTGCCTTGAGAACAGCAGGTTGAGAATGGCTGTTGTCGATGACGTAATTCTGCAGCATACCCGTGAGTTGTTTGAAAATTCATTATGCCGGGAAAAGTAAAGGTTTCACATTGTTTATCTCTATGGAGAGGGAAATTTATCATTGTTTACAGAAGTTGGATGAACTCCACAGCAGTAGAGTAAGGGTGCAATGTGCTTTGTCATTCTTGTTGAAGTGTTGTAATCATAATAGTGCTCCAATGTTTGCTAAGGTTGTGCACCATATTAATTCTTCTGCCACAAATAGTATCAAGCAATGTGCTGGCTTACCTCTTGTTTGTGGAGGATCCACTATACTCTCATCAATTAGATTTTGTTTCCAAGGTGTTATTTCAACTTCATTTAATGATTGCTATTAATGTTTCTGAATTTTCTTGAGAATGATTGGACATTGCCTCTTGGACACAGTCTGATTCGGAACTTCAATCTGTAACTGCTCGGTGAAATTTGACCGTTTCCTTGGCTCAGAGTCTGGTTCTAATTTTATTTTGTGACAATCTGTGATCAATCTCACAGAGAAAACTTATGATGATGCGGCTTTATGTTGGGGAAAGGTTTGAATTTTGCACTGACACCTGAGTGTTTACCGGTGGTTGTTTTCATAAGTTCTATTTAACATGCTGTTTCTAAACTACCTTACAACCTCACAAAGAGTGTTGAGAGAAATAGTAATAGCCTCCTGAAGAAAAGACCTTTGTTACAGGGGACTATCAAGAGTCTTAATTCTTACTGTGCTGTAGCAATTAGATTGTATGGACTTCCTAAAGTCTACAAAGAGAATGTTCTTATGAGGCCTATAGTATCTAACATTGGTGGTCCGACATATTGTGTAGCTAAACATCTTGCTAGTTTGTTGAGTCCAATGATAGGTAGGTGTAAACACCACATTAAGAACTTGGCTGATTTCTTACATTGATTGCAGGGATCACATTTGAATGACTCTGATATTTTAGTGAGTTTTGATGTGGTGTCTCTCTTCACTCGAGTTCCTCTGTCTGATTCGTTGCAGCTAATTGAGTTTAATATTGGTGTTGAGTTAAGAAATCTTTTTCGACATGTTCTGACTTCCACTTACTTTTTATTCAATTGTCAGTATTATGAACAAACTGGTGGAGTGTCAATGGGGAGCCCATTGTCACCTATTGTGGCCAAATTGTTTATGGAGCATTTCGAGGAAAGTGCTTTAGAGTCAGCGACCCTGAAACCTGAACGTTTTTTCAGATATGCAGATGACACTTTTGTCATTTGGCCTCAAGGTAGTGAGAATTTAAACGGTTTTTTGGAAACGCTAATTTCAATTCACCTGAATACTCAGTTCACTGTGGACGTGGATTACATTAGATTAGTTGGTTCATTACATAGATCCGTGTTAAGGTGATCCTTATGTACGTGGAACATGTCAATAATTTTTTTAAGTTGATAATATAATATTACTAATACAGGTACATACACTTTTTACAAACTGATAATATAATAATACTAATAGTATGAATACAGATACATGCATCATTTGGTTCTGTTTAAGAATTCATCAGTAGAGTAGAAGGAGTTGGCCACTAGAAAGTCTTTTAGACTCCTCTTAAACTGACCTTTATTTGTAGCTAAATTTTTATGGTTGTTGGTAAATTATTGAAAATGTGTTTTCGTGTGTAGTGGACCCCTTTTTGAACTAAAGTTAGTGCTTTTAAGTCCTTATGTGGATCATTTTTGTTCCTAGTATTGTATGTATGAACTGTTTCTTGGGAAAAGGGATATATTATTTATGACAAATTTCATTAAGGAATAAATACACTGAGAGGCAGTAGTTAATATACTCAGTTCTTTGAAGAGGCTTCTGCAGGATGTCCATGAGTTTACGCCACAAATAATACGTATTACATGTTTTTGGACTCGGAAAACTTTTGCTTGACTTGAAGAGTTGCCCCAAAATATTATACCATATGGCATTGTGGAATCAAAGTAAGCAAAGTGTGCAAGCTTTTTTTATTTTTATGTCTCCTATGTCTGATACCACTCGTATTGCAAATAGAGATTTGTTAAGTCATTTCTGCAGTTCAGTGGTGTGCTCCTCCTAACTTATTTCATTATCAAGCTGTAATCTCAGGAATTTGATACTGTCAACCTCTTCTATCTACTCTCCTTCATACTTTATGCATATACTGGATGTCAATGAGTTGGCTTTAAACCATTTATTAATGTTAATGAAAATATAATTAGCAGACATTTCTAAACTAATCTTGACATGCTATTTATTGCAATAGTTGTATCATCTGCAAACAAAATGAACTCTGCTTCTGGCAGTGTAACTGATGAGAAGTCATTAATGTACACAAGAAAAAGTAATGACCTTGAGATGGATCCTTGTGGAACACTACATGTAATTTCTTCCCAATCTGATGATGACTGTTGGCTTAATTCACAAGTCCCTTGTACTGCCACCCTTTGTTTCCTGTTAGCAAGGTATCACTTGAACCATTTTGCAGCAATTCCCATGACACCATAGAATTATAATTTACTTAAAATGATGGTGTGGTTCATACAATCAAATGCCTTTGATAAATCAAATAAAATACCTGCTGCCTGTAACTTGTTATTTAATGAATTAAGTATATTCTCAGTGTAGGTGTAAATAGCCTTCTCGATATTGGAGCCTTTCAGAAATCCAAACTGTGTTCTAGACAATATGTTATCTGAGGTTAGGTGGTTGAGAAGCTGCTTGTACATTACCTTTTCTAGAATTTTTGAGAATGCCGGTAAAACTGAAATCGGTCTGTAGTTTTATGGTATCTCTTTATCCCATTTCTTGAATAGAGGTTTAATATCTGCATATTTTAACCAATCAGGAAATTTTCCAGTTATAATAGATAGGTTACACAAATAACTTAAAATTGTGCTAAATTCACAAGAGAGTGCTTTAATTAAATTTGTTGATATTTTATTGTAACCACAAGAATGCTTTGTTTTAAAAATTTTATTATGGAAGTTATTTCTTGTGGTGAAGTGAGTGACATTCATGTTCCTAAAGTTATTTGTAAATGCTAGTTTCAAACATTCAAGGGCATTATTTACTGACCCTGACAATCCCATACTATCAGTAACAGATATAAAGTACTTGTTAAATAGATTTGCCACACTATGCCCATCAGTTACTAATGTATCATCTACTTTTAATGCTATCTGCCTACTTTTAATGCTATTTGCTCCTTTTCCTTTCTGTTTATACCAGTCTCCTCTTTCACTATGTCCCATATTGCTTTTATTTTGTTTTCTGATTTTGCTATCTTTTTCTCATAGTGCATTTGTTTAGATGTCTGAATTACTTTTTTAAATAATTTTACAGTATTCCTTATATTTAGCTAAATCATAATCATTGCAACTACTCTTGGCTGATAGATACATTTTCCTTTTTGCTTTACATGAAATCTTTATTCCTCGTGTAATCTGTGGTTTTATTATAGACTTCTGTTTAATTCGAGTTACTTTTAGAGGAAAACAGTTTTCAAACATGATACTAACATTATTAATGAATGTGTTATATTTTTCATGCATGCCATGAACACTATATACACCATTCCAGTTCATATTTTTTAGCAGCCTTCATTATCTGCTTAGAATCTGCACGTAAAAGAAGGATCTGATAGGCTATTAATTATTGGTTTTATGATGTGATTTTGTTCCTTTGATTTGTCTATAAAATATTATCAATGGCTGTCCTAAATGATTTAGTTATCCTAGTTGGACAGTTTACAGTATGAGTTAGACTGGAGGACAATGTTACTGACTGCAATAAATGTTTACTGGAAGAATGAATAAGAAAATCTGTATTAAAGTCGTCAGCAACCAAGATTTTTTTGTTTCTTCCTGTTAAATAATCCCATAGAGAATCTAGATGATTTAGAAATAGGTTGTAATTTCCTGCAGGTGCTCGGTAAATAGTTACTATTATATAGCATCTGTTATGGAACTCTACTTCTGTTGTGTAAGCTTCGAAATGCTGCTCCAGACAGAATTTATTTATATCAATATTCTTGAATTTATAGCAGTTTTTTAAAAATGTAGCAACTCCTCCTCCCTCCATATCTACTCTAAAGAAGTATGAAGCTAAATGAAATCCTGGAATGTTTAACATATCTATACCAGTGGTCATATGATGTTCAGAGAGGCAAATTATGTCAATAGGGTTAGAGTACTCTGTTTCATCAATACAAATGAGTAGTTCATCAAGTTTATTTCTGAGTCCTGGGATGTTCTGATGTAATAAAGATAACTGATATTGCCTACTAATGGTACGACAAAGATTTGCTGGTAGATTCTGAGTACTTTCTGTGAAACATTGTTTGCTAACATCTGTCTCCTGTTTATATGTTTTCTCAAATTGAGGGTGTTTTCCAAGCTCTCTCACAACTGGTTTTCTTTCCCCTCTGCCTATCCTAAAAAAGGCATTCCTCTGACATGTGTAACCACTGGTATTTTACCATTTGTGACAGTGCCTCCCCCTTGCAATCAACCCATACAGTTTTCCCTTTCATTTCCTGTCGAGATGAAGGCCATGCCTAGTGTAGTACCATGTACAGATAGCATCTACAAAAGTCAAACCAATATGGGACCCCATTTCTGACATAAAAACAGGTTCAAGTGGTCGCAAAAACCGCCCAGTAGTACTGAAACGTGAATTTGAAAAAATTCTTTATATTAAAAATGACTTTTCTCCTTTCAGAGATTAAAATGGTCCTAAATTAACAGCAGATGAAGAAAAAAAAAGAAGAAATACTACTTTAAAAATTACTTAATCTGTGTACCTGGAATTGGAAATAATAAAGATTTTTCTTTTTTTTAGAAATAACTGCCCGAAGGGGGGGGGGGTGCTGCAGGCCGGCAACCACCCCCCCCCCCCCTATTGGAAATGCCACTGAGCATACTCCACAAGATTTACGAAAGCCATCATATAGCACCCGGTAAAACCACTGAGAATCATTTTACACAGGATTGAGATGAGGGTAAAGGGCGTTGTGGTACTGCACTGAGCCACGCCTTTGCCCAAATTTAAATTGGAAAAGTGCATGTTTTTCACATTTTCTATGAAAAATGCAATAATTCCCTGAGTTTTCCTGGATTTCCAGGGTGCTGGACATACTATTTCATTAAACTTTAAAAAGGCTCACTAAACACAGTTCTGAACATGTAAGAGGTTTCTGCCCAGCATATGCATAAAGTATGAAGAAGAGCAGATAGAAGAGTTTGACAGTATTAAATTCCTGGGATTACAACTTCACAATTAAATTCAGTTGAGATGAACTGCAGAAAAGCCTTAACAAATCTGTATTTGCAATTTGAGTGTTATCAGGCGTAGGTGATATAAAAATAAAAGAATTTGCACATTTTGCGTACTTCCATTCCTTAAAGTCGTATGATACAATATTTTGGGGGTAACTCTTCAAGTCAAACAAAAGTTTTCAGAATCCAAAAGTGTGTAATACAAATGATTCATGGACTAAGTTCACGGACATCCTGTAGAAGCCTCTTCAAAGAACATGGTGTATTAACTACTGCTTCTCAGTATATGTATTCCGTTATAAAATTTGTCATAAATAAAATATTCCTTTTCCAACAAACAGCTCAGTTCATACATACAGTACTAGGAACAAAAACCATCTACAGAAGGACTTAAAAGCACTTTAGTTCAAAAAGGGGTCGTCGGGTCGTTTGTTTGGGTTAGGGGGACTAAACTACTGAGGTTGTCAGTCCCCCGGTGGGGAGGGGAAGGAGTGAGGATAGGAAAGGATGGGAGGAGGAAAGGAAATGCAGTCCAGGAAGTAAAGGAGGAAGTAAGACTGCATTAGCTCGGGGCCCCGTGCTCGCCACGCACATACTCACGAATGATGTATTTTATTTATTCTTACTGATAGATAGCAGCTCACCGAAAGGAGGCTCGCTGTGCTGCTGACAGGCACAAGAAAGATATTCATATTCACACAACTAAATTTTCTGACATCGCCTTCATCAGAAAAAGAAACACATAATTCACACAATTACTCAGATAACTAGACACAAACACAACCACAATATCTGGCCATGTGGTGCTGGAGTGGCCGTACAGGGTGGTTATGTGTGTACATTTGTCCAAGTGATTGTGTGTTTCGTTTTCTGATGAAGGCCATGGCCAAAAATTTTATTGTGTGAATATGAATCATTGCTTATTCTATCATTTCTTGTAACTCAGTGTGTCCACCAAACATTTTCATTTATGGCACTTCCATATTCCTCTCTAGACTTTTTGTATCCGGTAAATTTTTTGCACTACGGAGCATTGCAGGTCTCACCACAGACTTGTACAGCTTCCTTTCATTCTGCCGTTAAACTTTATATCACACAGTACTCAATTCTTCAGTTCATCCACCAGCTATTGACTGTTATTAATAATTACCATCATTTCTTAAAATAAGTATAAACTAATATATTACTATTATTTCTTGTCACAGTCAAAACCTTGGGACTACCTCTTATTCCCTTCATTTCTTTCATGTTCCACTATGAGGAGTGAAGCTGTGATCCAACACATAAAAAGAGTCGTGGTTCTATTCAGCCAATTATCAATTAAGCTAATAGTGGGGCAAATGGGGATGCAGTTAGGAATAAGTGGCAGGGGCTTACCAGTTCAAGCTTGTGCCTTTCAACCAAGGAAAACTCTAGTAAGAATCAGGGGTATTGGAACCATAATACTGTATTTTATTTCTGGAACTCTGTTTCATTCAAAAAAATTAATCATCAGAGCAGCACATGCATAGTCACGACAAGCAAATATTGCTTATTCCCATATACTTGCATAATTCAGCTCAATCAAATATCATTGGCTGAGTCTCTACCTAGAAAAACTACATTCAGGAGTATGGTATTCTCTGCATTAAAACGTCATCCTTCATTTACATACTGTATGTACTCAATAATTTTTTATGACAATGAAATACAAGAATTTCTTGTAAAGCTAGTAAGATTATTATATGTTAATATTTGAATGTTAAACAATGAACACAATATTTGTATTTACTACTTTACAGTCTCTAATTGCAAACAAGAAACTGATGCGGAAATGGGACCAAGATGCTTTGCATAGAGCAAATGAACTTGAATGTCAGCAGCTAGAAGAGCGATTTTCTTCTGAAGACTGTGCTAATGCTGTAATCAAATTTATGCAGACACGAAATAAGCTCTAAATACTCCATCATAAGCTCCAAACTGTTACATCAATTTATAATGGAAGAGGCAATTGCTGGAGAACAGAAAAAAATCAGCTTTGCACACTTACATCACAATGACCAAATATAACACAACATTTTTTTTTTAATATTTGAAGTAAGAGTTATGTCTAGTAGGAACCTTTTTAACTATTCTGTGTAATGTATTCATATGATTTGTAATTGTGATATTATTTCAGGTTTTATTTTTATTATTATTATTATTTTCCTGAATTGCTTATCTCCTCATTGTGCTATTAACTCTTTGACTGCTGTACACTTGGAAATGATTGTTTTATTGCCATGCTAGGCTCAAAGTGTTAGCTTTTTTGTGACTGCCAGTGGTCACATGGCATCAGGTGTGTGGGTATCAGCTGAGCTGCCACATAAATTTAACAGTCAATGTTTTAAATCTTTTCCTTTCATAATATTCTGTTTGGTCAATGTATTCACATGGAAATGATGTATTAATAATAATTTGATAATTGCAAACAAAACAGGGCAATTACACCATGGTGTAAACTCCAGCACATGCAAGTACAAAAAAATAGTATTTTTATAATTTATACAAAATGAGATTATATATAATGTTATCAAGATTGGGAAAACTGTGCCATATGCTAATATTTTCATTGGTGACAGAAATATAATGTGACAGTCTATAATCATACAATTTTTCACACTGAAGAAGTTGCACGAAAGAGCAATAAAAATAGACTAGAAAATCAGTTAAAGTCTTGTGTATGTCAATGTAAGTACGAGGTTATAATAGAACATCACATTTATTATGATACAATATTTACATTATAAAGCTAAACAATTGTTTCTCTCCTTAAAATATTTTTTTATCTCCGTGTATGTACAAGGTTTTAAAAGAACATCACATTTATTACGACACAATATTTACAAACATATTATATAGCTATACAGTTGTTTCTAACTTAATACTGTATGATGATTTCCATATGATTCCATGTTTTATACTACGTAAATAAAATTTTAGTATCAAGCCTTTGTTGTGTAAATTTACATACATTTAATAAACTCAACCAGTTATAGCAAGGATATTTTTTCTTATTCTTCTAAAACTGCCTCTCTTTGACACTGAACGCAATCTTACACCAATATCATCATTCTTTAACTGTCCATTGTTGATGTTGTGGATGTTTTAAAAATGTATGTCATGTTGCTAGCAACGTCTTGTAATCCCAATTCCTATATATGAAAGAAGATAATTTATACATTAAAATTAAATGTATAACGAACTAATTCAACATTTATTTTTAGTGTCATACTTACTGCAACAACAACAAATAGTAGCAGTACAAAAAAAAAAAGTACATTTTTCACTGTATAAAATGGAAAAAATCAGGTGTGAAAATTGTTAGCATTGCTGGTCAATACTTAACTTCATGAGATGCAATATGATATTTAAAAAGTACTGGATTTAATGCAAATAGTGAAATCATTGGAGGTATTAAGTAATTAAAAGTTAATTAAGCAGGACAATAAAATATGCGACTAAGTGACTGGAGAATTATTTCACTCAGAGCCAAACTATATGAAACCCACGATTACTATGAAAAGATTGATTGCTACTCACAATGACACAATGACTTGCACATAGACACAATTTTCTTATTTTGAATCTGTATAATCTGATAATTTGTAAGTAGAATGGCTATACTTTGTTAGGTGAATGCTTTTCACTACTTGAGTACAGAACTCTACCATTAATTCTAAATAAGAACAAGAAAATTACTTAGTTTGTTGTATTTTGATCCTTCAAGTCACAGCTCAGTTAAACTTATTTTTATTCATAACATTAAATATTATTCAAGAATAATTGTTGTAGAAGTTAATGCATGGCTTACAAGATTTTTAAAAAGACCTTCAAGATCGATGCAGTTGTCTACTTGACACAATTCTATTACACCTCACTTCTGTTGAACAAATATTATTTTCTTTAAGTGTATCACTCCATAAGGCAATTCCATAAAATAAAACAACAGGGTCTGAAAATACTCAAAATAATGTCAACTCTTTCCCTTCAATGTCAACACAATAGTATATATATCTAACAGTCAAATTAAGGTCCTTGTTTAGCTTATCTCTGTATTGACTTCATAGAATTTTACATACAGTGATTTCTACTTCTGGTGTTTGAAGGATTCTTTTACTAGTCGAAACTGCATAACATGAGTGCATCTAAAATTAATACTTAAAGCTGTTTTCTGTGAACGAGTAGTGGGTTTTTCTAGCTGTCATCTAGGCTGTATGTGCAAGGTTGGGTTTGGACTTATGATTAGCATACAGTCATTGGTAGAGACCAGATTTTATGTAATATCAAATAAATAAATGTTAACATAAGTATGTGACAAAAATGGTGAAATATGTATATAATTATGTAATGAAGCTATTATAAAGAAAGGTTTTTTTAATTTTTTTTAAAGCACCAATATTAAAAAAATGATGATGATTATGCTCCAACTGGGACTTGTCCATTGTCCATATATATGTATATCATCATTAAATAAGTGAAACAAAATAGCAAGATTTGAGTATTCAGACTTCTTTTTAAGCTATGGGACCAAGCTGCAGTGCTCATCAGTCCCTTACGATAAGGACAGCAAGGCATTGCCGTAGAGCGCATGGCCATTCTCATGCAACTATCCAGGTTTAAGAAAAGATTGCAGTTTCTTGGAAATTTGACCTGACTTATGAAACTGCATTTTCTATAATTCCTAGAGACTCTTGGAGATGCACAGTCTCCGGTTTCTTGTTACTGTAGTGAAGCCAGCTGAAGTGACTTCCAATATATGAAACTGCCCTGAACATGTTACAACTGTTGAATATTGACAAGTATTCACTCGAAGACATGACAGGAGCAGGAGGAAAAGTGTCCAACAACATGGCTGTGAAGGTGTTTACTACAGAAAAATTACAGCTACAATCCACATTGCCCATCTTATTATTACTGGCAACAGAGGAAGATTTACATCAGTAACTGCTACTTGTAGCATTGTACATCACAAGGACATTTAAAGGAAATCTTCTTCCTCCATATGAATAGTACTTAATTCTGGACATTGATGTCTACACATTATGAACTATCGCTTGTAAGCCACATGAAGGATAACAAGAAGAGTGATTTCTTTACCCACCTTTCATTTTAGCCTCTTTGAGGTTAATGTCATTCCTGTAACTTTTGTCAATGTGACACTCTTCTTTCTATGATGGAGTTAAAACTCCATCTTTGTAAGATGGATGCCTTCAATTCTATAATCTTTTAGTTTACCAACTAGAATGGTCCAAGCAATACACTATAATGAATCATTCTCATGTATGAAAAAACTTCAAATGTCTGATTAATTTACAGAAGAAGTAGTACCTTAAATATTTGATTTTAAGCATATAAAGCCTCTTACAATTGGAGAGGCAAAATCATAATTATCTAAATGGAAAATCCAGGATGGAATTTTAATAACAGAGGATAGATAACTCACTGTAAAGATGATCACTGAGCTGCAGACGGGTATGTAAAATAGACAATAAATTCACAACAATTTACATTTTTAACCACAGCCTTCACCAGAAAAAGAAACACATCCATTCAAACAAACACTCAAACACAACTCATGTATACATGACCACTATCTCTGACTTATACCAGCACAACAAAAATGCATGAAGAGGGGGGGGGGGGGAGACTGGACAGGTAAGGATGCTGGGCAAGAGTGGAGATGGCTCGGTCCATGTTGCACAATAGATTGTAAAGGCTGTGCTATGTAGGAGTGTGACATGCAGTTTGAAATGCAGTACAGGAAGGGATGGTGTAGAGGTGTGTGTAGGGACACAGGGGGAAGAGGGACAGTAAATGGAAAGAAATGAAAAATTAATTAAAGGGATATTGAAATATTAAAGAAAATTGAAAAAGTAAATAAAATAAAACATAAAAAAGGGTGACTCACAGTTGGAAGAAATACATGAATTGAAAGGAGATGCAGGATGGGGAGGGGGGTACTGTTAGGCATGGGGTGTAAGCATGATAACATACCTTAGATTGTAAAGCAGTCATTGAAATTAAATGTGTTGCTTTTAGCTGCATACTGTGTCACAGGGTGGTCCAGCTTACTTTTGGCCACAGTTTGATGGTGGCCATTCATCCTGATGGATAGCTTGTTTGTTGCCATCTACATGTAAAATGCTGAGCAATTATTGCAGCAAGTTGGTTAATAATATGGCTGTTTTCGTAGATAACCTGGCGTCTGGGAGAGGTAAGAAAAACCTATGCCTGGAATAGGAAGTGCTGGGTGATTGGAATGGGCAGGTCTTGCATCGGGGTTTCTCACAGATGATGATGATAGGAGGGCACTCGACAACAAGGTTTCCAGTGCCCAGACTTAATGTATCTGAGACGAGTGTCAGTAGAGTTCTTTAAAACAAGAGTATAACACAAGAAGAAATGTAGAATGCATCAGATTTAGACAAAACATGAGTACTCCCTGATACTAGAGGAGTGAGTCCCAGTATCGTACATTTGACTAAAAGGAAGGATTTGGACAAAGAAGCTAAAATGACATAGCAGATGACTGAAGCTGACTGACTGCAAGAACAAAAAGGTGTCAGAAAGATCTTGGGGTAGGATATCTCTCATTTCAGGGCATGACGACAGATAATCAAAGCCCTGATGAAGGATGTGATATAGTTGTTCCAGTCTGGGTGACAAGAGGGAAACTCTTTTGTGGCCGGTTATTGGGGATGGAGGGAAGATTGGTGGTTAGTGCGGATATAACATTTGCGGACCAGATCAGGAGGATAATGTCTGTCTGTGGAGGCCTTTATCAGGTGATCAGCATATTGGGTAAGGAACTTCTCATCACTGCAAATTCGCCATCCAGAGGTGGCTATGGTGTATGGAACAGAGTTTTCGATGTGGATTGGATGACAAAGTGCAGGCACTATTGCTAATTATTGGGTTTAGTGTGAACAGATGTGTAGATGAAACTGTCTGTGAGGTGGACATTAACATTCAGAAAGGTGGTATGCCAGTTTCAGAAGGACCCAGTGAAACTTACGGGAGAAGGAGTAGAGTTTATGAAGGAACAAGGACAGTTTCTCCTGGCCCTGAGATGAAATATCAATGAACCTTAACCAGACCAGGGGTTTGTGGTTTTGGGAGGCTAGAAAGGTTTCCTCTAGATGACCCATAAATAGGTTGACATAGGATTTGATAGTATACATTTTCTTCGAAGGAAAAGTTAGGGTGTATAGAAGGGCTATGAGGCATGAGATACTGAGCTTGGATTCTGGAGGACACTAAGAAAGTTAGTGTTTGAGAGCAGCAAGACCAAGCGCTTGTATGTAGGGAAGTCACATCAATAATGAAAAGTAAGGTTCCAGGAGGTAAAGGGATGGGGATGATGGCGAGTCTGTGAGGGAGTGGTTGATATCTTGGATGCGGGAGACTAGATTTAGAACAATTGGTTGGAGGAGCTGGTCAATGAAGGCCGGTATTTTTTTTTTTTTTTTTTTTTTTTTTTTCAGTGGGAACACAGTAACCAGCCACAATTAGGCATCAAGGATTATTATTTTTATGGGTTTTTATGAGCAAGCAGGAAGAAGGTAGGTGTGTAGCGAGGTGTTGGAGGGAGAGGGATTTGGGTTAAAGTTTCTGGGAAGGGTCATAGGATTTTAACAAGGCTTGTAGGTCATGTCATTGGGATGGTGTTGTCCTGGCACAATGTGTAGATAGAGGAATTGGACAATTGCCGAATGCCTTATGTCACATAGTTGCTATGATTCATCACAACAGTGGTGAAACCTTTGTCTGCAGGGAGGATAATTAGGTTGGGATCAGTTTTGATGACTTAAAAAGCTGTCCTTTCTGCTGCCAAAACTAAAGGAAAGTTAATAACATGATCAGCTAGGAACTACAGGGACATGCCTCCTGCACATGGCGTCTGGCAGGCACCAGGCTCCTAGCTGGTCTTGAGATTAACTTCCCGTTAGTTTTCATAGCATGATCTATTCTGTTTTTCTTTGATCTTTCTTACAACAACCTTAGGCCTTGAAGGAAGTGTGCTTTTATTTTAAGATCAAACATCAATGTGAAACCAGGATTGAGGTCTTAAAAGAAAAGCCACAGTATCAAAGTTTTCAATCATGGTTGAGTGTACCATATTTGCTGGTGAGATTAGACATTTTCGCCTGCAGGCACACAAACATCTGTATCTGCAACCGTTAGAACCATTATAGAACTGTGTTGATCCACCACATTGCAAACCCAAGGATGAAACTTAAGACCCTCTCTCCTCTCTACATATTTCTCTTTTTTCCCTGCATATTTCTTTCTGTCTGAACTTTTTCTTCTGTAGAAGTGGTAGTTTCGTCAACATGGTTGCCAAATTGCCCGACAATAGTGGCCCAGAACACAAAGTGAATCTTATTGAATTCCAAATGTTTTACTCTAGAGAATCCATGTTCAGGTGTGATAAGATAGCCTATGAGGTTACCCAAATCCCTACTGCACTTTAAATGGTGTGCAAGTAAAACCATTTTAAGCTTACCCCCCCTCACCCTCCCGAAAGGGCAGCTAACGTTCAGTAACATTTAATGACGAGTTTAATTATATCTGTTGCATGTAGTGAGTTAACTACAAAAACCACCACCTTGCCCTTAATTGTAATGTCAGAAAATTTTATTTCAATCCATCAACAGCAAAGCACAGTTTACATTAATTTGTTGTTCTTTTCTAGATCCAAATACGAAATATATATCCCATGAATTGTTTGATGTGGACAAAAGACCAGATGTATGCCTCTCATAAAGTCAAGTATGATCTGATATAAAACCATAGCAGATTGTCCATTGTAATCGGTCACCATCCAAAAAAAATTAGTTCATTTGTTTTCTGGTTATGGATCATTAACACATCACGAAGGACTGACAACCGTAGCCAGCAATTCAAATTTTTCTGCACTACAGTGCACTTCATGCTACGCTCAACAAAGGCTGACTTCAAAATGTTCAAATGCTTGTAATTCTATGGGACCAAACTACATTGGTTATCAGTCCCTAGACTTACAAACTACTTATACTAAGTTAGACTAACCTAAGAACAACACACACATTCATGCCCAAGGGAGGATTTGAACCTCCAACGCCACTCAGATAATACGCAATTACTTGTGAAAGGAAGTAGTATCAGTGATACTACCATTTCAAAAACTTCTCTGTTCTTTTAGCTCCATTTCACCAACTTTAATGTATGGTCTAAAATGCACAGAACAGTAAGCTGCCTGCTGTTTAACTTTATCAATACACAATTTGTCAATCTAGTGCACATACTTGACAAATAGCATCATTTGAAAATAACTGTTACGAATTATGAAAAGGTGAATGTTTTATTCGAAAGCTAGGATGTTTTAACACAATGTGTCCAAAAATCAGACTTTTTAATCGCATACTTTCATCAAAATCGAGTGACGAGCATTACGGAACTAAAAACTCGTGTGGAATGAAAAGTAGACTTTTTATTTTTTCACAGGCAAGGCAAAGCTTGCAAGGAAAAATAATTTCATAAAATGATGTAGCGTGGTCTTGTATACTGCCAACAATTTTTACAACGTGAAAATCGAAAATGTGGATTTTCCACATTTTTTTGTCTCAGCACGGCCCAATGTGCAGTGTGAACACACTGGCCGGTGGCGTGTCCCGACTAGGCTGAGGTGGCTCAGCTTCAACTCAGCCTGGCAGGCGCAATGTGAACGTGAGAGTACCGGCACTGGCCCCATCTCACCAAGTCTCTTTCTCGGCAGTGTGACATCATCGCTCCCCCCTCAACCAGCCATCAGACAGCAAGAGCAGGCAGCAAGCGTGGTGGGAGTGGTGGCCAATTGACCAACTCTACCCACCACATTCGCAACTCTGTGGATTTTGTAAAACATCTCAGCAACTTCAGACTGAAAGACTCAAATATTCTAGTGAGCTTCAAAGGAGACTTTCCTGGTGGGAAAAATATGTATAAAAATAAAGATTAACTTACCCAAAGCACAGGTTTGCCGATAGACACAAAAAAAAAAAAAAAAAAAAAAAAAAAAAAAAAAAAAAAAAAAAAAAAAAAAAACCACAAATAAAAACACACACAAACATTCAAGCTTTCGCAAACATTTGTCGCCTCTTCAGGAAAAGAGGAAGGAATGAGAGGAGAAAGCGAAGGATATGGGTTTTAAGGAAGTGGAAAACAAGTCATTCCAATCCCAGGAGTGGAAGGACTTATCTGTTTCCCAAGATTCACAAACTAAATCATCCCAGCCACCCCATTGTGGCTGGTTACCAAGCCCCTACAGAACAAATCTCTGCCTACATAGACCAACACCTTCAACCCATCATGAGCAGTCTCCCATCCTTCATCAAAGACACCAACCACTTCCTTGATCGCCCGAAATCCTTACCCAGCCAGTAACCTCCTGAAACCATCCTTGTAACCATTGATGCCACTTCCTTATACACATATATCCCACATGCCCAGGGCCTCACTGCGATGGAGTATTTACTTTCATGCCGACCACCCACTTCCCAACCTAAAACCTCTTTCCTTATTACCCTAGCCAGCTTCATCCTAACCCACAACTACTTCACTTTTGAGGGCCAGACATACCAACAACTCAAGGGAACAGCCATGGGAACCAGGATGGCCCCCTCGTACGCAAACTTATTTATGGAACGCTTAGAGGAAGCCTTCCTGGCTACCCAACCGAAAGTTTGGTATAGATTCATTGATGACATCTTCATGATCTGGACTCACAGTGAAGAAGAACTCCAGAATATACTCTTCAACCTCTACTCCTTTGGTCCCATCAAATTCACCTGGTTCTATTCCAAATCCAATGCCACTTTCTTCGATGTCGACCTCCATCTGTCCAACGGCCAACTTCACACATCCGTCCACATCAAGCCAACCAATAAATAACAGTACCTGCATTATGACAGGCGCCATCCATTCCACATCAAACATTCCCTTCCCTACAGCCTAGGTCTTTGTGGCAAACGAGTCTGCTCCAGTCCCGAATCTCTGAACCAGTACACCAATAACCTAATAACATCTTTCACATCCTGCAGCTATCCTCATGATCTGGTACAGAAGCAAATTGCCAGAGCCACTTCCTCAACACCCAAATTCGGAACCTTCCACAGAAGAACCCCAGGAGTACCCCTCTTGTCACCGGATACTTTCCGGGACTGGAGTGGACTCTGAATGTGGCTCTCCAGCAAGGATACGACTTCCTTAAATCCTGCCCCGAAATGAGATCCATCCTTCATAACATCCTCCCCACTCCACCGAGAGTGTCTTTCCGCCGCCCACCTCACCTCCGTAACCTCCTAGTCCACCCCTATGAAATCCCCAAACCACCTTCCCTACCTTCTGGCTCCTACCCTTGTAACCGGCCCCGTTGTAAAACCTGCCCTATGTACCCTTCCACCACCAGTTACTCCAGTCCCTTAACCCGGAGGATGTACACGATCAAGGACAGAGCCACTTGCGACAGCACCCATGTGATTTACCAACTGACATGCCTGCACTGTGAAGCGTTCTGTGTGGGAATGACCAGCAACAAACTGTCCATTCGCATGAACAGTCACAGGCAAACAGTGTTTGTTGGTAATGAAGATCACCCTGTTGCTAAACATGCCTTGGTGCACAGCCAGCACATCGTGGCACAGTATTACACCGGCCGGGTTATCTGGATACTTCCGACCGACACCAACCTTTCAGATCTCTGGAGGTGGGAACTTGCCTTTCAGCATATTCTCTCTTCTTGTTGCCCACCTGGTCTCAACCTCCGCTAAATTCAAATTTTCTCCCACCATCTTAACATCTTTGCCTCAGTACTCAAGATAGTAAATCTTTGACAAGGGCTGTTTGGTTGAATTTGGGAGTAGGGCTAAAGGTGAGGCCTTTGGATAGGACAGAGGTTTCAGATTGGGAGAGAGGTTTAGAAGAGAGGTTGACTACTGAATTGGGATGTTGTGGTTTCGGATTGTGTGGAGTAGGATAAATGTTTGGGGGGGGGGGGGGGTGGAAGTAGGAGATTGAGTAGATGGGAGAGGTTTATTGGAGATGATGTTGAGATAGAGTTTATTGCCTTTCCGGAGGTGGGTGACAAGGAGAGTGGCATGCTGTTCCAGTTTGCTGTTGGCATGTAAGAGGATGTTCTGAACTGTGGGTGACAGGTGTGTTCATTGGCGGAGTTGATGTGTAGGATAACGATTCGGCGGGTGAGGGCTGTGGATTGTTCTGGTGTAAGGCATGAGGAAAGGATGGGTTACAGCCAGAGATGGAAACTTTTAGTGTGAGGCCCTTGGGGGAGGGGGGGGGGGGGGTAATGCCAAATGTTAGACACACCTGAGTAAACAAAATGTGGGACCGTAATCTGGCTAGGGCGAAAGCATGCTTGCGGAGAATTTGTAGGTAAAACTTAATGGGGTCATAGTAGGGTAACATAATGTATGGAATGGAAAAGTGAGAAATATGTGTTGAATAACAGACTACAAAGTGAAAAGAAATAAAAATATACAAGAATGTAATAAATAAGTAAATAAATAAATAAAAAGGTGGATAGATAGCAAAAGGAATTCAGCTAAGAAAATAGAAATCTATAAAGTTGTTCAAGAGAGTTGTTGAAGTTAAAACCTAGTGGAAACTGTGTTGGTTAACAACAATGCACAATGGTTTAGTGGTTGTATTGGTGTCCAAAACGGGTTATAGGGTGGAGAAAGTAAGGAAAAGATTGAGCAAACAATGTGAAAATGAAAGGGAAGCGTATTATAAGGGCTGATTAAGTAATGGCAGATTACGACTATGAGGTAAACAATAATCTGACGAAGGAATAATAGGGTTAAAACGTATAGAAAGTTGCTGAAAAATGATCGGCAATGTCAGAAGGAGGAACGGAAATGTGGAAAAACGGGAATAGGAAATAATCGCGAAATTGCTAGGAAAAGCCGAAAATGGTTATTATAGGTTATTGTAAAATGAAGTTGTGAAATGGTATGACCGCAGTAAAATGAAAAATGTGGATGAATGGTAGACATTATAGAGGAGATGCAGTGATGAAAGACGTAAATAAAATAATAAGCGTAAAATAAAAATACGTTAGTTGTACTTTCAGGTTAATGTTCAGAAGTCAATACTGATTGTTGTATGCGCATAATTTGGCCAGGAGAAAAATGAACTGTAAGATGAGAGCAAATCCGGAACCACAACATCCCAATTCAGTAGTAAACCTCTCTTCTAAACCTCTCTCCCAAAATGAAACCTCTGTCCTATCCAAAGGCCTCACCTTTAGCCCTATTCCCAAATTCAACCAAACAACCCTTGTCAAACATTTAGTATCCTGTACTTGTAGTCTTTGGTGGAGATATCACTTTGCCATGAAGAAAAATAATCCTACTCCTAATGATCCAGCTCCCCTAGACATCACTCAAATTGAACCTTGCCTGGACAGTTCCATCCTCCATCACAGCGAGACCCACCCGCTCTTCAACAAAATCACCCTCTTCAAACCTTCCAGGAATTCCTTACTTCCAACCTTGCCTTGCAGTCTTTCCTGAGAAACCTTAATCCTACTCCCAACATTGTAAAATTTACAATGCCACCTTTACCATGCAGGAAGTAGAACGGGCCCTTGCCATCTCCCACTCCTCTGCCCCGGGGCCCGATGCCACTCATATTCAGATGTTGAAAAACCTCTCCCCTGCTGGTAAATGATTTCTTCTTCACACTTATAATTATGTCTGGTCTTAAGGTGAAGTTCCCACTCATTGGCGTGAAGCAATTGTTGGGTTGAAGGTGTTCGTCTATGTAGGCAGAGATTTGTTCTGTAGGGCCTTGGTAACCGGCCACAATGGGGCGGCCGGTATGATTGGGTTTGTGAATCTTGGGAAGTATGTAGAAGGTGGGGGTGCGGGGTGTTGGTGGGGTCATGAGGTTAATGGAATCAGGTGAAAGGTTTTGTAGTGGGCCTAAGGTTTTGAGGATTCCTTGAAGCTCTGCCTGGCCATCAGGGATGGGATTGTATTGACAAACCTTGTAGGTAGTGTTGTCTAAAAGCTGACGCAGTCCCTCAGCCACATACTCCCGCCGATCAAGTACCACTGTTGTGGATCCCTTGTCGGCTGGGAGAATGACTATGGAATGGTCTGCCTCCAGATAACGGATAGCTCGGGATTCAGCTGTGGTAATGTTGGGAGTAGGATTAAGGTTTCTCAGGAAAGACTGCGAGACAAGGTTGGAAGTAAGGAATTCCTGGAAGGTTTGACTCCTTACCCACTCCTTTAAACCCTCATAATTTCCTTTTACCTCTCCTTCCCTTCTGCCTGATGAAGCAGCAAGGCTGCGAAAGCTCGTTGTGTGTGTGTGTTCTATTTATTTGTGCTGCTGTCACACCTGTGCTCCTCCGCCTGGTGAGTAATCTTCCTCTATTTTTTTTATATATAATTTTTTCTGCTAGGAATTTTTTGTCTATAATTTTTGTATCATGTATAAAAATAGACGAAGATTACTCACCGGGCGAAGGAGCACAGGTGGTGATAGTAGTACAAATAAAACAAACAAACACACACATACACACACACACACACACACACACACACACAAACTCTAGCTTTTGCAGCCTAGCTGCTTCGTCAGGCAGAAGGAAAGGAAATGATGAGGGTTTAAAGGAATGGGTAAGGAGTCATTCCAATCCCGGGACAAGAAAGACTTACCTTGGGGGGGGGGGGGGGGAGGAGGGTAAACAAATACACACACACCCACACATTTACACAGACACAAGTACACCTAGGCAGACCTACAGTAGAAAGCAAAGAACTTAAGAAGTTAGACAGAGATACCACTTGAGGCAGAGGCCCTGTCCAGAGAACTGAGGCAAAGATGTTAATATGGTGGGTGGGAATTCAAATTTAGCGGAGGTTGAGACCAGGTGGGCAGCGGGAAGAGAGAATATGCTGAAGGGCTCGTTCCCATCTCCAGAGTTCTGAAGGATTGGTGTCGGTGGAGAGTATGCAGATAACCCGGACAGTATAACACTGTGCTAAGATGTGCTGGCCGTGCCCCAAGGCATGTTTAGCCACAGGGTGATCCTCATTACCAATAAACACTGTCTGCCTGTGATCATTCCTGTGAATGAACAGTTTGTTGCTGGTCATTCCCACATAGAACGCTTCACAGTGCAGGCATGTCAGTTGGTAAATCACGTGGGTGCTTTCGCAAGTGGCTCTGTCCTTGATCGTGTACATCCTCCGAGTTACGGGACTGGAGTAACTGGTGGTGGAAGGGTGCATAGGGCAGGTTTTACAACGGGGATGGTTACAAGGATAGGAGCCAGAAGGTAGGGAAGGTGGTTTGGGGATTTCATAGGGATGGACTAGGAGGTTACGGAGGTTAGGTGGGCGGCGGAAAGACACTCTCGGTGGAGTGGGGAGGATGTCATGAAGGAAGGATCTCATTTCGGGGCAGGATTTAAGGAAGTCATATCCTTGCTGGAGAGCCACATTCAGAGTCCACTCCAGTCCCAGAAAGTATCCGGTGACAAGAGGGGCACTTGTAGGGTTCTGTTAAAGGTTGTGAACTTGGGGGGATGAGGAAGTGGCTCTGGCAATTTGCTTCTGTACCAGATCTGGAGGATAGCTGCAGTATGTAGAAGCTGTTATTAGGTTATTGGAGTACTGCTTCAGAGATTCAGGCCTGGAGTAGACCTAGGCTGTAGGGAAGGGGATGTTCGATATGGAATTGATGGCAGCTGTCATAACGCAGGTACTGTTATTTATTGGTTGGTTTGATGTGGACGGATGTGTGAAGTTGGCCGTTGGACAGACATTGAGGAAAGTGCCTTTGGATTTGAAATCAGGGTGGCCACCAAATCTTCATTTTCAAATTCAAGGTTTTTTCCAGGTTTTCCAGGTAAAAAATAATTATTTTCCAGGTTTTCACAAAACTTAATATTGCTCAAAGGGGTTAGCAAACAACTATACCGTAAAGAAACTAGTTACATATTTTTTTTAAACATGTCAAAATTGAACCATGTCACGTTGTAATATACATCATGCAGTGGCGAATCCACGATTTGTGTTGGGAAGGGGGAGGCAGAGCTCATAAAAATTGTGGCATTGTACGTCAAACTGATCTAAAAAGAAAAAAGAACCAGCTCATATTACTAGGTTTTCCTCATAGTTTTGGGGGATCTGCAGCCCCATAGACCCCCCTCCCCCCGCCGCCCCAGATTCTACACTGACACAATGTATAGTACAGGGTGTACATTTTAAATTGACAAACCAGAATAACTAGAAGAAAAAACAGTATACATTCAACAACGGTTTTCACCATTATGAACGGCCGGCAGAGGCTTAGGAAATGCTACTAAACTTGAACTGCATCCACCATTTGGGAGCGGTGTGGGTGGCTAGTGTAAAATTTTAAATGGAAACTCCCATTGTTAATTGCAGATTCAGATTCTACAGACCAAATCATGTGTAGTTTGGTTGAATTTTTTTTTCCAATTGGCAACATGTTGCACTGTAATGGTAATAATTATTTGCCATACTGCTGAAGAAATGTACCATCCAGGAAAGAAAAAAGTTAATCATATGAATGATGCTTCAGAACCCAACCAAATGATACCAGATGTACATTTCTTCCCGGCTGGTTCAATTAAATGTTTTGTCGCAATTCATAACTGGATTTCAGACAAGGGCAATCTGGACCAAGGTATCACTTTGGAAGACTGCCCTGTCCACTGCGGGGAGAGGGAAGGATCACTTTGGGGATCATTTGGTAGCGTTCTGAAGTATCATAATTATGGTTTTCATTCTTTTTACTTCCTGTTTTGTACATTTCTTCACCAGTATAACAAGTATTTCTTACTATTACAGCGCCATCTGGAGTGTAAAAATTTTTTAAAAAATCTATCAGACCATACATGCTGTGGGTTAAAGTGTAGTTTATTGCGGCAGCGGCTAGCCGTCGCTCTCGCTAGGTTAGGAACTGCAGAGCAGCCAATCAGGAGTCGAGTTATGCCGGCCAATAAGATTGCGTGTTTCATGACGAGTAAATTTGGCGTCAGTTTCAAAGTTTATTCGACGATTTCGGTGCGACGTTTGTGTGATTGAAATTGATTTTCCATTTATAAGGGATTTTCAGATGATTGTGGTATTACCCCTATAAGTGACCTGTTATTAATACACCACAGCAGTCAACCATAGAACAGGTAAAGGTATAGCATGTTTTATTTACTTAATTGTCTGTACGAAACAGTGTTCATATTAAGTGAAACTTAGGTATAGGTTAAATGAGAAGATTTTATTTCTTAGTATGTGAGGGCGCGTAGCGCCCGAATCTCCGGTTCAGAAACACTCCATCGATTTACAGTTGTACGCTCGAGATTATATCAGTTCAAGCTATCTCGATTGCAAGCATTCCTGGAAATTACCGCAATTACTTTTACTGACCGGATAAGGGTTCATATAAGAACCTGTCAACCACAGAGCAGGTATAGTACGTTTTATTTATTTTACGATATTGTCGAAACAGTGATCAAGTGGCATCCATACTGATAGCAACTGTAACTTGTTGATCGTCAAAAACTTTTGCGTACACCGCTTCGATTTGTTTACATTGGACAATTGTAACGCTGTTTCTTATTGGCCACGGCATCGTGACTCCTGATTGGCTGCTCTGCCGTTCCTAACCAAGCGAGCGCGACGGCAAGCCACTGCCGCATAAAATGCACTTTTTCCCATGATGTGGGCCTTAGAATCCGAATCTGCAATAAAAAAATCGGGGTTCCCAATTAAAATTTTGCACTTGACACTCCACCCCCCCCCCCCCCCCCCCCAAAACGGTGGAAACGGTTTAGGTTGAGTATTATTTCCTAAGCCTCTGCCATCAGCACATGCTAGTGAAAACCATTTTTTTTTTTTAATATCTACTGTTTTTCCGAGTTATTCCGGTTTGTCAACTTAAAATTTACACCCTGTATAATGGACTAAGTTGAGTTCAAGTAGTTGGAGGACACTGTACGTTTTAATGTGAATTGCATTCGTTTGTGCAACATAGCCCGTTCATTTATACTAGACTTCTTGATACATTAAAATACAGTCACGTCTCATGAACTAGTGATCGAGAACTGAATACATATACTATGATTTACTTTACCTTCAAGATATGAAAAACATTTTCACCTCTTTCAAGTTTTCATTTAGATTGTTCCCAATGATGGTTTTCAGTTTCTAGATCCCATATAGTCATAAGTTTTGCCCTGGAAAACTAGCAAAAAGATCACTGAATGTTAATGACCCAGCATGCGTAATAATGCACAATGTTATCGGCGAGTTCTTGAACTTTGAGGAGATAAAATAGAGAGTGCAAAAACATATCTGGAGCAATAGCTGTGTGGTATTTGCATTCTAGTGTCATCTGGTAAAATAACACTCAATAGCAGATTTTAATGAAAACAATTTGGTTTTAATGAATTTGTTTCATTTTTTAAATTCTTGTAGTGCTAAACAGACAGTGAAATATATATTGTGGAAAGCAACAGACTTCCATATGTTTATGGAAAGTTTATGTTTCTTGCTTCTTGCGTGGCTGTTCAAAGCACTCTTCCCCATTGAAGAAATATATAACTTTGCGTTGCACCAAGAGCATAATACATTCGTTTGTGATTTGGGATCACATGTAACCCACAGATACACTGTCACTGTCTGAGCTCTGATATCGAGTTATACCTTGCTTTGACATGACGGACAAACACTTTACTCTTAAACACGTTGAATTACTTCATCTGTGCGGACACAGGTAAGGTTGATTCACACTTGGATTCACTCTCTTGTTCTCTGAAACGATTGTTTCACCCTGTTTCATCTCAGAAAGATGCAGATGGCGTTGGTCTCTAAACGATATTTTGAATGTATTGTTATAAGACAGCTGTTAAAGCAATAAATTACAACGGAAAGAAATTGCCTTTTCGCAAAAGTCGCGTACCGTATTACAGAGTTATACTTACATCATTTTGGAGGACAATTAGCATGTCAAAAAGTGGCAATCAACAATGTTAGAACTGTATTTCATACGGGCCCTGCTAGCGCTCACTAGGTGGCGTTGCGTGTACGTAGGTTTTTCTGAAAACCCATTAACATATAACAAGGTGAATAATTTTTGTGTTGGCCATAAAATAATTAATGCTGTTCCTGTTCTATGGTTGACAGGTTCTCGATGTACCCTTGTTCTCTAAGTAAATTAATTATCCTCGTAATTGTTACCGCGACTCCTCATTGGCGCTAGCCGGGC
The DNA here is from genome assembly GCA_026315105.1 of Locusta migratoria. Lineage (NCBI taxonomy): Eukaryota > Metazoa > Arthropoda > Insecta > Orthoptera > Acrididae > Locusta > Locusta migratoria. Next base: position 307,113,498 of record CM048746.1, read on the forward strand.
CCGCATGAGAAACAGTTCAGCCATCAACAATACGTACACGATGACTGTGGTTACTATTTATATATTACCAATGTCACGTCAGTCACAGGAATCGTCTATAATTATGACTAACGAACATAGGCGCCGACTTTTGAAAATCTTGGGGTATGCTCAGTGGCGTACCCAGGTGATTCTCAAGAAAAATAAATAAATAAATACAAAGCAAAGCCAAAATCTTACACAAAACATACACGCTATCGATTCCATATCACCGTCACCATCACGATTGTAAGTGGAAGTCCTTTTGTATTTCACTATATACTTAGCCATTTTAACGGTTTTCACACGCAAGACATTAACCATTTTAACCCCAAATTTTATTGATTAATGAACAAAAATATTTCTTTGCATATATCTATAAATAATGGTTGGAATGGGGTACGAAGAAGGAGCCTCCTAGTAGACTGTGAACCGACAAGCTGAAGAACACAGTCGGGCGTACCCTGGAGACGGTGAAAAATTCACCGACTAATCTTTCTAATACCAGATCAAGTTAGAGCCAAAAGGAACATCAAAGATGCAACGGCCTTTACCAAGACCAGCCCTCGTGATAATCTCTATAAATATTGAGGGATTTTCTAGTCATAAGAGTATTTTATTAGCAGACATATGCAATAAGCATAAATGTGATGTATTATTGGTGCAGGAAACACCTCGGGGAACCACCAGCCACAGACATAAAATTGCAGGAATGGAGTTAGTCATCGAAAGACCTCATGACAAGTACGGGAGTGCGATTTTCGTTAGACCTGGGCTCAGTGTAATATCAGCTGCATTGACAGAGATAAATAACATTGAAGTACTTACCATCCGGGCCCAGAAGTTCTCTGTGACGACTGTGTACAAACCACCAGATAAGGACTTTGTTTTCAATGAACCTAACAATTTTACATATGACCATATTAATTTTGTAATGGGCGACTTCAATTGCCATAATGAAGCATGGGGATACAATGAGACTGATGAAAACGGGATACAGCTTGAATCCTGGGCTGACAGTAATGACCTGCAACTTATTCATGACCCAAAACTCCCACCATCGTTCAATAGCTGAAGATGGAGGAGGGGATATAATCCTGACAACATCTTTGTGAGTAGGAAGTTGGCAATGCAATGTGTGAAGCTTGTTGATCATCCCATCCCAAGTACCCAACACAGACCCATTATTTGTGTTGTGAATGCCATCGTGAAGCCAGATGAGGTGCCCTTTCGAAGGCGGTTTAATTTCAAAAAAGCAAACTGGCAACAATTTCAAGGGCAATTGGATGAAGAGATTGAGAAAATTCCTCCTCGACCAGATGAGTATGATAGATTTATCGATCTTGTGAAAGAGGTTTCAAGAAAAAATATCCCAAGAGGTTGCCGCAGCCAGTACATCCAAGGACTGACTGGCAGCAGTAAAGCCTTGCTTGACAGGTACCAGAAGTTGTTCAATCAGGACCCTTTCAGTGAAGATACGTTGGAGGCTGAGGAAGACCTAATGCAGGCTATTGCTGAGGATAAGAGATCACGGTGGTGCAATCTTGTCGAAAACCTAGACATGAAGCAAAACAGCAGACGTGCATGGAAATTATTAAAAAAACTTGAGTTGGGACCCAACTGACCATAAACAGAAGAACAATGGAGTAAAAGCAATTCAGATCGCTATCCAACTTCTGTAGAATGGGAAAACAGGAGGGTAAAAAGAAAGGAAAAGAGCTATACCCAAAGAACAAAAAGATGATGGCCTCTTCAATACATTATTCACAGCAACCGAACTGGAAGACGCCATTCAGAGTATGAAACTGAATAAGGCCGCTGGAACTGATGACCTTAGAACGGAGCAGATAGAACATTTTGGGCCCAAAGTTCGAAATTGGTTATTGCAAATGATTAATGCCTGTATTAAGGAGCTTAAGATCCCAAAACTATGGCGGCAGGCGAAGGTGGTGGCCTTACTAAAACCTGGCAAGGAGATATCGGATCCTAAAAGTTACATACCAGTGTCACTTCTATGCCATCTCTACAAGATGCTGGAGCAGATGATTCTTAACCGTGTGGCTCAAATAATTGATAGAAAGATCATAAAGTAACAAGCCGGTTTTAGACCACGAAGATGTTGTTGTGGGAAAATACTCAATTTAACGCAGCACATAGAAGATGGCTTTGAAAGAAAATTAATAACTGGAGCAGCTTTCATAGATCTTACTGCTGCGTATGACTCGGTAAACCACAGAAAGTTATTGTTCAAATTGTATCATCTCACAGGGGGCTGTAGGCTGACAATGGTTATTGGTAGCCTTCTGCAGAATCGAAGATTTTATGTATCTCTAAATGGCAAGAACAGCAGATGGCGGCTGCAGAAGAATGGCTTACCACCAAGGAAGTGTACTTTCTCCGATCTTGTATAATGTGTACACTAATGACCAACCTATCCCTCAAGATACACGATTGTTCGTATATGCTGATGACACAGCTGTGGCTGTCCAGGGATCCAGTTTTGATGAAGTATCCCAAAAACTATCCAGTGGTCTTGAAGAACTTTATCAATACTACGATGCCAATAACCTAAAGCCAAACCCTTGTAAAACACAAGTATGTGCTTTCCATCTACGCAATAGATATGCTGGAGTTGATCTTGACGTTACCTGGCAGGGTAAGAAGCTAGAGCACTGTCCAACACCTAAATACCTTGGGGTTACACTTGACAGAACGCTCTCCTTCAAATAACATTGTCGAAATACGAAAACCAAAGTTCGCTCCAGAAATAACATCATCCGCAGGCTGACAAACTATGAATGGGGAGCTCAACCATCAGTACTGAGAACATCAGCACTTGCTCTATGTGTCTCAGCAGCAGAATATGCAGCACCAGTATGGGATACATCCGCCCACACTAAACAGGTTGATGTAAGTGTCAACGAGACTATGCGCATTGTTACAGGCTGTCTCAGACCCACACCAACAGGATATATGTACCTCCTTGCTGGAATTACCCCACCCAGGATAAGAAGGCTGGTGGCAGCAGACGCTGAGAGAACAAAGAAAGAGAAAGATTACCGACACCCATTGAATGGGCACGTCACTCAGGCTCGGAGGCTCAAATCTAGAAACAGCTTCATCGCAAGAACTAAGATCCTTGACGGTTCGCAGGAAGCTAACAGAGTCTGCAAATGGAAGAATGAACAAACCGGACTGCTAATAACGCCAAAAGAGGAAATGGCACATGGAAACAAGCTTCCCTATACAGTTTGGAGAACACTAAACAGGATGAGGGCTGGTGTATCCAGATGTAAAACTAATCTGTGGAGGTGGGGCCTGCTGACTAACGATGACGATGCTCTTTGTGGATGCGGAGAGGTTCAGGACGAGGCACGTCCGCGTACGTGCCGACTGTTGCCGGAGCCCTGCAGTTTCAGTGACCTGCTGCAACCCAATGACAAAGCCGTGGCGGTGGCTAACTATTGGAGAAACAAAACTTGATCTGAAAACGGAAATGAATGAATGAATGGTTGGAATAATATTTGACAGAATTTTTGATTATTTTTAGTTTTTGGATGGAAATTTAGGATGACTACAGATGGTAGTGTGCAGGATATGTTTCATTTATTGTAACTAATAACATTTTCAAACTGTTGACTACTAATTTCGACATTGGGCAGTTATTTAGTAATAAAGTTTTTAAATTATTTTGTTTCATTTATCTTCGTACAATTATTTGAAAGTATTGTTGCATTTACTCCAACTTAGACATCAAGCAACGATATATATTTTGACAATGCATTGTAGCCTAATGCTTTTTGTTTCCTCAGCGTAACGGTAAAAAATCTAGTCACAATGAATTATTGGAAGCCCTGCAATGTTATTTACAATCTTTGAACAAATGGTTGTGGCTAGATGGACATAAAGATGAGGGGAGGGAAAAGTTTAAGAAGCAATTCCATGCACAGGTGACACAGGTCAAAAAGAGCAGACACTAAGGTCCGACTACTACGTTCATTTGTTGACAAATTGTTGAAGCCTGAAAATTCAAATTCAGAAAAAGGATCTATTACTAGCTGTTGCGTTTGGAGAATATTGTAAGCTGCCAATTATAACACAAAGACCTTCGCAAGTTGTTTATAGGACTAGTGGCGTAACTAGGACTTGGCTTTTTGGGGGGGGGGGGGGGGGGGGATAGATCTGCTTGACGAGCAAAATTTTAGTCAGTTTCCAGACAGACTACCATCTACCACTCCCGTTGAAGAAACTAATTCACTCCCATCCAATGACAGCTTATGGTAAAACACCACAAGTTTCGAATCTTTACCTTTACCAAATTGCTGTTATACAATTTTTTTCTTCCTTCTCGGGTTCTGGGTGGGTGGGGGGGGGGTTCTATCCCCCTCATCCCCCCATAGTTACGCCACTGTATAGGACTGTCTGTTTACATAATGTTTTAGCTAAAAGGGATAGAGCAGTCTTCGCAGCAAGTATGTCGGCTAACTGGTAACGTATGTGGTTGTCAAAAGGTTATCTCAAAATATACCGGGAATTAAATTCGTAGTGTAAACATTTTCAATGTATCGTACCAATCCCACTTCATTTCTAGTTATTTAATACAATAAAAGGTTCCCGCCTTCAATTTACAATATTGATTTAGCAAGTGGAATTACATTAACATTCGGACTATTTAGAAAACGGTCACTTCACTCACATGTGAAGTAGATTTTAATGCCTACCGGTACGAATTGAATTGCCTGTTTAAAATAATCTATTTAGAGTGGTTTCTTACAAAAGCCAGTCGGCCATCAATGGGATGAGAGAGTCGATTTTAATTACAATCAAGAAATATAACGTAAAGAACAAATGATACCAAAATTTTCAGTTGGTTATGCCTGGCATATCCATTCAAATTTTGGGGTATGCTTGAACTACCGAGCATACCCGTAGTCGGTGCCTGTGCTAACGAAGCATCACAATACCAACTTTTACGGAGTTTATAGTTAAAATCAACAAAATGTTTCCGTGAATAGATTTTTCAACACAGAATCAGTCAAACGAGATCTGTGTTGATGAATATCACTGGGGGCGGGGGTCAATTACGAAACTTGCTAAACTGTAGTACAAATAAATATCGCCTTTCATTCTAGCTGCGATTTCGTAGTCGCGCCTTACGATAACATCGCGTCTCTTCGACGTACATCGCGAGGAATTGAGTCGCGTGGTTGAACAACACTTCGAGAAAAATACAGAAATAGAAAACGGAATACGTAACCTATAATTATAAAACTTTTTAAACCGCCCAGAAATATATTTGAAAATAGTTTTGTACACAAAAATGAAGCGATGAATATTATTTAACCCGCGGGCACTAGCGACCAGAGCATTTTGCTCGCCGTAATTTTAAAACGACTGGCATTTTGTTAATTTTAAATATTAAACGTTAAGGTTTTTTCTTACTAAAACTACAGGAATTACTTGTTTACACTTATTAAGTACATTTCGAACTGGTCGTGTAATCTGAGCAATAGGCTATACACGCGAACGATCGTTTAACTCTTAAAGCCGCGAGATCTCCTGGGTTAAAAATCCCAGTTTCTGGCTGAAATTCAAGGTTTTTTCCCGGTTTTTCCCGGTTTTTTCAAATTCAAGGCTTTTTCCCGGTTTTCCCGGTTTCAAGGTTCGGTGGCCACCCTGGAAATAGAACCAGGTGAATTTGACGGGACCAAAGGAGCTAAGGTTGAAGAGTATATTCTGGAGTTCTTCTTCACTGTGAGTCCAGATCATGAAGATGTCATCAATGAATATATACCAAACTTTGGGTTGACAGGGTATGGTATTCAGGAAGTCTTCCTCTAAGCGTCCCATAAATAAGTGCGAGGTTGGTCATCCTGGTTACCCTGGCTGTTCCCTTTAGTTGTTGGTATGTCTGGCTCTGGGCATGTGGGATATTTGTGTATAAGGAAGTGGCATCAATTCTTACAAGGATGGTTTCAGGAGGTAACAGGCTGGTTAAGGATTTCAGGCGATCGAGGAAGTGGTTAGTGTCATTGATGAAGGATGGGACACTGCAAATGGTGGGTTGAAAGTGCTGGACTATGTAGGCAGAGATTCGTTCTGTAGGGGCTTGATAACCAGCCACAATGGGGTGGCCGGTATGATTGGGTTTGTGAATCTTGGAAAGTAGGTAGAAGGTGGGGGCATGGAGTGTCGGTGGAGTCATGAGGTTAATGGAGTCAGGTGAAAGGTTTTGTAGGGGGACAAAGGTTTTGAGGATTCCTTGAAGCTCTGCCTGGACATCAGGGATGGGATTGACTTGACAAACCTTGTAGGTAGTGTTGTCTAAAAGCTGACGCAGTCCCTCAGCCACGTACTCCCGCCTATCAAGTACCTCGGTTGTGGATCCCTTGTCGGCTGGGAGAATGACGATGGAATGGTCTGCCTCCAGATCACGGATATTCAATTGGCAGATGTAAAAGAAGGCAGTCATGCCTCCTCTGCCTGTTTTCGGGGGAGGAAGGCAGGGTCGTAATTAGTTGAGCTCAAGACCTCTGCAAAAGATCAGCCCAAAGCATTGGAGATATCAGCGGGTTCCACAAGAACTTCGTTTGCTATGTTCAGGCCGGGGATTGCGGAATGGACCTATAGTGCCACATAGCCAATGTAGGTTAGCCCAGGCAACTGACAAAGGAGTAAATCTGTTGAAGGGACTCGTGAAAGAAGTTCAGCAAGCTTTTCTGTTTCTGTAGAGCATGTCACCGGGCTTGAATAACATCGCTACATGCTGCATTCCACCAGGAAACTGGGACCCTACCTGGAGAGGTGGAAGTTCGGGCTATGGAATATTTGGTGGCGGTGAGGATCATGTCCGTGAGGTAGTTGACCTGACTGCCACAGCTGGAGAAATTCTGATTATGGAAAACCGCCATGGAAAAATAGAGCTCCCAGTAGGCTTTGAAGATGTTCCAGCTGGTGGAACATGGAGGCGTGGTATGATGCAGTAGAGAAATGATACAAGGTAAAAGGTTGCTCGAATACCTATCAGACAGAACACACCATTTGAAACAATGTGCAAGTGGAGTAGTACATATTGCGAGGTACAAGTGGGAATAGGTATGCCTCATGTTAGATAGAAAAGTTGGTTTGCTGGTATTTAGGCAGACAAGGTTATGGTGGTTCAAGAGGTCAGCCAAAAGAGGGCTGCTCTGGCAAGAAGCTGGAGAGTCCATAGAGGGTGGTGGCGTAGGGAGCTGAGCAGCAAGGTGCAGTAAGTTTGCCCTAAGAACGACAGATGACGACGGGGTACAGATATTACAAAGAGAGAAGGTGAGTGCAGGGATGGTGACACTAACGGTAACCACTTGTAGGGGAGTTTGCAGTGGGATGGGATGATAATAGACGTCTTCCCAAATGAGCAACATAGTACATCCGTGGGCAGAAAATACCTTCCACAGGAGGTAAATCAAAACGCACTGCGGTATATTGTGGAAAATTGATATGATCAGTTGGGCGGAGCTTTGTTTGTTGTAGACCAACTATAAGTGGGCAGTGCAGTCGAAGGAGTAGTCTTAATTCATCACAGCTGAAGCGAATGTCTCTGATGTTCCACTGAAGGAGTGCCATGAAGAAAGCAAGAGAAGAAGAAAGAGGGAGAAGGCAGGAGGGGATCACATCGATGGCCGCTGAGGGTCCGGCTGCGAGGGGGCACTGCTATCACACTCGACGGATGGACAGTCCTGCTCCATGAGTTCAGACATCTGATTTGCCTCCTTCCTGGATTGACTGAAAGGGGCAATTTCCTCCGCCGATGAAATGCTGGCAGATCGGCAAGCAGTAGAGCATCCTGGAGAAACAGAGGATTGCCAGGGCTGTCTACTGCTGGATGGTGTGACCCAAGAGTCATGCTGTGATGAGGAAGGAGAGCAACTTCTTTTTGTGTGCCTTTTTGGAGGCAGTTCGGTTTGAAGAATGAGCGACTGATGGTTGGGAAGATGAAGTTTTAAGAAAATCTTCCCAAACAGGATCTTTTTTCGAAGTCCGGGCTTCCGACTTAGTGGCCCTTGATTTCTGTGAAACTGATGTGGAATGGGATTTAGAGTGAGCAGAAGGCATTGCGGATGTCGAGCGGGCAATCTATGGGCTGGCTGATCTGTCAATCGTGTCGCTGAATGTAAAATCACACGTCTGCATACCCATCTTCTTTGTTGGTCGAGGAGAGGAAAGGACATTGCTGTAGGTACCCGCTGGGAGCACAGCAGGCTTTCTACTTGCTAATACTTTCCGGGCAGCAGAGGTGCAAACTTTTCCCTTGACTCAGATTTCCTGGATGACCCACTCATCTTTATATACAGGGCATTCTTGAGAATTAGCAGCATGGTCACTCATGCAGTTGATGCAGTGAGGGGACGGAGATGAGCAGTCACCCTCATGGGCATCCCTATCACACGTGATGCATTTCGCTGCATTGGGGCACGACTGACCGGTATGATTGAAACCGCTGACACTGGTAACATCAGGTGGGACTAGGAACATACAGCTGAACAGAGATGATTTTATAGCCTGTTTTTATCTTGGAAGGAAGGTCAACATTGTCAAACATCAAAGACACATGTGATTCTTGAGTTTCTCCCGGAGTATTTGATAATCAAAATATCCACAGGTATACTGTCGGTCTTCAGTGTCCAACGGGCACAAGTTTTTTGGCAATCATACATGTCGCCATCATGAGGTGAACTGGCAGATTCGGCGGGTTCTCCACCCAACCACTACAGCACAACCTGTGGAAACGGATGAAAACACAAGGAAGGAGGTAGGCACTGCGTTTATTCCATATACCGGTGCACTCTCGGGGAAGGTCACTCGCATTTTGAAGAAACACCAGGTTGGAACTGTCTTTTGACCGCCGAATAAAATTTGTGCACTGATGGGAGCGCCAAAGATGATCTTGGTTTGGGAAGGCCGGCGTGTACCAGATTTCGTGTCAGTGTGGCAAGTTATATATTGGACAGACGATGCGAACCGTCGAAGATTGATGCCTTGAACACTAGAGGCACACACGATTGATGTTTCTGAGCAAGTCAGTGGTCACTGAACATTGTTTGTCGGAGAATCACGCAATGGAGTATGTACACACTAGGATTCTGGTCCAGACGTCGAGATACTGGGACTGCATCGTTAGAGAGGACGTTGAAATTCGCACTAGTGATGACCTCATAAACTGTGACTGCGGCTATAATCTTAAGAGAAACTTGGGAACCAGCAATTGGGTTAATTAAGAGTAAATCAAGCAAACGTAACGTAGTGACAACCACAGCGGACAGAGCCCTCACATCGATGTCATCTCAGATGCCGTCGCAATCGGTTCCACTGCGTGACCGCGGCGAGGGGCGTGGAGGGAGCGCTCCGCGAGCAGATGGTATTTACATCACCCGCCACCGGGCTAGAACCCAGTTCCATTCGATTCGCCGTAGCATGCAGATCTCCGTGCCGGCGCGTTTCCAGGAGCTCAGTCTGTCAGTTCACCTGATGATGGCGACATGTATGATCGCCGAAATATTGTGCATGTTGGACACTGGAGATCGGCAGTACATCCGTGGATATTTTGATTGTCAAAGACACAGTTTGGGTTGTTGTTAGGTTGTTCTTAATTCATTTCATCACACTATGTACAGGTGTTACACTCTGGTCAGAAAGGTAGTCCTGTATTTCCTCATCTGACAGACCGTCACGGGATCATGAGAACACTACCCCCCATGGCGAGTTTAGCGTATGATGAGGTTCGACCTTAACAGGGAAAGTGTGTGACAGTGTAATGGGAAGCAATTTTTGAACTTGGAAGGCATCTTCGGTTTCCAGCAACAGTGTCGCATTACATTGGCAGCAACAATTTTGACAGGACCTCCAGTTGCATCAATACCCCATTGTATTACAAAAGCACTGAATGATGAGAAATCATGGCCATCAGTTCATGAAATGACAAGGAACTTTGGCAAGTTAGGGAAAACCTTCTTGGACTTTGATTCATCGGGTAGAAGAAGAAGAAGAAGTCACTGTGAAGTTGTTCCCCATGATTACCGGTGTCTCTGATGGCATGCTCCTTCCTAATGGGGAACCCTCACTGAGGACTCACCTGCCTTATGCGATTGTCCACACCTCAGGTCACACCTCCCAAGAAACGGACGGAGGGACCAATCAGCATGGTCAGAAGGTATCACTTGGGTAATCACTCCTCCCTGGGCCGGGCCTTTACCAGGTGCTACGTGCGGGCCTTACATGCCAACCTGGGGCGGGTCTTATGCATTACCCAATCACCTTCTATGCAGTGAGTGCGTGGGCGGCCTTCAGGAATGCACAGGGAGGAAAGGGAAAAGAAGGAAAGAAGAAGGAAATGGAAAGGGTTGAGTCTCAAATGCCGAGGCGGAGACTAAAGGAGGAGAGGAAGGCTAGAAGGGTACAGTAAGGAGGGAAAGGCAGAAGAAAAGGTTAGGAGAAGAGAAACCAAGAAAAGAAAAAACTTAGTACATGAGACCACCTAAACTCACAGGGGACACCCGTCTCCGGGCGAAGGCATAGACTGGGGGAGAACTTAAGCAGCCTGGGGCGGAAAGAAAGGCAGCTTCGGCTCAGGGCCCCGTGCGCGCCACACACGTACCCACAAAAGAGCTTTGGGCCCCCTGGGGTCGTGAGCTTTGATGTGGCCTCCTTATTTACCAGGGTGCCACTACGAGAGTCAGTGGAGCTCATTGGGCAGAAATTTGATGAAAAGACGACCAAATTCTTTAGGCATGTCCTGACCTCCACATATTTCCTGTTCAATGGAGAATACTATGAACAAACTGAAGGAGTTGCAATGGGCAGTCCACTCTCACCTGTGGTTGCAAATTTGTTCATTGAGTACTTCGCAGAAGAAGCCTTGGTGTCACCCAAATGGAAACTGACTTGTTTTTTCCACTATGTGGATGACACATTTTTCACCTGGCCCCATGGAAGGGATAAGCTCCTGGACTTTCTTACACACCTGAACTCCATACATCCAAAATCAGATTCAGTATGGAGAACGAAACAGAAGGTAGATTACCATTCCTGGATTTCATGGTACAGAGAGGAGCTGATGGCACTTTGGGCCACAGTGTTTACCAGAAGAAAATCTACACTGACCTGTACTTGAAAGCTGACAGCTGCCATCATCCTTTGCAGAGGAATGGTGTGCTAAAAACACCAGTACATAGGGCGCACACAATTTTAGATGTAGAGTCAGTCTGCCAACACCTCAGAACTTAGAATGGCAGATTCAATGTGCTCTACAACTCACCACTACAGCAAAACCAGTGGAGAAGGAAGAAGTCATGGAAGAAGTAGTAGCCACGGCCTTTACACCGTCCACTGGCTCACTATCGGAAAAATAGGATGTATATTAAAGAAACACCGAGTAAAAACTGTGTTTTTTCTGCCAATAAAATATGAACCTTAATAGGAAGTGACAAAGACGAACTCAGTTTGCGGAAGGCCGGCATATACCAGATTCCATGTCAGTGTGGGAAGTATTATATCGGACAGACATTGTGCACCATTGAGGATTGTTGCTGTGAACATCAGAGGCACACTTGACTTACGTATCCTCAAAAGTCGGTGGTTGCTGACAGACCGTCACGGGATCATGAGAACACTACCCCCCATGGCGAGTTTAGCGTATGACGAGGTTCGACCTTAACAGGGAAAGTGTGTGACAGTGTAATGGGAAGCAACTTTTGAACTTGGAAAGCATCTTCGGTTTCCAGCAACAGTGTCGCATTACATTGGCAGCAACAATTTTGACAGGACCTCCAGTTGCATCAATACCCCATTGTATTACAAAAGCACTGAATGATGAGAAATCATGGCCATCAGTTCATGAAATGACAAGGAACTTTGGCAAGTTAGGGAAAACCTTCTTGGACTTTGATTCATCGGGTAGAAGAAGAAGAAGAAGTCACTGTGAAGTTGTTCCCCATGATTACCGGTGTCTCTGATGGCATGCTCCTTCCTAATGGGGAACCCTCACTGAGGACTCACCTGCCTTATGCGATTGTCCACACCTCAGGTCACACCTCCCAAGAAACGGACGGAGGGACCAATCAGCATGGTCAGAAGGTATCACTTGGGTAATCACCCCTCCCTGGGCCGGGCCTTTACCAGGTGCTACGTGCGGGCCTTACATGCCAACCTGGGGCGGGTCTTATGCATTACCCAATCACCTTCTATGCAGTGAGTGCGTGGGCGGCCTTCAGGAATGCACAGGGAGGAAAGGGAAAAGAAGGAAAGAAGAAGGAAATGGAAAGGGTTGAGTCTCAAATGCCGAGGCGGAGACTAAAGGAGGAGAGGAAGGCTAGAAGGGTACAGTAAGGAGGGAAAGGCAGAAGAAAAGGTTAGGAGAAGAGAAACCAAGAAAAGAAAAAACTTAGTACATGAGACCACCTAAACTCACAGGGGACACCCGTCTCCGGGCGAAGGCATAGACTGGGGGAGAACTTAAGCAGCCTGGGGCGGAAAGAAAGGCAGCTTCGGCTCAGGGCCCCGTGCGCGCCACACACGTACCCACAAAAGAGCTTTGGGCCCCCTGGGGTCGTGAGCTTTGATGTGGCCTCCTTATTTACCAGGGTGCCACTACGAGAGTCAGTGGAGCTCATTGGGCAGAAATTTGATGAAAAGACGACCAAATTCTTTAGGCATGTCCTGACCTCCACATATTTCCTGTTCAATGGAGAATACTATGAACAAACTGAAGGAGTTGCAATGGGCAGTCCACTCTCACCTGTGGTTGCAAATTTGTTCATTGTGTACTTCGCAGAAGAAGCCTTGGTGTCACCCAAATGGAAACTGACTTGTTTTTTCCACTATGTGGATGACACATTTTTCACCTGGCCCCATGGAAGGGATAAGCTCCTGGACTTTCTTACACACCTGAACTCCATACATCCAAAATCAGATTCAGTATGGAGAACGAAACAGAAGGTAGATTACCATTCCTGGATTTCATGGTACAGAGAGGAGCTGATGGCACTTTGGGCCACAGTGTTTACCAGAAGAAAATCTACACTGACCTGTACTTGAAAGCTGACAGCTGCCATCATCCTTTGCAGAGGAATGGTGTGCTAAAAACACCAGTACATAGGGCGCACACAATTTTAGATGTAGAGTCAGTCTGCCAACACCTCAGAACTTAGAATGGCAGATTCAATGTGCTCTACAACTCACCACTACAGCAAAACCAGTGGAGAAGGAAGAAGTCATGGAAGAAGTAGTAGCCACGGCCTTTACACCGTCCACTGGCTCACTATCGGAAAAATAGGATGTATATTAAAGAAACACCGAGTAAAAACTGTGTTTTTTCTGCCAATAAAATATGAACCTTAATAGGAAGTGTCAAAGACGAACTCAGTTTGCGGAAGGCCGGCATATACCAGATTCCATGTCAGTGTGGGAAGTCTTATATCGGACAGACATTGTGCACCATTGAGGATTGTTGCTGTGAACATCAGAGGCACACTTGACTTACGTATCCTCAAAAGTCGGTGGTTGCTGAGCACTGTTTGTCCAAAACTCATGAGATGGTTTACGAACATACCATGATCTTGGTACAGACTTCTAGACACCGGGACAGCGTTGTGAGAGAGGCCATAGAGATCCGCACCAGGGAAAGGCTCATCAATCGAGACTGTGGGTAGAATCTGAGCAAGGCTTGGGAGCCAGTGCTGAGTCTAATGAAGAAGAGGACATTCAGAAACAAAACAATTTGGTGACTAGAGGTGAGACAAGTACTTCAACTTGGCCACAGATGCCGACACCAACACCAGTGTCTCAACAACTGCCGAACACTTGACCGCGGGTGTGGACCTCAGCGTGGACAGCGAAGTGAATTCCAGGGATATAAGACAGATGCCCGGCCTTATGACCTCAGTACATCAGTGCACCTGATAATGGCGACATGTCTTATCACCGAAATATTGTGCCTGTTGCACACTATGGACTGGAAGTACATCCATGGACTGTTCGGGCAACAAATACGGAGGGAGAAACTGAAGAATCACAAAGTTTATGTTGTCTGAATTCTCCCAGAGGGCAGCCAGATAAATGATAAACCAGTCACATAAAGATGATTGTTGGTTCTATGCTGACCTACACCAAAGACTTAAACACTTAGAAAGTGCGAGAAATATCTAGTTCTACCAGAACTACCAAAAATTATGGATGATTACATTTCTTGTATTTAGTACAAATGTTTTTTTTTTGGTGCCTCGTGGTGACACGCACTCAGCAAGAAGCCACTACCCGCCTTACCTCCCCTCATCTCTCCTTGCCCTCGTCACGTACCTGTCCAAGTGCCACACACTCCAAATGTAATTTTTTGTATTTGCAGCCAAATACATCATTTCATCCACACTGAGTAGAAATCCAAACTTCTTTCCTTGTTAGTGTGTACCACAACTCTAGAGAACAATTACCACAGTTCCCTTTATTTGTAATATATATAACATGTAACATTACATTTATCATTTTATAATTCAATTTTATTGTGGAGTACACTTATTCTTTTTAACCACATCATTTGTTTTATTATTAATTACTTTTTATACTATTAATGATGTTATATTTTCTCTTGTGTAGCATTGTGCTCAGCTCACTATTGCACTAGTGATTCTAGTTACAATTGTGTATTCCACTTACACCTACACATTGTACTGCACTCATTATTCATGCTCCTGCAAGACCATGTGAACTTCAGACAGTTTTATCCTAATAAAAGGCAATTTCCTTTATTTAAGATAAATTTTTATTTTGCAATTTCATTTTATTATGTTTCATATTTTAATTGTCTCTTGAGGCTATATTTCATGACTTGGTTTATTGATTCATTTGTGTTTTATTATTGACAATAAATTATCCTTAAATATTTTAATTGTTCTTCAATGGATAACTGTGACCATAAAGGTACTTAACAATTACCGCTACAGTTATCACTTGGTGAACTGAACGATCATGAAACCAGCATAACACCTTCTATGACCGTGTTTCTTACACTACCTATTGCATAATCACGAGAACCTTATAACTACTTTCTAGAAGGAGGCAAGAAAGCATAGTGGATGCACCCCTTTACCACCCTTTCACAAATCCTCCACCCCTCCCCTCTACACATAATAAAAAAACTACATTCCTTAGGAGTAATTATTCACTGTTTTACCATTTACATCCTGTTTGCGAGAATCAGTTCCTTCACTCTCTTCTGTTCCAACCTTCATAAAGAACAGAGGCACTCCAGAGGAGCAGCCTCAGGTGCCTAAAACATGGAATCACTCCCAGCACCCTAACCATTAAACTTTACTTCTCTGGATCCCACCCCTCCTTTCACAATGAGATTCACCTTTTCAGATAACAACCTTGTCCCTCAAAAACCTGTTATTACAAAAACACGTATAAGTATCCTTAGCACAGGCATCTCAAAATCACCTCTGCTCCCTCCACAAGATACTACCATTGTGCAATACATACATTCCATATCTCAAATTGAATCACTTGGACTCCAGCAGCTGGAGGAGCATTTCAGGCATAACTCAACAAATTTTCCAGCCTGCTGACATACTGCTGCCACCTTGGTGCATCACTAGCCAACCTCTATCCTACAAAAACATCCTTCCTCATGAACCACCTGTTCACCCATAATGCCCAGACCTTGCTTTGCTGGCCTTGCTTTGCTGACCTTATTGGCACTGGATAGTATTATTTAAGAATGGACAGCCTTACACAAACCCAAAAGAGATCCCAATTTAATCATCTTCCCTGTAGACAAAGGTTCCATCACTGTTGTGATGAATCATAGCGACTATGTGGCAAAAGGTCTCTGGCAATTGTCCTCTACTTACAAATTGTGTCAGGGTGACCTGATTCCAAAAGTCCAAGATGACCCACAATCCTTGCTAAAATCCTATGGCCCTTCCCAGAATCTTCACCCATTACATCTCCCTCCCCACAGCAGCAACATCCCGCACACTTACCTTCTACATGCTCAAAAAATCCACAAGCCTAATAATCTTGAATGCCCAGTTGTGGCTGGTTACTGTGATCCCCATTAAAGAATTTTGACCCTCATTGACCAGCACCTCCATCCAATTGCTGGAAACCTAGTCTCCCACATTTAAGGTACCAACCACTTCCTTCACTGACTCTCCACCATACCTCCTCCCCCCTCACCCTTAGGAACCTAACTTGTCACTGTTGATGCTACTTCCCTATACACCTATATAGCCCAAGTGCCCATGGTCTTGCTGCTCTCTAACAATAACTTCTTGAGTATGCTTCAGAATCCAGGCCCAGTACCTCATTCCTCATAACATAATTACATACTAACAAACAATTACTTTTCCTTTGAAGGAAAAGTATACAATCAAGAGTTCTATGTATTTAAGGGTGTCAATACAATTTTATATTAGTTTTGGAAGTTAAACAAGAACTGTTTAAAAATATTTTGCATTTTCTGGTCAATTGCTAACAGTTTGCTTTGCAGACAGAATTATTATCAAATTAATAATATAATACCAGTTTTGAACTTTTTAGTTTAGTAAGCATATTATTATTTCAAAAATTTCCTAAGAACCTGCATTCATTTTGCCACTTCCAAAAACAAGTGGTGACCTCAGTGATCACAGTATCAACAACAAACTTAAACAACTTTTTCTATTTCCTTTCTTTTTTCATACTTTAATTACTGTTCACAGTCATCTCCCTCCCGATATGATAATATATATATATATATAATTTCATTTGTTCATTGCAGCCTGTTACATAGTCCATATTTCTCACTTTTCCTTCATCTATATATTATGTCTCTCTCACAATATCCCTACAACAACCCCATCCAGTTTTATTTACATTCCCTCTGTAAACATGCTTTCTCCCTAGCCAGATTACGCTCGCACATTCTATTTACTCAGGCTTGTCTCACATTTGGCTTCACCCCCAGAGGCCTCACACTAAAAGTTCCCATCTCTGGCTGTAACCCATCCTTTCATCCCGCCCTATACCAATTCTAAACTGAACAATCCACAGCCCTCACCCGCCTAATCCTTAACCTACACATCAACTCCGCCAATGAACACAACTGTCAACTCCCATCCCTAATCAAAATCCTCGACCTTTCCTCTCCCACATCCACACCTGGAGTTCAGAACATCCTCCTTCAGAATGAAACTTTCACTCGGCAGCGAAGTGTGCGCTGATATGAAACTTCCTGGCAGATTAAAATTGTGTGCCAGAACCGGGACTCGATCCTGGGACCTTTGCCTTTCGCGCGGAAGCGCACTACCGACTGTGCTATCCCGACACGACTCACAATGCCGCCTCACAGCTTTACTTCCGCCAGTACCTCGCCTCCATATCAGCGCACACTCCGCTGCAGAGTGAAAGTTTCATTCTGGAAACATCCCTTACGCTGTGGCTAAGCCATGTCTCCAGGAGAGGAGAGCTTCTGTGAAGTTTGGAAAGTAGGAGGCGAGGTACTGGTGGAAGTAAAGTTGTGAGGCGGCATAGTGAGTCATGTCGGGATAGCACAGTCGGTAGTGTGCTTGCCCGCGAAAGGCAAAGGTCCCAGGTTCGAATCCCGGTTCTGGCACACAATTTTAATCGGAAGTTTCATCCTCCTTCAGGCCAACCGCAAATTAGAACAGTATGCCACCCACCACCTCAAAAAACTATCCGATGTCCTGGTTACCCACCTCCGGAAAGGCAATACTCTCTCCCTCAGTAAATTCTTCAATAAACCTCAATCTCCTCTTATCGCACACAAACCCAGTCTCTCTCCCATCTACTCAATCTCCCACTCCCAACTCCTCTCCCCTCCAAACCTCAAAATTCCAATTTATACAATTCGGAACCACAACATCTTAATTGAGTAGTCAACCTCTCCTCTAAACCTCTCTCCCAATCTGAAACCTCTGTCCTATCCAAAGGCCGCACCTTTAGCCTTACTCCCAAATTCAACCAAACAGCTCTTGTCAAAGATTTACTATCCTATACTCATAGTCTTTGCTGGAGATATCACTTTCCCATGAAGAAAAATAATCCTACTCATAATGATCCAGCTCCCCAAGAGATTAATTCAAATTGAACCCCGCCTAGAATAGTTCCATCCTCCATCACAGCGGGACCCACCCGCTCTTCCTCAAAATGACCCTCTTCAAACCTTCCAGGAATTCCTTACTTCCAACCTTGCCTCTCAGTCTTTCCTGACAAACCTTAATCCTACTCCCAACATTACCACAACTGAACCCCGAGCTATCTGCGATCTGAAGGCTGACCATTCCATCATCATTCTCCCAGCTGACAAGGGATCCATGACCATGGTACTTGATCAGCGGGAGTAGATGGCTGAGGGAGTGCGTCACCTTTCAGATAATGCTACATACTAAGTATGTCAAGACAATCCCATTCCTGATGTCCAGGAAGAGCTTCAGGAAATCCTCAAAACCTTAGGCCCCCTACAAAACCTTTCACCTGACTCCATTAACCTCATGACCCCACCGACACCCTGCACCCCCACCTTCTACCTACTTTCCAAGATCCACAAAACCAATCATCTCGGCTGCCCCTTGTGGCCGGTTACCAAGCCCCTACACAACAAATCTCTGCCTACATAGACCAACACCTTCAACCCATCATGTGCAGTCTCCCATCCTTCATCAAGGACACCAACCACTTCCTCGATCACCTGAAATCTTTACCCAGCCTGTTACCTCCAGAAACCATCCTTGTAACCATTGATGCCACCTCCTTATACACAAATATCCCACATGCCCAGGGCCTTGCTGTGATGGAGTATTTTCTTTCATGCCGACCACCCACTTCCCAACCTAAAACCACTTTACTTAATACCCTAGCCAGCTTCATCCTAACCCACAACTTCTTCACTTTTGAGGGCCAGATATACCAACAACTAAAGGGAACAGCCATGGGAACCAGGGTGGCCCCCTCGTATGCAAACTTATTTATGGGATGCTTAGAGGAAGCCTTCCAGCAAACCCAAGCCTGTCAACCCAAAGTTTGGTATAGATTCATTGATGACATCTTCATGATCTGGACTCACAGTGAAGAAGAACTCCAGAAATTCCTCTTCAACCTCAAATCCTTTTGTCCCATCAGATTCACCTGGTCATATTCCAATTTCCATGCCACTTTCCTCGATGTCGACCTCCATCTGTCCAACGGCCAACTTCACACATCCGTCCACATCAAACCTACCAATAAACAACAGTATCTGCATTATGAAAGCTGCCATCCATTCCACATCAAACATTCCCTTCCCTACAACTTAGGTTTTCATGGCAAACGAGTCTGCTCCAGTCCCGAATCTCTGAACCAGTACACCAATAACCTAATAACATCTTTCACATCCTGCAGCTATCCTCATGATCTGGTACAGAAGCAAATTGCCAGAGCCACTTCCTCAACACCCAAATTCGGAACCTTCCACAGAAGAACCCCAGGAGTACCCCTCTTGTCACCGGATACTTTCCGGGACTGGAGCGGACTCTGAATGTGGCTCTCCAGCAAGAATACGACTTCCTTAAATCCTGCCCTGAAATGAGATCCATCCTTCATGTCATTCTTCCCACTACACCGAGAATGTTTTTCCACTGCCCACCTAACCTCCTAGTCCATCCCTATGAAATCCCCAAACCACCTTCCCTACCTTCTGGTTCCTACCCTTGTAACTGCCCCCGTTGTAAAACCTGCCCTATGCACCCTTCCACCACCACTTACTCCAGTCCCGTAACCCGGAAGGTGTACTTGATCAAGGGCAGAGCCACTTGTGATAGCACCCATGTAATTTACCAACTAACTTGCCTGCACTGTGAAGCGTTCTATGTGGTAATGACTAGCAACAAACTGTCCATTCGCATGAATGGTCACAGGCAAACAGTGATTGTTGGTAATGAGGATCACCCTGTGGCTAAACATGCCTTGGTGCACGGCCAGCATATCTTGGCACAGTGTTACACAGTACGGGTTATCTGGATACTTCCCACCGACACCAATCTTTCAGAACTCCGGAGATGGGAACTTGCCCTTCAGCATATTCTCTCTTCCCGTTGCCCACCTGGTCTCAACTTCTGCCAAATTCCACTTCCCACCCACCATCTTTAACATCTTTGCCACGGTTCTCTGGACAGAGCCTCTGCCTCAAGTGGTATCTCTGTCCAACTTCTTTGCTTTCTACAATATGTTTGCCTAGGTGTGTTTGCGTGTGTATACGTGTGAGTGTGTGTGTATTTGTTTACCTTCCTTTTTTTCCCCCAAGGTAGGTCTTTCCTCTCCTGAGACTGGAATGGCTCCTTACCCACTCCCTTAAAACCCTCACTCATTCCTTTTCGCTCTCCCTCCCTACTCTGCCTGAAGAAGCAACTAGGTTGCAAAAGCTTGTTTTTGTGTGTGTTTGTGTTTGCTTTATTTATGTTTGCTGTCACTACCGGTGCTCCTTCACCCGTTAAGTAATCTTCATCTACTTTTTATGTGTATATATACACCTTCTAAAGAACATTTACAGCCGGCCGCAGTGGCCGAGCGGTCTTTGGCACGCCAGTCACTTTCTGCACGGCCACTATAGTCGGGGGTTCGAATTTCCCCTCGGGCATGTATATTAGTTCCGTCATTAGTATTAGCTAGTTCATAAGTAGTTTGTAAGTTTAGGGGCAGATGACCCCATAGTTAAATCCCATAAGCTCTACAAATATTTGAACTTTTTTTTTAACATTTATACTGCATTATATGCAGTCATTATAATAAATTATACCTCCATGATGCTATATGGACATAGCCTTATGATGGCCACAGTGCCGAAATAGGCCTATTACTATATTAATAAACAGTATTTAACAATTACAAAGTAAAGCAGCATTTTGGTATTACTTAGATTAACAATATGTCCTTAAAAGACATACACAATGTTGCTTCAGCTACTAAATAGATAAATTACATCATTTTTCCTCAGTCTATGTTACATTGTGCATGTTGTTTAGTGATTGATGTTCCTAGCAACAGAAGAACAATTAACGCAAACAATTCTTCATTTGTGTGGCCATGATGTCCATAGCTGGTTTACAGTCATGAAGGGTAGTATTTGCCCCTCTCTGCAACTACAGTAAGATATGATCTTTTTTTACCATATGTATTTTGTTTTATATTCAGTACAATGAAACACATTTGGTGAAAAATCATAATGCTTGTTGTTCTGGAGTAGCCAGAGATGGTAGTCATCTTTGTATAGTTATATCTGAGTTATTGTGTGAATGTATGTGTTTCTTTGTCTAATGAAGGCCATGGCAAAAAATTTAAGTTCTACAAAACTGATTGTCTATTTTACATGTGTGTCAGAGGCTCAGCAATCGTCTTTATGTTGAGTTATTCCAATTTGTATTTTCCATTGTTAAATTCACATTTTTCTTAAAGTTACTTACTCAAGGTAGTTAAGTCCACAATCACGTTCAGAAGAGCATCAAAGGATTTTTCACTACATAAAATATAAAACAGGAAAAGAGGACCTTAATTTCATTGCTCTTAAAAGTGGAAATAGTTTACAACATATAATACTGAACAAGATAAAACTGTAAGCACATCTAGGTTCCAACTGAAATATACAACATAATAAAATCCGTGCAAACACATCT
Source organism: Locusta migratoria (assembly GCA_026315105.1). NCBI lineage: Eukaryota > Metazoa > Arthropoda > Insecta > Orthoptera > Acrididae > Locusta > Locusta migratoria. The sequence goes on from CM048746.1 coordinate 307,135,193, forward strand.
ATGTTCCTACCTCTAGGAAGCCTGATTCGAATGGTGCTCTGTGATGTTCCCACTGAAGCAGCTGATTCATGCGTTGGTGTGGACGTGAAGAATTTAAATGAGCAGCACCCAGCTGACATGGTCTGTTATCTATTTCAGATCTGCTGTCCTCAAATAGTTCCCGTGGCTGGCCATTCTTATCACATGTACATTCTAATAATTTATGAGTGAGACATTTTTCATACTCATCATATGATAATAAGTCCTGGAGCAGAAAAAATAGTTATTAGATGTGACGAGTAACAAATGTTGTCATAAATAAATTGACCTACTATAACTTGAGGACTTTTGTATGTTTCAGAGTAGATAAAATAATTTTCAGGTGAAAATTTATCTTTTTCTTGACAGCCATGGTTCAAATCCACCTAGTGGATCAACAATGAGGTCTGGAGTACCACCCAGCATTGATGTGGTTTTATTTTTATTGTTTAGCTTGTTTCTCACATCTCTAGGTGAGAACTGTGCTGGTATCCAACTCCCACCTGAGATATAAAATTCACAAATATTCAGAAAACACAGACTGCTGAGAACACAAACTGTCTTCAGGTTGGTTAAGGTGTGGTGGCAGGAGGGGCATCTGGCCTCCACTTAGAAACTAAATCCAAATGCAAAAAAGAGAAAAGAGGAATTATGTAGCTTATATTGCCAAGCAGAAAGGAAGTGTGTAGAATACATGTTCCTCTGGTTCACTACTGAAATTTTTTGTCCATTTTGCAACCATTATGCTTTCCTTAAACAAACCAGCTCCATGAATCCTTTAAATTTTCATCATTTTTGGAATGAACATCTTAAATTTCCATTTTTCAAACTTGCAGACAGTATCTCTGACTTTCACAATCCTCTAACACCTTCCTCATGACTTAGGTCATGAATTACCTTTCCCTTCCTTTCCCATTCCTTTTTGCTTCTTTTCCCCCATCCTCTTCACATGAAGAAGGAACACAGCTGTGAAAGCTTGTTTAATTTTGTCCTTTTTTCTGTATGTAACTATCTGCGGTACAGCAAAACGGTACGACCTGGCCAGCCAATCCACCTCTTTTGAAAAATAAACTTTTAGTTTATAAGCTAAAGGTTAGTAGCAATATTTTTGTCAATACCAGTTTGTTTGGGAAATAGAACTTGACTTTACAATATGCAATCTGAAAAAATAATTAGCCAATCCTCCTATTTTTAGGATTGCATGACGAAAGAAACCATCAAAATCAGGTTGAAGGATGGTCTGATTAATAAAGATAGTGGTCTCATCAGGCTAGGAACTCTGCATGGATCCTGGAGAGGAAGAGTCATTCCTGGGGACTGAAGTCCACACCCGATGACAATGGCGTGGAGAGTGCAGGCCAGAGTTCAGATCTGCAACTCCCGCAAATGAAACTGCATCAAAAGCGGTAGGAGAGGAGTGGTGGAGGGTGTAACAGCGAACATACATACGACACTGAGAGAAGCAGTACAGCAATCATCAGGAACCACCTGAAGACAGTAGTGTGTAATTGCTGAAACATTGTGGAGGAATTACAATGCAACCTGGTTGGATACCTGGGAACTGCTTAACATTAACTTTACAATTCCTGTCAGCACTGTATGTACTATTGACAAATCACTACTTGTCTTCAAAAATTTGGGTTATTTCCCGCATTGTACAGTCTGCACCATTATGAATGCAACACACCATGGTTGGGAAGCGAGTAAGACATGGTTGTAGCCTTTCTCCAATGTTGTTCAATCTGTACATTGGGCAAACTGTGAAGGAATGCAAGGAAAAATTTAGAAATTTGGAGAAGTTATTAAAGTTCGTTGTTGTTGTCGTCAGTCCAGAGACTGGTTTGATCCATTTCTCCACCATACTCTATCCTTAGCAAGTCTCTTCATTTTCTCATAAGAAAGGCAACCACATTCATCTGAATTTACTTACTATATTCATCTCTTAGTCTCCCTCTGCAATCCCCTCCTCCCCCCCCCCTAACACACACACACACACACACACACACACACACACACACACACACACACACATACTTCCCTCAATTGCTAAATTTACAATTCCTTCATGTCTACCAATGGATCCCTTCTTTTAGTCAAGGTATGCCAAAAATCCCTTTCTCCCATTCTGTACGGTATCTCTTCATTAGCTACACAATCTACCCACCTAATCTTCAGCATTCTTCTGTAGCTCCACATTTCAAAAGCCTCTATCCTCTTCCCATCTAAACTATGTTTCACTCCCATACATGGTAACACCCCACAAAAATGCTTTCAGAAAAGACTGCCTTATATTTAAATTAATATTTTATGTTAGCAAATTTCTCTTTTTCTAAAATGCTTTTCTTACCATTCCCATTCTACATTTTATATCCTCTGTACTGTGACCATAGTGTGTTATTTTACTGCACAAATAACGAACCTCATCTACCACCTTTATTGTTTCATTACCCAAACTAATTCCTTCAGCATTGCCTGATTTGCTAATCCTGCATTCTATTAGATTGCTTTGCTCTTTTTAATGTTCATCTTATATGCTCCTTTCAACACACTGTCCATTCGGTTCTATTGCTCTTCCAGGTCCTTTGCTCTGTCTCTGACAGAATTACAATGTGAACAGCAAAATGCAATGTTTTTATTTCTTCACCCTGAAGTTTAATGCTGTCTCCAAATTTCTCTTTGCTTTCCTTCACAGCTTGCTCAATGTACAAATTTATAACATTGGAGAAAGGTTACAAACCTGCCTTACTCCCTTCCCAAGCACTGTGTCCCTTTCATGCCCTTCAACTGTCACAACAGCTATTTGGTTAATGTACATGTTGTAAATAACTGTCTGTTCTTTATATTTTATCCCTATTGACTTCAGAATTTGAAAGAGTGTATTCAAATCAACATTGTCAAAAGCAATTTTCAAATCTATAAAAGCTAGACATCTAGGTTTGCCTTTCCTGCTTGGCCCTTTTACTCTTCCTGTCAGTCTCATTAGTTGTCTGTACTTCATTTTACCTCCTCCATTAACTGGATTTTTATATCGTCTCCTTTTATCAATCATTAAATTCAGTATTTCCTGTGATATCCAAGGAGTTTTGGTAGGACCTGCCTTTCTACCTATTTGGTCCTCAGCTGCCTTGACTATTTCATCTCTTAAAGCTACCCATTCCTCTTCTACTGTTTTATTTCCCCATTTTTGTCAATTGTTGACTAAATATCTCTCTGAAATTCTCAAGAATTTCAGGTTGCTTCAATTTGTACAGGTCCCATCTCCTTATATTCCTACCTTTCTGCAGTTTCTTCAGTTTCAGTCTACAGTTCCTAACTAATGTGGATGGAGTCTATACCTGTCCCTGGATATGTCTTACAGTTTAAAACCTGGTTCCAAAATCTATGTCACACCATTATAAACTCTATCTGGTACCTTCCGGTGTCTCCTGGTCTCTTCCACGTATACAACTTTCTTGCATGTTTCTTGAATAAAGTGTTTGTAATTATTAAATTATGTTCCGTACAAAATTCTACCACATAGCTTCCTCTTTGATTCCTTTTTTCCAGTTCACATTCACCTACTATTTTTTGGTTGATTTTGTCCATTCTATGTATGGATGCTGGGGCCTCAGCCATATATATTATAATGAAAATCACCACCATCAGCTGTATTTTTATATTGTCATTTACTGGCAACCAGTTTTGATAGCCCACACCATCATCATCAAGTGCTTAAAATAGGACAAAGTGTATTTTTCTGCATTACAAAAAACAACAAAAACAACTGTTGTTGCACTTTCATGGGACTTAACAGTACAGACGATCAGCAGGAACTCCCTGTTGATCCGCGTGAAGTAGGTTGCTCTTTTTAGTTGGTCCGCTCTTCTTGGCTTTTGCTACCGCTACTAAAAGAGCTCTTTCTTTTGTTATGACAGCTTTTTTATTAAATGATCAGTGTTGCCCAAGCTATTACCCGTATTTTTGGGCAATTAGGCATCAAATACTTAAGCAAATAAACCAGTTATTTACACGAATGGGTGATACAATGGTATTCAACTACTTTGCATACAGGTTACTCGTAGTAAATATTATTTAGACACTGCTGTGGCAGTGAACTATGAAGCTACAGCTGAGGTGCATCTCAGCTCGAAATGATGGCAACTGGCAGAAAGGAATCAAGCGATTCTGCACGCTGTCGAGGCCTCTCACTGTTCCCTGTCAGTATTCGCAAAGGGAGCGGACGAACTAAGAGGCAAGGGATGTGCGAACTAGTTCGTGTAGTTCGCCTGTGGGAGCGCTCTTCCGAACTAGTTCGTTCGCAAACTAAACAAGACTAAAGTGGACTATGCACATGTAACCCAAGGTGTAATAAGCAGTGATGGACTGTCACTTCTAATAATCTACGAAATGCAACACTATTCCAGTATTGCAGCAAAGCAGAGAAGGATGCAGTTCGTGAACAGCTGAACGTGCTTTTGGCTATGGTTGGGTGTCTCCAGGTTGCTACTGCAGAGCGGAGAGTCCAGCGTGTCATATGGGACACATCAGGTGTCATGTGTATTATACATAGAATCTGTTGCCACTGCACCAAAACGTGTACTGGACACGCTCAAGTTGGAAGGCCAAAGTGAAAGCTGACCGTCAGACCTCGTCTGTTCATCCTGCACATGGACAGGGGCCACACCTTCAGCAGGGATCAGGCAGGCTCAGTGGAGAAAGGGGTTTCTTAGTTATTGAGAGCTCCAGTGTTATGCACATTATGGAGCCTCTCGGTGAGATAGTGCTCACAGCCCAAAAGAATTCCAATGAGCACCTGGAATGTCTACCAGGGTCCCTCGTCCTAGATGTGAAGGCAGCCACACGTGTGGCTATCAGGAGTACAGGATGCAGTTGTCTGCAAGTTGAAACTCATGCTGGCAACAATTATGCCTGTTGTTTGGTTTTAAGACCATCCTCAGACCATACAGATGGCTGACAGAATTGGTGAAGCTCTGGCTTCATGCCCTGGGTCAAACAGAGCTTCCAGTTTGCCGCACAGTTCCCACAGACTATCAGGGTCATTTGGTTTGGAGCCGAGGGGACAGTCTCAACCAAAGGCTTCCGTTGACCCTGGATGGACTTGGCTGCAGATTTCTGGACCTACATCATCAGATGGGACTCCACTTGATAGGTCAGGTGTACATTACACAAAGTAGCAGCTACTCAGGTAACGGAGTACTTGTGAAGTGCATAAGGGCCTTTTTAAGTAAGGTAGTAGTTGCTGTTCCATTGAACACTAGCTAGTCTACACCCAGAGAGTGAAATCAGGCCACAAACAGATGAAAAACACTTTGACTGTGAAAATAGGAGCAGTAAATTTTTAAATTATTAAAAACAAATTTTCTGAATTTACTGCATTGCAGGAAATTTGTTACACTCAGATGACCCTCTGTATTGAGAGCTTGCTGAATCCTGACATAGAGCACTCTGAAATTATTAGTAAAGTATGGAATCTATATTAGAGTTGTGGGTTGACAAGTTGAACATTTCAGTTGTAGTCCCATCTTATCCTACACATTGTTTAATTGGAGAAAAGATCATGTTGGCCAGGGCAGCTGATGCACACACTACAGAGCACATTGAGTTTCATGTTGGAAAAACACATCACGTTTATGTCACAAGAATGGCACATTCTGAGCAATGGCCAGCATTCCTTCCACAAACACCAAAGGTAAGCAAGAGTTGTAGCTTATCACATCCCAGACCAGAAGGCCTGGGATGGGGCAGTATGTCTTGGACGTTTGCACTCTGTGTGACAGTACTCACCAGGTTATGTTGTGTGTGCAAACAGCCGTCACCTGTGTGCAAGCGGAATCTGCTTTGAATCTTCCTGGTAGATTAAAATTGTGTACTTTAACTGGGACTCGAAACTGGGACCTATGCCTTTCACAGGCAAGAGCTCTACTGACTGAGGTGTCCCGACACGACTCACAATCATTCCTCACAGTTCTTATTTCTGCCACTACCTTGCCTCCTACTTTCCAAACTTCACAGAAGTTCTTGTGCAAACCTTACAGGACTCGCACTCCTGGGAGAAAGGACATGGTGGAGACATGGCTTAGCCACAGCCTAAGGGATGTTTCCAGAATGAAACTTTCACTCTGCAGTGAAGTGTGTGCTGATGTGGAATCTGCTTTAATTGCTGAAGAACATAGCCAGGTATTTCCTGTTCCAACTAATCTTCTGATGGCACTAGTTGAGCCATTCATGCTAATGCTATGATGTGAGTGGAAGATGGGGTAGAGGTGAGTACGACTATTGTTCCACTGCTAAAAATGGTTTGCAACAGTTCATGTTGATACTTCTCGGATTACAAGCCTTTTTTTTTTTTTTTTTTTTTTTTTTTTTTTTTTTTTTTTTTTTTTTTTTTTTTTTTTTTTTTTTTTTTGTGGTAGCTATAAGATCTGCCACTACTGGGCCTTCCATATGTCAGTCTCAGTAGACATTTGTGCTGTGTGGGCATTATAATGGGACTAGACCCTCCAGACCTCATGTTTTGACATATAGAAAGATCTGATACCAGGTTCTGCTAACATGATAATCTTTTGTATTGTATACTTCAATACTATTTTTTTGTGTACAATTTGTATGGAGAAGGCAAGAAAATCTAAGTGTTAACCTGTGAAAGTATATGTTGTTTAACAAAGCAATGATAACATTATCAATGACAATTACAATTTGCTATAGTTTAAAACATTTAAATGAAATATTGCTTATATGTGAGTATTCATGATTCTCAAAGCACTATCTGTGTTTTGTGTATTAACTAATAAGAAAATTTTATTGTAATTATGAAAATATAAAAGACTGTCAGTTTAGTGAAAAATCAAATCATCTTGTAACAAACTGAAGAAAACCACTTGTAAAAATTTAAACTCATAATAATATGACTATTTGTAAAAAAAAAAAAAAAAAAAAAAAAAAAAAAAAAAAAAAAAAAAAAAAAAAAACCCCCTCTGTAAATATTAACAATTTTTTCATTCACAAATTGACTGTGTGTAATTAACAATGTCAGTGGAGGGAAAGTCATGAAGAAACTCTTAAGAATCTAAAGGAAACAACTTCATTTTGAAATATGTTCTAATTTCTCTGTTTAGTATCTTTGTACGTATTTGACAACTTTTGAAGAATAACTTTTACTTAAACACTGCTATGGTTTATGAAACCATAGATACAGCAGCATGTTGCCCAGTCTGTCTTTGAATTAGTTTAGATTCATGCTATACTCTTGGTTTCAATCTTATGTAGTGTTTTGTTTCTGGATAATTCTGGAATGTCTGTCTGATATTTTGATACTGTCAATGGAAAGCAATAAACCATAACAGTAAAAGTCATTCATTGGAATGCTGATTTCATTCCCCTTAAAAAAAATAATGAAATGAAGCATATACCCCAGAAATCAATGAGTATCAAGCAATTATTTATATGTGATATATTGGTTAGGCAAATACCATAAAAGTGTCAACAGCTGTTATAAGCCTAACACTGAGAATTGTATTTGTTCTTAATTTTTCCTAGCTGATGTGGCATTGTCATACTGTCTAGAAGCTCATCTGAGTGTGTGAGGAAGTTCACAATACCACTGCAACCCAGCATTGTTGAACACTACTAAAGCCAAAGTTGCATGGATATTCTCAGAAAGGGCCTTTTTATCAATCGGGAGGCCACAATTTGGCCTCTTTCAAACTTCCTCAATTGGCCATAAGAAGCACAGATACATCTCTATGGCATGGCAACTGTATGTTTCACACTATGATATCACATTGAGCTTTTTAGCTGAAAACATACCCTATTAAAGAGTGCACACAGATGACCTGTGCCATCTTTGGCAGACAATATTGAGGTCATCAGTACATCTACCATCCACAACATAGGGTCAAAATCACCATTGTATTTCTAGGTGTACAATTTTTCCACCCCCACCCCCCAGTAATGTGTATGCCTACAAAGTGGATTAAGAGTGGAAAAGATCTATCATGGCATAATAATATTATTTGAAAAATGCTAGGAAAGCAAATGCAGTAGCGCTCTCAGTAGTGGAGATTCATGCTTGTATAAAAAGATTGATGCGCTTAGCATACAATAATACCACTGTCACAACTTAACAAAATATCTAGCTGAAATCCCAAGAAAATTCTGGCCCTAAGGAAAGATAAAAATTTAACATTTAACACTTTCACTGCGGCTGATGCTATCATACAGTGAGCGCGGACGCTTATAAGCGTCAGCTGCGGTGAAAATGAGTGATTATTCATGCAGGAGGCCCATAAAAACATACTGTCACTTGATCATCACACACTCTCCCATATGGAGGACACAGAAATAGGCATCCCTGGTGTAGATACGCTGCTGAAAGAGCTGGAAACAAACAAGTCTCCAGGTCTGAATGGAATCCCAATTCAGTTTTACAAAGTTCGCATTACAGTTGGCCCCTTACTTATATTGCATTTAGTGCAAATCTTTGGCCTAGCACAGATTCCCAAGCAACTGGAAAAAAGTATAGGTTTTTCCTGTTTATAAGAAATATAAAAGAACAAACTAGCATAATTACATACTAATATCATTAACATCAGTTTGCTGTAGAATTCTTGAACACATTTTTTGAATATAAAAAATAACCTTCAGATGAAAAAGCTTGTCCTTTTATCAGCAGGGACAGAAGCATCGCTCATGCAAAATGTGGCTTCCTCTTTTCTCATCTTGCAAACCATAGATGAAGGGCAACAAGCAGACTGAACTGCGTATTTCTCAATTTCCGAAAGGTGTTTGAATATGGTGAAGCACTGCTTCTCCAGTTGTCGCTAACGTGTACATGGAGCATTTCGAGGAGGAAGCTCTAGATCAGCTGAACGGAAACCTGTTTTATCAGGTATGTTGACAATACATTTGTCGCACGGCCTCATGAAAGAGAAAAATTAAATCAACTCCTGGACCATCTCAATTCCAGACACCAGAATATAAAGTTCACTACGGAAGTTGAAGTGGAAGGGAAGCTTCCCTTTCTGGAAGTTCTGGTTAAAAGAAGACCTGATGGGACACTGGAGCAGTGTTTTCTGCAAGAAGATGCACACTGACTCATACCTGCATGCAGAGAGCTGCCACCATCTGGCGCAAAGAAACGGTGTGCTGAAAACTCCCATACACAGGGCGCATAACCTCTCGGACAGTGAGAGTCTCAATGAAGAACTTGAGCACTTAAAGACGGTATCCCGGAAGAACGGCTACACAGAGTGGAAAATTCAGAGAGTCCTATGTCACACAGCAACTACACCACCGGCAGAAATGGTTAAGGAACCTCAGGAGGATATTGCCACTGCATTTCTTCCATATTGTGGTGCACTATCTAAAAAGATAGGGCAAATTCTATGAAAATACCAAGTGAAGACCAACCAAAACTAAGGCTTTGCTTGGAAGGATTAAGGATGACCTGGGTTTCCATTAATCCGGTGGTTATGAGATTCCATACTAATTTGGTGAGACTTACATTGGTCAGACATTGTGTACTGTCAAAGATCATTGTCATGAGCATTGGCGACACACAAGATTACAACACCAAACAAATTGGCAGTCGCAGAACACTGTCTTTTTTTAATTATGTGGCATGCACTACAAGAATACGAGAATTCTGACCCAGACGTCCAGCTTCTGGGACTAGGTGTCCATTGAGATCCGAGTGAGAGTATCGCAACTGCAGCGACACACTTAGTGAAGCATAATTAAGAAAGGAAATAAAATGTCGCATAAAAAACTGACTTTGTCCAGGGACGGGGCTACAGAGCAGACACAGCCAGTGGACACCATTGGGTGCAGACGTCATAGGGAGCGAGGTACCACAAAATGCCACGAGCAGGCATCATCAGGCACGGACGGAATATGAAACAGTGGAGGTAGGGAGGAGATAAAAGCATCGCTACTGCTCCTAGGCAGTCAGTTCATCAGAGCACCTGATGATGGCAACAGGTTTGGTTGCCGAAATATTGTGCCAGTTTGACACAGGAACCCCACACCTATGAAATTTTTCATCTAGAGTTATGCTGGGAGAAGCTAAAGTATCACATGCAAGCATAGCGTTGCGCCAGATGGTTGGCGATATCAGTTTGATCAGTGCAGATGGTACCCTTCATGGAGAGACGTGGGATTCCCGCTTGTAGGCGGAAGCCTTAAAGTCCTCGAACATGCGACCATACCTTAGAAGGGGAGGTGTGACTTCCAATGGTGCCAACAGACCTCTCCCATCAGTCCTGCTTACTCTGCTGGGTTAGCTGCCAGGATCAGGCATAAAGCACTAGGTATACCGAGCTGAACAATCCACCGTTTTGAATCCCAAACCTGTGATAGTGATGTACGTTTTCTGTGGTTTTGCGAAGTGAATCGCCATATATTTTGTGATTTTATCATTTCACAGTGTGAAATATCGGTTGTGCAGCTCCAAAATGCTTAAATAATAGCAAACATTGTCGCTAGGCCTATACGTTTTGTTGGTTTCCTTCAAACATAGATCGACGTAAAAGTTGGCTTATAAATTCCAGACGCCAAAGTCAAGTAATTCACTCTGTAAAGTAAAGGACAAAACTGATTTTTTAAATTTTTTTTTAAATTTGTATTAGAAATAGTTATGGTCAAAGAGAGGTAGTAATGAAAATATAGGCCTTTACATGCAAGCAATGGTTTATTTTAATTTCGCTTCAGATTGTTAACACGACATACAGTGTGCTTAAAGCACGCTATATTTCTTGATTTTATTTGGACCAATTAAGGAGTTCTTCTAAGGGCTGTTAATTGTATATTAAGTGAGGCATGAGTGCAGTTGCCTTTGACCAGCTAGTGGTTTTTAAATTATATTTTTAGCAATTTTCAGTGTTTAAATTAAATGTGACTGTCAACACGGGAATATGTAGGCCTAAGCCAAGTTGGGAATATAATGCCTGGAAAAAATAATAATAAACTCAAGTTCGCAATGAATGGGAACAGGAAATAAGTCATACAGGAGAGACATTAAATTCAAAACTTAGCATGCAACATTGACTTTATTTCAAAGTGCATGCTACCAAATAGACTTTATTCAGTAATGAAATAAAAGCTTTAGTAGTTACCTAACGAAACCAGATGATCGAAGGTATTAAAGACATTTTTGACGTAGAATCTTCTCTGAAATAGGGTGTGTGTAAAACATGCGAGACATTAGAAGGGGAACACGTGAAATACAGTATCGTAATTTAACATTATCCATAACAGTTTTCAAATGCAACTCTTAGTTACCATAAACGTACATGGATGTAACATTTATCAACCAGAAAATACGATTATTGTAATGTATTTTAACTGTAGGCGGTAAATATTTAAATGGCATCATATGCCTTACTTTAGAATGTACGTGAATGTACACATGTCTAAATATCAATGTAATCATTAACTTTAAGTTGCTTGCATCTTACAGTCAAATGTCAAACGTAAGCAAATTAATTTACTATTCTGTAATATTTTCTGCGTTAGGGAAGTATATTTAGTGGCCTTAAGAGCATGTTAAAAAGCGTAAGTGTTCCGTTGTCTTTAAATGTGCACCTTCAACGTGGGATTCAAAATGGCGGATTGTTCTGCTTGTACTATACAGTGCTCTAATCAGGCCTAGAGCCATTTGAAAGCAATTAAATGCTCTATGGAAGGGTGGAGGGCATTGAAGCGCCTGCTGACACTTCCGGATGGTCTCAGCAAGCAGTCTCTGGCATCCAACAAGCAATCAACTTACACTGGAGAAAACCATCAGAACACAGGAACACTGTCTTAGCAGCAGAACCATGGCTACAGTGACTTGGTGAACCGCCATGTTGATATCAGCTGGAAGCATAGTAGTTGATCTGTAAGTTCGCCAGTTAGTCCTGCAGAGAGACCAGAGGGACAGGGGGTCTGGAGGTTACAACTCAAGGAGAGAAATATGGATGGGGAAGTGGTCACTACCACAAAGGTCATCATAGACCCCCCAGGCGAGATGCAGAATAACTGCAAACAGAAAGGTTGATAGCCGAATAAGTGACTTGCACCACACTGAATTGTGTTTGAGAAGGCAGAAGTTCAGCTGTGCTAATAGAGTCTCTGTGTCCTTACCACGCCCTAAGGTCTGTGTGCCACTCCACAAGGGGTTGTGGGCGTTGAAATCCCCCAGGAGGAGGAACTGCAAGAGAAGTTCTGCAAATAAGGCAGAAAAGTCTACAGAAGGCACTACCTCCTCTGGGGAAAGGTATACCGAGCAGACAGTAATGCCACTGCCTCGAGTGTCGTGCAAAGTGGCACTGGTGACTGTTGCAAGGACCTAGAGGTAGAATCCACTAGACACCCTGTTATAGTTTGCACAGTTTTTGTAATAGCCCCAGTAGCCGCAAAGGGCAGGGGTCTGCTTGACAGGAAACCAGGTTTCCTGTAGGGTTAGACAAATGGCAAGGAAGTGGGACAGTAGTTGTAACTCAGGTAGGTGGTGAAGAAAACTGCCACAATTTCACTGAAGGATGACTTTTTAGTGGATCCATATGACATGAAAGGATCCCAGAAGGCAATTTATTTTACAGCAGTACTTACCACCTCCATTTGGGAGGCATTTGGATAGATCTTCATTGAACCTGAGGATGCGGCAAGACCTAGTTCCTGAGTAGACACTAGATGCCCCATGTCAGCCTCCAAACATGGAGGTGGTCTCACTCCTCCTCCTTTTTCTTCCCCTTCTTTTCAAAACAGTCTTGCCATTCATTGAGTTCTACAAACTGGGTGGGCTTCTCTAACTGCCTCATGGACCGTGGTCGACCCGGAAGCCCGACACTCAGTTGGTGACACTTTTAACAACTGGCTGGTGTCGATGGAGTGGAAACCATGGAAGGAAGGGATCCAAGGGATCCCTTCCTGGCGAGTGGAGCAGGAGGAGGCTGGCACTTCTCTGGCTCAGGGATGGGGACCAATGTCCCCAATGGATGAGGGGTTGTTTCTCCCGAAGATGGTGGTGTGAGAGCAAGAAGAGAGGGGGAGCCCTAAACTATCAATTGGGCAGGTAATGGCTTGCAACTCTGAGGACCCACAGTAGATGATACAATGGAAGGCAATGCCAATCGCAAATAGGGTGGCAAAGGATGTTTTAAAGACATGGACTTTAGTTGGTCATACTTAAGCTTTGTCTCAATGTATGTAAGATGGTTCAGGGTCTTAAATTCCATTATTCTTCTCCCCTTATGGAGTATGGTGCAGTATGGTGAGCAAGGATGATGATGATTATGATGATGGCCACAATTAACACATACTGGAGGGAAAGTTCAAGGTGCATTTGGATGGGATGGGCACCCACAACACCCACAATCCCTGCTCTTGGGGCTGGAAGTGCAGCGGGACGACAAGTGTCCATACTTCCAGCACTGGAAGCACCTTATAGAGGGATGAACATACAGCTTGTGTATCCTGAAGTTTTCCCGGTGTAGTGATTCATCCATCATATTTCTGGCTTGCAGCCAGATCAAGTTGATGTCTTGCCACATTATTTCAGCTGACTAACATGCAGCCATCATCAGGTGAGTACGAGACTGAAAATTTCTGGTGCACGTCATTCTATATATACCGAAGATTGGTGTGGCAGTGTGTGCACGGTGAGGATGGATACTAGTGCACGCACTATCAAATTTGGCACACACTGTAGCAGAAGCTGGCTGTGTCTGGGTACTGGTGTTCTTACATTGGAGCAATCTGTTGGAATGCGCCTTTGTGCATCTAAAGTGCGGTGATCAAAAGAAATCAGTTATAATCAGAAGCCGCACTACATGTACACCTATGTCTCTGTGAAGAAATTAAAAAAACTACAGGGTCCCAAGCTTTATCCATTTGGAAACCACAGTCCTGATTAATAAGGTCTTCTGTCAACTGTATTTCAAAGGACTGTTTAATAATCAAATCCCAAAAGCATCTGGTCATTGCCAAAATTTTGTTGCAGAATAAACCATGGAGTGTTCTGTGAAAATACAGTGTTGTGCTATGGCTGATTTGTTGGACTGCAGCAGACGAGTGTGGCCCCACACATCTTTCCCGTACTGTGCAAGTAGTTTGGCCAATGTAGGATTGGCCACGTTGACAAGGGATCTCATAAATTTCCCTTCCTCCAACCCAAATCATCCTTCACGGAGCCAAGCAAAGCCAAGATCTTCACAGGTAGTTGGAATATCACTCTTACACAAAGCTTGTTTAGAATTCTTACTGTTTTAGAATAGAGGTTGCCAACATAGGGAAGGAACGCCATGGACCTGATCACCTCCTTATCTTCTTCTTTTTGTTGTTGTTTACATTTCTTCCTCATTACAGCTGTGCAGATTTGGAGCGTAGAATATCTATTTTTCCATGAAGACTAAAAGAAAATGTTCTATTGTTTTACGAAGGCTGTCATTATCAGATACCCCAGCTTGTCACAAGCTAATAATGCCCATGACTGAGCAGAAGATAAGGACTGAGCCACTCCGCATCTCTGACATAGCCACCACTTCTCCATGTGTATCTTCTAAATTGTCATCACAGATCAAGGGAAGAAAAGGATTCCCCATCAACCCCTGTACAACTAGATACTGGAGTGAACAGGGTCCTGCATGCTCTGTTGCCCATCATTCTTCCCATGTTGTGGCAAGGAAAGAAAATGACTTGGTGTCATACTGCAATGCATTGCACTGAAATTTTCCACCTAAGAGATGGCAGTTGTACATCCACCAACATTGTTTTTTCCTCATTTTATCTTGGTCCCACATGCAACTATGGAAGTAAAGTTTACCCAGGCAGAGCTCTCCTTGCCTGGGTAAGCCTGATACATCTGAGGTGCAGCAGCTTCCCCAGTGGTTGCCCACCTAAACATCCATGCATCTCCTTGGCATACAGCACACTTTTTTTTTTTTTTTTTAATAGAGTTTTATACCGTACTTGCAACCCGGGAAATTAAGCCAAGATCCCCGGGCTCAGTAACATACAATGTTCCATCGGCACACTGTATGGTGGTCGCTGATGCACGCACACAGCTAATGGTGTGGAGGAACTGTTGGCATGACGCAGTTCCACTTCAGAGACCCTGGGCTCACTAAGCCCACCAAACAAATGCCGAGCCCCCTCAAGGGTGTATTTTCTTTCCTTTCCCACTAATCTCTACAAGTAATTTGTCTTTATGAATGTTCTTATGAAATATTATAGGGGGGTGGGATAGCACTTTTTACCACTGGATTCCAATTTCATAAAAAAAAGTATCATATTGCTGAATACAAACATTAGTTTACCCCAAAGAAGGAATGATTGAAACAAGGTGCATACAATAAAAATCTTAAAATCATCAGTTTACCTATGATGTCCAGAATTATCTGGTGAACATAATTTGCCAAAAACAGATGTCACTAGAGTATCCCTGAAGATACCATCAGATAACAAAGAAATAAAATTATATTATTAAAACAAGCCATTTTTATTGTACCAACAGAACTACTTTCCATTTGTAGTTTTAGGTGCCACCAAAATATTCCAGTAGTGTGTAGATAAATTAAACAAGCACACCTCAAAGTCCTATAGGGAGGGCCACTGCTATGATTACAAGAATACTAATATCAGAGTTGTGAACATGCAACTATTGTACAATAAACTTAGGTAGTGCTTGGATTCTACTTGGGATATTTTCTGTGTTTCTCTAATGGTCTTAGCTTTTATACCAGTTTTGATTTGGGGTCACAATTTTCACAAAAAAACTTACACTCTCATTACTACAATTCTAAAGAGTGTGGATCCATTTCCATAACTATTTTAGGAGTGATTGTTTACAGCAGTGAAAAAAAGACACTGTTACATGAAATATTTTCCTGAAACTGAAGAGGCAAAGGAAAACAACCACAACTTAACTAATAAATAGAAACTTGTTTTAATAATGACAAAATATTAAAACACACCTTAAGCTCTTCTTTAGATAGGCGAATGGTACTATTGTTTTGTGGATCTACCACTGTACCACTAAGATCGGTCTTACTTATTTGCCGTTGGAAGATCTTTTCTTCTATAGAACCCACAGAAAGCAACCTAAGGAAAAAAAGATATAGTTGGTAAGCAGTGTATATTCCACAAACATAATAAAATATATCAAAAGTCAGACATCTACCTGAATAGCAACATGATGGATTAGATGAAGTGTATAATTTATAACTTTTTATCAAATAATTCTCAAGTTTAATTTCTTTATTTAGCACAACATTAACACACATTTAAGAAAGTTTTGCAACGGTACACTTAAATTAACTCTATACTGTCAGTCTATTTATCTCATATTAACACTTACAATTAAGAACATCAACTGTTTCTTGTGTCACAAAACTAAATGTTAGTCTTGTGATCAAAATTTAGATGTGTTCATAGCTGATAATTTGTTTTCAGCCCGGGATCTATTATGACATAAATTTGAGTCCTATCATGTAATGACTTGTTAAAGAAAAACTGTTGACCTCATTTGAAGAACAATTAAAGTTTTATTCAACCGTAAGAATAATGAAAAGATACAGTGGTGAACTAAGTCATAACTATGGAAGGTATTGTCTTATGGCCGGTTTCCAAAATAATAGTTACCTGTCCCATCATAGTTATCTGTGCGTTATCTGAACGTTAAGTACAAAATGGGTTTCTGAGGCAACAGTTACCATCACACACATAGTTACCAGTCTGTTAAAGATAAATGTGCATTCCCCTGGGGTTACCTACACATTAGCTTTATCTGCTACGTAGCTCTAGTGGGTTTCCAAACGCAAGTCCAGAAGTTATTCAACAGTTGTTATTTGTTTTTATGGCTGGTTTCCATGTAATTCTTGCACAATTTTACAACTGTTGAACCTGAAGAATGGAAATTCTTCCATCATCATTGTCACTGTCGACATCTCCTTCTTCTGATACTACAAATAATTCTTCAGAAGAAGAAAACTCAGCTGTACTCGGCACTGTTGAAACACCACAATGCTTTTTCGTGTTAGAACACAACCATTTGACCTACATAACGAGAGTGAGTTTCATATGCACTTCAGTCTAAAAAAATTTGGACATAATTTCAAACCAATTATTAACAGAAATCATTCAATAAGTTCCATGAATCAACTTTTAGTGACTCAGATTTGTTGTTTTTGCTGTTGTAGTTGTTTATAGGGGACTAAACTACAAGGTCATCAGTCCCCTGTTCCAAGCAATGATGTGACATTTGATGAAATGAAAACACAGAGAGGACACGGATGAGAGAAATCCTTGATGTGTGTAGAACAAAAATAAACATTTCACTGAAACACAGAGTAGCGAACATAAGGGATAAAAATACTGGTGCAGAAGACTAAAATTGCACAGCAGAATGCAATGGCTGGCTGATCACTAGGATAAAAACAAATGAGTGAGTCATGCTGGACACACTAAAAACCACCTCAACCGAAAAGGTCGAGGCTATCAATCTTGAAAGCACTGTAAAAATTGGGGTCTTAGAATCATGCATAAGCGCCTTCCATTAAGTGGAATGGTAAAAACCAGATGCATGAATAAAATGTAAAACAGTAGTAGCCAAGGAGGCATTGTCACCTAAAACTGAAGGCAGCATATTTGGTAGATTAAAGGACGGCCATAAGTGGCTAAAAGTGGACAATCCAACAATATGTGGACCACTGTCAGCAGGGCCCCACAATGGCGAACTGGTGGGCCCTCTCGACGCAAGAGGTGGCTGTGCATTAACCACGTATGGGCAATGCGCAGGCGGCAGAGGACAACAGAGTCCCTACGAGAGGCTCGCAGGAAGGACTTCTACATTGCCGTAGAGGGCTTAACAGCATGGAGCTTATTCAGTGTAATCAATTCAACCCACTCAGTATTCCAACGTTCCAGTACCTTCTGATTGAGCACCGTTCGGAGATCCCTCTCCTGGAGACCAATTTCCAGCATGGTTGAGGTAGTAGCCTCCTTCGCCAGGTGGTAGGCCCGTTCATTCCCTGTTATGCCAATGTGGCCTGGAGTCCAAAGGAGACCACAGTGCGACAAGATATACCTAGTTGGTATACAGCTTCCTGAATGGATCGTACCAAAGGGTGTTTTGGAAGGCACTGATTAAGGGCTTGCAAACCACTCAGGGAGTCAGTACAGATAACCACAGACTTCCCGGGGCAGGCTCTGAGATGTTCAAGGACCCGCCAAATGGCTACAAGTTCCGCCGTAAACACACTACTCCCTCAGGGCAATGAATGCTTTTCAATATGCCTGCCATGGGTAAAGGCATACCCAGCATGGCCATCGACCAGGGAACCATTGGTGTATACAAATTCCGCGCCATGGTACGAATCAAGGACCTGAAAGTACCGAAAGGTGAGAGGGATGGGAAGGGACTCTAGAGAAGAAAGAAGGGAATGAACACGGACTGCAATCGGGAGGCCAGACAGCGGCCGTCGTCGTGGGGAAGGGAGTGGGACAGGGGTAGAGGAGCCTGCGATTCATGTGGTGAGGTACAGCATGAATAAGGGCAACATACAAAGCTATTAGCTGTTGCATTCTGAATCGCAGGGGAGGAACCCCAGCCTCAGCAAGAAAGCTTGTCACAGGACTTGTACGGAAGGCCCCTGTTGCTAAACGGATGCCACTGTGATGGACCGGATCCAAGATCTGCAGTGCAGATGGAGCTGCAGAATCATACACAAGGCAGTTGTAATCCAGGCATGACTGGATAAGTGCCTTATACAGGTGCAGTAGAGTGGGACGTGCAGCTCCCAAACCTGTATGGCTCAGGCAGCGGAGGATGTTTAAATGTCGCCAGCATTTTTGTTTTAGTTGGTGAAGATGTGGCACCCAAGTCAGCCGGGCATCAAAAAGCATGCCTAGGAAGCGGTGTGTCTCCTTGACACAAAGGGGTTCGTCATTCAAATATAGCTCAGGGTCTGGATGAGCTACCCGATGGCAACAAAAGTGTATGACACGGGTTTTCTGCGCCAAAAATTGGAAACCATGCTCAGGGGCCCAAGACTGGGCCTTTCGGATGGCTCTCTGCAGCCACTGTTCAGTGATGCCAATGCTGCCTGAGCTGAAGTAAAGGCAAAAGTCATCGGCAAACAAGGAGGAAGAGACAGACAGTCCTACTGCCGCGGCTAGTCCGTTAATAGTGATTAAAAATCAGGGTACATTTAGAATGGAGCCCTGTGGGATGCCGTTCTCTAAAACATGAGGGGAGCTAAGAGAGGTGCCAACCTGAACCTGAAGAGCGGAGCCACAGGAAGTGCTGTGTGAACATTGGGAGGGGACCACGTAAGCCCCAGTCAAAGTGTGGAGAGAATATGATTATGCCAGGTTATATCATAAGCTTTACGGAGATAAAAGAAGACTGTGACAAGGTGTTCTCAGCAAGTAAAATCTGTGCGTATGGTTGATTCCAGGGATACGAGATTGTCTAGAATTGAACGGCCCTGACGGAAGTCTCCCTGTTGTGGAGTCAGGAGACCTCGATCCTCCAGTAGCCACATAATCCAGCAACTCACCACATGTTCAAGGATCTTACACAGAATGTTGGTGAGGCTGATGGGGCGGTAGCTCTCAGCATCTGATGGATCTGCACCTGGTTTCGTCACTGGGATAATAGAACTTCTCCGCCAGAGACGATTGTAAAGGGCAAGTATCTGGCATTGAAAGTCCACTGAGAGGTGACGGATGAACTGGCTGTGAATACGGTCAGGGCCAGGAAAGATATTGGGGGATGAAGCTAGAGCAGTCTGAAACTCCCACTCACTAAATGGAGCACTGTACAGTTCCCGTCAATGTGTGCAGAAGGACAATTGCCTCCGCTCAACCCGCTCTTTGAGGGCGCAAAATTCCACACTGTAGGCTGTGGTTGCAGAGCAACCTGCAAAATGCCCTGCCATGAGCTCCGCAATAACTGTCGGGTCAGTGCAAAGACCACCTTGAATTCATGAGTGATGGGATTCCGCCTGGTGGGCGGTACCTGAATAGGCGCTGAACCTGCAACCACATTTGAGAAGCGGAGGTGCAGGAGCCTTTGGTGGCTACATATCGCTCCCAAGAGTCCTGCTTACTCTGTTGGGTCAGTCACCGGGCTCGGGCACACACACGCTTAAAAATAATCAGATGTTCAATGATGGGGTGGCGCTGGTGGTGTTGAAGTGCCCGTTGACACTCCCGGATAGCGTCAGCGATCTCCCACGTTCACCAATGCACCGACTTGCGCCAAAGTGAGCCTGTAGTAGTCGGGACATTCGCTTCAGTGGCGGAAATAATTTTCTCAGTTAGTTGTTGGACTGCCATATCAAAGTTATCTGGCAATGGAGTAGTAGCCACAGATGTAGAGGCAAAGCCTTGCCAGTCAGCCCTATGGAGGGACCACCGGGACAGGCGTCCTGCAAGATGAAATTGTAAGAGCGACAAGAAGAGAGGAAAGTGGTCGCTCCCACAAAGGAACCGCCATGATAAATGCGGAAGGAGACTCAGGCTGCAAATGGACAGATCGATGTTGGAGAAAGAGCCATGTGCCACGCTAAAGTGTGTGGGTGCCCCACTGTTCAGGACACAAATGTCAAGATGTGTGAAAAGGTACCACGGCCCGTGGTCTCAGTTCCACCCCACAGATGGTGGCGGGCATTGAAATCATCCAAGAGGAGGAACTGTTATTGTAATTGGGCAACCAATGCAGTGACGTCAGCAGGAGACATAACAACATCCGGGGGAAGGTAAAGGGAACAGATGGTAAATTCCTCTATTGCCCGGATGCGAACAGCCACTGCCCTAAGGGTCGTGTTGAGAGGCACAGCAGAGCTGGGGATGGTTGCAAGAACATAGACACAAACACCGCCAGATACCATGTCATAGATAGAATGATTTTTGTAATAGCCCCGATATCCACGAAGGGCTGGGGTCCTGTGTGCAGGGTACCAAATTTCCTGCACGGCTATACAGAACGCTGGGAAGCAGCACAACAATTGCTGTAACTCAAACAAATGGCAGAAAAAACTGCCACAGTTCCACTGCATGATCATAGAGGCTCTTGGTCCCTGGGACATGAAGACTGAGATGATGCAGTGGAGTCCGCAGGGTTTTTCGCCGTCGCTGATGGTGGGGGTAAAGCCTCAACGTCCATCACGTCTGGGGACTTAGCAAAAGCCAAGTCCTCAGGGGACGTGAAAATCTCTATTTCATCCTCTGAGGCTGACGTTCGTTGTGGTGGCTCGGAAGCCACTGCGTGTTCTGTCCCTATAGGTTTCTTTTTCTTTTTATCCTGCTGGTCTTTCAGTCTCTCCTGCTGGGAGGGCTTGGCTGCCGCAGTCTCGGGGGTGGAGGACGTACTCGAGGCCCTTGACCAGCAGGTAGTGGCTTTTTTAGCCACTCACTGGTATCTACTGTACCAGTGTGAGAGACCTTAGGAGGGAGGGCGTCGAGGGAGCCCTTCCTTGCAGGAGCAGCGAGAGATGGTTGTTGGTTCTCTGGCTCAGGATGGGAACTGTTGTCCCCCGTGGTGTTGTACTTCTTGCTGCCAAAGTAGGGACTTTGGGGGCAACAGAAGAGGACGCACCCCCTGACACCAGGGGGGCAGCTGGTAACGGTTGGGCTGGAGGGTCCAGGATGAGAGATTTAACTGGAGGTAACTCTACCATGGGAGGAGACAATAATGTTGCTGCAGCATAGGTGGACTTCATGCTGACAGAGTGAATCTTTTCATATTTGCTCCTGGCCTTGGAATGTGACAGTCTATCCAGGGCACTGTACTCCATTATTTTTCTCTCTTTTTGGAGAACTGTGCAGTGTGGCGAGGAGGGCGAGTTGTGCTGGCCACAGTTAACACAAACTGGATATGGGGCACATGGGATGTCTGGATGAGACGCACATCCGCACTCCCGACAGGTGGGGTAGGCATCACAGCGGGATGACATATGGCAAACCTCCAGCACTTAAAGCAGTGCATAGGGGGAGGAACGTAGGGTTTGACGTCACACCAGTAGATCATCACCTTGACTTTTTCAGGCAATGAATAACCCTCAAAAGCCAGGATGAAGGCACTGGTGGCGACCCTGCTGTCCTTCAGACCCCTGTATAGGCGCCGAATAAACTGCACTCCTCGCCTCTCTAAGTTCTTCTGGAATTCTTCATCAGACTGTAGTAAGAGATCACGATGAAAGATAATACCCTGGACCATGTTCAAACTTTTATGGGGGGTGATGGTATCAGGAACGTCACCCAGCTTGTCACAGGCAAGCAGTGTCCATGACTGGGCTGAGGACAATGTCGTTACCAGAATTAAACTGGATCTCATCTTTGACGTCCATCTACCTCGCCAAATTTGTCTTCGAGGTCTTCCACAAAAAACAGAGGCTTCGTGGTTGTAAACGATTTGCCATCTGTCCTAGTACAAACCAGATAACGGGGGGCATAAGCCTCACCTTGTTGATGGGCCCTATATTCTTTCCATGGTGTGGCCATGGAAGGAAACACTTGGGGGCACGTACAGAGCTTACGATGTAGCTGACTGTTGGTGCGACACAGCCTACGGCTCAGGACCCCGGGTTCGCCAAGCCCGTACTCACCAAATTAATGCTGAGCCCCTGAGGGGGGACTCAGATTTCTGGCAACTGGTGCATTTCAAATTTTATTAGGTGACAACTGGTACATTCATAAATCGATTACTTGTCATATTATAAGCAAACTGATACAGCAAATTGCAGCTCTGCACAATGCATACATACATATTCATGCCCCAAAATCCAATAGAAACTGCTGAAGTAAAAAATCCTTTAATGCAATTGCCAGATTCCTGTTTGTGACAGGCTGCATAGATTGCACGCATGTCAGAATCATGTCTCCAGGTGGTGATAACTCTGAACATTATAGAAAAAGGAAAGGGTATTTTTCATACAATGTCCAGGCAGTTTGTTATGTGAAGTTACACATAATAAACATAGATGCATGCTGGCCTGAATCAACCCATGACAGCAGCATTTTTAGGGCAACTTCATTATACATCAGATTTACAGAAGGAGAATTTACAAACACTTCCATGCTTACTGATAGTGCATATCAACAAAAGAAATTCATTTCAACACTATTTCTACCCCCTCAAAACATTGAAGAAGAACATACAATAGTGGACATACACAAAATTGTGTAGAGATGCTTCGGTGTTTTAGAAAGATTTTGTCTGTTGTCTTTGGGGTTTCATACTAGAAGAGAGACAACTTTAGTGTCAATAGTGGCATGTGCAGTCCTACACAACATGGCTACACAGGAAAAGGAAACTGTACCTAATGTAGAGATTGAAGCAGATTGTGACGGCCCAGTACCAACAGAGAATTTGCCTGATAATCAGGGCAATGCCATCCAAGCTGCTTTGGTGCAAACTGCATTCATGTAATGTAATGGTTAAGTTTAAACCTAACAGTGTCTAAAAACATTTTTCAGAGAAGAAAATTGTTTTATTCAACAATTGGGTTCATTCCATTTCAAATCAACACACTGATTCAGACTTGATCTCAGGTTTCCATGATTTTTGGTATGCAGCTATATATCATAGATTTATGGAAAAATAGCAAATTTCAGTTATAAAGCAGAATTATTTTTGAAGTTATCAATTTTTAAAGATAATATTTTTTATGTAAAAAATTCACATTTTGGTACCTTTAGATACCTATAGGTTAGCAACCAGTAATGTATAAACCTGGGAGTGGTCTCATTTTAAAGCTGTTGAATGGGGATTTAATATGACATGTCACGATATAGGCGTTACAATTTTAGGTAAAATTGAAAATTTTAAAATTTAAATTTTTCAAAAATTGGCAGTTTTAAAAATTCCAAAACATTATCAAATATAGTTTGTAATACCTTAATACATATAGCAAAATTATATCATCAGATCTCAATGGGATCACGAGATACAGGGCTTCAGAAATACATGTTTTGTGAAAAATACTAGAAAATTTTGAATAGTTCATGAAAGAAACAAGCAACACATTACAATGATACAAGCAAAAGATATTATTTTTACATTCTTTTTCATGGAGAGAGGTCACATACACATGTAAGTGTAATATTAAAAATCCAATATTATGAGTAAAGTTAAGGGTTAACAAATTAGTTAATCGAGACTTCAATTGTTGGAAAATATCCGCACATTTGTTCATTTCACTGTATGTTCGGCCAGTCTGCGTGATGGGGTTCACTTTGCATATCACATCTGCAAAAGGGATCCATAATGTACCAGGTAGTATGGGATGTATAAATAAGGGGATAGACCCGAAGTATGGAGGAATGTAACTTGCACTTTACTGCAATCTTCACCTTTATACAGAACATAACACAACCACCCACTCCCATGAACCACAGACATTGCCGAGGTGGGGTGGCTTGCGTGCCTCAACGATACAGATAGCCGTACCGTAGGTGCAACCACATCAGAGGGGTATCTGTGGAGAGGCCAGACAAACGTGTGGTTCCTGAAGAGGGGCAGCAGCCTTTTCAGTAGTTACAGGGGCAACAGTCTGGATGATTGACTGAGCTGGCCTTGTAACATCAGCTAATGTGGCTTTGCCACACAGTTACGGCGAACGGCTGAAAGCAAGGGGAAACTACAGCCGTTATTTTTCCCGAGGACATGCAGCTCTACTGTATGGAAATATGATGATGGCATCCTCTTGGGTAAAATATTCCAGAGGAAATTAGTCCCCCATTCGGATCTCCGGGCGGGGACTACTCAGGAGGATGTGATCATCAGGAGAGACAGTACTGGCATTCTACGGGTCGGAGCGTGGAATGTTAGATCCCTTAATCGAGTAGGAAAATTAGAAAATTTAAAAAGGGAAATGGATAGGTTGAAGTTAGATATAGTGGGGATTAGTGAAGTTCGGTGGCAGGATGAACAGGATTTCTGGTCAGGTGAGTATAGGATTATAAATACAAAATTAATTGGAGGTATCACAGGAGTAGGATTGATAATGAATAAGAAAACAGGAATGCGGGTAAACTACTATGACCAGCACAGTGATCGCATTATCATTGTCAAGATAGATACGAAGCCAACACCGACAACAGTAGTACAGGTTTATATGCCAACTAGCTCTGCCGATGATGAGGAAATCGAAGAAATATATGAGGAGCTAAAGGGAATTATTCAGACAATTAAGGGAGAGGAAAACTTAATTGTTATGGGCGTCTGGAATTCGGTAGTAGGACAAGGAAGGGAAGGTAAGATAGTAGGTGAATATGGTCTGGGCAAAAGGAATGAAAGAGGAAGCCGCCTGGTAGAATTTTGCACAGAACATAATTTAGTTATTACAAACACCTGGTTTAAGAATCACAAAAGAAGGTTGTACACGTGGAAGAGACCAGGAGACACCGGGAGATACCAGATAGATTTTATAATGGTAAGACATAGATTTCGGAACCAGGTTTTAAATTGTACGACATACCCAGGGGCAGATATAGACTCTGACCATAACTTGTTGGTTATGAACTGTAGGCTGAAACTGAAGAAACTACAAAAAGGTAGGAAAATAAGGAGATGGGACTTGGATAAATTGAAGGAACCTGAAGTTCTTAAAAATTTCAGAGGGAGCTTTAGGCAACAATTGACAGAAACAGGGGAAAATAAAACAGTAGAGGAGGAATGGGTAAAATTGAGAGATGAAATAGTGAAGGCAGCAGAGGACAAAATAGGTAGGAAGGCAAGACCTGCAAAAAATCCTTGGATATCACAGGAGATATTAAATTTAATCGATGAAAGGAGAAAATATAAAAATGCAGTAAATGAAACAGGCAAAATGGAGTACAGACGACTAAGAAATGAGATTGGCAGGAAGTGCAAAATTGCTAAGCAGGAGTGGTTAGAAGGCAAATGCAAGGATATAGAAGAATGTATAAATAGGGGGAAAATAGATACAGCCTACAGGAAAATAAAAGAAACATTTGGAGATAAGAAAAACAGCTCTATGAATATCAAGGACACTGATGGAAAACCAGTTCTCAGCAAAGAAGGGAAAGCTGAAAGGTGGAAAGAGTATATAGAAGGGCTCTATGAAGGAAATGAACTTCGAGACAATATTGTAGGAAGGGAAGATGATGTAGATGAAGATGAAATAGGAGACACTGTACCGAGAGAAGAATTTGACAGAGCCCTGAAAGACCTAAGTCGAAACAAGGCCCCTGGAGTAGATGACATTCCCTCAGAGCTACTGAAGTCTCTGGGAGAACCAGCCATGTCAAAATTGTTTCACCTGGTGTGTAAGATGTATAAGACAGGTGAAGTACCCTCAGACTTTAAGAAAAATGTTATAATCCCCATTCCAAAGAAAGCAGGTGCAGACAGGTGTGAAAACTACAGAACCATCAGTTTAATAAGTCAGGGTTGCAAAATATTAACACGAATTATATACAGGAGGATGGAAAAGCTGGTAGAAGCCGACCTCGGGGAAGATCAGTTTGGGTTCAGGAGAAATGTAGGAACACGGGAGGCAATACTCACTTTACGTCTTATCCTAGAAGATAGATTAAGAAAAGGCAAATCTACATTTCTAGCTGTTGTAGATTTGGAGAAGGCTTTTGACAATGTTGATTGGAATAAACACTTTCAAGTTCTGAAGCAAGCAGGAGTAAAATATAGGGAGCGTAAGGTTATTTACAACTTGTACAAAGACCAGACAGCGGTTGTCAGAGTTGAAGGGCATGAAAGGGATGCAGTGGTTGGGAAGGGAGTAAGACAGGGTTGTAGCCTTTCTCCATTGTTATTCAATTTGTACATTGAGCAAGCTATAAAGGAAAGCAAGGAGAAATTTGGAGAAGGAATTAAAGTTCAGGGTGAAGAATTAAAAACTTTGCGTTTTGCCGACGACATAGTAATTCTGTCAGAGACAGCAAAGGACCTGGAAGAGCAGTTAAACGGAATGGACAGTGTGTTGAAAGGTGCATATAAGATAACAAGAGTAAAACTAGGGTAATGGAGTGCAGTGTAAGAAAATCAGGTGATGCTGAAGGAATTAGATTGGATAACGAAGCAATAAAGGATGTAGATGAATTTTGTTACTTGGGCAGTAAAATAACAAATGATGGTCGCAGTACAGAGGATGTAAAATGCAGAATGGCAATGGGTAGAAAAGCGTTCTTGAAAAAGAGAAATTTGTTAACATCGAATATTGATTTAAGCCTAAGGAAGTCCTTTCTGAAGGCATTTGTATGGAGTGTGGCCTTGTATGGGAGTGAGACATGGACGATAAACAGTGCGGACAGGAAGAGGATAGAGGCTTTTGAAATATGGTGCTACAGAAGAATGCTGAAGATTAGGTGGGTGGATCGCGTTACTAATGAGGAGGTAATGAACAGAATTGGGGAGAAAAGAAATTTCTGGCATACCTTGACTAAAAGAAGGGATCGATTGGTAGGACACATTCTTAGACATCAAGGAATTGTGAATTTAGCATTGGAGGGAAGTGTGTGGGGTAAAAACTGCAGAGGAAGACCAAGAGATGGATACATTAAGCAGATTCAGACAGATGTAGGTTGCCGTTCTTATGTGGAGATGAAGAGGCTTGCTCAGGATAGGTTATCGTGGAGAGCTGCATCAAACCAGTCTCCGGACTGAAGACCACAACAACAACAACAACAACTCAACCACAAAGTCTCACCATAGATTGATGTTACATACCCACTAATATCTGCAAATAATATCTGCTGTACGTTATTTACAATAGTGAATGTAGCCAGTATTGTTGCAAACATATTTCACCACCTTCTATAAAAAGTTTTAAAATCTACATAAATGTATACTATATTAGAGAGTTAGTCCAGTTTTAAATTGAGTTATATTCCCAGTAGAAATGAATTCAGGTGAACTGCAGTTTAAATGTGGTATATTTCATTTAAAATTTCCAGACTCATAGGCCGCAGTAGAATTGTAAAACTTTCCCCTCACATTTCATCTTCACTGCTGAAGACATCCTCAAAGGTAAAATGGTGAAATGTGATCAGAACTTGAAGGAGCATTGTATATACAGATGATGTAGAAGGCACTACTTTAGCTCTGAGGATGTCTTCCGCAACCGAAGATGACACACTAGGTGAAAGTTTTACAATTTGACCACGGAAATTTTAAATGAAGTTAGCATTGGACCTGAACGCTTAGGTAGTATGTTGAAATGTGGTATATGTTTATAAACAGCAAATTTATGCTTTATATATTCCCATGATTTGCAACACGATGAAATTAACTCCCACTTACCACTCATCTCCCCACATTTTTTCCGGTTCTCAGCTCAACTGTGTTCAAGAACAGACGCAATTGTTGATCATCCAGCTATTATTAAACTCCAGGAAGGAGTCAACAATATTTTTGAGAATGATAGGTTGCTACTCACCACAGAGATGTCTCGATGAGCCATAGAAAGGCACAAATAACAGAATACAACTTATTAAATAGCTTTTGCTGTTATGGCCTTCATCAGATGGTGAAAACACACACACACACACACACACACACACACACACACACACACAAACAAACAACTGCAGTCTCCAGCCGTAGCCAGACTGCGGGATCTAAGACAGCCGATATGAAATCAACCAGTAGTGCAGCTGAGGCGGCGGCACAGAGAAGGAAGGCAGAGGAAGGATGACAGTGGAAGTGGCAGAATACACCAATGCCATGTGATTGGCAGGGAGGAAGGGAAGGAAAAGACTGGAGTGTGTGGCAGAATGGAAGATGTTCGGGAGGCTAGAGAGCAGGCAGGAAACGGAAGGGGACGAGTCGTGGGAATGGAACTAGTGAAGGTTTAGGCCTGGGGGCTTGCGGGAGTGTAGAATATATTTTGGGGAGAGTTCCCACCTGTAAAATTCAGAAAATCTGGTGTTTGTGGAGAGGATCCAAAAGGCAGAGACTCTGTGGCAGTGTAAAATGAGCCACATCATGCAGGGCTGCATGCTCTGCAAGATGATTGTCCGCCTGTCTCCAGGCATAATGGCTCAAAGCCATTTAGTAAACTGTATTCTGTTGTGTTTGTCTTTCTGCAGCTCATGGAGACGTCTCTGTGGAGAGTAGCAGTATATCTTCTTAAAATTATTATTACACAATTTAAAAATGAACAATTCAGAAGCAGTAGCTTAGTCTGCATTTCGAATGTTTATTGTAATAAAACAGTTGTCTTTTAATTTGGTAAATATTGCATTTGTAGAGCATGATGTTGGGAAGTCATTTGTACAAAGTATAGATACCTGAGGAATGCCTCTAGCATATTTTTTTCACTGTTGATTTTTATTGTTCCAATTTTCATTCATTTCACTGCTGACAATTGGATTGAAATATACTGTGACTTATGTAAATCACAATGACTATATGTATCAGATAAGATTACTATAGTATTTGTGAAAATGTTTAGAACGAGAACAATCTTTTATGAAAATTTTAAAATTAGGAGTTACAAAACCAAATATGGAGTCTGATACATTCCAAGAAAGTATATTTGTAGTGAATTCAACATTAATAGAGAGCATTATCACCATCTGTTTCTATTAAGCATCAAATTCTAATGTGCAGCAGATGATTAGGTAATTTAAAACACAGGTTTTTTGCTGGAAAATGAGCAATCCAGTCAATGAATGTAACCTAGCCAAACTTTTGTATGGGAACAGACCTTGAAAGTTGTTTGACACATTCAATACCACATGTGCATAACTAAAACACATGTTCAAGGGTGTGAACAGAATAATATGAACATCTAAAATAGACACAATAATACAGAGTTGTCCCACCATTGGATTTCAAAACAGCTACAACAAGGTTACTCTAAAATTCCCCACAACAACAGTTCAACTGTGTTGAGATAAGGTGATTTTGCTTTCCACAGGATAAGTCTGACAATTATCTGATACTGTAGAAAGCAAGCCTGGACGTTTTGGTTGTGTGTGAGGGGAACGTCATCAGTTTGGAAAGTGGCAGTGTTTGTTAGCAACAGGTTTCTCAAAGGAAGTAATTGTTGTTGAGGATTGCATGATAGACATTCACAGTTACCCCACCAGTGAGAGTAATGAGAGAAACAGTTGAATGCCACAATACAGATGCCAAATCATGAATGAAATTCCCCATGCTTGACTGTATGAACAAGGAATGCTATAGCATAAGCTTCTTTCAGGATTTGTGATATATAAGCTCAATTGTTTGGAGGAAGGAACATAAAAGCTGAATCATCGGACCACACCACATACTTCCAGTCATCAGGAGCCCAGGTTTTATGATTGTGAACCACTTCCTCCACAGTCTTTGCCATGTTAGTTTTATCTTTTCTGACCATATCAATCATAATGCTGATTGATTCTTGTCAGTTAACTTTGGACTTTACCTTATATTCCTGTTCACCAATGATGTTTTACCTTGTTTTGCGCACATTGTCATTACTGAGAACACTATCGCTTATGAAATGTTAAACAGCACAGTCATTTTTATGACAGATGATTCCCACTAACTGTACACCATCCAGCTGGCCTCTTTGGAAGTCTGACAGATCACACATCTCACCGATCATTTGTGTTGGAGGATGCAGAACAAAATATATAATATCCTGCAACATAATGTCCAAGACTTCACACATCAATTATGCACTGTGTTGCATCTCAGTGTTAAAAAGTACATAGTGGTGCCAAATGACAATGAATTGTAGTATGTGCTGCATGGTATTCATATTATTTTGTCCACCCCCTGCACTACCAACCTAGGTTTGGTGCCAGCCTTTTTTAAGTAACAGTTGGACATAATCAGCAGATTTAGTACCAGAATCAGAGAATTCGCTATTCTTGAACTTACAAGATAACTTTCTGATGATATTCACACTGACATCAAATTCACACTCCACTGTCTTACTTCAGTCCACAAACTCAATTCAGAGAAGTTACAAAAATCATGAAATCACTTATATTCAGATACTAGTTTGGTTATGAGGTAATTTCAATCCAAAAGATTGGTATCTTGCGCTGTTTCGGTACTGTGAATATAGAGTTTATCTTTGCAACTATTCCATGGGTGAAGGTGTATTTCATGAAAGACTGAATTACACAATAGTGACATATACTCACAAAAGTAGAGATAAGCAACTGATCTCTATTCACAGAAACTCATTCCTACTTTTCATGTTCTTAAAATACTTTTGGCACAGTAGCTGGTTCTTGATTTCAGTTCAAGGATCGAATTGATACAGCTCTTCATTCTAGTAATATCCTGATCAAGCCTCTTAGTACCTCCACTATCAATAAAACTTAATCCGTGTGAACCTGCTTACTGTGGTGAAGCATGGTGTCCCTCCAAAGTGTGTAACACCGCGACAAAAAAAGATAATTACACACACACAAACACTTTCCTCCACTTCACAAAGTGTGCCCTATTAACTCATCCCTTCTTTTAGCTGATTTGTGCCATATGTTCCCTTTCGTCTGATACTGATTCGGTACCTCTCATCAATTATGTGATTTACACATCTAAATATTAGCATTCTACTGTAGCACCACATTTGTAAATCATCTATTATCTTCTTGTGTGAACTGTTTATCTCCTATATTTCATTTCTGTAAAAACAATTACATTCATGAAAGAGAACTTAATGTTAATTTTAACTTAAGCTATAACTTTACGTAAATGAACACACAAATGGCGATGTATGAAAGGCAAATCACAGGTTTGACTACTGGTAGGTACAAATATTCACATGACCAACTGAATGTTCATTTATATCAAATGAAAGATTAAATCAAAAGCATTAGATTCATAGCATTTAAAGATGAAATTTGTAAAAAAAAGAGGGGGGGGGGATGGAGAGGAGAAGAGGAAGAAAATGAGAAGTACTTGCTTTTATTTTGATCGTTAACATACAATGAGTACCAAAACTTTATGATGTTTGCAGGAGACTTACACCTATCCTTGACATGTGCAAGACAACATCACCATCCAATTTCTTAGTCTCTTTGTATTTGATACCGTTTTGGCAATCCTCAAGATTTCTAGTTATTTTACCATTTTAGGTCTTTTACATCCTGAGGCATCTATACTTTGGCTTTTACTCTATTTTGTGTCACTTTATTCACATAGTTATTTGGATTTTTGTCTTTCAAGCTCATTGAAGACCACATGTGCCCACAATGCTTTTCTGTAAATTAGTATATAAAATAAACCAGGATGTCTGTGATGAAACACAAATTCTGACTCACCTATAAATATATACAGGTTTTGATTGACCATCTCTCCAAATTCGTGACATTGCTTGTAAGTCTGTGGCTGGATTCCAATCTGAATCGAAGAGAATAAGACGTGATGCTCCAGTGAGGTTGAGTCCAATTCCACCAGCACGAGCACTTAAAAGGAAGATAACTAAAGCATGGAATTATTATCAGAAGAAAAATTTTTAGGGAACAAAATTATAATTATATTTCAAATTACTTTATGTTTACATATCATACAAGTAAAAATACCTCTAGCGGTCAAGTTGTTGGTACTTGCTGAAAGGTACCCAAATGCCCCCCCCCTCCCTGCCCCAATCCAGATTGATACATTTGCATTTAACAAATTAATTAACTCAACTTCTTTGACTGAAAGGGAGTATGGACCCTTGTGTTAGAGTCAAATTTTATACAAATTAACTGCCTTGATAAACAGGATTTGGTTGCACAAACATCCGCAACTTAGTAGAGTTGGCACAGTGGAAACAGTGGAAGGAGAATACGCTTCAATTGCACAATTGTATTCTTACGTCACATAGAACCAGTTTCATGCATATTAAATACCATCATCAGGCATTTAACCAAATCACAAGCCATGATACTGCAGCCAACGGGAGCCACTGGACTCTTATTTGCGGCAACTAAGAGTCCAATACCTACCATTGACAGTATGCACCGGCCTCATGACAGCTCAGCGGTTACAATTCATGCCACTGACATCAGTGCAGCTAAATAACTGCACACTACCAGCCACATTTATCAAGTATAGTACAGGAAGAATTTGCTTTAATTGCACAATTATTTTATCACGTTACATCCCATCATCAGGTGGCTAAGCAAATCACAAACTGTGAGGCTGCTGCATGCTGTCGACGGAAGATGTTGGACACCACTTGCGGACCACACAATGTGGTAAACTCAGACACCATGCTGAATGGTATGTTTGAGGCTGTAATCACCAAAAGTAGGTTTGGGAAATTAGTGCAAAGTTCTCTTTACAGATAAATGTCATGGATATCTGATGCCAGATGACCATTGATAAAGAGACCAGACATCCCTTTTTCAATGGGAGAATCCCATTTTACAACCTGCAGTCCGGGTGTCCCAATAGATTTTGTTGGGATGCCTCATTGTCCCTTTTTGTTAAAAAGTAACACCTATTTTTCATTCTCTGTGCTAAATACAGTATTTAAATATTTATGTTAATTACTGTATGTACAGTAGATAGAAAACAAACACATACACAATTCTAAATTTTCAGCCGCGGCCTTCCTGAGTAAGAGGACACTCATCCACACAGTCATTCAGGCACACTCATCCACACATGTCAGCCATCTCTGGCTGCCCAACACAGTCTGGCTACAAGGCAAGTGGAAGGGGTGTGAGTGGGGAGAGGGAAGGGGGAAGGAGCAGAGGAGGAGGGGAAGTGGAGAGGGAAGATAAGAGTGGGGATACAACAAGCAGAGGCGATGTCAGCAGAAAATGAGATGCAGTATGAAAATGAGTGGTATATATAGAAATCAAAAACAAAACAATAAATAAATAAATAAATAAAAAATGGAAGCACACAGTATGAAAAGGGCCTTTAACCCAACATATCACTATCCTGGATGTTAATCTGCATATCTCTGACGGCTCCATCCACACCTCTGACCACATCAAACCCACCAACTCTCAAGAATACCTTCACTTTGACAGCTGCCATCTTTTCCATATCAAAAAATCCCTCCCATATAGCCTCACCACCCATGTAAGGCGTATGTGCAGTGATTAGAACTCCCTTAACCATTATGCCGAAAGCCGCACAAAGGCCTTCACAGACAGAAATTATCCACCAGACCTAGTCCATAAACAGATTCGCCGTGCCATATCTTCACACACCAGCGTTCCTCCCTCCAACCCTACTAACAGCCACAAAGGAGTGCCCCCCTTGTCACCCAATGCCATCCTGGACTGGAACAACTAAACCATATCCTACATCAGGGCTTTGATTACCTGTCAACATGCCCTGAAATGAGAGACATCCTACCTAAGATCCTCCCAACCTCCCTAAAGTGGTGTCCCATTGCCCACCCAACCTCCAAAACATCCTATTCCATACCTATGCCACTCGTAATCCCAACCCCTTACCACAGGGATCATATCCCTGGGAAAGGCCCTGATGCAAAACCTGCCTAATCCTCCCACCCAGAACTTCCTATTACAGTCCCATCACAGGCTTTTCCTACCCCATCAGAGGTCAGGCCACCTGTGAAAGCAGCCATGTAATATACCGACTCTGCTGCAATCAATGCTCTGCATTCTACATTGTAATGACAACTAACCAGCTCACCATCAGGATGAATGGCCACTGTCAAACTGTGGCCAAGAGTAATATGGACTATCATGTGGCGCAGCGTGCAGAGCAGCACAACACCTTGGACTTTAACAGCTGTTTCACCACCAGAGCCATCTGGATTCTCCCCTCCTCCACCAGCTTTTCTGAACTACAGAGATGGGAGTTATCCCTACAGCACATGCTATGGTCCTGCAATCCTCCTGGCCATAACCTCAGATAACCTAACATCCTACATTCCATGCCCCACAGTCCCCATCCCTCTCATCCTACATTTCCTTCCAATTCATACCCCTGAAGAAGCTGCCAGCGGTGGCGAAAGCTTGAATGTTTGTGTGTTTTATGTTTCTATCGACGAGCCTGTAATTTGGGTAAGTCAAACAATCTTTATTTTATACTTATATATTCCTGCTAGGAATTTTTTCCTCTCATTTTTCTCCTGACATTACTTCTGCTTGTTGTGTCCCCACCCTTCTCTTCCCTCTCCACTTCTTCCCCACCTCCACTCCTTCTGTTTGCCATGTAGTCAGACTGTGTTGGGCGGCCAGAGATGGCTGATGTGTGTGGTGTGTGGATGAATGTGCCTGAGTGATTGTGTGGATGAGTGTTCTCTTTCTGAGGAAGGCCGCGGCCAAAAATTTAGAATTTTGTGTGTGTGTGTGTGTGTGTGTGTGTTTGTGTGTTTGAGTGTCTTGTGTCTGTGGGAGGTTCAACGTTCGTCTTTATGGTGAGTTGTTCCCTATCTACATAATATTATTATTAACATTCCTTACTGGACCTTCCATTGTTGTTATGTGAATAATTGTTGCACAAATGTTACCAATGGGAAATATCGATTACGAAAAATCAATCAAAATATTGTAAGGCATAGCAGGTAGATCAAGAGGCTCACCATAACACATGCCACATCATTTACCATGCTGTTCCATTTGACTGTTCACAGCAACCGACCATGTTCTGCGGAGCAGAGAGTGCTAGCACAGAGCTCACAAACTAAAACAGCCAGGTCTAAATGCTCACACATTGACACTGTATTGCTTTCCGCACTTCATTTCAACAATTCAATTCCACTCTCTTGGTGACAGTTTTAGTGGCATGTGCGTTGTTTCAGTACTTTTATGAGCAATTCAAAGTATGTGTTCAATACGACATTGCAACAAAGGTATCTGGGCCTATAGCATAGGACTTGCAATATAGATTTTTTTTAATTAATTTGCAATAATTAGGCTTAAATCGACAAATTCTAAGTATTTTTTAAGTATACTTTCATTTATATAATAGGTATGCATCCATACAGAAAACATGGTCTGATTCTAATGTTCATTGCACTGTTTGTAACACCGACTTCAGTTTGAATCATGAAGGAGCAACATTATGAAAATTCTAAATTCCAGTACACAAAGTAAGTAAGCAAGCATCTTTGAGAAGCGCAACTTCATTGTTCTGAGCGAATTCAGCAAGAGGCTGTGAATTCCACTAAGATTACTACATAAGAGATGAAAATCACAGTTTTCAATTTACACCTCTACATCTACATACATACTCCGCAATCCACTGTAAGGTGTGTGGTGGAGGGTACACTGTACCACTACTAGGCATTTCCTTTCCTATTCCAATCAAATGACTGTACTTCAAAATTAGTAAGAAACTGGTTTTAACAGAAATTCTTTTGTGGTTGCATGGAAACTGAGGCCATTGTAACAAACATATTTGCCCCTCATTCTTGTGAAATGATCTAAAAAGAATTGCAGGACGTCAGTTATGTTACAATGCTTACAGTGCTTTTAATTACAGAGAGAAAAAGATTTTTCCTGTTATGACCAGATACTGAGTAATGTGTTTGCTGAAAACAACCTAGGAAAATAATTGTGTTGTGTGTTAATAACACCAACAGTAA
Source organism: Locusta migratoria (assembly GCA_026315105.1). Lineage (NCBI taxonomy): Eukaryota > Metazoa > Arthropoda > Insecta > Orthoptera > Acrididae > Locusta > Locusta migratoria. The sequence continues at coordinate 307,171,681 of CM048746.1, forward strand.
CTTTGATCGGGTAGCATGTACTGGAATATTTTTCACAAATGGTAATGAATCTTGAAATGCTTAGGGGTTGGATAAACAGCACAAACAGTACACAACACAACTAAGACTGCTGTGGACTGTTTACTATCAATGGAGAAAGAGATGTTCACAATATTTACTATCATTTTCACATATAGACTATGTGGACAGAATCACTGAAGGATATTGTCAGCTTTTCTGGGATTCAGTACAGGAAATTATTAGGTTATGGTAACACTAGACGCTTAGTGTCAATGGCAGCACTTGGAAGAGTTTCTAATGAAGCATGTCGGGATTTACTCCCATCTGCTTGCATAACTGAACCTCCTGATACCAATGTTGCATAATAATAGGTACCAATCTAATTAGTCTATTATCATTTTATTTTCCACAACTTTTGTAATTATTTTTTCTAATGTGTCTAGCTGAAGTTATTTTCTATTATTTGGTATTGCAGAGATTTGTTTAATTAGAAAGTATCAATTAGTTCATGCAAGAGGCATATTGTTGTAGGTCATTATTAGGCTAATTAGTATGTTTGATAAAATAAATTAAATTCTTTCCTCATAATATTAAAATAGGTATAATTATGTTCCACAATTAATGTTAGGAAAGTTGTGCACTCATTAGTTCCTGTATAATTACCATTTATCTTAAAAGCATTGTTTAGAAACATATTTAATTATATTAATAGGCAAAGAAATATTAATATAACCAAGACTTGTACCTCAATTTACTCAATATTATTTGCACTATCTTTTACTATAGCCAGTTGCATGTAATTGTTTACTTTTCTATTACAATTAGTTTAATGTACTCAATTAACAATATATAACTTTCAGTGAAATTGTTTGGATGATATCAATGTAAACGAGCCTTGTTTCATGATGTATGTGGGGCACAGTCCACTTCACTTTGAATTCCGATTATGAACAATCAGTGTTAGTCATGATTAACAGCTAATTCTTCATATTCGTGTCGCACTAAATGTACACTTTGAATGTTTGTATCCAAACACGAATGGTGAAAATTTGTATCATTGATTTGTGCCTACTGGGTTGTAGTGACTCTCATTAATGAAACTTCTAACCTGGCCATAAATGGGGACAATTGGACACTAATGATTTGCCTCATATAATTTTAGACAGTAGAACTTCAAGAGGCAACAAACTACGACCCAGCAACATCACATGTTATTGTACTTTTTGAAGGACTGCGGTCCTATTTTCTTGCTCAGAAAAAATATCCAGTGTTAATCAAATGTTTTATTCTTATATATATATTTATTTATTCCATTTCTACACATCCAAGCCCCAACTCTCCACCAGGTAGTTCTCTGAGTAGAAGGTGAGAATACAACACTTTCCAAATTGAAAGAAAATATGGCTGATAAAAAGGGAGAACAATTTTATCCCATGTGTTGTAAAATGTGCTTTGCACGAAAGTGAGGTGAAAGCACAGGATTTCCAAAGAGTAGCTAATTTTTGATATGGTTAATGTATTGAATACCCAACATTAGGTCTGTGTGAATGTGTGGGTGTGTGTGCATTTGTTTACCCTCCATTTTTCCCCCAAAGTAAGTCTTTCCTGTCCCGGGAATGGAATGGCTCCTTACCCCCTTCCTTAAAACCCTCATCATTTCCTTTTCCCTCTCCTTCCCTTCTGCCTGATGAAGCAGCTAGGCTGCGAAAGCTAGCGTTTGTGTGTGTGTGTGTGTGTGTGTGTGTGTGTGTATTCATTTATGTATTTGTGATGCTGTTACGCCTGTGCTCCTTCGCCTGGTGAGTAATCTTCGTCTATTTTTTATATTCAACATTATGGACAAATAGTTTTGAAGCATATGAGAAATTTTATGGATCTTTCTTGAAAATATTCTAAAATGGAGTGATGTTGAAGTATGTATGCCAATGATTAGACATGCATCCGTTGAATCAACAGCTATCTCAGATAATGCCATTTTCAGTAAATTTGTTTATGTCAAGCAATGTGCTACTGCAGACACAATTACTCAATGGAATAATAAGCGAAGAGAAGTTCACTTGAGATAGGTAGAGAAGTTTCAGTATTTCGCCTCTCTGATCATCAATCTGTAACTTTTCTAAGGTAGCATAATTTGGATTATCACTGCCAGGTACAAATGCACCTCTGGAAAGAATTTTTGTGAGAATGAACAAAATACGGACATCAGAAAAAATGCAGTTGAAAGTTGAAACTGTGAAAGTGTTGTTGCCTTGAGTTTTTCAAATTACTTGAAGCAGAATCAGGAACTCCTGGGGAAAAAAAGTCATTCTTCAGACCAATATGTCTAATAAATAACAATTTTTTGTGTTAATAATGGATAACAGATAACAAGTTGAACCTCCCCTCCACCACTAGCTCTTCTGAATTGTGCAGATGGAAGTTGTCTCTTCAACACATATTATGGTAGTGCAACCACCTGATGTGTAAAATGAATAAGACAGGCTATACACTCTCAGACTTAAAAACGAAGAAAAAAGTAATTATCCCTATTCCAAAGAAAAAGGTGCAGACAGATGTGAAAATTACAGAACCACCAGTTTAATAAGTCATGGTTGCAAAATTTTAACACGAATTATTTACAGAAGTATGGAAAATCTAGTAAAGCTGATCTCAGGGAAAATCAGTTTGGATTCAGGGAAAATGTAAGAACACAGAAGGCAGTACTCACTTAAGACTTATCTAAGAAGATAGATTAAGGAAAAACAAACCTGCATTTCTAGATTTTGTAGATTTGGAGAAAGCTTTTGAAACTGTTGATTGGAATATACTCTTTCAACGCCCGAAGTCAGCATGGGTCCAATGTAGGGAACGGAAGATTGTTTACAACTTGTACAAAAGCCAGACTGCAGTTATTAGAATCAAAGGGCATGAAAAGGAATCATTGGTTAGCAACAGAGTAAGACACGATTGTAGTATTTCTTCAATGATATTCAAACTGTACATCAAGCAAACTATGAAGGAAAGAAAGGAAAAATTTGGAGACAATGTTGAAGGTCTTGGTGAAGAAATAAAAACATTGCATTTTACTGATGACATAGTAATTCTGTCACAGACAACAAAGGACTTGAAAGAGCAACTGAACAGAAAGGACAGTGTGTTGAAACGAGTGTATATGAAGAACATTAACAATAGAAAAACAAGGGTAATGGAATGCAGTCTAAGAAAATTAGATAATGCTGAAAGAATTAGATTACGTAACAAAAACAATGAAGGCAGTAGACAAGTTTTGTTACTTGAGCAGTAAAATAGCATATAATGGTTGCAAAACAGAGGGTATAAAATGCAGACTGACAAGGGAAGAAAAGTGTTTTTGAAAAATGGAAGTTTACTAACATCGAATATTACTGTAAGTGTAATAAAGTCTCTTCTGAAGGCATTTGTATGGAGTATTGCCTTGTACAGGAGTGAAACGTGGATGATAAATAGTTCACACAGAAAGAGGGTAAAGGCTTTTGAAATGTGGTGCTACAGAAGAATGCTGAAGATTAGATGGGTAGGTCACATAACTAATGAGGTGGTACTGAACAGAATTGCGGAGAAAAGGAATTTCTGGCATACATTGATCAAAAGACGGGGTCAGTTGGTAGGACACATTATTAAACATCAAGGAATCATTAATTTTGCATTGGAGGGAAGTGTGTGGGCGTAAAAATCACATAGGGAGAACAAGAGATGAATATATTAAACAGATTCAAATGGATGTTGGTTGCCATTCTTATGAGGAGATAAAAAGGCTTGCTCAGAATAGAGTAGGGTGGAGAGCTGCATCAAATGAGTCTCCAGACTGAAGACCACAACAACATACTCGCCTCAACCTAAGTTAACTTGAAATCCCTACACCTAACATCCTACTCCCCTTTCCCATTTATTATCCTATATCCCTGCTATCTGTGTCTTCCTTCCAATTGTGTGTCGCCCCTTACAATATCTCCTTCATTATTTTTACTGAAATTTTTTTTTTATTTTTCCTTATTATTTCTATCATTTTAAAACCCCCCTCCCTTCCCATACACCTCTACACCTCCCTATTACCCCATCTTGCCCCTTCTCTTCAATGCTGCATCTCACATTCCCACCTACCAGTGCCTTTACAATCCATCATGAAACACGAAAATTTCCATCATCCCCCTTAACCAGCGATCCTTGCCCCACCACTTCCCTCTTCACTCGCTGTCAAGATGCTTGTAGCACTGGAGTGGCTGGAGATAGTTGTTGTGTTTGTAAATTTGTCTGAATTATTGTGTGAATGTATATGTTTCTTTTTCTGATGAAGGTGATGAATGTAAATTTAAATTGTGTGAATGTGGTTATTTTGTGCCTGTCAGTAGCTCAGTGAATGTCTTTACAGTGAGTTGTTATCTATCTTTCAATATTGACATTCCAATCAGATTTTCCATTGTCAAATTTTGTGAGTTAGGTATAAAACATTGGGGGCATTGAGCTGAGGGAAGTACTTGCCAGCCATTCTATCTCTCTATTGAATAAGGTTGCTACTCAAAGTGCTTACCTCGCAAAAAGAAATTTTTAAGTTATGTTCAGATATAAAACATGATTTTTTGTGGTTTGTTTGTCAATAAATCTGAAGATGTATTGCTTTATTAACATCAATCCACCATAATATTATAGAATACCATGTTTTGTGGGTGATGCAAACTGAAAAACACTGTTTTGATTGTGTGTGTGTGTGTGGGAGAGAGAGAGAGAGAGAGAGAGAGAGAGAGAGAGAGAGAGAGAGAGAGAGAGAGAGAGAGAGAGAGAGAGAGGGAGGGAGGGAGGGAGGGAGGGAGAGAGAGAATTTTGTTGCTATATTTCTAAGTATGGAATCCCTTCACTTGAAGAGTAATAACACACACATGTCAAAGGCAGGGAATTACTTTTAAATACTCACAGCACTTTGAAGAGGCACTGTTGAAATTATCAACAACTGTCTGACGCTGGCTACAAGCTGTAGATCCATCCAGTCGACAATATTTGTAACCACAGTTTTCACACAGTTGTGCCATGAGATCTAAAGTCTGGAACATGATATAACAATGATAACACATCTTTGGGTCAGAAAAGATGCAACAAAGATAAAATTGTTGGCATTTTACTCTGAAATATGATGGCCTGTACACATATGACCATCCTATATTTTTCTTTAGCAGGGTGCTCAGAATTAATTGTACAGTACATACAAGTCTCATCATGTGTCAAAAATGTGTAAATCATGACTTCTTTCCTTTTGCAGCAGACATAAGAACTCTTTGGGGAGTGAAGTGACAACTGAAAATGAATATTAATGCAGTTTTACTTTCTTCTCATAATTAATGCAAAACATTCCCATGAAGTAAGGAAACACCTGATGCAATTAGTGGAATTCAGAAGAACTACAGAGAGTACAAGACATCCACGTCAAGTACTGTAACTAAAAAGACAACTGGAGAATTAAAAATGAAGCACAGAATTAAAAGTAATGTCTTTCACTCATTACTAAAATTTCTTTAAAAAAATGCTAAAGAATTACTGTAAAAAGTAGTATTAAGAGCCAACATATAGAAACACTATGATATTCTTTTGAGAAGAACGTAAGAGTAAGTTGGAAGATAGCATAATTTTTTTTTTTAAATGTTTATCCAAGAGCTAGACTTGGTACATGGTACAAATATGTTTGAAAAACCTGCATATGAAAATACGACTTTTCAGCAGGAGGGGGTGCCATATCTTGGGTTCTTTGATCGCAGAGATAACGGGATCACATATTTTGGATATCCATTAACCTAGTGCCCATTTTTATATCTGCCTGAATATTGGGAATACTGACACTATCTTACAATTCAGTGTTGAAATTTGCTAATCAAGCAAATTGAAGAAATCATGTAGTTCTTACACATTAAATGCAGTCTACATGGGCTTCAAACAGCTCTCTACAATATGAGATGATTAGCACAGCTATCTCAACCAGCTGCACCCATGAGTATCATACCTGCTGTCACCATAGCCACCATTACATGTTGGCCTACCCGACAATAACCGGTGTAGCTTGACCTTGCACCAGACTACACCGCTAAACATCTTAAATTCTCATTAACCTCAATCTGCTTCATACAAAGAGGTCCACTTTCACATAACCAACATGTGAAGATTCCACCAAGTGCGCCGCACCATATCAGTATTTCTTATCCTAATACTGACGAACTCATTAATTTCCTACCAACATTCAAACTACCTTAATAAAGCAATCTGCCTCCGTAGTCTAATGGACAGCATGGTGGGATCCCACCCAAGGGGCCTGGGTTCGATTCCAAATCGGGCCGGAGTATATATTATAGACGAAAAATTCCTAGCAGGGAAAAATTATATATAAAAAATAGACGAAGATTACTCGCCAGGTGAAGGAGCACAGGTGTGTCAGCAGCACAAATAAATTGAATACACACACACGCACGCACACACACACACACACACACACACACAAACGCTAGCTTTCGTAGCCTAGCTGCTTCGTCTGAAGACCTGTAGGCTTTCTACAGTTCTACAGTATGTCTGCCTAAGTGTATTTGCGTCTGTGTAAATGTGTGGGTGTGTGTGTATTTGTTTACCCTCCTTTTTTCCCCCCAAGGTAAGTCTTTCCTGTCCCAGGATTGGAATGACTCCTTATCCACTCCCTTAAAACCCTCATCATTTCCTTTTCCCTCACCTTCCCTTCTGCCTGACGAAGCAGCTAGGCTGCGAAAGCTTGCGTTTGTGTGTGTGTGTGTGTGTGTGTGTGTGTGTGTGTGTGTGTGTGTGTGTGTCTGTGTGTTTATTTGTTGCTATCACTGCCTGTGCCCCTTCGCCTGGTAAGTGTACTTCATCTATTTTTTACGTATATTTTTCCTGTTAGGAATTTTTCCAGCATATTCACTTCACACATCCGTCCACATCAAACCTACCAATAAACAACAGTACCTGCATTATGACAGCTGCCATCCATTCCACATCAAACGTTCTCTTCCTTACAGCTTAGGTCTTCGTGGCAAACGGGTCTGCTCCAGTCCCGAAGCTCTGAACCAGTACACCAATAACCTAATAACAGCTAATCTCCTAATCTGGTAGAGAAGCAAATTGCCAGAGCCACTTCCTCATCCCCCAAATTCAGAACCTTCAACAGAAGAATCCCAGAAGTGCCCCTCTTGTGACCGGCTACTTTCCGGGACTGGAGCGGACTCTCCAGCAAGGATACGACTTCCTTAAATCCTGCCCCGAAATGAGATCTGTCCTTCATGACATCCTTCCTACTCCACCAAGAGTGTCTTTCCGCTGCCCACCTAACCTCCGTAACGTCCTAGTCCACCCCTATGAAATCCCCAAACCACCTTCCCTACCTTCTGGCTCCCACCCTTGTAACTGCCCCCATTGTAAAACCTGCCCTATGCACCCTTCCATCACCACTTACTCCAGTCCCGTAACCCGGAGGGTGTACACGATCAAAGGCAGAGCCACTTGCGATAGTACCCACGTGATCTACCAACTGACATGCCTGCACTGTGAAGCGTTCTATGTGGGAATGACCAGCAACAAACTGTCCATTCGCATGAATGGACACAGGCAGGCAGTGTTTGTTGGTAACGAGGATCACCCTGTGGCTAAACACGCCTTGGTGTACGGCCAGCACATCTTGACACAGTGCTACACTGTCCGTGTTATCTGGATACTTCCCACCGACACCAATCCTTCAGAACTCCGGAGATGGGAAGTAGCCCTTCAGCATATTCTCTCTTCCCGTTGCCCACCTGGTCTTAACCTCTGTTAAATTTGAATTTCCGCCCACCATCTTTAACATCTTAACATCTTTGCCTCAGTTCTCTGGACAGAGCCTCTGCCTCTAGTGGCATCTCTGTCTAACTTCTTAACTTCTTTGGTTTCTATAGTATGTCTGCCTAGGTGTGTTTGCGTCTCTGTGTAAATGTATGGGTGTGTGTGTATTTGTTCACCTTCCTTTCCTTTCCCCAAGGTAAGTCTTTCCTGTCCCGGGATTGGAATGGCTCCTTACCCCCTTCATTAAAACCCTCATCATTTCCTTTTCCCTCTCCTTCCCTTCTGCCTGAAGAAGCAACTGGGTTGCGAAAGCTTGCGCGTGTGTGTGTGTGTGTGTGTGTGTGTGTGTGTGTGTGTGTATTCATTTAGTTATTTCTGTTGCTGTGAAACCTGTGCTCCTTCGCCTGGTGAGTAATCTTCGTTTATTATATATATATATTTTTTTTTTCCTGGTGGGATAAACAAATATAAAAAATAGAAAACGGATGACTTACCAAAAGGACCGGCTAGTCGATAAGGCACAAATAAAATCACACACACACACACACACACACACACACACACACACACACACATACAAGCTTTCGCAACCGTTGGTGGCTTCGTCAGGAAAAGAGGAAGAAAGGAGAGGAGAAAGGGAAGGATATGGGTTTTAATGAAGTGGAACAGGAGGCATTCCAAACCCTAAGGTAAGTCCTTCCACTCCTGGGATTGGAAAGACTCCTTTTCCACTTCCTTAAAACCCATATCCTTCCCTTTCTCCTCTTCTTTCTTCCTCTTTTCCTGACAAAGCGACCAACGGTTGTGAAAGCTTGTATGTGTGTGATTTTATTTGTGCATATCGACGAGCCGGTCCTTTTGGCAAGTCATCCGTTTTCTATATCTGTAAAAAAAATAGATGAAGCCTGGCTGGCTTTTTACAGTATGTCTGCCTCAGTGTACTTGCATCTATGTTAATGTGTGGGTGTGGGTGTATTTGTTTACCCTCCTTTTTTTCCCCCAAGGTAAGTCTTTCCTGTCCCGGGATTGGAATGACTCCTTACCCACTCCCTTAAAACCCTCATCATTTCCTTTTCCCTCTCCTTCCCTTCTGCCTGACGAAGCATCTAGGCTGCTTTTGTGTGTGTGTGTGTGTGTGTGTGTGTGTGCGAGTGTGAGTGTGAGTGTGAGTGTGTGTGTGTGTGTGTGTGTGTGTGTGTGTGTGTGTGTGTGTGCGTGTTTATTTGTTACTATCACTGCCTGTGCTCCTTCGCCTGGTAAGTAGACTTCATCTATTTTTTTTTTTTTTTTTTTTTACAGATATTTTTCCCGTTAGGAATTTTTTCCTCTATAATATATATACCCTAAGCACAACTTGCCGATAGACACATAAAATACAAATAAAAACGTCTGAAAAATAAGACTGACAGGAAGTGCAGACTGGCTAAGCAGGGGTGGCTAGAGGACAAATGCAGAACCGTAGAAGAATGCAAAACTAGGGGAAACATAGATACAGCCTACAGGGGGAAAAAAGAGATATTTGGAGACAAGAGAAGCAGCTGTATGAATATCAAGGACTCAGACAGGAAACCAGTACTAAGCAAGAGGGGAAAGCTGAACTGTGGAAGGAATATATAGAGGGCCTATACAAAGGAAAGCACTACTTTAGAGATGGAAGACGAAGTGGAGGAAGATGAGATAGGAGATATGCTAATGCAAGAAGAATTTGACAGAGCGCTGAAGGACCTGAGTTGAAACAAGGCCCCTGGAGTAGATGATATTCCGTCTGAACTGCTGATGTCATTAGGAAAGCAAGTCGTGAAAAAATTGTATCATCTTGTATGCAAGATGTATGAGACAGGGGAAATACCCTCCAACTTCAAGAAGAATTATGTAATTCCAATTACAAAGAAAGCAAGTGCGCACAAGTGTGCAAATAACAGAACTATCAGTTTAATAAGTCATGGATGCAAAATACTAACACAAATTATTTACATACGAATGGAAAAACCTGTGGAATCAGACTTCGGGGAAGATCAGTTTGGAATTAGGAAAAATGTAGGAACACGGGAGGCAATACTCACATTATGACTTATCTTAAAAGATAGGCTAAGGAAAGGGAAACCTACGTTTTTAGCGTTTGTCAATTTGGAGAACGCTTTTGACAATGTCGACTGGAATACACTCTTTCAAATTCTGAAGGTAGCGGGGGTAAAATATAGTGAGCCAAGAGTTATATTCAACCTATACAAAAACCAAACAGAGATTATTAGAGTGGAAGGGCAAGAAAGCGACGCAGAGGTTGGGAAGGGAATAAGACAGGGTTGTAGCTTCTCCCCAATGTTGTTCAATCTGTTCATTGAGCAAGAGGTGAAGGAATGGAAGGAGAAATATGGAGAGGGAATTAAAGTGCAGGGAGAAGAAATAAAAACTCTGCAGTTTGCCAATGAGATAGTAATTTTGTCAGAGACTGCAAAAGGATCTGGAAGAGCAACTGAATGGAATGGACAGTGTCTTGAAAGGAAGATATAAGATGAACATTAACAAGAGTAAAACAAGAGTAATGGAATGGAATGTCAGAAAATCAGGTGATCCTGAAGGAATTACATTAAGTAAGGAGACAATAAAACTAGTAAATGAGTTTTGTTATTTGTGTAGCAAGATAACTTCTGATGTCCGAAGTAAAGGAGATATAAAAAGCAGAATGGCTATGGTAAGAAAAGCGTTTTTAAAGAAGTGAAACTTGTTAACATCCAATATTAATTTAAATGTTAGGCAGTCCTTTCTGAAAACATTTGTCTGGAGTGTAGCATTGTATGGGAGTGAAACGTAGACGATTAGAAGTTCAGATAGAAAGATGATAGAAGCTTCTGAAATGTGATGCTACAGACGAATGATGAATATTAGATGGGTAGATCACGTAACTAATGAGAAGGTTCTTAACCAAATCGGGTAGAAAATAAGTTTCTGGCATATCCTGACTACTAAGAGAAGGGATAGATTGGTTGGACACATTCTGAGACATCAAGGGATTGTCAACTTAGCATTAGAAGGAAGTGTGTGGGGTAAAAATTGTAAAGGGAGACCGAGGGACGAACACAGTAAGCAGATTCAAAAGGGTGTAGGCTGTCAAACATATTCTCAGATGAAGAGTCTTGCCCAGGACAGGGCAGCGTTGAGAGCTGCATCAAACCAGTCTGCGGGCTGAATATCACAACAACAGAAAAAAATCGCTTTTGGTTTTTCCTAAAGTTTCATACTTTCCAAGTGACTTTTCCAAATTTTTATTTTACGCGAACCTTCCTCTTGCTTTCAACAAGAAATGTAAAAAGGTTTTTTCACAATTGGATAGTTCTGTAATTTTCAAAATTGTCTGCAATTGCTTTCTTTGGAATTGGAATTACATAATTCTTTTTGAAGTCTGATGGTATTTCCCCTGTCTCATACATCTTGCGTACAAGGTGATACAATTTTTTCACGACTAATGACATCAGCAGTTCACACAGAATATCATCTACTTCAGGGGCCTTGTTTCGACTCAGGTCCTTCAGCGCTCTGTCAAATTCTTCTCGCAGTAGCATATCTCCTCTCTCTTCTTCCTTCACTTTGTCTTCCATTTCTAAAATACTACCTTCAAGTTTATTTCCTTTGTATAGGCCCTCTATATATTTCTTCCATAGTTCAGCTCTCCCCTCATTGCTTAGTACTGGTTTTCCATCTGAGTCCTTGACATTCATACACAGCTGCTTCTCTTGTCTCCAAATATCTCTTTTTTTTCCTGTAGGCGGCATCTATGTTTCCCCTAGTTATGCATTCTTCTACTGTTCTGCATTTGTCCTCTAGCCACTCCAGCTTAGCCAGTCTGCACTTCCTGTCAATCTCAGTTTTCAGATGTTTGAACTCCCTTTTTCCTGTTTCACATGCTGAATTTTTATATTTTCTCCTCTCATCAATTAAAATCAGTATATCCTGTGTTATCCAGGGATTTCTATTAAGCCTTGTCCTTCTGCCTATATGGTCCTCTGCAGCCTTCACTACCCTATCTCCCAGAGCTACCCATTCTTCTTCTACTGTATTACTTTTCCCCGTTTCAGCCAATCCTTGCCTAATGCCCCCTCTGATACTCGCAACCACCTCTGATTCCTTCAATTTGTCACGGTTCCATCTCCTAACCTTTCTACCTTTCTGCAGTCTCTTAAGTTTTAATCTGCAGTTCATAACCAGTAAGTTATGGTCAGAGTCTATATCTGCCCCTGGATACGTCTTACAGTTTAGAACCTGGTTTCTAAATCTATTCCGTACCATTATAAAGGCAATCTGGTACCTTCCAGTGTCTCCTGGTCTCTTCCACATATACAGCCTTCTTTCATGAAGATTAAACCAAGTGTTAGTGATCATTAAATTGTGCTCTGCGCAAAATTCTACCAAGCGATCTCCTCTTTCATTCCTTTTTCCCAGTTCATATTCACCTACTACATTTCCTTCTCTTCCCATTTCTACTACCGAGTTCCAGTCACCCATCACAATCAGGCTTTTGTCTCCTTTAACTCTCTGAATGATTTCTTTTTAGTCGTACATTTTTTCGATGTTCTCATCGTCGGCCATGTTAGATGGCATATAAACTTGCACTGCTGTGGTCGGTGTTGGTTTTGTGTCTATCATTACTATGATAATGCATTCACTATGCTGTTCACAATAACTTACCCGCATTCCTAGTTTCTTATTTATTATCAGACATACTCCTGCGTTACCACCAACTGATTTTGTATTATAAGCCTGTACTCACCTGACCAGAAATCCTGTTCATCATGCCACCGAACTTCACTAATCCCTACCATATATCTAACTTTAACCTAGCCATTTGTCTTTTCAAATTTTCTAGCTTACCTACGCGATTAAGGGTTAGAACATTCCACGCACCGCCCCATAGAATGCTTGTTTTGGTTTTCTTGATGACAACATCCTCCTGAGTATTCCCCACCCTCAGATCCGAATGGTGGATTATTTTACCTCCGGAATATTTTACCCAAGAAGATGCCGCCATCATCATATAGTCATACAGTAGAGCTACAGGTCCTCGGGAGAAGTAACAACTGTAGTTTCCCCTTGCTTTCAGCCGTTCGCAGTAACTGCATGGCAAAACCATGTTAGCTGATGTTACAAGGCCAGCTCAGTCAATCATCCAGCTGTTGTCCCTGTAACTACTGAAAAGGCAGCTGCCCCTCTTCAGGAACCACACATTTGTCTGGCCTCGCCACAGATACCACTCCATTGTGGGTGCACCTATGGTAGGGGTATCTGCAAGCCACCCCACCTTGGCAATGTCTGTGGTTCATTGCCACGGCTGTAAGAGCATCACTTGAGTACAGCTTGACAGGACAAGGTTTGTATGAATTTTTTTTTTTTTTTTAATCTACCGGAAAACTGTAAAATTTGTAAAAAACTGAAAGTACTTTTTCAATGTGTTTTTGACTGAATTCACCACTATAACTGACTATTCACAAGACAGAGAGAGGTAATTTTTCTTTTTCCTTATTATTTGTTCATTATGATCTTGGAAACGTTTTCAGTAAAAAAAATAAATAAAAATAGGGACAGTTAAAAAGGAAAGTAGCAAAATTCGAACCAAGTTTCTTTTTCAATGCGTATCTAAATGTAATCAACACTGTAAGATGACAACCGTTCATCCGATTGCGATAAAATTTTTATAATTTGATGTTCAACGAAAGATGAATATTCTTATGAACTAAAAATTTGGGAAAGTTACCCGGAAATTTTGAAAATTTGCGAGAAACTGAAAGAGCTTTCTTCAGTGGGATATCAATGTCATTCACCTGATTGCGATAAAATTTTGCATATTTGATGTTCAAAGCAAGAGAACAACGTTCTTATGAAATAAAAATTTGGAAAAGTTTGCCGGAAATTGGAAAATTCAGAACAAATAGAAAAAGAGATTTTTATATAAAATATCAATACACTTCATCTGATTGCAATAAAATTTTGCACATTAGACGTTCAAAGCGGGAGGAAGGTTAGAGTGAAGTAAAAGTTTGGAATAGCTGGCTAGAAAATAGGAAAATTTGTGGAAAACTGAAAGAGCTCTTTTCTTTGGGATAACAATATCATTCATATGACTGCTATAAAATTTGCACATTTGACATTCAAAGCAAGAGTACATACATATTAACAATTGTGAAGCATTGCCGAGTCAATTAGATGATTAGATGACCTGGTGAACTTCATATCCCTTACCTCTTAATATAAACCATGATAATTTAAATCAAATGTATTTTAGACCCAGTAGCTTTGTAAAGGCATCATCAGATAGTATAAGTATCGGCACAATAGTGGGCGGAAAGAGTGGGCAAATGATGCACACGTCACATTAGTGGAAGTTCAGGGAAGGTTTAAACAGTAATAAAATATGGAAAAATTGCAAGGAAAATTTAGATTTAAAACATGTAAAATAATGACTTGGTTGTTGTGTGGTGTTCAGAAATATAGTTTGAAAGAGTAAAGGTCGCTTTACATGATCTGAACCTATGTGGTAACTGTCAAAGATAAAAATGAATTGTTGTTTGTTAGTCTCGCTAAATCACGAGAATGGATGAACTGATTTGGCTATATATCATTCTATAAACCACTGAATCTATTGTGATGAAATCTGGTTTGAAGATAGCTTGAGTGCTGAAGTACCAGATAACATACTTTAGAAAGTGTTTAATTCAAGATATTTTTTGATTTGATGCATATAAAGTGAAATATCGAACAATAATTACTCTCTGGAACAGCTTTTTATTCTTTGACTTCTTTACTTTAACGTATCTCAGAAAATGCTTAAAATTATTAGTTGCCACGTTTATGTAATTTGATTCAACACAAGGAATACCATGCAACTACAGTGTGTTTAATCCACATAAATTATGCAAAAGAAAATTAAATTTGATTTTTCATGTCACTGTGAAAAATTACACATACACTAAATATATGCAAAATGCACACTGAATATAGTGTCACTGCAAAGTGCCTTGAAACTAATGCCAAAAACAAAAAATTTAAACTTCATATGTCATTGTCACTATTATAGTTACCATTAACAGTGCACGAAAACATGATGCCTTTATAAAGCTACTGAGTCTAAAATACATATGATTTAAATTAATATGGTTTATATTAACATGTAATTAATACGAAGTTCACCTGTTCCTCTAGTCATCGATAAAGAAATGTTAAAAAAAGTCCTAGAGTCTTAACATGGCCCTGAAAAAAAAAAAAGGAGTTCTTCAATTTATTTTTCATATGAGTACAGAACTACACCTGTGGTACACATAAGAATCACAGAACCACTTTACCATTGCACCCAAGGAGATGAGTAGAAACAGATTAGTTCACTCTACTGACAAAGTGAAGATACTCATAAAATGAAGTTACTGATAAAGTGAAGTTACTGAGAAATTGAAGATACCAATATCGTGAAGACACTGATAAAGTAAAGTCTTGTGATAGTGAGGAATAGGGATTTTAATGTGTACCTTTGACTGCAGACGTGTACCATTAAACTACCAAAAATGAATTATTTATATATATTTGCATGAAATTTCTTCATTCTGTTTTGGCATCTACATATCATGATATGAATGATAGTCCTTCCGTAGCAACTGTAAATACAAAAGGCATGAGCATAAAAATATTCAGTGACCACAACATAAATTGTTCCCTCCCAAAAGCTAAGGTACACCAGTGTGAAGTTTCTGCTTTTAACTGATATTGATAAAATAGTTGCTTGAAAATATAATCCTGAGCCTAGATTCTTGTATTCCCTTAACTAGGTCTCATTAAATACCAAGGTGAAATACTATCTTTCAATTTCCTTCACCTTGATAAAAAAGAGAAAATTTAACACACACTGCACAGAGGCCAGAAATTGGCTTTATTTTGTTTATTCTCACCACTAATATGCCTCTTGATGAAAGTTCAAAATGTTCAAATGTTTGTTAAGCTTAAGGGACTTAACTACGGGGTCATCAGTCCCTAAACTTACAAACTACTTATGAACTACTTACGAACTATGACAGCACGAATATCCATGCCCGAGGGGAGATTCGAACCCCCGACTGTAGTGGCCGTGCAGACCGTGACTGGAGCGTCTCAGTCCCCTCGGCCACCGCGGCCGGCTTGATGAAAGTGGCCAGCATCTTCAGGTAAATAGTCTTCTAGTTTAATAAAACACGTAGTTCATGTCGAACCAAAAAATGGATGTTGCAACATACAGTACCTATCTGCAACACACTTCTTATGATGGTATCACATAAGCACAGCAAGATCATGAGTGCCTTTGCCTCCTGATCCATCAAATAAGGCTGCCACAAGATTGGCAGCTAAAATATAGGATCCATTAAAAACAACTTTTTATAATCAAAACTATTTCTCCTAAGTGCAGCCGAAGTAACATGGGATATATGAAAAATTAACACAATGTATTTTATTATCAGATTTTTGGACAACATTCACAGTCATGTGAATAAAGTGAGCTGGAGCTGAAAATTTAGTCATGTTGCTAAAAGGCTGGGGGAAGTTGCTCAACACAAAGAACATTGTCCAATTGCATATGAATAAAACTGGTGGAGGCACCGAGTATCCTGCAATACATCTGCACCATCATGGCTCTGAGTAGGCAGCGTAAGAGCCATTCGTCTACACAATCAAGAACCGGAATACAAAGGGTATACTGACTACATCCGTCTGAAGGTCCGTGTCATCAAAAGACCCATGGATACGAAAACAGCAGTTAGCCAGCTGCACATTAGACACCCATCAGTGTTCTCTGGAGATGCTGGACAGTACCCAAACGAGTGGCTAAAAGGCTTCAACCAAGTCAAAAAGTACAATTGGTGGGACCACATTATATGCTTGGCAAACGTATATTTCTACTTGGATGGGACAGCCCAGCAGTGGTTTTAATACAATGAGGACAAGCTCAAGAGGTGGGAAAAATTCCAGACAGAACTTAAGAATGCATCTGGACACCACCAGCAAAAAGTCCTTTTATCGGAAGAACAATTTAAGAACGGAGCCCAATGACATTGTGAGTCAACACAGTCATATATACTGAGTGTTTTGGGCCAATGTCACGTAGTTAACCCGTATACGACTAAGGCCAATAAATTTCACACCTGATAAATGGGATTGTAGAAGACATGTATCGAGGCCTTCTGTTAAAAGATGTTTCAACAGCACAAGAGTTTATAAAATGGTATCAGAAAATTTAAGGGATGCAGCAAAGGAGGGTTGGATGAAAGAAGTATGACGGATTTCCAAATTTAGTCCCTATGGTCATTGTGGAAGACGAGCATGAGTTTGCTTCTCTCATATGACAAATTGTGAGAGAAGAATGACGACAGTTTGTGGCAGCCAGTACCGTTGGACCAAGCGAGCACCAGATTATGGCTACGGATGTCGGTCTTGTACATCAAGAGGGAGCTGATGCTCTTGAGGAAGAAGTATTTCAAACATTAATGCCTCTCAGCCCAGTCAGTCACACCCAAAATGAAGAATGGCCTCCCCCTACTATGACTTATGTCACAGCTGCCAAACGGCAGCCTAGGAACCAACCGGCATGGCCACAATCAAATACTCCAGCAACTATGATGTCTCACAGGAGGACAAATGTCAACATGCCATTGTATTTTCACTGTGGGCTTCCTGGACATGTCATATGATACTGTAGGGACAGTCCTTTCAACAGCAGTCAACTGCAGATGATTAATGTCGACCTACAGGGCAAAGCCCTTCACTGTAATCTTGACATGGTTGCTCTCTAACACTCCGCCACTGTTCGCCGTTGCCTTATAGAGATACCAGCCGCTCGCCTAGCCGCCGTGTTCAGGAAAACTAGGCGAGGTGACCATCTACAGAGATGAGGCCGCCACAGATGAAAATCCTCTGTGGATGACAGTTGCTAAGGTCGAGAAATCTCATTGACGTCGTCATCGATGGCCAACCTGTCCAGGCACTTGTTGATTCAGGAGCTTCCTTCTCTGAAATGTTGAATGACTACCACCAAAAACTAAAGAAGATAATGTTCAGTGGTACAAGGGCAACTGTGCTGAGGTCACAAATGGAAAATATGTCTGGCCGGCAGAAACATGTGTCACAAAAATAACTATCAACAACAGGACGCAGCCATTTGAGTTTGTCATTTTAACAGAATGTAGCCGTAATGCCATCCTCGGATGGGACTTCTTTCAGGCATCCCAGGCTGTCATTGATTGTGGAAGATCTGAGCTACAAATTGAAGAAGCTGTTCCATCGAGTAAATGTAACATGAACGCCCCTGGGAGGTTGTTTGCTGTTGAGAATGTTGAGATCCTGCCATTAAAAATGAGGAGAGTTCCAGTCAGTAGCCAAGATAACAAGCTGAACTGTGAAGTGCTTGTCAATCGCAAAAAGCTAATCAGTGTAACGAAGGAGATCTACACACCAGCAGCTATCATAAGCATTAACAGTTGGTCGAGGAGAACTTTGGATCACTAATTTTCACTAGGAATCGCAACTCATTCCTAAAGGAATGCGCATTGGAACGGCTGAACCAGTCCAGGATGATGAGCTCAGTGTCATCAATGTCTTGTGCTCTGCTGTTACTGCCAACAATGCACTACAGAAAACTACTATGGAATTGCATATAGGGCCCAGTCTGACCCAGGAGCAATGTCAGCAGGTGTTAACCATACTACACCAATTTTGAGGTGTATTCTGTGCCAGGCAGGAGAAGAGCCATATGAAACGGTCCACAATGAAACACCATATCAATACTGGGGATCATCCACCAATTAGCCAGCATTCGTACAGAGTGTCGCCAGCTGAAAGAAGGACAATTCAGGAAGAACTGGAGAAGATGTTGCACAATGACATTATTCAACCTTCCCTGGTCATCTCCGGTGGTCTTCATGAAGAAGAAGGATGGCTTTTCTGTGTTGACTATCGACGGCTGAACAAAATTACAAAGAAAGATGTCTAACCATTGCCGTACATTGACGACACCTTAGACCGCTTGAAAGGAGCTACATAATTCTCAACCATGGACATGCAGACATGTTAATGGCAAATCAAGGTTGACGAAGCTGACAGTCTCTACGAATTCGAAGTCATGTCGTTTGGACTATGTAATGCTCCAGCCATATTTGAGTACATGATGGGCAACTTGCTTCGACATCTCAAATGGACAACATGTCTTTGTTATCTAGATGACACTGTCATTTTCTCAAGGACATTTGAGGAACATCTAAGCCACCTCTCAAATTTTCTCAGACAGCAGGACTCCACCTCAACCCAAACAAGTGCCTTTTCATCACCAAAGAGCTAAATAATCTGAGGCACTTAGTAAATGGAGATGGTGTCCGTCCTGTTCCAGATAAAGTAAGGGCAGTTATAGAATTTCCAACTCTTCAGCACATCTGTGATGTGAGACGTTTTCTTGGGCTGTGCTCATACTATTGTCATTTTATAGAACGTTTTCATAACAAGGCACATCCATTGAAAGAATGTCTACATGGATACGCCAAGTTTTACTGTGATGAGACGAAAGAAAGAGCTTTCCAGGCATTTAAGAAGGCTCTAACTTCCACTCCAGTTCTAGCCTTATACGACAAGAATGCAGAAATCGAACTTCACACAATAGTGTTTCTACAAATTCAGGAAGGTGCTGAGAAGGTGATAGCCTATGCATCAAAATTTCTCTCAAAGTCCAGGATAAACTACTCTAAACTGAAAAGGAGTGTCTCGCCATTATCTGGGCTATCAATAAGTTTCAGGCATATTTATTCGGAAACCATTCACCGTCATGACAGACCACCATTCTTTATTTTGGCTGACCAATGTGAAGAATCCAGCAGGCTGACTAGCAAGATGGGCACTAAGACTCCAAAAGTACAATGTTACAGTGGTATTCAAAGACAGGCGCAAAGTCAAGGACATCAACTGCCTCTCGAGGAATCCATTAGCTATGGATGAAAATTTAGTCCTCACTGAGTTAGGTAACACTACAGTTGAACAGAGGGAAGATCTAGTATTATTACAAACCACAGAGGTCCTGGAGAAATGAGAACCAACCAAAGAAGAGTTTCAACTTATAAATGGGACATTGTATAAGAGTAACTACGATCCACTGGGCCCCAAATGGCTACTGGTTGTTCCAGCTCATCTCCGGTCAGCTATTCTCAAGTATTTCCTCGATTTTCCAATATCTGGTCCTCTGTGATTTGTGAAGACCCTAGACAGAATCTGACGCAGGTATTACTGGCAAGGTCTCTACTAATCTGTCAAGCACTATGTGAGTCACTGTAAGGATTGTCAGAGGCATAAGCACGTGTCGATGTTTCCATTCCAACCAGATGACAATCAGGATGACAATGTGAAAAAGCTTACCACCAGGGTCGAATAAACAAGACAGTTGGCTCACAGACGGACACTGGATGCCCAGGAGAAGGACCGCCAGCGGTATAACGACAAGCATTGACCTGTTGTGTACAGCCCAGGATATCTGGTATGGTTTTTTACCCCTATATGAAAAGTTGGGCTTCCAGAAAAGTTATTCAAGCAATACTTTCATTGTATCATGTCATACGCCACCTGTCAGACATCATATACAAAGTCGAGGATTATGAGCTGTCCTCAAAACGACAGAAACAAAGAGACATTGTGCACATCCTCCATATGAAGCCTTATCACGATCCCAAAGAATAGATAGACAGAAATGGCCTCTTGTTCAAGGACTTTGAAGACCGTTATGTTAATAATAAAGCCACGAAAGGAGGGTCTGGCACCAGTAATCCTCACCGTAAGGAAGGCATGCAGGGAGAATTGAAGGATTCTCCGGCACTGCCATACAGAGGACCCATGACAAGATCCAGGACACTGCAGCTGGCTCCAAAGAGAACCTAACAACAGGTCGCTGTTCTGTCAGGGAGTGGAGCAGTGCCACGAGTCAGTCAAATTCCGCCACGTGCCAAAAAAATATTTCTTTGTATTTGCCATTTCTAGAATTTTCTATATGTTTCTTATGTTTGAAGTACTTGTAAGTTCCAAAACATTCGTTCTATGTATAAATTGTGGAGCGCTGCAAGTAGGAGGCAGTCTGTACTGATTGTACGCTTGTGTTGTGCTCCATTAATGACCAGCCTTTGAATTCCGGATCACCTGCAGTTTTTAATGTGACAATAGTAACAGGACTTTTATCTCATCTCATTCACTCATTTTGCATATTTCACTATTTTCTAAATCAAAATGGGTGTTTCTTGTTCACTCTGGAAGTTTTATTTTATTGTACACCATAAAATAATAATTCTGCTATGTTTTAAAAGTATTTCCTCACCAGATATTATAATTACTGCAATAAGAAAGCACTTTGACTGGAATATTCTCTAATTAACACCAAAATATTGAATATTACACAATAATTCCACTTGCCACATTTTTGTATTAGGATAAAGAAGTTATTTTCATGAAACCTCATTGTCACTAAAATAATAGCTTTATTCATTAGAATTCAGTTGTAATGTTAGCATCTAATGTATTTCACTCACAAAAACTTTTAATTAAATCATTCAGCACATGTCGTTCGCAAATCATAGATTAGGTGTACTTTTCGTTCCAGTTAATCAAAATTAAGGAAATCCTCTTGGATGCAGAACATGTCAGAACACAATACAAAATATATTCTTACAAAAAGAGAGCATATATGTTAATGTATCTCCCACAGATCCTAAATGTAATTGCCATTGTGTGTGTGGAATTGATCAGCAAAAGCAATTATCTTAAGGAAAAAAAAAAAAAAAAAAAAAAAGTGTTCAAATGTTTGTTAAGCTCAAGGGACTTAACTGAAGGGTCATCAGTCCCCAAACTTACAAACTACTTATGAACTACCTTATACTAAAGACGACACAAACATCCATGCCCGAGAGGGTATTCGAACCCCCAACCATAGCAGCCGTGCAGACTGTGACTGTCGCGCCACAGACTGCTTGGCCACTGCAGCCAACTATCTTAAGAATATTTACTTTTTAAAGGACATAAAACTTATTACCACATACTAATATATAAATATTATTTTCGTATGGTCAGAATTTTGTACAAGTATTATAAATCTCTATATTTTGTTTATATGTAAATTATGTGCACTCAAAGATGTTATGATTTAAATCATTATTTAAATCACCAATCTCTTATTGTAACTTGCAATACAAATCATTCATGTTATTACTGTCAAAGAAAATCGCTACTCAGTCTAGATGCTTGTGGTGCGGGAGTGGCCGGACAGGGTGGTTGTGTGAGTATAGTCATTTGAGTGACTGTGTGAATATTTGTGTTTTTGTTTCTGATGACAACCATGGCTCAAAATTTAAGTTGTGTGAATGTGAATGTCTATTTATCATGCCTGGCAGTAGTTCAGTAAGCCTCTTTATGGTGAGTTGTCATCTATTCCATTATTCACATACCAATCGGATTTTTCATTGTTAAAAATCATTGCTTGACAACATATAAATACTCCACCAGTGAAGCTGTGAGTTAGTTATTGCTGATTATGGTCAGTGACTGTCAGAGTAGTTGTTCTCTGAGGAGTTGTCAGTCAGTGAAATGGAACTTTGTATCATTTACTTTGGTTCAATAAGTGTAGATAGAATCCGAAACAATGAGTACTATTTGTTTTACCAGGCCTTCCAGTTACTTATTTGAAAAACATGTAAAATTTTCTGCAGCATCATCAATATACTAGTAACATCTACTAATTGAATGAAGCAGGTAAGTATCAGTATGTATAGAGCTTATAATACCTACTACAAATGTAGGAAATCTAATGATTAAAAATCTGTTAGAAGATTAGTCATTTTATGGTAAATTTCATATATAATTAGTAGTAGGTTAGAAAAATTGTTAGAATAGTCAGAGACTCCTTGTAATTTTGTTTTCCTAAGAAACTGATTGATGCAAAATGATTAAATGTATGTACATGAACCCTGGTTTGCCAATGGAATCACAATATCACATAACATTAAGAGAGTCTAAACAGCATAAAAGGACACACATTTAAGAAGGGGTAAATCACAGTATGAACTGAAGTGTAAAATTCCAAGCAAATTCACCAGAACATCAAAATGTACACACTTGAAAAAAATAAGCTACTACATTGACATGTTAAGAACTATTATGTGACACAGAAAAAAATGAGATAGGATTTCTTTGAAAGTACATAACATCAAGCCTTCATACATTTTCCCCCCTCTCCTTTTGTAGCAATTTCTTAAGCTTTCAGTACTTCCTTAGTAAACAGCAATCAGGTAGATACAAAAGCTTCTCAAAATAAGGTTGATACTTTTCAAATTTATTCTACAGCTCTAAAATAAAACTGTGTGAGCTGCTCACTCAATAAATGTTCAAATTTTTATGATATACTCTGTTGTAAAATAAAGGAACTGAATAATGTGAAATAGAGGAAATTCAATCAAAAAGAGAAACACACAAAATGATTGACCAGTACTTACCTTCCAAAGATGAAATAAAATTACTGGCAATAGACACACATAAAAATAAGAGAGGCACAAGACCTATGCTTTGTTAAGTAATAGTTCCTTCATTCGCGGAGAGAGAGGGGTGGTGTGAGAATAATTCAAAAGGAGTGCAGGTCACTCACATCCCAGGATAGTGGGTTTCTCATTTTTATGGGGGTGGTTTGCATTACTGTCACATTTGAAAATGATTCATGTTGGTGAAAAAACTCAGTTTTATTGGAGTTTGAATTCAATTTTAACTAGATATCACAAAACTCGCTAGCTGAATCTCTTTTTAAAGAAATGACTTGAAATACATTAACTCAAATACAACTTGGTCTATTAAGACACTGAAATGTTCAAAATCAGCCTTATGGTCAATGGCGTCTTTAATTTACTAATACACCATAACTTAAGGATAGAACGAAATGAATATATTGTGCTATATCTCATGCTCTTTTAAATACATTTCTGTAACATCTGATAATCCAGCAATGATAGTAGTGAACAGTTACATTAATTGGAAAATTGTATATACCTGTGTGTAGTAAGAAACAAACACTACACGCTCCTTGGCTCGTTTCACATACTGAAGGAGATTAAAGACAATAATAAGCTTTCCAGAGCTTTTTGTACAAGTGTCAAGTGTTTCAGATGTCAACATATGCATCAGCTTCATGCCAAGTTCATCCTAGAAACAGTTGAAATAAAATAAATAATAATAGCAATAACGATGTAATGAGGATAGTTTTCAACTCAACGTAAATATGTATGACAAGCTGCAACAGACACACAAAAAGACACACACACAAACAACACATGCTATCAGCTACTAGCCTTCATCAGAAAAGAGAGCAGCCACACAATCACACTTCACAGACACACAACTATCATCTCCAGTCACTACATTCCCAATGATTTGGAGTGCGGTGGCCGAAGATGACTATTGTGTGTCTGTGAGGTGTGCCTGTGCAAATGTTGTTTTTCCAATGAAAAATAGTTGCCCATAACTTAAGTGTTGTATGTGTGAGTCTTTTTTATGTGCTTGTTGTAAGACTTTGTGGTGAGTTGAAAACTATCCTCATTATATTGTTAAATTCCAATCTGGACTTTCCATTTTTAATAATAATCAAAGCCTTCATCAACACACAAACAGGCAAACCTCACCTCTATGGAGCTGGACTTAATAAGCACTGGGTGATTGCAAATCTTTTTAAGTAAAGTAATAATATGTAGGTGTGGAACTGTTTCTTGAGAAATTAAGTTCTCCTTCTGTGAGTCCCAGTAGTCAATCACAGCTCTATACAGTCTGACCTGAAACCAATTAAGTCAGTGATTAATAGCAATTAAATATAAAGTGAAAGGTGCAAATGATGAAGCATGGTGTCATTGCTAAAATGATCAATAAAATATTAGTATTAAAAAGCAAATTACTCACTACAACACATCACACCGTTTAAGATAATATGGAAACTTGTTTAAGCCACGAGCACTTGTGCTGTTTGTATTTTGCTCAGAGTAATTTTAAAACAATCAGCATTTTAGCAATTTTAAATAGTCAAATATGCATGTTTTTCTTATAAACACAACTAGAAATACTTATTTAGGCATGTTCTTTGACTGTTAGAAAAATGCTATACACGCAACTGATCACATAACTTTTAAATGTGTGAGTTCTCGTTGGTTAAAAACTTATGTGTTAGTAGATGTTATGAACTTAAAAGATCAAACATATATACAAGCTTTCTCTAAGAAAGGGTATTTGTAAAAGAAGAAGAAGAAGAAAAATCATACAATATAATGCATTGTCTACTTCTACGTTCATGCCAAACTGGACATTAATGTTGAAGCTACTGGGATGTTGCAAGTTTCTCACATCCATGGCCCCCAAATGACTAACATAGTGTAGTCCAAAAATCGTCATACTGTACCGCCATTAACTCGGCAGCAAGAGACATAGCCATGGATGCATTGACTTGACACCTACATCACAGGAGATCTCTGGCTGTGACATAGATAGTGGCTTTGAACATGAAGTCCACAAGCTCTCCAGAGAAACAGCAGATGAAATATGGCATGAAACAAGCTGTATTATCATCAAATCAAAACTACCAAAGCCCAACAAGACCAATGCTGAGCACCATGATCTGCTTGCACTGTGCAATAATGGAAGTGTGGTTCTTCTTGCTGACAAGTGTAATGCAACCATTATTTTAGAATATGTAGTATAATACAAAGAGCTGCAAACTAATGCAAGGAGATACTTACCAAATTGTAAATTGAGTTCATGGTTCACAGTAGTTTCAGGCTTAAGACAAGGCTGTAACCTGTCACCACTGTTCTTTGTATTATTTAGATGAGATTAAAATAGGTGAAAACAAAATAAGCAGGCTTGGATATGTTGACGACTTAGGATGATGGCAGATTCAATTGAAAAGTTGCAGTAGAATATTTGACAGCTAGATCAGAGATGTAAGGGTTATGGTGTGACAATCAACATTTCCAAAATAAAAGTAATGTCTTTGGGAAAGATGTCAGCAGAATGAGTGCGAAATAGGAGAAACAAGCATTTGTTTGAAAGGTACAGTGGATAGGCTGACAGTTTAACAATGTGAAGGACAAACGTTCAAATCTAACTGAAGTAACATATCCAATTGGCATATGACATAGAGCAGTTTCAAAGTGGTTAGTGTGAATGTTTGCGAGCAAATTATACCTCTCTTTGAAAACAGTGTTGGTGCATCTGAGGCAGGATGTCATTATGGTGTTGATGCTTCCACAGCAATAAGTTGGATTAGACATAATGGTGAGATAGTGAGACATTCAATAGCTGGAAGATGAGTCTCTACAAGGAGACAAGATAATGAACTGGACAGGGTGGCCCAGAATGCTCCTTTGCAAATCATCCATGAAGTAAAGAGAGCTTCACATTTCCTGGATTTGTCAGGAACTGTTCTCGGAAGATTGAAGACCCCTGGAACAGGCTCTGTAATGCTCTTATCAAAGAATGGTCTGATGAACAAGCTGTGGATAGATTAGCAACTGTGCGTACTTGGTAAGATGTTGATAAGAGGAAAGTCATTTCTCCTCCAAGTGCACAATTGAGTCTACCTCACCAACAGGCAACGATAAGATGCATGCTTCATGGCAGCATGGGCGAGATATGTGTGATGTTAGGGCTGGATGCCTTACATGGGTGCAAGATCCTTGGAACAGATTTAAGGCAACTTCAATTCAGCATACCATGAATATTTCCTTGAAAATGTTACCATACCTGGAACTCGACTTTGGTGCTCCAAAGGATGTCTCATTTACCAAAATGATAATCATCAATAACACACTAGCGTTGAGATTCAGAGTGATTTCAATGTAGGGAAAATAATATTAAACACCTTCCAAAATCTCAATCCCAAAGAGAATGAATGGGCACAACTTATGAAGATCTGTGGTACAATAGACCATGTCTTCTTATGAGAACTTTGATTGCTCTAATTAGCTTACTATACCTATTATCATTCACTGCTTTCATATGGGATCATATTCTGGGGCAATACAACATTGAGTAAAAAAGTATTCATTGCACAAAAGTGTGGAATCAGAATAATTGCTGGAGCCCACCCAAGATCATCCTGCAGACACTTATTTAGGGATCTAGGTTTCTTCACATTATTCACTCATGAAATTTGTTGTTAATAATCCGATCCAATTCAAAAGTAATAGCAGTGTACATAGCTACAACACTAGGAGAAAGGGTGATATTCACTATTCAAGGTTAAATCTAACTTTGGCACAGAAAGGAGTGAATTACTATGCCACAAAAGTCTTCAGTCACTGACCAAGTAGCATCAAAAGTCTTACAGATAACCAACTAGTATTTAAAAATAAAGAAATTTCTAAATGGCAACTCCTTCTACAATATAGATGAATTTTTAGATAAAACTTTAAAAAATAAATAAATAAAATAAAAAACAATAATAAATTTAAATAAAAATCCTTAAAATATTGACTGTCATGTATAGACAACATTTACAAAACTGAAACATTCCACATCATTACGAAATGTTGTATATATGATCTATGGAACAAGTATTAATCTAATCTAATCTAATCTATTGCATTCGTCATCTGTCTTTGTTTTGAACAGAGTTACAGTTTGTACATTACTGTCAGTCGCTGAGTGGCAAGTGTCATGAGCACAGTGCAGCAGATACAGCCCTTCTTCAATTGTGTTATCAGCTTCTTTGTAGAAGCGATATATTTTGACTCTTCTCTAAAGTTCTTCCTTCAGTTTCTTAAATTTATCATGTGCTTGCCTGTATATTAGATTCAAATTCGCATTAAGTATCTGGTTAATGTAATCTACTGTGTGAATCACAATAGTCATCTGTCTTTGTTTTAAACCAAGTTACTGTTGGTTCAATACTGTTAGCCATCAATAGGCA
The DNA here is from genome assembly GCA_026315105.1 of Locusta migratoria. Taxonomy (NCBI): domain Eukaryota; kingdom Metazoa; phylum Arthropoda; class Insecta; order Orthoptera; family Acrididae; genus Locusta; species Locusta migratoria. The sequence goes on from CM048746.1 coordinate 307,199,462, forward strand.
GCACTGAGAGTGAACAAAAGCTAAGTTCCAGTGAGCTAGTTTCATTTACTTGTCTGCTTGTCAGTTTTAATTCTTAAGTTTGTTGCTTGTTCTAGGATTTAAAAAGCCCACTCTTTAGTTTTTCTAAATTCATGTAGTTTGATAGCTTTGTTTTGCATCACCTTTATTGTGACAGTCATTTGTTTCAATTTTATTGGGGTGGTACCAGCACTAGTCGTCTCTGTTTACATTAGTTACTCAATGTAGAGTCTATATCGAGCATTTTTAATCATTCATTTTTCCGAGTACTGTAGTCATGGATAGGGACAGTGACTGCTGTGTGCAGATAAAAAATGAGTTAGTGACACTTTGCTCCCAGTTTCAGGCTGTGGTAACCTTGGCTGCTCAGCTGGAGGCTACAATTGAATGACACCATTGCTGTGGGCCGGCTGTGGGAACCGATCGGATGTGTCTATCACGTCCAGCGAGTACACGGAATACCAGTGGGTACAACCCGCAGCTGCAGAGAGCACTGTGACTGCTCTAAATTAGGCATCTACAGTTGTGTGGAAGGACGCCCCAGTGTGTCCCATTTCAGCAAAAGACTTCCCGGGGGACCGATCATAGGGACTCCCCAGTTCTTCTAGCCAATAGATTTGAGGCACTATCTGTGCCAGACAATGTTCCTGACTCATATGGTGTCACTTACCCTGTGCTCACCTCCCAAACTGCAAGTTCCAAGCTATCACAGAGGGTGGGTTTACATTTAGTTGGGAGCTCCAATGTTAGGCGAGTAATGGAGCACCTTAGGGATATGGCTGTTAGGAAGGGGAAGAAAGCCAAAGTGCACTCTATGTGCATACCAGGTGGAGTCATTCCATATGTGGGACAGGTCGTTCCAGATAGCACAGAGGGTATGAGGTGCATCCTAATGCAGGCGGTGGCTCACATTGGTACCAACAATGTGTGTTGCTTTGGATTGGAAGAGATTCTCTCCAGTTGTGAGTGGCTATCTAAAGTGGTATAGACTGCCAGTCTTGCTTGCATGATGAAGGCAAAGCTCGCCATCTGCAGCATAGTTGGTTGGTTGGTGTTTTAAAGGGACCAAACTACTATGGTCGTCAGTCCCTTTGCCAATCACAGAGATGACATAAAGGATCGCTAAAATGGGACATTACATGTAAAGTTACATCAAACCGTAGATGGAAGATGTCAGAAATCAAAGAAACAAGTAAAACAGAAGAAAGAAAAGATTTAAAAGAGAATACCAGAGTGTCTAGGCTGGGTGTTCACAGAAATAAAAGTAGAACGTCCAGCCACTCCGTAACACATCAAAATCACCTGCCTAAAACTGTTAAGCAGGCAGATGAAATAGGTAAAACATACATAATGAAACATCAGATGGAATTGTATAATCCACTGTTATGAATAAAATTTAAAACAGCGTCAGCCATAGAGGCATTGTCAACTAAAACGAGGTTTAAGGAGTCAGGGAGATTAAAAGTCTACCTTTGAGCGTCAAAAGTTGGGCATTCCAGTAAGATGTGGGCAATTATCAAAGGCACACCACAGCAACAGTGAGGAGGGTCCTTGCGACAGAAAAGGTGACCATGTGTAAGCCAAGTATGGCTGATACGGAGTCAACAGAGGATGACAGAATTCCTGCGAGGATTCTGCATAGAGGACCTCCACATGTTCGTTGTCTTCTTTATTAGTCTCAACTTGTTGGGTGTCCGTAGGTTATGCCATTCTGTATTCCACAGGCCAAGAACATGACTATGTAACATCGAATAGATGTCAGTAGCTGGGATACCTATATCCAGGGTTGGTTTATAGGTAGCCTCTTTTGCTAACCTGTCAGCCATCTCGTTTCCATCTATCCCAACATGCCCTGGAGACCAGAGAAATACTACTGACTGCCTACGACAGTCGATGTCGTATAGGGATTGTTGGATGGCCTTAATCAAGGGATGGCAAGGGAAGCACTTATCGAGGGCTTGTAGACTGCTTAGTGAGTCACTGCAAATGAGGAAAGACTCCCCAGCACAGGAATGAATGTGATCAACTGCACGAAGGATGGCTACCAGCCCAGCAGTGAATACACTGCATCCATCCGGGAGGGAACACAGTTCCATATGTTCTGTATGCGTATATGGAAAGCTGACACAACCATCTCCCCTCGAGCCATCAATGAAGATTACTGTGGATCCCTAGTACCCATCCAGAATTGGCAGGAATTGCCAAGGAAGTGCCACTGGGTGAACAGAGCTTTTGGAGTGGTGTGTCAAGTCCAGTCGAAGTAGAGGTAGAGGTATACACCATGCTGGTGTACGCAACTGGAACTGGAACAGAGGTGGTGGGGTAGAAGACTCCAATTCACTCAGAAGAGACCGGAGACAGACACTAACTGTCAAACCCAATCTCAGCCGCCGCTCTGGAATATGGAGTACTCTGTTCGGAAAAAAGGAGATGGTGTTTTGAATGAGTAGCATACCATACATATGAATTGCATAATTGGCCAGCAGTTGTTGCCATCTGATATGCAGAGGAGGCACCCCAACCTCCACAAGGAAACTGTCCACAGGACTTGTTCTGAAAGCCTCTGTCTCGAGTCTAGCTCCACAGTGGTGGATAGCATCCAGAATCTACAGCGCCTAGGGCAATGCAGAACTATGAACTACACTCCCATAGTCCAAACGTGACAGAACAAGACATTATTCATTGCGGTGAGATCTATTTACGAAATTTCAATCACCAACTTTTACTTCTGAATGTGAAAATATTTTTCTAGCACCCACCTACATAGGGAGACATGACCATCCCAATAAAATAAGAGAAATCAGATCGAAAACTGAACAATTTAGGTGTTCTTTCTTCTCACGCGCTATTAGAGAATGGAACGGTAGAGAAAGGCTATGAAAGTGTTTAATGAAACCCCTGCCAGGCACTTAAATGTGATTTGCAGAGTATCTATGTTGATGTAGATGTAGAACAAGGACTTTGTAGCAATGCAGCAGGGTACCGCGGTCTGCCCCCGAAGTGGCTGCTGAGGCAGCAGGTGGAGTTGAGGTGCTGCCAGCACTGCTGTTTCAGCTGGTGAATATGTGGTTGCCATGTGAGCCGGTCATCAAATACCAGTTCTAGAAATCGATGTGTTTCAACTACATTGAGTAGCTAGCCGTCAAGGTACAACTCGGGATGTGGATGGACAGGCCATCGATGACAGAAGTGCATAACACACGTTTTGTGGCAGAAAACTGGAACCAATGTCTGCGCCTCGTGTATTGCACCCTGCAACTGGCATTCAGCAACACACATACTAAAAAACTAAAATATATGCAGATGTCATCAGCATATGTTGAAGGGAATACTGACGACCCGACTGCTGTCACTAAGCCATTAATGGCCACTAAAAACAATGGAAAACTTAAAACAGAGCCCTGAGGGACTCCATTATCCTAAACATGAGAGGAGCTACAAGATGCACCAACTTGAACGTGAAAGGTACGGACAGCTAAAATGTTTTGGATAAAAAGTGGGAGTGAGCCCCGCAGACCCCACCCATGTAATGCTAAAATATGGTGTCGTCAGGTCATGTCATACGCCTACGACAAGTCAAAAAACACGGCTACCAGATGGTGACATTGAGAGAACGCTCTCTGGTTGGCAGACTCAAGATAGACCTAGTTATCTAGGTCTTGCGGAAACCACCTTGGCATGCAGGCAGCTGGCCCAAAGTTTCAAGGAGCCAATACAACTGCCGGCTCACCATGCATTCTAGCAGTTTGCAAAGAACGTTCGTAAGGCTGATGGGCCGATAGCTGTCCACATCTAGAGGGTCTTTACGTGGCTTAAGCACCAGAACGATGGTACTTTCTCGCAACTGTGATGGAAGACACCATTCCAGATGTGAGGCAAGAACATGTCTCTTAGAAGTTTCAGATAGATGTTTTAACATCTGACTGTGGATTCTGTGGGGCAGTGTCAGGACAGTGGGCAAGGGCACTGAGAAACTCCCACTCACTAAATGGGGAGTTATACACCTCATGGTGGTGTTTGGTAAATGAAAGTCGCTTGTGTTAAATCCACTGTTTTAATTTGCGGAAGGCAGATTGATAATTTTGGGGCACAGCAGCACGAGTATAGTGTCCAGCAAAAGCCTGTGCAATGGCGCTGTGATCCGTACAGACAGCTCCATTTATAGATATCCCATGAATGCTGTCTGGGTCTGGTATCCATACAGGAACTGGATCTTCATCCAGACTTGGAAAGGGGTTGTATGTGACCCTATGGTTGAGATGTACCTGTCCCAACATTACTGTTTGAGCCTCTGTATTATCTGGCGAGCACGAGCTTGGAGTCCTTTAAATAAGATTAGATTTTTAAGCAATGGGTAGCGCTTATGGTGCTGGAGAGCATGCCTAAGGTCTCTGATGGCTTCCGCAACTTCCGATGACCACCAAGGCACTGTCTTTCGCTGGGGGCATCTGTATGAATGGGGGATTGCGTGCTCAGCAGTAGATACAATCATCTTAGTGACATTCTCTACCACTACGGCGATTGTATCATTCAGCAGAGGCTCAAGAGTGGCAGCGGGACGGAAGTCACCTCAGTTTGCTTTATTCAAAGCCCATCAAGAAGGGCATACAGAGCATTGATGACGTGGTAGTGACAGAAAGACAGGAGAGTAGTCACTACCACACAACTCGTCATGTGTCCTCCAGTTACAGATGGTAAGAGGCCAGGGCTGCAGAGTGACAAGTCAATAGCCGAGAAAGTGCTGTGCACCGCACTGAAGTGCGTGGGGGCACCAGTGTTTAAAAGGCAGAGGTCGAGCTGGGATATTAAATTCTCGACATCTCTGCCACGGCCACTTGTTAATGCACCACCCCACAAAGGGTCATGGGCGTTAAAAGCACCCAGTAGCAGAAAAGGCAGCAGGAGTTGGGATTCAGTGCAGCCAATATGTTTGGTGGTGTATCATCATCCGGTGGGAGATACAGGCTGCAGATGGTTATGTCATGTGGTATCCTTATTGTGACAGCCACAGCTTGTAAAGGCATCTGAAGTGGCTCGGGTTCGCTATAAACAGAGTTAAAGATATACACACAGATGCCGCCTGATACCCTAAAATAAACACTGCGACTTTTATAGTATCCCCTGTACCCAAGAAGGGCAGGGGTCCGCACTGCCGGAAACAAGGTCTCCTGGAGGGCAATGCAGAAAGCATGTGTGGTGCTTAAAAGTCGTAGCAATTCAGCCAGGCGTTGGAAAAACCCACCACAATTCCACTGGAGGATGGTCTGAGAAGACATGAGGTACTAAGGACAGACCTCAGGATCACGTGCTGTCACTACTGCTGAGGCTGTTGGATCTATGTCCATAGTTTCGGAGATGCTGTCGAGATTTAGGTCTTCAGGGAATGCTAGAATCTTCACCTCATCTTCAGAGGTGGAGATAAGGAGCAGTAGTGTGGGAGCTACCATGGTCTCTTTATTTTTACCCCTTTTCTTTTCCTTCTTTTGTGTGTCTCGCTGCCTCTTCGGCTTCTCGTGATGGGAGGGCTTCACTGACTCTGGGACTGAGGATGACCTCTAAGTCCTAAGGTCAGCCATCGTCGGCACTGTCTGCCACTCACTGGTGCCCGCTTATCCAGCGGAGGAAGCCGAGGAAGAATGGGATGCAAGCGATCCCTTCCTTGTGTGGGGGGGGGGGGGGGGCGGGAGGGGGGGGGGAGTTGCTCCCAAAGTTGAGGTTTACGAAACAACACAGGAAGAAGTGTCCCCAATCATCTGGGGGGGGGGTGAAGATGGCAGGGTCTGCTGTCCCTCTACAACTAGCTGAACTGTTTACAGTCTTGGCATTGTAGATGAAGCGGCTGTAGCATAGGAGGTAATCATGGTTACAGGGTGGAGCTTCAGGTACTTACATTTTGCCTCTGAGTATGTCAGCCTGTTCAAGGTCTTATATTCCATGATTTTCCTCTCTTTGTGCAGAACTGTGCAAATTGGTGAGCAGTGCGCATGATGCTGGTTGCAGTTGATGCAAACTGTAGGAGGGGCACATGGGTCGCCGGGATGAGATGCACATCCACATTTCCAACAGGTGGGATTGGCATCACACCGGGATGACATGTGCCCAAAAAATGCATAGAGGGAGGAATGGAGGGCTTAACATCACACTGGTAGAGCATCAACTTGACCTTCTCGGGCAATAAATCACCCCTGAAAGCCAAGATGAAGGCACTGGTGGCAACCCTGTTTTCCTTCGGACCCCTATAAATACACCAGATAAAATGAACGCCACATCGCTCTAGGTTTGCTCTTAGTTCGTTGTCAGTTTACAACAGGAAGTCTTTATGGATTATAATCCCTTGTACCATGTTTAAACTCTTGTGAGGCATTATTGTAACGGAAACAACACCCAGCTTGTCACAGGCAAGCAATGCTCATCACTGCGCTGGTGATGATGTCGTTATGAGGACAGCATCTGATCTTATTTTAGACATTCTCTCAATCTCTCCATACTTATCCTCCAGGTGCTCCACAAAAAATAATGGGTTCATCGACTGAAATGATTCTCCATCTGTCCTGGTACAAACCAGGTATTCAGGGGCATAAGCCTCACCTTGTGGACGGGCCCTACGTTCCTCCCATGGGGTGGCCAGGGAAGGGAACAAGTGAGTGTCATACATAGCAGCATTTAAATTAGGCCTTCCTCACTTAGAGATGATGGTTGTACATCCACCAACATTTTGAGATCTTCTCATGGTGTTCCCACAAGCAGCTAGGGAAATAAAAGTCCACCCAGGCAGAGCCCCACATGCCTGGGTAAGCCTTATAGAACTGAGTTGCGGCAGGTTCCTCAGGGTTTTTTATGTATATAGAGGTTTGTACCGTCCTCACGAGCTGGGTGATTAAGCTAAGATCCCGGGCTCTGAAACATACAACATTCCATCGTCGCACCGAACGATGGTCGTTGAAGCACGCACAGAACTTACGGTGTAACGGACTGTTGGCATGACACAGCCCACAGCTCAGGACCCTGGGGTCGGCAAGCCCATACTCAGCAAATTAATGCTGAGCCCCTGAGGGGGCAGCATAGTTGACAGGACTTGCTGTGGACCTCTGGTACAGAGTCAAGTCGAGAGTCTGAATCAGAGGCTCCAGTGGTTCTGCAACTATGTGGGCCACAGATTCCTCAACTTGCACCATTGTCTGGTGGGGATCTGGGTTCCACAGAATAAGTCAGGAGTCTACCAAATGCAGGAAGTAACTACATGGTTAGTGGGGGCTGTGTGGGATAAACTGGGCAGTTTTTAGGTTATAGGGCATTGGGAAAACACAATAAGGGTTTTAGTATCATGGGTACGGGTCACGTATAGGACGAACACAGATCTAAAAACCATTGTATAACAGATGTAAACTGTTGTACCTGTGTAGGGAAAGTACCAGAGTACGAAGTGCTAATAGAAAGCACTGAAGTTCAAATTCAAAGATAACGAAAGCTGGCTAAAGCCAGATATAAGTTCAGCTGCAATTTTTACAAAGATACAAGTGGTGTTCAGAAAGGATAGATTGAATAAAACAGTTAGTGGTGAATTTATTGCTGTCACAAACAGTTTATCTTGTGCCGAGGTTGAAGTAGTTTGTTTCTGTGAACTGATGTGGGTAGAGGTCAGACCTGACAACCAAAATAAATTAATTGATCACAGAAATATTCAAAGAAAGCTTAATCAAATTTCAAAAACATACCCAAAGCATACAAATTTAATTGGTAGTTACTAACTTACCCTCATATATTGGAAAAATTAAACATTAAAAAAGCAGAGGCAAGCATAAAGCATCGTCCAAGACTGTACTGATTGCATTCTCCAAAATTTACCTCAAGCAATTATTGATGAACCCACTAAAATAGTAAATGGTTGTGAAAACATACTTGACCTCATAGCAACGAATAATCCGGAGTTACTAAAGAGGATCGAAATACACACAGTGATTAGCGAGCAATTTCCAGTCTGTCCTGGCAGCTCATTTTGAATCAGAAACTGTCAATCAGTTTGAACATGTTCTTACCACAACCTACTTCAGATACAGCGGGGAATTTTATGAGCAGCTTGATGTTGTAGCCATGGGCTCTCCACTTGCGCCAGAGATAGCCAATCTCTACATGGAACACTTCGAGTAGGTGGCGCTGAAAACTGCACGACTCAAACCCAAACACTTTACCGCTACATTGATGATACCTTCATCATCTGGGTTCATGGTAGAGAAGCTCTAACTGAGTTCCGGAACCATATGAACAGCATACATCCAAATATATAGTTCACAATGAAACTACAAGACATGGATGTCTTCCATTTGTAGACATTCTTATAAAAAGAAAAGCAGATGGCACTCTGGGACATGCAGTCTACAGAAAGAAGACCCACACAGAGCTCTATCTTCATGCATCCAGTTATCATCCAGCACAGCGCAGCACAGTGCTTTAAAAGCTGGTTCACAGAGCATGTGAACAAGACAGTCTTCCGGCTAAGCTGCAACACCTCAGATACGTGTTCCGGCAAAATGTTTATAGTGAAGCACTGATTAGATGTGCACTGAAGAAAAAGACTGGTACAGCCATCCATGAAGAAGAGGAGGAGGAAAGGGCAGTGAAACTTGCCTTTCCTACATAGGGCCTCCATCAGCCCAAATTGCGAGAATCCTGCATAAAAGCGATGTTAAGACAATCTTTCGACATCCACCAAAAACGAAAGATTTCATTGGCTCAGTAAAAGATAAACTACAACTGCAGACGCCTGGTGTATATACCATCCCCTGTGAGTGCGGCCTTCAGTACATTGGGCAAACACAGCGCTGCATCTCACAGCGCTGCCAGGAACATATTAGATGTGTCCGTCTGGGCCATAAGGACAAGTCAGCAGTCATGGAACACAGCCTCAAGGGACACACCTTTCAGTTTGAGAAAACGGAAATGCTATGCTGAGCAAGTGGCTTCTGGGATAGCATAATAAAAGAATATGTGGAAATAAGGCTACATGACAATCTCGTCAGCAGGGACGAGGGCTACCAGCTAAGCTCGGCTTGGAACCCTGCAATAGCAGCCAGACGCTGAGAACGTGCCCTGAAGTTGAGCCTTTGAGTGTCTGGGCAAGATTGAAGATGCCGTATGCCCAACCAACGGCCAGCGGTAGCACGTGCCCCGAACTCTGCCACCTTCGGCCTCCGCGTCCGGGAGAGGGGTGGGGCAAGATGCAGCCGCGCCCCGGCTATATAAGAACGATGCCCACCTGCCATCGACACTTCGCCTGAAGATGATGAGACTGTCACTCATCGAAACATTGTGAAATTTCAACGCAGCCACCCTGATGGAAACCCAAGAAGAATGTCTGGTTTTAAACTGTGAGACATATCCAGGGGCAGATATAGACTCTGACCATAACTTACAAGTTATGAACTGTAGATTCAAACTTAAGAGACTGCAGAAAGGTAGAAAGTTTAGGAGATGGAAACTGGACAAATTGAAGGAACCAGATGTGGTTGAGAGTTTCAGAGGGAGTATTAGGCAAGGATTGGGTGAAACGGGGGAAAGCGATACCATAGAAGAAGAATGGGTAGCTCTGAGAGATAGGGTAGTGGAGGCTGCAGAGGACCATATAGGCAGAAGGACAAGGCCTAATAGAAATCCCTAGATAATACAGGATATACTTAACTTAATTGATGAGAGGAGAAAATATAAAAATTCAGCAAGTGAAACAGGAAAAAGGGAGTACAGACATCTGAAAAATGATATAGTGAGGACAGTTTACTACTCACCGCAAAGACGTGGCGACGAGCTGCGACAGGCACATACAAAAGACACACACATACAACACATTCAGCTATCGGCCATGGCCTTCTTCAGAAATAGAGCACTCACGCAATCACACATGCACACAACACAGTCATACAACCATCACCTCCGACTGCCACACTTCGAATCACGCTCTGCAGCGAATCGGGGACGGGAGGGGAGGGGAGGGGGAGGGGATAGAAAGGTTACGTCACGGTGGTGGGGATGGGTTAGATGGGAATAACGAGATGCAGCTTAGGAATGGAGTGGGGAGGCGGGTGAGGGGAGAAAATAAAATAAAATAAAATAAAGTAAAATAATTCATGTACACTGCAAGTGCACAAGACCACATACACACACACACACACACACACACACACACACACACACACACACACACATACATATACACAGACACGATCACACATTCACACACCACTCAAATCAGGCGAGGTTTGGGATACAGAGGTAGGAACTGTAAGGTATGGAAGGGGGGGAAAAATAATAATAATAATGAAGTTATCGTAGGTTGAGGCCTGTGCAGTTCAGAAAAGCTGGTGGTGGATGGGAGGATCCAGATGGCCCGGGTTGTGAAGCAGCCATTGAAATCAAGCATGTGCTCCGCTGCATGCTGTGCCACAGGGTGGTCCACCTTGTTTTTGGCCACAGTTTGGCGGTGGCCATTCATCCTAATGGACAGCTGGTTGGTGGTCATGCCAATATAGAAAGCTGTACAGTGCTTGCAGCACAGTTGGTAAATTAAGTGGCTGCTTTCACAAGTGGCCCGGCCTCTGATAGGGTAGAGAGGCCGGGCCACTTGTGAAAGCAGCCACTTAATTTACCAACTGTGCTGCAAGCACTGTACAGCTTTCTATATTGGCATGACCACCAACCAGCTGTCCATTAGGATGAATGGCCACCGCCAAACTGTGGCCAAAAACAAGGTGGACCACCCTGTGGCACAGCATGCAGCGGAGCACATGCTTGATTTCAATGGCTGCTTCACAACCCGGGCCATCTGGATCCTCCCATCCACCACCAGCTTTTCTGAACTGCACAGATGGGAGTTATCCCTACAATACATTCTCCGATCCCGAAATCAACCAGGCCTCAACCTACGATAACTTCATTATTATTATTATTATTATTTTTATTTTTTTCCCCCCCTTCCATACCTTACAGTTCCTACCTCTGTATCCCAAACCTCGCCTGATTTGAGTGGTGTGTGAATGTGTGATCGTGTGTGTGTGTATATGTATGTGTGTGTGTGTGTGTGTGTGTGTGTGTGTGTGTGTGTGTGTATGTGGTCTTGTGCACTTGCAGTGTACATGAATTATTTTACTTTATTTTATTTTATTTTATTTTCTCCCCTCACCCGCCTCCCCACTCCATTCCTAAGCTGCATCTCGTTATTCCCATCTAACCCATCCCCACCACCGTGACGTAACCTTTCTATCCCCTCCCCCTCCCCTCCCCTCCCGTCCCCGATTCGCTGCAGAGCGTGATTCGAAGTGTGGCAGTCGGAGGTGATGGTTGTATGACTGTGTTGTGTGCATGTGTGATTGCGTGAGTGCTCTATTTCTGAAGAAGGCCATGGCCGATAGCTGAATGTGTTGTATGTGTGTGTCTTTTGTATGTGCCTGTCGCAGCTCGTCGCCACGTCTTTGCGGTGAGTAGTAAACTGTCCTCACTATATTATTTATTCCAACCTGGACTTTCCATTATTATACATCTGAAAAATGAGATTGACAGGAAGTGCAGACTGGCTAGAGGACAAATGCAGAACCATAGAATAATGCATATCTAGGTAAAAGATAGATACCGCCTACAGGAAAACAAAAGAGATATTTGGAGACAAGAAAAGCAGCTGTATGAATATCAAAGAACTTTGACGGAAAACCATTACTATGTAAAGAGGGGAAGGCTGACTGTGGAAGGAATATATAGAGGGCCTATACAAAGGAAATAAACTTTAAAGCAGTATTTTAGAACTGGAAGATGAAGTGGAGGAAGATGAGGTAGGAGATATGATACTGCGAGAAGAATTTGACAGAGCGCTGAAGGACTTGAGCCGGAACAAGGCCCTTGGAGTAGATGATATTCCGTCTGAACTGCTGATATCGTTAGGAGAGACAGTAATGAAAAAATTGTTCCACCTGGTATGCAAGATATATGAGGCAGGGGAAATACCCTCAGACTTCAAGAAGAATATTGTAATTCTAATTACAAAGAAAGCCAGTGCAGAGAAGCGTGAAAATTACAGAACTATCAGCTTAATAAGTCTCGTTGGTCTTTGTAGATTTGGGGAAAGCTTTTGACTATGTTGACTGGAATACACTTTTTCAAATTCTGTGGTAGCAGGAGTAAAATATAGCGAGCAAAGAGTTATATTCAACCTATATTAGAGACGAAGGGCAAGAAAGGGACGCAGATGTTGGGAAGGGAGTAAGATAGGGTTGTAGCCTTTCCCTATTGTTGTTCAACCTGTACACTGAGCAAGAGCGAAGGAATTGGAGGAGAAATTTGAAGAGGGAATTAAAGTTCAGTTAGAAGAAATAAAACTCTGCGGTTTGCCAATGAAATAGTAATTTTGTCAGAGACTGCAAAGGATCTGTAAGAGCAACTAAAAGGAATGGACACTGTCTTGCAAGAAAGTATAAGATGAAGATTAACAAGAGTAAAACGAAGATAATGGAATATAATGTCAGAAAATCAGGTGATGCTGAAGGAATTAGATTAGGTAATGAGACAATAAAAGTAGTAGATGAGTTTTGTCATTTGGGTTGCAAGATAACTTCTGATGGCCGAAGTAAAGAAGATATAAAATGCTGAATGGCTATGGGAAGAAAAGCGTTTCTAAAGAAGCGAAACTTGTTAACATCAAATATTAATTTAAATCTTAGGAAGTCCTTTCTGAAAGCATTTGTCTGGAGTGTAGCATTGTATGGGAGTGAAACGTGGATGATACCGAGTTCAGACAAAAACATGATATAAGCTTCTGAAATGTGGTGCTACAGACAAATGATGAAGATGGGTAAATGGATTAGATCATGTGACTAATGAGGTGGTGCTTAACCGAATTGAGAAGAAAAGAAGTTTCTGGCATATCCTGACTAAGAGAAGGGATTGATTGGTATGACACATTCTGAGACATCAAGGAATTGTCAACTTAGCATTAGAAGGAACTGTGTGGGGTAAAAATCGTAGAGGGAGACCAAGGGACGAATACAGTAAGCAGATTCAAAAGGATGTAGGTTGCCAAACATATTCTCAGATGACAAGATTTGCACTGGACAGGGTAGCGTGGAGAGCTACATCAAACCATTCTGTGGACTGAAGACCACAAAAACACAGCTCAGATGAATTGGTATTCCAATGGTTATTATTATTATTATTAGGGTTGTGTCTGAGTGGTTTGGCTGAATCCATTATTCACCGAATATAGCACACTGGCTTCGGATTCAAGATTCGGTGAATAATGGCTGAATACTACCGAATCCCAAATCCAAAGTGTTATCTGCAAACCTTTAGTTATGAATGTTGTAGTTTACTTTTTCATACAAGTGCACTTTCATTTGCATTATTTACTTTATTTTCCATAGATCTGCTGAAAGACATGATGTTATAAAATGAAACTACCTCACTTTGAATAGTTCTGATAAATGATGCTTGGAGCCACCACAAGTAACTTTTCCATCTAATATAAGCAGCATTGCACAGGCTTCTTAGCAGGCGGAAATATAAATAATGGTGCTAAAACTTTTGTGCTCGTAAAAATAAAAAAAAAATTTGAAAAAAGGAACACTTGTCTAATTTTATTTTTATTTTTGACTAATGAATTTTAATACACCATCCAACAAAGGAAATAGAACTTTAGTATTGCTCAACTTCAAATGTACCAGTCTTACAAATATAAGTAGCAACAAAAATAAATTTAATACAAATAAACAATCCCAGAGACGGATTTACGTCTCAAATATGTCAAAAACATTATTGATAAATCTGAAGCATTGAATTAAAATTTGTGGTGCGGCCAGGAATCTAACCCGGACCTCCATCTTCTAGGCAGACGTCTTAACCGTTAGACTACCACACCACTAACGATTAAGGCGCCTTGGGATAGTCTATGTACGTATCCCTCCACATCACAAACTTTAATTCAGCTTCTGTGCTCCAAAGATAATTGCCACCACTGCCAAGGCTCTCCAGCCGCACGACAAATTTTAATTCAATGCTTCAGATTTATCAATAAAAATATATTTCTTCGTGTAAATACCACAATACCTAAGGCTTTAAGATTCTTGCACGAGTTGCCTCATTCTGATTTCAAGTATTGTTTCGTCAAATTTTATGAAGTGCTGGGGTATGTGAACTGTAATGAAGCCCTAGGATTTCAAGAAGAAAGTTATTTATTACGTGGGGGGAAAAAAGTTCAAATTGCACGCCATACAGGCAGGATGATGTCATTTCATCAACAACCTGATGTCTGTTTCAATAAATCATGTAAGGTAAAGCTTAAACAGAAGTACACCGACTGCAAAAAAAAAAAAAAAAAAAAAAAAAAAAATAATAACAATAATAATAATAATAATAATAATAATAATTAATAAATAAATAAATAAATAAATAAAATTAAAAAAATTAAAAACAATAAATAAAATTTAAATGTTTATTAAGCTTAAGGGGCTTAACTGCAGGGTCATCAGTCCCTAAACTTACGAACTACTTATGAACTATCTTATACTAAAGATGGCACAAACATCCATGCCCAAGAGGGCATTCAAACCCCTGACGAGGAACGGCCTCACACTTTGTAGCATAGCGCCTCAATGCGCTCGGCCGATCCACTGCCTGCCTGCCGTTCGAAAACTGACAGACTCCTGATGCCAACAGGTCATGTAAAATGCGCAAGTGTGCCAATGGAATGATGATACATGGAAGAGGGTTCCGAGTCAGATTGCATAAGAGGAATTTAAAAATGTTCAATATTGAATGCACTAGATTGTACAAGGGATGGTGCGCTGTAGTATGAAGGAACTGTGACTCAGAATTACTGTACTGGTATCTAATTGCTATTATAAACATTTTGTAAAATTTGTATTGTAAGTGTAATAAAATTGTTTTATATTTCCACATTTAGTTTCACACAATAGCCGTACATTTGAACTTATATCTAAAAGCTACTACGTAAAGCCGACTGGAAAGCACGTGTTGCATCAATACGCCTCACGCTACAACCACTGCCTTCGTGCTACAACTTACGTGCTTTTCTATTACGGGTAAGGGATTATTCCTATGAATTGTGATTTGTATATTCCACATTCTCTTCACCAAAAGAATAATACTAATGTAAACACTACGCCATGTAATCTTCTGTGTTAGCTGTTATCATATTTAAATTCTGTCTGCCTAACAAACCCGAAAGTCAATGGCAAACACGGGAGAATATACATGTATGTTAATGTTTACATTTGTATTATTCTTATGCTGATTGGGAATAGTTAGAAATGAAGCACGGCAACTGACTTCTAGTACTGATTTTTAAATGTTATATGAATAAAAATTCTGTGCAAAAAACTTACATGATCTTAAATGATTGAAAGAACAAATAAACGTACAAAATATCCTTGCTTAACCCTCCGGAATGCGCAATCTGCGCGTTAAGTACTTTTCACAGTTCTGAAATGTTTTCTTGGCAATAACAAGTTCACACACGCCAAATAAACATGAATTTCTCTGTGTCTGACTGTCCTGTCCATCACTCATGGAATGCCTGATATGTCAATATAATATTATTTAACATTTACACAAACTATTTTTTAAGAATCTATTTTTTTTAACTTCCAAAGTAGCTAATCATATTTTCAGGTTTTATTTTTGGACTCTTCCCGTTTGAATAAAGAAAAAAATACATACTCCATCCTTTCTAGGACTTCATTCTGCAATTATTTTTTATTTCATCAAAATGAAACAGTTTGTAATAGAGTGAAGAAAGTTTCTTATTACCTTTTAGAGCATCTAAACAACATATATATCAAAATGTTTCATGCAAATTTCTTTTAAGGGTAGGGGGTAAAAAATCCTTAAGATTTAAAATAAAAATAAAAATGAAATTTAATTTTCTTAAATTTTTCTGTGAATATTGTCATTTGGGATCCACTCCAGAAGGCTTTATCTTCAGCACTGGCTGTGATAGAGTAGTAATTCTTCTTCAATACATGTACTTGAGTTGACAGATTGTTTCGGTTCGAGATTCGAAAGATTCGATTCGGGTTCGGAATTCAGCACATGTTTTATTTAAGATTTGGTATTCGGATTTGATTCGATAAAATTGGGATTTGACCCATCCCTAATTATTATTATTATTATTATTATTATTATTATTAGAGGTCAGAGAAGTAATACTTTCCAAGGACGATTTTTTTATACATCAAATTCACAAAACATAAGTAGTTATTTACTAAAGAGAAAACTGGAAGAAGCAAATTATATATTAATAACCTGATACCATTATTTACTGTAGTGTGTGATACCTTCTTTTATTAATTATCTGTCCATAACACACATTGTATTTTTGGGCTAGTGTAAAACACAACATTTATTCAGAAATCCCATTTCCCGTCTCAGTATTTTCATCTATCTTATTACTACACATTTCTAATTACATGTCCACAATAGTTTATGTTGGTTATTCCATTTAACGAGAGAAAAATGTATGTAAAAACTCTTATTACGTTCAAACCAAAATTCAATTCTTTATTGCTCTTTCCATTCGACTATCTTCTGTAATGGTGATTATAGTAACACTGCTAACAATTAGCTCATGACAATGAAAACATTTGTGAAAGCATTCCAAAATTCAAAACTAAATATGAAACAAAAGTTTTATCAAAGCAATATACAGCAACCAATCACTGAAATGATGTATTTTCTGCACTAATGGTATATAAATTGATTGTAATTAAACAGCATAAAAGCATAATTCAATACGTAACTTCCTCGCAGATTAAAACTGTGTGCTGTAACCAGGATTCAAACATGGGAGCTTTGCCTTTCGTGGGCAAGCACACTATCAACTATGCTATCCCGGTAAACTTGATGCTCCATCCTCACAGCCTTACTTCTGCCAATACCTCACCTACTACTTTCCAGACTTCACAGACGTTCTCCTGTGCAACTTGCAAGATTAGCACTCAGTATTATTACAATTAAAATTTCAGCAATATGTTGTTATTTAAATGTAAAAAATATGTGCAAGCTTGTGGCTCTTTTGTACAAACTATAATTTGCTGATACTAAAAAGATTTAATTGTGTGATTAAAAATTGTGATTACTCATGTAACATAACATTAATTATAAGAGCTTAAATACTGGACAAAATGGACCAATGCGTTAATTGTTAGTTAGCAGTCTGTTAGTGCTTAAGTTGTTAATTCACTGCTGTATAAATGAAATATGTGAATAAATGTTCAAGTGTTAAAATGAACTTGTTGAATACTCAACAAGCGTTTATAAAATTGATCTATACCATTTATGAAGGATTTTAACATCAATAAATAAATTGAGTATTGAATTTTCTTGGCTTTTTAACTGTTTTTTGAGGCATGGAAAACACTGCTGTGAGGGACGGGTAGTTTAAATAGTACATTCAGCTGGTATGCTGCCAAGGAGCTATGAATGTCATATTTTCAGATCAAATAGGCTTATCACAGTACATTATCAAATGTACATTTGTAATATTTTTACTATGACCATTTATATGGTTGTTTATAGATTATTGTAAAATTAAATCTTTTGAAACAATGTGGGACCTACGAAGGGCTAAAACTGCACAATTTGTAGTGAATTAAAGTTTAAAATCTAACTTGCACAGGTCTAAAACAAAATAAATAAACAAAATTAAAAATGACAAAAAGGTAGATTTGAATAGTCATATGTTCGTGAACTCTCAGCCTACAAACTCTGCCACTGAAACATATGTGAAACACCCATCACAGTAATTCTACTAATATGCAGTTGTGTGACCCAACATGCTCAAATGATGATTTTCAAAAGAAATGATATTATGAATTAAACTGAAATAACTTTTAACATACATTGTATTCTAATTAATGTATTGCTTCTATTTGACAAAGAAATGCCAAGACTAAAGCTCCACAGACTGCTAGAATGGTGAATATTCTAATTCTGAACTTCATATATCACTACACAATTGTGATACATTGGTATATTCATAAACTAAAAGAAAGAACAAACCTGTAGTTGAGAAAAACAGCAGAAAACAACCAGTTCATGTTTTATAGGCAAAATTTTGTCTATCAGCTCTTGTGTACGTCGTAGGATGAACCAACTGGTTCTATGATTCAAATCGGCAGCACACTGCTCACCATGCAGACGAATTTCAGTATCTGCATTTGGCTGCCTAGAGGCAACAATTGGAGCTTCATACATCTTCCTAAAATCTAAAATAATAATCATAAATGACAATACATGATTTTAAGTGAAATTATACAGTGTGAACCACATAAATCTGGGATGTCTCAAGTCAAAATACTTGTAAAATTACAACACTGTCGCAAAAGTTGTCAACAATGCATCTCTTGCTTACAGGTAATCACACGTTTTTCGATATTGAGCCGAACTCCATCCCACATATGCTTTGAGGGACCAACAGATACCGACCAGCCAACATATCATCCTCTGCCAGAAGGGTTCACCAGATGCAGTATGGAGGGGGATGTGGTCAGAGCCCTGCACTCCCGGCCATTGTGTCAATTTTCCAGACCAGAGCTGATACTTCTCAATCAAGTATCTCCTCAGTTGGTATCACAAGGACTGAGTGCACCCTGCATGCCAACAGTGCTCAGCAGACCGTGATGGTTACCCATCAAAGTATTAGCCAAATCAGACAGTGCTTAACATCAGTTATCTAATGGGAACCCTTGTATTCACAGCACACTATTACATATTAATCTTTTAGTTAGTCATTTTTACTCTTACAGTGTTATTTAAATCTCTGGTGTGAGGTGTACCAGTATTATGTGGGACATCCTGTATAATCAAGAACCCGTAAGTAGTATAAGTATTTAAAATTACTAAATATGTCCAGGCTGTTATGCCGTGGTCTAGTGGATTTATTATTAAAATAATAATAAATCCACTAGACCACGGCATAACAGCCCGGAATTTTTCAGTAATTTTGACCATCCAGCCATGAAAGTTTACATTTTACAGTATAAGAATCTACAATACATAGGAAAGTTAGAATGGAATTCACCTATATAATGAAGATATTTTACAACTCACCACTAAAATATATCACACCTAGGCAAGAAGAAAGAGAAGTCAAAAAACGGCAAGTTTTAGCTTATCACTGAAAAATGTATATGAAGAGCCTCAATATACTTTGTCCATCTGAGAATGTAGTGTCATTCTCGTTGTAGGTTAGCTCACGATTTGTCAACGGGAAAAACAGTGTCACTTTTCTCAAGATCTGCATTTTTTATTTGTCTCTCTCTTCTTGCTGAGGTGTGATATGTCAAGCTGCGACAGATAATAAAAAAAATAAAATAAATAATTAGTAATAATAAATGAAGACAGGCACATAAAATAAGAAATTGTACAACTTTCTTTTTTAAGTGCCTAACACAGCTCAATTAAGTTTTCGTGATGAGTTGTAAACTATCCTCAGTATAGTATTTAAAATACAGATAACACAGCAATACACATGTGAATAGAACAAAACTTCATAGCTTTCTAAAACATTTATGAACCTGAGAGGAAATGATCGATGCTTTCTTTATGTTAAATATTCTGGTAGAGTTGGATGCTTAAGACTAAGTAAAATAAAAGAGAAATCATACTCTGATGCGTCCTGATAGAAGAGTTTCAGATAATACTCTGTGGACAATGTACATGAACAACACTTGAGACATAACCAACTACACAAAGCTCTATGAAAATGGGGGGGTTAGTAACCTGTACCACAATAATTCTGTAATAATGGTGGTGTTATAAGGGAGGGCAGTTATCTTAGACTGATTGTTTTATGCCAAATATATTTATAAATTATGCGTGAGTTTAGAGTTACACCAGTGGATAGATATCTTGGAAGAAAGAAAGTAATCAAAAGAGATCAACTGCATATTAAAGTTGAGACTGTAATAGAAATAGCTTATATCATTGTGAAAAGAGTGTTGAACTCCCTATAAATGTTCATTAGTGTGTGACAATTTGTTGGTACAAGTATCATTTACGTTGTAAAGTGGAGGTTTTCTCCGAGTTGACTGAACAAAGCTTTAACACACACACACACACACACAGAGAGAGACAGAGGTAGAATATATCACTATGAGGTACACAAAAATGAAGGATGTGAGTGCACTTTCTACATCTACATCTACAACCATACTCCGCAAGCCACCCGACGGTGTGTGGTACCTCGAGTACCACTATCGGTTTTCCCTCCTATTCCAGTCACATATTGTTCATGGAAAGAAGGATTGTCCGTATGCCTCTGTGTGGGCTCTAATCTCTCTGATTTTATCCTCACGATCTCTTCACGAGATATACGTAGGAGGGAGCAATATACTGCTAGATTCCTCAGTAAAGGTAAGTTCTCAAAACTTCGACAAAAGCTCGTACCGAGCAACAGAGCGTCTCTCCTGCAGAGTCTTCCACTGGAGTTTAGCGATCATCTCTGTAACGCTTTCACAATTACCAAATGATCCTGTAACGAAGCGCACTGCTCTCCGTTGAATCTTCTCCAATTCCTCTATCAATCCCACCTGGTACGGATCCCACACCGGTGAGCAGTATTCCTTTGTTTTCAAACTGCATTTCCTTAGAATTCTCCCAATGAATCTAAGTCTAGCATCTGTTTTACCAACGATTGATTTTATATGGTCATTCCATTTTAAATCTCTCCTAATGACTACTCCCAGATAATTTATGGAATTAACTGCTTCCAGTTGCTGACCTGATATAGTGTAGCTAAATGATAAAGGATCTTTCTTTCTGTGTATTCGCAGCACATTACACTTGTCTACATTGAGCTTTAATTGCCATTCCATGCACCATGCGTCAATTCGATGCAGATCCTCCTGCATCTCAATACAATTTTCCATTGTTACAACCTCTCTATATACTACCGCATCAATCATCTGCAAAAAGCCTCAGTGAACTTCTGATGTTATCCGCAAGGTCATTTATATATATCGTGAACAGCAACGGACTCACGACACTCCCCTGTGGCACACCTGACATAACTCCTACTTTGGAAGACTTCTCTCCATTGAAAATGACCTGCTGCTTTCTGTTATCTAGGAATTCCTCAATCCAATCACACAATTGTTCTGATAGACCATATGCTCTTACTTTCTTCATTAAACATTTGTGGAAAACTGTATCAAACGCCTTGCATAAGTCGAGAAACACAGCATCTACCTGAGAACCCGTGTGTATGGCCCTCTGAGTCTTGTGGACGAATAGCGCGAGCTGGGTTTCACATGAACGCCTTTTTCAAAACCCATGCTGATTCCTACAGAGCAGATTACTAGTCTTGAGAAATGTCATTATATTCGAACATAATACACGTTTCAAAATTCTACAACTGACCGACATTAGAGATATAGGCCTATAGTTCTGCACATCTGTTCGAGGGCCCTTCTTGAAAATGGGAATGACCTGCGCCATTTTCCAATCTTTCGGAATGCTATGCTCTTCTAGAGACCTACAATACACCACTGCGAGAAGGGGGGGCCAGTTCCTTCGCGTACTCTGTGTAAAAACAAACTGGTATCCCATCAGGTCCTGCGGCTTTTCCTCTTTTGAGCGATTTTAATTGTTTTTCTATCCCTCTGTCAATTATTTCAATATCTGCTATTTTGTAATCTGTGCGGCAATCTAGGGAAGGCACTACAGTGCAATCTTCCTCTGTAAAGCAGCTTTGGAAAAAGACATTTAGTAATTCCGCCTTTAGAGTGTCATCCTCTGTTTCAACGCCATTTACGTCACAGAGTGTCTGGATACTTCGCTTTGATCCACCTACCGCTTTGACATAAGACCAAAATTTCTTAGGATTTTCAGCCAAGTCAGTACAAAGAACTCTACTTTTGAATTCGTTGAACGCCTCTCACATAGCCCTCCTCACACTACATTTCGCTTCGTGTAATTTTTGTTTGACTACAAGGCTTTGGATACGTTTATGTTTGCAGTGAAGTTCCCTTTGCTTCCGTAGCAGCTTTCTAATTCAGATGTCGCCCCACAGTGGCTCCTTTCCATCTCTTACAACCTTGCTAGGTACATACTCATCTAATGCATATTGTACGATGGCTTTGAACTTAGACCACTGTTCCTCAACAGCATCTGTACTTAAGATAAAACTTCTGTGCTGAGCCGTCAAGTACTCTGAAATCCCCTTTTTGCACTTTTTCCGAACAGAAAAACCTTCCTACCTTTTTTAATATTTCTATTTACTGCTGAAGTTACCGATGCTGTAACTGCTTTTTTCCCCATATTTTGTCACCGTTTAAACCTTCCCTGAACTTCCACGAATGTGACATGAACATTATCCTGGACATGTGTGCGTGATTTGCCCACTCTTTTCGCCCACTATCGAGCCAATACCGAGACATCTGATGATGCCTTTATAAAGCTACTGGGTCTAAAATACATATGATTTAAATTATCATGGTTTATATTAAGAGGTAAGTGATACAAAAATTGCCGGGTCATCTAGTTTAATAAAAAATTGGTAGCAATTTTAATCCTTATCAAACAATCAGTTATTGTATAACAATTTTGTTCCAAAACAATTTTTTTTAACTTATACACAAAGGCTCTTTGCTTTTCTGCTCTTTTAATTAAAATTGCCTTCAAGTCATATGCCAAGAAAGTTAGTTAAGTTTACATTCAGAAGCTCTTTGTTATTTAGGAATATTAGGGGGATTTCTTGTTTTCGAGAAGAGATACTGAAATTTTTGTGGGTTGTTCTTTGCACATTTACAAAGAGATTACTTTCGTCATCAGAAAATAGTGTAGTATGCCCTGAAGTAAGCTTCATGGTTATGTCATCAACTTGTAGCAGAAACAGTATCCATCCTAGGATTGAGCCTTGTGGCAGGTCATATCTAATAGGCATTATATCAGAAGGGTGACAGTACACTGATGGGCATGAGTATTCTTTTCTTCAAATTTCATTTTCACTTTTTGTAATCTGTTTGACAGATATGAATTTAACCATTCATTTGCAGTTCCTCTTATACCTTTATTAATTAACTTCTTAAGAAGTATAATGTGGCCAATTACATAAAAGGTTTTTGACAAATCTAAAGAAATCTCTGTATTATATAGTAAATGTCTTTGCTTTTCTAAAGGCATACTGGTGTTTTGATATTAAAGAGAACCTGTTAATAAATCTTTCCAATCTTATGTAATACAATTTTTCAGATATTTTTGAGAATGCAATGAGTTGCGCTACAGGTCTATAATTAGCTGCATCATTTTCTGTACCCTTTAGTGAAGTGTGGTAATTTTAGCAACCTTTAGGTGGCCAGGGAAAACTATATTACTAAAGGATGCATTTATTACGTGAGTTACAGGTTCTACAATGTATCCTCCACATTTCTTTACAATTAAGTCTTGTATATTGTCACTGCCACTGGAGTATTCATTTTTAATATGTTTATAGCTGTGAGCAGTTCAGTGTTTGAAACCTAGTGGAGAAACATTGATGCTTGAATTGCTCCACATTTGTTGGGAGTTGAGTATTGTCTCTATGTCAGTTTCTCTACATGACGTTCTCAGCTGCTTTACTGAAACAGTCACTAAAATTATTTACTGAACTTTCCACTTCTGGTGTCAATTCATCATGCAAATTTAGTTTTCAGGTTTTGTTTATATCATGCTACTTCTTGTTAGCTTCATTTTGCACAACTTTCCAGAAGCTTTTCATTTTATTGTTGGATTCTGTTATGAATTTATTATATAACTATTTTGCTTGTAAATAGTGTAGTAGGACTTATAGTATGACCTAAACTTATTATCAACTTCATTATGTTTCATGTAGTTCTTCAATTCACGCAATTTTGGCTCAAGATTCTTATCCCTTTTGTCACCTGTTAATTCGTACATTTGTTTTCTACTTTCCTTAACTTCAATGCCAATGCAGCATTGAAATACTGGAGAAATATGTGTTATGGGAAGAAATATGTTACTTATATCATTTTCTTCATGTATCTCTATCCAGTTCTCAGTCTTTAATAAATAACTTAAGTGTCTTATATTTCCATCATTAAATTGCCTTTGCATTGCAACTGATCTTTGCTTTCCCCAAGAGTGAGGATGCCAATATTAAAAACTCCACATATTAGAAAATTTTTGTCAGCTGAATAAATTTTAGTTAGTTGTGCTTCAAAGGAATGACAAAGTCTGGATGTTTCCTAGGGTGCTCTATACACATTCAATATCAGTGTGTCATGGCCTTGTAAGATTATTTAGGAAAATTTAAAATAATTTTTCTACTTGCATATATTGTACTTTGTGAGACATTTGTAGTTTAGATTCTTTTTACATAGATGGCTGTAACATCTCACTTCATTTTATTCTGAGAAGAATAACTGGCTAAATTATATTTGCCATTTATTATTATTTTATTATTATTATTATTATTATTATTGTTGTTGTTGTTGTTGTTGTTGTTATTTCATTTGTTTGTTAGTGTTCAGAGATGCAGAGAAAATCTAAATACAATTTTGTTTTAAAAAATAAATCTATTTCTGATCATACAATGAAGGCTTTCATGGTAGGACTTGTCGTAATTTGAAACTTCCAGGCCAAGATGGCATGGTTCATGCGTAAAACTTTCCCCTCACATTTCGCCTTCGCCTACAGAAGGCATGGACTACAAAATCCCAGCCCAGAAGTTTCAAGTTATGAGATCTGTTTCTGTTAATTAATTAATCACTGAATGCACATTATGTTATAAAATTATAAAAGGTACTATTGCCTAATTTACATTGAAATGGATGGCTTCGTTTTGTGCTTTAAACTCTAAATAAGGATTCTGGGCACCACTCACCAAGCTCTTATTTAGTTTAGGTTTATGACTTTTCTCACTGCATTTATTGTTTCTTGGTGGGTTGCTAACTGGGAGCTGTTGCTGTTCCTGGCCACAGAAAATCCTGGCTGTAGGACAGATGTCTGCATTTTAATGAAGAAGATTTTTCCATATCATCTAGTGGAGCTGATCCAGAGTTAGTGGCATTATTTTTTTGTTTCATCTTGAAAATCGTCAGATGCTTTTCTTGAACTAGATGATGCAGTTGGTATCACTTCCGGGTCAACTGTTGACAGTTTTGTTTTTCTGCACCATCTTTGTGTGATGGAAGTGTTGTAGGGGGCCTTTTTGTAGCTCCTTGTTTTTCATTTAATATGCCTGGTGTTGAGTTGGATAACTTTGTTTTAACTGTGGAATCTTCTTGTGTTTTCATTTTCAACTTTCCTGAGAAGTCTTCACACTGAATGTTTATTAGCACTGGTATTTGCACACTGGTTTCTACTACTTATTGTAAATGTCCACAGTTTATCTTGGCATTCCATTTGCAAGTGCAGTCCTTGTTTTTTATAACCACTTCTACTGAGAAATGCATTGACTTCCATTATCTATACACACTCTTAGTTTTTCAGCGTGTCCCTTATGAATCTGTTTACTTCATATATGCTATTGTTAAAATTATGTACACTTATCTCTAAGGAATTGTGAACAGGATTACGTTTGTGTGGACAGTATCTTAGGGCACATTTTAAATATTCTAATTTTTCTGTGATGTAATTTGTCCTACCTAGAATGATGACACTGTCTTTTTTCCGTATATTCTTTCATCTTCTGGTGTATGTTGAGCATGATGTTACTTAACTGGGCATTAGGTTTTGAACAAAAGACAAGCAGTATTTTTGGTGATGAAATTTGTTCTTTAAGTAGTATCATCCATGACTATCAGAAAGAACTAATATATTCTTACTCTTTATATCACAGTGTATCATTTTCCAGGATTTGGGTGAGGGCTTTTTCCGTAGTTTTAACCTGCATTGGCATGTTTCCTCTATTAGGGCATTTTATAACACTAACACTGGAGGGCACTGCTATAGTGTCTTTTTCTTCTGATCCCCTTATCCTGTCTCCTTTTTACTATTCACATTCTTTTTTAAATTTTTTTGCTCGAATAGCTCACGTAACTTAAGATGATATAATAGTCCCAAATTTTCATTTTGAATGTTCATTACATGACCTTTAAAAGTATGAATTTCTGACTGCATTTTTTTTCCAGTTAAATTGTTGCAGGCTGTTCTATCGATCAATTAAATAAATGGACACACAACTTGTGCCTTTCTTCTGGTTTATTTCGTGACTTTAACTGTATTACAATGACTTGAGCTTACAGTACCAAGGCATACGACAACATAACACTTACAAAACAAGACTCACTAAAAACAAGACTCATTGACTGCCGATGCCAGCAGCTCACATATTTATACAGTAGTAAACAATACACATCCTACGTTCATTATTAGTAACAACTGATGTATTGAATTTACAATCAAAAGTTACAGATTCAATATAAAAAAATGCTATTATCGAAAGATATTGCATAATTAATAGAATATGATTACTAAATCATAGTTAGTATCTTTTCTTATTTTCTTTGTAAAGATCCTTTATAACTTTATACTAACAGTGTTTACTATATTTGGTTAACAAACTAATTACATAAGCAATGACAATTGATGCTAACATGTGTACAAGAAATTTACATATATATCTACAAAACCGTTGTGTTAACCATTTTCTATTGCTTTACATTAACAGAGTTACATAAATTCCTTAATTGTCACTGACAGTGTAATTAAATGAAGTCACTTCTTAATGAAGTATCTTGTATCGTTTACCCCGTTTCTTAGCTTTATCAGTCATGATATGTACAGTAAAACCTCGTTTTTACATTATCGGTTTTTACGTTTTCCCACCATTCACACCATTTTTTGTCAGTCCCGTCAAATTTTCTATATTTACAATGTAAATTCGCCCTCGTTATTGCGTTAACATATTTACACGTTTCCTGCGTTTTACGCTTTTTGAAAGCATGTTCGTGAAGAAAAATGACGTATTGTACATAAATTGAGACTAGCATGGCTTTCCCCATAAAGCATAGCGCTTAAAAATTATTCACAGTCGAGTTTCTTGACACTTTGCATTTATTCAAATGTATATTTCGCATTTCGTTGTTGACTTACGACACGCCGATTTGTGGGGCTGTAGTTCATCTTTCCACTAGCTTCTTTGCCAGAGCGCCTCGCATGTACTCAGAGAAACAGAACGGTTTGTTGACAATAGAATAATGCTGAATTGTGGCGGTGTAGTCCCTCTTTCCGCTAGCATCTTTGCCAGAGCGTCTGGCGAGTACTGAACAATCAGAACCAGTTGCTTTGTTGAAGTGAGAATAAAATAAAGAGTTGCATTGTTTTTGTGATACATATTTCTGATTAATAAAGAATGTTATCTGTCAAAGTTGGGTATCGTAATACCCACAATAATAGTGAGAGATGCCGATCCTATGCATACGTTACAAAAATACGTATTCATAGTTTGTACTCGAGAACGCAAATAAATCGTCATGTGAAACATGTAAAAATACAAAAAGAACGGAACTTTTTGAGTTTTACTACGTAAATAATTAATGCCGGTAAAAGGCAGTAATGTTGAAGATGTTACACAGCTTGGCAGCGGCGTCCAAATGATATCTATCGAAGCGGTTCAGGTAATTTTGAAGATGTGCTACATAGCCCAGCAGTGGCATCCTCGATTATAATGAATGAAATTACATCAAAAATTTTTACTTCCCATAAAAATTACCAGTTTTGTCTCGTGTTTAAAATAACGGCGTCTTCGATTATAATGAATGAAATTACGTCAAAAATTTCTACTTCCCATAAAATTACATTTTGCCTGGCATTTAAAATAGTAAATAACCTTTATTGTATAATAAACTTCCTGGTGAGTATTTAGATGCCTATTATGTACATATATCACAAATAAACTAAGAAAATGCAAGGCTGATCCAGTAAGCATATTTTACCATTTAGAAAATTATTTCCTGCATTTTACATTTTCCTGCATTTTACACCATTTCATTGAAGTCCCTTGAATAGTGTAAAAACGAGGTTCTACTGTATTTGTCTCCATCACATTACCATCTACTTGCACTATTTATTTCGTACTATTAAAAATGTACTGTTTATTGTTCAATGTTCACTGTTTTTAAACAAAGTTGTTGTTTTTAATTCACTATGGTATTATTCACTTGAGCTGTTTAATACAGTTCTTCACTGTAACTAGATTAGTTAAGAAGTTCTTATTAAAATTGTCACTGGTATCCCCAGCTTCGCTTCACCACCGGTTCATATCGATCGCTGCATTAAATCCGAGGGGAGGCATGTTCCATTACAGTACCTATGAGACATTCTTTTAATTGTTCCATATGTGCTAGACATTTAGTACATGGCATATTGTTATTTCCAATGGCTGTATTTTCATTTGGAGGAACGTCTGCCACGTTAAACCTGTTGCAGTATATAGGTGGAACAAGAAACTGTTTCCATTTTGCTGCTTCTTGCTTTCTCACTAATTACATGATCACAATACACTAAGATTCCAAAAATCCTGCACTCTTCACATATTAAACTTTTTCTCACTATTTACATTGTCTGCTTTAGTGCTAGCACAAATGTGATTTCACTTTACATCAGCTTGCCAACAAAAGTAAGGAGAGGGAACCTGGATGAATTTAACCCTCAAGCAATCGCCCTCGCCTAGTCAATCAGAGATCGTGGTCCCCCCCCCCCCCCCCCCCCCACTGAATTCAAAACACACATTGTTGTAATGCTTCAAGTTGGACCTCTGTCAGTTGTATTGTTGCTGCATTTCCAGCACTCTCACAGTGACAACAATTGCAGCTTATTTTAGTCCATGTTCTGTTCGGTGTACAGAGTCAACCACATGACCAGTGATACACATTTTTTTTATTATACCGTCAAAAGGGGCGATTTCGGACCATATGGTTCATCTTCTCTTTTCCGCTGCATAGCAACAAATTAGCACTGATTTCCACGTCTGCACAAGACTGTAATTCCTGCATTCCATGCTCCCATGTTTGGATCAATTGTTTACCAACACAATAATCAGTCAGACAGTCTCATTGTCGAAAGTTCTTGCTCTGTTATGGAACGGAAACTTTCTGTTGTTGTGACTGGCGGAAAAATATTTTAGTGTCAGTTGTCAATGAGATCAGTAGGCTGCCACACTGTGACAAGTTTTGTACTAGTTTGTCACAAGTTTTGTGTAAAGTTTCAAAGTAATGGAGGCTTTTTCGAAATTGTGAACTTTATGGGAAGATTTTGGACAATGCCAAGGAAATATAAAAGTAAGAAAAGTGTTCAAGATTGGTGTAATTATGACCCAGATATTTTAAAGAAATCAGTTAAGAGATATTCAGTGTGTCAAATTAAGTATAGAAAAGCCTTTAATAAATTAAATTCATTATCTCAGTCTTTATCCCTTATTTCAATGATGGACTTCCTCAAAATATGTTAAAAGTCACTAAAATCAAACAGACAGAAAGTAGAATTTAAACAAGTCAATTTGTGTCTGAAATCACTCCATACACTTTGACACACCTAACAGAGACTGAAGATTCACATGTGTCCAAAATCACCCCAGTCCATGGGGTGATTTTGGAGACTTTATTTGTCTGCCTCGGGCAAAAGTAGATGCATATGGATGTTCTGTTTTTAGGATATTTTATTGTTTACACATATACCCCACCACTTCCCTAGAAAATAATGAAATCTGACAAAACCAATGAAAGGTATAGTGAAAATAATGTAAAAACTGCCCAAATCACCCCGTCTGATAATTGTGAATACAATTTTTTTTAATTAAAATCTTTCCCTAAAAACTATGTTTTACTTTTATTTATACTTTTAGGACCGTTTTCAAAACAGGGTTATAAGAGGAGGAGATTGATAGGTGATGATAACTTTGATGTTATGTGTAGGTATTTTGTTGGTAAAGATGGCAAAACTAAGAGGTCTAAATAAAGTTTAAGAGCCAAAACAGCAAAAATGGCTTCAAAAAATATAATAAAAATTCTACCTGGTCCGAAGATGTCTGCTAAGGGTATTACACGAAAAGTGACAGCTGTTGTTGTTGTTGGATGTTTTAGGGGGACAGAACTGCAAGGTCATCAGTCCCCCATTCCATCGCTGGGCATCACAAGAAGATGCATGAATGTGGCAAAGAGCCCAGAGTTTGAAATAGCAATGGAGAGGAATACCACCCCCCTCCCGAGTCAGTAAAAGGTCAACTAATAAGACAATGGACAACACAAAATAAGACAATCACACAGAAATACCGAACAATGACAGGAAATGGAATGAAAAATCTGATGTCTGTGGTTGACCAACCATGACTTTAAAAAGAGGAAAAGTCAACCAGGTGGCAACATGTGGAAATCTCCAATCAGAGAACATGAGACAGGAGGAACACAGATGAAACAAAGCATTAAAGAGAGTGGTAAAAACCACCGTTACAAATAAAACTTAAAAGTGAATCAGCCAATTTGGCATTGTCACTTAAAATATCTGATAAAAGTGCTGGAAAATTAAAACTCCACTGCAGGGTGGCTAAAATAGGGCAATACAGCAAGATTTGGACTACTGTCAGGCGGGAGCCACAGCGACAGTCGGGCTGGTCCTCACCACAGAGGTGATAGCCATGGGTCGGCTAAGTATGGCCAACATGGAGCCGACACAGGACTACAGAGTCCTGTCTGGAGGAATACCACACAACCGTTGTCTCCTTTACAGCCCGAAGCTGTTGGGCACAGTCAGTGTACGCCACTCAGTGTACCCAACCTCATAAACACGACGCCACAACACCACCTGAAGATCAGAAGCTGAGAGACCAATCTCCAGAACAGAGTCATTGACAGCCTGTTTCACAAGCTTGTCAGCTTGTTCATTGCTCAGGACACTAAGATGACCCAGAGACCAGATGAACACCATAGATTGACTGGATCGGTCAAGGACAGAAAGGGTCTCCTGTATGGCCAACACCAGGGGAGAACGCAGGTAGCAATGGTCCAGAGATCACAGGCTGCTCAGGGAGTCGCTGCACATAAGGAAAGACTCACCTGAGCAGGAACGCATATGCTCGAGAGCTCAGTAAATAGCCACCAGCTTTGCAGTATAAACACTGCAGCCCTCAGGCAGAGTGTCCTGTTTGATATGGCTGCCATGAATGTATGAAAAGCCAACATGGCTCTCAACCATTGAACCATCACAGTAGACCAGGTCATATCTGGTTAACTCAGCTACAACAGTGAAAAACTGACGACAGGGTGCCTCTGGAGGAACTGAGTCTTTGGGTATGTGGGCTAAGTCCAGTCAAGTACAAGGCCTCGGCATGTATCAAGGGGGTGTATGAGTGTGGATCCAATATGAAAAAGGAAGAGGGAAAGACCCAATTTCTAACAGAAGAAACTGGATACAAAATGCAAGTGTATGACCTGATCTGGGTCTCAGTTGTTGGGGACAGAGGACCACGTTGGAGAAAAGTAGACGATGGTTCAGGTGGTCTGGTGAGCTATGCACATGGGCTGCATAGGCCACGAGCAGCTGTTGGCGGCAGATCCGTTAAGGTGGGACCCCAGCCTCCAAAAGTAAGCTGATCATAGGGCTGGTGTGGAAGGCACCTGTCACAATGTGAACCCCAGATTGGTGAATGGGGTCCAACAGGTGCCATGCCGAAGGTGAAGCTGAAACATAGGCAAGGCACCCAAAGTAAAGACACGACTGTACCAGTGTTGTGTATAGCTGCAACAGTGTGGAGCAATCAGCACCAGGTGGTATTGCCCATGTGGCACAGAACATTGAGATGGCGCCAACACTCCTGTTTCAGCTGACGACTGTGGGGAAGCCATGTCAGACAGGCGTCAAACACCAGCCCTAAAAACCTATGGATTTCCACTATGTCAAGATAAAGTTTGGGGTCATAGTGAACCGTCCAATGCTTACAGAAGTGCATAACACTTGTCTTGGCAACAGAAAACTGGAAGCCGTGGGCAAGAGCCGAGGACTGCACCTTCCAAATGGCTCACTGTAATCTGCATTCGGCGACTTGAGGAGCTAAATGAGATAGAGAAGATATCAGCATAAAGAGAGGGGAATACTGATGACCCTACAGCTGTCACTAGGCCGATAATGGCCACTAAAAATAAGGGGACACTCAAAACAGAGCCCTGCAGAACCCCATTTTCCTGCACATGAGAGATGCTATGGGCGGCACTTGAGCACGAAAGGTATAGACAGCAAACTTTTTTTTTCTTTTTCTTTTTCATTCGGAGCGAGCCCTGGAAACCCCATATATATCGTTTCAAAACGTATCAATTCGATATATATCATTCGGAGGTCGGAGCCTCGCTATAACCCATAGACTTACTAAATAAAAACCTATAGCTGCTCTATGCAGTACATCTGCGATATTACCCTGTTGAAATTGACATCGTGGAGGAAAGATTTACGAAAACAAAGTTTTGCGCAAAAAAAAAAAAAAAAAAAAAATCGGTTTTTGAGCTTTATTATTTTACTGATTGGACAAGGGAACATACAATAACCTATGTGTCAAAAAAACAGGAATAGAATTAATTATTTACAATGCAGCTTGATTTTACAATGTTGCTTGTCAAAAATTATTTCTCAGTATATCCTGAGTCGCACTGAAACAATTAGAGTATATTTACTTTCGGATATATACGCAACAATTGCAGCTTCTTTGAAATCCTTTATCTTCTGTTCTCGGGCTATTTCATGTGTTTTCACCTGTATAATATGTGCATCGGCACAATTAAATGTCATTTTGGCGAAAGAAATTTCTTTTTCTTATTTTTTTAAACTTCACGGTGTAAAAAATAGCCTACATGCTTCTTCACGATCGGATACAACGTAGCACTACACGCACGAAAGTTGAAAAGCAAACCGCAAACACTGCAACAAATGGTGAAATCCAGATGTACCAATCGTGAAAACTACTTATGGAGGCTTCTAAGGGCATTATTCAGAACTTCCTGAAGCTTTGCCTCCAAATTCTTAGTCACAGGCATATTTTTAGATCCCAAAAGCTGAAAACAAAGTATGGCATGCATTTGGGTAAATACGGTAACTTGGGGGGGGGGGGGGGGGAGGGATCATCTTATACGCCAGATATATGCCTTAACTATAAAATTTTGATGAAAATTTGTACCTCATCTTATCTGAAGGTCGTCTTATCTGCAGAAATATACGGTAGGTACAAAGACAAGGCCTAATAGAAACCCCTGAATAATGTAAGTGATAGTGAAGTTAACTGATAAAGGGAGAAAATATAAAAATGCAGCAGTGAAGCAGGTAAAAGGGAGTACAAATGGCTAAAGAATTAGGTTGACAGGAAGTGAATATTGGCTAAGCAGGACTGGCTACAAGGAAAATGCATGATCGTACAAGAATGTATAACTAGGGGAAAAATGCTGCACATAAGAAAATAAAAGAGACATTTGGAGAGAAGAAAAGAAGCCATATGAATATCAAGAGCTTGGATGGAAAACCAGTACTAAGTAAAGAAGGGAAAGCTCAAAAGTAGAAAAAATACAGTAAAACCTCCTTTTTACATTCATGCTTTTTACATTTTCCTGCCATTTACACCCTTTCTTGTTGATCCCGTCAAATTTCCTATGTTCACAATGTTAATTCGCCCTCATTTTTGCATTAACATATTTACACTTTTCCTGCATTTTACAGTTTTTGAAAGCATGTTCGTGAAGAAAAAAATGACATACTCTACATAAATTGACACTAGCATGGCTTTCCCCTTAAAGTATAGTGCTTAAAAATTATTTGCAGTCGAGTTTCTTGACACTTTGCATTTATTCAAATGTATATTTCGCGTATCGTTGTTGGCAGTACGCAGCTAGTTGACTTACAACGCGCTGATTTGTGGCGATATAGTTCCACTTTGCACCACCTTCTTTGCCAGAGCACCTGGCATGTACTCCGACAAACAGAACAGTTTGTTAACGTGAGAATAACGCCAATTTGTGGCTGTGTAGTTCCTCTTTCTGCTAGCTTCTTTGCCAGAGTGGCTGGCATGTACTCAATCAGAACCAGTTGCTTTGTTGATATGAGAATAAAGAGTTGCGTTGTTTTTGTGATACATATTTCTGATTAATAAAGAACGTTATCTGTCAAAGTTGGTTAACATAATACCCACAACCTCAAAAAAGCGATAATAGTGTGAGATGCCGATCCTATGCAAATGTCACAGAAATACTTGTGCATATGTTTGCACTCGAGAACGCATATAAATTCTCTAATATTGTCATGTGAAACATTGAAAAATACAAAAAGAACAGAACTTTAGGAGTTTTACTACGTAAATATTTAATGCCAGTAAAAGGCAGTAATTTGAAGATGTTACATAGCCGGCAGCGGCGTCCAAACGATATCTATTGAAGCGGTTCAGGTAATTCTGAAGATGTTTTACATAGCCCAGCAGCGGCGTCCTCGATTATAATGAATGAAATCACGTCAAAAATTTCTACTTTCCATAAAATTACCAGTTCTGCCCTGCACTTAAAATAGTAAAAATTTGGATAACCTTTATTGTATAATAAACTTCCTGGCGAGTATTTAGATGCTTATTATGTACATATATCAAAAATAAACTACAAAAATGCAAGGCTGATCCAGTAAGCATATTTTACTATTTGAAACATTATTTCCTGCATATTATGTTTTCCTGCATTTTACACCATTTTACTGAAGTCCCTTGAAAAGTGTAAAAATGAGGTTCTACTGTATATAGAGGACCTATACAAGGGAACCAAACTTGAAGGCAGCATTGTAGAAATGGCAGTAGATGAAAATGAGATAGGGTGATACATTACTGTGAGAAAAATGACAGAACATGGAAATATGTGAGTCGAAACAAGGCCCTGGGAGTAATGGATATTCCATCTGAACTGTTGACCATTATTGAGAGAGCCAGCCATGAAGAAATTCATCCACTTTGTACACAAGATGTACAAGTCAGGAGAAATACCCTCGGACTTCAAGAAGGTTATACAATCAAGTGTGAAAAATACACAACTATCAGTTTAACAAGTTTAACTGGTGGAATCCAACCTTGGGGAAGATCAGTTTGGATTTAGGAGAAATGTAGGAGCATGTGAGACAATACTCACCTTACAACTTATCTATGAAGATAGATTAAGGAAAGGGAAACCTACATTTCTAGCTTTTGTAGATTTGGAGAAAGCTTTTGACAATGTTGAGTGGAATGCACTCTTTCAAATTTTGAAGTCAGCAAGG
The DNA here is from genome assembly GCA_026315105.1 of Locusta migratoria. Classification (NCBI taxonomy): domain Eukaryota; kingdom Metazoa; phylum Arthropoda; class Insecta; order Orthoptera; family Acrididae; genus Locusta; species Locusta migratoria. The sequence continues at coordinate 307,234,733 of CM048746.1, forward strand.
GTAAAATACAGGGAACGGAAGGTTTTTTTTAACTTGTACAAAAAACAAACAGCAATTAGTCAAAGAGGATGAAAGAGAAGTAATGGTTAGGAAGGGAGGAACAAAGGGTTGTAGCCTTTCTCCAATGTTATTCACTCTGTAAATTGAGCAAGCTGTGAAGGAAAGAAAGCAGAATTTTAGAGAAAGAATTAAAGTTCAGGGTGAAGAAATGAAAACTTTGTGGTTTGCCTATGAATTGTAATTCTATCAGACAGCAAAACACCTGGAAGAGCAACTAAACAGAATGGACACTCTCTTGAAAGGAGCATATACAATAAACAAGAGTAAAGTAATGGTAATGGAAGGTAGTCTAAGAAAATCAGGTGATGCTGAAAGAATTAGGTTATGAGACAATAAAGGTGGTATACTTGGGCAGTATGATAACATACGATGGTCACAGCATGGAGTATTTCAAATGTAGTATGGCTATGGGTAGAAAAGCCTTTCTGAAGAAGTGTAATTTGTTCACATCCAATATTAATTTAAATGTTAGGAAGTCCTTATGAAAGCATTTTCTGGAGTGTAGCATCGTGCATGAGTGAAATGTCAATGATAATGAGTTCAGACAAAAAGATAATAGAAGCTTTTGAAATAGGATCATACAGATTAAATGCTGAAGATTAGATGGGTAGATCACGTAACTAATGAGGAGGTACAAAACAGAGTTGTGGAGAAAAGAAACTTCTGGCATATCTTGACTAAGAAAAGAGAGATTGGTGGTTCTGAGACATCAAGGAATTGGCAATTTAACAAATCAAATGTTCAAATGTTTGTAAATCTATGGGACTTAACTACTCTGGTCATTAGTCCCTAGGCTTAAAAACTACTTAAACTAACTTTTACTAAGAACAACAAAAACACCCATGCCCAAGGGAGGAGTCTGACCAACAACAGCAGCAGCAGCACACTCTGCAGCTAGGCATCTTGGAACGCTCTTAGGGGGAGACAGAGAGAGGAATATAGTAAGTAGGTTCAAAAGGATGTAGGTTGCCATTCTTATTCAGAGATAAAGAGGCTTGCACAGGACAGGGTAGCATGGAGAATTGCATCAAACCAGTCTGCAGACTAAAGACAACAACAACATATGAAGTGAAGCTTTCAGTCATTAGCAAAGACAGCAGTAACACAATCACACTTCACAGCCACACAACAGTCATATCTGGCAGCCACACTACAAATCTGAGGATAAGTAAATGTAAACAAATAAAATGGGGTTAACATAAAATAAGTATATGCTCAAAAATATGGGTTTGAGGTATAATGTATTGAAGTGTCAGGTTGGGAAAGAATTATGATTCATATCAGTGTGTTACTCCATAGGAAGATGAAAGATATGTCACTCCAAGTGTAGAGTATGACCTAGTAAAAAAGTGAAACAAAATCTATAAAAAGTTCAGACAAGAAGGTTTTGAAAATTGGTACTAAAATGCTGAAAATTATATGGATAGACCGGATAAATGATGATGAGGAACTGAATCAGGTTGAGGTAAAAGTTAATTTGTTACGTGGTTTGACTGTAAGCAGGTATTGGTAAGTAGGGCACATCCTTTGGCATAAAGGATTCATCACTTCGGTAACGGAAGAAAGTGTGAGGAGTTGAAGGCAATGTTCAGTTTCATGTTATAAACAGTTTCATACTTCAAATTTCCTTCCATCCAATTGAAAGTCATTTGTATTTACCTGACAATGGTCCAAGTACTCCAGGATTTACAAAATTAACCAAAGTATAAAACTCTTGAAGATCATTCTGTATTGGGGTTCCTGTAAGCAATATTCGTCTCTTGCAAGATAACTTTGATAACATCTGGAAGAAAAGTTTGACATTAACAATTAATTTTGTAAAGCATATTTTTAAGAGTACAATAACATAAAATAATAGAAGATTCAACTGAAAGAACATCTGCAACTGAGATGCATGGTTTATGGAGAAAAATCTGCTTCACTTTTAATGTAAGCTTTATTAGAGCTATCACCGGTTTAGGAATGTTTAACTCCCATCGTAATGCATACAATAACTGAAACAGACAGAAAAGGGTGAGGTGTACAGATAAAATACTTGAAGAAGCCCCCTTCTACAAAAAAAATAAAAAACTTAAAAAATAAAACAAAACTTAAAAATTAAAAATTTACCTTCAGATCATGGTATGAAGAAATATGGGAAATTGAAAATATTCCAAAGATTGGAAAGTGGCTCTTATTCATCGTAAGCACAAGAAAATTGATAAGCAAGACATCAACAACTACAGAGAAGTAGTTTTGTTGCCAGTGGGTTATAATATGTTTTCAAAAATATTACTAAATAAAGTAGAAGCACTTGATAGCCATTTGGGAGAATATCAGAGTGGATTTAGAAAGGACAGATCTTGCTCATAACAGTTTTTCAACCTACAATCCATAATCCATCACAGGCTTACCTACTCCAAAAATATAGTTGAGAGTTTTATAGATTTTAAAAAGGTGTTTGATTCAGTTGATAGAGAAACACTAGAAAAAGTTAGTCAAGAATTACTAAAGTTGCAAACCTAATTTGAGAAACACTCACAAAAACAAAATCAAAAATAAAGTTTTGGGTTTAAATATCTAAGCCAATTGACATAAAAAATGGTGTAAGGCATGGTGACACCCTGTCACCATTCTTTTCAATTGCCTCCTAGAGACAATAGTAAGAGAAAGCAAAGACAAAACTAAAATAAAATAAGCTATCACCGATAACAGTTGGGACTAAGAAAAAAGGGGTTAAAATTCATTGTCTAGCATTTGTGGATGATTTTGCCATTATTTCTGAAAACCTAGCAAATGAAGAAATATAAATCAATTTCCTAGAATAAATAGCCAATAAAGCACATTTAAGAATTTCTGTAGAATAACAAACTTTATGACAGGCATAAAAAAAATACTCCGATATCATAGTAACAGACATTGGGCAGAAAAAAAGAGGGTACATAAATTTAAATATTTGGGAGAAATTATTCAAGAAAATGATTTAGAAACATCTGCTGTAGAAGAAAGAGAATGTAAAATGGAGATAGTATCAGGAATAATGAGAAACATCTACAACAAAAGGTCTCTGTCAAAAAATTTGAAAATATAGCATTATAACAGAGTAATAAAACCTGAATGTCTTTATACAAACTTGATTAATTACAGAAATTATCTATTGAGATTTGAAAATTATGTGCAAAAAGAGATAGAGTGGCAGGCCAATACTTACCAGTTTGGTACCACTGTAGTGCACAAAAAAAGGACACAAAAGGCTACTCACCAGTAACCTTCTTCTACCTGATGAAGGAAATATAAATTTCTGAAAGCTAGCATAAACCTTTACCTTTGGCAACAATTGTGTTGTGTGTGTGTGTGTGTGTGTGTGTGTGTGTGTGTGTGTATACACTATCAGCAGTACCAAACTGGTAGTACTGGCCTGCCACTATCTCTTTTGCACATTATTTTCAAACTATACACAAACTTGAAGTCCTACAAAAAAGAATGATTGGAAAAATATTCAGCCCACAAAAAAATTACAAAGGTATGGAAATTAAGAAGTAATGAAGTATATCACAACATAGTAAATGTAACTGAAACACTTTGGAACGTGCGGCTGCTATTTTTTCCGACATTTATACAAAATGAACTCCGACAGGTTAACAAAACAGATTTTTAAATATCTTTGGAACAAGAAGTCAACAACAGTTTGGATTCAAGAAGTTAGAAAACATTAGGAAAGAAACAACATAAGTGAAAAAGATCCAATAAAAAAGAGATATAATAATGAAAAGTCCAGGTTGGAATTAATAATATAGTAAGGACAGTTTACAAATCACCGCAAAGATATGGTGACAAGCTGCGACAGGCACATACAATAGACACACACATACAACACTTTCAGCTATCGGCCATGGCCTTCTTCAGAAAATAGAATCACGATTCGAAGTGCGGCAGCCGGAGGTGATGGTTGTATGACTGTGTTGAGTGCCTGTGTTATTGCGTGAGTGTTCTATTTTCTGAAGAAGGCCATGGCCGACAGCTGAAAGTGTTGTATGTGTGTGTCTTTTGTATGTGCCTGTCGCAGCTCGTCACCACGTCTTTAAGGTGAGTTGTAAACTGTCTTTACTATATCAATTTAAAAAAAAGAGAGCTTTTTACAGGGTGAGGGGCTTTTGGGTTTTGAGAGGTGCAGGATGAGCCATGGTATGACAACTCTGGTTTTCCCCATTTGTGTGTGTGTGTGTGTGTGTGTGTGTGTGTGTGTGTGTGTGTGTGTGTGTGTGGGTGGGTGCGGGTGGGCGCGCGCGCGCGCGAACGTCTGTGGTGCGGGAAACCTATTTAGGCAGAGCACGGGTCTGTTCTCGCCTGTAGATGGACTGCTGGTATCTTAAGTCGTGGTGCTGTATTGATGTTCTTGTCACAATTGCTCACAGCCTAGTTGCCCTGCTATACCACCCGTGTTCTGCTGGAAGCAGAGTTTGGCAGAGCTGATGATTCCCATCAATGGTAATGGCTTGTGAAACTATGGAACTCTACCACTTGTAAAAAGATTAGTATTGAGTGATTTATGTAATCATAAATGGTGGTGTGAATTCAATCATTCTAATGTTAGTTGGTTGCATTTCCCCTGCTTCTACTTCAGAAATGCAAATTTAACTGTTTTGGTCATTTTATGATGTATAATTGTCATAACTTTTGTATTTTCAGAAATTCACCTTTTTCTGGTTTTTACCCCTTGGGTCAGGTCTTCACGACAGCCCTCCCATTGCAATCTTCCAGGCCATTGCAGTTTGAGGACCTGGTACTTTAGTACCTGTGGCACCTTCTGCATTTAACTGGTCAGCCCACTATTGTGCAGGGTATACTGTCTTGATCACCTGAGTGTCGGAGTTAACCTGAAAGTCATGGTGTGGGACCCTTTTTCTTTGAGGAAATCTGTGGTGTTGCTTTTCATACTATAAGCATGATGGATGTGAGGCACACCAATGTACTAGACTATCATATCATCTCTAGTTTGGCCAATACAACCTGCTTGAAGATACAACTTTAAGCAGTGTGTGTGTGGGGGGGGGGGGGGGGGGGGTGTTTCTTATGATGCCTATATAAAAAGCTAAGTGACAAGTCTTTTGTATGTGTGCCGTTCTGTGATTCATGGAGCTGTCTGCGTGGTGGATACCCCTATATCCCTCTCAAAATATTGTTGTAATTCTTCCTGGACTTTCCAGTGTTTGGGTAAATTTCAATGCTTCATAGATGATTGAAAGCCAACATAATAAGTGTCAGTTATAAAGAATATAGTCTTTGTAAGAAAATCAGTTTTTATACTAATTATTGCTTTTGTATTATTTGTAGTATCATCTGCATTTGTATGCAATTCACACATTTTTGGCTCAAACGTAACCCCACATCTTACTAACCATGTGTGCCAGTTTTTATTTTTCTAACTACATTACATACTGACTTTTGAAAATAATATTAACAGACTTATGGGGCACCCTGTATTAAGAATTAAATTTTCCTGTGACTGTGCAGCAAAATTGTAATCAAACAATAATGGATGTTTTGGAATATGTTACATTTGTTCATCTCAATAGTCAAGGGCCAATCACTGCACCAAGTGTCAATCCTTTGCAAATCTTAAAGCATTTTGCTAAAATTTCATAGTATTATGACTTCTCTGTACTAAACAGAGTATCATCCAAAAACAGCGACATGGAGCACTCCATTCAACACTTTATTTACACATATTGTGAATATTAATGACTCAATAACACTACTGGCGTATGCGACAGAAATTACTTTCAAGTCTGACAATTTCTCTCCATTAAACATGACATATTTCGTTCTTCACTGCTTGCTATCGAAAATTCAACAACCTGAAGGAAGAATCCACATCAGAAGAAATTTGCAGGATGCTTTCCTTCTGACAAGAATGTTCAAATGTTTGTCAACCTTAAGGGACTTAACTGTGGGGTCATCAGTCCCTTAACTTATAGCTACTTAAGAACTAGCTTATACTAAAGACAGAACAAACATCCATGCCCATTAGATGATTCAAATCCCCGATGGGGAACAGCCTCGCGCATCATAGCATAGCGCCTCAATGTGATTGACCGCATCTGCCAAGGCTACTGACAAGAGATGTGCATGGTTAGCATTTCAGTGGAGGCAAACATCACAGGTGCCAGTAGTGCCACCTGAAAGTTTATACATATATAAACAGGATGCTCAGCTTTAGCAGTTTCAGTTTGCCTTATAGAAGATAGCGAGCGTCTTTCAAGTATATTGTTAGAATAGTTCCCTCTGGAGATTGTGGATTATTTTTGGAAAAATCTGTGATAATGTCAGATGTAAGCAAACAATTCTGATGCAGTTCTGTAATAGTTGGATGCAGGAGGGAATGAAAGATTGACGGCACCAATTTCATCCACTCGTTACACCACACACTACATGTGATGACAGAAGCAGTGTGCACTTGGCACTGATGAATAGCCACATCAGAAACCACATAACAAATTCAGTCTGTTGCACAACAAGCAGTGTCTGTGCATAACATTCAATGGGGACTGTCCACAAGGCATCCGTTGCTTCCATTGCTACATTTACGACAGATTCAATGCCACGGGCATATGCATTGGCAATGGTGAAATGATGACCATTATGGTCAACTATTAGTATGACACACCTTTTACTGACAAATCTCAATTTTTCCTTGTCAATACGATGATCAGATTAGAGTCTGGAGACATTGTGGTGAGAGACTGTTGATATGTTGCCTAATGCATCGCCGTACTTGAACTGTAACTGGTAGTCTAGTTTGGAGTGGTACTGGATTCCACTCTGCTCTCCCCTAGTACGCATTTGCCAATACAATAATCATACACTGTCACTTCTCTTTATGTGTTAGAACCTGTTGCCCTCTCTTACCTTTGAAGCTTGCCAACAGCCAGATTACAACAGGATATAGCTCGATCCCATGTGGCACACAATATTCAACACTTCTATGTTGCCCATCAGATTGCACAGTTGACTCTCTCACCTATCATAAGCATCTGGTCTAGCGAACAAATGGTCCAGGATACACTACCTGCTGCTGCACCAGATCAACTTTAGCAACATGTGGAAGCAACAGGGATGGCTTCATCAGATCCTCTTTGATTCAGTACCAAGGATGGTACTAGTGGTTATTGCTGCAATGGCAGCAATGCTCAATACTGATTCTACCTCACTTCACATGAGGCCATATTTTCAAGCAAGAGATCTTTGTGCACCATGTTATCTCCATGTATATCTGGCTGTGGTACTTCCAAACCTTGGTATTGCATTTTGGATGACCAAGAGTGTGGTATTATGGTTATTAAATGAAAAATTTTGGTTGTTGAAAAAGAATCTCATGCAAGTTATGGTACTATTATGTTAGTAATTATTTCATCCTTTTGGTATCTATTTCATGTTGCTTACTACTGCTGTAACCAAAAAAAAATACTTACACCATGTATTTTTATAGTACTATTTTTTAAACGATGTGCTTCATCACATATAAGCAGGTCAAACTTAATTTTTTCAATGTCACCAATGCATCTTGAAAACATGTCATAAGAAATTAGCATAACATTAGCATTTCCATTGTTTCTGAAATCGGCTGGTTTATTCTTCTGTCAAAAGAAAGAAAAAAAAAATAACATTTTAAAAAAGGTTAATTTTAATTTACATCACTTTATCTAGCCAGTTACTTGCTTCAACTTTTTCTTGCAGAGAACAGAAACTTCAACAATAATGAAATTCTGATGTTGTAATTAATAAAAAGGAAGAACAAGGAGAATGATACCAAAGTAATTTCATTTGCCTTTTTAATGCTGGACTTTGTTTACATTTTAGATCCTAACAGAAAACAACTGCCAAATACCAGGTGTATAATAAAACCAAATTTAGTACATTTATGTTGGTTCATTAGTGCTTGTTGTGATACCTAAAAACTAGTTCAGTCTGAGACTGATCAGATGGCTTGAAAGAGTGTATATCACTAAAGAAAGACGAAAAATGGACAAGGCAAGAGGACATCTCCAAGCACATGACTGACAGTAAAATAGAAAAACATTAATGCACTAATAAAAACACCTTTAAAGTAACAATGGGCACAAAAATCACTGAACGTCATTTATCACATTCAGTACCTTATAAATCATGAAACCTCAATAAGTTAGAGCATGGTGAATATTGACCCACCAAAAAAATTTTCCTCTTGAACAACAACCACCGACAGGAGTGCACTTGGAATGGAAAATGTAGAAATCACTCAACAGGATTAGAACTGGTGTGGCTCCTGCCAATTCAAACCTAGCTAAATGGGGATTTGTCAACAATCTGCACATGTTCTTTAAGTGTGGTTAAAACAGACAATGGGGTGCATTACAAACTGCTTCGATTGTACATGTAAATGCAATTCTAAGGATTTAAGGCTTACAAGAGAAAATGCTATCAATGTGGCCCAGTACTGGATTGAAAAGCTTTTGTTCTGAATTTGAACACAAGAAAGTATTGGTGATATTCTCACAATTTGGCCTCAGGGTCATTACACCCTGGTATCAGTTCATCACATCCTCAACTACTCCTTTCCGATTCATGTCACTAGGTCATTTTCAATCTGGAATGCCACCTTCCTGCATGTTAAGTTCTACTTCACTAACTGATCCACTCACTGCACTGTCCACATTAAACCCACAAACTACCAACAGTACCTGCACTTAGGCAGCTTCCAGCCATTCCACATCACAAAAAGCCACCAGTGGATGCCAAATTTGCAGTGATGAGAACTCCCTTACCCAACATGCTGAACACCTCACAAAGTCCTTCACAGATATTGTCCTCTAGATCTAATCGGCAAACAGATTTTCCATCCCGTGCCCCACACACCACTAATTCGCACCCACAAAGCAGTGGCCCTATTGTCACCCATTACCACCTCAGACTGGAACAACTGAACCATTAGTCCAGCAGTCAGGTGCTTTTACCTGGAAAGTATTCCAAACTTAATTAAATTTTAGTATGTTGTGTGTAGGTACTCAGTGGAATAGAATCTGAGTTTTCGACCTTGAGGACCTTTTGCTAACTTTGCAGGGGCCGAAAAACATCAAAATTTTTGGCCCTTTTCACTATTTCACTTATAACTTCTAAACCATGCATTTTTTCGCGAAACATACCTACATATTTCACTGGTCAAAAGCGTTTTTTGACCCACTAATGACTGAGATACAAATGTTCAAAAATACAGTAATTTTCTAAAATTACCAAAAATACCTCCAAATGACTGAGATACAGTTGTTGAAAAATACAGTAATTTTCTAAAATTACCAAAAATAGCTCCAAAACTCAATTTTTTGTCTTACAGTCTAGTAGGGATAAACCTAAAAATTAGAGAACTCGGAAATAATTGCTACAAGAGATTTTATTGTTTTAATTGCTACATTTGTGGCCCAATATGACTATCCTAGATTTTCCCCTTGGCGAAGTTGTGTATAAGTCGTGTATCCAAAAAAGGGCTTTTTTTTTTTTGTGATTATATCTCGTAAATGACTCACAATATGGAAAACATAGTGGAATTAAAAGTTGTAGGGAATGAAATTCTGCATTGAATGAGACCATCCAATTATTTTTTTGGTCACCCGTTTCCATAATACTGCTCTTCAAAATTGGACCAATTTTACATGTTCATGAAAAATTTTCATTTTAATCTCTGTTTTTTGGTAATATCATTGAAACTAACCCATCTATCAATGAAGTGTTTCATAAAGAAGATAGAGAAATTCTGCATTAGATGAAACCAAAAGTGAATTTATTGGATCTCCCATTTATGTACACCTCCTCATTAGAGTTGGACCACATATCATCAATGAAGACTATTTAAAAATTAATGTATTTCTTCAGTAATTCTTATGTACACTCTTTTAAATACAGAACTATCGTAACCCATTGTATTGTATTTTTTTAATATAGCCCTGTAATAGAATAAAATATCAAATTTTTGGAATATTTGAAAAATAAGATTAAAAAAGTTTTTCATATATAATATAGTGATATCCATTCAACTGATATAAACAGGCAGGAAGAGAGTCACACTTCTTGAAATTAAGTAGTGGTTATTATATTTCGTAATAACAAAAATTTTACATTAAGGTATGAGATGAAAAGGGTAAAAGTAAGTATGTACACAAATTTCACACAAGTCGACATTTGCCTGTCATTGCACCACTCGGCTCCTCAAAGTCTGTAATTTTCAAATCCGTTGCCCCGTCACTCAGCTCCTCAAGTGAGTCATTAATTTTCATCACCTCATACATGCAGTCCAATCTCGTCAACATCTGGTTCTTCAGTTTCATCTGGTTGGAGAGTGCATAACAGTTTACACAAATTAATGAGCACTTAATACCAGCCTTCTGACACCCGCAACTACCTCCACATCCCTTGTTGCATTTGCAAGAAATTGTCGAGAGAAGAGACTGAGGAGCTGGTTCCTTGGGTGTAGGAACGGGGCCAAGACCAAACTCTGAAACCTGTCATCCCCAGAGGAGCAGATCCATCTGGTGCCCTATCCACATTTGTACTTGTAAGTAGGTCTTCAAGCAATGCTTCCGACGTTGGTGGTAGGGATGCTTGCTTGCATCTGGATTTCACAATACCTTTAGAAAACACATCAAATCACAATTTGTCTAAGGTGTCTTCTGCCCTACCTCTATGTAGGGTTGTTAAAAGTTGGTGGCCAGCTTCAACAATAGCTTCACCTTGAGTGTCATGCTCGAAGAAAAGTTTGATATCTTCAGGAAGACGTGTATTTTTAACAGGTAGATTGACCACCTTTTTCTTGCCCTGACTGAGGAGTGCTGAATTTGTGTGACAACCACTTATGGTGTGGAGAAATATGAGTGAACTTCTGATGTTTTTCACCAGTTTGAAACTGCTAGAACGAAATGCTTTTGATGAGGTCTTTCCTCTTCCAGGTTTCAAGAAATATATATTTGCTGATGGTGTGGCTAGGGCATTGAGCATGATAAGACGATCCGTATCCTCACCAACTACCACAAAGTTCTCATGTCCCTGCGACAACAATCAGGTGGTCTACTTCTTCATTCGCTTGCTTTTTTGTATATGCTCTGCTGGGCAAGCCAGGGTAATAATGACAAAACTGTATCTTTTGTACTTCCTGAGATAATGGACCAGAAAGTTGCCTCCAAAAAATAAGAAAACTATATTTGACCAAATTTGCAGACAAATATCTCTATATAGGTTAACTCAGATTTTAATTTGAACTGCCCCATTAGAAAGAGCAGCTTATTCTCTACTATAATACTGTTTGTTTATCCTTGGTGCTCTATGGGATGAATAGTTATAGAACTTGAAAGATGACGCAACTCGTCATATGCAATGTATGTATTAATATGCAAACACATGGTGCTCTTAGTTACGGTAGCAGTGACGATAGCACAAGGAAGGCGAGGTCTTGTGACACGTAAACGCGTCAGAGGTGGGCCGATTAAAGCACATCGCAGCGTGGGTGGGAGGCGCAGAGGAACGTTGCAGCACATCGCACGTTGCGGTCGCTCCAAACACTGGCGTGTCATTTCCTATGGTTAAATAATTGTGTCATTTGGCGTATGTCCACCCAGGAAGAAAGGTGGGAACTGGTGAGACCTGGCCAGAAAAAGCTTTTACATGAGCCAGACCTGTCCCTTTGTCCACAGGCGCCTCAACAGAGCAACAAATTGTGGACAGACAGAGGAAGCTATCACATGATAACTGCACACAAACATTATGCACAATATTCTAGTAAAGCAAAATCTGTTCTTCCTGATAGAAGAGGTGACCTGATTTTGAAGAGTACTAGTATGGAAAAAAATGGGTGGTCCAACAAATATTTGAGTGGTCTCATTCAATGCAGAATTTCATGCCCTACAACTTTTAATTCCACTATGTTTTTGATATTGTGAGTCATTTACGAGATATAATCACAAAACCGAAAAATACCCCTTTTTTGGATACATTTTTGCTGCCCCCCCCCCTTTCCCACACTAATGCATAACTCCGCCGAGAGGGGAAAACCTAGGATAGTCATATTGGGCCACAAATGTAGCCATTAAAACAATAAAACCATTTGTAGCAATTATTTCCGATTTCTCTAATTTTTAGGTTTCTTTTCACTGGACTATAAGGCAAAAAAATTGAGATTCAGAGCTATTTTTGGTAATTTTGCAAAATTACTGTATTTTTGAACATCTGTATCTCATTCATTTGGAGCTATTTTTGGTAATTTTAGGAAATTACTGTATTTTTGAACATCTGTATCTCAGTCATTAGTGGGTCGAAAGACACTTTTGACCAGTGAAATATGTAGGTATGTTTTGCAAAAAACGCATGGTTTAGAAATTATAAGCAAAACAGTGAAAAAAGGCCAAAAATTTCGAGGTTTTTTGGCCCTGCAAAGTTAGCACAGGCTCCTCGAGGTCAAAAACTCAGATTCTATTCCACTGAGTACCTACACACGACATATTAAAATTTAATTAAGTTCGGAATACTTTCCAGGCAACCCCCTTTTTTACAATCTGCCGCATGGACTACATGTCCTTCAGCAGGGCTTTGATTACCTGTCACCACACCCTAAAAACAAAGACATCCTACCCAAGATCCTTGTCACCTCTCATCAACTGAATTCCATCACTCATCCAACCTCCACAACATCCTAGTCAATCCATATACCAATCCCATTTGAAACCCCTTGCCACAGTGATCATATCCTTGTGGAAGATCCTGATGCAAGACCTGTCCAATCCACCCATCCAGCACTTCGTATTCCAGTCCCATCAAAAGGGTATCTTATTCCATCAGAGACCAGGTGACCAGTGAAAGCAGCCATGTGACTCTGCTGAATCATCCCACAGTCTTTTACATTGGTGTGATTATCAACCAACTGACCATCAAGATGGTCACATTCAAACTCAGGCCAAAAGCAAGGTGGACCACCCTCTGGCACAGCATGCCGTTTCACACGACATGCTAGGTTTCAATGGTTGCTTTACAGCCCAACCAAACTGGATTCTCCCCTGCACCATATGCTCTTTTGAACTGTGTAGAAGGAATTTGTCCCTACAACACACTTTAGTGGTTTATAGTTTAAGAAAAGAAAGCCACCAGTGGCAGGGTTGAAGATTTATTAATTGCCAGTTTAAGGTAATAATGAGTGTTATTACACCATACTCTGAGTGAACCATATAGGGCACAATTAGAATACCTGAAGAAGGGCAGTAATTGCCTGAAACTGGTAGTTAATAAATCTATATCCCTGCAACTGGTAGCATTCTACAGACTCACAACCATCCTGGCCTCAGCATAAAATAACTTACCAACCCTACACGCCATGCCTAATAGTCCTCCTCACCCCTCCCTCTCCCCTGTTGCTGTCCTATACCTGCTTCCAATTAATGCCTCCCTTCCAGATTTCACCCCAGTGTGGAACGTCCCCATCATTGCGTGGAACCCTTCCCCACCCCAATCCCCTCCCCTCTCCTACTGACTCTCTTTCAAGATCTAGTTATGCCAGAGCAGTCAGAGATGGTGGTGATGTGTGCATGACTAATTGATTGTGTGAAGATTTGTGCATCTTTTTCTGACAAAGGCCATGGTTGGTTATTTAAGTTGTGATTATCTATCCTACGTGCCTGTCTGCAGCTGAGCAATCGTCTTAACGGTGAGTTATTAAAATTAGATCAAACAGTAATCCTAACATGACCTGTTGCATGGCAGTTAAACTAAAAAAAAGGAGGGAGGGAGGGAGAGAGAGAGGGAGAGAGAGAGAGAGAAGGCTGATATAGAATAAAAAACTATTTATAAACAATATTAATCATCACTTAAAATCATGCCATAAAATGTTACCTGATTAACAATAAATGTATGAATCTTCCCTATTCCTAACCACTGATCAAATTCCTTTTGCCAATTTCGAACTAAACTGCTAGGTGTTACAATTAATGCATTCTTGATAACAGGTCTTCCTCCATATGGTCCTTGCTTTAGTAGTGTCCTGTAAATAAACAAATAAATCCACTAATCTTTTGTAGGAGGAATTGCACTACATTTGCATTCATCCAAACAAAACATCAGAACATTTTCAAATAAAAAACAGCATGAAGAAAAAACCAATGTTATTTTAGCTTATCATTACTGATAGTATTCTTATAGATAAGAAGCAACCATGAAATTAAGTTAAGAAAAAGCAAACAATACAAACATATAGTCAGTCTTTTACTGCTTACTATAGTGACATCCTGGCAGGTCAGCTGACACCATGTTACATGTTACACTGTAAAATTTACATCTACATAAATACTCCACAGGCCACCTGATGGTGTGTGGAGGAGGGTACCTTGGGTACCACTATCGGTTTTCCCTCCTATTCCAGTCTTGTATTGTTCATGGAAAGAAAGATTGTTGGTATGCCTCTGTGTGGGCTCTAATCTCTCTGATTTCATTCTCATGATCTCTTCGCGAGATGTACATAGTAGGGAGCAATATCCTACTTGACTCCTCGGTAAAGGTATGTTCTCGAAACTTTGACAAATGCCCATACTGAGCTACAGAAATCTCTCTTGCAGAGTCTTCCACTGGAGTTTATTGATCATCTCCCTAATGCTTTCACAATTACTAAATGATCCTGTAATGAAGCGCACTGCTCTTCATTGGATCGTCTCTACCTCCTCTATCAACCCCACCTGGTATGGATCCCACACCAGTGAGCAGTATTCAAGCAGTGAGGGAACAAGTGTACTGTAACCTACTTCCTTTGTTTTCAGAGTGTATCTTTGTCAAGTAGCTTTTATAACAGAAAATATAGTATCAAACAATGCAAGGTCCAGAAAAAGATTGACAAAAATATTTTGAAAAAGATAGATCACTACTCACCACACATATCAGAATGAGTCACAGGCAGGGACATTTAAAATGCCTGTTGAAAACTCAGCGTGAAGAACCTTCTACAGAAAAGAGCACACCGCCCCCCCCCCTCCCCCCCCCCCCCACACACACACACACAACCATTAGTGAGACTTTGACACAGTTACAGGATGTGAATTATCAAGTAGCCTTTCAAGTGTATCTGGCTGTCAGTATGATGTCTTTTATGGTGGGTGTCATTCTATACTTTTTTTTAATATAAACTAATATAGGTCTCACCCATGAACTATTGACGTCATTGTCGACAATCTAAAGACCGCTTTGAGGCAGCTCTGCACACTAGTTTATCCCGGGCACACCTTTTCATCACTGAATAACAAAGGCAACCCACAGCTACTTTTCCCTCCAATACTAAACTGAAGATTCCTTTATGACTCAAAATTTGTCCTGCCAATTAATAACTCCTAAAAGTCAAGATAAGGCCAATATTTCTTTTCTCTTAAATTCTGTTCAGTACCTCCTCATTAGTTATGCAGTTAGCTGATATAGTTTGTGCAACGTAATTTTGTGCTGCGCAGTGTCATAGGCTGTGAAGAGATCCACGAATACTGCTCCTGTAATCAAACCCCGCTTGAAGCCATCCTCGATATTTTGTGTCAGATTCAGGATTTGTGCTGTACAGTTTTTCTTTGGTCTAAATCCAGCTTGTGGTATCAGTTGTGGCTCGATGACAGGGCTGAGACAATTGAGCAGCATTCTTTCAAGAACTTTATAGAGATGGCACAGAAGAGATATAGGTCGGAAGTTCTTGGCATCGGAAGCTGGCTTGCCGGGTTTCAGGATGGCAATGATCCTGGTCCACCTCCAGATTTAAGGAATATGCCTATGTCTTAGGCAGTTATTATAGAATCACAGTAGCCATCCCATAGTCACAGGTCCAAAATGCATTATCTGCTCTACCAATATATTGTTAAGTCCTGGTGCCTCACCAGATTTGCATGTTCTAATAGCAGCTTTCAGTTCTTCTAGAGTAAACTTAGTGAACAGGTAGTTTGTTTCTAAATTGTGCTGAGTTATCTGTATCTTTTCCTTTCTTTCTTCAGTTTTTCCATTAAGCAGCACCTGATGGGCAACCTCATTTGGAGTAATGTTAAATCTTTCTTTAGGTGTAGTAGGGTCATTACTGAGTTGTTTGAGCAGTTGCCAAGCCTTCCCACTACTCTTAGACATGTCCATGCTCCCCACCATTTCTGACCATCGTTTTTGTTTGGCCTTTGCCAGTTCTTGGGATAGTGTCATTCCCGATCTTATTGTATCCATGCTGAAAGGGTCTTCATCAAACAGTCCAAGGTATTTGTGCAGTTTTGATGTTAATTCCTCGTTCATACCTGGAATGTATTGAGGTATGGCAGCCTCTGAGGATCAAAGCATGGGAGCACCTCATCATGGTGTCAACAAAGAGAGCATAGGATTCTGGCACTGGTTCGATGTTTAGTACTGCCTCATCCAGAGTTGCAGCGAAACTTCTCCAGTTGGCCTTCTTAAAAATTAAACAGCCTGCGGAACAGGTTCACTTGTGGGTTGACGGTTGCAAGCACTTGACAGCAGATTGGCCTGTGTTGGGTCCCAGGTACAGGTGGTGCCACAGTTTTCACATAGTGCTGAGAGATGGTAT
Organism: Locusta migratoria; assembly: GCA_026315105.1. Taxonomy (NCBI): domain Eukaryota; kingdom Metazoa; phylum Arthropoda; class Insecta; order Orthoptera; family Acrididae; genus Locusta; species Locusta migratoria. The sequence goes on from CM048746.1 coordinate 307,251,366, forward strand.
CGCTGACAAAAATCAGGTCGGGCTTACAACCCCTTTTCCAGCGGCTGCTGTTAAAAGAAGGTGGTAGCTTGTTGTCATGTAGAAGAGTTAATCACCTCTGGAGGCCCTCCCCCTGGCGAAAATCTGCCGTGGAAAACGTGAGAGTCCCTCAATCCCTCAACCGACTAAGAGGTGGGGTGGGTAGAACAAAGGACACAATGGCCAGATGGAACTACCTCAGGGATGAATCGACACACTGTGAATGTGTATCCGAACAAACCATCAAGCACCTGTACAGCTGTCCTCAGTACCCAGTAAGCTGCATGCTGGAGGACATATTGCAGGACAAGGAGAATGCTGCTGAGCTTGCTAATTTTTGGTCTGATTGTATTTAGTGGTATTGTAGTTTGTTTTTATATAATCCCTTTTGTTTTGTATTATAGTTGTACTCTTGTCTTTGGCCTTTTGTATGCAACACTTTTGACACAAATAAATAAAAGTTATGCAGTCTACCCACCTAATTTGCAACATTTACCTGTAGCATTCCGTTTCAATAGCTACTATCCTCTTCTTGTCTGAACTGCTGATTGACTGCGTTTCATTCCTGTACAAAAGTACACTCCATGCAACTGACTTCAAAAATAACTTGCTCATACTCACATTAATATTCGATGTTAACAAATTTCTCTTCTTCAGAAATGCTTTTTATATCATCTGCACACTGACCGTTGGAAATTATTTTACTGCCCAAGTAAAAAAAAGCTCATATATACCTAATCTAATTCCCTCAACATTGCCTGATTTAATTTCATGCCATTCAATTACATTTGTTTTGCTATTGTTAATGTTCATCTTCCTCCTTTCTTTCAAGACACTGTCCAGTCCATTTAATTGCTCTCCTAAGTCATTTGCTGCCTTTGATAGAATTACAATGTCATCAGCAAACCACAGAGTTTTTATTTCTTCTTCTTGAAATTTAATGTCTTGTTTCCTTCACAGCTTGCTAAATATACAGATGAAGATCATTAAGGAAAGGCTACAATCCTGGCTAACTCCCTTACCTTTCTGCCCTTCAACTCATATAACTGCCGCCTAGTTTTTGTACAAATTGTATATAACTTTTTGTTCTCTTTATTTTACCTTCACTACCTTTACAATTCTATGGCCTGTATTCCAGTCAACATTGTCAAAAGCTTTCTCAAAATCAAAAGCTAAAAACATGGATTTAATTTTCCTTAACCTATCTTCTAAGATGAGTCGTGAGGTGCCTCACATGTTCCCACATTTCTTCTAAATCCAAACGTATCTTCGTCAAGGTCAGATTGTACCAGTTTTTCCATTCATCTGAAACTAATGTATTTTGGAAGCATTACTTGTTAAGCTGATAGTTCTGTAATTTTCACACTTTTTTCACTTGCTTTCTTTAGAATTGGAATTATTACATTCTTCTTGAAGTCTTAAGAGTATTTCCCCTGTCTCATACATCTTGCACCCAAGGTGGGTTACTCTTAATGACTGGGTCTTCCAATGAAATCAGCAGTTCATTTTCAGCCGCTTCCATTTTTACAATATTGCCTCGAGTTCATTTCCCTCTTTATATTCCTTCCATCTTTCAGCTTTCCCTTCTTTGCTTTGCACTAGATTTCCATCTGAGATCTTGATATTCATGCAGAAGCTTTACTTGTCTCCAAACATCTTTTACTTTCCTTAGGCAGTATCTACCTTTCCCCTAATAATACATTCTACTATAGATTTGCATTTATCCTCTAGCCACTGCTGTATAGCCAATCTGCACTTACTGCCATCATCTTTTAGCCAGCTTTTGTAGTTTAAAATATTAATTTATTGGCAGAAAATTTACTAATAAATTCATAATAATATAAAGGTACCATATTTGCTTTGTAATTGACATTACATTTTGTCTGTGTACTGTGTATTTATAGTCACTGTATATTTACTGTATACATTTTGTATCTGCATAAAAAAGATAGATATAATTTCATATAGCTTTATCTGCAGTGAACCGAACTCTTATCTCCCATATTTTCTTTAGTCAAGGGCACCATCTAGTTTGTCATGCCCCCTTCAAAATTCTGTCTCATTGCATTTGTCTAACTTGAAATAGCACTTACTAGCAACATTTCTTTCTCTACAATCAGTAAACAGTTCAGTGTACAATGGCTGCAACAGTTTATGTATTAGGTCAATTAAGCTTAACCTTTTTTTAAAGTGGCCATCAATAAAAGGGTCTCTGATGATATGTCATTAACATCTCTTCCTAAGTCTTCATAGCCTGAGATTTTTTTCTGTTCCAAACTTTTGGGAGAGCAACTAAAATATAAACAGTACAAAAGCAAATAAACACATGCTGTATCAAAAGCCATAACAAAGCTACAAATATAAATATATTATTTTCTGATACAGTCACGCCTGAAAATAGTAAAACACTAAAATATATTTCCAGTCCTGTATCATAAATTTCAATACATTCATACACATAGAGTATATTTTTGTTTAATTTAAATTTTTATTTATCCAGATCTCGACTTCGGCTGGTACCTACCCCTTATCAAATGCAAGTCTTTCATGAAATGATGTTTTCAGTGTGTGCCATGGATATGTCAGTACACAAATTGTGTATACATTGGAATGCCTAACATCTTTTTATGAAACACTTGCATTGATAATGGTTAGGTACAAGCCAAAATCTAGAGGTTGATGCAAAAAAAAAAAGAAAACCAATGATATCTGACAACCTTCAATTTTGAATTCATACAGTTGTGGAGCACACATACTTTTCAACATGGAAGATAATATTTACTCTGTTGTAATCCTTTTTCTACTTCCATTTCTTCATCAGCTACACAATTTCTTCTACTTCACATTCTAGATCAAACAAAAACTAAAAATTGCAGTTTCTGCACTTACAGGCAGAGAAGCTGTAATGTCCTCATTTGATTTAACAACTTTTATTGCCAACTGAAGACGTCTGATACGCTAGACCATTTTGCACATTACTTCCTTTACTTTCAATTTAAAAAAAGAATAATTCATTCAAACAAAACACAGGTGATGATATCAAGTACATTTTATTGTTTAGTGTTAATGAAAACTATAAAAAAACATGCACAAATGCTAAACAGAAATGGGGAGGAACTGTTGAATCGATACATTGATCACCTAGTTCATTTGCTTCTATGGATCAATCGACAGACGTTACCTTCGTTGTCATAAAATCCACTTCAAATATATTTCTTTTAATTTAAGACTTTAATGTGGAAAGATACAAATTGTTTAACAAATTAACAGAGTGGTTTACCATTTGCCTATAAACTGTATACTGGTTACTTAATTATATAAAATAAAATTTGACTTTGATTCTGAAATATGGGTAGGCTCAGGCCCACCCCTGGTGCCACCACTGAGTGAATACTAAACTCTAAGAGGATGTACTAATTTTCATTTATGGCAGCATGAATAATGCATAAGCTAGAATGCATTGTAGTGTCCATATGGGAAAAAGTATCTTCTCTGATAGATAATCTAGAATGTTCTTGGTGTATGTAATGTGAGAAGTGCATAGAAAAACCTTAAGAGGGAAATCCACGGAAGACGCTGACTAATAAACCAAACTTTTACAGTCATCACAAAGTACTGGAATTCTGTCAATTCATTAACGCATTCTATTTTGAGAAAGATCTGAAGGAAAAAGTAAAAAAAATGAGACCCAATTATGCAAATTCCACTTTCATAACAAACATCCATCCAGTCACTAATCATAAGAATGGACTATGTAGGTGACATTGTGGAGGTGTTTGAGAGATGGAGAGAGGCAACTGCCACTGCCTTGGTGCACAGTCCACTGAGACTCACTGGCAGACTTTTATACTAAAAAGACAAATCTATGACCCACAGAACTGTTGAACTTTATCAGAAAGTACTTGTGCAAGTTATTAATAAATCAATTAAATTTCCTTTATAAGTCTGTAATCATTGTCCGTATATTTTGGATTACCACCACTAAATAAATTTCTTTTTTTATCATGCTGTTTCAGTTACTGCCATCAAAGATACCTGCAATTGAAGCTACAGGATCAAAAACCAACAGGCATATGGAAAATATGAAAAAATTAAAAGTGAAAAGAATTTTTGAAAAATCATTCAGCAAAATGACATTTGTAATTATAAAAATACATATGGTCTTTAAATTACTATAAACCAAAGTTTAATTATAATGCATGGTTATAATACATAATTAATACATGTTGGAATTAATAATATAGTAAGGACAGTTTACAACTCACCACTGCCAACTTTCCAGATGGCAGATGACAGATCAGCAAGTAACCAGCCGCAGGAAGTAAGTTACTTCTTCTCCCCAGAAGATGTAACTGTTTTACTACAAACTATTTTGTTAAAAACTGACATTTTGAGTCCATGGTTGTGTATAAAATACAAGATGATTTTTACAATCAAGGTAACATAAGCAACCACATTTAATTATGCTACTTATTTACAAAATGGTGCCATTTCCAGTTTCAAACCTTACAATTAATCATCAGATGGCTGTTCATGCCTACATACAGTTCTTGTCATCTACATTTTGGTTATGCTCTTAATTTTGTCTTGTAGGGAAAAATTAGCTCCATTATATTGCAATGTTGTTTGCAGCATTTGTTGAAGTGATGGGCACTTTGTGTATCATTTATTTCATGCACTGAGTGTGTGTGTGTGGGGGGGGGGGGGGGGGGTGAATCACACTATACTGCTCCTAGTAAGTGATACACAAAGTGTCCATCATTTCAACAACTTGTAGTGTAATAAGTTACATTACATGTCCTAATTTTGTCACAGGGTATTTGAATAGTTTATTTTGTGGGGTTATTTAGATAAATGAGGCCAGATATTGTCCAGGAAACACTATATTTACAGATTCCTGATGTCAGAGCAGACACTGTAAGTGATGTCACTTCAGAATAAGCCAAAATGCCCATGGAAGAGAAAACAGTGAAATGTAATATCTATGTATTATATTATTAAAGATGTCTGCGGTTTTCAACATGTAAAATGTTGCAGCTGACTTCCAACCATAATTGTGACAATCAGTTAATACAGATAAAGAATCCCTGAGACGGATTTAAGTCTCAAATATGTCAAAGACATTATTGATAGATCTGAAGCATTGAATTAAAATTTGAGGTGCGGCCGGGAATCGAACCCGGACCTCCATGCTTACTAGGCAGACGTCTTAACCGTTAGACTACCACACCACTAACGATTAAGGCGCCTCGGAATAGTCTATGTACGATTTCCCTGGTCCGGGTTCGATTCCCGGCCGCACCACAAATTTTAATTCAATGCTTCAGATCTATCAATAATGTCTTTGACATATTTGGGACGTAAATCCGTCTCAGGGATTCTTTATCTGTATTAATTGATATTTATATCACCGTAACAGGATTGTTCCACCATGTCCATTGCTGAGGTGCTATTCCGCTGCATGGAGAGCCTTGGCAGTAGTGGCAATTATCTTTGGAACAAAGAAGCTGAATTAAAGTTTGTGTTGTGGAGGGAAATCGTACATAGACTATTCCGAGGCGCCTTAATCGTTAGTGGTGTGGTAGTCTAACGGTTAAGACGTCTGCCTAGTAAGCATGGAGGTCCGGGTTCGATTCCCGGCCACACCACAAATTTAATTCAATGCTTCAGATCTATCAATAATGTCTTTACCTGTAGTAGTTAGAAAGGGAATCAATAAACTCTCATTGAAGTTAAACTACAAGAATTGAGTTGATCTTCATTTATTTAGTTGGAATAAGTATTCTCATAACATTATCCTCTGCAAATTAAGCAATCTGCAGAACTTTGAAGAGGTCTGATATCTTTTTACATCAAGACTTTCACCTCCTAAGGGTACGGACTAGCCTGACTGAGTAGAGGAGAGTATCAGATAAATATATCACCAAACATAAAAAATAGACTTTTACTGATTTAGAATTGGAGGTGGCTATGAAATCTACAGTCACACCACAAACTGCATCAAACAACACTGCAACATAATGGGGCTGAGTTTTCGTTGACACCACATAACTAAGAACTTTTTAATTTTATAATCAACTGGTTTTTCTTTGTAACCTCTTTAGAAAATTAGTAAACTATTTGCTTAAGTTTCTGCTTACACTCCAACCTTTTTTATTTAACAGACATGCGCAATTATAACAAGTACTGTTGTTATAATCGTGGCATAATGTTAATGTAAGATGCATTTAATACACTAATTCACACTAATTTTATACAGTTATTACTGTGTATAAGATAAAATGAATACTTCTCAATTAATTTACGTAAATTCCACATGGACTCACCGCCACCATATACATATCTTATAGCGGCAAGTGTGCAGCACAGTGGCAGGTGAGGCAGTGTAGCGTACAGTGTGTATACAATCCTGTGAAGGTAACACTTTGAGATGGCAAGCACATCAGAAGTTGAGTTGACATTAGCAACCGAGTGTTGTTCACAGCCCTGCAACCTTGTAAAGCAAGGCAGTATCATCATCTCAATTATGGCTTGTCAAAAGAGTCCTTTATGGAATCAAAGTAATTTTATGAGTATGCAACTGTATTCATTTAAATTATGTTTTGCAATTTGGCTTCAGATGTATGTATTTTAAAGACTGACTCTTCCTTCTAATGCATATGAATGAATAAAAAATTTTAATTTGAGACCCACTGTGTGTCTGAAGTGAGAATAACTGCTACTGGCCAACAGAAGCCATCTTTGAGGTTGCAAGGCTACCTTCGGATATAGTTGTTACTGTGGGCTGTGGCAGAGAAACAAATGGTGAACACAGTTCCTTAGGGTGTGTTGTCATCTCCATTGCATTTGGTATGTTCTCTTTAACATTCTCTCTTGCAGTGTCAGATGAGGCAGTGTAGCATGCATTGAGCATTCACTGCTGGGAGGACCATGTACTGAGAGGACAAAGCAAGCACACCAAAATAAGTAGCCAAGCAATGGACGCAGCCCAGCTGCCACACAAGACAGGGCAGTGACATCCTCTCACTTGTGGTAACTCCCAGGGTCTAACACTAGATAGATGGCTGGTAAAGAGTGGTGGGTAGCTGACAGTGTTAGCTGTCAAGTCCTGAGCAAGCAGGTAATGCTCTTCAGTTTGTGCCCTGGAAATGGGAGTGGCATTGGTGACATTAGTACTATGTAAATTTCAAGTTTTCATCAGTGGAATTCATGGTACTGTCAACACCTGGAAGGTGCCATGTGTGGAAGTCCCAAGCCAATCATGATCTCCTCAGCTGTCCTAGGGGATTGTTTGAAATGAAAAGCAGTCTCTGTGACAAATTCGCTACAGAGACTGCTTTTCAATTCAAATATGGATTCACTGTTACTACACCAAGACAACAAACTTTCGGGTAATGTATACTATGGGCCTGTAAAGCACTTACTTCACTGAAGTGGCAGCATTTGTGTGTCATGGTAGTAATATCTACAACAGAGGCTGAAGACCCTCATCTATCTGTCATCACGCAACAGTGGAAAAAACTGCATAAAATTCTTGGATGGTGGTCAACATCCCAGGTCACTGGAACAGGAGTGTAGCATTTCTGATGCAGTGGCTGTTGCTGGCCAATGGTCCCTATCCAGTTCCCAGCAAAGCAAGGTAATAAGTACGTCTGAGAGAGGCAACATGCTAGGAGATGCTCCAACTAGGCATAGGCAGTTGCCACTTTACCTCAGAGAATGTCTTCCGCAGCTGAAGATGAAACGTTACGGGAAAGTTATACATTTCATTGATAGAATATTCCGTTGGATCTTGCTAGAATATTTGATACATGATCACTAATAAAAACATGACAATGTTGCAATATTCCACAATATTTATTGTATCCCACAACTAGTTTTCGGCGGTTATGGCATCATCAGGTACAACGGTTACTATAACAAACGTCAAGGCAAAGATTTTATGACATATGCATCAAAGAATCGCATAGATAACCAAAAGATAAACACTGTTAGGAAGATATATTAAGAAGTGGTCCAAAAATATTAATTATTGACTTAGTAGCTAAGAAATGAAAGTGACAGTATGAAAAATAAATTACATGGAATTCGTTACAGAAATAAGCGATAATTTAGGAAAGTTAATAACATGACAACTGGTACACTGTTGTTTGATCGTAAAAGAAGGTTAGATGGAACAATTAGGCCTATAGTGCCTTTGGCAACTTTTAGAAAATTTGATACAGATGTGTGTGTCACTATAAGACTATTACAAAACTAATAGGATTACAACAAAATATTAACAGACAGGGTGAAGGTATGTAACTATGGTGAAAGTTTGGTAGGCCTACTGGTAAACTATATATGTGTGTGTAAAATTATTCCAGATGACTTCCAGTAAATGATACACTTAAGAACTGTAATAAACATTAGGGCAAAGTAAACCTAGGCACATTGGGTAACATTTCAAAAAGGTGATAAGAACAAGTGTGTCACTGTAAAAAAAAACTATTACAAACCAAAATGGCCTACAATGATTATTCGATTAATGATGAAAATTCTCCTCAGAGATAATAAATATTGTTGAAATGAGATAGAATGGCTGGCCAGTACTTACCATTGTGCTGTACCGCCGATAGTAACACAAAATGAAAGAACAGAAAAAAAGGGGACAAATGGACAAGCTTTCGGAATAGAGTTCCTTCGTCAGGTGGGAGAGAAGGGAAGAATAAAGGACTGACGAAGGAACTCTGTTCCGAAAGCTTGTCCATTTGTCCCCTTTTTTTCTGTTCTTTCATTTTGTGTTACTATCGGCGGTACAGCACAATGGTAAGTACTGGCCAGCCATTCTATCTCATTTCAACAATATCTACAATGATTATTCAGAGACAGGGCGAAAGAAACAAGTAACTCATTGTTGAGAATTAATTATTTTTCTATGTTATATGTTGTGCAAAGTGCTTTTACATATGTTCCATGAAATAATAATGCTGTACATAGTAATTACTCTTTGGTTAGTTGTCTGTTGTTTCTTGGTAATGCATATTGTAAGTGAAAGAAAAAGTTAATGTGTACTCCTTTAAAGAAAAGAAAATAGTTGCTTATCTTCAAAACAAGAATTTGTCATCAGGTTATGGGCCCAGATACACATAACCAGAAAATAAGATATGTAACTATTTGTCAGCTATTATTAAGGAGCACATAGCCAGATGCATTGCATATCAGTAAATGGTCTAAAGTATCGTCAGCTGGGAAGTCTGTTTCAGTGAATTAAAAATCTGGAATTAATTTGTTAATTGTCAAAGTTCAGTCAGAAAAGCTATTTGAGTTTATTAAGTTCACCAATAGTAAATTTATCTGTTATCAATGGATTCTATTAAGTCACAACTGGAACTATTGTCAGAGGATCATCGGAAATGTCAATTATGTCTCTTGGCAATTTAAACTAGGCTTAACATTAAAGTCGAAAAAGTTGTATTCAGTAGTTAGACCGACAGGAAAGCCTCGGATAGAGAAAGATAATGAAGCGCAATTTTTTATAGGTCTGAATGTCAGTAGCAACATAGCTAAGAAAATTGCAAATTACAAGTCTGCTAGTCAAATGCTTTAAAAGTTAGAAACGCTGTATGGCAGAAAGTCCGATTTAACAATTGAAGGTTTACAGAGAAATTTCTTTAGTTACAAATACAATACTAGTAAGACAGTTACTCAAAACTGTATGCAGATTCAAGAATACATGGAAGATTTAGCGGCATAAGGCGAAGCTGTTAGAGAGCTGGATTATGTCGCGAATTCTCGGAATGTTACCGCCTAAATTTCATCACTTCCATACTGTATCGGATAATGTAGCAGCTTCTAACAAAAATATTGATACACTATTTGAACGCTTGCAGCTGGAAGAAGACAGATTAAATGAGACAAAACAGTCACACATGTCACAAAATGCTCTCATCTCAAAACAAAACAAATGTTTTGTCAAAGCAAGTCAGCAGGAAAAGCCTACAGTTCAATGTTTTAAATGCGGCAAAAATGGGCATGTAAAGAAACATTGTAGAAATAAACCTTGTGCCAAATATTTAGCATACTGTAGGGACAATTATTCATGCAACAACTGCAAACAAAAGGGTCATTTTGCCAGGGGATGTCCAAAGGTAACATTAGACAAAAATGAAACAAACGAAAAACTTGACAGCAAAGAATCAAAAGGTTTTAAATGTAAAGCATTAGTCAGTGTTGGATTATCTATTGCCAATATAAATGAAATAAATTTGCAGTCAAATCAAGAAATTACTTGGTATCAAGATTGTGGTGCCACGCCACACATGACATTTAGAAAGGACTGGTTAATAAATTATGTAAAATTAGATCATTGTACAAAAGTTTTGACTGGTGATGCTACTGAATTAGAAGGTATTGGAGTGGGAGACATTGAATTAGAGGTGTTTGATAGAGAACAGTGGTATGACGTAGTTTTGGAAAATGTTTTATATGTGCCAAATATAAACTTTAATGTATTTTCTGTTACACAAGTTTTAGATAAGGGCTATGTTCAGAGTGCAAATGCAGACATTTCAGTTTTCAAAACTGCTGTCGCTCTGGAAACTGTGGCAATAGGCAGACGTGAGCAACAGCTGTACAAAATGTTATTTCGTACAAAGTTCAACAAATGTAAGACAGCAATTTCAATTAAACAGTGGCATGAAAAATTAGCACATCAAAATGTCGCATATGTTAGAGATATACTAAATAGAAATGGCATTAATTATATTGATGACTGGAATGATTATTTTTGTGTTGGTTGTACCTACGGCAAACAACATCCCAAATCTCATCTGACAAACATGAAGATCGTTGAAAATACCCTGGATGTAATTCATGTTGACTTGTGTGAAATGAATCTCATGTTGTTTGGAGGAGCAAAGTATTTTCTGTTGTTTAAAGATGATTTTTCACATTTCCGAACTGTTTATTTTCTCAAGACGAAAGAAGAAGCTGTTGCCAAATTAGAAGCTTTCATGAAAATGGTAGAAAATCAATCTGGCAAGAAAGTAAAATGTTTAAAATCTGACAACGGAACCGAAATCAAGAATGCTCTCACTAAAAAGCTTCTAGATGAACTTGGAGTTTTTCACATCAGGACCAACACATACACTCCTCAACAAAACAGAAGAATTGAAAGAGAAATACTGTTGTCGAGTCAGCACGATCGGCAATACATGCACGAAAGCTGAATGAGAATCTGTGGGCCGAAGCAATAAATTATGCGGTCTTTACGTTAAATCAAACTTGAAGAAGTTCATTAAGAGGAAAAAGTCTTGCTGAATTGTAGTTTGGACGAAGAATAGATCTCACTAAAATGAGAAGTTTTGATCGAAGATCACAAATGAAGACAGACTGGAAAGAAATCGAAAAATGGGATCTTCGTAGGTTATGATTTGGATTCGCCCTGTTACAGAATATATCTACCTGATAAAATGGACGTTGTTGCTTCTGACAATGTCATATTTGACGAAAGAACAGAAGATAAAGAGGAAGCTGTTGTAGTAAAAACCTTCACAGGAGAAAGGAGAAATGAAATCGAGTACCAGCATCCAGAAGGAAACCTGATATCTAATGATTCACTGTCTGATGACTCTGAAGAGTGCAGCATGTCATCTGATTATAAAATACAAAAGAGAGTCTCGCCACCAAAACTACGTGATCGACAAAATCTTAAACAGCGTGCTAGATTTTCAGACTACGAAATGGATATTGTGCAACGCAATAATAATGCAAAATTTGTTATGATAGGCTAAGTTGAAAACATTTTGATTTCAAATGCCTTGAAAGACAAAAATTGGTACAAAGCAATGTCTGATGAATACAAATCCCTAATAAAATTGAAAACTTGGACACATGTAGAACTTCCAAAGAACGTAATACCTTTAACCTGTCGCTGGGTATTACGTAAAAAGCAAGACGGACGTTACAAAGCCAGACTAGTTGCAAGAGGTTTTGAGCAAGAAGAAGGACTGGACTATACAGAAACCTTTAGTCCTGTAGCACATTATGAATCAATTAGACTGCTTCTTAGTCTTGCAGCTACAAATAAAATGAAAATAATAACTTTTGATGTAAAGACAGCATTTCTATACAGCGATCTGCAGGAGGAAATCTATATGAACCAACCTGATTCAATGATGGTACAAATAGAGTTTGTAAACTGAAGAAGAGTTTATATGGCCTAAAACAAGCTCCAAAGAACTGGAATGAGAAATTCTCAAATTATCTAATGACATTAGGATTTGTTAACACTGATGATGATCCTTGTATCTACTATAATTAAGACAGAAGCATCATTATAGCCTTGTTTGTTGATAATGGGCTAGTTATTGGAAAGAGGACAGACAGCATCACTGAAGTGTTGAACAAGCTGACACAGAAGTTTGAAATAACATTTGACAGAGTATTTCATAATCAAATATCATATCTTGGCATGGAAATTAAAATAATTTCACAGGGAATTTTTGTAAATCAGTCGATGTATACAAAGAAAATCTTAAAACAGTTTAAGTTTGATGATATGAATCCAGTAGCTAAACCTATGGAGCGTGGAATGGTGACAGATAAAGAGAATCTTGTTAACGATGCACCATTGGATAGCACTGAACCGTATAGAGAAGCTATTGGGAGTCTGCTGTACCTTGCAACAATATCTCGTCCAGACATCAGTTTTGTTGTCAATTACCTATGCAGATTTAGTAATAAACCAATGGTCAGTCACTGGAAGATGGTAAAACGAATTTTTCAGTACCTGAAAGGAACTATAAAGTTTGGTATATTCTTTGATGGAGGTTCAACATTGCTTGCCTATGCTGATTCTGCTTATGGAGGTGATATCTCAACTAGATGCTCAACTAGCAGAGTTCCTATCATGCGTGAAGGACCCATTGTCTGGTATGCTCGAAAGCAGCATCTTGTGGCAACTTCAACTTCAACTGAAGCAGAATATCAAGCTGCTGTCTCTTCAATCAATGATATATGTTGGATACAGCGCCTTGAACAAGAACTTGGAATTTCTGGTTTGAATGAACCGACAGAACTGTGCATCGACAATCAGGCTGCCATACATATGTTGAAGAATACATATGAAGGAAAAATAACAAGAGGCAAGAAACATATTGACATTCCACAAAAGTTTATTCAACAACACATTGGAACGACAATAAAACTGAACCACGAGGAAAGTTCAAGTAAACTTGCTGATATACTGACAAAATCACTGACTCATAAAATGTTTGAAGAACTAAGAAGAAAATTAATCAAGGAGGAGAATATTGAGAATTAATTATTTTTCTATGTGTTGTTATATGTTGTGCAAATTGCTTTTAAATATGTACCAAGAAATAATAATGCTGTACATAGTAATTACTCTTTGGTTAGTTGTCTGTTGTTTCTTGGTAATGCATATTGTAAGTGAAAGAAAAAGTTAATGTGTACTCCTTTAAAGAAAAGAAAATAGTTGCTTATATTCAAAACAAGAATTTATCATCACTTATCATAACAGCTTGGTAGCTCTATTGGTAAACATATATATACAAGACATGTGATGAACATTTAGTGAAAATAAAAATAAAACCTAGGCTTATAGTAGTGTGGATGATGGCAAGTTAATTACTACATTGTTTTCAGGCGTTAGGTAAAATGAATATGGTACTTCCTGGACCTGTGCCAAGAGTGATGGACCCAGTGTAGCATAACTGTAATATGTTCAGTTTTGTAAAAGGTAAAATGTATGCTGATGGGACTACTAACACTGAAATAAAGCCAGAAGTGCATGGGATAATTAAGAAGCAGTCCGCATGGCAGTATTTGTATTATGTGCAGTTAGAAGTGGAGAATAATGGAACTCTGTTTGGTCATTGAGTACCAGACTTGGGCAAGAAGACATGTATTTGTTGATCTCCAATATTCTAGGTAGTTCATCTTCTTAGCTCTACATACATACTCCGCAATCCACCATAGGGTGCATGGCGGAGGGTACACATACCACTACTAGGCATTTCCTTTCCTATTCCACTCCCAAATAGAATAAGGAAAAAAAGAATGCCTATATGCCTCCGTATGAGCCCTAATTTCTCTTATCTTGTCTTTGTGACCTTTACGCGAAATGAAAGTAGGAGGCAGCAAGATCGTACTACACTCAGCTTCAAATTCCGGCCCTCTAAATTTACTTAACAGAAATTCACGAAAAGAACGTCGTCTTTCTTCCAGCGATCCCCAATTGAGTTCCTCGAGCATTTCTGTAACACTTGCGCATTGGTCAAACCTACCAGTAACAAACCTAGCTGCTCGCCTCTGAACTGCTTCTATGTCTTCCTTTAAACTGATCTGCTGCGGGTCCAAAACACTCGATCAATACTCAAGACATGGTCGTACAAGTGTTTTATACACAGTCTCCTTTACAGATGAAGTACATCTTCCCAGAATTCTCCCAATAAATCAAAGTCAGCTGTCTGCCTTACTCACAACTGTCCTTACATGTTCATTCCATTTCATATCGCTCTGCAATGTTACGCCTAGATTTTCCCACTCATGCACATCACCTTACATTTTCTACATTGAGAGCTAGCTGCCATTCTTCACAACAACTAGAAATTTTGTCTAAGTCATCCTGTATGATACTACGGTCAGTTAAATATGACACCCTCCCATACACCACAGCATCATCAGCAAACAGTCGCAAATTACAAGTTACTCTGTCCATCAGATCATTTATACAGAAAGAAAATAACAGCGGTCCTAACACACTCTCCTGGGCCACGCCTGACGATACACTCTTCTCTGATGAACACTCGCTGTGTTCTATTACTTAGGAAGTCTTCCAGGCAGTCACAAATTTGTGAACCTATTCCATAAGCTCGTATGTTCGTTAGCAGTCTGCAGTGTGGCACCACATCACATGCCTTTTTGAAGTCAAGGAAAACATAATCCACCTGTTGCCCTTCATCCATGGCTCGCAAGATGTCATGTGAGAAAAGGGCAAGCTGAGTTTCACATGAACGATGTTTCCTACGCCCGTGCTGATTCATAGAAAGAAATATTTACTATATTTTACTATATCTCAACTGAGAATATGCTCCAAAATTCTACAGGAAACTGATGTCAACGATATTGGCCTGTAATTATGTGGATCAGTTCTCTTTCCTTTCTTATAAACAGGAGTCACCTGCACTTTTTTCCAATCACTAGGAACTTTGTGCTGAATTAAAGATTTTCGATAAATGCAAGCTTAGTAAGGGGCCAATGCCACAGAATACTCTTTGTAAAACCGAACTGGTATTCCATCCGGATCAGCAGACTTTTTCGTATTTAGCTCTCTCAGCTGCTTCTCTATACCGGAAATACCTATTACTGTGTCCTCCATATAGGAATTAGTATGTTGATCAAATGATGGTACATTTGTGCGGTCCTCCTATGTGAAAGATTTCTAAAAGGTTAAATTTAGAACTTCAGCTTTTCATTTGCTTTCTTCTATAACTGCCCCGGAATGATCAACAAGTGACTGGATAGTGGGCTTTGACCCACTTATCGATTTTAGAGAGGACCAGAATTTTTTCGGGTTCTTGGAAAGATCTTTTGCTAAGGTATGGCTGTGGTAATTATTGTATGCTTCGCGCATTGATCTTTTTATAGATGCATGAATCTCTACTAACTTTTGCCTGTCATCAATGGTGTGTTCTTTTTTGAACCGAGAGTGCAACAGTCTTTGCTTTCTCAGAAGCTTTCTAACATTATTATTATTATACCACGATGGATCTTTCCCATCCTTAATCGACTTTACACGCACATATTTCTCTAACCATTTATGTACAAAGCATTTAAATTTAGTCCATAATTCTTCTACATCCACAGTACCAGAACTAAACAATGCCCATTCATTTTCTAAGTGTTATCCTAACAATTGCTTATCAGCTGTTCCCAACAAAAACACACTCCTAGCCTTCTTGATTGGTTTATGAACTTTGGTCACCATCAACAACATGACGATATGATCGCTAATTCTTGTGTCTACACAGACATCGTAAATAAGGTCAGGCCTGTTCATAGCTATAAGATCTAAAATATTTCCATTGCGTGTGGGTTGCCGGTTTAACTGCTCAAGACAGTTTTTGGAGAATGTGTCCAACAGTAGCTCACAAGACTGCTTGTCTGTACTGCCTGAAATGTAACTAGAGAGGGACCAATCTATACTCTTAAGGTTGAAGTCTCCCCGACTAACATTATATGACCCGGATACCTACACACCACCTGGTGTAGACTTTCTTTGAATGACTCTAAAACTGCTACAGCAGCACTGGGGGGGGGGGGGGGGGGGGCGGTAAAAACACCCACATCTTTACTTCTTTTAGACCTTCTGTATGTGCCCAGATGCCTTCACAGTTATTTTCAAATTCGATCTCAGTAGAAACAATATCTTTGTCCAAGGCGATGAACATTCCCCCTCCAGTTGTGTCTGATCTATCTTTCTGATATACATTCCACACCTCGCTAAATATTTCTGAACTTGCCACATCATGACTTAGCCAGATTTCAATGCCTGAAACTATCTGAGCACAATAATTTCCATGCAGCGCAGCAAATTCTGGAACTTTGTTTTTAATACTTTGAAAGTTTGCGGCTAATATTTTCATATTTGAATTTTTGAGCCAATCGCAGCCTGAATTTGCTGTCTGAATATTGACAGGTGAGTTCTCATCAGAGTTAGTGCCTAGCCTAAAAAAAACCCATGTGCACGCCACAAGTACTCTGCCACCCAAGTAGCCACTTCCTTAGTGTAGTACACCCCTTATCTATCTAGGGGCATCCTACAATTCCCCATCCGATAATGCAGATACAGAAATCTGCAGCCATGACTGTCACAGAGTCAGCGAAGCCTCTGGTTCAGACCCTCCACTCGGCTCCAAACCAAAGGACCCCAATCAACCCTGAGAACAATGCTCCAATCGACATACCTGCTTGCATCTCGCGTGCAAGTAAAGCAGCTTTCACCAATTCCACCAGCCGCCTATAGGAACTGAGGATGTCCTCAGAACCGAAGCGACAAGCGTCATTGATGCCGACGTGAGCCACAACTTGCTGTCGACTGTGCCCCGCACCCTCGATAGCCACTGGCAAGGGCAATGTAGCCTACACATCTTGGATGAGGCCCCCCAGCAGACACACCAAGTCGACGCTACCTGTCTAAGGGTCTCCATCACTTGCCTAACATGGGAGCTCCCGATAACTAATAATCCCCTCGCCCCATGCACCGGCTCAGACCCCGCTGAAGGAGTAGGCAAACATCCACTCACAGGACGAACAGGCATGGACAGATGGCCAGCCTCCCCATTGGCCTTCCATCTCGAGCAATGTGAACACCGTTCATCCCACCTCTCCCCTTATGGAGAGGGTGACTCGACCACGTCCGATACACCTGAAGGTACCTTGGTAGCAGGGACAGAGGGCAAAGCATGAGACAACCGAGGTTTCCCACTCAATGCACCAGACTCCTCACCACTGCTGCATCCCGAGCCAGCAGCACACTCAGCTGTTCGCGAACTGCGGCCAACTCCTCCTGTGTCCGCACACAGCAGGCACACGCCCTATCCATCCTATCAATACAATTAACTGTAGGAAGTAGAAAACTAAATAAACAACTTTTAACCAGCCTAGTACTTTAATAAAACTTTGTGAATGTGGTGTAAAAGGTCATGCTGGACTTTGTAGTTGTAATTCTCTTTATATAAATAGTCTGAAAAGTGGAGTCGCCCTTTCCAAGTCTCCAACTTCTGTGGTGTTCCTTTAGGTGTGTTGAGATAGCTCTGCCAGACTGAAGTGTGTAGACTTTACCACAATCACAAATGATTTATATATATTCCACTCTTTTCCAAAGGTGGCACATTGTCTTACCATTAGGTAAAACGTGTGCCAAGGTGTGTACATAAAATGATGTTTTAAGGTTCCTGGATTTTAATTTTCTGGCAACATGGAAAGAAACTTTACCTAAATATGGTATCGTGCACCATTTATCACGGTCTGTTAGTATTTGTTACCAATAGGCCTACAAATTTTTATCACAGTTACATGTACTTCAACCTGTCTGTGAATATTTTGTTGTAATCCTATTTGTTTTGTAATAGTCTTATAGTGACACACACACACACACACACACACACATGCACACACACACACACACACACACACACACACACACACACACACACACACAGAGAGAGAGAGAGAGAGAGAGAGAGAGAGAGAGAGAGAGAGAGAGAGAGAGAGAGAGAGAGAGAGAGAGCCGACAGTTGAGTGTGTTTGAAGTGTTCCCATGTGATATGTGACTGATGTCTTTTCTGACGAAGGCTAATGGCCAAAAGCTCGAATTCTGTGTGTATGAGTGTCTTTTTTGTGTACCTGTTCCCTCATTATATTATTGAATTCCAACATGGACTCTCCATTGTTATGTTATTGATGTATTCAATGTATTATATTTGTGAATCTTTATAAAAAATAGATGAAGATTACTCACCAGGTGAAGGAGCACAGGTAGTGATAGTAGCACAAATAAAACACACACACACACACACACACACACACACACACACACACACACACACAGATACAAACGCAAGCTTTCGGAACCCAGTTGCTTCTTCAGGCAGAAGGGAAGGAGAGGGAAAAGGAAATGATGAGGGTTTTAAGGGAAGGGGTAAGGAGCCATTCCAATCTCGGGAGAGGAAAGACTTACCTTGGGAGAAGAAAAGGAAGGTAAACAAATACACACACACACACACACACACACACACACACACACACACACACACACACACACATTTACACAGATGCAAACACACCTAGGCAGACATACCAATATTTGTGAATCTCTTTCACTCTAACAAATCATCTAGTTTTTCTGAAATTGTGACCATTTGTTTGAGTATACATGCTAATCATATCTCATGATTTTCATTCTATTCAGATAATTCCTGTGTGAGGCATTTTTGTCTTGGAGAGTAAACTGAAGAAGGAGGTGAAATGTTCAAAATTAGCACACTGTAACTTTAATTGTTAAAACTGCACATGATATTTGGAACTGAAAGCATCTATATTTGATGACGCTAATCATAAGAAATATGTTTATGTTTTCTGCCATGTTTAAAATAACTTTATTTTTTCTAATAATGTCTGTTGTTGTTGACATTGTTATGATTTTACACAGGCTGTTTCAAAAATTGTTTGGTTAATTTAGCGGGCAGGATTTTACACAAACAAGGAAAACAGCCCATGACCAAAAAATCAATCATGTTCAATTTTTGAATGGCAGTTGACATTCAACAGCTTTAGGTATAACCCAACAACATTCTATGTCTGTGCACCCATTTGTCTCGTTACTCTTTAATCAATGCTTATAACTAGATTAGTGTGATTCAAAGATATGATGATCAATGTGAAGTCGCAATTTAACTTATTTGGCATTATTCTTTGGTGGTAAGTACAAGAAGAAAGTATGTCATAACATGTCATTCTTTGCACATGGTAGACACAGTACATGGCTTATATGAGAAGAGAAGTGACCCAGACCTTTATATTCAACCTTAAATACTTATCTAAAAGATGATAATTTTGACAAATTATAAAATCTAAAGAACCATATTTTATCTATCAGGCACAGCAACCATTATAGTTAATTAATATTATTTGGAAGGAGACTTTCCAGGTGGGAAAAATAGGTATAAAATAAAGATATTTGACTTACCTAAAGTACAGGCTCGTCAACAGAAACATAAAACACACACAAAAACACACAAACATTCGAGTTTTCGCCACCACTGGTGGCTTCTTCGGGAAAAAGAGGAAAAAGAGGAAGGAAGGAGAGGAGAAAGGGAAGGATACGGGTATCCTTCCCTTTCTCCTCTCCTTCCTTCCTCTTTTTCCCGAAGAAGCCACCAGTGGTGGCGAAAGCTCGAATGTTTGTGTGTTTTATGTTTCTGTCGACGAGCCTGTACTTTAGGTAAGTCAAATATCTTTATTTTATACCTATTATAGTTAATTACATGTATATGGTGACTGTTCTTTCAGCCATCTTCAAAAGGAAGGATACATCTGGTTAATAATAAGTCATATAGTTATGCAATAAATATTTCTAGATATTATGACTGTTTCTGGGTGTCAAAATGTATTAAGTGGTAGTGACTGAAAATTTGAGCCGACCAGATCTCTAACCTAGATTTCCCAACTTTGGGCTCATGATCATCTTTCCATTAGGCTATCCCATTAAAATGGGACCACCTTCTTAGACCCCTCAGCAGACATAAATGAAGTACGTGATTCCGGAGCGCATGATCACCAACGGCAGTGTCAGGTAGTTAAGTAGTGTTGAATAATGTGATAATTGAAACAGAAAAGGCTATATTTGGTGTAATCAATTTTACTGTGTTTAAAAACATTGTAAGCAATGTGAGTGCTGATAATAGAGTTCATTTGTGGTGTCCTAACAAAAATTGACATTAAGAAATTTCCAGAATGGACAGGAACCAATAAATTGAAATTCCATATTTAAAAAGAAACAAATACTGTATCAATTTAATTCTACTTTCCAATCGGACTGTCAAATTATGTAGACAGTTTTGAACTGCAATACTCACAGTGACATCGAGGTTTTGCGTATTTAATAGATGTACAGTAATAATTGTTCATTTTTTGAGTTTACACATTTGTGAACGTCATGCAAGAAAACCAATATCATAATATCATACCGGTATTTGTATATGGCCTATGTAAATGTTAGTAAAATTGTTCATTCACTATTTAATTGAAAAATCACATACAAAGATAAGCATTCTTTGTAAACACAATTTTGATATCCTGAAATTTTGTGTAGAAATATCATGTTCTTTGTTGCTGTCATTATTCTACATTATGTTCATTAATTAAATCAAGGTCTTGTCATTGTAAGTCATTGTTCATAATTGTTATAAGAATTGTGTTGTACAGTCATAATTGTTAACACAATATAAATAGAAGCTCACTGCAATGCAAAGTAAGTCACTAAGACGGGGTTTGTGCAAGCCAAAATCTGTAACAGTTGGTAATGTGATTAGTCGAGAAGTGTTGATGTCTCAAGTTTGTAACACTTATCTACTGCTGGAAGGATGCAAATGTTGTTTGTATAAAAAAAGTTGTGTACCATGAGCTGTAAATCTATTGTTTTACTACCTTCACTAATTAAATGAAGAAAGGAATCATCAAAGCCATTATTGAAAGTAATGCAAGAAACCTTCCACATCATACTGTAAGCCAAGCAACAAAAATTGAGTATTTTCAAAATTAATATACTTACTTGATACCAAAATTATGAACAGAATGTATACATTATTTTTAAATGTACATTCTGAAGATAACTTGATTATGTAATAGGTAGGGGTGGCGTTATACCACCAATCCCAAATTCGTAATCTACCCCACAATACTACTGCAGTGTCAGTCGCCCATGCTTCCTCTTGCTCGGAAGGTGATCTACATTCCCACAAGGGATCAGACATTTCTTGTGCATCTGTACTGTTGTCTAGATATCTATATATTTCTGTGTCATTATAGTTAAAATATGACTTAGATTAAATTAAAAATTGGTGAATTCTCTTTATATCACTGTATACACAACACTCTTTAATTATAACTATTAAGAGCACATATTTGAAGTTAAGAATGGAACAGTAACCCAGTTACAACAGGGTTTATCAAATAATAACTTATATAAAATACGTACAAATCAAGGTTCTTTTTCCAAACTTACCACACAAGTGTAACGCACTGTAGTGTCTTCCCCAGCCCCATCTCATCTGCCAATATTGCTCCAGAATAGTTCACATGCCTCATTTCAAGCATACATTCATATAAAAATACTACACCATTCCTTTGATGAGGACGAAGCACTTTTGCTAGACGTGGATCAATTACCACATCCACCAGAGGCAAATGTTCTGGATTCATCTTCCACTGCATAAACACAAAGTCAGTACAGAATAGGGAATAGAATCAAGTCTTAGCAAAAGAAGAGACAGATATTCCACAGTCAACTATGTTTCTTCACCACTGCCATTTACAATAGCATAAGCTCACATTAATTCACATAAAACATTGCACTTTTATGTTGATGATTTCTCTACAACTACTTGCTAGATTTAGTTAATATTGATCACAACATACTTCCAAAATTTTAAAAAAAGAACATACTGACAGAAACAAGTATTACATTATGGTACAGGAATGCCATTATTCTACATCACATAAGATTCCCTCATACTGTTCAAAGAAGAAAACGGGAATTTAGTGCATTCATCAAGACAGACATAAATCGTAGCAGTATCACCATAATTATAAGAAAATGACATGCCATCAATACCATTGGGATTTCATTCTACATTTTACATAAACTACTTGTACCACATTTTGGTTGGTTCGTTTGTTGTGTTTTATGGGGACAAACTACGGAGGTCATCAGTCCCCCATTCTAACACAGGGTGGTACAAGACAAGCATTAATACAAAATAAAAACGCCCAAAATTAAAACAGTAATGGGAGGAAAATCCCACTCAGTCAACGAAGTTGACAAGACAAAACATGATATGAGACCATCACACAGAAACACACCACAATGAAAGGAAACAATACAACAAAGCCGATGTCTGTGGTAAGCCAACCATGAGATTAAAAAGAGTAAGGGTCAACAACGTGGCAACACAATGAAGCCTCCAGAGGACACAAGACAAGGGGAACATAGACGGTGGAGTGTAGCAAATTTTCACAGACAGTGATAAAAATTTAAAAAACCTGGCATTAATAAAACTTAAAACTGAATCAGCCATTGTGGCATCGTCATGTAAAACATCTGATACAACTGCAGGAAAATTAAAACTCCACTGCAAGGCAGCTGCAGTAGGGCAGACCAGCAATATGTGGACTACCGTCAAGCGGGAGCAACAGTGACACTGGGGCGGGTTCTCTCCATGAAGGATATAGTGATGTGTGGGCCAAGTAAGGCCAATGTGGAGCCATCACAGAGATACAGAGTCCCAGCGGGAAGCCCACTTGGAGAAATGCCACACAGCCATGGTCTCCTTTACAGCCTGAGTTTATTGGGCATGGTTAGGGTATGCCTCTCAGTATCCCAAAGCTTAGAATCCCGATGACGAAACAGTGACTGGAGACCAGAGGATATCCAGAACTGACTCATGGACAGCCTGTTTAACAAGTTTGTCGGCATGTTCATTGTCCAGGATACCAACATGAGCCGGAGACCATAAAAACACCACTGCCCGACCGGACCATTCAAGGGCTGAAAAGGTCTCCTGTATGGCTAACACCAGTGGAGAAGGCGGGTAGCACTGGTCCAGAGCTCGAAGGCTACAGATGCGGAAAGACTCACCTTAGCAGGACCGAACATGATGGAGAGCTTGGTAAATGGCCACCAGCTACACAGTACAAACACTGCAGCCAAGCGGCAAGGAGCACTGTTCCACATGGTCACCATGGAAGAACACGAAGCCAACACAGCCCTCAATCATTGAATCATCCTTGAAGACCAGGTCATGTCCAGGGAATGCAGCAACGGCAGCAAGGAACTGACGTCGAAAAGCCTCAGGGGGAATTGAGTCTGTGGCCCAGTGGGCCAATTCCAGATGAGTACGACGCCTTGACATGCACCACAGAGGTGTACATGCATGGGCCCGATACGGAAAGACTCTACTTCCAACATAAAGGACTGGACACAAAGACGATCATGTGACCTGATCAGGTTAGTCGTCATCATTGGGGATGGACGACCACATCAGAGAAAAGCAGACGATGGTTTGGATGGCCTGGTGAGCTATGCACACTGACTCGTAGGCTACGAGTAGTTGTTGGCGGCGGACCCGCAAAGGTGGGACCCCGGCCTCCACAAGTAGGCTGTTAACGGGGCTGGTACAGAAGGCACCTGTCGCGATATGAACCCCACAGTGGTGATTGGGGTCCAACAGGTGCAATGCTGAAGGTGATGCAGAACCATAGGCAAGGCACTCAAAGTCAAGACGTGACTGTACCAGAGCTGTGTATAGCCATAACAATGTGGAGTAATCAGTATCCCAAGTCACACAACACAGGTGGTGGAGAACGTTAAGATGGCGCAAGCACTTCCGTTTCAGCTGACGGATGTGGTGATGTCACATCAGCTGGTAGTCAAAGACCGGCCCTAAAAACGTACGGGTTTCCACTACCTCAAGTGAGAGGCTGTAAAGATAAAGTTTGGGCTGGGGGTGAACTGTCTGACATCAACAGAAGTGCATTACACTGGTCTTTGCAGCAGGAAACTGGAAATCATGGCCAAGAGCCCACGACTCCGCCTTCCAAATGGCTCCCTGCAATCTGCGTTCGGCAATTTCGGTGCTAGATGAACTAAAAGAGATACAGAAGTCTTCAGCATAGAGTGAAGAGGATACTGATGACCCAACTGCTGTCACTGAGCTGTTAATGGGCACTAAAAATAATGGAACACTCAAAACAGAACCCTGAGGGGTTGTTTGCTTGGGATAGGGGAACTAAACAGCTAAGGTTATCAGTCCCCCTGGTGGGGAGGGGAAGGAATGAGGATAGGAAAGGAGGGGAGGGGGAAAGGAAATGTCGTCTGGGAAGTAAAGAAGGAAGGAAGACTGCATTAGCTCAAGGCCCCATGCTCACTACAAACGTAGTCATGAAAGAACGTGGAGCCCACTGGGAGGGGGGGGGGGGGGGGAGACCATTTTCCTGGACATGAGAACTTCTATGGGAGACATCAACTTGGACATGAAAGATATGGACAGCTAAAAAGTTTTATCATACGCTTTGTGCATATAAAAAAAGGCGGCTTCAAGATGTTGTCACCTGGAAAAGGCTGTGCAGATTGCGGACTCGACGTACACCAGACTATCGGTAGTAGAGTGGCCCTGGCAGAAACCGCCGTGGCATGGAGCACGTAAGCTCCGAGTCTCAAGAATCCAACACAACCGCCAACTGATCATGCTCCAACAGTTTACACAGGACTTTGGTAAGGTTAATGGGTCAATAGCTATCCACACAGAGAGGGTTTTGCCTGGCTTAAGCAGGGGGACAATGAGAGACTCTCGCCACAGCAATGGGAAATCACTGGCACACCAGATGCAGTTAAAGCAAGCAAGAAGATTACGCTGGCTCTCTGCTGAGAGGTATTTCAGCATTTGAGCATGGATGCTACTGGGCCCAGAAGCAGTGTTCGGACATTGTGCAATAACACTGAGGAACTCCCACTAACTGGATGTAGTGTTGTACACTCCTGTTTCCAACTTTTAATTAACTGAGGACCAAGGGCATGGAACCGTTTAAAACTGATGAGGTGCTCCAGAGAGGGATGCCGCTTGTATCGCTGTAAGGCCCGCCTGCGGTCTTTAATGGCCTCAGCGACCTCCAGCAACCACTACGACACCTTCTTCCGCTGTGGGCACCCTATGAATGCTGATTGGTAACTTCTGTAGCAGAAACAATGGAGTGTGTGGTACTCTCAACAACCACATTGATGTTGTCGAGTGGGGGAGGGCCAACAATGGCAGCAGAGTTTAACAAAACATGTTGTGATTTATTCCCTTCTGCTTGCATTACTGAACCTCTCAATGCCACTGTTGCATAATAATAATAATAATAATAATAATAATAATAATAATGTAATTAGTCTATTATCATTTTCTTTTCAAAAACTTTTGTCATTTTCTATTATTTGAATTTGGAGAAGTTTAATTACTAACAAATAATTAGTTCATGCCAGAGGTAGAGTGTTAAAGTGCAGATATTATGCTAATTAGTATTTCTGTCAAAACTAATTAAATTGTTTTCTCATAATCTTAAAGTAGGTATTACCATGTATCACAAGTAATGATAGGAAAGTTTTGCCCTCTTTAGTTTCTGTATAATTACTGTTAATTATGAAAGTATTGTTTTAAACCTAATTTGTTAAGTATGTAAATTTAATATTAATTGAACCAAGATTTGTATATTAATTTAACCAGTATTATTTACGATAACTTTTACTATAGCCAGTTGCATGTAATTGTTTACTTTTCCATTATAGTTAGTTTAATTTATATAATTAACAATACACAATATTCAGTATTATCGTTTGAAAGATATGTTCATGGCATGTAATCGAGTATTTTTTCATGCTCCATCTGATGCACAATCTATGTCAGTTCCAAATATTGTTCCGGCCGCAATCTGAGGCACAAGCCACACCAGTTGGAACTTTAATTTTGAACAATTATGTAAAAGTTATTCCCGTGGAAAGTGTTTCTACCAGTATTATGAATGGACGATCAATATTTGTGCCACATTAAGATGTACACCTCAAACTTTTGTATTCCACACACGAACTGTGTTGTAAATTTCTATTACTGATGTGTGGAATGTGCGTACATGGTCTTAATGGATGTAATTAATAAGACTCGTATGCTGGACACAAATGGGGACAACTGGGCATTTATGATTCATTAAAAGTGTCAAAGAAATGCAATTCTGTGTGTTGCCTTCGTTATTTGTAATGAATCAGTTTTCGCCCCATGAGATTTCATCCAGCTGCTGCTGAGAGCAGCGAACAACAAGAATCACCTATCTACAACCGGGTAATGGCACATATGGTGCCACGGGTTGAGGAATACATCATTAATTACTGTATGAATTGGGACTTACAATATTTTACTGACAATGTGCCATGAATTAGGTGTACATAGTCGTAACTGTGAAAATGAAAATACTTTGTGTGGCACAGTGAACAGTAGAATAATCATTGGTGATATGCTAGTGTTATTTCAAGACAGTTTTAAAAACAATCATTTTCCTCTACAAATTTCAAAGCTGCATCTGCTAATGTATACAAAATCTACTTCAAGTGGCGGCCCATAGAGGAAGGAGCAACACCAACGTCATTGTGGAAAAGCTGCCAATCAGCATTCCGAGACGGCTTGTAAAGAGATGGGAGAAATTCTGCTGCAAAGTTTGGAGATGTAGCAGCTGTTCCGAGTTACTTGGGTATCGCGTTGTAAGCAGTGCTGTACATCGCCGACGAGATTGCCACCAGAAAACATCGTATTTCTAAGGTAAAGTTCTTAAAAATCAACCATGGACAATAAATGTAATGGTTTTGAAAAGTCAGTGTTAAATGAAACTCATGGTTGTGCAAAGTTATTTTTGCCGAATTTTGTCAGAAACTGAATGAATCCAACAGTAACATTGAAACTAAAAGCAATAGTGAATTCGATAATTTGCATCGTGATTTAAAACAGAAAATTGATGAGTGTAATACTGATATATTTCAGATGATTGATGAAAGCTATGGTAAGCTTAAGCATAATATAAACTTAGAACTAGATTAAAACAATCATGATTTGCGTCAGGAAGTTGCAGTGAATAGTACTTTAGTTGATTCCAATAAGAGAATTGAAGTAGAATCTAAACGCGAAAATGAAATAAAAATTGTAGAAGAAAATATCAACTAAAAATTAAATGAAATTGGTAAGTCATGTGTAAATAATCATAACATAATTACTTTTTTTCACATAAAGTGTGGAAACTGTTGCTAGTTCTTCTGATAACAGCTTTCAGTCTGTCAGGAAATTTTTTGCAGGGAATAAGGAAGAACTTCAAAATCAAATAGTTCAGGTAAAATCAGAATTGGAAACTAGGTTAGACACTTTAGAGGATAAAGTGGAAGGAAATTCAGTGTCTGTGGTAGAAAAATTTGATAACGTGGATTCTAAATTTGTAGAAATTGAACAGGAAGTGAAAAGATGGAAGATGTCAAGTTTGGTGCATGTGCTGGGGTAGCAATATTTCAATTGATAACTAAAATTTAATGACTTTGAACCTAATGATGATGGGCAATCATTAATACAACATGAAAAACCTATGTATCGGGCATTACGGTCAAATACTGAGAATAAAGGTAAAATGGTAAATAGTTTGCTTGAAGTAAGTGATAATGTTGAGAGTACAGGAAGCAGTAATTGTGAGAGTAGTGACAAATCTAGTGATGAGAAAGTGGAAGTAAATGAAACTATTTTTGATGATGATAGCAAAGTAGTTATTAACTCAGGTAGAAAGAAGAGAATGCAGAGTTAGAGCTAGAAAAAAATAGGGATGTGCAAGCAGACCATAATAGGTGTCACCTAACTGGAGCTCTGAATAATTTGTCTGAAATGAATGATTGCTTATCTAGGGAAACAATTAATGATCTGTTTATAAAAAAGCAGCAGTAATAAGTACTGATAAGGTGTGGCAACCAATAGTGTCAACTAGTGTGCACGGTGCACCTGTAAAACGCTTGTTAGACAGTAATAGTGATCTTAACGGTATTTACCAGACTTACTTTGAATTAATTAAGGATACACATAGAATAATGATTATGCATGAAACTTCCTGGGATTGAATTGTGTGCCAGAACCGGGACTTGAACCCAAGACATTTGCCTTTTGGGGGCAAGTGCTCTACCACTGAGCCATCCCGACACGATTCACAGCCCGTCCTCACAACTTTACTGGTGTCACGCCTCCTACTTTCCAAACTTCACTTGCCTGAGGAAGGCAAAAGTGCCAGCTTCAAGGCCCGGTTCTGGCACACAATTTTAATCTACCAGGAACTTTCATATCAGTACACACTCTGCTGCAGAGTGAAAGTTTCATTCTGGAATGATTATACATGTTTGTGGAAAAAGATTATTGGTGCTACTGGTAAGTTACCCAAGAGTGTGAAAAAGGAAGTACTTGTATCAGTTAAGTTAGTTGGACAAAAGTTAGATTATAATTTCTTAGTGATACCTGAGCTTAGTATTAATATGATTCTTGGGCCACAGTTTTTATGTAAAAGCAGTGTAAATAGTGGTAAATTTAACTAAGTAGATAGGGGGTTCATCATTCTTTGAAAAATACATTACTTGGTGAGTAATGCCTTCCCTCAGCAGGGTGATCCTATTCTTCATTTCTTAGATCACTCAATTCTTCTTCCACTATCCTATGAGTAGCTTTTAAGTCAGTAAATTTTCTCCTACTATGTTTTGTTTAGTATAGTAAGAGGTAACACTGTAATTGTGAGTTACCATAGTTTTACTGTAAGTTACTATAGTGTAATTGTAGGTTGTCACAGTATAATTGTAGGTTGTCACAGTATAATTGTAGGTTGTCACAGTATAATTGTAGGTTGTCACAGTATAATTGTAGGTTGTCACAGTATAATTGTAGGTTGCCACAGTACAATTGTAGGTTACTATAGTGTTGTGTGTATTATGTTTGAGTAATTGTAGTACCATCCCACCTGAATTATGCATCTTCTAAGCAGTATATGTAGCTGCAGCAAAAGATTACACCTAAATTTAGTGAAATGAAAGTTAAATTTATACTTACCGAGATGAAGTAAGTGTGTTACACTTTATATTATGCACTAGTGATCTAGTGAGCAAAATGATCTGTAGCTATGTAGGAATTTGTACCAGTGGCCATGAATTTAAATCAATATGGCAATGAAAAGAGAAATTCTGAAATTTATATGGTTCTTTCTGTATTGAAGTAATGAAAGTAAAAGCTGGTGAGTTACAGTGGACTACACTTCTGGAGATTTGTTTTGGCTTTGGCAGGATTTTCATAGTTTTCTTTGATAGGCTATTGAAATGAATATTGGTGAAGTAATAAGGTACAATGAGTAATAAGTTAATGGATTATTATGAGGATATAGACAAGAATTGAGGTAAGATGAAGAACACTGATGAGATGATGAGTATTTAATTATTTTATTTATTTATTTTGTGTGTCCAGTACTTGGATAAACAAAATGATTACAGTGTAACTCAGTAAGTAAAAGTACATTATAGTAATACAAGTCATTAAATTAATAAAGTAATAAAGTAATAATGCAAGATACATTCAGCATTCTGTTAAATGGATAGCGAGCACCATAATTCCGGTGTTTTAATGGCCTTATCAGTTGCAGCGTAGAGAACTTTTAAGGTGCAAGGATTGGGCAGGTTCCTGCAGACCAGCAGATGTTCATCTACATCTACATAGATACTCTGCAAATCACATTTAAGTGCCTGGCAGAGGGTTCATTAACCACCTTCATAACTTTTCTCTACCGTTCCATTCTCTAATAGCGTGCGGGAAGAAAGAACACCTAAATCGTTCCGTTTTCAATCTGATTTCTCTTATTTTATTGGGATGGTCATGTCTCCCTAAGTAGGTGGGTGCTAGCAAAATATTTTCACATTCAGAACTAAAAGTTGGTGATTGAAACTTCGCAAACAGATCACGCCGCAATGAATAACGTCTTTCTTTTAATGATTTCCACCCCAATTCGTGCAACATTTCCGTGGCGCTTTCCCGCCCGTAATGTGATAAAACAAAACGAGCTGCCCTTCTCTGAACCTTCTCAATATCTTCCATCAGTCCCACCTGGTGAGGGTCTCACAAGGGGCAACAGTACTCCAAGAGAGGATGCACAAGTGTGATGTAGGCAGTCTCTTTGGTGGATCCGGTGCATCGTCTAAGCGTTCTGCCAATGAAACGTAACCTTTGGTTCGCCTTCCCCACAATATTTTCTATGTGTTCTCTCCAGTCAAAGTTGTTCGTAATTGTAACTCCTAGGTATTTGGTAGAATTTACGACCTTAAGGTTTGACTGATTTATCGCGTAATTGAAGTTCAGCGGATTTCTTTTAGTGGTCATGTGTATTACTTCACACTTTTCTTTATTTAGTGCCAATTGCCAATTTTTGCACCAAGTAGAAATTTTGTCTAAATCGCTTTGCAGTTGCTTTTGATCCTCTGTTGACTTCACTAACCGATAAATGACAGCATCATCAGCGAACAGTCTAAGGGAGCTATTCAGATTATCTCCTAAATCGTTTATAAACACGAGGAAGAGTAGGGGACCAATAACGCTTCCCTGTGGAACGCCAGATATCACTTCTGTTTTACTCGATGACTTACCGTCAATTACAACGAACTGTGTCCTTTCTGATAGGAAATCGTGAATCCAATCGCACAATTGGGGAGATATTCCATAAGCACGCAATTTCATTAGAAGCCGCTTGTGGGGCTTCCGGAAATCCAGAAATATGGAATCGATTTGAGATCCCTTGTCGATGGCACTTAACACTTCATGTGAATAAAGGGCAAGCTGTGTTTCGCAAGAGCGATACTTTCTGAATACGTGCTGACTATTGGTTAATAGGTCGTTCTCTTCGAGGTAGTACATAATATTCGAACAAAGTATATGTTCCAAAATCCTACTGCAAATCGAAGTCAATGAGATAGGCCTGTAATTTTGGGGATCACTCCTATTGCCTTTCTTGAATATTGGAGCAATTTGGGCAACTTTCCAGTCTTTGGGTACGGATCTTTCGCTGAGTGATCGGTTGTAAATTATAGCTAAGTACGGAGCTATTGCATCAGCATACTCTGAGAGGAATCTAGTTGGTATACAATCTGGCCCGGAAGATTTATTTTTGTTTAGTGACTTAAGTTGTTTTTTTACTCCAGGAACATCTACTTTTATGTATGTTGTTTTGGGTCCTGTGGGTCGCCACACTCACAGAATTCCTCTTCGGTGGTGAAGCTCCACTTCCTTAAATAAACCTTACACCGCGACAATCCTGTCCTCAGTCCGTTTAACGTCTTCCAAGTCGAGTATGGCAGGTGAAAACCCACTGCAGGTTCCTCTTTAGTGTTCTCCCTATCCCTTTTGGTTAGTGAATGTTCCCAAAGCTCTGTTCGACGAGATACAGATGCTGTCAGAATAGCTGTTGTTGTGTTCATGAAGCTCCTTCTTGACTTCAGGCTAGGTCTCTGTGCTTCATGACCAAACAAGGGATGTCTAGGGTCGCTTTCCTGCTTCTTCTTTTCGATTTCTGTGGCTGTTTGTCTGCATATGTCAGGTGGCGCTATACCCATGATTTGGTAGAATTTGGTGACTGGCAGCCAGTCACAATCCGACCAGTCTCATTCAAAGCTGTATTCAACAGCTTAGAATGTGTGGAATTGCGGCAGGTTGGTGCTGCGTATTCTTCTGCTACCTACTCATTATCACTACTTCATTATACTTCATAATTAAATACCAGGACCAAGATCAAGTACTTAATTATGAAGTATAATGAAGTAGTGAATGAGTAGGTAGGGCCAATGGTTAGGAAGCCTGTCTTTGCTGTTACAGATTTTCTATGGATTCTACCTTACTGATATCTTAGTAAGATTTGTGAGAGATTTTAGAGAGATATACATATATTTTATCTTGGGCAGATATTGGTGTAACCTCCGAACTTTATCATATAATGTCTAACATAAATAGCCCATGTTGGCCATTAAGTAAACAACTGAACACAACAACATAACAGCTTGGCATACACTTCACTACTCCACGCTGCATCCGCCTTTGTTCATAGAGGGTGCACTGCTTGTCTCTAGTGTCGTGCGCCTCTGGTGTCGGGCACTGCAAGTACAAAGCCGACGCACTCGATTGGAACTATGTAGCACGCCCTATGCTACAACAGATACAACTGGTCCTGTGTATGATGTTTTTGCAAATTTTCAGTGTAACACTGGTCTACGAAGCTACCATATTTTTTATTTGATATTTTGATCATTCATTTGTTGCTCGATATTTATCAGCTGTGAGTAGGAAGTGGGGGCATAATTTTTGATTCATGTGCTGTCTGTAGGAGTATATTTTATCATGTTGGTACTGTGAAGTAAGAGGTTAAAAATTTAGATTTTGGTATTAGAAAAAATATTTTTTCAAGTTTTTGCTTTAAATTTCATTTCAATTTTTGATTAAATGTAGCCTATATAGAGATTTTTGTGATGCAAAGCAAGTTTCCATTCTTTTTCTTAATAGGATTTCAATTAGGCCTACATTGTGTATAATTTTATGGGAGGAAAGTAATATTTTTGTGTAATTAGTGGTAAGTATTGTTGAGGTACTAATGTAGGGAATTTTGTAGATTTTTCATGTACTCTGCTGGACGAGAGCCACCTCCAGGATAAGGACATGTGGGGCGACCATTTTTGAGGACCTCATGAAGGCACGGACCCATCGTGAAGCTAAGTGAAAGTTTAAGTGCTAGGTGTGTAGTGTGAAGTGTAGTAAAAGAACTGGGAGATAACATGTCCTCCCTTCTTCGTATGTAAAAAAAGAATAAAACTGGGACATGAGTGTGCCTCCCTTTGAAATGCAATATTTTTTGTTTTGAGTGATGTGTACCAATCACCAATCTGTAAATTTTCCACTTGTTTTGCAAATTTTTGTATATTTATGTTAAATCATTTTGTTCTGGGGCTTCATGTAATTTTACGGCCAGCATAGGGTGAACAGAATGTGTAATGTAGATTAAGGTTATTTTTGTAATTATGAACCTAGGTGTATTTCATATAGTTTATTTGTAGCTATTTGATTAACTTGCTGTTGTTTTTATCATTTAATTACCTAGTTAATTAATTTTAAATAACTATCTGGTTAATTAAATGAGGGGGATGATGTAACAAATCATGCTGGGACTTATTTCCATCTGCTTGCATTACTGAACCTCCAAATACCACTGTTGCATAATAAATGTTCAAAAATGTTTGTAATTCTATGGGATCATGTTGCATAATAATAATGTAATTAGTCTATTATCATTTTCTTTTCGAAAACTTTTGTTATTCTTTTCTACAACGTAACTAGCTGAAGTCATTTTCTATTATTTGAAGTTGGAGATTGTTGTTGTTGTTGTTGTTGTTGTTGTTTTCAGTGGACTGAACTACTTGGTCATCAGTACCCTGTTCCTAACAAAGAATGTGCAGTGGATTGGAAACAATGGTTGTATGGACCTGAACACACAGAATACTCAAGAGGAGTACAGGTCAATGATGAACTTTCACCAACAGCACAAATGGCAAAAATAAAACAGATAAACAGAGCATGGCTGGTTGGTCATTGGGATAAAATTGGTCGAGCCATTCACGTGGCCACACGTGGCTAGTCAGAAGACGTAAAACACTAAAAAATGGTTTAAAATCAGGATAAAGCACCCTCCATTAAATGGAATGATAAAAACTGGCTGCACTGATAAAACTTAGCACAGACTCAGCCGTGGAGGCATCATCCCCTAGCACTAAGGATAGGATAGGTGAAAGATTAAAAGGCTGGCACACAGGAGCTAAAATGTTACAGTCCATCAGGAGATGAACTACTGTCAAAGCAACACCACAGCGACACATGGTCAGTGGCTCACAGCAAAGTAAATAACCGTGAGTCAACCAAGTGTGCTAAATACGGAGACGGCATAACACAACGGAATCTCTACGATTGAGCCTCAGTGAAGTTTTCCATGCGGTTGTGGATGGTTTGATTGTGTGAAGCTTGTTTTGCGTACTCAGTGCGGACCATTCTGAACTCCAGGCATCTTGCACCTTCCGGTGCAGTGTCCACCTAAGGTCCGTTTCCACGAGACCAATTTCAAGAGGGCGTGAGGTGGTGGTCTGTTTGGCCAACCGATCTACACGTTCATTGCCAGGAATGCCGATGTACCCTGGGATCCAAAGAAAAACCACTGAACGACAGAACTATTGAGAGAGGCAACAGAGTCTCGGATACTCTGCACCAAAGTTTGTTTGCTGAAACACTGTTTGAGTGCTCGCAAGCCACTCAGGAAGTCACTGCAGATGACAAAGGACTCTCCGGGCCTTGAGCAGAGGTGCTCTAGAGCATGACTGATGGCAACTAGCTCTGCAGCAAAAATACTGGTACCACAAGGCAGGGAATGGTGTTCAATGTGGTCTCTATGGACGTAAGCAAATCCAGATCAGCCATTCACCACAGAACCATCGGTGTAGATCGTTTCTACACCACGCAACAAGTCCAGAAGAGCCACAAACTGGCGACGAAGTGTTGCTGGTGGAACTGAAGCCTTGGAATGACATGCCAAGTCCAATTAGAGCCGCAGACCAAGGAGGCAATTAGGGTGGACAGTGGAAGGAAGGAGGGAATGGACTCGAGGGAAGAGAGCAGAGAGGAGATAATGAACCCGGGCCGCAATCGGACCTGGGTCGCCGTCATGGAGAAGGGAGAAAAAAAGACGGAAAGAGGAGCCTGCTGTTCGGATGATTTGGCGTGGCGTGAACGTGGGTGTTGTATGAAGCTAGCAAGTGTTGGCGATGGAATCGGAGAGGAGAAATTCCTGCTTCGACAAGAAGGCTTGTCACTGGGCTAGTGCAAAAGGCTCCCATTGACAGCCTAACGCCACAATGGAGTATCAGATCAAGTACGCACAGAGCTGAAGGTGCTGCCAAGTTGTATATTATGCTTCTGTAGTCGAGGCGGGACTGGTCTAAGGCCTTGTACAGCTGCAAGAGTGTCATTCGTGCAGCCCCCCAATCAGAGTGCCCGAGGCAGTGGAGGACATTGAAGTATTGCCAGCACTGTTGTTTGAGCTGACGAAGGTGGGGGCGTCCACGTAAGACGGGCATTGAAAAGCATGCCCAGAAAGCCTCCTCTACCTGAAGCAGTTCGTCAGCAAGATAGATCTCCGGATGCAGATGAGCCATTCAACGGCAACAAATGTGCATCACACTGGTCTTGGATGCGGTGAATTGAAAACCGTGGGCAAATGCCAAAAATTGTGCCTTTTGGATTGCACCTGTAGCCTTCGTTCAGTGACACTGTTGCTTGTGGAGCTATAATATTGACAGAAGTTCTCAGCAAATAGGGAGCAAGAGACAGATGCAACTACTGCTACTGCTGCTACTGCTGCTGCTGCTGCTAGACTGTTAATTGCCACCAAAAAGAGGGGGACACTTAGAACAGAGCTCTGCGGGACACTGTTCTCCTGAAGGTGAGGAGAGCTCAAACAGGTACCGATCCTGACACAAAAAGTACAGAGGGAGAGGAATTTCCGAATGAAGATGGGAAGAGCACTCCGTAAGCCCCATTTGTGCAATGTTGCCAGAATATGACGACGCCAAGTGGTGTTGTATGCCTTCCGAAGGTTGAAGAAGACTGCAACGAGGTGCTCGCACCGAGTGAACGCTGTACGGATGGCTGACTCTAAGGACACTAGGTTGTCAAGAGTAGATCAACCCTGACGGAAGGCCCCCTGCTGCTAGGCCAAGATGTCCCAGTCTTCAAGGATCCACATGAGCTGCCGGCTGACCATACGTTCGAGGAGCTTGCACATGACATTGGTCAGAGTAATAGGGTGGTAACTATTAGCCACGTGCAGATCAGCTGCAGGTTTCAACACTGGGATGATGATGCTGTCCCGCTATTCAGACGGGAAAACACCTTCAACCCAGACACGGTTGAACAGGGCGAGCAGGTGGTGCTGAATATCCGCAGACAAGTTTTGAAGGAAATGGCTATGAACGTGATCTGGTCCTGGACAGGTGTTGGGACAGGCAGCAAGGGCACTCTGGAACTCCCACTCACTAAACAGTGCGTAGTACGTCTACCAGCGGCACGTGCGGACGACGTCGGCTTTCGCTCAACTCGCTCTTTAAGAGTGCAGAAGCACAAGTGCGGCAGCTGGAGGTGATGGTTGTATGACTGTGTTGTGTGCCTGTGTGATTGCATGGGTGTTCTATGTTCTGAAGAAGGCCTTGGCCGATAGCTGAAAAGAGTTGTATGTGTGTGTCTTTTGTATGTGCCTGTCACAGCTCATTGCCACGTCTCTGCGGTGAGTTGTAAACTGTCCTTATTATATTATTGTTTTCATGTTCTGCAACGTACAGTAATTTTAAGTAACTTGAAAAAGATGGTTACAGACTTCACCTGTTGTGTGTAGATTCAGGAGGAGTTGGTCACTGTCCGTAAGCAGCTGGAAGCTGTGTTGACCATAGTCAGCAGTCTTCAGGCTGCTGCCCTGGGCTCCAGTGTCACCTGGGCACATGAGGCAATTGCTGTAGTAGTTCTCATGCCTACTGCAACGTCTTCAATCTCTAATGGCACTCTGGTAACAGTTTCCGATGTCCATGCCATATGACAGCTGCCTGTCAGTGACTGGAAAAATGTACTGTGGTCACAAAACTCTGGGCAGAAACAAAACCAAAAACCAACAATAAGGCTGTCCCCTTATACCTCAGCAATAGGTTCAATAGGTTTGAGGTGTTGTCCACTGCTGATAATACCTATGAGCAAACAGGGTTGCTTTACCTATTGTGGCAGTAGCCAATCCTTCTGAGAAGTCTGAACAGATGCAGAGGGTGGGTTTGCTAGTCATTGGAAGCTCCTATGTTAACCTGGTGATGGAGTCCCTAAGGGAAACAGTGGTAAGGGCCAGAAATAATGTTAGTGTGCACTCTGTTTGCTTGCTGGGGAGTCTCATCCGAGGTGTGGAGACTGCTCCGCCAGTGGCAATAGTAAGCTCTGGGCACACCAGGCTGCAAATCATTGGTCACGTCAGCACAAATGACTCCTTCCACCAGATTCCAGAGATCATCTTCATCTCCTTCATGCAGCTGGTGGACTTGGTGACAACAACTAGCCTTGCTCGTGGGGTAGAAGTGGAGCTATTGATTTGCAGTATTTTTCCCAGTACCAAGAGTGGTCCTCTGCTTTGGAGCCAAGAGGAAGTCTTAAACCAATTCTGTGATGACCTTTGGTGCAAATTTCACAACATTAGCTATTGGGTGGAGAAATGTAGGATCCCCCCGCAAAAGATCAAGCATTCACTACACGCAAAAAATGGCTACTAGGGTAGCAGAGTACATGTGGAGTTGAGCAAGTGGGTTTTCTAGGATAGAGAAAGTCCTCCGTAGATCCATTAAGGTGCTTACCGATTCCAGTCAAGGCAACACTTGGCACAATAGAATCGATAAAGAAAAGATTAAAATAGTAACAGTTAACTGCAGGAACATCTATGGAAAGTTCCCAGAACTGCTCTCGCTTTTAGATAGTTACAATGCCCACATAGTACTAGGGATGGGAAGGGAGCTCCAAACATGTGTTAACAGTAATACAATCCAAAACTCAGACTCAAACCTATACCGCAGAGATAGGTTGGACACTGAAGGGGGAGTACAATTGTATCACGTGAAATTAGTACAAATTAGGAATATGAGGTACTTTGGGCGAAAGTTAGCATGAAAAGTGGGTCAGACACGATCATTGGAAGTTTTCATATACCACCTTGTTCAGCAGCAGTAGTGGCAAACCTCTGAGGGAAAACTTGAAAATATTTACCAAAGGTTTCCTAGTCATATCACAGTCTTAGGTGGAGATTTTAGACTGGGAGACAAACATGTGTATGACAGGTGGCAGGAACAGAGAATCAAGTATTACTGTTCTATGTGAGGTATCCGAAAATCACCTCGAGCAGTTAAATAGATAGCTGACTCATGGAGATAATGTTTAGACCTACTGATGACATATAGACCAGGCAATCAGTGATCCCGAGACTATTACAGCATCAATGAATACAATGGTAAATAGAAATTTCAATAAAGGTAGGAAGATCATCTTATTTAGCAAAAGTGAACATGGTCTTGACTGTTCCACATGATAGTTTCATCTAAAATTGACACTGTTGATCAACTGTGGACGAAGTTCAAGAGCACTGCACAATACGCATTACACAAGTGTGTGCCAAGTAAAATTAGGAAACTGTAACAGAAGCAAAGAGAACTTCACTGTAAAATTACACATAGCCAAAGTATAACAGACATACATAAGTTTAATTATGCCAAAATTGGCATAAGGGTAGCCACACAAGAGGCATTCAACGTCTGAGACCAATATTTTGTGTACCGACTTGGCAGATAATCTTAAGAAATTTTGGTCCTACATCAAATCAGCAAATGGGTAAAATCCAGATGCTCTGTGACCATCATAATATTGAAACGGAGGATGATACATAAAAGCCTGAAATATTATATGTCTTACTAAAACTGTTTCACATAAGAAGATTGCACAAACAACAATATGGCAGATATTGAAATAAGTGTCAGTGAGATAGAAGAGCAATTAAATTGTTTAACAGATGGGATACCAATTCAACTTTACATGGAGTGTTGTCATGTCCCCCCCCCCCTCCCTCCTCCTAGAAGCAGTGTACCGAAGGTCTCTAGAGTAGCAAATAAATATTGGAAAAAAGCACAGGTCATTCCCATTTACAAGAAAGGGCATTGATCAGATGCACAAAAACTAAAGGCCTATATCGCTGACATCAGATAGTTACTGAATTTTGAAATGCATTTTATGTTCAAATATTATGTTATTTCTGGAGAGCAGAACATATTTAATGCTCAAATAAAAACTTGCACTATTGATCCACGAGATCCAGAGGACAGCAAACAAGATCACATGTAGATGTCATGTTTCTTGACTTCTGCAAAGCATTTGATAACATTCAGCACTGTCGCCTGAGGAACAAAGTGTGAGCATATGGACTATCAGACCAACTGTGTGATTGGTTTTAAGGGTTCTAGCTAAGAGAATACAGCACGTCATTCTCAACAGAGAGAATCATACAAAGGGAAGTATTATATGACTGTTGCTTTTCACAATATATATGAATGACGTCATAGGTAACATCAGAAGTTCAATGAGGTTTTTGCAGACGATACAGAAGTTTATCAAGAAATTGCACATTGGAAAGGGAAACCAAATGCAGTATGACCTGTAGTGTATTGACACATGGTGTAGGTAACGGTAATTGCGCCACAACATAGACACAAGAGTAAAGTGAAGCATTACAAAGAATGAAATATCCTTTATTATATAACTACACAATAACAGGACAAACACTGGACTCAGTTGCCTCCATACAATATCTTTGAGTAGACGTAAAGGGTGCGATGTAATGATTTCCTTTATGTTACATATAAAATAGCTTTCTGACAGAAGATAATTGGTATTAGTAGTTTACTAAAGGAACAGAAAACTGTGCATCTGTAACGTTGTTTACAGGGTGCACAAGAATGTAAAGGCTGGCATATCCAAGTGGGAGTTTTGCCCTGAACTGCACAGCCTCAGTGAAATAGTGATTATGCACGGAATACGTAAAACAAGGAAATAATTTCTGTGAGAGAAGTGTAAGGTTTTTTTGTTTTATTAATGGTTGTTGTTGCCGTTATTATCTTCAGTCCACAGATTCGTTTGATGCAGCTCTCCTGCTACCCTGTCCTGTGCAAGCCTCTTTATCTGAGAATAAGAATGGCAACCTACAGTCTTTTGAATCTGCTTACTGCAGTCATCCCTTGATCTCCCTCTATGATTTTTTTACCAAATCAAATGTTCAAATGTTTGTAAAGCTTATGGGACTTAACTGTGGGGTCATCAGTCCCTAAACTTACAAACTACTTATGAACTACGTTATACAGAAGACGAAACTAACATCCATGCCTGAGGGAGGACTCGAACCTCCGACGAGGGAGGCCATGGATCTGCTACATGGAGCCCCAGATCGCTCGGCTACTCCCGTGTGGCATTTATTTACCCTACACACTTCCTTCTAATGCAAAGTTAATGAGTCCTTGACATCTCAGAATGTGTCCTACCAACCTATCCCTTCTCTTAGGATATTCCAGAAACTCCTTTTTCTCCCCAATTCTGTC
This sequence comes from Locusta migratoria, assembly GCA_026315105.1. NCBI lineage: Eukaryota > Metazoa > Arthropoda > Insecta > Orthoptera > Acrididae > Locusta > Locusta migratoria. The sequence goes on from CM048746.1 coordinate 307,291,990, forward strand.
GAGTACCTTCTTATAAGTTGTGTGATCTACCCCTCTGAATCATGATTCGTCTGTAGCACCACATTTTGAAAGCTTATATCATTATTTTGTCTGAACTTCTTATCATCCACATTTCACTCCCATACAGTGCTACACTCCAGACAAATGCTTTCAGAAAGGCCTTCTCATCATTTAAACTAATGTTTGATGTTAACATGTTTCACTTCTTCAGAAAAGCTTTTCTTCCCAAAGCCATTCTGCATTTTATATCTTCTTTACTTCGGCCATCAAAAGTCATGTTGCTACCTAAATAACAAACCTCATCTACTACTTTTATTGTTTCATTACTTAATCTAATTCCTTCAGCATTGTCTGATTTTCTGACACTAAATACCATTACTCACATTTTACTCTTGATAATGTTCATCTTATACCTTCCTTTCAAGACAATGTCCATTCTAGAATGAAACTTCACTCTGCAGCGGAGTGTGCGCTGATATGAAACTTACTGGCAGATTAAAATTGTGTGCCGGAACCGGGACTCGAACCTGGGACCTTTGCCTTTCGCGGGCAAGCGCACTACCGACTGTGCTATCCCCACACGACTCACGATGCCGCCTCACAACTTTACTTCCGCCAGTACCTTGTCTCCCGGTTCCGGCACACAATTTTAATCTGCCAGGAAGTTTCACTGTCCATTCTGTTCCATTGGTCTTCCAGGTCTTTTGCTGTCTTTGATAAAATTACTACATCATCAGCAAACCGCTACGTTTTTATTCCCTCTCCTGGACTTTAATTCCTTCTCCAAATTTCTCCCTGCATTCCTTCACAGCTTGCTCAATGTATAGATTGAACAACATTGGGGAAAGACTACAACCCTGACTTATTCCCTTCCCAAACACTGCAAACCTTTCATAACCTTTGACTCTAATACCTGCTGTCTGGTTTCTGTACAAGTTGAATATAACTCTTTGCTCACTATATTTTACCCCTTCCAGATTCAGAATCTGAAACAGTGTATACCAGTCAACATTGACAAAAGCTTTATCCAGATGCACAAATGCCAAAAACGTAGGTTTACCTTTTCTTAATCTCTCTTCTAAAATAAGTTGTAATGTGAGTATTGCCTCACTTGTTCCTACATTTCTCCTAAATCCAAATTGACCTTCCCCAAGGTCAGATTCCACCAGTGTGGAATTTGTGTTAGTATTTTGCAACCATGACTTATTAAACTGGTAGTTCTGTAATTTTTCACATTTGACAGCACATGCTTTCTTAGAAATTGGAATCACTATATTTTTCTTGAAGTCTGAGGGAATTTTCCCTGTCTCATACATCTTGCATACCAGGTGGAACAAATTGTTCATGACTGGCTCTCCTGATGATAATAACAGTACAGACAGGATGTCACCTCCAGCGGCCTCATTTCTACTCAAATTTTTTAGTGCCCTGTCAAATTCTTCTCTCAGTATAGTATCTCCTATCTCATCTTCCTTTATTTCTCCTTCACTTCTAGAATACTGCCTTCAAGTTTATTTCCTTTATACAGGCCTTGTATATATCCTATCATATTTCAGCTTTCCTTTCTTTGCTTAGTACTGGTTTTCCATTTGAGTTCTTGATATTCATACTGCTGCTTTTCTTGTCTACAGATGTTTCTTATTTTCCTGTAGGCAGTATCTATACTTCCCCTAGTTATACATTCTTCTTCTGTCTTGCATTTCTCCTCAAGCCATTCCTGCTTAGCTGGTCTGCAATTCCTGTAACTTCATTTTTCAGACGTCTGTAGTTCCTTTTTCCTGCTTAACGTGATACATTTGTATACTTTCTCCTTTCATCAATTAAGTTCATTATCTCCTGTGTTAACCAAGGATTTCTATACGGCCTTGTCCTGCCTACATGATCCTCTGCGGCCTTCACTACAGTCTCTCTCTGAGATACCCATTTACCGTATTACTTTCTTCCGTTTCAGACAATCTTTGTCTTAAGCTCCCTATAACCACCTCTGGTTACTTCAATTTGTCCAGATTCCATCTCCTTGATTTTCTACCTTTTTGAAGTCTTAAGTTATAATCTATTCTTCATAACCAAAAAGTTACAGTCAGTCTACATCTGCCCTGTATATGTCTTGCAGTTAAAACCTGGTTTCTAAACCTTTGCCTTACCATTGTGAAGTACTGGTACTTCCCAACGTCTCCAGGTCTCTTCCCCTTATATAATCTTCTTTCATGAAGATTAAACCAGGTGCTTTTGATGATTAAATTGTGCTCTGCAGAAAATTTTACCAGGCGATCTCTTTCATTCCTTTCCCCAGTCCATATTCACCTACTAAATTTCCTTCTCTTCTTTTTCCTACTACCGAGTTCCAGTACCCAACACAATTAAGTTCTCTTCTCCTTTCACAGTCTGCACAATTTCTTCACACCTCATCACCTCATACATTTCTTTGATCTCATCATTGGCAGAGCTAGTTGGCATATAAACTTTGGCTTTGTGTCTATCTTCGTTACAATAATGCGTTCATAGTAACGTATCTGCATTCCTATTTTCTTATTCATTATCAGAGCTAGTCCTGTGTTACCACCTGGCCAAAAAACCTGTTCATCCTGCCACTGAACTTCACTAATCGACACCATATCTAACTTTAACCTATCCATTTCTCTTTTCAAATTTTCTAACTTACCTACCCAATTCCCAATTAAGGGTTAGAACATTCCACGCTGCAATCTGTAGAATACCTGTTTTGTTTTTCTCAATAACAACATCCTCCCGAATAGTCCCCACCCAGACGTCCGAATTGGGTGGGGGGGGGGGGAGGACCCTATTTTACCTCCGGAATTTTTTGCCAGAGAGGATGTCATCATATATTCATACAGCAGTATAGTTTCCCCTTGCTTTCAGCCGTTCGCAGTAACTGCATGGCACAGCCATGATAGCTGATGTTATAAGGCCAACTCAGTCAATCATCTAGATTGTTGCCCCTCCTAAGAACAATGAAAGATCACGTGTGTGTAAGAGACAGACTGCAATTAGATATGACACGAGTATGACAACCAATGTATACCATTTACGTTGAAAGTTAATCAATATATAAGTTAAAGAGAGATGAGAGTCTTATTTGGTAGTAGTATCACAATGTTATATTCTGTGTGATTTTCCCCTACAGAGTAGGGGGGGGGGGGGGCAAAGACTGATGCTGTGGATTTGACAGAGGTCACAGACTAGTGGGTTCCTCTTAATTCATCCCGTTGAACTAAAACTAGGCAGCCGGTGAAGCATACCTGCAATCAAGGTAAAGCTACAAGAAGGAAGTAAACTACAGTGTGATGGATGTTGATTGCTACTGAAGCTTCGGTCTGACTGAGCTAATCCAATCCTACATTCACATTATACCAACGAGGCGATTTGAAGTGGTATGACCACATAAAATCAGCATGGGTAAGGCAGATGCCAGACTCATTGGAAGAATTCTCAAGAAGTATAGTCCATCAACAAAGGAAGCAGGTTGCAAAACTCATTCGCCCAGTGCTTGAGTATTGCTTGTCAGTGTCGTATCCGTAACAGGTAAGGTAAATAGAAAACAGAAGATCCAACAGAGAACAGCAAACTTTGTTATGAGTTTATTTAGTAAGCACAGAAGAGTCACGAAGACAGTTAGGGAACTCCAGTGGCAGATGCTGGAATAGACACATTCTGTATTGCAGTATGGGCTTCTTTCAAATTTCCAAGAGTGAATGTTTCATGAAGAGTCAACCACTGTATTGCTTCGTCCTATGTACACCTTGCGAAGTGACCACATAGATAAGAGAGATTAGGAGCCAAAAGGAGGCATACAGGCCACCATTTTCCCCACAACCAAATGCGCCTGGAATAGAGGGAAGTGACAATAGTATGCATAGTACTGTCTGCCACACACCGTGAGGTGGCTTGCAGAGTATGGACGTAGATTTACTGCTATTAGAGTGGCCGGTGTGAAAATAGGACCTCAAGATCACATGTGCTACCTGCCACCAGCAGCGGCTGTCATTTGCCCGCCTCGCAGCATTGTTGCCATATAGATACCATTAGCTGTGTGTTTGGTAATAGGCAGCTGAATGTTCAGTGTGTTCATCTGATTTTGTGTGTTCTGTTTGATTTCAGTGTGTTGGGTGTTTCATACACAGGTGCTCTGATGTGTTTGGCATTTAAAAACTGCAGGAGCAAAGGCCTTCATGTAGTAATCCTGTTGGTGTACATAAAGGGCAGAAAAACATTCGTAAACATTCAAAAATCATCATATTGAATGTACTAAAGTTTTTTTTACTGATCTGGACTATAGTGAAGAAGCTTGAAATAACAAATTTTGCACAAATTCATAAACTGACAGTAAAAGTGTGTGGTATTGAATTGATAATATAGTAAGGACAGTTTACAACTCACCGCAAAGACATGGCGACAAGCTGCGACAGGCACATACAAAAGACACACACATACAACACTTTCAGCTATCGGCCTTGGCCTTCTTCAGAAAATAGAATCACGATTCGAAGTGCGGCAGCCGGAACTGATGGTTGTATGTATGTGTTGTGTGCCTGTGTGATTGTGTGAGTGTTCTATTTTCTGAAGAAGGCCATGGCCGACAGCTGAAAGTGTTGTATGTGAGTGTCTTTTGTATGTGCCTGTTGCAGCGTGTCGCCATGTCTTTGTGGTGAGTTGTAAACTGTCCTTACTATATTATTAATTCCAACCTGGACTTTCCATTATTATGTATTGAATTGATATGGGCCAAGGTAAAACAAGAAGTAGCTAACACTACTTTCAAACTTGCTGATGTCAAGCAGGTAACATACGAAGCTCTTGACGGCGTTACTCAGCAGGACAAACATGCCGAAGTGTTCAAAAGCTGACTTCTTCAACCAGGGTCTAAGCAACACCAGAGTGGAATCTGTAATGATACAACTGGCCGAAACAAGTGACAGTGAATCTGAAGACACATGGAACCAAATAGTACTCCACTTTAGGTAAGTGTCGCTTCTGTAAAGAGCTTACATGATTTAAATTTTTGTCTATTTCTTTCAGTTATAGATGACAAATTGCATATGTTTTCCACACCATAGATGCCTGATAAATTTGTAACAAATTGTGGTCATAAGCTTCCTCGACAATAAATGACAATTAAATAAGACCTTCAATTCTGCATTCATTAATTACAAAAAGTTTTTTGTAAAAGCCTTTATAGAATTTCTTTACATTTGGGTATAATCTTACTGCATTGGGTTTACATTGTACATCAGAAAATTTTTCCTTTTTCATAAAAAGTTGTACTGACTGCTTTGTAGCGAGTGTAATGAGCATAATGCTGTTCATGAAATAAAAAGAAAATCTTGTGGTGCTTCTGAATCAACTGCATTTCATATTAACAATACAGTAACAGTGAAAATCTCTACTGGCCATTCTTATTCTCCAGTAAAACTATAGAAAATTTGAAATCTATGGTATTTGAAGGCATTGTCAAAAAGCAAAAATAGTATCCAAAGGCTAGAGATATACAGGGAAATCTCTAAAAGCAAACTCTGTCTTCTCCACTCACTTGATTACTGATTCAGGAAGTGTAACGATTGATGAAAATTCTTTTGCATTCTGAGACACTGCAGTACTAGTGTAATGCACACGTATTGTGTACTGAGAACAATAAACTTGCAGTAAACTTGTGTCTCGGAAAATCATCTGAACAAACATATTTTGCTCAATTTCAATGGAAATATTGGCATTAAATGTACATTCAGTGCTTTAGTATAGTGTGTTTCGGTTATTTGGGTGATGGGTACAGAGACAAATGATGTGTAGCAGTGCAAAGTGAAATACTTTTGAAAAGCAGGAAAAATTCTCAGTCCTATTAAATCGAGCTGTCAGGCCAAAACTTATTCCGGCGGCCTACGGCAGCTCGCGTACTGCTGCGCAAGAAGTCTCTCACAAATAAACTGCATCCACAAGTGAAACAATGCAATAATGATACCTGAGATGTTACCAAAATTAATTTTATAGTTTTCTGAACAACTTCCTCTCTGGAAGTTTCTTCGATGTTCAACAGAATGCGAATTTGTCAGCGACTACTTTTTTTGTTACACAGTCAGCACAGTTTCACACCTCTCATAGTATTTTATATTTTATTTGAGAACACTTTCATGTTTCCGTGACAAAACACTAATATTCATCTATTTTTTTGGTGCAAATGTGTCAGTGGTTGAAACATCCTGGCAGATTAAAATTGTGTGCCGGAACCGGGACTCGAACCTGAGACCTTTGCCTTTCGCGGGCAAGCGCACTACCGACTGTGCTATCCCGACACGACTCACAATGCCACCTCACAACTGAACTTCCGCCAGTACCTCGCCTCCTACCTTCCAAACTTCGCAGAAGCTCTCCTGCGAACCATGCAAGACTAGCACTCCTGGAAGAAAGGATATGGTGGAGACATGGCTTAGCCACAGCCTAAGGAGGTTTCCAGAATGAAACTTTCACTCTGCAGTGGAGTGCGCGCTGATATGAAACGTCCTGGCAGGTTCCAGCACACAATTTTAATCTGCCAGGAAGTTTCATATCAGCGCACACTCCGCTGCAGAGTGATAGTTTCATTCTGGAAACAGTTTTTAAGGGACTTCATTGAAATGGTGTAAAATGCAGGAAATAATGTTTTAAATGGTAAAATATGCTTACTGGATCAGCCTTGCATTTTCATAGTTTATTTGTGATATATGTACATAATACCATCAAAATAATAATCAGGACATTTATTATATAAATAAAGGTTATCCAAATTGTTTTTTTAAGCGCCAGGCAGAACTGGTAATTTTATGGAAAATAGAAATTTTTGACGTAATATCATTCATTACAATCGAGGACACCGCTGCCGGGCTGTGTAACATCTTCAAAATTACCTGAACCGCTTCGATAGACATCATGTGGACACTGCTGCTGGGCTACACAACACATATTGAAAATTACTGCCTTTTACCAGAACTAATCATTTACATAGTAAAACTCCTAAAGTTCCATTATTTTTGTATTTTTCGATGTTTCACACTACAGTATTAGAGGATTTATTCACATTCTTGAGTGCAAATATACGCATAAGTATTTTTGTGAAGTTTGCATAGGATTGGCATCTCACACTATTAACACTTTTTTGAGGTTGTGAGTATTATGCTGTTGACGAACCTAATAATACCAAACTTTAACAGATACGATTCCTTATTTATCAGAAATATGTATCACAAAAACAATGCCACTCTTTATTCTCACGTCAACAAAGCAACTGGTTCTGTTTGAGTCCACGCCAGCCGCTCTGGCAAAGAGGCTAGCGAAAAGAGGAACTACACTGCCACAAATCGGCGTTATTCTCACTTCAACAAATGGTTCTGTTTGTCTGAGTACATGCCGGGCGCTCTGGCAAAGAAACTGGTGAAAAGAGGAACTACACCGTCACAAATCGGCACGCCATAAGTCAACTAGACGCATACTGCCAACAACAAAATGCGAAATACACGTTTGAATAAACTTGACTGCGAAAAATTTATAAACACTATACTTTAAGGCAAAAGCCATGCCAGCAACAATTTATATAGATTACGTCTTTTTTTTTCTTCATGAACATGCTTTCGAAAAACGTATAACACGGGATAAGTGTAAATATGTTAATGCAAAAACGGGGGTGAATTAACATTGTGAACATAGGAAATTTGATAGGACCAACAAAAAAATTGAGTAAATGGCGGGGAAAATGTAAAACCCGAGAACGTAAAACTGTGGTTTTACTGTATATACAAAATTAATGTTATGATCAGGATCCTTCACAGACATTTCCAACTATCATCTGGTACCATATATATTTTCCATAATGCATTCATGGTTACTTTGTACCCAACTGTTCCATGCATCTTGTTGTGTGGGTTTAAGGGCTGGGCCTCTCCATGGCCATCCTCAGTAGAAAGATATGTTGTGGAGTCTGTTTCTTAGTCTGATTTGACACTTGTCTCCCAGTGGTCCTCACAAAGTCATTGTTTATCATGTTAGCAGTCTGGTCAAGATTCCTTCAGGCGAGAAGTCTCAGATACCACTTGTCTGCTGCAGTTATTGCTCTAGGGCAAGCAGTGGGGTCAAGCCATGAACACTACCAGTAATACCAAGTTTTATCATATTATTCTGACACACAACTATTCACATTTCAACTTCTCCTGACATAAATCCTTGTTATGTAAAGCAACAACCCATGTGCAATCAAATGTAGCTATTATCCCTCATGCAATTGGAGAATGTCCATACATCTACAGATGACCTATATTGTTCCAACAATGTATATTGAATGAAGGTAAATTGTTAATTCCTCACCTACATTTATAACAGTTCTAAGGACCAAAGCTTTGAATCATGTCAATATGGATCCAAAAGGAATGTGTTTATGGCATACACAAGTTATGTAAAGCTTCTTTGTATGTGCATACTAGCTGCACCCTGCAGTTTATCAGTCAATTTGAAGGAAACATTAATGCCAAAACGTATTACCGAAACTTAATACCTATGCAAATGCACCATCACATAAGTTCTCTTGGAGGTATTGTGACAACCTACTTATGGCCCAACAGAATGCTTGCAGAACTTCTGGCCCTCAAAATCATTCATTTGGAAGGGGAAGGAAGCTTGGTGTTTAACGTCCCGTTGACAGCGTGGACATTAAAGACAGAGCTTATGCTCTGAGTGTTTGGATAAGGATGTGGAAGGAAATCGGCCGTGCCCTTTCAAAGGAACCATCCCGGCATTTGCCTGGAGTGATTTAGGGAAATCACAGAAAACCTAAATCAGGATGTTTGGAGGTGGATTTGAACCACCATTGTTCCGAATGCGAGTCCAGTGTGTTACCACTGTGACACTTCACTCGGTCATTCATTTGGGTAAGGAAAATAAAAATAACTGCACAACTGTTTGCGGTATGGCTACCACAGAACATATCAATTATCTTCGAATGTATGGAGAGTCAGAAATCTCTATAAACAACATTCCAAGACCTCTTAGTCTCAAAGTGTATGTAGAGATTTCTGACGCTAAATACATGCAAGCAGCCAACGTAGAGCTTTCTGTGCGAGAAACAAGAAGTGGCCATATGACTCCCCACCTCCTAACATTTGTTCTCAACTCTTATTAACAGTGAGCAACAATTAGTGCAACATCGTAGGAATGGCCTTCCCCATCCATTTCCTTGATCCCTCACTGATGTCAAGAAGGTATTGACAAGAGACCAGGTTCTCAGTTATTGTAGAGTTGAACCCTCATATTGGTTGACAAGTGTAAACTTTTTATGTGCACCCACAGTGGCAAGGATTTGAGGCCCTCAATGATCTCATCTGCTACAGTGCCTCACTCAATGTTCGGCAGCGTCTGTTGCCTTTGAGAAAGACTAAGACTCCATCCAGCAACATTAGATTATCGCAATTATCCCACATAATCAATTTGCACTGCTGCAACAGAGTGGCATGGTCACTGGTCTTGCTTATAACATAAGTGGGGTTTCCTCACTCACAAGGCTCAGAGGTGTGGAGGGAAGGAGATCAGTACTTAACATCTCATTTGCAACATGAACATTAGAGACTAAGCAAACCTTTGGATGGATTTTTTGGTGAATATGGGGAAGGATATCCCTTCAAAAGGGATTAGCGAGGCACTTATCTGGGGCTATTTAGGGAAACCATGGAAATATTAAATCAGTATGACCAGAGACAGGTTTGAATCACTGTCCTCCCAAATGCATGTCCAGTGTGTTACCTCTGTGCTATCCTACTTGGTGCAAGGTTCAGAGGAAGTTTGAACACCAAGTGGCCAGTTCAGCTGATGAACATGGTCACAACTATAGCAAAGGACACAATAGATAGTGCAATATTCCTGTCCTTGTGCTACTGGGGCAGCAACAAATTCAACAGCAATATCTTCACAGTGATCCCAGGTGCATCCAAAAAAAAGAAGACTCATCTCCATTCTCCAAGTGACTCAAAGTTTTATTGAAAATGTGTTCGCTCTGCTAACAGGGTTCAGTTTGAACTACTGGGGCCATCAAGGCTGCAGTGCCACAACCAAGTACCCTGAGCAAACCTGTAGACAACTCTTCCGCTCATTGTGGGGTTGGTATTTAAAAATCATTCAGTTGTTTTGGTTGGTTGGTTGGTTTGATGTTTTAGGGGGACAAAACTGTGGAGGTCATCAGTCCCCCATTCCATCAAAGAGTGAGAGAAGTGTGGAAACACTGTAAAGTTCGCCCACAGTGAAAACCGCTACGGGAGGAGAAAACCCCACTCAATCAATAAAAAGGAAACAAATTCGACAAAGGACAACAAAGCAGGAGACAACACGAAAGGACACAATCACACGGAAACAGCAAACACGTGCGGAAATAAAATGACAAAGCCAAAGTTCGTGGTTGACCGACCATGAGAATAAAATAGGAAGGGTCAGCCACGGGGCAACACAAGCTTCATATAGAGTTGTAAAAGCCGCTGTCACGAATAAAACCCAAAACAGAATCTGCCATAATGACATCGTTGCGTAAAATTACAGGAAAATTAAAATCCCGCCGCAAGGCGGCTAAAAGATGGCAGTCCATCAAAATGTGGGCCACCGTCAAGGGACAGCCACAACGGCAATGAGGCGGATCCTCACCCCGAAGGAGATATCCATGGGTGAGCCACGTGTGCCCAATGCGGAGGCGACACAAAACCACCGAATCCCTGCGAGAGCCACGTATTGAAGAGCGCCATGCAGCTGTAGTCTCCTTGACAACCCGAAGCTTGTTGGGCGTGCTCAGGTTGCGCCATTCAGCATCCCAGAGCTGTTGTACCCGACGGCGCAACAAGGTACGGAGATCTGAAGCTGGGAGGCCGATCTCTAAGACAGGGGCATTAACCGCCTGTTTGGCGAGCCCATCGGCACGTTCATTGCCTGGGATGCCAACATGACCCGGAGACCAAAGGAACACCACTGATCTGCCAGACTGAATAAGGGCAAAAACAGCCACTCGGATGGCCATCACCAATGGCGAACGTGGATAACACTGTTCCAGAGCGCGTAAACTACTCAGGGAGTCACTACAAAGAAGGAGAGACTCACCTGAGCAGGAACGCATATGCTCAAGAGCACGGAAGATGGCCACCAGTTCTGCAGTATGAACACTGCAGCCTTCTGGCAGGGACAGCTGCTCAACATGGTCACCATGTACGTAGGCAAGGCCAATGCGGCCGTTTACCATTGAGCCGTCCGTATAAACAATGTCGTAGCCGGGGTGCTCAGCAACGACAGCAAGAAACTGGCGACGGAGAGCCTCAGGGGGAAGCGAGTCCTTGCGCCCGTGGGCCAAGTCTAAACGAAGACATGGCCGTGGCAGGCACCATGGAGGTGTGGGTGAATGGGCCCGAAATGGAGGTGGTAGAGGATAGGACTCAAGCTCCCCCAGGAGGGACTGCACGCGGACGGCAATTGTGTGTCCTGACCTGGGGCGCTGCTGCTGGTGACGAACAGCCACAGTAGAAAAAAGCAGGCGGTAGTTGGGATGTCCTTTGGAACTATAGACGCGGGCTGCATACGCTGTCAACAGTTGCTGACGGCGGACCCGTAGCGGGGTTACCCCGGCCTCCGCTAGAAGACTGGCCACAGGGCTGGTTCGGAAGGCTCCCATCGCAATTCGAACCCCACAGTGGTGAATAGGGTCCAATAAGCGCAACGCTGAGGTGCTGCAGAGCCATAAGCGAGGCACCCATAATCTATGCGCGATTGCACCAAGGCTGTATAGAGCCGCAGCAGGGTGGAGCGGTCAGCTCCCCATGCGGTATGGCCCAAACATCGAAGGGCGTTGAGATGCCGCCCGCACTCCCGTTTCAGAAAACGAACATGAGGGAGCCAGGTCAGTCGGGCATCAAAAATCAGGCCGAGGAATCGGTGGGTGTCCACAACAGGAAGCAGTTGGCCGTCGAGATAGAGTTCAGGGTGGGGGTGCACCGTCCGACGCCGACAAAAGTGCATTACACGTGTTTTGCCGGCGGAAAACTGGAAGCCATGATGCTGAGCCCACATGTGTGCCTGGCGGATGGCCGCCTGGAGTCGGCGTTCAGCAGCACTTGTTGTGGTGGAGCAGAAAGATATGCATAAATCATCGGCGTACAGGGAAGGAGACACCGATGACCCCACAGCTGCAGCCAGGCCATTAATGGCCACCGAAAACAGTGAGACACTCAGCACAGACCCCTGTGGGACCCCATTTTCTTGGATGTGGGGCGAACTATGGGCAACACCGACTCGGACCCGAAACGTGCGGAGTCGGAGGAAATTTGCAATAAAGATGGGAAGTGACCCCCGAAGGCCCCACTCATGCAGTGTAGCAAGGATGTGATGCCGCCATGTGGTATCGTAGGCCTTCTGAAGGTCGAAGAAAACCGCAATGAGGTGCTGACGACGGGAAAAAGCTGTTCGAACCGCTGACTCCAGGCACACCAGATTATCTGTCGTAGAACGAACCTGGCGAAATCCACCCTGCGACGGCGCCAGAAAGCCCCGGGACTCGAGCACCCAAGTCAAGCGACGTGCGACCATGCGTTCGAGCAACTTGCATAGAACGTTGGTCAGGCAGATGGGACGATAACTATCAACCTCCAGTGGGTCCCTGCCAGGCTTCAGCACCGGTATGATGACGGCTTCCCGCCACTGGGACAGAAACTCGCCACCACCCCAAATGCGGTTGAATATCTCTAGGACATGGCGCTGAGAATCCCGCGAGAGGTGTTTGAGCATCTGTGCATGGACACGGTCGGGACCGGGAGCCGTATCTGGGCAATTGGCCAAGGCACTAAGCAGCTCACTTTTGGTAAATGGGGCGTTGTAGGACTCCCGACGGCACGTCGCAAAGGAGAGGCGCTGTCGCTCCACACGCTCCATGCGGGAGCGAAATGCTGCACTGTAGTTAGCAGATGCAGAGCACCTAGCGAAGTGATCAGCAAGATGTTCAGCGATCACACTCGGGTCTGTACACACAGCCCCATGGATAGAAAGCCCAGGGACGCTAACAGGAGGCTGGTGGCCATAGAGGCGCCTGATCTTAGTCCACACCTGAGATGGAGAGACACGAGAACCTAAGGTCGAGACATACCTCTCCCAACATTCTTGTTTGGCTCGTTTGATGAGTTGCCGAGCCTTGGCACGAAGTCGCTTGAAAGCGATGAGGTTGGCCACTGATGGGTGCCGTTTGTGACGCTGAAGAGCTCGCCTACGTTCTCGGATTGCGGCAGCGATTTCCGGCGACCACCAGGGCACGGACCTCTGCCGGGACGAACCAGAAGACGACGGGATTGCAGACTGAGCTGCAGAGACAATGACGTCTGTTAAATTATCGACCACCACATCAATGTTAGTGTCCGGCAAACATTGAACAGTGGCAGCAGTTGTAAACGCATTCCAGTCAGCTTTGTTAAGAGCCCAACGGGGCAAACGGCTAGGGCAATGACGCTGGGGCAGTGACAAAAAAATCGGAAAGTGGTCACTGCCACACAAGTCGTCATGCACTCTCCAATGAAGAGATGGTACGAGGCCAGGGCTGCAAATAGAGAGGTCGATGGCCGAGTAGGTGCCGTGTGCCACACTGAAATGCGTGGGAGCACCTGTATTTAAAATACAAAGGTCGAGCTGGGAGACAAGATTTTCAACCTCCCTACCTCGGCCAGTAGTCATGTCGCCACCCCACAAAGGGTTATTGGCATTGAAATCACCCATGATGAGGAAGGGTGGGGGGAGCTGAGCAATCAGTGCAGCTAACACGTGGCAGGGGACTGCACCATCAGGTGGAAGATAAACACTGCAGGCGGTTATAGCTAGTGGTGTCCTGATCCGAACAGCCACTGCCTCCAAAGGTGTTTGAAGGGGCACAGCTTCACTGTAGGCAGAGTTGATGACATGAATGGAGACGCCACCAGATGCTCTGTCATATACAGGACGATGTGTATAAAACCCACGATAGCCACGAAGGGCTGGGGTTCGCGTTGCCGGAAGCCAGGTTTCCTGGAGGGCAACGCACAGTACATGAGAAGAGCTTAAAAGTTGTTTCAGCTCTGCTAGGTGGGAAAAATAACCGCCGCAATTCCACTGGAGGAAAGTGCTGCCTAAGGACTGGGGAGGCATGAAAGTGATTAAGAGACGCGGTGCGCCTCAGTGTCACTTGCCGCCACCCACTGAGTGTCCATTGCATCTAGGGTGTCTGTAAGAGCGAGGTCCTCTTTAGACGCAAGGATTTCGACCTCATTGTCTGAGTCAGAACTGGTAGCGGACGGCATCGAGGAAGCCGCCTTTGCCGCCAGCTCTTTCTCCTGAGGGACATCCTTTTTTCTCGCCCGCTCCCGCTTGGGTTTGGGCTTCGGTGCTCGAGTGGGCTTCCCAGAAGTGGCGTCGGATGTCGACGCAGATGGGGAGGCCCGGCTACCAGCAGGTACCTGAACTTTGAGCCACTGGCTGACGTTTGGCTGCGACGAAACTGGCGTTTCGGAGACCTCAAGAGACCCTTTCCGTGCAGCAGTAGGTCTACTGACATCCAGGGTGTCAGACACAGTGGGAACTGCAGGAGGTGGTGGAAGGGGCTCGTCAGGCCCTTTCCCTGAGGGAAGAGCCGGAGAAGGAAGACATTTCTCCGGCAGAGGGACGGGGTTCAAGGACCCCGTTAAAGGGGGAGGCAAAAGCCTCGCAGAAGAAGGTGCTCCCCCTGGTGTCTGGGAAGCGGAGATTAACTGATGGCCCAAAGGGCCCACAGAAGGTGTGATAGGGGGTCGGGAAACCGCCCTCGATGGAGGTGATGACACTGTAGCAGCAGCATATGTAGTAATCATGGATACCGGGTGGAGTTTCTCATACTTGCGGCGGGCCTCAGAGTAACTTACGCGATCGAGGGTCTTATATTCTACGATCTTGCGCTCCCTTTGGAAAGCGGGACAGTCCGGTGAACAAGGCGAGTGATGGCCACTGCAGTTGACACAAGAAGGTGGTGGGGTACAAGGTGCATCGGGGTGTACGGGACGGCCACAGTCACGACAAATAGGGGCTGCGTCGCAACGGGAAGACATGTGTCCAAACCGCCAGCACTTGAAACAGCGCATGGGTGGTGGGATGTACGGTCGGACATCACATCTGTATACCATCACCTTGACCTTCTCGGGCAAGATATCGCCGTCGAAGGCCAAGATGAAGGCCCCGGTTGCCACCCTATTGTCTTTTGAACCCCGAAAGACACGGCGGACAAAATGGACACCGCGTCACAGAATAAGAAGTATACAGAAAGGAAACTCCCGCTGCAGTCTGTCGTCCAAAATTTAGTGCGCATGCGCGGAATCGGCCATCTTGAAAAGCAGTAAACGTGTGATCACTCCCTACTCTGTGGCGTGGTAATGCGCCGTCTTTGTTTGTTAATTGTGTATTTTAACAGCCTGAATCGCATAAAACTAAACAAATATTTGGTACAGTGCAGTGCAGTAAAAAGAAAGAACTGTGTGTCAGTAGTTGGAGCTGTTCCGTTTTTATTATGGGCAGCAATAAAATAAAAGGCGGCCGATGGTGTTCAGCACCTAATTGCCGCAATAATTCGACTACAAATAAGAATATAAGTTTCTTCACCTTCCCAAAAGATGCTGAACAGTAAGTGAACGTCGCTATATGTGTAGTGAAAGTTAAATGTTATCAGTTTCGAATGAGAGCAATGTGTGCATAATTATTAAAAGTAGCCTTGCTTCTTCTCTTGACGATAACTCTCGCTGTTGCTGTTGCTGCAGCAGTTCAACAGCATCGAAATGTTGAAGTACATTTATATTTTATAAGTTTAACGTTGCAGGGAATAACATAAAATGAATGAGAAAGAATAGTGCGTAAGTAGGCATGTAAAATTTTACCTACGGCATTGGCGGTGTAACGTGCTAATGTTGGTAACGAATGTCTTCGGATACTCAAACAAATAGATTAAGGGGAAAAATTATTTTACGCTGTTCCTGCTCTGTGATTGACAGATTCCTCTCAACTCCTAACTCAAATACAACTTTTATATATGCCCAGACGTCACTAGTTCTATGTAATCACACTGTACTGCTAAGTCTGACTAAATATTTTGTGCGAATTTATTCGTGTCAAATAAAACCTGGCAGTTGTAAAGTCACTTTCTTGTTTATAAGTAATTTCCCAAACATAAGTCCGTGTTATTTGGGATTTTTCTAGAGATAAGCACCAAATATAACGAGCATCGATTCCACTGTACATTTTCGTAGTTGTATTAAAATTTAGGCCTATTGTTTTTCGTTGAATTACAATTAGGTGCAAGAGGAGGACGCAAAATAGATGAGGTCATAATGAAAAGCCGTTTCCTTTCGTAAAAGTCGGTGAGATTAGCTGCAGTTCGTAAAAAGTCAATTTCCAGTCAAAGCACTAAGTGGCTATAGTTCCGCGTTTACTGCTTTTCAATATGGCGTCGAGCGCAACGCTTGGTAACATACAGATCAAAGGCGCCGCCCCCAGCTTTCCCTTCTGTATACTCCCTATTCTGTGACCGCGTCGTTGCAGGTTTTCGCGCAACTCCTCATCCGACTGCAGCAAGAGGTCACGGTGAAAAATGACTCCCTGCACCAGGTTCAACGTCTTATGTGCCGTTACAGAGACAGGCACGTCGCCAAGCTTAGTGCATGTGAGCAGAGCACGGGACTGTGCAGGGGACTCTGCTTGTATAAGAATCGATCCGTCTCGCATCTTAGAAATTCCCGCAACCTCACCGAACTTGTCCTCAATATGTTCAACAAAGAACATGGGCTTGGTTGCCTGGAAGGATCCCCCATCTGTCCTAGTACATACCAGAAATTTCGGGACATACGACTCATTATGTCGATCCCCACGTTCCCGCCAAGAAGAAGTCAGGGAAGGAAACGATGAGGGATCATAAGTAACTGCATTGTACTTACCACGCTTAGAGACACCTGTCTGACCAGGATTTTGGTGGCTGGATTTGTTTCGCTTCATCGCGAATCATCCGCCCCGATGCCACCCACTCCAAACAGGGGCTCTCCTCATGGGTGCCACCCAGCCACAGCAACGTCACCTGGCAGGATGACCGTTGCCGGGAGTCCTGATGCTCCACGGTGACAAGCATCTACTCCTAGGCCTGCATGAGGAGCTTACAGCTCTGGCATCGGTAGAGCGATCCCTGCGTTGTCAGGGGGCTACAGCCAAGAGGGTACATGACGACCCCACCACAACGGACTGGCTACCGTGCTGGCTTTCTGGCGCTATGTGAACCATCATAATCGAGAGTGCTGAGATATCGGTGCACAATGGACGCGACTTGCATGGAAAAAGAGATGGCATGCCCGATGGCAGAATAGAAGCTGCAGTCGCAAGTCCATTCCATGATGGGTGCGTAGGATGGCATGGCACGAGAATTACATGTAGCACCACGTAAGGTGTCCTTCCCCAAATGGTTCGCTCTTCTGAAAAAAATTTGCAAAATGGAGGGTCAAACCCAAATAGGGGACCACAGACGGAAAGCCGAAAAGTATGAAGACTCCTTTTAGTCGCCTCTTACGACAGGCAGGAAAACCGCGGGCCTATTCTTACCCCAGAACCCGCAGGGGGGAAGCTGTTTTCCCACCATGAAGAAAACTTTCCCCTCAATAAGCTTCAAAAATTCGTTAAAACATATTTCAATGCTGGCCTATGCTGTCCCTTGGCACAGTGCTCTATTTCTTTGCATAGTGCTGTTTTATATTTACTCCAGAGTGTCAATAGGGTTTGAGAGTCCGCAGGTGCTCAACATAACAAAAAGCTCTCTCAACTTGGCTGATAACTGACACAAAACAGTTTTCTCCACAGTTGTATCACAGCAGCCATCATTTCAAAAAGTCCCATCACCTCACGTGCTTTCTGGAACGTGACTTTCTTTTGTCAACTATTTTCAGGGGCTGAAAACCATTGGGGCACAGGTACAGGACTAAAGCAACAGTCAACACTAACAAAAAGTGTTACAAGCACAGTGTAAATTCTGCCGAGGGCATCTCACACCTTGACACTTTGCCAGTGTGCACTGGACAATGTTTCCATTCTTTCCATAATACATTTCATAAGTAATATTTTGGCGCATCGGATAACAGCAAAATTCTGGCTAAGGCAACCATCTGGAGTGTGGTAATGATTGTACTGGCTGTGTTGCTATTCATTTACACAGATTGGTCTCCACGCGTGCGCCACTGTGTGTGTGTGTGTGTGTGTGTGTGTGTGTGGAGGGGGGGGGGGCGTTTAGCCTTTTAACTGCTATGGACATTGACCACCTTTTTATTTCTTATATATCAAACTTGGGGTTTGCAGAATATATATATATTTTCATGACTTCCTGTTGTTCTTACACTTCTTGAAAGTAGACTATATTGAAACTTGACTTTTTTCTTTTAACAAGACATTATTTATGAAATGGCAAATCACAACGAAATTTGCTGTATATTTTTATTTTGTGTGTTATGAAAATAACATCTAATAGTTACCTCTCTATTCACTCACAGATCATGATCAGAAAGATTATATTACACATTTAAAACATAATTAGAGGGAAAAATCCCATTTCAGTTACAATAAATTGTATGTGAATTCAGCTTTCAATTAACGATTCATTTTTTCACTGTAGAGCGACTACTACATTTCGAAAGTCAGTGAAGGGATAAACTTTGTCAAATTTTACTTCTGCAATATCAAGTAAAAACTAATTATGTCCTCTATGAGCTGTAGCATCATGTTTTAGTCTGTTTGAACTTGCATACACTTCAAGCTCTGCGTTAGTATCACTATCACTAAATATCTCAAAATCAGGGCCATTTCGCCTGTCATCAAATTCTTCATCTGAGGATTCACCAAACTGTTCTTGCACATCTACATCAGTCTCACATAAAACATGTTGCACAAGAGGTCCATCTTTTGCTGCCATGAAGAAACATTAACATTTACTAAAAGCATGACACACTATGTAATGTGTGTGAGAACTCTCACGGCTAATAAATACGGAACATGGAGCAGCAGCAATGCAATAATGCTGGCACGTGTAGCTCGTCAGCCAATGGGAAGGTACATGGAAGAGTCCATTTTTCTTTGCAGGGCATGTGAAATATTTCGACACAAAAATCCATAGCAGTCTGAGAGACGCTTGATAGTAGTTAAGGGTTAGGGTGCAAAACTACTCAGGTCATAAGCGCCCATGTCAAGGAGCACGAAGGGGACAATGATGAAAAGGTGCAACATTGTTGATCCAAGTTAGAAAAGAAACAGATAAAAACCAAGACCATCCCTAGGGAAAGATTCCTTAGAAACATTAGAGACGTGACAGGATTCCGCAGAAAGGGGAAATTTTAAATTTCCTTCGCTATATTGGTCCAAAAGGTGGAGTACAGTAATCACAAAGTGGATCAGGGTCACCACGTATTTAGCGGCAGTGGCTGAAACAACAGTGTCCAATGCACAGCTGAGCTAAAATTACCACCGCATACCAAGAAGGCCGAGAGGAGGTCAACCAAGTAATAGGGAGAGGTTTAATGTTCTGTAGCTTGTTTCCTTCAAGAAAGACCAATGTGTCTGCCAGAGCAATACCACATACCCAGAGACAACAGCACAAAGATCATATGAGTGAACAGAATAGTTGGCAAAATGAAGAAGTAGAGCTGCATTCCTTTGGCAGCTACCACAATACCATTACCTAATACACCAAAATGAACAGGAACACCACTTTGGCTCCAATGGCAGTAAGAATCAAGAAACAGCCACTGTTTTGTGCTTCTGCAAAACATTGTTCATAATATGAGTTGATAGGGTGACAAGATGAATCAACTGCAGAACGGTGCTTATGAAAACCACATTGTGCATTTGTAAGGACATTCAAAGACACAACCACCAAACCAATCAACCATTAAGCAGTTGTTCCATCACCTTACTATTGGTAACAGAAATTTGACAGTAGCTAGAAGGAAGAGGTTTTCCCTCACCAGGCTTAGGTATGGGAATGAGTATGGCTTCATGCCATCATCTTGGAAACCCAGAAATAATAAAATGCAGGCCCTTGAGAGAAAGGTGTTGTTTTTAACTTTTGTACGTGAATGCCATTCGGTCCTGTGTCTCTTTAAGCTCCTTCATAGTAAAATCTGCATTATAACATTCATAATTCTGAGACGAGGAAGATATCACTCTCGCTTACACTGCCCTTTTCCTAGGGAAGAAAGCACGATGGTAGTGCATGGAACTTGAAATCTCGGCAAATTATTGGCCCAAGGTATTAGATATGTCAACGGTGTCCAAAACGACTTCATTTCCTACAGTCAGACCACAAATCTAGGAATGAGCTGAGGTCCCATACATTCAGCAAAGGTTACCCTAAATACTTGAAGAGGGGGTAAAACAGTTAAAAGAGCTAGTGAATGAAAGCCACCTAACTTGTTTACTATCTTCAAAATGACAATGAGACTGCACACCCAAATGTTTGTAACAAATACTGTTCTCTAGAGTGGGATGGCGTTAAAGTCACAGAGAGCATGTCTCCGAGATTGGAGTGTGTCATGGCATGCCTCAGTTCACTAAGTGACAAGGTTATGTCACAGCAGGAGAGAAGTGCACTAGGTGGAACATTCTGGGGCAGTTAGGATTGTAGCAGCACTATATTCAACCTGGTTATCAATACTAGAAAAATGATGTTCACCAAAAATTGATAATGAAGAACAAAACTGACTGCCAGTTTTGTAAAGCTGCCTGTTGGGTGGACACACAACTGGAATGGGCATCAGCAGACAAATGACACATGGGAAATGATCATTCGAGGGTGTATCTGAGATAACAGTTTACTCGAGAGGATGGGCAAGCTAAGCATTATAGACAAAGATGTATGAAGTGTGAAAGAAATGCAGGTTCACCAGTGTCCAAACAGACGACATTAAGATCGTTACGATATCTGCCAGGAGGCCACCCCTCTGTCAGAGGCATGGAGAGTTCCAAAGTGGATGATTGGTGCTGAAGTCGCCAGCAGCAGAAATGGCGAAGGGAGCCAATTAACAAGGTGTAAAATGTGTGCCCTGGTGTAAGCAGATGAAGAGGGTATGTATAGATAGTGCAGTGAGAAAGTGAAAACACGAAGGTGTGGACTGGCAGCTATTGCTTGAAGCTGCGAAGCTGCAGGTGAAAGGAATGATGTCGTCCCTTATGAGCAGCATGACACTCCATGAGCTGGAGTCCCTGCTTTGGTGGGGAGCAGGGAAGGTCAAAACAAAATGAGGTGGAGAGAGAGAGAGAGAGAGAGAGAGAGAGAGAGAGAGAGAGAGAGAGAGAGATTAAAATGATAAGAGAAGCTGCAGTTCAGTCCTACTGGAGCAAATGCCACTAATGTTCATTGAAGAATCATCATACCTGAGAAGGATCGAATGAGGACCAGTCATCCCAATGACTGGAGTACCATATTGCCAATGTTTGCAAATGCCAGAGTTTGAGGGTGAAGGATCTTGGTCCATTAGTTCAACAGTGGCATCAGAATCCAATGTCAGCCTCCTGAGCAGCTGTTTGACATGCACCCATTGACACCGAGGTCATTCAGGGGAAAGCATCGCTGGAAGACAAAGTCGAAGAGAAACAGAAAACGGAGGAGGAAGGAGGAGGAGGAGGGAAGGATCTTTTCCTCTTGTTTAACTTCTTTGAATCCTCAGATTAGGACCGAGATGGTTGTTGGCTAGGTGTGCACAGTAAGTTGTCACGGTTTTAGTTTTCCTTCGATTTCGGGATGTCCATCTGCAGAGTGGAGTGGTGTGCACACTTTGAAGATGATGTCACTATCGTCGAGCTGGGCATTGTCACAATTGCAGTATTGAATTGTAGGTTATAGGTCTGTGTGGTCTTGTGTCTCGATAGTCAAGGTGTCACAACAAATGGGCTGTAAGTGCCAGAAGATGGTGCACTTAAGACTTATGCATTACCCAGTCACATTTTATGCATCAAATGTGTGGGCATCCTTCAGAAATCCACAGGGAGGAAAAAAAGAGGAAGGAAGACAGGTCTTTCACACCGAAGCAGAAGGAAAAAAAGGAAAAGTAGTAATAGGAAAGTTGAGATTTAAAAGGAAAGAGTCATAATGATGGAAACTGCTTCAGCTGTATGTTATTCTTTTATTAACCAACTAGTTTCGTGGCATTAGAGCCACATCAGGGTGCTAAATTATTTCATATTTCTCTCTCTCTCTCTCTCTCTCTCTCTCTCTCTCTCTCTCTCTCTCTCTCTCTCTCTCCCCCCCCTCTCCCTCTCCCTCTCTCTGTGTGGACTAGACAACCCAACTTTCCCTGGTCCAGTGGCAGGCGTTGCACTGGGGCCGACCATCGTCAACTATATAGTTGTGATTCTTGAGTTTCTCCCAGCGTATTTGATAATCAAAGTATCCACGGAAATACTGCTGGTCTACAGTGTCCAGCGGGCACAATATTTCGGCCATCATACATGTCGCCATCATCAGGTGAACTGACGGACTGAGCTCCTGGAAACGCGCCAGCACGGAGCACACTACAGCGGTTCTAAGGGAACTGGGTTCTACCCAGGTGACGAGCGATTTAAATACCCTCTGCCCGTGTAGCGCCCACTCCATTGTCCACGCCCCACACCGCGGTCACGCAGTGGAACCGATCGGGACGGGGTCTGAGATGACATGGATGTGAAGGCTCTGTCCGCCGTGGTCGTCACTACATTAAGTTTGCTAGATTTACTCTTAATTAACCCAATCGCTGGTTCCCAAGCTTTGCTAAGATTATAGCCATAGTCACAGTTTATGAGGTCATCACTAGTGGGAATTTCAATGGCCTCTCTAACGACGAAGTCCCAGTATCTCGACGTCTGTACCAGAATCCTAGTGTGTTCATACTCCATCACGTGATTATCCGACAAACAATGTTCAGCGACTGCAGACTTGCTCGGATACATCAATCTTGTGTGCCTCTAGTAGTACAGCGATTACAGCGGATAAGGCATAAGCAGTCCAGTCAGCCCTGTGGAAGCACCAACGGGGCAGGCGGTCTGCAGCTTGGTACTGCGGGAGCGACACAGAGATTGGAAAGTGGTCGCTGCCACACAGGTCGTCGTGCGCCCGCCAACCGAGGTGTGGTCAAAGGCTGGGGCAGCAGACGGAGAGGTCAATCGCTGAATACGTGCCCTGTGCCACGCTAAAATGCGTGGGGGCACTTGAATTCAGTAGGTAAAGGTCTTGTTGCGCCAATAATGTCTCAACATCCCTACCGCAGCCTGTGGTCTGGAGTCCACCCCACAATGGGTTGTAGGCGTTTAAGTCCCCCAAAAGGAGGAATGGCAGGGGAAGTTGGGAGACCAGAGCAGTAAGGTTGTTGAGAGACATGTCCTCATCAGAGGAAGGTACAAGCTGCAAACAGTTAATTCCTGTGTTGCCCGGATTCTGACAGCCACTGCCTCAAGAGTGGTGTGGAGTGGCACCGGGGCACTGGGGACAGTGTCCAGGATGTACAGGCAGACACCGCCAGACACCCTGTCATATATGGACCTATTGCGGTAGTAGCTCCAATACCCACGAAGGGCAGGGATCCACTGTGCTGGAAATCATGTTTACTGTAGGGTGATACAAAATGCAGGGTAGCAGCACAGAAATTGTCGCAGTTCGGCCCGATGATTAAAGAAGCCGCCGCAATTCCACTGGAGAATGACTAGTTCTCCGCACTGTAAGGCCATAAAAGAAATAAAAGAAGATCATTCCATAGGAACATCTGCTGCCTTAAGGTCAGGATCGACAGAATCTAAGACCATAGATTCAGGGATTTCTGATTGCAGAGATCCTATGGTCAGGTGAATCAAGAAGTGCGAGATCCTCAAGGAAAGTGAGGATCTCAACTTCATCGTCTGAAGCAGAGGATATGGGTGTGGGTGGCTTGGAAGCCACCAAAGAATCCTTTTTTTTCTTTCTTTCCTTGTCCTTACCCTCTCGCTGGCCCTTCGGTGTTAAGGGCTATGGGGGCTTCTCAGAAGGGGTGTCAGGAGCTGACAAAGAGCAGGAAGCCCTTCGATCAGCAGCTGGGGGATCCTTCAGCCATTGGCTGGGATCCACTTTCCCACAGCAAGAAGCCTCGGAAGGGAGTGTCCTGTGGGACCTCTTCTGGGTGAGAGCAGCTGGAGACGGCTGTGGTTTCTTACGCAGTGGGGTGGGGACCGACGTCCCCTGTGATGGTTTGTCCGTTGCTCCCAATGTGAAGAGTGTGGGAGCAACCGAGGGAGTAGCGCCCCCAACTGTCAAGGGGGACAGGTGCAGTGGATCGGGCCTGGGGGCTCACTGGCATTTGTGGTACAGATGGTCTGGAGATCAATGTTGAAGCTACAGTGGTGTATGAGGTTATCATGGTCACAGGGTGGAGCCTTGTATACTTACGTCTGGCCTCCGCATATGTCAGCCGGTCCAGGGTCTTTTACTCCATGATCTTGCGCTCTTTGTGGCGTACAGAGCAGTTGGGCGAACAAGGAGGATGCTGCTGATTGCAATTGACGCACACTGGAGGTGGGGTACAGGGGGCATCTGGATGGGATGCACGCCCACACTCCCGACATGTTGGGTTGGCATCACATCGGGAGGACATATGACCAAACCGCTAGCACTTTAAGCAGTGCATAGGGGGAGAAAAGTAGGGCTTTACATCGCACCGGTAGATCACCACCTTGACTTTCTCAGGCAATGAATCGCCCTCAAAAGCCAAGATGAAGGCACCGGTGGCAACCCTGTTGTCCTTCAGACCCCTATCGATGCGCCGGATGAAATGCACACCTCACGGCTCACAGTGTAGGTATACAGATTGTCCAAAAGCTCACAAAGTTTTTGTCTTCTGATGATTCATTTTCTTTATTACTCAGTGAGTTGATAATTTTATTACACAAATTCATTATACTCACATGCCAGTAGGTTCATCCAAGGAATTAGTCAACAAAGGTATTGGCCATCAATAAACCTGCCTAGTTTGAACATCTTCAGGTGTAATCTGCTTCTTTAGCATCTGTTTCACCATCTATTAATCCTTGGAACTAATCTTATACTGAAATTTATTAGCAGTAAAACTTTTTATGGTGCCTGGCGAGTTACTGAAAATTTGCTTCCAAATAGTCGATCCCACTTTCTTTCCATTCTTCCCCCTACCCGATATGATTCCAAGAACTGAGTTTAAAAAAAAAAAAAAATCATTGAAACATAAATATAGCAGTTATTTATATCACAAATGCATCTGACACCCTGCAATAAGATATTAGGATCAAACCACAAATACTCCTGTTACCTATTTTTGGACTCTGGAGAAAATTTTAGCTAGCCTTGAGGTTGTTGAGATACCTGCAAAATGATCCTATGACAATACATAATGAAAGTAAATTAACATTTTGAATAAAATATGTTTCAGATACTTCATCAGTTCTGTGATATGTAACTCCCATTTATTATCTAATTGTTAGGATTGCAGCCCGATACCCCAACAATGTAGGTAAAACTGTCGACCTCTCCTATCCACTTATTTTAAGCATTAACTATAGAAACTTCTTAAGTTCTGAGCTGTAAACTGGCAGTTTAATGAAAAATAGATGGCTAGGAACAATTTAGTAATACCCAGGACAATTTTTTGAACGTCATCTTTCTAAAACTTTATTGGTAATTTATTGCAATGATCAGTGAATAATACAGTTTTGTAATTTCATAATGTTGATGAAAGCTGGTTAATAAGCACAAGTATAAATAAGAAGCCTAAGTTGGAAACTTGTTGAATGTCACATTCAATTTTTTTCAGCTGCATGATTGATAACTTAATTCACGACTCTCTCCCACGGATACACACACTTTCCTGTCAGAGGAACTAGTTTGTAGTATTTCTTCTTACACTGAAATATTGTTACCTGTGTTCTGTAGAATATTTCCATTTTATCAAGACTGCAATTATTATATTTATATGAATTTCCTGCTATAGTTACACAATGGACACCCTAAATTGTTATTTGGTTTCTGGGTTGTATCGTAACACCAAATACGTAAAAACCTTTTGTAATGATAAAATTCATCACACACATGCTGTGGTTGAAAGCCACCAGTACACAATAATTACACAAGTTGGTCAGTAATAATCATTACATGTTCTTGAGGTAACATCTCAGAGCTAACTGATGGTACAATACATGATTACAAACATAATCTGCATCACCTACGAAGGCGGCCCAGTTGTCACCCGATCTGCGCATCCCCTCCGTTACCACAATTACAGCCAATAATATTCATTCTGTAGGGGCATAGCTGGCCGTGAGTTACGCAATGTTTCTCCTGTAGGCACAACTGTTGGCATCGGCTGTACCTGCTCCCCTTCTCGCTTTCCCTATCGCTCCTCCTCTACATGCGGAAGCGCCTTCTTACGTGATGCCAGCTATAGACGCCAGATGGCGTCCCATTCTTATACATACTGTCTAGTGGCGCTGTGCCACGACAGGTACAATTAAAGTTAAATAGTACAAAAGTAAGAAAGGCTAAAAAAGTGAACAAATGCTCTTTACATCACGTCCTGTAACAGAAAGAATGAACAAATGCCAATTATATAGTGTCATAATAAATTTTTTTTAAATGTCAGAGATGGGTCAAAATTGTTAATCACAGCAACAGATTGTCAGAAAGATGTACTATTACAACACATTAATGACTATAATTTACAACCTTTGTAGTAATAATTATACACAAAACTGAGGTTAATATGATAAGGATCAGGGATGAAAATGAAGGGGATGGAAAAGAAATTGCTGTCTAAAACAATAACGAAGTGACAGAGCTTTAACATTATAAACAATAGTGAAAACAAACTATAAATTAACAAGCTTTATGTGAAGATTACACTTATATGTACACAATTCAAAACAAAGTTTTAAAATGTAATACAAATAAGAGAATGATAATAACAACCAAGCAGAAATTTAAAGCAGTTGTTCATAATGGAAAATAAAATGTAACATACTGTCAATTTAACAAGTACAATGAAATTTTTTTATATTTTTTGCACACGGAACAGAACACTCAGTCTGCTATGTGATGTTACCTCAAGAACACTTAACGAATATTACTGGCAAACTTGTAATTAATGTGTACTGAGGGCTCTCAACAAGGTACAAGTGCTGTATTTTATCATCAGAAAAAGTTTTATACAATGTTTTTGCAATATTTCTGTTGTCACTCTGTATAGTCATTATTATTTTTCATTGAGAAATTCTGATGATACTCCAGGCCAAAAGTGTCAAATAAAAACATTTTGTTACCAACTAATGACATCAATATAGCGACTTATGCATCTTTTTGCAGACTTAATTCATTATTCATCATGGTCGCCTGCCTCCTCCGTAACTGTCAGAAATTTTGTGTTTTCCACCATTAGTCCTCAGCATTCAAAGTTTCACTCTGTGGTCAATGGATGAGAGGGGAGTGGGAACAGAAGGATGCAAGGCAGTAGTGAGGATGGATACAGCTCAGGCTTACAGATCATGTAGTTACTAGATGGGTGAAAAGAGATGCAGCTTAGGAATACAGTGGGAAGAAGGGGTAGGGAATAAGCAAACTGCAACAGCGCACCCTCCTGCAGTTTGGTAATGCATGCGCAAGCAAATATAAAATGGGAAGAGTGCAAGATACAACATGGGAGGGTGGGGGGGGGGGGACTTGAGGGTAGAAAATAGGTTGCCACATGTTGAGGTCTGGATAATTTTAAGACCAAAGAAGTACTGTAACAGTATCTCCTATCTCTGCTGTTTTAATTAAAAAATTTTAGTAATTGTGTAAGTGTAAATTTTAATTGTTAAAATTTTAAGTTTTTTTCAAAATATTAATTGTTACTTCACTGCTACCGTATGTTCTACAGAATACAGAAAGTGACTCAACTGATCATACACTTCAACTGTTTTACTATCAGCAGTGCTGGATAACATACATACCTGACAAATGTTGGAGTTTATCCATAAAATTTATAGAAATTAAAGCATTTTACAATTTCACAGTAAAAAATTAGAAATGTTAACATTAGATAGCCCACTTCTGAACAGTCAATAGGTTGGTTGGGTTAATGACACGTCTTCAATAGTCTATTATGCATTCTTTGATATGATTAGTACTTTTAACCATTTGATGTTTGTATCATCACTGGAATTCCATTTAAAGCTAATATAAAAGTTGTTCCACATGACTTGTGCCAACGAGCTCTGCTCTGTAAATTGCTTGTTCTGCAGTGTTCGCTTGTCATGATTTAACCCATGATATTTGACTTCATTCACAAAGTTAGCGTTCCTAAACAAGTTTATAGCTTAAAGCATTTTCAACAATTTTACATTTGCTTACTTTATCATGGCAGTCCTATTATGTGCACTCCAATCCAAGATTCACAACACCCTCTGCTGTTTAATGTGGATTTCTAGTTCATTGTTATGTGTTGTTGTTGTTGTTGTTGTTGTTGTTGTCTTCAGTCCGGAGACTGGTTTGATGCAGCTCTCCACAATACCCTATCCTGAGCAAGCCTCTTCATCTCCACATAAGAGCGACAACCTACATCTGTCTGAATCTGCTTACTGTATCCATTTCTTGGTCTTCCCCTGCGATTTTTTCCCCATACACTTCCCTCCAACGCTAAATTCACAATTCCTTGATGTCTAAGAATGTGTCCTACCAATCTATCCCTTCTTTTAGTCAAGATATGCCAGAAATTCCTTTTCTCCCCAATTCGGTTCAGTACCTCCTCATTAGTTACGTAATCCTACTCTTCAGCATTCTTCTGTAGCACCATATTTCAAAAGCCTCAATCCTCTTCCTGTCCGCACTGTTTATCGTCCATGTCTCACTCCCATACAAGGCAACACTCCATACAAATGCCTTCAGAAAAGACTTCCTTAGGTTTAAATCAATATTCGATGTTAACAAATTTCTCTTTTTCAAGAACGCTTTTTTACCCATTGCCATTCTGCATTTTATATCCTCTGTACTGTGACCATCATTTGTTATTTTACTGCCCAAGTAACAAAACTCATCTACCTCCTTTATTGCTTCGTTTCCCAATCTAATTCCTTCAGCATCACCTGATTTTCTTACACTGCACTCCATTACCCTAGTTTTGCTCTTGTTAATGTTCATCTTATATGCACCTCTCAGCACACTGTCCATTCCGTTCAATTGCTCTTCCAGGTCCTTTGCTGTATCTGACAGAATTACTATGTCATCGGCAAAACGTAATGTTTTTATTTCTTCACCCTGAACTTTTATTCCTTCACCAAATTTCTCCTTGCTTTCCTTTATAGCTTGCTCAATGTACAAATTGAATGACAATGGAGAAAGACTACAACCCTGTCTCACTCCCTTCCCAACCACTGCATCCCTTTCATGCCCTTCAACTCTGACAACCGCTCTCTGGTTTTTGTACAAGTTGTAAATAACCTTACGCTCCCTATAATTTACTCCTGCTTTTTTCAGAACTTTAAAGAGTTTATTCCAATCAACATTGTCAAAAGCCTTCTCCAAATCTACAAAAGCTAGAAATGTAGATTTGCCTTTTCTTAATCTATCTTCTAGGATAAGCCGTAAAGTGAGTATTGCCTCCCGTGTTCCTACATTTCTCCTGAACCCAAACTGATCTTCCCCGAGGTCGGCTTCTACCACATTTTCCATCCTTCTGTATATAATTTGTGTTAATATTTTGCAACCATGACTTATTAAACTGATGGTTCTGTAGTTTTCACACCTGTCTGCACCTGCTTTCTTTGGAATGGGGATTATAACATTTTTCTTAAAGTCTGATGGTACTTCACCTGTCTCATACATCTTACACACCAGGTGAAACAATTTTGTCATGGCTGGTTCTCCCAGAGACTTCAGTAGCTCTGAGGGAATATCATCTATTCCAGGGGCCTTGTTTCGACTTAGGTCTTTCAGGGCTCTGTCAAATTCTTCTCTCAGTACAGTATCTCCTATTTCATCTTCATCTACATCCTCTTCCCTTCCTACAATATTGTCTCGAAGTTCATTTCCTTTGTAGAGCCCCTCTATATATTCTTTCCACCTTTCAGCTTTCCCTTCTATGCTGAGAACTGGTTTTCCATCAGTGTCCTTGATATTTATAGAGCTGTTTTTCTTATCTCCAAATGTTTCTTTTATTTTCCCGTAGGCTGTATCTATTTTTCCCCTATTTATACATTCTTCTACATCCTTGCATTTGCCTTCTAGCCACTCCTGCTTAGCCATTTTGCACTTCCTGTCAATCTCATTACTTAGTCGTCTGTACTCCATTTTGCCTGTTTCATTTACTGCATTTTTATATTTTCTCCTTTCATCAATTAAATTTAGTATTTCCTGTGATATCCAAGGGTTTTTTGTAGGTCTTGCCTTTCTACCTATTTTGTCCTCTGCTGCCTTCATTATTTCATCTCTCAATGCAACCCATTCCTCTTCTGTTTTATTTTCCACTGTTTCTGTCAATTGTTGCCTAAATCTCCCTCTGAAATTCTTAAGAACCTCAGGTTCCTTCAATTTATCCAGGTCCCATCTCCTTATTTTCCTACCTTTTTGTAGTTTCTTTAGTTTCAGCCTACAGTTCATAACCAACAAGTTATGGTCAGAGTCTATATCTGCCCCTGGGTATGTCTTACACTGTAGAACCTGGTTCTGAAATCTATGTCTTACCATTATAAAATCTATCTGGTATCTTCCGGTGTCTCCTGGTCTCTTCCACGTATACAACCTTCTTTTGTGATTCTTAAACCAGGTGTTTGTAATAACTAAATTATGTTCTGTGCAAAATTCTACCAGGCGGCTTCCTCTTTCATTCCTTTTGCCCAGACCATATTCACCTACTATCCTCCCTTCCCTTCCTTGTCTTACTACCGAATTCCAGTCACCCATAACAATTAAGTTTACCTCTCCCTTAATTATCTCCTCATATATTTCTTCGATTTCCTCATCATCGGCAGAGCTAGTTGGCATATAAACCTGTACTACTTTTGCCGGTGTTGGCTTCATATCTATCTTGACAATGATAATGTGATCACTGTGCTGCTCATTGTAGTTTACCCACATTCCTAATTTCCTATTCATTATCAATCCTACTCCTGTGATACCCCCAACTGATTTTGTATTTATAATCCTGTACTCACCTGACCAGAAATCCTGTTCAACCTGCCACCGAACTTCACTAAGCCCCACTATATCTAATTTCAACCTATCCATTTCCCTTTTTAAATTTTCTAATTTTCCTACTCGATTAAGGGATCTAACATTCCACACTCCGACCCGTAGAATGCCAGTATTGTCTTTCCTGATGATCACATCCTCCTGAGTAGTCCCCGCCCGGAGATCCGAATGGGGGACTATTTTACCTCCGGAATATTTTACCGGAGAGGATGCCATCATCATATGTGCATACAGTAGAGCTTTTTTTTTTTTGTGGCTTTAGGGCGCACAACTTCTATGGTCATTAGCGCCCAGCCAAGAACATAGATTCGCTATGATCTCAAAGAAAAAAGGTGACTGTCAGAACATCAACAAGAGGCTAAAAACGAAAGATTAAAAGGGTTAAATATCATTGGATAAGTTGGCCAAGTTAATAAAATGCAAAACTCGAGCAGCTGCTCGTGTGTCATCAGCCAAAATTTCCTCCAGAGTAGACGGCAAGTGAAGGGCTACACGGAGATGATTAAAATTAACACAAGTCAGTAAAACATGTCGCACTGTCAGCAGTTCACCGCAGGAGCACAGCGGTGCAGGGTCGGCGGATAGCAAGTGACGGTGGCTGAAACGGCAGTGACCGATCTGCAACCGGGCCAGGATGACCTCCTCTCGCCAAGAGGGGTGTGAGAAGGTCCTCCAAGCGGTCGGGATCGGTTTTACAGCTCGCAATTTATTGTACAGTGAAAGCCACACACTGTGCCATGACGACACGATTCTCCGGCGAAGAGCCCGTTGAACATCGTCCGATGGTACGCAAAAGATAGCCATGCGAGGCAAAATAGCTGCGGCCTTGGCTGCTATGTCGGCGGTCTCATTCCCGGGCACTCCCACGTGGCCAGGCACCCACAGGAAAGAAACCTGACAGCTGTCATCAGCTAGCAACTGGAGGGAGCGTTGGATCCGATACACGAGAGGATGGTTCGAGAAAGGGTCCTTAAGACTCTGCAGGGCACTAAGGGAGTCCGAACATATGGCATAGAAAGGTTCGCGGTGGCGGCAGGTGTACAAAACGGCCTGGTGGAGGGCAAAAAGCTCAGCCGTGAAACTCGAACACCGGTCAGGGAGCTTGTATTGGAACCGGTTGTCCCCGACGACGAAGGCAGATCCGACACCGACAGTGCTCTTGGAACCATCAGTGTAAATAAATATGGCATTATCGAACCGCGAACGGAGTTCGACAAGCCTCGAGCGGTATACCAAATCCGGAGTGCTCTCCTTGGGGAGCGAACTAAGTTCGAGGTGAGCGTGAACCTGGGCCTGATGCCACGGTGGCAATGAGCTTTCGCTCAACCGAAAGGTGGAAGGAAGGGTAAAACCGAGCCGCTGTAGTAGACGGCGAAACCGAACTCCAGGTGGAAGCAAGGCAATCGCAGACAACTGATATTGGCGATTGAGTGAGTCGTCAAAAAATAATCGGTAAGATGGATGGTCGGGCATCGACCGCGGCGGCATGCGTACCGAGACAAGAGTATGTCACGCCGAGTGGTCAAGGGTAATACAGCAGCCTCGGCATACAGACTTTCAACAGGGCTAGTATAAAATGCACCGGTCGCAAGACATAACCCCGATGGTGGATAGAGTTGAGACGGCGGAGAATCGACGGCCGTGCAGAAGAGTATACAAGGCTTCCGTAGTCGAGCTTCGACTGAACAATGGCCTGGTAAAGGTGAAGCAGGACGGTACGATCTGCTCCCCATGACGTGCCACTGAGGACACGAAGAACGTTAAGGGATCGGGCACAACGGGCAGCCAGGTAGGACACGTGTGTGGACCAGCAAAGTTTAAGATCCAACATGAGTCCCAAGAATTTCGTAGTCTCCACGAAAGGGAGAGCAACAGGGCCGAGATGTAGAGAAGGTGGAAGAAATTCCTTGTAGCTCCAGAAGTTTATACACACAGTTTTCTCAGTGGAGAATCGGAAGCCGTTTGCGATGCTCCAGGAATATAGACGGTCAAGACAGCGTTGAAGAGAACGCTCCAAGAGACACATCCGCTGGGCGCTACAATAAATTGCGAAATCGTCAACAAAGAGAGATCTGGAGAAGTCGGCTGAAAGGCAATCTACGATCGGATTGATTGCAATGGCAAAGAGCGCCACACTCAAGACGGAGACCTGTGGTACCCCATTCTCCTGGCAAAAGGTATCTGACAAAACAGAGCCCACCCGTACCCGGAACTTGCGATCCGCCAAAAACGCTTGAATGGAAAGAGGAAAGCGGCCGCGAAGGCCCCATGTGTGCAATGTGCGGAGAATGCCCGCTCTCCAACAGGTATCGTATGCCTTCTCCAAATCGAAGAACACTGCTACTGTTTGACGCTTCTTTAGAAAGTTGTTCATAATGAAGGTCGACAACGTAACGAGGTGATCAGCAGCAGAGCGGTGTCGATGAAAACCGCATTGGATATTAGTCAGGAGGCGGCGAGATTCGAGGAACCAGACCAACCGAGCGTTAACCATGCGTTCCATCACCTTACAGACGCAGCTCGTCAGAGAAATGGGGCGATAACTGGAAGGAAGGTGTTTTTCCTTCCCTGGTTTGGGGATGGGAACAACAATGGCTTCACGCCAACTTGTGGGAACATGACCTTCAGTCCATATGCGATTGTAGGTACTAAGAAGAAAGCACTTGCCCGCAGGAGAGAGGTTCTTCAGCATCTCTATATGAATAGAATCGGGCCCGGGAGCAGAAGATAGGGACAGGGCGAGAGCACGGTCTAGCTCCTGCATGGTGAAGGCGACATTGTAATTTTCACGATTAAAATAGTGGAAAGAAGGCGGCCGTGCCTCCTCTAACTGTTTGCAAGGGAGAAAGGCAGGGTGGTAATGGGCAGAGCTCGAAACCTCCGCAAAGAAACGGCCCAATGCGTTGGAAACAGCAGCGGTGTCCACGAGGACTGCATTCTCCACGGTCAGGCCAGGAATCGGGGAGTGGACCTTGATGCCGGATAAACGGCGTAGGCCACCCCAAACAATAGTGGAGGGAGTAAAACGGTTAAAAGAACTAGTAAAAGCAGTCCAGCAAGCTTTCTTGCTGTCATTTATGATACGACGACATTGCGCTCTCATACGTTTATAATTGATGCAATTCTCCAAAGTTGGGTGGCGACGGAAGGTGTGTAAAGCGCGGCGCCGGGCTCTAAGCGCATCGCGGCAGGCTGCAGTCCACCAAGGGACCTGGACACGACGTGGAGAAGAGGATGTACGAGGTATGGAACGTTCAGCAGCGGTGAGAATAACCTCTGTGAGGTAGTCGACCTGACTGTCACAGTTGGGAAAATTCTGATCGTGAAAAACAGCCACGGAAGAATAAAGCCCCCAGTTGGCTTTGGAGATGTTCCAACTGGTGGGACGAGGAGATGGGGAATGATGCAGGAAGTGGATGATACAAGGGAAATGGTCACTTGAGTACGTGTCAGAAAGTGCATACCACTCAAACCGACCGGCAAGCTGAGGAGTGCATATTGCGAGGTCTATATGGGAATAAGTGTGTGTTGTGTCTGAAAGGAAGGTCGGTGCACCGGTGTTGAGGCAGACAAGATCGAGGTGTTGGAGAAGGTCCACCAAAAGGGAGCCTCTCGGACAAGGTGCCGGAGAGCCCCATAGGGGGTGGTGGGCATTAAAGTCGCCTACCAACACGAAAGGTGAAGGGAGCTGGTCAACAAGGTGTAGCACATCTGCCCTAGTAAGGGCAGATGACGATGGCGAATAGATATTACAGAGGGAGAAGGTAAATGTGGATAAAGCGATGCGGACGGCAACTGTCTGTAGGTGAGTATGCAAGGAAATGGGATGGAAATAGACATCGTCTCGAAGGAGCATCAGAACCCCTCCAAGGGCTGGGACACCTTCCACGGGTGGCAGGTCGAACCGCACAGAGGTGTAGTGTGGAAAGTCTGCACGATCACGTGGACGCAACTTAGTTTCTTGTAGACAGACTAGAAGCGGGCAGTGCAATCCTCCCGATTGGAACGAATGCCGCGAATATTCCATTGAAGGAGCGCCATGATAAAAATGAGAGAAGAAATAAGGATAAAAACCAACTAGCAAGCGGGGTCACCTCGACGGCCGCTGAGGACCGGATTTCGAGGGAGCACTGCTATCGCTGTCTAGGGGCAAAGGGTCGTGGCCCATAGGTTCGACCCCTGAGTTGATCAGGAGGGGCAGTTTCCACCACCGGTAAAGGGCCGGGTGCCCGGCAGACGGAGCGACCCGGTGAAACAGAAGACGGCCAAGGCCAGCAACTGTTGGACGGCGTGGCGGATGGGTCACGCCTCGGCGGGGAAGGAGAGGAACTCTTTTTCTTGTCAGCTCTTCTGGAAGAGTGACGGCGGGAAGAAGCAGTTGACAGTTGGGAAGCCTGAGAACGCAGAAAATCCTCAAGGACGGGTTCCTTTTTCAAGGTCCGGGCATCTTGTTTAGGTGCCCGTGGTTTACTAGAGGTTGACGAAGACTGTACCTTAGAAGCAGCAGGAGGAAGCGGGGACGTGGAACGGGCAATCTTCGGGCTGGCGGATCGCACAACTGTGTCAGCGAAAGTGAAATCACAAGTCTGGGTACTGGAATCCTTAGTAGGTCGAGTTGAGGTGAGGACCTTACTGTATGTACCCGCTGGGAGGACAGAGGGCTTTCGACTCGCCAACAACTTTCAAGCGGCAGATGTTGATACCTTTTCCGTAACCCGAATTTGTTGGATTACCTTCTCATCCTTGTATACAGGGCAGTCGCGAGAGGAAGCCGCATGGTCACCGTTGCAGTTTAGGCAGTGAGGGGACGGAGGTGGGCAATCCCCCTCATGGGTGTCCCTATCACAAGTGACACACTTTGCTGCATTTGGGCAATGTTCACGGGTATTGTTGTACCTGTGGCACTGAAAACAGCGCGTTGGGTTAGGTACATAAGGGCGGACGGAGATGACTTCATACCCTGCTTTGACCTTCGACGGGAGGTCAACTCTGTCGAACGTCGAAAACACAGTACGAGTCGGTGTCAGCTGGTTATCAACCTTTTTCATTACCCTATGGACGGCTGTCACACCCTGGTCGGACATATAGGATTGGATGTCTTCATCAGACAACCAGTCAAGGGATCTCGTGAAGACTACCCCCTGTAACGAGTTGAGTGTGCGATGTGCTTCCACCTTGACAGGAAACGTGTGTAACAGTGTAGTCTGGATTAGTTTCTGAGCTTGGAAGGCACTGTCCACTTCCAGCAACAATGTGCCATTGCGCTGACGTGAACAGGTTTTAACAGGGCCAGCAATTGCATCTACACCTTTCTGTATAACGAAGGATTGACAGAATTGAAATCTTTTCCGTCGGTGCGAGAGACAACAAGAAATTTTGGTACATTAGGCAGAGTCTTTTTTTGCTGAGGCAAATCTAACTTACGTTTCTGGGTCAACGTCACTAAAGAAGAGAAGGAAGTCATCGCGGAAGTGCCCCCCGAGATTACCACAGTAGAGCTGAATGTCCTCGGGAAAGGTAACGGCTGTAGTGTCCTCTTGCTTTCAGCCGTTCGCATTAGCTGTGTGACAAAGCCACATTGACTGAGCTGGCCTTGTAACATCAGCTAATCATCCAGACTGTTGCCCCTGTAACTACTGAATAGGCTGCTGCCCCTCTTCAGGAACCACACGTTTGTCTGGCCTCTCCACAGATACCCCTCCGCTGTGGTTGCACCTACGGTACGGCTATCTGTATCGTTGAGGCACGCAAGCCACCCCACCTCAGCAATGTCTGTGGTTCATGGGGGTGGTTTATTGTTATATGCATGTACAAATCATTGGCCTATGATGCAAGTAGATATGATTTTATTGAAGTATCATGTTTAAAGCATTAATCATTGCAAATGTATTTTGTAGCCCAGAAATAATATTGTCAGGCTGCAGTATATCAAAAATTGTTGAATATTTTGTCATGCATAAATTCCGAGAGCCTCTTTCAAAAGTTGGCAGGTATGAACGTACCAATACTTACTGTGCACTAGCTAAATTATTTTGGCGCTATTACTTGTTCTTAATACCAAGGAATGCTTTGTGATTGCTATTATTGGTCTTGCTGCCACTCATTAAGTACAGACAGTAGTTACAATGTTTTGTCTTTTATGTCAATGCATCAAATTAGTCAATACGAAATATAAAACTTTCAATAAAAATGACAACGGTGCCTATACTGAAGATGAATGAAAGTGTTTTGTTTTTATATTTTGCCCTCAATTTCAAGCAAGTTATCTACAAGAAGTTAGTTACCGTTTCATCAACTTTTCTGCCTTCTTATGATAATGTATTTATGCAATGCTAATCATTAGTGCATGCTTACCTGAAATGTGGTA
Source organism: Locusta migratoria (assembly GCA_026315105.1). NCBI lineage: Eukaryota > Metazoa > Arthropoda > Insecta > Orthoptera > Acrididae > Locusta > Locusta migratoria. The sequence goes on from CM048746.1 coordinate 307,329,603, forward strand.
AATTAATAAACCCATGTAAGTAAGTTATCCGAGATTTACAATCATGCGAATGGCAGCTGAAAGTTCAGAATACTTTTACCCCCCCCCCCCTCCCAACCTCTACTTCCCAAGTACGAACCACAGCCAAATGAGTGTCATAGTGTAACTATTGAACTATTGCTAGTTCATATTACATTGTGGCAAATGCTCGACCTTTGCCTCGATATGTGTGTGGGAAATGTCTTTCCAGCTGGCATCTTTAGGGCCACAGCCTCCATGTGCCCACTAGCCATTTTTGTATTCAGTTCTATACTAGTTTTTGATGTGTGATAGGGGCTCCAACTCTATGTTAAATCCACATTGGTGACCCTAAAGTCAAGTACACCATCAAATCGCACGAGTTGTGCAGCGGCATTCTACTTTGTGTGAATTTCGCCGTGAAATGGGACTCATTGTCTAATTGGCTACTAAAATGACCACAACGGTACCACCTTCACCTGGATTTCTCACTGCATCAACTTCATCACTGCAAATTCAGTCTCTCTCAGTGTCAGGTGCTCTTAGAATGAACACTCACAAGACATGTTTGCCACGCCGAGTGCTCAAAGTACCACCAGGAACTTGACCAACTCTGGGCTGGGTTCACCAATCATGTTGGTGTGTGAGTATAGCCTTCCACTAACCACATCCTCTGCCAACAAGGTGTGGTTTGCTCTAATAAGCCAAACTTTTCCGGTCCTTCTCAACACAACCTTCACAACTCATTCATCAACCACTCGGTTTATTATGGACAATTTATTCACACTCCGGGTGCACCTTTTTCCGCCCATGCAGCTGACCTTGTGCAATCTGTCCACCGAGCATAGTCAGTGATTCACCAACCAGGTCTGCTCATGTCCGTAGTGATATAAACCCAAATTTTCCTCAAGTTGCTGATGTGTCCCATATGCTACATGCATCATGTGATGCACCATCCATGTCAAGAGTTCAACCATCACTTCCGGTGACCACGTTGTTCACATGCACCTGTTCATACATTCGTCCGCTTTCATGGCACACACCAATGCCCTAAAGCGCCAGTCCCCCGCATTGTCTTGCCTCTTCCTGACAGAACCCACTCGCTCATCTTCGAAGCTCTGCCGCGCTCACAACACCACAACAAGTCTGCATCAACACCTCGGCTGATGTTCCAGAGGCACCACCGTCGCCACCACCTTGGCACTCATTTGCCATGACACCCTTTGGTTAGAAGCTCTCCCCTTGGTCCTTCTTGGTCTTTGCACCACCTCCAAATCTGATCTGAAGAGCACTGTCACAGAGTTTGTCTACAGACAAACCCTGTCCCTTCCTGGCGAACTTGTCCACCCCTCCTCCTCCTCCTCCTCCTCCTCCTCCTCCTCCTCCACCCTCCAATCTCCCATCCTTCGTCGACTGTGTCCGCCTTTACTGCTCAAAATTCTCTCTCCCTGTCCCTTTCCTATCCAGTCAATCCTCTCCCTCCCCACATGTCCCTTCTTCACTGGTAACATACACACACATGTTTCACTTTGACGACACTGTCCATCCCCCTCTTCAGCCCCCATATTCTGCACTCACCAGGTCCTGTAGAGAGGTGCAATACTTTCATTTCTGTGGACAGTACACCTGTCACTGTAGCAATTCATAGGGTCCAACACACATATCGACACTGTTCCTCCTCCTACTCCTCCTCCTCCTCCTCCTCCTCCTCCCATTAGACTGCCGTCTCTCCCCCTCATCATCAGTCTCTCCCTCCCCCTCCACCCCTCCTCTTGCCACTCCACACCTCCCTCCCCCTCCCTCTCCCTCTCCCTCCCCCCATCCGTCCTCTTTCCAGGTTTCTCACTCTCCCCTCTTCCTCCTTCCCCTGTACTAGAATTTGTTGTGCCTACCCCCCCCCCCCCCCATCCTCTTGTCTCAGACATTTCCATAATTCTTCGGGAACACTCAATTTTTATTCTCTATCCGATTTCTGCTTCTTCTCCCCTTTCACCAACGAATGGCAGCTGCTGCGACACATAGCCCTTCCTGCCAACATCATCTCATGTGCCATTTATGTCTTCCCTCTGCCACCCGATGAGGTGCTCCTCATCGCTCCATTAGGCTCCGCCCACCTGTCAACCGCCCAGCTCGAATTGTCCGCCACCCTCGACATTTTGCCGACTTCACTCTCAAATCCTGCCACCGCTCACACACATAACTACCTCCGGACACCGTCAAGCTCATAGTCACTCAGATGCCAAGGCAAGTGCCACCCAACACCTCCCTCCCCCGCCCTCCCCCCTCCACCCTCTCAAGGTGTACTCCAAACTGGAGGGGCGACCCCTTTATCTTCGCTTCAGTAAGTGTGTGTGAAATGTCTTTACAACTAGCATCTGTGGGACAACAGCCTCTCTCTGCCTGCCATTTATGTATTCAATTCTGTACTAGTTTATGTGTGCACAATAACGTGTATAGATTAAGTACATGTGGTTATTTTGGGGCTCCAACCCTATGGTAAATCCACAACATTGCTAATGAACCAAAATGCTCACTTCTAAATCCATATAACTCCATTTGGAGATAATATTTATGTAGATAAGAATTACTTATAACTGCATTTCATTTCTCCTTATAAATTAAAATGTAAACATGGCAATAAATCAAGCATATTTTCTGACATGAGATTTCCAGCAAGCTTGGGAAAATTGTTTTTAACTGTCTATAGGTATCATTACAGATATTCAAGAATTACTTCAGGTTATATTTTTGAAGCGTTTTGTTTTAATCAATGTATTTATAATTGCTCCATTTAAACCATATATTGCAATTATTCTGTAAAACTGTTACAAATTTACAATACATTTATTAATTTGTGCGAGAACATTTTCACAACTTGACATTTAAGAATTAACCACATGAATTGCTCACACATTAAAAATCTGTACTAACCCGAAGTTCATCTGGGGGACTTGGCATTACCAATGGTCTATAATTTTGACCACAAGACTTTGGGGATTTTTTGTGCAGAACAGGTAACTCTTTTCTAGCTTTTTTTGTGGGCTTTTGGTCACAATGTTTATCTGGCATCCTTTTAGTTGACACGCATACTGTTTCTGTTGTTTTCACTTCATCCACAATCTGAAGAGCAAAAAGAATATTACTGCACTGGAGTAGTGAATTATAAGCATGAAAAAGAAAGGAAATACAATATTTATAAGCAGCCCTTACCTCAACTTCTTTACCACCAAGAAGCATACGTGTACCATCTTCAAATGAAGACACTTTTATATTTGAAGACTGTCCTAAAAGTTTGCCACCAATATCCTGCAAGCATCCAGCAAAAATAGAACAGAAGGATAAAGATCTGTATGTATTACAATAATCAAAAGTAATTCATCACTGAAATATGTTTCAAAACAAACATTTTTGCTATTACAATCTAATTTCATAGTTTTGTTGCTACTGTGAAATGGTTTTCACTTTAATAACTGATGTTAATTTGTGCACAAAGTATACTTACATGTAGCATCTGATATGGACTGACATTTTGTGTGACTATCAAAAAGGTGGTGGTTGATGCCCAAGAGGATATTTGTTATGATAATGAGGACAAAACACGTTGAAGACTTTTCTATAATGGGAAATTGGAGCTTGACACTGGATCTAGATCACGAAAACATTACCAACAAACATGAACTATGTGAGATGTTTAGTATTTTGGTTTAATAAGAATACCTCTAGGAAGCCAATGAACATACTGATGTACAAGGAGGAGTGGCGGAAACTTATGCCATTGGTTATAAGAATCTGATCAGGTACTAGAGAACACAGTGTATTTTAGGAACTAAATTGTTGCTACAAGATTTGTGGGTGAAAGTATCCAAACTCCTATGTTATCAATATTTTTAATTTGGTTGTGATTTAACCTTTTTGTTTGTGACTCATTTTGAAACCAACAAGGAAAACACCCCACTAATCCCCCTAAGATTTAGTGTTAAGAGGACACCGTGGGTAGCCCAATAAAAACTGAATACAGATCAATCTTGTAAACATGAAGAATGTAAACTGTGAAAGGGAGAGAGAGAGAAACAGGGAACAGTTCGAGTGCAAGATGTACAACATGAAGTCATTGCCTCATCTTTATGTAGTCATGCTGTGGCACTGTGGATGTGGGAGATCATTGGTCAAATACCCGTCAGACTATGTATTTATTTTTCATTTTTCACAAAATTCACTGACACGACTTTTCTTATTGTAAACTTGGCACTTGTCATACTATACATTAGTTACAAAATATAAGTCATGTGGTAAGAATATATAACCACTGTGAGTTATCATCATCATCATCATCATCATCATCATCATCTAACAAAGATGCCTCACCCGATAAGCCTGTTCAGAATCATTCTTGACTGAATCCAAATACTTTCTCATTGGTCTACCTCTACTTTTCCTACCTTCTACTGCTGAACCTGTGAGTCTCTTTGGTAACCTCGCTTCTCTCGTGTGATCCCACAATCTATGCCTGTTGCCTCTATCTGCTTTATCTATGCTCTTCATCCCCAGTTTATCTTTGATTTCCTCATTATGAACACCCTCCTGCCATTGTTCACATCTATAGGTACCTGCATTCATCCTTGTCACTTTCATACCATACCACAAAATTGGTCAAGAGATTGAACAGTGCACTGCTAGCTCTGTCTTGGTGCTAGCTTTCTTTTTGCAGAAGAGAGTTATCATAGCTGAGTGTTCACTGCATTAGCTTTGTTACACCCTGATTTCAGTTCTTTATGTTGTCATACTGTGAGAAAATAAAAACTAAGTTCTTTAAACTGTCCACCTGTTCTATGTTCAGGACTATTTGGCACCAATCTTTTTAGATCTCTTTCCCACAGACATTACTTCCCTTTTAATACCATACATGTCTGGCCTATCTTTGAAATATTAGTTTGCAACCTTTCAATAGAATCTGTCATAACACCTAAGTCATCTGCATGCTGTTGTTGTGATCTTTAGTCCACAGCCTGGTTTGATGCAGCTCTCCACACTACAGCTGTCCTGTGCAAGCCTCCATCTGATAGTAAGAAAGGCAACCTACGTCCTTTTGAATCTGCTTACTGTATTTTTCCCCTCAGTCTCCATCTACGACTATTACCCTACAAACTTCCTTCTAATGTTAAGTTGACACTTCTTTGATATCGCAGAATGTGTCCTATCAACCTATCCCTTCTCTTCGTCAGGACATGCCAAAAATTTCTTTTCCTCCCATTTCTGTTGAGCACCTTTTCATTAGTTACATAATCTACCCAGCTAATCATCATTTCGCTGTAGCGCCACATTTCGAAAGCTATCATCTTTTTGTCTGATCTACTTATCATCCATGTTTCACTCAATTCTACACCCCAAATAAATGCTTTCAGAAAGGACTTCCTAACATTTAAACTAATATTACATGTCAACAAATTTCGCTTCTTCAGAAACACTTTTCTTTGTTAGGCATGAAATACAATTTTTCCTGGGTGAAATGTGCTTTTTCTGTTATACTGATCCTGGAGCAGTAAAACTTATCAATTCTTGAATAGATTAATGTGTTATACACAAGTGTACAAATTCCCAGTGTTAAAATGTACTTACAGTGTCGGTGACTGTTTTTTAAGATTTTGGTAATGGTGTGACAATTGATGGGAAGTAAGAAAGGCCAATCATGGTTCAGGTGCAAGCAGCCGGTGTGGCTGATGTTTTCCAGGTCTGTTTTGTAAATGAAATTCACGTAATTTCCATCTTCTTCTTCTTCATGATGACATAGATGATGTAATTTATGAGAAGGTCTTTAATCATTTACTTTGTTTGGTAAAATAATTTGCAGTTTTGTACAAATAGGTTACGATTCTTGTGTATGGTGTTAGACTGTAACTTAATACAACATCTTTAATCACTTGATTAATGTATTTTGCTGTTTTTTCGATTGTGTCATGATTATCAAGTAAATTGTTATGCATGAACATTATAAAACAACAAAAGTATGACCACAATAGATAATTATTTACAACTCCTAATTGGCTGTCTTCATTTCCCATATTTATTTCCTCCCCTTACTGGTACTTCTTGCCATCGTCAATGCGCATTTTATAGTATATCTAATAAATAACTAGAATAAATACGATAAAGGTACTTTGAAGCTTAGTCTTTTAACATTTGTTACCCTTTAAGATACATTAAAATATACACGTTCCTCTAAAATATTTAATAATAGCATAAATGGCTGGTCCCCAAAGTGTTGTTTTGAATGGCAGTCAAATAGTTCACGATTTAAGCAATTCATAGCACATTCTCACTAACAACATAATTCATATTGCATAAAAGGCCAGTTACTAGCTTCTCCACTATTCCCAATTTTTACACCTGGTAGGAAAGAGAAAAACAGAGAAACATTATGCTCATCCACAACAGTTTGTTGTGAAGTATTTCATACTCTTCGTCTCTACGCCTTACACATTCTGCTTTCGGCAGACGCTTGCAGGCTATGCACACTACGTTTTGCTGTGAATCACGCCTAATTTTCCCCAACTAAAATATTATTTTCATGTTATTCTCTTGTTTGCGTTTTATTGCTGCAGTATTATTCTGCAGTAGTGGCCTGAAGTAATGTTCTTACCAGCCAAATAAATAAAAAAAAAACTGATAACGTAAACAATGAAAAATTCCCATAATTCTACAAAAATCCTGGATAATTCCACGATTTCTCCCGGATGAAAATATTCCCAAGTTTTCCCCAAATCTCCAGGTGTGTGTACACCCTGGTATGCGACTGCCTATAGTTTCAAGAACATCTGCGGAGTGCACATTTAACTAGTACTACTAATGGGCAATAAATACTATATATATGAATTAGTTTTTTATTCCCTTTTTCATAAATGAATACATAAGCTGTTTTGGTATCTAGTTAATCTTTCCTAAGACAATTTCATGATCTGAACCATTTCCCATTAGGGAAGAAGTTCACGCCAGTTTATTTGTTACCTTCATTTCTGCAAGAGGTCTACGCAGCATATAACTTGCCCTCACTATTCACCAGATTTACTTTGCAAAGGTAATATATTCTTACCACATGACTCATATTACACAATTATTGTATAGTGTAACAATTACCAAGGCTACAAAAAGTGAACTGACGTCAATGAATGGAGAGGCAGTACACAATTTTGTTAAAAACAAAAAATACAGAGGGAGATTTCAACAGTGATCTACATCCATAGGTCCATACCATGACCACAAAACCATGACACTGTGGCTCCAGTGACCTCTTCAATATTAGACACCTTTCACTTTGACCATTTAGTGTTTTCTCGGAGTTCTATAGATCATCTTGCATTTATAAAATTTGGCATTACTGTCAGAAAGTACTGTAACATGAATGAATGAAATGAAACTGTCCACATGACAAACTAGCACAACTGTAAAGCACTGGACTCTCAACAAATAGGTTGCAAGTTGAAAATACACATAACTGAGCACCTGCTCAAAAACCACAGGTTTACAAAACTTGTATACAAAGACTGGTTCTGTCCCCTAGTTACCTTTAATTAGCAAAGTGGGAGCACAGGTAGCGATAAACAGGAGTAAATAAGTTGGATGCACAGTCAGCTGGGGATATATGTAACAAGCTATTCTTAACAATAATCCTCAGCTGTTGGTTTACACACACTTCTGAACAGAAGTGACAGCGCTGATTTATGACATCAGTATTGAGTTAACTCGTGTTTAATAATGTAGTAATTAAAAAAGTTATTTTGAAATGCATCATAAAATAATGTCGTTTAGTTGTACCTTTAAAACAACTGTCTTTCCTTCCACTTCTAGAACACCATCTCCCTCCCATACTTTGTGCTTTCTTGACGACTGTTTTGCCCAAACAACATTGAATACCCTGAAGAAAAATAAGTATCAATTACACAGATTTTAAAGAAAAATTAAATATGTCTTAGTTATATAAAACAAACTAAGAATGAATGTAAATACCTTTTGCTGGAGTCATTTACTAATCCAACATCTGTATTTCCTCCTGCTTCAACTTCTGGTAGAACTCCGACCTGCTGAACGACATCTTGTTTCGGATTGCCATTTTCTACTGACACTGTGCTACTACCAGAATCACAATACCTTTGCTCTATCTCTGCGACATTATTTTTAGCAAAAATAAGGCCCAGGAGTGAATCAGTATCACGCGTTTTATTTGGTAAATCTGATCCTAAAACATAAATGGAAAATTCATATTTCTTTACAGAAGACCTTGATGTACAACTTAAATGACAAATAACAATAGTACAGCAGCAATATACAAGGCTTATATACATATTATTCTAAACAACTATATACAAAACAGCAACATTTCTATCAACTAAGCCTTTAACGGAAATCCGAGGAAGGAAACAAAAATTAAGAAAAATGGATGGTGGGTGCCAACCTGGTACTTTTATCTGATTATGAAATAGCTCTAGCTTTCTAATTTGAACACTATCTCAGCTATAAAACTAATATGAGAAGGAAGATCAGGGTTTAACATCCAGTTGAAAGAATAGTCACTAGAGACAGACCACAAGCTTGGATTTTTTCTTTTTTCTTTTTTATCTGGATGGCCGACGGACATGAGAGTGTTCAGAATGAATGTTTCCACTTTGTAGTAAAATTTGCACAGTTCTGGTACTTCCAATGTATAAGATCAGGCTTTAATCTGGAATCATGCCTTATCAACCACATTATTTGAACATGGTAGATGCAGGTTCCTGCCTGTCACAATTTTAATCTGTTAGGTATTTTGATATCAGAGCATTTGCAATGTTCTCCGAATTATGTTAAATGAATAATATGTGGATATGTAGCAACTCGGCATAAATACAATCACTGAGTCACAGACAGCCTCATAAAAAAGAATCATACTCACACAAATTTTATGCCACAGTCTTCATCAAAGAGAAGGCTGTGACTGAAAATTTAAGTTGAAAGACTGACTTTTTTAAAGTGTTTGTCTGCAATTCAGCAACAGACTTTATGGTAATTTGCTAATTATCTTCGTATTGACATTCCAACCTACACTTTCCATTGTCATATTAAACCAAGATGGGTCTCTGGCATCTTATTCCCTAACTTAACAAACAATGATCTAGAAAATAACAGATCATTTATTTGAGATTCAAACATTTCTTCTACATTTTGAGGTATTAGGTACAAATTTAATATTAGCAGTTTGTCTTTTATGAAGATTAACAATAAACAATTATATCTATGGTAATATTTTTCCTTGCCTTCTTGAACCATTGCCACTCTAACAGGTGATGCTGACAGTCCTATTCTCCCTAATGACACACAAAACATCTGGTCCATCGGTCACCACATAATCTCACAGGGCCCTCAAGCATGTGAGCCAGCAGTCTCTATAGTATGGTAATACATGTGGTATTACTTTGCAAACTGTTTCCTCTTCTGTCATAACATGTAGTCTAGGACCTTTATGCATTGGAGAGGAAAAATTAGGGGAGAGATGAAACTTTTTGCAATAGTCTCAGTATGAAGGCCTAGTTAACATAGTAAAAGTCCCCGAATCTCTGGGCTGTGAAATCATGGTTATGACGTCATCAATATGGTCGACCTAAGAATTTTTGCTATAATTTTTGAACGGCTATAAACTTCCATAGAATTAACATAAAAAGTGTCCTTTTAGCACCAAATTATAGAGGAAGGGGGTGAAAATTATTATGTATCAGTATATAACGTACATATAACATTCCTTCTGAGTTAGTTTAATCGAAAAGGAGAAAATATTTTTTCAAACATTTTTTGGAGTTTTTCAAGGAGTAACTGTAATTATGGAACAAATTGACAATTTTTCATTAATCTTCTAGCGCATTCTTAGAGCTTTAAAATAATACCAATATGTTTTTCCTACCATAAATAGTAAGGGAGTTATCTGAATTTTTTTTTACTGAATGGTTGAAGTGTTCACTAGTCAGACTCATGTTCTGCAATACAGTTCCACACTTTCTCAGGAGCAGCTTACACTTTACTAGAACATTGACATAATGTGAGTGTGTAGCAATTGGAGAGCCAAATTGGTGTGCAGTACTATGAAACATTTAGCATAATAATGCTTTTTGTCCATGCTTAGTACAAGGTGATTGGGGATTTTATGTAGAAATGGTGAAAAATAATATTCCTTTTTTCCATGCAGCTGGCCATGCAAAGTGCACACATTTATACATAGAACCGATATCAACACTTTAAGACAGGCTGACACTAAATTTTTTTTCTTAATTCACATAATATGTATCTTGATAAGGGGGTAAATGTTGTTGTTGTTGTTGTTGTTGTTGTTGTTGGTTGTTTTGAGGGGACTAAACAGCTAGGTTATCAGTCCCCTGTTCCTAGCTGAGAGTCAACTGTCAATAAAGATAAAACAATGCCCTGAAAGTGACATCGCATAAAAGGGCAGGTTAAGAATGGACGAGCCACTGACAATACAAAACGAAGACACACAGAATTAGTAAAAGAAAGTCACGAATAAAACTGGATAGCAGAGTACCTTGGCCGGCTGATCACAAAGAAAAAACAGGATGAGCCAGCCACACTGCACACAATAAGAACTCCTAAGGACGTGAAAAGGTAAAAAGCTGGGTTGCTGGTGGCCTAAGATATCAGGCCTCAACACCCACGGTTAGATAGATGCATAATAACCAGAAGCGTGGATAAAACTTAAAACTTTGTTAGCCATAGAGGCATCGTCACCTAAAACTAAGGGTAGTGCGTCTGGGAGATTAAAAGAATGCCGCAGATTGGCTAAAAGCGAACAGTCCATCAAGAGATGGGCCACTGTCATTGCGGCATCACATCGACACACGGGCGGGGACTCACGGCGAAGGAGATACCCATGGGTCAACCACGTGTGCCCAATACGGAGGCGGCAGAGGACAACCGCCTCTCGGCGGATCGGCCGCTGTGAAGACTTCCACAGGGTTGGGGATAGCTTCACTGCTCGGAGCTTGTTTGTTACACTCGTGGTAGACCATTCGGCACTCCAAGCATCACGCACCTTCTTGTGCAATGATGTCCTGAGGTCTGATTCCATGACGCCAATGGTGAAGGGTGACGCAGTGGCGGCCTGTTTGGCCAACCGGTCAACACGTTCATTCCCCAAAATGCCGACGTGGCCAGGGGTCCATAGGAAGACCACACATCGGCCAGATTTGCCAAGAGAGTAAGTAGTGTCTTGAATGGACTGCACTAACGGGTGACTAGGGAAGAACTGGTCGAGTGCCTGCAAGCCACTCAGGGAGTCACTACAGATGACAAATGACCCCCTGGGGCAGACTCGGAGGTGTTCTAGAGCCTTGAGGATAGCGACCAGCTCTGCAGTAAAGACACTACTTTCACGGGGCAATGAATGTTGTTCGACATGGTCACCATGGAGACATGCATACCCAGCACGACCATCAGCTAGGGACCCATCAGTATAGATGGCTTCAGCACCACGGAAAGAGTTGAAGAGATCCAGGAACTGGTGTCGGAGTTGCATTGGAGAAATGGAGTCCTTTGATCTATTGGCCAGATCCAGACAAAGCTGCAAACGAGGAATGGACCAAGGAGGGGTTTGAAAGGAATAGTGGAAAGTGGCAGGGAGTGGTTGGGATTCGAGGGACGAAAGTAGAGAACGAACACGGACTGATAATGGGTAACCCGACCGAGGTCGTCTTGGAGGGATAGGGAGTGCAGCGCTTGGAAAAAGAAGCCGGTGGTTCGGATGGTGTGGCAAGGCCTTAACATGGGCAACGTACGAAGCCAGCAGGTGCTGCCGGCGGAACCACAGAGGAAGGACCCATGCTTCAACTAGTAGGCTTGTCACAGGGCTCGTGCGGAAAGCCCCTGTCGCCAAACGAACTCCAGAATGTAAGACTGGGTCTAATGTTTGCAGTGCTGAAGGTGCAGCCGAATCGTATACTACGCAGCCATAGTCTAGGCGCGACTGGATGAGCGCCTTATAAAGTTGCAGGAGCGTTGGGCGTGACGCTCCCCAAACAGTATGGCTTAGACAGCGTAGAATATTAAGGTGTCGCCAGCACTTTTGTTTGAGCTGGCGAAGGTGTGGCACCCAGGTGAGACGGTTGTCGAATAACATTCCTAAAAAACGGTGTGTCTCTTCGACACGCAGCAGGTCATCAGCGAGATACAGTTCGGGTTCCGGGTGTACTGCCCGACGTCGACAAAAATGCATCACACGGGTTTTGGATGCAGAAAATTGAAAACCGTGGGCAAACACCCACGACTGTGCCTTTCAAATTGCGATCTGCAACCGCCGTTCAGCTACGCTGATGCTGGAGGAGCTGTAATACATGCAGAAGTCATCGGCATACAAGGAAGTGGAAACCGATGACCCCGCAGCCGCAGCAAGGCCGTTTATGGCGATTAAGAACAAAGGAACACTAAGAACGGAACCTTGTGGGACTCCGTTCTCTTGACAATGAGGTGAGCTGAAACAAGAACCAACACGAACACGAAAAGAACGCAATGCCAGGAAGTTCTTAATGAATGTAGGAAGTGGACCCCGTAAGCCCCAATCGTACAGCGTAGACAGAATATGATAGCGCCAGGTGGTGTCGTACGCTTTCCGCAGGTCAAAGAAGACGGCAATCAGGTGTTCACGGCGAGAAAATGCTGTACGAATGGCCGACTCTAGTGACACGAGATTGTCGATAGCAGAGCGGCCTTGACGGAATCCACCCTGTTGAGGCGCCAAGAGTCCTCGGTCCTCGAGGATCCACATGAGCCTCCGACTCACCATCCGTTCGAGGAGTTTACACGGAACGTTGGTGAGGCTGATGGGGCGGTAACTATCAGCCACCTGTGGATCAGCCCCCGGCTTCATAACTGGGATGATGATGCTATCCCTCCATTGAGACGGGAAGACACCCTCAACCCAGAGACGATTCAGCAAGGAGAGAAGTTTGCGTTTAGAGTCTGATGACAGATGTCGGAGGAACTGACTATGAATGCGGTCGGGTCCAGATGACGTGGCTGGGCATGCGGCAAGGGCGCTTTCGAACTCCCATTCGCTGAAAGGGATGTTATAGATTTCCTGGCGTCGCGTTTGAAAGGATATCTGTTTTCGCTCGGTGCGCTCTTTAAGGGCGCGGAAATCCGCATCATATGCAGCGGTCGCTGAGGTGCGAGCATAGTGGTGTGCCAAATGCTCAGCTATTGTGACAGGGTCAGTGCAAATTGTACCCTGAATGCGGAGGCACGGAATTCCCACTGGTGGGCGGTGGCCAAAGAGGCGTCGAACTTGCGACCATACCCGTGAAGGTGATGCTCGGGATCCAATGGAGGCGACATAACGCTCCCAGGAGGCTCTCTTGCTGTGCTGGATCAATCGCCGTGCCCGTGCACGGAGACGCTTGAAGGCAACAAGATGTTCGACACAAGGGTGGCGTCGGTGGCGCTGTAGTGCTCGCCGACGTTCCCGGATGGCCTCAGCTATCTCCAGCGTCCACCAGGGCACTGACTTACGGTGGAGTGATCCCAGTGAGACGGGTACGGTTTTCTCAGCAGCAGAAATGATCGAATGAGTGACCTGCTGAACAGCGGTATCTATATCAGCCAGAAGAGGAGAGGGAAGCACAGCAGCTATGGAGTATGCTGGCCAGTCGGCCCTATGGAGGGACCAGCGAGGCAGACGGTCAGCAGGTGGACACTGTGGGAGCGACAGGAAGATAGGGAAATGGTCGCTGCCACACAGGTCGTCGTGGACCCTCCAAGTGAAGTGCGGAAGCAGGCTTGGGCTACAGACAGACAGGTCTATGGCGGAGAATGTACCGTGTGCCACGCTAAAGTGCGTAGCAGCACCAGTATTCAGGAGGCAGATGTTCAGCTGGTTCAGTAGTGTCTCAACATCCCTACCCCGTGCCGAGGTCTGCATGCCACCCCACAAAGTGTGGTGGGCATTGAAGTCCCCCAAAAGAAGGAAGGGTGGGGGAAGTTGGGCGACCAAGGCAGCGAGGTCCACAGGAGAGACAGCCTCATCTGGTGGGAGATAGATTGAACAGATTGTAACATCTTGCACTGCCCGGAGCCGAACAGCAACCGCCTCTAGGGGCGTTTGAAGGGGCACGGCAGCGCTCGGGACAGTGGCTAGGACATAGATGCAAACTCCACCAGATACTCTGTCATACATAGGCCGATTTTTAAAATAGCCCCTGTAGCCTCGAAGGGCAGGGGACCGCGTCGCTGGGAACCAGGTCTCTTGAAGAGCGATACAAAAGGCAGGTGTTTGGCTGAGAAGTTGTCGTAGCTCAGGCAGGTGATGGAAAAAGCCGCTACAATTCCACTGGAGGATGATGTTTCCTTCTGGCTGTACCGCCATGACGAATAAAAAGCAGATCACTCCATCGGATCGTCTGCTGCCATGTGCTTGGAATCCATGGAACCAGAGATCTTATTTTCTGGGGAATCGGTAATTGCAAGATCCTCAGGAGATGCGAGGATCTCGACTTCATCCTCCGAAGAGGAGGATGTGGGTGGTTGTGGCTTTGAAGCCACTGAACATTCTTTCTTCTTATGTCTCTTCTTCTTGTCCTCTCGCTGGCCCTTTGGTTTGCAGGGCCGAGGGGGCTTCCCAGAAGTGGCATCCGGGACGGAGGAAGAGCGGGAAGCTCTTCGACCGGCAGGTTGGAGATCCTGAAGACTGCGGCCAGGATCCTCCGGAGCACTCTGGGAAGCTGCAGAAGGGGTTGTCTCTAAGGACCCCTTCCGAGCGAGAGGGGCCGGAGAAGGCTTCTCCTTCCCCGGCTTAGAGGTGGGGACTGGGGTCCCCGGTGTTGTAGCAGGTGATGCTCCCACTGTGAAAAGAGTGGGAGCCACCGAAGATGAGGTGCTCCCTGCTGGTAGGGGGGCCGGGTCAGTCGATTGGGCCTGGGGGCGCGCTAACGTTGACGGAACAGGTGGAACAGCAGGCACAGTGGACGAGGACGATGAGGCTACCGCGGCATAGGTAGTTACCAGGCGGACAGGATGGAGCTTCTGATATTTCCGTTTGGCCTCTGAATAAGTCAGTCAATCTCTGGTCTTGTATTCCATGATTTTCCTTTCTTGCTGCAGGACTGTACACATAGGCAAGCAAGGGGAGTGATTCTGGCCGCAGTTGACACATACTGGAGGCGGCGTGCAAGGGACGTTCGGATGAACTGCACGTCCACACTCCCGACATGTTGGGTTGGCATTACATCGGGAGCTCATATGGCCAAACTTCCAGCATTTAAAACAGCGCATAGGGGGAGGAACGTAGGGCTTTACGTCGATCCGGTAAACCATCACCTTGACCTTCTCGGGCAATGAATCACCCTCAAAAGCCAAGATGAAGGCACCGGTCGCGACCCTATTGTCCTTCGGACCCCTATGGACTCGCCGAATAAAATGTACTCCCCGCCGTTCTAGATTGGCACGCAATTCGTCATCTGACTGCAGCAAGAGGTCTTTGTGAAAGATGATACCCTGCACCATATTTAGGGTCTTGTGCGGCGTAATGGTAACGGAAACATCACCCAGCTTGTCACAGGCAAGCAGTGCCCGCAATTGAGCTGGGGATGACGTCGTTATTAATACTGATCCCGACCGCATCTTCGACATGCCTTCCACCTCGCCATACTTGTCCTCAAGGTTCTCAACAAAAAATAGTGGTTTAGTATTCTTAAAAGATTCCCCATCACTACGGCTACAGACCAGATACTTAGGGGCATAAGCCTCACCCTTCTGTCTTCCCTGACGTTCTTCCCAAGGTGTAGCCAGAGAAGGAAACGTTTGGGGATCATAATCTGCAGCATTGTAGTCCCTTTTACCACGCTTAGAGACGGTGGTTGTACGTCCACCAACGTGTTCTTTTGCTCGTTTCATTGTGGTCCCACGAGCAGCTAGGGATCTAAACGTCCACCCAGGCAGAGCCCCGCTTGCCTGGGTAAGCCTTGTACAACTGAGGTGCGGCAGGTTCCTCAGAGGTTGCTCGCTAGCGGCTGTTCAACCTCAACAGCCATGCATCTCCTCGGCACGTAGCACACCTTGAGATTGAGGGGTTTTTTATAGAGGTTTGTACCATCCTCGCGACCCAGGCGATTAAGCCAAGATCCCCGGACTCTGAAACGTACAACGTTCCACCGTCGCGCCGAACGATGGTCGTTGAAGCACGCACAGAGCTTACGGTGTAGCGGACTGTTGGCGCGACACAGCCCACAGCTCAGGACCCCGGGTTCGCCAAGCCCGTACTCAGCAAATTAATGCTGAGCCCCTGAGGGGAAGGGGGTAAATAATTGAGATACTGTTTCTCTCCACTTCTTTTATTACAATTTGGCTTCATCCAACAGAACTAACTGACAAACTGAAAGAATACAGAGTTTAACTCTCTCTCTCAAACTCACACTCACTGACTGACATCAGTCACTTACTTCTGTCTACACATCTTTGACAATAGGTTGCATTAATACATTGTCATAATTGTTTCATTACAATTAGTACTTTTAATTACAATTAAAATTGATAGTTACAGTCCAATTTATCATTAATACATTATCTGTTGTATAAAACAGACATTATTTCTTCCTGAGTTATCAATTATATATACCAGAAATTACTTGAAATTTTCGTATGACAATCTAATCATGACAATAATTATCTGGATAAACATTCAGAAATGTTTATCATCAGCATAAAAATATACAGAGATAATTTAAAGTCACACTTGTGATTTTATTTTGGGTTTGAATTAATTTTTTTATGATTTGCTTAATTGACAAAAGTATTAATTATAACAATGTGGTATTTATACATCATCTGGATTTTTGTATATTGTAGACTGTTGATTTTTAATTAAACAATGATACTGAATTCTTTAAGTTAATGAGTATTATACTTTTCTTAAATGAAATAGGATATGCTGTTAATACAAATGATTGAACTATTTAGGTCATGCTATAAATATAATGGTATAATCTGGCATGTACAGAGGACAGAAAAATTAGTATAGGGTAGCTACATAAGGATTATGTATCAGGTGGTAGATTAAAGGACGGAATCGTTAAGATATAATTGAATATCTGCTTCTAATGTTACATTACAATGTTCACTTAAGGAAATCACGACAAGCATGTGATAATAGCGATTCTTCAAAAGTGGCAGTGTAATTCACCTCACATTCTTTGCTCACAAATCATCCTGAGGTCCAATCATTGTCGAGAGGTATTATAGCAAGTGAGGCTATTAACTGTGATGATGCAGTTAATGGCAGAAAAGCTGCAGTTGGACGAATTGTAGGGAAAACATTCAACAATGATATTGTTACACATACAGGAGGAAGCCGATTGTTTCGATGTTAAAGGTGGGTTTTGCCGGGCTGTTGGGTTCCCTAGCCAGCCAGCTACCAGTTTGGACCTAGTGAATGGGATACAGCAGGGAGTCAGAGTTTCCCTAATGTGCTCAAAAACAGGAAATGACTGTCTTCACTGAGTGAGGGCAGCTAGTTCAGATTGCAACTGAAATACAATATAGCCACAAACATTATTCTAAAAATCCGTATAAAATCAGGGAATGATCATACGGCAAATATAATTATATGAATGGATTCAGGAGACTTGGGAGAATCAAATGCTGTAATTACAATTTCAATATTCCTTGCAGATAAAAAGTCAACAAATTTCAGTGCTATTACAATAATATTATAAGACTTACATTTAGAATTATTGATACATAGTGTTTATCAGTAACAGTTTAAGAAGCAAATGGGCAGCATTGTACCGCACTACCTGACTTAAAAGACGTATCACATTATTTCCGTATTCTTTCAGTAAACTTTGTTTTACTCTCTTGTTCTGCTTTTCATTGAGGTAGTAATGTTCTTGTGTCAGAACATAGATTCCGCCACAGAAACACAAAACATGAACCCAGCAAAGCGCATTACATTTATATATCTATTATATTTAATATTATTCTTAGTAACGTTCTTTTTTTTTAATGTTGTAGAATGCCACTTAAATAAATATTTCAAGACCGACTAAAAATCGTAGACATGTAGCAGATAATTTGTGGACAAGAACTGAATATATTTGTATAAAAAGCGATGATAAATATTAATTGTGTAACTATATTTCGACGGCGGCAGTATATTTGAACAGTGATAGCTTAATGGCTATCTGAGCCAAGAGCTTCAGTCTCAACCGTTTTTTAGTATTGTTAAAAATATATTTGTTTGTTAAATGTAAACAACATTTGTAGCGAGGTGGTCAAAGCATTTCCTTCTGTGATTTTCAAACATATGAAATTTTGGAAGGGAAATTTTATTTTAAAGGTGAGGCATTAGGATGCGCAGAAGGATACAATTTTGGGAGCAAGGAGAGCATGCTTTTCGAACTCTTGGGAAGGGGCTCTTAACAGGGACGTGGTGGTGAAAGGTTGTGACGCTGGGCGGTCTGAAGATGCGTTACAAACTTGTGATTTGAAGACATACACATGTGTGGACTTACAAAATTTACGGGACTGTGACTGCAGAACTCAGTCTCAAACTATGTGCGGTAGTAGGGCTGTGGAACTGTGATAATTCAGCAATCGTGTACTCGTGTGATTACAAACTGTGTTTTATAACAAATACTTTAATCACGGATTAATCTGGAACTGCAGTGTTCGAGTGACTACACTAATTTACGAGTGATAATTTGGAACTTTTACTCTCGAATGCATGTGAGAAATGCATAGGAGAAATATTCAGTTTTTACCAATTTATAAAGTAGGACCACCTCTGCATTTCATGTCTAATAAGACTAATAAACTCCATTTATAAAGAATTACTTTGTGAGTGAATCACTTCTTTATCTTAGAATCCATTTTGTTGCTCATTCAGAGGTTTAATTTTGTTAAATAAATTTTCACATCATCATATGCAGATTGATAGACTGGGTAAACTACAGATTAATTACTGATCTTGTTTAAACAGACTGGGTAGCTGGTTAGGGCATAGAACATTACATATGTAACTCACCCCTATGAATAGAGACAACAAGCCATAAACTTTTACTACCCTGAGTTATGTACTGCCCAACCCTTATTGGTGAGCACTGATAAAGTCGCAAGCTATTCTTCACAGTTGTGCTGTGAAAACTGATGGGGACCTCCAGAAATGTTTAAACCATGAACTGACAACTCATCTCTTATCCTTGTTTGATGATTATTACAGGAGAAAACCTCAAAACCCGATTTTGTATGATATATTAGATAACGTATATCAATTGACAAGCATCTCTCACCTCCTCAAGATTGTGTCTATGTTGTAGATGGTGGATACTTATTGCGAAGAGTTTGTTTGGTCACAGTGTTTGATTTACAAAGAATTATATGGACTCTACATAAATTATGTGAGGAAACATTTTGGTAATAACTGTGTTGTTTCTGATGGTTATTCTACGCCCAGCACAAAAAGCAAAGAGCACAGACAACCTAGAACAAAATGTCAGTCACTTCTCATCCACTTTACAGAAAATATGATGTTCACAGCGTGCCAAGAAAAATTTCTTAACAAATCTGGAAATAATAAACGATTTATTGTTGGTTTAAAAAGTCATCTGGAATTTGGTAATATTTTGACACAGCAAACACAGGCTGATGCTGATAAACTGATTGTTGGAACAGCTCTGAAGATGGCAAAGGAGAAGGCAATTATGGCGGTTGGTACAGATGTCTATTTACTTGTCCTAATTGTACTTGCTCCTGCTAACGTAACCATTTACTTTCAGAAGTCGTTTGTGGGAAAAGGCCCTTCACGGACTTATCATATTACATTCCTTCAAGTAGCACTTGGAGATTTATCTCAAGGTATGTTACTTTTGTATGCTGTATCCGAATGTGACACTAAATTGTCCTTGTTTGACCAAGGGAAGAAAACAGAATTCAAACTCTTCCAAACACTGCCTAATCTATGGAAAATTACTTCTACTTTCAATAATTACAACACAAATGCTCAAGGAATAACTGAAGCAGGAGAGCAATTTCTGTTAGCATTGTATGGTGCACCTAAAGGAACGACGTCATTAAATAGTCTTCAATATCAGCGTTTCCTAAAAGCTGTGGCAACATGTACAATTACCTTTCATTAAATATATTGCTCGACTTCAGCCAACATCTATGGCAAGAACAGAGCACTCAAAACGCATTTATCTTCAGGTGCAGCAGTGGAGGAGCAAAGAATTGCTACCCACTTCATGGGGATTGGTCTCTAAAAATAGTTCTCTTCAGCCAGTTTTAACTCAAGAACCTCCTGCCCCGACTTAAAGTTAATATCTTGCAAGTGTGAATCTGGATGTGAACAAAATTGTCATTATTGCAGTGTTGGTTTACAGTGTTCTGTTTTGTGTAGATATTGCGAAAGGCAGTGGGTGCAGCAACTCAAATATTCTCAATTTTTATGAAGATGATGATGAACCTTCTGTGCAGGAGTGTGATGAGACAGAAGATTCAGCTACTTATATTTTAACGATTTTATTCATGTCTGGCACTCATTATTGGAGTACAGAGTGCAATCTGTTCATTTATTTATTTATTTATTTATTTATTTTTTTTTTTTTTTTTTTTTTTTTTTTTTTTTTTTTTTTTTTTTTTTTTTTGCACTTATATGTGAATTATTGCAGGTCAGAATGCATCCCTATTAGTTGGTTCAATGACATAATAGAGTTAGTAATGGATCCCTGCTGTCTAAATAATTTGTGTGTCATCTTTAACCAGACAGTAAAGCTGGTAAATATAAACACACATAGGAATCCCTATCATTCTTGTAAATTTGTAATACAAATCAGCGCTTTGTATATTTAGATACATATCATTTGTTATTGTAAAAATAAATGCCAAAATGTTGCAATGTTTATAGAAACAGTCGTTCCACTATCTTTTGAGAATATTCACATGTACTTGCAATTCTTGAATGACGTTTTAAGAAATATGTCCTTACAATTCTAACATGCGGTCTGACTAGCGAATACTCACACCTTACAGTGAATAATTCAGATAACTTCCTTATTATTAATGCCAGGAAAAACATACTACTATTGTTTTAAATCTTTAAAAATGTGTTACATTATTAATTTTAAAAAAATCATCATTTTGTTGCATAATTACACAGTTATTATTAGAGAATTTTTTTTAAAAAGTTGAAAAATTATACTGTTTTATATTTTTGTTAGTATAGCTCAGAAAAAATGTTATGTATACACATGATATTGGTATATAAACGTTTTTCAGATCTGTAATTTGGCGCAAAACAGACCTTTTATGTTAATCCTGTGAGAATTGACAGCCATTCTAAGATTACTCTACAGTTTCTTAGGCTGCCATATTGATGATGTCATAACTGCAATTTCACAGCCTGGAGCTTCGGGGACTTTTGGTATGTTAACTAGGCCATCAAACAGAATATTGCAAGAGGTTTCATCTCTTCCCTAATTATTTCCTATTCAGGTAGTCCCCCCCCCCCTTTTTTCCCCTTTTTTGCATAATGATCCTGGGCTAATATACATAGCATACCTTCTAAATTTTGATAAGGGCTATCAGTAAAACTCTCACACGACAAAAAATATAACAATGTTCAACATATCACAGCTAGAAAAAAAAAGAAAGAAAAAGAAAAAAGGTAATAGTTTTGGAATACAAAATACTATAACTCATGCTTCAATTAAATCATTTCTACTTGCCACATAGGCCAATAATTTGTAGATGAACATATCAAGAAGAAATCTATGTCAAACAGATTTGTTTGAAGCATACATAACAGGACCTTCTTGAAACAAAAAAGGCTTTATTCAAAGTGTTTCACTAAACACACAACAACAAATACTATACTACACACTGCAAATCAGTTGGTAGTTCGACTTTGAAATAATAGTTGTGGCATTTTTAGCTTCTGCATGAAATCTTGAGAAAATGTTTTGTGATAATAGCGACCAGAACTCTGTCTTCAAAATAGAAGTACGCTCCAGAGATTTAAATTTTCTCCTGCACAAGGCTGAAGACATGTTCACATTCTGCACTGCTATGAGGTGTGGTGAGATTAGAGACCATTAATCTACAATGTCTGTTATACTTAAGGGGGCCTGGATGAGAAAATGGCTGGAAAATAAAAACTAAAAAATAAATGAAATAAAAATAAATATGCCCTCAATCTGAAAGAATTTTCTCCCATTTCCAAAAACTTTGTCTCGTAGCCGCCGGTTGTCCTAGGTGTCAGTGGCAGAGTAGAGAGAGACCGACACAGGGAAATAGTATGCACATATGTGTGGATACAGAGTGTGAGGTGACCAGCCAGTGGGACAGCAGAAACTAGAAACACTGATCTAGATTAGTACAAGATATATATTTAGCAGAAATAGTACAATACTTAACTTTGTTAACTGAAGACTAGTGGAATGCAGATACATAGTTTAACTAGGTAGAGACCTGCCTACTGAGGAGAGTGTCCTAGTGCCTGTCCTATCTCTAAGTGGCCAATGTAGTTCAGTGGTGGCCACGAGCGGGGTTGCAGCAGAGGGCGCTCATGGCTGACAACATAAGAACGCCGTGCCGTGCATGCATGGCTGCGCGCGGCGAAAGTACGTGGCAAGCACTTCACTAGTATTGCTCCTCCAGAACAAAGCACCATAATTTATCTTAAAATGGTCATCTACTCCCTTTGCTGCTTTCTCAAATTTACTTTGAAAGAACTTATCAAATCTAATGGGAACATGTATTTCATTTGCCATTTTATCGACAGTGTCATCCTAGTAGCGTATTTGTAAAACATTAATACCAAATATTAATACTTTTCCTTCACTGATCGAGACATTTTCCATCTCAACAGGGAGCCTAGAAAGAGTTTGCTGAAGCTTGTTTAATCTCATTAAATGCTTCTGAAGCTTCTTCAGTCCATATCCATGGAACATTTTTCTTTAGTAAATTTAAAAATACAAGATTATTAAGAATCTGACCTGGAACATAGCATCTATAGAAGGCAATAAGTCCCAAAATGATTTAAGTTGTTTTAGAGTTTTAGGTTGAAGACAATTTCGGATGGCATCAACGCGATCTGGATCTGGTCTTATCCCGTGAATACCGACAGTGTTCTAAAAACTTTACCTCATCTCTCCCAAAAAAAGGATTTACTGATTTTCAAAGTAATACATTTTTCTAAACATCTTGCTAACAGTTTTTCTAACAGATGATAATGTTCATACCAACATTCCAATATCATTAAGATGTCATCCATGTAAATCACTAAGTGTTGCAAAAAATCTCTTCCTAATGCAGCATCAAGTGCCCTAATAAACACAGATACCAAGATATTTAATCCAAAAGGCAACACTTTATAATGATACGACCTTCCGTCCAACAAGAAAGCTGTATACTTCCGAGAGTTTTCGCATATACATACTTGATGATAACCTGCCAGTAAGGTCCACCGAACTAAAGTATTTAGCTTTCTCAAATTTAGTCAGAATATCATCAATGCTTATAGGATGATCTCTTTCAGTACTTGTATGGTTATTCAGTGTTCGCACATCCAAGACATCTACATCTACATCTACATACATACTCCGCAATTCACCGTAAGGTGCGTGGCGGAGGGTACACTGTACCACTACTAGGCATTTCCTTTCCTATTCCACTCCCAAATTGAACAAGGAAAAAAAGAATGCCTATATGCCTCCGTACGAGCCCTAATTTCTCTTATCTTGTCTTTGTGATCTTTACGCGAAATGTAAGTAGGCGGCAGCAAGATCGTACTACACTCAGCTTCAAATTCCGGCCCTCTAAATTTACTTAACAGAAATTCACGAAAAGAACGTCGCCTTTCTTCCAGCGATCCCCAATTGAGTTGCCGGAGCATTTCCGTGACACTCGCGCATTGGTCGAACCTACCGGTAACAAATCTAGCTGCTCGCCTCTGAACCGCCTCTATGTCTTCCTTCAAACCGATCTGCTGCGGGTCCCAAATACTTGAGCAATACTCAAGACGTGGTCGTACAAGCGTTTTATACGCGGTCTCCTTTACAGGTGAAGTACATCTTCCCAAAATTCTCCCAATAAACCGAAGTCTGCTGTCCGCCTTACTCACAACTGTCCTTACATGCTCGTTCCATTTCATATCGCTCTGCAATGTTACGCCTAGATATTTGAACGACGCGACCGCATCAAGAAGCTCACTACTAATGCTGTATTCGAACATTATAGGATTGTTTTTTCTACTCATGCGCATCACCTTACATTTTTTCTACATTGAGAGCTAGCTGCCATTCTTCGCACCAACTAGAAATGTTGTCTAAGTCAACCTGTATGCTATTACAGTCAGTTACAGATGACACCCTCCCATACACCACAGCATCATCAGCAAACAGCCGCAAATTACAACTTACTCTGTCCATCAGATCATTTATATAGATAGAAAATAATAGCGGTCCTATCACACTCCCTGGGGCACGCCTGACGATACACTCGTCTCTGATGAACACTCGCCGTCGAGAACAACGTACTGCGTTCTATTACTTAGGAAGTCTTCCAGCCAGTCACAAATCTGTGAACCTATTCCATAAGCTCGTATCTTCGTTAGCAGTCTGCAGTGTGGCACCGTGTCGAACGCCTTTTTGAAGTCGAGAAAAACACAATCCGCCTGTTGTCCTTCGTCCATGACTCGCAAGATGTCATGTGAGAAAAGGGCAAGCTGAGTTTCACATGAACGATGTTTCCTAAACCCGTGCTGATTCATGGAAAGAAGCTTTTCCGTTTCAAGGAAATTTACTATGTTCGAACTGAGAATATGCTCCAAAATTCTACATGAAACTGATGTCAACGATATTGGCCTGTAATCGTATGGGTCAGTTCTCTTTCCTTTCTTATACACGGGAGTCACCTGCGCTTTTTTCCAATCACTAGGAACTTTGCGCTGAATTAAAGACTCGCTATAAATGGAAGCTAAGTAGGGGGCCAACGCCGCAGAATAGTCTTTGTAAAACCGAACTGGTATTCCATCCGGACCAGCAGACTTTCTCGTATTTAGCTCTCTCAGCTGCTTCTCTACACCGGAAATACCTATTGCTATGTCCCCCATTTCGGAATTAGTACATTGATCAAATGATGGTATATTTGTGCGGTCCTCCTGTGTGAAAGATTTCTTAAAGGTTAAATTTAGAACTTCAGCTTTCCGTTTGCTTTCTTCTATTACTGCCCCGGAATGATCAACTAGTGACTGGACAGTGGGCTTTGACCCGCTTATCGATTTTACATAGGACCAGAATTTTTTCGGGTTCTCGGAAAGATCTTTTGCTAAGGTATGGCTGTGATAATTATTGTATGCTTCACGCATCGATCTTTTTATAGACGCACGAATCTCTACTAACTTTTGCCTGTCATCATTTGCGTGTTCTTTTTTGAATCGAGAGTGCAACAGCCTTTGCTTTCTCAGCAGCTTTCTAACATTATTATTATACCACGGTGGATCTTTTCCATCCTTAATCGTCTTTACTGGCACATATTTCTCTAACCCTTCATTAACAATGCATTTAAATTTAGTCCACAAGTCCTCTACATCCATAGTCCCAGAATTAAACGATGCCCATTCAAAAGTGCGATCGTAACATTTGCTTGTCGGCTTTTCCCAACAAATACACGCTCCTAGCCTTCTTGACTGGTTTATGAACTTTGGTCACCATCGACGCTATGATGATATCATGATCACTAATTCCTGTCTCTACACAGACATCGTTAATAAGGTCAGGCCTGTTTGTGGCTATAAGGTCTAGAATATTTCCATTGCGGGTGGGTTGCAGGTTTAACTGCTCAAGACAGTTTTCGGAGAATGTGTCCAAAAGTAGCTCGCAAGACTGCTTGTCTGTACCGCCTGAAATGTAACTAGCGAGGTCCCAATCTATACTCTTAAGGTTGAAGTAACCTCCAACTAATATTGCATGGCCCGGATACCTATGCACTACCTGGTGTAGACTTTCCTTGAATGATTCTAAAACTGCTACAGCAGCACTGGGGGGCCGGTAAAAACAACCAACTATTAACTTTACTTCTTTTAGACCTGTTATGCGTGCCCAGATAACTTCACAATTACTTTCAACCTCGATCTCAGTAGAAACAATATCTTTGTCCACAGCGATGAACACTCCTCCTCCGGTTGTATCAGATCTATCTTTCCGATATACATTCCACGCTTCGCTAAATATTTCTGAACTTTCCACATCATCATTTAGCCAGCTTTCGGTGCCTAAAACTATCTGAGCGCAATAACTTCCATGCAGCGCTGCAAATTCGGGAACTTTGTTTCTAATACTCTGTAAGTTCGCGGCTAATATTTTTATGTTCGAATTTTTGTTCCGGACGTGGCCTGAATTCGCTGTTTGAATGCTGACAGGCGAGTGCTCATCAGAGTTAGCGCCTAGCCTAAAAAAAACCCCATGTGCACTCCACAAGTACTCTGCTACCCGAGTAGCCGCTTCCTTAGTGTAGTGCACCCCTGATCTATCTAGGGGCACCCTACAATTCCCCACCCGATAACGCAGATCCAGAAATCTGCAGCCATGACTGTCACAGAGTCGGCGAAGCCTCTGGTTCAGACCCTCCACTCGGCTCCAAACCAAAGGACCCCGATCAACCCTGGGAACAATGCTGCAAATCGACAGCTCTGCTTGCACCCCGCGTGCGAAGGCAGCAGCCTTCACCAATTCCGCCAGCCGCTCGTAGGACCTGAGGATGTCCTCAGAACCCAAGCGACAAGCGTCATTGGTGCCGACGTGAGCTACGACTTGCAGTCGACTGCACCCTGCACCCTCGATAGCCGCCGGCAAGGCCGCCTCCACATCTCGGATGAGGCCCCCCGGCAAACACACCGAGTGCACGTTGGAATTCCTTTCAGATCTGGACGCTATCTGCCTAAGGGGCTCCATCACGCGCCTGACATTGGAGCTCCCAATAACTAATAATCCCCTCCCCCCGTGCACCTGCTCGGACCCTGCTGAAGGAGTGGCCACACTTCACTCACAGGACGAACGGGCGCGGACGGACGTCCAGCCTCCACATTGGCCTTCCGCCTCGAGCGACGCGAACGCCGTACAACCCGCCACTCCCCTTGCGGAGAAGGCGGCTCGACGACGTCCGGTACACCTGAAGGTGCCTCGGTAGCAGGGACAGGGAGCGAAGAGTGAGACACCTGAGGTGTCCCACTCGACGCACCAGACTCCCCACCATCGCTGCACCCCGAGACAGCAACCTGAAGACGACTGACCGTAGCCAACAGCACGCTCAGCTGTTCGCGAACCGCGGCCAACTCCTCCTGCGTCCGCACACAGCAGGCACACATCCTATCCATCCTATCGATACAATTAACAGCAATTAACAACTTTAAAGGAGCCTAGTATTCTAATGAAGGCGGCTGGCTGCTGACTTAACTGACAACACTCGTTCCGTTGCAAGACTTTTTTAACAACAAGAAGGGGATTGTTAAAAACACTATCACTTCTTTCGATTACACCCTCATCCAACATTTTATAAATTTCATCCTGTACAGCTTCTCATACCCTGATGGGAACGGGATAGGGTCTCCAAAAAAAAAAAGGTTTGTTATCCTTCATTTCAAAGGAACAAACATGTCCCCCCCAGTGTACCGGGTTTATTTGAAAAAACATTTTGGAATTTCTCAAACACCGTAAAAAGTTGTTCCTTTTGTTCATAGGATAGCAGATCCAATTCATAAGCCTTAGTTTTAAATTTGTCTATGTTCCCTAACTTAGGTACATCATTAGTTAATACTGTTCATTCAGTTGATACTAAACAAATAGAATACAACTCTCGTCACATTGTATGCTTTTCTTAATAAAAGAATATTTTAATGAATATGTTTCATCAGAAATTGTATAGAAAATAACTCTGAGGGGAAAAGAAATAAAAATGCAACCTTCATTAGGAATCTTATTTTCAGCTATTCTAAGAAAATTGCCCATAAGGAGAGTGATACTGAGGGCTCTCAACTGCTGCTAGACATTTGTGGCCACTAAAGCCAGAGGGGGACACAATACAGAGCACTGCAGGACCTCATTCTCTTGCATATGAAGGGAGCTATAGGAAGCACCCATTTAGACTCTAAACAGTGACAGAACATTCTATATGATAACTGGCAGTGGGTCCCAGAGACCCCACACAGGCTGTGTAACAAAAATGTGACATCTCCTTGCTGTGTCACTAACCTTTGGTAAATAAATAACAATGGCAATGTGGTGTTGACATTGGGAAAAGACTGTACAGGATAGACTCCAGGCAGAACAGACTATCAGTGGTGGAGTAGGCTTGACAGAAACCACCCTGCAATGGAGCCAGAACACCCAATGACTTAAGGAACCAACACAAACACCGGGTCACCATACATTCCAATAATTTGCAAAGAATTTTGGTGGGGCTAATGGGGCAGTAGTTTTCCAACTCCTGAGGGTTCTTATCAGGCTTCAGTACTGGGACAATTATGTTTTCCCCCCACTGTGATGGGAACTTACCCTCACTCCAATCTGGGTCTGTACAGACTGCTCCTGCTCTCAGGTACACTCAAAGAGGAATGCTATCTGTAAAGATGTCTGATCTTTGTCCACACCTGGGATGGAGAGGTACGTAAGCCAATGGTAGAAACTTTGCTTCTCCGGCATACCTGTACTTACCAAATACAGGGTGATCAGTCCTTAGCGCAACCACCTTTGCGACATGCCGGCGACGACAGCTGCAGTTCCCGCTTAGCGGGCTGCCAGTGTCCGCACTAAATTTAATACGGGTTGGCACACAAGTTATTTCCGACATATGTAACACAAAAACTTAGAAAGAAAAGTTTATTACTCACTTTTATTACGCAAGGAGGTGCTGGAACAGCCTCCCTTTGTTGTTTGAGCATTTCTCACACCTGCTGAGGAAGCTGCTCATTACACTCTGAAGTTGCCACTCAGAAATCAGAAATTGCAGTGATTTCATGATGAATGTTTGTTTTTAGTTCATCTAAAGTGTGGGGATTTGATTTCTACACTTTCTCTTTTAATGCTCCCCACAGATAAAAATCGCACAGGGCTAAAATCGGAAGAACGAGGGGGCCAAATGTTCTTAGTGATAAATCTTTCACCGAACACATTACCAATTTCCCGTAATGATAAGTTGGCTGTATGTGCCGTCACAGAGTCTTGCTTAAATGTCATGAAAGCACATTCTCTCTCAGTTAATTGGACAAATTAAGGCCGCAATATGTTTTCAACATACCTGTCACTATTAATTGTTTCCTGCAACAATATAGGGCCTATTATTCTCTTGCCACTAACAGGGCACCACACTCCTATTTTTTCATTGTGCTGGGGCTGTTCGTGAATTAAGTTAAGCTTTTCCTAACTCCAGCAACTATTATTTTGTGAATTAACATACCCACTTAGGTGGAACCATGATTCATCTGAAAAGAAAGTTAAGTTCAGGCCAATTTCTCTGTCCTGCACATTTTTCAGAATTAATGAGTGTAATGAGCAACTTCCTCAGCAGGTGTCAAAAATGCTCGAACAAAGGGAGGCTGTTTCAGCACCACCTTGCGTATACAGGTGAGTAATAAACTTTTCTTTCTAAGTGTCAGTGTTGTGTATGTCAGAAATAACCTGGGCACCAACCCGTATTAAATTTAGTGCTGACACCGGGCGGCCCGCTAAGCGGGAACCGCAGCTGCTGTCGCTCGCAAGTCGCACGCCGCAAAGGCAGTAGTGCTGAGGATTGATCACCCTGTATTATACAAACAAAATTTTGATGTGCAGCCCTGGAATCTCTGTTAGAAATTTCTTGTGCATTACGTTGTCTATATCACTGCATGGACACCATCTACAATTATTCTTAAGATACGACATTTAATGGTGAGGCCCCTCTACCGTTTCAATGTCAACAAATCCCTTTTGTGAACACCGATGAAGACATTTGTTTCACTACCTAAGTATATCAGTATTAACTGTATTGCTGAGACATAGCAATTAGACCTATAAATAGGGAATTATCCACATGTAAAACTTCCACTCCATCTGCAGGAGGCTTTGAGAATTCAAATGCTTCCTTATGGTTCTCATTATTGCTGGTTTCTAATGAGACATTACCTTTTTTATAATTTCAAGTTCTCCAAAGTTTAGCAAAATGGGGAAAAACCTACATTAAAGTTGGTCGCTTCTTCAGGAAAAGAGGAAGAAAGGAGAGGAGAAAGGGAAGGATATGGGTTTTAAGGAAATGGAAAAGGAGTCATTCCAATCCCAGGAGTGGAAGGACTTGCCTTAGGGGAAAAAAAAAGGAAGGTAAACAAATATACACACACTCACACATATCCAAACGCAAACACACTGAGGCAGACATTTGTAGAAAGCAAATAAGTTGGACAGAGATACCACTTCAGGCAGAGGCTCTGTCCACAGAACTGAGGCAAAGATGCTAAAGATGGTGGGCGGGAATTTGTCAATTACTTAGATTGGACATTTTTTCTAGTTAGATTTCATACTTCAGATGCTTATTATCAATATGTAGATGACATTTTAATACTAATCCAAGAGGGTAATTAGGATATTTCAAAATTGTGCATCCTACATGCCAATATACATATGAAACAGAGCAGATATATTAATTAATTACCTGGATCTTTCTATTACTAGAAGTTTTCATATACCTTCAAGCTTGGATATTGCAATTAAGAGGTTCATGTCATCGTATTGTGTACAAATGGGGTGTATTTCTAGCCCACATTTTTAGAAACAGACGTGGACCAAAAAGCTTTACTTAAATAATTAAAAATGATTATGCATGTAAGCATAGCTGTTGGGTGAAAAGCAATTATTGGGAAGTTATACTACTTCATACTGATAAAGAAAGGTGTATATAAAATAGTGTGTGTGTGTGTGTGTGTGTGTGTGTGTGTGTGTGTGTGTGTGTGTGTACATATATAAAATAGAAAACGGGTGACTTACCCAAAGGACCAGCTCGTCGATAGATACAAATAAAATCGCACACAAACACACATACAAGCTTTCGCAACCGTTTGTCACTTCGTCAGGAAAAGAGGAAGAAAGGAGAGGAGAAAGGGAAGGATATGGGTTTTAAGGAAGTGGAAAAGGAGTCATTCCAATCCCAGGAGTGGAAGGACTTACCTTAGGGGACAAAAAAGAAGGTAAACACACACACACACACACACACACACACACACACACACACACACACACCTTTCAGAACTCCGGAGATGGGAACTTTCCCTTCAGTTAACTCTCTCCTCCCGTTGCCCACCTGGTCTCAACCTCCGCTAAATTCAAATTCCCACCTACCATCTTTAGCATCTTTGCCTCGGTTCTGTGGACAGAGCCTCTGCCTCAACTGGTATCTCTGTCCAACTTCTTAGCTTTTTACAAATGTCTGTCTAGGTGTGTGTGCATTTGGATGTGTGTGTGTGTGTGTGTGTGTGTGTGTGTGTGTGTGTGTGTGTGTGTGTGTTGTTTACCTTCTTTTTTGTCCCCTAAGGTAAGTCCTTCCACTCCTGGGATTGGAATGACTCCTTTTCCACTTCCTTAAAACCCATATCCTTCCCTTTCTCCTCTCCTTTCTTCCTCTTTTCCTGACGAAGTGACCAACGGTTGCGAAAGCTTGTATGTGTGTGTGTGTGTGTGTGTGTGTGTGTGTGTGTGTGTGTGTGCGCGCGCGCGATTTTATTTGTATCTATCGACGAGCCGGTCCTTTGGGTAAGTCACCCGTTTTCTATTTTATATATGTACACACACACACACACACACACACACACACACACACACACACACACACACACTATTTTATATACACCTTTCTTTATCAGTATGAAGTAGTATAACTTCCCAATAATTGCTTTTCACCCATCAGCTATGCTTACATGCATAATCATTTTTAATTATTTAAATAAAGCTTTTTGGTCCACGTCTGTTTCTAAAAATGTGGACTAGAAATACACCCCATTTGTACACAATACGATGACATGAACCTCTTAATTGCAATATCCAAGCTTGAAGGTATATGAAAACTTCTAGTAATAGTAAGATCCAGGTAATTAATTGATATATCTGCTCTGCTTCATATGTATATTGGCATGTAGGATGCACAAATTTGAAATATCCTAATTACCATCTTGGATTAGTATTAAAATGTCATCTACATACTGATAATAAGTATCTGAAGTATGAAATCTAACTAGAAAAAATGTCCAATCTAAGTGATTGACAAATATCTTGGCTGAAGCACCTGCAAGTAAAATGCCCATAGCTATGCTCTTTGGTTGTGAATAAAATGTGAAGGCAGTGAAGGACAAAGATAGTTCATTTGATTCAGTCAGTCATATTATTCCTCGGTATCAGATCTGCTTCTGTGTCAATAAGTTGCTTCAAATTATATGTAGGTTTTCACTTATTGGTAGACAAGTATACAATCATCCCCCCCCCCCCCCCACACACACACACACACACACACACACACACACACACACACACACACAAAAAGTAAACCTCACAAAAATACTTTTGCACATGTTTGTACTCGAAAACGTGAATAAATTCTCTAATATTGTTGTGCGAAACATCTAAAAATACAAAAATAACGGAACTTTGAGTTTTACAATGTAAATAATTACGTAATGCCGGTAAAAGGCAGTAATTTTGAAGATGTGTTACATAACCCAGCAGTGGCATAATAAATGAAATTACGTTGAAATTTCTACTTTCCATAAGATTACCAGTTTTGCCTGGCGCTTAAAATAACGGCATCCTCGATTATAATTAATGAAATTAAGTCAAAAAATTCTACTTCCCATAAAATTATGTTTTGCCTGGCGCTTAAAATAGTAAAAATTTGGATAACCTTTATTGTATAATAAACTTCCTGGCGAGTATTTAGATGCCTATTATGTACATATATCACAAATAAACTACGAAAATGCAAGGCTCATGCAGTAAGCATTTTTTACCATTTAAAACATTATTTCCTGCATTTTACACCATTTTACTTAAACCCCTTGAAAAGCGTAAAAACGAGGTTCTATTGTATGTGAAGTGAATCCTCTAAGCCCCATTCATGAAATGTTGAGAGAATATGATGCACTAGGTGGTATCATACTCCTTTCAAAGATTGAGAAAGACTGCAACCAGATGCTCATGCCTGGTGAAAGCAGTGAGGCGAGCAGACTCCAGCAATACGAGGTTGTCTATTGCAGAACAGCCTTGGCTTAAGTGTCCTTGCTGAAGAGTGTGGAGTCCACAGTCTTCAAGAATCCACATGAGCTGCTGACTCACCATAATTTCAAGAACTTGCACAATACATTGGTGAGGCTAATCGGGCGATAGCTATCAGCCACCTGTGGATTGGCACCACATTTCATAACCGGGA
The DNA here is from genome assembly GCA_026315105.1 of Locusta migratoria. Lineage (NCBI taxonomy): Eukaryota > Metazoa > Arthropoda > Insecta > Orthoptera > Acrididae > Locusta > Locusta migratoria. The sequence continues at coordinate 307,363,053 of CM048746.1, forward strand.
TGACGATGCTATCCCTCCATTGGGAAGGGAAACACCTTCCACCCAGAGATGATTGAACAGGACGAGAAGTTCATGTTGAAAGTCTGCTGGAAGGTGAGAAACAAACTTGCTAAGAACACTACTTGGCCAAGGGATGGATTGGGGCATGCAGCAAGGACCCTTTAACCCACTCACTAAACAGCACACTGCATATTTCCTGGAGGTGCATGTGAAAGCTGTCACCTTTCTACACACTCTTTGATGGTGTGGAAGTCTGCACTGTAAGTTGCAGTTGCCGAGCTACAAGCTAAATTTTCCATCATGTACTCTGCAATAACAGCTGGGTCTGTGCAGAGTGCACCCTGAATGTGAAGACCTGGGCCTCCTGCCGACGGATGGTGCCCGAAAAGATTCCCAACCTGGGGATCACACCCAAGATTGGGAGGCCCCAGAGCCATCGGTGGCTAGTGGCTATGTAGCTCTCCCAATGGTCCTGCTTACTATCAGTCTCCAAACTTGGGTCCAGTAATGTTTAAGAGTTATCAGGTGTTCTAAGGAAGAGTGGCACTGATGTGCCTGACAACATTCTCTGAAGGCCTCAGCAATCTCTGCTGTCCACCAAGGCACCAACTTACAATGGAGCGAACAAGAGGATTTTGGGACTGTGGGCTCAGCAGTGGAAACAATGGCCTTAGTGACTTTATCAATAGCATATCAACATCATCTGGGAATGATGAAGTTACTTTAGCAGCTGACCCCCAGAGACCCCCAGTTGAGTTGCAGGAGAAGGATCGGACTGCAAAGAGAAAGATCAATAGACAAGTATGTGCCATATTCCACACTGAAATGCACGGGGTCACCAGTATTGAGAAAGCAGAAGTCCAGTTGTGCTATTAGAGGCTCAATGTCCCTACCACGGCCTGAGATCTGAATGCCACTGCTCAAGTGGTTGTGGGCATTGAAATCCCCACAAAGTAGGAACAGTGGGGGGAATTGTGCGATCAAGGTAGCAAGGTCCACAGAAGACACTGCCCCTTCTGGAGGAAAATAAATAGATCAGATGGTAATGTCCCATCATACCCAGATTTTCACAGCCACTGCCTTGAGCACTGTGCAGTGACACTGGTTCACTGGAGGTAGTGGTGAGGACGTAGATACAGACACCTCCGGATACCCTATGGTTTGCTGCACAGTTTTTATAGTAGCCCCTATAGCCCCGAAGGACAGGCGTCCGCTGTATAGGAAGCCAGGTTTCCCATAGGGCTACACACACAGCTCGGTAGCTGCAACTCAGCCAAGTGGATAAAAAAAACCGCCACAGTTCCATTGTAGCATCACACTATCTCCCAATTTACAGGACATACCTAATTAGAAGGTTTCACAGAAATACATCTGTCGTCACTGACTGTGGAGGTTGAGCCTTGACATGCCAAGTCCTTGAGGATCTCCACCTCGTCCTTGGAAGCAGAGATGTGAGGTGGTAGCAGCACGGCAGCCACCAAGGATTTTCTTCTTCATTATTTTTTTTTTTTTTTTTTTTTGCGTTCTCTTGCTTGTCCTTTGGTTTCGCTTCCTGGGAGGGCTTCGTTGACTCAATCTCAGGGACTCATGATGCCCTTGAGGCCCTACAAACAACTAATCACTGGTGTTCACTGTACCAGTGGGAGAAACATTTGAAGAAAGGGATCCAAGCGATCCCTTCCTTGAAAGAGAAGCCAGATCAGGCTGTTGTGGCACTGGCTCAGGGGTGGGAACTGATGTCCCCGTTGTGCCCCCAACCACCATGGCGGCATATGTTGATAGTTGGGCCTGGAGGCCCACTAGTGTTGCCTACACAGATGGACATTTTTTAGCAGGAACAGCAATGGTGATGTGGCCATGTCATGTTTTCACACTCACAGGGTGGATCGTCTCGTATTTAAAAGAAAATAGCCTCCAAATACAAAAACTTTTCCAGAGTTTTATATTCCATGATTTTACATTCTTAATGCAGAACTGAGCAGGCCAGCAAGGGAGGTGCTGCTGTCCACAGTTAACGTAGATGGGAGGAGGTGCATAAAGGTGTGATGCACATCCATATTACCAACAGGTGGAGTTGGCATTACATCGAGACAACATGTGCCCCAATCTCCAGCACTTAAAACTGCAGATATGGGAAAGAATGTAGGGCTTGACGTTACACCGGTGGACTGCTCCAAGTTCTTGTGAAGTTCACCATCTGACTGCAAGATAAGGTCTCTGGAATATAATACCCTGGACCATGTTCAAGCTATTGTGGGGAGTGATGATATTGGGAACATCACCCAGCTTGTCAAAGGCAAGCAATGCTCGTGACTGCAGTTGGGACGACTGATCCTGATTGCAACTTAAACATACCATCTACTTCTCCGAACTTGGAAGACAAGTTTTCCACAAAATACAGAGGCTTTGTGTCATGAAAGATTCACTGTTCATCCTGGCACATACTAAATATCATTGAGAATATTGCTGTCCTTTGTTTCTCGCCCATGGCATGGGCGAGGAAGGGAATTATTGCAGGGTCACGTTTCTCAGCATTAAATTCTATCTTCCCATGCCTAGAGACTGCAATTGAATGTCTGCAAATGCTATTCGTAGCTCTGGTTTTATCTCGGTCCCACAAGCAGTTCGGGATGTAAATATCCTAAGCCCCACTTGCCTGGGTAAGGTGCAGCAGGTTCCCCAGAGGTTGCTCACCAGTGACTGTTCCACCTCAACAGCCATGCAGCTCCTCGGCACGTAACAACTTCAAAATTTGTTTTTCGAGAAGTTTCTGCCATGCTCACAACCCGGGCGATTAAGCCAAGATCTCCAGATACGGTAGTTGCTGAGGCATGCACAGAGCTTACGGTATGGAGGACTGTTGGCGTGACGCAGTCCCCGGCTCAGTACCCCAGATTCACTAAGCCCATACCAGCACACTAATGCCGAGTCCCCTAAGGGACCTTTGATAAGCCATGTTTCTATGATTACTGACTACAGTACTTAGCCAGCAAGGTAAAGAAAAACAACAAAAATATCTCTTTTTATCCCTCCCCCTGTCTCCCTAGCCCAATCTCTCAGTAGTCTACTCTGCTCTTGGCAAACATAAATCACGTTTTCCCCTGCACAGCCTTCTCACTGGATATGCAATTCTGGTATGAATATCTCTCTCTCACCTTTACCTGCTACAGCAAAAGCAACTGTCAGCAGGTTCGACACTTGAGATGAAAGTGTCAGTTACGTCTATCTGCCCTTCGTGGAGGCATCATCCTCATTTTCCTCAGCTCAAACTCTTTGCCGCAACTCTATGTCCCACAATAGCTTTCTTCACCTTTCCAGATTCTCACCAACACAGATCACATCTCAGCCTGACATTCAGCCAACAGCCTATGTAATACAGTACCATTCTCCACACCACCCACTGATAACAAGTGCTCCACAAAACCTCTCACTCACAGGAGTGTGATGGTAAATCTTACCACTTAGGGCTACTTGTTGAGGGCTTTGAAATCTATAAATCTGTGACTTGCACCAGTCATCTCCCCTGTACTCCGCACATTGAGGAAGAAAGGGGGGGGGGGGGGTGCAAGATGGTAAAATTTTACTTTACTGTCCCAGCTGCCTCACATGATTATGTTGACAACATCAACAATACAATAGAAAATCTTTGCCAATATGTCAATATTCTTAGAAATCCAAACCTCAGAGAATAGGTTGATTAGTGTTTTGCACAGACCATGAAGTAAATAAATAATGCTGTTCCTGCTCTATGCTTGACACGTTTTTGTATGTACTCTTGTCCATTCAGTAATTGCTCTAGTGAAACGAAGAATTTATGACAAAATATTTGCATTGTCATTCAACTGGCCAATGTCAACATCACATGATTGTGAAGATTATCACACGAGCCTGCCAGGATGGTAAATAAAATTTAACCAGTGGCATTATCAATGAAAGGTCAAAGTATATAATTGCCAGTTAAACTTGGTGACATTTTTGCTCTTTGGAATCAATGTTACTGTTATTGTCTTGTGGTACAAGTGATTTGTGAGTCTAGTGAATGTAACAAATAGTGTTTCCAATTTAAGCTGTTGGTAATTTTTTGAAGCCATTGTAAAGCTACTTGTCAAATTAGAGAGGCAAATCACACACCAGTTTTCACTCTTAACAGTTTGTCAGTACAACATGTTTCAGGCTACATTGTCCCATTTTCAGGCACTATAAACTTAGTCTGTCATTAATTGAATACATGCAACATATATGCTCTGTCAATGTAAGTATGTTGTTTAATATTGTTGAAACGAGATAGAATGGCTGGCCAGTACTTACCTTTGTGCTGTACCGCCAATGATAACACAAAAGAAGAAACAGAAAAAAGGGGACAAAAAGGAACTGTGTTCCGAAAGCTTGTCCTTTTTGTCCCCTTTTTTCTGTTTCTTCTTTTGTGTTATCATCGGCGGTACAGCACAAAGGTAAGTACTGGCCAGCCATTCTATCTCGTTTCAACAATATTTATCATCTCTGAGGAGAATTTTCATCATTATGTATGTTGTTTGGAAGAAAACATACTGATGTGATCAATACATGGATTTAAAAAATCTCTGGGCAGGAATTCAGTCTTTCTTTCCTTCTTATCAATATGTAGGCTATAATGAACAAAACGTGGAAAACAACTATGAATAAAATTCAGTGTTAAACAAGCACAAAATATGGACTATGAATAAACAAAAGAATGAAAACATGATTTTTCTAGGAATATACTATAGCCCCCCCCCCCCCCAAGTGTCACTTATTAAATAGACAAACACACACCTTCAGATGCTAATGGGTCAATCCATATTAAGTGGTCCAATGAGAGTTGCTCAACCATTTTAAATATTTTGATCTTTTAATATTACCCTATAATTGAGAAGTTCAAAGCAGTTTTTAAATGTTTTTTCCCTTATACCATTACTGAATGGCAGGCATTTTTATTTGTCAGCACACAACCATTTTTAGGTTTGGAGACGTTAGCAATAATTGGAATATCACTGCTCCACTTTATGTTACAGCATTGCAAATGACATGATTGTTTTTAGAAAAGTCTCCACTACAAATGTGTTTATTGAACAAACTATTCTAAATTCAAAAATTAGCAGTCAAAATGACCTCAAAAGTTTGATATCAAAGATAACAACCAAGGAGTGATTATCCCCCCCCCCCCCCCCCATAAACCACTAGCCATATGTACAGCACTTACAAATATTTCCTTAATTTATGTATTTTTGAAATTTTAATTTTTTGTAAAGTTTAGAGTTAATTATCTCTGGTGGTACTGAATAATAGAATCTGTTTTTTGCATAGTTTGCACACCTCTATGGTAGCAAAGTACTGTAAAAATTTCAACATTGATATTTGACTGAACAAAGATACAATTTTTTGCAAATGAGGAAAATTCACATTACACTACAACTCATCTTATGGTTGTTGCCTAATTCATGTGTGATATAGGTTGGAGGTAATCAGTTATTATTGAATTTCAGGTACTGAATTATAAATGAAAAATTAAGGAAACATTTGTAAGTGTTGTTGCTCTACATAAGGCTAGTGGTTTATGATATCTAACTACGGGGAAAAAAATGGACTCTGATAAATTATGATTTTGAACGATGGAGGTCATTTTGACTGGTTACTTTTGAATTTAGAGTAATTTGTTTACTTAAAATTTTGTAGTGGAGACTTTTCTAATACAATCTCATCAATTGCAATGCTGTAACTTAAAACAGTGCAGAGATATTCAAATTATCACAAACATCTCGAAACTGGAAAATGGTTATGCGTTTACAAATAAAAATGGCCACCATTCAGTAACGGTGAAAGATAAAAAAAATTAAAAAACTGTTTGAGCTACTCAATTATAGGGTAATCACATATAAAAATAAAAATATTTTAAAATGGACTACTTCATTTGGTTTGACTATAATGTTTCAAAACCTTCATTTAGTTTCAGTAACTCATTGCTACTACCTTTGGAACCAGACAAAAATAACAGAACAACCGGAGACAACAAAACCGTAATGATAGAAATAACAATGTTTGTATACAAAACAAAAGATTAAATTACATACAAAATATGCATGGTAACTATAACTGACACTAATGTGTGTTTAAATGTACGGGTACAATAAATCTAGAACTAATAGGATGAGGATTATAAACAAACACTTATCCAATATAATCTAATATTAATAAATAATATGGGAGGTTAAATCTTAACTGTTATAGTTTATCAATCAGATATTATTAAGAAGTTAAATGAACAGCAACATAACACTTTTAGGGCAAGCGAAGTGCCATGTCTGTATTGTTTCTACTGAGATCGGAGTTGAAAGTAACTGTGAAGTCATCTGGGCACATATAACAGGTCTAAAAGAAGTAAAGTTAATAGTTGGGTGTTTTTACTGGCCCCCCAGTGCTGCTGTAGCAGTTTTAGAATCACTCAAAGAAAGTGTACACCAGGTAGTGCATAGGTATCCGGGCCATGTAATATTAGTTGGAGGAGACTTCAAGCTTAAGAGTATAGATTGGGACCTCGCTAATTACATTTCAGGAGGTACAGACAAGCAATCTTGCAAGCTACTTTTGGACACATTCTCTGAAAACTGTCTTGCGCAGATAAACCGGCAACCCACGCGCAATGGAAATATTCTAGACCTTATAGCCACAAACAGGCCTGACCTTATTAATGATGTCTGTGTAGAGATAGGAATTAGTGATCATGGTGTCGATGGTGACCAAAGTTCATAAACCAATCAAGAAGGCTAGGAGCATGTTTTTGTTGGGAAGAGCCGATAAGCAAATGTTACGATCGCACTTAGAAAATGAATGGGCATCATTTAATTCTGGGACTATGGATGTAGAGGAATTGTGGACTAAATTTAAGTGCATTATTAATAAAGGGTTATAGAAATATGTGCCAGTAAAGACAATTAAGGATGAAAAAGATCCACCGTGGTATAATAATAATGTTAGAAAGCTGCTGAGAAAGCAAAGGTTGTTGCACTCTCGATTCAAAAAAGAACACGCAAATGATGACAGGCAAAAGTTAGTAGAGATTCGTGCGTCTATAAAAAGATCGATGCGCGAAGCATACAATAATTATCACAGCCATACCTTAGCAAAAGATCTTTCCAAGAACCCGAAAAAATTCTAGTCTTATGTAAAATCAATGAGCGGGTCAAAGCCCTCTGTCCAGTCACTTGATCATTCCGGGGCAGTAATAGAAGAAAGCAAACGGAAAGCTGAAGTTCTAAATTTAATATTTAAGAAATCTTTCACTCAGGAGGACCGCACAAATGTACCATCATTTGTTCAATGTACTAATTCCAAAATGGGGGACAAAGCAATAGGTATTTCCGATGTAGAGAAGCAGCTGAGAGAGCTAAATACGAAAAAGTCTGCTGGTCCGGATGGAATACCAGTTCGGTTTTACAAAGACTATTCTGTGGCGTTGGCCCCCTACTTAACTTGCATTTATTGCGAATCTTTAATACAGCGCAAAGTTCCTAGTGATTGGAAAAAAGCACAGGTGACTCCCGTGCATAAGAAAGGAAAGAGAACTGACCCACACAATTACAGGCCAATATCGTTGACATCAGTTTCATGTAGAATTTTGGAGCATATTCTCAATTTGAATATAGTAAATTTCCTTGAAACGGAAAAGCTTCTTTCCATGAATCAGCACAGGTTTAGGAAACATCGTTCATGTGAAACTCAGCTTGCCCTTTTCTCAAATGACATCTTGTGAGCCATGGACGAAGGGCAACAGGCAGATTGTGTTTTTCTCGACTTCAAAAAGGCGTTCGACGCGGTGCCACACTGTAGACTGCTAACGAAGATACGAGCTTATGGAAGAAGTCCTCAGATTTGTGACTGCCTGGAAGACTTCCTAAGTAATAGAATGCAGTATGTTGTTCTCAACGGCGAGTGTTCATCAGACGAGTGTATCGTCAGGCGTGCCACAGGGGAGTGTGATAGGACCGCTATTATTTTCTATCTATATAAATGATCTGATGGACAGAGTAAGTTGTAATTTGTGGCTGTTTGCTGATGATGCTGTGGTGTATGGGAGGGTGTCATCTGTAACTGACTGTAATAGCATACAGGTTGACTTAGACAAAATTTCTAGTTGGTGCGAAGAATGGCAGCTAGCTCTCAATGTAGAAAATTTTAAGGTGATGCGCATGAGTAGAAAAAACAATCCTATAATGTTCGAATACAGCATTAGTAGTGAGCTTCTTGATGCTGTCGCGTCGTTCAAATATTTAGGCGTAACGTTGCAGAGCGATATGAAATGGAATGAGCATGTAAGGACAGTTGTGAGTAAGGCAGACAGCCGACTTCGGTTTATTGGGAGAATTTTGGGAAGATGTACTTCACCTATAAAGGAGACCTCGTATAAAATGCTTGTACGACCACGTCTTGAGTATTGCTCAAGTGTTTATAGGAAGACATAGAGGCGGTTCAGAGGCGAGCAGCTAGATTTGTTACCGATAGGTTCGACCAATGCGCGAGTGTCACGGAAATGCTCCGGCAACTCAATTGGGGATCGCTGGAAGAAAGATGACGTTCTTTTTGTGAATTTCGGTTAAGTAAATTTATAGGGCCAGAATTTGAAGCCGAGTGTAGTACTATCTTGCTGCCGCCTACTTACATTTCACGCAAAGATCACAAAGACAAGATAAGAGAAATTAGGGCTCGTATGGAGGCATATAGGCATTCTTTTTTTCCTCGTTCCATTTGTGAGTGGAATAGGAAAGGAAATGCCTAGTAGTGGTACAGAGTACCCTCTGCCATGCACCTTACAGTGAATTGCGGACTATGTATGTAGATGTAGATGAAATTGAAAGCAATCGTGGTTGAGATTCCGAACAAGTGTTATCTGAAGCCTCCATATAAAAGGTACCAGAAAAAAAGTCATCAAAAACTTAGTTCTTGTGGTAAAAAAGGTAAAGCAGTCCACAATCCGAAGATTGGTTTGAACACCACAGTGCTTTACTAGGCATGGTCCTGTTTGGAGGTGGTATGCCATTGCCTTCCTCTGACCTTCGAACTGACTTACCCAGCCAGTTATAGGGGGACCTACAGTTTAACGTGGGTTCCGAACCACGGTGCTATTCGGCATTTTCACATCAGCAACACTGCGAGAGGTGAAAGAAGTGGAAAGTGACAGATAAAAATCCTAGGACCTGGCGGGGATCGAATCCAGGACCTTCGGATTTGTAGTGAAGACTTGAAAAATGAAAAACCTATAACTTTTTCTTTCTGAAACAAATGCAGACATTCCTTTCGACAGTGTTGATGAGCAATACACCTTTAATACATACACAAAAATGTGCAACATGTGTTTCTAATGAAAAAGTTATCTGACAGTACAGATTTCAATATTAAACATGCCCAATTTGTCGTATCTAGATAATAATTACTTTTGATATTAAATATATTGAAGATTATAATACAGACATCAAAGCAAATGCATTATCAAAATAGGATAGTGACATCAGACAACTGGAAGACAATATTGGATTATAGTGAAGGAGGAAACTGGTAGAACCAGAGATGAAGATGAGCTCACAGCATTAAGTTGATGACACTGCAATTGAATATCTCGCAGCTGTCACTACAAATAACTACATTAATAGGAGTAAGACACTCACACCACCACTAGAAGTACTGTCCACCGTCAAATCCTTAAAATTAACAATTTCCTGTCTTTTCCTGTCTCTGATTTTAGAGATATTTTAAATTACTTGTGTAACCAATCTTATCAGTGGAACATTTACTGAATGATTGAAATATTCAGTAAAACTGCAGTCTGCTGCCCGTGTTTTTAGCATGATGTGTATGTTGGCAACTGTAAATCGATCGTTCCTGGGCTGGAGATTCGGGCGCTTCGCGCCCTCACACACTAAAAAAAAAACCCTCTTGTTTAACCTATGCCTAACGTAACTTTCACTTAAAATGATCACTGTTTCGTACAAATCACAAAATAAATAAAACATATACCTGCTCTATCGTTGACTGCTGTGGTGTTGCCAACATTTGCAGTGTATGGGCAACAGACTCTGCAGTTTAGCCAAATATGCTGAAGTTAAGCCACTGCATAAGAAAGAAGATAAAGAAATTCCATCAAACATCCATCCCATTTCACTTTCGCCTCAGTCTCAAAAATTTTAGAAAAGAATATACAGTCATCTCCTTAAACATCTGACAACTAATAAAATATTATCCATTACACAATTCTCATTTCTAAAGGGTTCTGGTGTTTAAAATGGTATCTACTCATACTGACAGTGAGAATATACTGAACTATCAGGCCTCATCCAGTAGGCAAATAATATGTGGAGTCCCCCAACATTCCATCTTGGGGCTCCTGGTTTTTCTTGTATCTGGTATATCAATTATCTTTCATCAACGTTACTGGACACGAAGTTTGTTTTATTTGCAGATAACACAAACATTGCAATAAATAATAGGGTCAAATCTAGTCTCCGATACCGCTTTGACCAATGATGTAATGTTTTACGTCATTCCGTTCGGTGCGTGGTTTCAATACCGTCACTCACTGTTTACATGGCTGAAATTTTTGGAGACACCCTAACTTTCACTTTAAAAAAAGTTATCCATAGCGTAGGCCTAAGAAGGTTAGATATAGGTTAAACAAGAATTTTTTAGTATGTGAGGTCACATAGTGCCCGAATCTCTGGTTCAGAAACACTCAATTGATTTACAGTTGTATGTTCGATATAAATATATCATTTCAGGCTGTACAACTTCGAGTGCAAGTTTTTTTAAAATTACCTAATGGTCAAAGTTGTATCGGAGACTATAGTTTATCCAAATAATAAATGAAATATAGCCTTAGAAAGGTCGGCTTATCAAATTTTCATGAACATTAATAAAGGGTTCCTAGAGAATTTGCTGTCCCTAAACTTGGAGAAAAACACTACAGTATATGCAATTTAGGACTCGAAAAATATTTACTGCCAGCATATGGATAAGTATGACAACAACGAGGGCACAATTGAAGACAATACAACCTGTCGACTTTGACCTATGACATCATATCTGAGTCTCTCAAAATACGACAAATAGATATACCAACTAGCAAAACACTACCAAAGTATACAAACATATGAGAATATCTTAATACTTATGTACCATATTGTAGATGGTAAAAAAACTTTATTATCCTCGTAAATTGCAGATTACGACAACAGAATGTATCATCAATCTCAGGTGTGTCTCTGTTAACCTATACCTAACTCAAAGAAATAGAAGTTGAATGTGCCAAATCCTTGGGATTAAAGCTTGATAATAAATTTAACTGGTAGGAGCATACCGCAGAACAGCTGAAGCACCTAAATAAGTCCCTATTTGCTATCTGAACATTGACAGACATAACAGTAAAAATAAAAAAGATAGCCTATTACACATACTTTCACTCCATGTCATACGAGATTATTTACTGGGGCAGCTCGTCAGGCCGAGCCAAAGTTTTCAGAGCCCAGAAATACGGTAAGCAATATGAATCGTTTGTGGTGTCAACTCAAGAACACCCTGCAGAGGGCTACTTAAGAAACTAGGAATACTAACTACTGCTTCCCAGTAGATTTACTCTCTAATGGAATTTGTAATTAAAACATATCTTTTTATTCAACCAATAGCTCAGTTCATGGGCTCAATACTAGAAACAAGAATAACCACATCAAAGATTTAAAGGCAATTATTTTGGCTCAGAAAGATGTTTACTACTCAGCAATACATTCTTCAGTAACATGCCAGCAGCCATTAAAAATTTAACTCACAACACAGTTCTGTTTGAAAAGCATCTAAAGGACTTTTTGGTGGCCAATTCCTTCTAATCCGTTGATGGATTCATCAGTAGAAGTGACTGACACATGTTACTGTATATAATATTGACAAATTTGAATATTGTGTTCCGTGTGACTTGTGTACCAACTACGTGCAGATATGTGTGGAAAGAATAAAAAACTTAATATCATGTGCACCTAGTATATTCAACATTTAGTACCGTATATAGTAATGTTTTCTACCCTTTAAAATATGAATATTCTTAAGATTTTGTTTTTGCTGATTGATTCGACAACAATTACGTTTGGGATCTGTGGAAAGTACATTAATACATCTGGTTTCATTTTGTAATTTTTTATTTTGTTTTCAGAAATGTTCTGCATGCAAGAGGATCTCCTCAATTTGGATGTACTGGAACGGGAAGTAGGCATACATCTAATCTACACCATTTTTCAACCAAGACGATTCTTGTTTCCTTAAAATAAAATCTTAAGGTCTGACAAAAGGTTGATTACTGATGTCTTATTAGACATGTCAATGGCTCAAATATTGGATGGTCGAAAACCATTGGGCAAATCATCAACAGACGAATGACACAAACTTCTAGAGAAAAACCACATACGAATGGTGGAAATACGTGTAAGAGGATCTATATTCTGGCTCACAAGTTACCAATAAATTTTCTTGCTTTCCCACTCACCAGATTTTCTAAGAGAAGCTGGAGAAAATACCGGTCTGTTCACGTTACCTACAGCTCCACCATCGCTGAATTTTACTGACGGTGCGGCCGAGCGTCTCATTCTATATCACTGTCTTATTAAACGCACCTGAAATGTGATAAGTGATACGACACATACTTTCGTATATTCGCAATCGAGCACAGACACAGGCTTCAAACTTGTTTTACCCGCGCATCTTTTTTACCAAAGCATTCTATGGGCAGATGCAAAGATGCAAGTATACGACAGTCACTTGCGTCTGGCAGCGGCAAAACATGAAGCCGTTCGCATGAGCGGCTTAATGCAAAGTGTCAACCTTATTTCCAATGTGTCCCCATTATTTCTGTTTGGATTCAGTAATTCTATTTGGCCTTATTCCTTTCATCAGCATAAGTTTATTTTTCTACCTGGGTTCCACTATAGAGCTATTTTTAAACGCCTTCTTCCTTTACTTTACAGGCTGTCTAGACTGTGTCATTCCACCAAGCTGTCTACTTCTTTCTTCCTTTACATACTACTGTTTCAAGAAATTCTCTAGCCACTTCTAGCAGTGTGTACCTGTACCTTTTCCATTCCTCTTCCAATGACCGTTTCAATTAATTGGTATCTTCCTCAGATAATTGTTATACATTTATGGCTGATTTACTTGTCCTGAATCTTCTCTACTCTTATCCTTTTACAAATGGACCTGACTTGCTGCACATTTGGCCTAATAATAATAATAATAATAAAAACAATTTTACTGAAGATTAAACAACGATCAGAGTCATCAAAGAACCTTCTGAAAACACGCGTGTCCCTAAATGCCTTTCTGAAATTTTGATCTTTTTTTGATATAGTGAATGACAGATCTGGTTCGCCCGCCTTCCCAATTATACCAGCGAATGTTCTTGCACTGAAAAAATGAGTTTGTGATACTAAGCCCAAACTGGCACAGAAATTCAACAGCGGCTTTCCGTTCATGCTGGCCTCCATATCGTCTCCAAGCTTACCCATAACCTTTCCACACCCTTCCGTTCGATTCCCTCTCCTAGGGTTGAAATCGCCCATCATCAAAGCACTGTCCTTGTCATTTACTCTAACAAATACGTCGCTGAGTGCATTGTAGAATCTGTCCCTTCACGCAGCGAATACACTGACAGAATTTTTGTTTTATTGCTGGATCTATCTATCCACATCAGTCGCTCATTTATGTACCTTACCGCGATTATACTAGGTTCGATTGTTTCCAGGTGTAAAGCCCTACACCCCACTGTGCTCTTCCAGCTTTGACTAATGACAGGTATTATCACATTTCACCTTTCTTCAGTCCCTTTATCCGAATGTCACTAACAGCTAAAACATCTAACCCCTTCTTACTTGCAGGCTCTGCCAGCTCTATTTCCCAGTGAAGCCACCATTGATATTAATACCTCCCCATCGTTTACCAAGTCGTATCAGGAGTCCTTGGTCTGTCAACTGGAGATGACACTCCATCACCTCCATAGGTCGAGGCATTTTGCTCTAATTGTTGCCAGTATCACATAGAAGTACATGGGAAGCATATTGCTAGTCTTATGTGCCAAGGATCCCATTGGGTTTTACCCCCAATGGTGATATAATTCAAAAATTATAACCGCTTGAAATATTTATAATTTGTAATGTTCGTCTATCTACATCTTCTCACACTTCGAGCTAAATCGCTGAGATGGTTTATTACTTAAAATTTAATAATAATTCCATTTAAATTCAGAATCAAGGTTAGGAAATGTCAGTGGTAATTCCATAGCGCGTCTATAGTGGCAATGCTCCACATTGTGTGTAGCCTGTGGCATTCCACTGTTCACCCAATTACCTTAAAGCACTATGATTTGATTAAAAATACTAATGGCTTAAATCGTTGATCATTTGCAATAGAAATTGCTGTCTCACTTGGGACTATGACTATCTCGGATTTCCCTCTTCTAACTTTTCTAACGTTAGTTTCTAGCCCTATATTTACCTAACACACTCCAGTATCTCAAAATTTCTTCCATTTAAGGATGTTAAATCATTTTAAATGCACACAAAAAGAAAATTTTATTTGTGGAAGCCAACATTCCCTGTAAGATTGTTTTCGGTAGTTCAACACAAGAAACAAAGGAAAAGAATTAAAAAAACTCAAAAGAAAACATTTATAGTCTTATGTTACACAGTGTAGGGGTGAAATAGGTAAAAGTGAATTATTGGAAGTATTGAAGTGATTTTGCTAGTGGACAGGCAGCGCAGGCAGTGGACAAATGTTTTGCAACCAGCAGTAAACAGAGAGGAGCAGGCGAAGTTACACGAAAGCAGGCCGCCGACGCATTTAGCAATCCAAGTCAAAACACAGGAACCAGGACGAGTTTATCCGAAGCAGCCTGATTAGCACATACTTGTAAACAAAGTGGTTTCAGTGATTTCGTGACCAAAGAGAAGTTACCGGTGCTACACAGTTTGCAGGTCAGCAAGCTGCAACAGAAGCATCCAGAAACCTTCGTGGACGGTATAAAACAGGCAGGAAAACGATGGACAGGCAGTCTCTGACAGTATTCGCCGAGTACCCAGCGAGTATTCGACGGACAGGCAGTATTCACCAGAAGTCAATCATTAGACGACTGGCAATACTTCGTCATGTTGCAGGGAACGCCATAGTCAACCTAGCCTTCATAGTTCTAGAAGAAGACGCCAGAAGGGCTGCGGAGGACGCAACATGCTTCTTAGCAGCAGCAGCCATCGTACACGGCAGTGGAGGAGCTGTCGTCGACGAACCATGAGAAGCCGAAACATCACGCCGAGGTGAGCACCACGACCGGCCCATATAACGTCGTCTCGAGTTCTGAATGAGCCACACTTCTGCAACCGACGCCAAGGCCCGAGTGGAGCGGCCGCCTCAGCACCTGAATCAGCACTCACCGCCACTGTTAGCGCCACGTGCAACGAACCCACATCAGGCAAGATTCACACCCAAGTAAAGATGTAGTATTGGTAACATTATGTCAACGCAGAGAAGCTGTAGAGTCTGTCAAGTAATAATTGAATATGTGTAATTTAACACGGTAACCGGTCTCCTACAGGGACAAGGGCTATGTAGAGTTAGAAGTTAAATAAATGTATTTAATTTGGACTCCTGTCTTATTCATAATCCTCTTCCCTTGAGTCAAGTGAACCCAGCCTACTAAGTTGGAATATCCTGACAAGAGCCACGGAAAAGTAAATAAAGTACACCAAATAACAAAGTGGCAGAAAACACTCTTCATTTGGTGTCAGAGAAAACTTGACTCAGGGTGATGACTGTGGATATCGCATAGGAAGTCGTGGTAATTTCATAGTGATAGTTATTAAGAGGTTTTGTTGAAGGCAATTTACCGAGCAATTTATGTATTATTTCAGTTTTTACACTAGGTTATTCACATACTACTTTTTCAAAATGGTAAAAGGGGATAGCGCAGAGGGTGCTTCTACAGAAGAGGCCATACAATCTTTAGTAGACCAAGTTGCACAATTAAGGGCCAAAAACAACCAATTAAGTAAGCAGTTAGGTGAGTATAGACAAATGGGCACAGTTCCACCCGCCATGGATTCCGCAGCGGCCACGTTAGTAACTCCGTTTTCAGGTAAACCGGGTGAGGACATTGTTTCTTTTTTTGACAATCTGGCATCTGCAGCGAAATTGGGTTATGGACGGATTATCAGCTACTCCAAAAGACAAAATTACGCTTAACAGGGGATGCGAAGGCCCATGTACTTTACCATGAGGATCTGCGTAATGCACTGACCTTTGGCGAACTGAAAAAATTGTTGTTAAAGAGATCCAAAAACAAAATATCAGTAGGTTCTTTCGCCAGCAATTGAACACAATGAGCGTGAGGCAAAGTGAGACTTTGTGGATAAATGTGAACACATATCAGTTGACAGATAATGACGAAGCAAATAGGATAATCTTACAGGAAGCGGAAAATAGAGCATTGGACACTTTCTCACGTAGAGTGAGGTAGGAATTTGCCAAAACGCTAGCGGAAGCAGTCGCTAGCACTACTGCTGTCAAAGAGGTAGACGCGTAAACTAGAGTTAGGGAACGCCGCATTATGTTTTCAGCAGGAACGAGATGTTTTCGTTGCGACACTTGAGTAGGCAGTGTACCTCTCCAGGGACCCCACCTTGACGAAGCACTGTCAGTGCGGGTGGAGAGGCTTGCACATCCGTGTGAAGCAGAGGGCTATACCGAAGGTAGAGAACCTACTGCTGGAAAGGCCTCAACTGATGGATCTGACAAAGTGTGTCCCACAACGTCCCGTCTTCCTTATCCTCTCCCAGTCCTTTCCCAATTCCTTTCTTAACCCAAGGTGTGATGCGATCCGTGCCGAGGGTGCATGGCACATGGGTGGATGTGTCTCGAACGGAGCCTCGGGGATACCAGGCGACCACCCTGAGTAAGTAGCCTTGCACCACGCGGGGTTATCGTGGTGTGGACCATATAAATCCCCAAATCTCGTGGGACTAAGATGAACACAGAGAAAGAAAGTATTTTAGAAGAATCTGAGGGGCAATCTGAGACCTCAGATCAGGATCAGGACCGATGGAGTGCACTCCTACTTCTGAATCAGGGTCTAGACCTGAGCAGAAGTGGGAACTGTAACAGAGAAGTTGGACCAGATTAGGATTAAGGACTTGTCTGGGGCTCAGAGGAAGAAACTTCTCAAGGAACAGAAGCAAAAGGAAAGAAAAGAATGGCTTCCTAAGCATAAGTGGAGGGAATCAAGAGGGCTTCAGCCCAAGACCCCCAAAAAGAATCTGCCTCAGGACAAAGGGGATACACAGACCCCCTCGACGTCAAAGACAGGTGGCAAGAGGGTTAGGGAGGAATCTAAGACTCCCTCCTCTCTGGACAAGCGTGATCCTAAAAGGCTGAGGCAGGAAATAGGGAAACAGACCCATAGTACTGCAGTCTCGGTCTTTAGAATGGCGGTTATCCAAGAAGGATACCCACTGGTGAGCATCACCTCGCAGCAGGAGGAGCTCGTGCAGATGGCCCTCTCTGAAGAGATTGGGGGGAAGTTGGTCCAGGACCCAAATTCAGAAGGGTCTATCTAGATCGCGGTGCCCTCATTTTTGTCTGCGAGGGGGGTCAGTCAGCAGTATGGCTTAAGGACAAGGTGCACATGATATCCCCGTGGAAGGATGCAAAGCTGCTGGTCAAGACAGCAACCACACTCCTGAAAACCGCAAAGGTATCAATATGGGTACTAAAGATCCTTAAGGATGTCCCTCCAAAGACTCTGTTCGAGAAAATAAGGGTTCAGAACCCAAAAGTCTCGACAGAGGATTGAAGGGCAATTAACCAAAAGGTCGTTCCGGAAGGACGAACCCTGGTGGTGGAGGTCGGAGAGAAGTCTCTGAAGGCAATGCGAGAGCAAGGCCTGAAACTGTTTTTAGGATTCTCGCAGGTCGCCGTCAGGGTAATCAAAGACCTTAAAGGCAATTATGGCAGCAAGATGGGGACTGGAAGTGCTGCAGATAAGCCTGCAGTACAGTAAAGGGGCCACTGCTGTCCTGAGCCGTCGCCTGGGGAGACAGGAGGTGGACGTGGCCCTGATACAACAACCCTATTTATACAAAGGGGGTGTATCAGGCCTCGGTGGTACTGGAGGTAAGCTGATTTATGCTAGAAATCTAAAAAACTCCAGAATATGCATTTATGTTAGAAATGGAATACCTTTCATACCAATGATGGATTTTTGTTCCAGGGACCTGGTGACCATCAGGATGCAGCAACGTGAGTAAGGTATCAAGAGGGAAATTGTTTTGGCCCCAGCATACCTTCCTTACGAAGACAGCTCTCCTCCTTCTTTGGAAGTGAGGAGACTTACAATAACCTGCCACCGGCAAGGTGACGAACTGTTGGTGGGATGTGATGCCAATGCCCACAATCTATCGTGGGGCAGCAAGGACACCAACAGTAGAGGTGAGCACCTTCTTGAATTTCTCATACCTAACAACTTGGCGATCGTGAATAGGGGTGATGAACCTACATTCAGGGATAGTAGAAGGGAAGAAGTAATTGACATAACTTTTGGTTCCATGATGATGGGAAGTTATGTCAAACAGTGGCATGTGGTCCTGGAGCCATCCTCGTCAGATCACATGTATATTAAATTCAAGGTTGAAATGGGAACCAGACAGACCATGACCTATAGGAATCCCAGGAAAACGGACTGGGAGACATATAGGAGAGACCTTGACTTCAGCCTATCAGAAATTAAAACTTCGATAAGGAATCCAGCAGAGTTTGAGGAAGTAGCAGAGGCCGTAACCTCTGCTATAGTGACATCATACCAGGATAACTGCTCAATCACCAAAAAGTGTACAAATAGGAGTGTGCCTTGGTGGAATAATAACCTGGAAATGCAAAGGAAACAGGTACAAAGACTCTTTAACCTTGCGAGGCACAAAGGACAATGGGCAAAGTATCGTGAGGCCCTTGTCAATTACAACCTTGCCATCAGATGGGCAAAGGAGGCATCCTGGAAGGTATTCTGTGTGGAAGTGGAGGGCACGGCTGCTCAAGCGACACTTCATAAAATCCTCACTTGGGTACCAACTAATCCAGGAGGAACATTGAGGAAGGAGGATGGGGAGTATACAAAGACAGCACATGAAACGCTGGAACTGCTCCTCAAGACTCACTTTCCTCATTATACTCTGGGGGATAAATCAAACCAGAATACGGTTCCTGAGAGACAACGGTTCTCAGGTATTCGCAAAGAGGACTGGGATCTGTCCAAGGAGTGTGTCGATTTCAGTAAGGTCCGATGGACGGTGGGAACATTTCAACCGTTCAAGTCACCTGGCCCCGATGGAATCTATCCAGCTCTCCTGCAACAAGCGGGAGAAAATTTTATTAGATTCCTATGCAGGTTATTCAGAGTTAGCCTAGCAGCAGGAATCATTCCTAATGCCTGGAGGGCAGTGAAGGTTGTCTTCATTCCTAAACCAGGGAGAATTGATCATACCAAGGCCAAGGATATGAGACCAATCAGCCTGTCCTCCTTCATTCTAAAGACATCAGAAAAGCTGGTTAATGTGCATGTTGGAGAAAGGAGGTTAAGTAGGGCTCCTCTACGTTCAAACCAACATGCATATCAACCAGGTAAATCATGTGAGACAGCTCTCCACCAACTTGTTGGGAAGGTGGAGAAAGCACTACACTTTTAAGAAATAGCCCTCTGTATCTTCCTGGACATTGAGGGGGCTTTTAGCAACACAACCTTCGATTCCATGGTTAGGGCAGCAGAGGTGCATGACCTAGGGACCACTATATGTAGGTGGACTAGGGCCATGCTCAGTGGAAGAAAGGTAGAGGCTACCATGATGAATGAAAAAATGGAAATCAACACCCCTAGGGGCTGCCCGCAAGGAGGAGTTCTTTCCCCTTTATTGTGGAATCTAGTGGTGAATGATCTCATTGGAGAATTAAACTCTAGGCAGTACTTTTGCCAAGGATACGCAGATGATCTTGTCATAGTAATACTTGGCAAATTTGCTGACACAGTGAAGAATATGGCACAAGGTGCATTGGACATTGTGCAAGACTGGTGCAGGAAACAGGATCTTGGGGTTAGTCCCAAGAAGCCTGTTGTACCATTCACAAGGAAACATATCCAACACTTAAGTTGGAATCTAAAGCTTTTCAATGAAGCACTACCTGTGAAGGGGACAGTAAATATCTAGGGGTTACCCTAGATGAGAAACTGACATGGACCCCTCACATTAGGAATATTTGCTCCAAGGCAAAAGGTACTTTAGTAAGTACTAGGAGAGCTTGTGGCAAAAATTGGGTCCTGAGCCCCAAGGGTATGCAATGGATATACACCACAGTGATTAGACCCAGGATCACTTATGGGGCGGTCGAATGGTGGAAGAAGGTAGAAAAGCAGGTTGCTGCTAAGGAGCTTGGTAAGGTGCAGAGATTAGCCTGCTTAGCCATAACAGGCGGAATTAGCAGCACACCAACTGCTGTGATGGAAACCATGCTGGATATGCCCCCATTACACCTTTGAGTCAAGATGCAGGCAGCGGCTGGTGCATACAGACTCAAATCTGGCAACTACTGGAACTCTTTGGGATATCCATAATCACAGACCAAAATAGTGAGTGAGGTAAATATAGGAAAGGTTGGGGAAATGCCTGCCGACTATATTATAACCCCATACTGCTTCAACAAGCCATTCAATATAACAATTGGAAGTAGGGAGCAGTGGGAGAAAATAGTTCGACACCGTACGGGGGATATTGTCTGGTTCACTGACGGGTCAAAATCAGACCAAGGTGTTGGGGCTGGGGTATATGGGGTGCAGCCAAGACTGGAGGGCGTCATCTCTCTAGGAAAACTGGCCTCAGTATTCCAGGCCGAAATCACTGCCATCAGGACATGTGTGGAGAAGAATTTGCATAGATGCTACAAAGATCGTAGCATCTATATCTATTCAGACAGCCAGGCAGCCCTGAGATCACTGGCAGCTCCTGCAACAAGGTCTAAAATTGTTGCAGAATGTCACAGGGTTCTAGTGGAGCTAGAGGAAAGCAATAGAGTAAACCTATTGTGGGTCCCTGGCCACTCGGGGATCAGTGGCAACGAACATGCCGACAGATTAGCCAGGATGGGGGCAGAGACTCCATTTATTGGACCGGAACCTGTTCTGACAATCACCAAGGCAATGATCAAATTGGAGCTACGTAACTGGCTCAGAAGACAGCACGTAGAATATTGGACCAAAGTCCATCAACAAAAACATCGCAAGGTAATGATGCCAAAGCAATGTTTTAAAAGAACCTCTGCAATCCTGGGTCTGAACAAGAGAGAGATTGGAATCATGGTTGGGTTGCAGACAGGGCATGGGAATTTCAAAAAAACACCTACATACAATGGGAATAACAGAAGAGGACCCTAAATGTAGGATCTGTGATGACTGTGATGAAACTGCATCACATCTAATCTTCGAATGCATTGCATTGAAGAGTAAAAGGCACAGAACATTTGGGACAACCAGACCCGAAGAAATTGTGTCTAATAAAGAACTGGTAAAGGGACTCCTTGCACTGTTCAAGGGCATTGGTTGGCTTTACTAGACATACAGGGAGTGATACCGCACAATAAACTCAGTTTCGGTGCGGGCAGTGGCGGGTTGGACCAACACTGTTTTGGCTTCCCTGATAAAATCAAATCAAATCAAGGGAGTGTATGTCGAAAAAATGGGATAGGAAGTCGTTAAACGACGGAGGGAACACAGGAGACGCCATCCTTGGTTCCCGTTAAAATTCCATGCGGTAATGGTGCAAACAAAGGCGGATTGCTGGTTGTAGTGGATATTAGGGGACAAGACGTTAAAGTTTTTAGTAGACACTGGGGCAAATGTATCTGTAATAAATAGTAGTTGTATAGAGAAAAGAAAGTTTGTCCCCGAGGTAAAAGTTAAGAGGTGTAGGTGGTAGTGGGGTATGATCATTGGGACACACTCCCGTAGTATTCACAATTGATGGAATTCAATTTTGTGAGGATATGGATGTTGTTTCGAGAGTAGCGGACGAGTATGAAGCAATTCTTTGGACCGCGCCTCAATCACCCCAGTCAGCAAACAGTGGAGCTAAGCGGAACATTGTTCCCGTTAGGCGACACAGCTGCGAAGGGCTTACCACTGCAAGATTTCCGTCGTACGAGGAGAAATCAATTAAACTGCAGACGATGTCCTTGAAGGTAGATTCGCGCGTACATTAGCATTAGGTACAGGGAAATTGCTCTGGATAAACGTAAATACCGACCTATCAGTGGATACACTGTGTCTTATGAAGCCATTACAGGAAAATGAGGAACTAGACGGGGCACATTGTTTTGTACGTAGAAGCATAGTGCGTTTTAGTGAAAAAGATGGGGCAAATAGAGTACCGGTACTCGTTGATAATTTTGGGGCAGAAGATAGAGAATTAAGAAAGGGAATGTTGTCAGCAACAGCGAGCGCCTTCGAAGAAGAAGATTTTATTTGGTCAGATACTGAAAATAGTCTCCAGCCAGCAGCCTATAAAACTGTGTTGCGCCAGAAACTGTCGCATTTGGAGGGAAATGATCGTAATGAAATTGAAACTGTTTTGAGTGAATTTCAGGATTTGTTTCATTCGCAAGGACCGTTGCCAGCTACAAACATTACGCAACATAAAATTCCAACCGGGAATAGTCCTCCTGTCTATAAACGACCATATCGTGTTGCACGACATCTGCAACCAATACTAGATGAATTAATTGAGCAGCAGCTGAAGGATGGAATTATTGAGCACTCAGATTCCCCATACAGTGCCAACGTGGTAATCGTGCCTAAAAATTCTCCTGATGGTACAAAGCGGTACAGATTTTGCTGCGATTACAGGCAGTTGAACAACCAATCAATTTCAGATGTCTATCCATTACCGAACATTACAGACATTTTAGACAGTCTAGATAGCAGCAACTACTTCTCCACCATAGATCTTAGGAGTGGATACCACCAGCTAGAAGTAGTGCCGGAAGACAGGCGTAAGACTACGTTTTTTACACCAGGAGGTACAAGAGTACAAGAAGATGTCATTCGGGTTAAAAAAAAAAAAAAAAAAAAAAAAAAAAAACGCGCCCACCACGTTCCAAAGATTGCTCGACGGTGTGTTAAGAGGACTGAAAATAAGAGAATGTTGTGTATATCTCGATGATATTGTCGTTTTCTCCCGGGATATTAAAGAACACGCGGCACGGTTACGAAAAGTATTTCAGAGGCTTAGGGATGCCAGGTTAACGGTAAATGGTAAATTTGGAAAAATGTAATTTCGCGTTGAAGGAGGTAACTTATTTGGGACATGTTATTAGTGGTAAAGGTGTTAAGACGGATCCATGGTTAGTATCCGCAGTTCAGTAATCCCCGACCCCACAGCGGGTTAAAGAAGTTCAGTCGTTCCTCAGGCTCACGCCATATTATAGAAAATATATAAAGGATTTTGCGGAAAAAATAGCCCGTCCACTAACGCAGTTGTTAAAGAAAGGAGCGAAATTTCAATGGACACCTCAGGGTGAAGAAGCGTTCAGGGTACTAAAGCAAAAATTAGTGACAAGTCCGATTTTGGCGTATCCAGATTATAGTAAGGAATTTGTGTTGTCAAGCGATGCAAGTGGACATTCAGTGGGGGTAGTGTTGTTGCAGGTATTTGATGGGATAGAACGGCCGTTAGTGTATGCATCTAGGCAGTTGACGCAGCAGAGAAAAACTACTCAACCACAGAGAAAGAGTTACTCAGCGTGATATACGGCATTAAGTATTTTAAATGTTATTTATATGGAAGAAAATTGAAGGTGATGACAGACCATGCAGCGCTCAAGTGGTTACTTGGATTGCGGGATCCCTCGAGTCGACTAATTTGTTGGTCTTTGTGTTTGGCAGAGATGGATTACGAGGTGATACATAAATCAGGAAGAAACACACCAATGTAGACGGATTAAGTAGGAAGATCGCGTTCGCGGAAGCAGTAGGAAGGGACGCTGAAGGATGGCGGAAGGGACAAGCAAAGGATGCAGAGACAATTCTGTTTGGAGGAGGTGTTGTACCGGAAAACGAAGTTAGGGCCTAGAATCGTCATCCCAGCGCATCTCAGACAAGAGGTGATGCAAGAGGGGCACGATCATATTCTCTCAGGGAATGGAGGTCAGAGGACGACGAAGTGGCGAGTAGCGGAGAGGTTTTGGTGGCCGACTAGGAAGCAAGACGTGAGGCAGTACGTGCGTAATTGCGTGGAATGTGCTCAAAGGGCAGACATGTGGCGTCTGAGGATTCCATTGAAGAGGCTTTCAGAGGCTTCAGTTCTATTTCAGATGTGTGGGCTTGACATCTATGGTCCATTCCATAAAACTCCGGCAGGTAATAGGTACATTCTAACAATCATTGATCATTTTTCCCGGTACTTAGTTATGGTTAGTTTGCCCAACCAGCAGGCCAGCACTGTTGCACAAGCTTTGGTAAACAACTGGATACTTAAGTTTGGAGTACCAGAAGCAATTATCACTAACCAGGGTTTGTCCTTCATGTCGGAAGTGCTGAAACAGCTATGCCACCTATTGAAAATTAAAAAGCTATGAACTACACCCCTCCACCCACAGAGCAACGGAAGGACTGAGCGCGTTCATAGAACGATTGGTAAAATTCTGGGCTATTGCATGAACGAACAGCATAACAACTGGGACTTGTATTTGGGAATGATTGACTTGAGTTACAATGCAAAAACGAATGAGTCGAGTGGGTTATCGCCCTATGAAGTGGTGTACGGAAGGAAAATGCCGTCGCCTTTCGATGTGTTGAGGAGAAAAGAAGGGAAAGCGGGCGAAACGCTGAAAGATTCTTCAAAGGTTATGAGGGGAATTTGGAAGAGAGTGCAGAGAGCAAATACCAAGGCAGTGGAGCGGCAAGAGAGGGTAGCGGAAGTATCCGAACTTCAGAGTAGGCCAGTGGGTTGTGCTATCAACCCCATATATAGGCAAAGGGAGAACTAAAATGCTGGTTGCTAATTACAGGGGGGCATATCAGGTAGTGGAAGTAACATATCCAGTCAACGTTAAGTTGCAGCTCCCAACAAGAACAACAATAGTGCTTGTAAGTGGAGTGAAACCTTTCAAATGGGCAGTAGACGTGATGACCCCACCGACAATACCGATTAGAATACAGAACGAGGGTCGGCAAATGAAAAGACAGGATAAGGTAGTGGTAGCAGCAGCGGGTACGGGGCGCTATAATTTAAGAAAACGTACAGCAGTGATGCATGGTAGAGCGCGCGCCACATAACTTGGCGGGTGAGGTCTGGATACGCAGAAGCACAGGTAGGCCTCCTACGTCACGCCACGTGACCTGCTGGCCAATAGCCGTCAGTCAGCCGCTGCGCGCGGTCGAGTGCGTGCCGTACTGTGCGCAGCGACAACTGGTTTTGGCATTCTGCGTTGTGTTTTTTCGCGAGTTATTTCGGAGCATTCAGTTGAGTAGCAACAGCAAATCTCGACCTGTATTACACAAACAGGCAAGAGAAATAGTGTTTCGCGTATATCAATTCTTTCGACGGGAGTCGGAAGCGGCTGATCACAAAGCCTCTACTTATTACCACGTTAAAAATTATTTTGTCGCATTTAAGCTAGTATTGTGTAACTTTATACTATGTGTGCTTTCCTGGCAAAGGAATTGTAACACGATTTTTGTTCTTACTTGTGCTGTTTCGTTGTGGATTTTATTTAAAGCTTGCTTTCCGGTTTCAACAGCTTTGACGATTTTGTTATGAACTCTATTAACGTTGAGTATTATTCGTTTCCTGTCTGTGCCTCGACGATCGTCTTTGCGGTGTGCGCAAGAAATCCTCATTATTTTATTGTTATTACAAGCTGAACATTCCACTGCAAAATATCTCTTTGTTTTATTTATGCACATGGGACATCTATTTTCACTTCTGAAAAAATTGTACGAAAATCGCTAGACAAAAATGTTTTACAAGAGCTTTCATTCATGGCCGATTTCGACAGTTCTTGGTTGCCATCATCTGATCTTTTTTGCATGGATTTCAGTATTTTTCATTTACCTGTACAGAATCAATTTTACAAAAAATAAATCAGGAAATGTGAAACACCTTGCTTTGATCAGTAAGCACTTGCTTGATGGGCATCAGTACGAAGACTGAAGATGTGTCGCTTGTAACGTTTTTAGATAGTCTCCTTGTCTTGTACAATGTCATACATATACAATTATTCTATCATTTCATATGATATGTCAATTAAGTCATTGATAGACTATTTTAATAACTGCTTCGAAAAATCCAGATTTCGAGATACAATTAAGGGAAAAATCTAAAATTTGTCGGTTTCTAATTTATAACTCTTTTTTGTGTTCACAAATTTACTTTGAATTCGTAATCTGTCGTGAATTTCTAATGCGGTTCTTCAGTGATAATGGATAGAGTGATCTCCCTAGAAGAACTGTGTATATAATGTACAGATATTTCGTGTTAATCGAGTGAGCGACGAAATGAATTTCTGTGCCGCTCAGAAAATTTTGCCCTGCCTTGTAAACATGTTAGGTACAAGAGAAAAAGACTCATAAATACTCGTGAATGCGCCACAGTTTTCCCAGCAATCAAACGAGCGTTGTTTTTCTGCATTACACTTTTTATACAGCCGTGTGTGTTCAAAAGTCGCAGCTTGACATTTCCTTGCGCTTGTATGCGGCCGTAACTTTAAAGCTAAGCGGCAGTCAGCAGCTGACTGCGGAATGGAACGGAGCGCAGCTAACGCACAGTCCGGCTACGCTGCGACAGCAGCTTCCCCCACCACTACACAGCTACCTGCGCAGAAGAGCCAGTCCACCCGCCAAGTTATGTGGCGCTCGCTCTAGTAGTAGTTTGTTGGGTTAAGCAAAATGATTTTTTTTTTCTTTCAGGGGATACCGCTGGGTGCGATGGAGCGGCTCGGGTTACTAATGCTCCTAGGATTAACTTATTGGATTGATGTAGGCGATGGACTACACCACCTGTATAGCGGTGTAGTATTTGCAAAAAATGGCAGGTAGCACTAACAAATCACAAGTGGACTATTGTTCTAGATTACAGTTTACGGTCGCTACGAAATGAACTAAGAATGTTTGAGATGGAGTTGGGTACATAGAAGGAGAGGATGGACAACCACACAATGTTGCGGGAAATACTGCAGGAGATGGGCACCTTGGAGTTAACGTTCCGGCAAATGAAGAATAAATTGTATCGGATGCAGGGGATAGTGCCGCATAAGGTGAAAAGGGAAAAAAGGGGATGGATTGATGTGTGGGGGGGGGGGGGGGTAAATTGCTAAAAACGGTGTTTGGGACTGCGGACAGTGATGACATTATGCAGCTCAATAATACATTACATGTGGTAGAAGAAACAGCGGAGCAGGCGAAGGCTATAGTTCATTGTCATACTACGCAGATACGGGGTTTGGAGCAGACCATTTTACATAATACAAGTACGGTTAGGAACATTACTCGGCAGTTGAGTAGATATTTATTGGAAACATCTGCCACAGTTAATAATGAGCTGCTAATAACACAAACACGTCTGGATAAAGTCGACGATGAATTATCATGGACGTTACAGTTCCTAACAGATAGGTTAATAGAAGCGGGGTTAGCGCTGGAGGAATTGCAGGAGGCCATTTATCATTCCACGTGGGGTCATTTGTCAATCACATTGTTGCCACCTTCCATGTTTCTATTATTATTGCTCAGGATTTAAAAAAAAAAAAAAAAAAAAAAAAAAAACCTCAGACCTTACAACATATATTTCCCCCGAACGAGGAGTACTTGTTGCAGTATTGCCATCTATCTGCCGTCCTTGTAGAATCAGATAGCGTTAATTTAAGATTCCGTATTTCGATTCCGGTAGATGACAAAACGGGAATGTTTGACGCATATATAGTGCATACGTTTCCGGTAAAATGAGATGAGCTAAATAAATTTGTGCAATTTAGGGTACGGGAGGTGTTGCTAATTTCGCCAAGTACGAACGCTAGCGTAGTAATGGGAACCAATGACTTAATTAATTGTGTATTTGGGCAAATAATGATTTTTCCGGCTCGTGAAATGAATTTGACTAAGGAAACTTGTGAACTACAACTGTTTTTTGGTACGGATTCATCGAATTGCGAAAAGAAATTTTACCTACATCGACCCATTTTTTTCAGTGCAGCAGCCAATTAACGTTTTCGTGCAGTGTTTTGACAAGAGAGTAGATGAGCCAGAACAACACATGGAATTAAGTGGGAGTGGATTAATAGTTAATGCGACTTTGTGTTCTCCGAAAACTGTCTTGAGCAGTTAAACCGACAACACACGCGCAATGGAAATATTCTAGACCTAATAGCCACAAACAGGCCTGACCTTATTAACGATGTCTGTGTAGAGACAGGAATTAGTGATCATGATATCGTCATAGCGTCGATGATGACCAAAGTTCATAAACCAATCAAGAAGGCTAGGAGTGTGTTTTTGTTGGGAAGAGCCGATAAGCAAATGTTACGATCGCACTTAGAAAATGAATGGGCATCGTTTAATTCCGGGACTATGGATATAGAGGAATTGTGGACTACATATAAGTGCATTGTTAATAAAGGGTTAGAGAAATATGTGCCAGTAAAGACGATTAAGGATGGAAAAGATCCACCTTGGTATAATAATAATGTTAGAAAGCTGCTGAGAAAGCAAAGGCTGTTGCACTCTCGATTCAAAAAAGAACACACAAATGATGACAGGCAAAAGCTAGTAGAAATTCGTGCGTCTATAAAAAGATCGATGTGCAAAGCATACAATAATTAATCACAGCCATACCTTAGCAAAAGATCTTTCCAAGAACCCGAAAAAATTCTGGTCCTATGTAAAATCGATAAGTGGGTCAAAGCCCACTGTCCAGTCACTTGTTGATCATTCCGGGGCAGTTATAGAAGGAAGCAAACGGAAAGCTGAAGTTCTAAATTTAACCTTTAAGAAATCTTTCACGCAGGAGGACCGCACAAATGTACCATCATTTGATCAACGTACAAATTCCGAAATGGGGGACATAGCAATAGGTATATCCGGTGTAGAGAAGCAGCTGAGAGAGCTAAATACGAGAAAGTCTGCTGGTCCGGATGGAATACCAGTTCGGTTTTACAAAGACTATTCTGCGGCGTTGGCCCCCTACTTAGCTTCCATTTATAGCGAGTCTTTAATTCAGCGCAAAGTTCCTAGTGATTGGAAAAAAGCGCAGGTGACTCCCGTGTATAAGAAAGGAAAGAGAACTGACCCATACAATTACAGGCCAATATCGTTGACATCAGTTTCATGTAGAATTTTGGAGCATATTCTCAGTTCTAATATAGTAAATTACCTTAAAACGGAAAAGCTTCTTTCCATGAATCAGCACGGGTTTAGGAAACATCGTTCATGTGAAACTCAGCTTGCCCTTTTCTCCTTTTCTCACATGACATCTTGCGAGCCATGGACGAAGGGCAACAGGCGGATTGTGTTTTTCTCGACTTCAAAAAGGCGTTCGACGCGGTGCCACACTGCAGACTGCTAACGAAGATACTAGCTTATGGAATAGGTTCACTGTTAGAACGCAGTAGGTTGTTCTCGACGGCGAGTGTTCATCAGAGACGAGTGTTTCGTCAGGCGTGCCCCAGGGGAGTGTGATAGGACCGCTATTATTTTCTATCTATATAAATGATCTGATGGACAGAGTAAGTTGTAATTTGCGGCTGTTTGCTGATGATGCTGTGGTGTATTGGAGGGTGTCGTCTGTAACTGACTGTAATAGCATACAGGATGACTTAGACAAAATTTCTGGTTGGTGCGAAGATTGGCAGCTAGCTCTCAATGTGGAAAAATGTAAGCTGATACGCATGAGTAGAAAAAACAATCCCATAATGTTCGAATACAGCATTAGTAGTGAGCTTCTTGATGCTGTCGCGTCGTTCAAATATCTAGGCGTAACATTGCAGAGCGATATGAAATGGAACGAGCATGTAAGGACAGTTGTGAGTAAGGCAGACAGCCGACTTCGGTTTATTGGGAGAATTTTGGGAAGATTTACTTCACCTGTGAAGGAGACCGCGTATAAAACGCTTGTACGACCACGTCTTGAGTATTGCTCAAGTGTTTGGGACCCACGGCAGATCAGTTTAAAGGAAGACATAGAGGCGGTTCAGAGACGAGCAGCTAGATTTGTTATCGGTAGGTTCGACCAATGTGCGAGTGTCACGGAAATGCTCCGGCAACTCAATTGGGGATCGCTGGAAGAAAGACGACGTTCTTTTCGTGAATTTCTGTTGAGTAAATTTAGAGGGCCGGAATTTGAAGCTGAGTGTAGTACAATCTTGCTGCCGCCTACTTACATTTCGCGTAAAGATCACAAAGGCAAGATAAGAGAAATTAGGGCTCGTACGGAGGCATATAGGCATTCTTTTTTTCCTCGTTCAATTTGGGAGTGGAATTGGAAAGGAAATGCCTAGTAGTGGTACAGTGTACCCTCCGCCACGCACTTTACGGTGAATTGCGGAGTATGTATGTAGATGTAGATTACGGGAATAAATTTTACCCTACCTCCAACTAAGTCACGACAGATAGAAGTCAATAGCTAATATCCAATTGTATTATGGCCAGATAAAGGAATGTGAAATTTACCGCCACAGAATCTTTCGTTCTTAAATCAGTCACTAGACCCGTCGATCTTAGAGTCCTTAGACTCATTTATCAGTGCCCAACAACATAGGATTACTCCAAATACGATAGTACAGCATTTACTGCAGCTTAGGCAGCAACGGAAGCAAAATATAGTATGGATTGGTTCTGGTGTTTCAGGATTAGGTTTAACAGTAGCATTCCTTTGCAGTGTGCTCTTGTACTACAAATGGATGAAAAGAAGGATGATACACACTTTGTGTGTACATCAGTTACCCATGGACTGGTTAAGGAGATCTAGAACATTGTCACTTGAATTGTAATTATAATTAATTGTATAGTATGCAGGTAGCAGTTACTGAGGAATGTCATTCTGTACATAGAATTCAATGGAGGTAGCGTAAGGATTATAACGATTGAAAATGTTACTGATTTAAAAAAAATCCAAATTAATTCTCATAACACCAATATTGTAATATGTGAACCTTCTACACAAGAGCTTCCCAATGGCTAGCTCTGTTCCCTGATGCCACAACACGAATATATATCAATCTTTGATGGGGAGTAAACAAAGTTACGCACCCGGGAATTATGTTGTTACTTTAAGAGGTAAATTTCTGTTATAGAAATTTATTTAAAAGAAAATCAGAAGAGCTCTACAACCGAATGTTATCTGTCGAGTTATCATACGTGAGGCAACCTGACTTTTCATGGCAGTTTTGAGAAACATTGCACAATGTAAAATAGTTTGAATTTGTTGTTTAAAATCATGCACAACTTATCTTTAGTTTTTATGATTATTAATTTAATGTTGCCAGATACTAGAGGCTACTGGCAACTGTTTATGAATTTTATTTATCTTTACTTTGTGGTACTTGTTAGCCACAAATGATATCAAAGACTACAGGTGATTGATCTTGTAGATTGGATTTAAAACAAATAAAATTACTTGGAGAATCACGTGGAAGACATATTCTCTTTTACAGGATCTAGTAAAAAGTTACTGGGAGGTGGAGGTTATCTTACTCTACTACAGGAAATAGTTTAAACTGTTAATTCAATATATTCTTTTAAGGTTTTGGTACAAAACTAAGATGGGCACAATCTTTTAGTATGTCAAAACTTATCTATAAACCGCTCTCAGCTGGTGTGTCCAATTCAGGTCTGTTTGAGGTCACATTGCACAACACTGGTACAAAACTAATATTTCCACAACGTACTTCAGAGGAGCATAGGCTTTGCTATACCTCTGATGATAAACTGTTAGATTAATTTTTGAAACAACAGTGACGGCTGCATTACAAAACTAAGAAGGGCTCCGTGGCCATAAGTGTTAGCCATCAGGCAACTGGGCCTTGACGTGACTGACTATATTTCGCGTCGCCCTGCTCATTCGGCAGCGCGCGCCAAAGTCCTTATTTAAAAGAGAGTCTACTCTGCTGAAGGCACAGCGACTCTTTGGCGTGATGGAGGAGGGTGGATTCCTGTCCTCTTACAACATAACTACCTTACATCTGTGCAAATGGACTCGCTATCCCATGTCACCAGCGTGCGCACAATTGAAGGAAATACAGTCGCTAGTGAGCGAGCAGTCTAACATAACAGCGTCACTATGTATTTGAAACAGGAGCAACTGAGTTGAATCGAGATTGATGTACCAGAGGTCGTACAGCACGACATTGTCATCAAGGTGTTCATGAGGTGTGTGGGGAATCGGTATTGTCATATAGAACATTGGCACATTGGGTAAAAACCTTCAATGAAGGTCGGCAAACTGTAGCAGACATGCATCGGGCATGTCGTCCTAGTGTCTCTGAAGATGAAGTGTATAATGTTGCCGCGTTAGTGGGCAGTGATCGACGCCAGACGATTCATGAGCTCGCTCAAGAAACCCGATTAGCTGACATGACTGTGGTTCCTATCCTGAAGGAACGTCTGAGCCAGCGAAAAATTGCATCAGGATGGCTTCCACATGAATTTACGGAAATGCGGAAATGGATACGTTACGACACTTCACAGACGCACTTGAGCACAATGAACGCCAAGGAGTGGCTTTCTTACACCATATATTAACAATGGATGAGACATGGCTTAAATTGTACAAACCGAAACCTGAATGCCAATCCAACGAATGGCGTCATTATAGGTCGCAGCGGAAGTTGAAAGAGCATCAGACCCCAAGTACAGCGAGAGTTATAGTGACTCTCATGTATGACTGTGATAGCCTTATAGTAACGATTGTGGCGGCGGCAGAGCGGCCGAGCGCATTGAGGCGCTATGCCGTTCTCCATTGGGGGTTCGAATGCCACGCAGGCGTAGATGTTTGTGCCGTCTTTAGTATAAGGTAGTTCATAAGTAGTTTGTAAGTTTAGGGACTGATGACCTCGCAGTTAAGTCCCATAAGCTTTTCGAACATTCTGTAAGGTGCCCGCCTACTTGAAATGAGCACTCACCCATTCCCAACTGCTCCCCATGTATGCACCTCGTGTAATTGATTGCAGATGGTCATTGCTGGACGGAAACTTCGCCGTAATATCAGTTAAGGGAATATTCGCTGGACGTGGCGGTGGGGGAGCGAGGGTGAGCATGGGGAGCCCGCGTGCTGCTCTCGGCCACAGCCGCCTTTGATAGAACTCGACAGGAGACTTGACAGCATTCACTCAATGGACGCAGTATGTCAACTATCGTTGGTGAGATGGATTGCTCACATAAACACACGCCGCAGCCCAAATGTCAGCGAGACAGGTGAACGACCTGACACAGAGCATGACCCTGAGGAGATCTATTTGCAGGCGGTGAGAGGGGGAATAGCGCCTTCTCCATGTACCACTCCGTGTAAGACATGGAGGGAGCGATCTCGGACACCCATAGCCAATCACTGTCGGTGATTGGTGCAGACAGCTTTGTGAGGGACGTTTTCATAGTTTTCGAGCCAGCTAGCGCCGGAGAGCCGCTGGCGAAGACAGTTGTCTGACGAATCTCTCCTAGGGCAGTCACTTAGGCGACTACTCTGGAGATTTTGCTTGAGCAGTGCTTCGTTTTGTTTGTGCGTTTAGATCCTGATAGTCAACTGAGGTCGTGTCCAGAAACTCTCTGATCACTTCTGATTAATATCGAGATCTGCCGACGAGCAGGCAAAGCCAAATACCTCTTACCATTTCGTGGCTAGTTGGTTTTTTTATTAGATGCCTAGCCAGTATAGTAAGCTTTTGTGTCTCATTCACTTGAATGGAGTCGTAATTCAGCTTTCGCATATTTGCATATTGTGTGGAGGAATATTTGGAGAATCGTCTCTCCAATTCACTTGTTCACAATCGCAGTGAACAAGCAGTATGCAGCTTCCTTATTGCTCAAGCGCCGCACAGGCACTGGCTGATGTCTTGGCAAGTGACACTAGGAACTCGTACGAGTTAGGAAAACACCGATAGCGTTGTGCGCGATACTCCACAATTTATTTCGCGTCCTTTCCAGTCACCGACGGCAGTCCACCTCAACGGCTGCTGCGGCGCTCAACACAGCGTATGGTAACGTACATTTGCGCACTGGCATTGTAACCATTTCGTTGGCTGTTTCCCCTGCATCAAGATAGGCCGATCTCACCGTCCAGCAGTGATCATCACTATCAAATTTATACGCTCTCCAGTTCAGTGAGAGTAGCAATTATGGACACCATCAGTATCGAAGTTTTGCCAATTGCATCGCAGTAGTACCATTTTTTTGGTCATCAGTATATGCTTTCCCTTGTACCTTATTATGATAGGATTATTACAATTTTGAATCCCTTTGTGCAATGTGCCACTTGCTTAATTCAATAAATGAATTTGGCTTGAGCCTCTGTTTATATTTCATCTTTCTCCATCAGACTTAAGATTTATCTGTTTGTTTGTTTTTTAAATTGTTTGTATGTATCTTAACTTTTGAGCTAGAAGCTGTTGGCCATTTGCCACCTTAAAGACGCTCACTATTTTTTTTAATAGGAATTACACCTCCTGTGTTACGAAGCAACGACTCAGGGATCATAATTTTATTGTCGTGCTTCCTCTCAGTATCAAACAGATCCCTCGAAGCATTTGTTTATGAGTGAGGTGTATTTCATTTGGCGACCTTGTAACCGGATTTTCGAACTTTGCACGCTTCTGATGCGCACTCAGTATTGTGTAACTATTGTTCAATAGGTGCCAGAGCCATAAACCTTAGATATAGCCAACACTGATCGTGAATATTTTGTAGTTCGCCTGTCATTTACCAATTGTATTCATTTTCAGCTCTCTCGTCGATGGGTCTGTGATTTCCATATCACTTTTGTGTCATAAACAACGTTGAAATTTTGTTTGCCTCTTTTCTGTACTGTTTTGTTTTTTAGAGGGGATAACTGAATTATTGTTTGATTCTGTATAGAATTGTAGCTTGGATTTAAGATTTCCTACGTAACCACGTTGCACAGGTTCATTTTTTGTTTGTTTGTTTGTTTGTACCAATAGTGTGCCATCAGTTACACGAACGTATTTACCGGGCTAATAACGGTAGAATTTTCCGTGTGTATGTGTGTTTCCGTCACATGCTGACGCGAAGCAAAGCACGCGCAATCGGTCAAATGACAGAGCTAGAAGCTGTAGCAAACATGCAATTGTCTCAAAAATGTTCAAATGTTTGTAGAGCTTATGGGACTTAACTTACAAACTACTTATGAACTAGCTAATACTAAGGACGGCACAAATATCCATGCCCAAGGGGGGATTCGAACCACCGCGGACGGCTGCAACAGTCTCAGACCTGTCAGCCGAAACAGGAACTTGAGAGCGAGATAGAATTAGGACAGAATCAAGTCATGAGACCTCATAGATAGACTTCACACCCGAGCAGTCAGTACGATTCAGTTACTAATAGCGATCGGAGATCTCATACTAGTAATTGGAACAAGAATGCGGAACTTGTTAGATCGCGAACCCATAAGAGACTGAGATATTCACGGCGCAAGGTGCACAGTGATGGAGGTTAGGAAAGCTCGTCAGGGCGACGGCCCAGAGAGGAGCAATCCCGTGCTTCCACAACTGCAGGAGAGATTACAGGGGACGATCCTTTCGGTTTGCTCTTGATGCTCATAAAAGCGATGGCGGAGCAGACGAAAGAAGGCATTACAACTATCAGGGAGGAAATAGACAGCAGCAAATAATCTTTGCGTGAGGAAATAGCGAGTACCAAGGAGTCTTTGCGTGAGGAAATAGAAAGTAGCAAGGAATCTCTGTGTGAAGAAATAGACAGCACAAAGGCGTCCGTAAACAGCACCAAAGAAATGATGCTGAGAGAGATCGAAGAGGTCCGATCGAGCATAGTAGGAATCGGAGAAATTGCCGCCAAAGCAAACAGCTTGCAGGGAAGCCCAAACTCGATTCTACGCGCGCTAGAATCGAGGCACTGAGTGCACGAAAAATAGCTACAACAGCAGTGACGAACGCTCGCAAAGCAAAGGCGGAAATCACTGTCGTTAAGAAAGTGGTTAGTAATTTAACCAAACAGGGACGACAGGCATTCACTCAGAGCAAGCAGTCCATTCCGAAAGATGTTGAATTACAAGTCAAACGCCAGGTTGAAGAACTTGCACAAAAATATAACGTACTCAGTTGACAGTGATAGTAACCGCGAACGGTATCGCGTGATAGCGATACTCTCCGATCAGGGGACACAGTGATTCGTCATGAGAACATCACGCATGGCAATCAAACGAATTGCACCAGACTGAGGCGGACGGAAGCGCTGCTTCAGACTGATAGTAATTCGATACAAGGACATCCGGAGGAACGTTCAACGAGAACGACAACCGAAAGAGGAAACAGCTGGCCGAGAGAGACGTGTAGTGATATGTTTGACTACAAACACTTTCTTTCCGTTCAGCGTTTCCAGGCGTGTAAGGAGAACCATAAATCGCTGCACCCAAAAGTGTGGATTGCGCAATTCTACAGAACAATTCCACCCACCTGGCCGCTTGCGTACAGGCTTGAATTTATCTCTGGATACTTAGAGGGTAATGTAGCTGAGCATATGTGAAGGGTGGCTGACACCTGTGACTCATACGAGGAATTCAAGCAGGCATTCCTCAATACGTACTGGTCAAACACCGCACAGGAGAGAATAAGGAAGGAAATCGTTAACACAAACGAGCCTGAACTTCTAAGTGCAATAATCTGCTGAAATTCTTTGACGCATTCTATGCAAAAAAAAAAAAAAAAAAAAAACTACAGGAAAACAGGTATCTTGATCGCCCGTACACAGGCCAGGAAATTATGCGCCACTGCATCACTAAATTCAGACAAGCAGGGTAAATAAGCGGGAAGGTGCTCGGAGTCGTTGGAAACGCTCCGAAGCACTCTCGCTGACTTGGATTACACCAACGAAATCAGAAGCCGACGTGAGAAGCGCGAGAGAAATAGCGACGATAACCACCAAGGGAAGAGAGAGCATGACAACAGGGGAAGGTGCAATTACGGTGAAAATGACCGTTTTTTACAAAGGCAAAGGACAAAAGAACGGCAATAACCAAAACTGGGGAAACTCGAATGTTTCAAATGTTTGTATAGATTATGGGACTTAACTATGGGGTCATCAGTCCCTAAACTTACAAACTACTTATGAAACTAACTAATACTAAGGACGGCACAAATATCCATGCCCGAGGGGGGATTCGAACCCCCGACCGTAGTGGCCGTGCAGACCGTGACTGGAGCGCCTCAGTCCAATGCACCTCGTCCAATGCACCATCGGGCTTCAACGCCAACAGCAATTGGAGAGACCAAAATGAGAATAGGAACTGGCAAGCACCCTCCACTGCACGGCCAGTGGAAATTGTAGAGATCCGCGCCCCTAACCCCGTGAACAATGTAGCGCCGGGAAAGCTCAGAAATTGACGGGTTGCCTCGACGACACAGGTCCCCACTTTTACCGCCGATTCTCTTGGAACGGACCGCATAAGTCGTCTCGAATATGAAGACTTAAAAGAGATGCTCCAACAGGAGAAGGAAACCCCACAACGGACAGATGTACACCCGATTCTGTGGGTCACAATAGACGACACTCCGCTAACTGCCATAATTGATAGCAGAAGCAAAATTACCGCAATCACTGAAGACGCATACAAACGTTGTATGGCGAAGCGTGATTGGCGCACATTTACTATGCGCAAGACCAAAGTGAAGGCAGCGGTTGCAGGCAAGCACATCGAGGTTTCTATGCAGACACGAATGGCGCTCTACTGCCAAGGGCACGAGACAGAAATTAATCTTCTTGTGGTCCCTTCCCTGTTCATCGACCTAATTATAGGAATGGATGCAATTACCCAACACCAAGCAGTTACTGATATTGGAAGGGGCGAGCTAGTCCTCCAAAAAGATGGAAGGATAAAGATTATATTTGCAGAACAGGCTATAGATGCGCAAATACCTGTGCAGTGTTTGAGGTTCGCACGGTGCACATTAGAAATCAAGGCAAATGAGGAGTCACCTCGTGATTTCCCGTCCCAATACGTCATGCAGAAAGTGGTGCGCATAATAAAAGATCGAGTCGCAACCATATAAGATGTGTCTGTTCCAATCAAGGAACAGCTGACTGATGTACCAAAAAACGAGAGCAATACGTAATTTCGAGTAGGCATTTCGGGTCCGGGACCATCGAGAATTCTTTGTGTACCCATACCCTATTCCTGGACTGACGACAGATAAATACAGTCATAAGCCAGAAATGGACCAACCGGAACGTTTGGAGAAACTAATCCAAAAATTTCACGGGGTCAAGATCTTTATGTCGTTGGATCTCAGATCCAGCTTCTGGCACATCACACTCCACCCAGCCTGCAGACAATACTCTGCTTTCCTGGAGTTTGGGCACTGCTACCAATTTAAGCGCCTACCCTTCGGCCTTAACGTGTCCACTGCCACATTTATCCGAGTACTAAACAGTATTCTCTCGGAAAACACGAAACGGCGCATAACTAGCTATGTGGATGACCTGCTGATAGCTGAACCCACATGGGAAGAACATAATACTGTGTTAGGGGAGCTCCTTGACACGTTCCGCAACTGTGGGCTCACAGTCAACATCACCATGTCCCGCATAGGCACACCAGAGGTCAAAATCCTTGGGCACATAATAACAGGGGAAGGTATTGCACCCGATCCAGAGAAGTTGGAAGCACTGAAACAATTTGCAAGACCAACCACGAAGAGAGCGCTTAGAGGTTTTTTTTAGTAATAATTAATTTTTTAACACTTCATTCACTTAGACAAACTATCAACACCCGTCCTCTGTAGACTAACGGGAAAGAAAACCCCATGGCTGTGGAATGAGGAAGCAGAGGAAGAATTTCAGGTGCTTAAAGATGCGGTAATTAATGCCCCACTATTATCGCATCCTAATATGGCAGAGGATTTTTGCATGGCGACCGACAGCTCCTACACCGGACTTGGCGTCATGATCTTCCAGGAATACATAGAAGGGAACAATAAAGTACAAAAAACGATCGCATTCGGAACCAGGGTGCACACCAAATGCGAGAGAAACTACTCGGCAACGGAATTAGAGGCCCTAGCAGTCGTTCGGGCCTTTGAGAAATTCAGATTCTTCCTTTACAGGAGGAGAACTCGAGTATACACAGACCACAAGGCCCTCAAGTTCCTAATGACGGCGAGGCTGAGGAAAAAACTTTTGACTCGGTGGGCGTTAGTT
Organism: Locusta migratoria; assembly: GCA_026315105.1. Taxonomy (NCBI): domain Eukaryota; kingdom Metazoa; phylum Arthropoda; class Insecta; order Orthoptera; family Acrididae; genus Locusta; species Locusta migratoria. The sequence continues at coordinate 307,402,546 of CM048746.1, forward strand.
CTCCAAAGGTATGATTTCACAATCATTCACGTTCCCGGCAAGACCAGTGTCATTGCCGACGTCGTCTCAAGGTCGCCTATAGGTTGCGAGAAGGAGGAAGTACTGCCAGCAGAAGAGGAACACTTTTCCGCCGGCCGCGGTGCCCGAGGGGACTAAGGTGCGCCAGTCACATTCTGCACGGCCACTACGGTCGGGGGTTCGAATCCCGCGTCGGGCATGGATATTTGTGCCGTCCTTAGTATAAAGTAGTTGATAAGTAGTTTGTAAGTTTAGGGACTGATGACCCCATAGTTAAGTCCCATAAGCTATACAAACATTTAAACATTTTGAACATTTTGAACACTTTTCCCTCTTCTATATGAAGCAGGTCCTCTTCGAAAACTACCTAACAGCGACACTTACAAACATGGCTAGGGAGCAGGACAAGGAACCTGAGCTACGAGCCATTAAAGATAAATGGAGGGGACGACAGGATCCAGCCATCCGACAGTTTTATAGCGTGAGGAAAGGCATCCTTTTCTATAATAGTGGAAACCAGGATGAGTCATGGAGACTATTTATTCTGGATGAACTTATTTAACAAGTTAATCTGGAACACACATTTGAGGTATGCACACTTCGGGACGCGGAAATGCTTCCTGAAGCTACGGACTGTGTGCTATTTCAAGAACATGGAGAAAAGGATAGTCTTTTTAGCCATCGAACTGACGTCTAAGTATGTGACCCTTATGCCCCTGCGTAAAGCAACTGGTCTGACCGTCATTAGGGCATTAAAATAAGACTTTCTGAGAGAGGTTGGGCATGTCGAGAACATTTTCTCCAACAATGGCCCACAGTTTCGATCAGCAGTGTGGAAATCGACATTACAGCGCCACCGCATAAACCCCATCTTTGCTTCTGTCAGACACCCGCAGTCAACTCTGGCAGAACGAGTTATGAAGGACCTGGGAAATCTCTGACGCATCTTGGGACGTCTTTTTGAGATACTTCCAATAAGTCATTAATGAGTTACCCCATGGCGTGACCAAGATGGCTCACATCCCTGTTGTGAAACACGTATGCCCAAAGTACCTAATGGAAGAAGTGGTGCAGTATCCACCCAGCAAAAGGTCTTTGTCTAGGAGGGCAATTGTTGATTTGGCGCTGAGGAGACTAAGAGCTGCTGGCCAGAAGCGGAAGGAAAAGTGGGACCAAAGACTCCGAACCAAGGCCTTCCAGGTCGGCGATAGGGTCTTACTGAAGAATTTCTGTCTTCGAACCGACAGAAGAACCCAGGGCATAAAATAACATGTTAACTGGGCGTCACTTGTGTCGCCCAGTGCTGAGATTTTGTCACCCAGTGACCATGGGTGGTGCCGGCAATTCATTTTTATTGAATGACATATGAAATGTACTGGGAATTAAAAAATAACATCTTGTATATCTTTTAGAGCATAGGTTCCCAACGTTTTCAGTCTTGTTACCCCTATGACCCACTAGGGAAACTCCTTCACCCCCCGCCAAATAAATTAATAAATAAATAAATAAAAATTAAAAAAAAAACGCCCATTAAAATATTATCAAAGAAAGCAATACATGAAAACACTACCAATCTTTGTTAATCATAATACACTACATAAGACACATATCTTTTACACTTTCGATGCAGCAATGAAACAATTATATTCAATGAAAAGGTGGGTACTGTTTACCAGTCGCAAGTTTTCTAATGTTTGGTTTTGTTTTGCTGAAGGGGCTTCTCAGGTCATTTTCCACATTGAGGACCAAGGTCATAATTCTGAAATTCCATTTTGAATGTGCCATCTTCGAGCAATCAGAAGGATTCTACTTTGGCTGAAACATCTTTGAAAATTTCCTCTTCAACAGAAAATGGTTTCAATATCCAAGTGTTGACGTGCTGATTATCCATAGTTGAGGAATATTGCTTAATTGAGTTTATAACTGCAGACGGGTAATAAATAACGGAAGTTTAAAACACGATTGTTTTATTTTCCTAGCCTACTCATTCATCACACAGTTGCTTAAACATCGATAGATCTCCGACTTGAACCCTGCGTTGGTAAAGTTTCAGTTTACGGACGAAACTTGGAATTTTATCCTGCGCTGTCAATATGTTAGTCCTATTTTCTTGCAATGAAATACTCGGACTTAATTTCACTGAAAAAGTCAGCAAGATACGTCAACATTTCGACAGTTTCTTCTTTTAATTTTGAGTAAAATCTACTCTTTTTGTGTTCCTTGCTTTTCCAGGAAATGGGCAGAAAGAAGCAACACTGAAGTGATGTGTTTTTGCTTTGCGAAGTAAAATAAATAGTGCTAATAGAGGAAAATCCAGTGGCCTATGGGTACGAATGAAAGAGTACTTAGGGAGAGACTTACTTTGTATTTGACCTATCCATGTCAGAATGAGCAGTCATTGAAGTTCAGCACTGAAGACAAATTTCAAAGCCGTGGGAACGTTTTATAGGGCATCAGCTTTACGGTTTGAAGAACTTGGAGAGCTGGCTGAGTTAACCAAGAAAACTGTCTACCACTTTCCAGCACACTTTGATGTAAAATTCGTAGAACATCTCAACAATTAGCCAAAGCAGTTTGGAACAACCTTCCATTAATGCAACAGCATTGGAGTAATGTTATTGGAAAGCCTGATTCCTCAGACGTTGAAAAAGCTTCAGCACGTGGGTTTCTACGTTTGTGGGAGACAGGTGGCGAACAACAGCGACTTACCAATCTTATGCTAGATCTTCTGAAACGTCTGGAAAAACTGCAAAAAGATTGTCAGAGGTCATTTGTTACAATCCCTGATATTGAAGTATCAAAAAAAATATTTGTTGATTCATTATCTTTGATGGAAGAAGACTGTTATCCTGAAGAAAAGTTGAAAAGAGAAGGTGCAAGAGAACTTGAAAGTGACGAATCAGATACTGAAGATTTTCCTAGAAGACTTCAAGTAAACCGATTTGTTTCAACAAAGCGACACTGGCCTGCAGCGATAAGAGAGGTTGTAATGAGCTGCAAAGAGTTTATGTTAAAGCGGCTTCCCAAAGACCAGAAGGAAATCTGCAGTAGGATTAATAGATTATTAGATTCTAAAAATCCTATTGAGTTTGTGAACGTAGACGTTGCAGGCTTCTTTGGTAGAGATAAAGTATCAGATTTTACTGATGACGTTGTAGGGTTGTTTCCAGCAGAAAAACTCCCTGCTTCATCTAGTATGACATCATCTACTGGAAAGCTGTACCACTTTTTGAAAGTATCTCAACTTCATTCGATCCTAAGGAAGTTGGTGCAGTCGTATAATTCTCTGACACTGCACAGTGCAGGTCCTGAAAGAGCAGTGTCACTTCATACGACTTTAAAATCAAATAAACAATCTGGCCTGTCACGAGAAGCTCTCAACTTTTTTCATCAAAATATTTTTAAACCCAGTAATTTCAATATCCTTTAAAATTTTGTTGTAGGGCTATTTTAAAATATTTCTTGAAAATTGTTTCTTGTGTGCATTAAAACATTTATAAAAACGGCAAAAGAATTGTTTTTGCCTACAATCTTACAAGTGAAGGTATAAAATTACTGTTCAATACTTTTTGAAAGAAAACTGTTACATTAGAACTTACGTTCTTTAAAGACTTTTTAGCACCAGCATCTCATGACTCATTTTCTTCAGAATTAAGTACTTTTCTTAGATAGTTTAAAATTGTAATTGTGTTTCTTTCCCGTTGATGTACAGAATTCTCTAGATCAAAAATACAACTTGAGGAACCATAACGTAATATGAGTTTTAAGACAAATAATGATTAATTAACTTTTACAGAAAGTGCACAGGAAGGTATTTTAAGTAATCATAATACTGATAAAATGAACATTAACAAGAGCAAAACAAAAATAATGGAATCCGGTCTTAGAAAATCAGGCGATGCTGAAGGAATTAGATTAGGTAACGAAACAATGAAGGTGGTAGATGAGTTTTGTTATTTGGATAGTAAAATAACATGCGATGGTTGCAGTACAGAGGATATAAAATGCAGAATGGCAATGGGAAGAAAAGCATTTTTGAAAATGGGAAATTTGCTAATATAGAATATTAATTTAAGTGTAAGGAAGTCTTTTCTGAAGGCATTTTGTGTGGAGTTTTGCCTTGTACAGAAGTGAAACACGGACGATTAGCAGTGCGGACAGGTAGAGAATAGAGGCTTTTGAAATGTGATGCTACAGAAGAATTCTAAAGATTATGTGGGTAGATCGCATAACTAATGATGAGGTACTGAACAGAATTGGTGAGAAAAGAAATTTTTGGCATACCCTGACCAAAAGAAGGGATCGCTTGGTAGGACACATTCTTAGACATCGAGGAATCGTAAATTTAGCATTGTAGGGAAGTGTGTGGGGTAAAAATCGCAGGAGACCAAGAGACGCGTATAGTAAACAGATTCAAGTGGATGTGGGTTGCCATTCTTATGAGGAGAAGAAAAGGCTTGCTCAGGATAGAGTAGGGTGGAGAGTTGCATCAAACCAGTCTCCGGACTGAAGACCATAACAACAACAACAACAGTACTGATATTAGTTTAATTTAATACTATTTTCATTTAATAGCCATATCAAGTTAAAGTGAACTTATAACAGGTACTGTATTCTATTTAACTACTTAACAAATAAAAGACAACAAAAACAATTGAAAGATTGTTTAACAAAATTAGGAGACATAAATGATTTCTTCAAAGTACAAATTTAGTATTGTTCCACAAACATTTTAATTTATCATTAGAAACATATATGAATAAAAATCTATGAAGGAAAAATTAAGCAGTTTTGATTTTAATAAAAAAAGGCTTCAAAATACGGTTTTAGGCATCAATATTTTGAAATTTTTCCGGGAGAGAGCCCTCGGAATCCTCGGATCATCCTTCCAATGTCGCCCAGTGAAAATCCCTTAAAATATGTTCTGGAAGAACCTGTGCCATAAATTTTACTCAGCGTATGTGGGGCCGCTGCGAATCAGGAGAATAGCACACTTCAATGTGGCGAACCTGGAAACAATTAAAACGGGCAAATCACTTGGGGTACACCTGACTTGCCACCTCAAGCCCTTTGTAGAATAAGGTGTCTGTTTCATGTTTTTATTGTGCACTAGTTGTAAGTGTAGCACAAGGATAATTTTAAGGTATTTCTTTTTGTATGTTGTTAGAGTAGCATTCTTTGCACACATTTTTTTAAAAATTAGTTTCGTGTTGTGTCTTTTAGGAAGGTTGTGTAATAACGACCGGTAGCTTGTCAGGATCACTTATGGTTTCTTCTCCCTCCACCTCCCATTATGATCAGTCTCCTAATTTTTTGTGCACCTTGCAGGTTTACTGTTCGTGACTCTAACCAGGCTGTCCAACAATACTGACTTGCCTTCTGGTCTCACTCTGTTTCTCTCTGGATTCGCCGTGTATCTGGACCCATAGCGCGCACCCAGATGTTTTGTATATGTGTACTAAGACCAACGCCAGTGATGCGGTGTTGTCCTTAAGCTGCTGTATCACTGGTGTTTGTTATGAGGTATTGCAGGCCGTCGCGGGTGAGCAATGAGGCACTGTGTCACAGGTATTGTAGAAAGAGGAGAAGAGCCGCATCAGGAAGCACAAGAAGAGGACACAGCCGACGGGCTGGTCACTAATCTCTCTGCTTAGCTTGATTACAGGGAAACGAACAGAAAAGACCAGCAGTCGCACAGTGAGACCACAGGAGAGCCAAGATCTGCATTAAATGCAAATCTAAAAATAAGGGTACCCTACATCTTAGAAAAATTATTAGTGGCGCCAAGAGTCTGCAATATTCAAGCAAGCGCTGCCATCTGCTGCCAGCAGACGCTATAATGTAATAATGTGTATATGTATGATTATACTTATACTTATGGCCTGTCACATTCTATAAAAATCAGGAATTACTTTTTATTTTAGATCGTCATGGCGTTAAAAATAATATCCGGATTTTTTTTTAGGAATAGTTTTTTATGGGATCCTATTAATACTTTTGCTATTGATAAAGCTATTTGTTATTATTGTTTATTCATATTTTTAGACATAATTGTAAAGGTAATCCCCTTTTTTGTAAAGTTATTTATTATTTATTCATTTTTTAGATCACTGTAAAGTCATTCCTCTCTTTAAAGCAATTTGTTGCTTATTCTTTTTTTCCCTTTGTATAGTGTATGTAACAGCTTGTAAATGTATTGGATGGCCACAACCAAAGACTAAAGTAAGGTACTCTTGAGTACTGTGCAGAGCCTAACATGATGGGGCAACATGACAACGGGGTCTTCGCGGCTGATGAGTTTGGGCAGCGGTCAGCTGGCACCCACAGGCACCTGGCCAGCCGCTTCCCCCTTCCCCTCCAGGGCGAGCAGTGAAAGTGGTGCTGGCCAACTCTTAAGCCGGGGCCAAGGGCAATGGCCGGGCCTCCACCTCAAAACAGTGGATGGAAGGGTGCGGTCAGAGGGCCGACACGTCACTTGCTGGCGCACTCTTCAAGACCAGCTACATTCACTAGGCCGGTGCGCACGTGTCAGACGAGACGGCGGCACATGACTGGGGCCGGCCGCAACTCGATGGGTGCAAGACACAATGCTGTGTGCCCTCTCCACACTGCTGGGCACCGTGGCTCCGAGGGAGTAAGGCACTACCAATACTGGCCCCACGTTGCACTATGAATGACCAGTGGGTGCCCAGAGCCGCCCGCGAGAAGAACTCCCGCCGCTGCTCTCTCACTCGTGGCATAGCCGAGAGCCAGACCACCTGCCATGAGCAAGCACCTGCAGGCGCACAATTGTGCCACTCATATGCTGCCATAAGTCACTTTTGGCATGGCCGATATCCAGACAATGAATCAGGTGATTTCACAAGTGGGGACACTTCAGAAGCCCTGTAAATATAACCTCCTCTCATTAAAGATGTTTCAGACTCATGTACCCTGCATGAACAACGAGCTCCATCGTGACCCAGCCATCTGCCCTCTCAATAAACACCAAATGCCCTAGCTCAATTCATGCCCCATGTCCTAAACACGTGTAACTGCGATGTGAAGTGAGTGTCAAACGCACCCATTCAGACTGAAAAGCATTGTGAGCCACCAAAATTGTTTATTTTTGTAATATTTTTCTTCAGGGACACATTCTTTTTAGAAAAAAAATTATGATATATTTTTATGTCCTAACTTGTTTTATGTTGTTTGTCAGTGAACTTTCTTTTAAAGAATTAAGAATTAAAAGGCAAGAATGAACTTTTGTTTTCTTCAGGCTTCAATTAATTTTTTTGTCATGTAATGTCGATGTTTTCTTTTATTTTTTTATTTTGACTTAAATTATGTTGTTATTGTTATAGGCACTTCATTAATCCTCATACTGAAAGAGTGCACTTCATACTGTATTCCTACTAGTTTTTAAGACTATTCTTTTCCTAACAGTCTAATGTGCATAGGTATAGATATTCTTTATTAATTTTATCATTATTTGGTACCCTAATCTAGCAATAGCTTTATATCTGTTCCCCTCTCACATTTTTCATTTCATGTCTAACTTTCCTCTCCAATCTTCGTACATGTCTTGTGAATGAATGTGATCTGTTGTGAAAATGGAAGCAACTCTGTCATTAATGTGCATGAGATCAGGAATGAATCACAAGGTAGAGCCTGTGTTAAACGCCCGTATTATATGTCAAAGAAGGCTTACTTTTCAGTAAATGTGCTCTGATCTTAATGAGCGCTTGTATGATTGAGCACTGTGTGCTTCACAGTTTATTGCATTTAAATAACTTAGGTCGCTGCCGGGTAATGCCCCCCCCTCCCCCCCACAAGAGCAGCAACGGACAAACATGAGATTAGGTCATAAATTGTAAAATTGCTTAGATTTGACATACAGTGATATGAATGTTGTGTGGATGTGATGAAATACCATCTAAACCTAGTACAGTGAAGCCATAACTGATCACAAATTGCGATTTATTTCATTAAAATGAACGCTGTAATGTCGTCAAAAAATATATAATTGTGTACAAGTCGAGGCTGGGCTCCTGACGACATTTAATTGTGTCTCTATACTTCATGGTTTGTTCTCCTTGATGCAGGAATACAGTACTGTGGCTGTGAGCATTACAGAACAAATAGGCTGCGATAACAGGAAAGAGGCGAACGGAGATTTGTGTGTGGTGGGAGACGTGCAGGGAAGAGTCCGCTGCATTCGGGTTGGTCACTGTGTCCTCGGAGTCAGAGTGGTCAACGCGTCTGCCTAGTAAGCAGGAGATCCCAGGTTCGAATCCCGGCCGGGCATAAGTTTTCATTCGCCGCACTTTGGTATTGCATCTAAACCTAATACAGTGAAGCCATAACGGATCGCAAATTGCGATTTATTTCATTAAAATGAACTCTGTAACGTCGTCCAATATATATATTAAATTGTTTGTATGTATCGTAACTTTAGAGCAACAAGCTATTGGCCATCTGCCACCTTAAAGACGCTCACTATTTTGTTTATAGGAAATACACCTCATGTGTTACGAAGCTACGACTCAGGAATCATAATTTTCTTGTCGTGCTTCCTCTCAATATCAAACACATCCCCCCAAGCATTTGTTTATGAGTGAGGTGTATTTCAATTCGAACATTTGAATCCTAACGATTCCGTTCTCCACAGCAGACCATCAATGCACAGTATTACCGTTCGTTTTTAGAACATCACCTGCGACCAGCTTTGTGAAAGAAGTGGCAACACTTTCTGCTCTACCAACCCATCATTTTGCTCAAGAAAGAGCAGGTACATACAGCACAAGCTATGGGTGCTCTCTTCGATCATTGGGAGTGGTAAGTACTGTACCATCCACCATACTCGCCAGAATTAAGTCCTTGTGACTTTGACTTGATTCTGAATATGAAGGAACCACTCCTTCACATTCGCTCCAGAACTCTTCCAGAGATTCGATAGCTAGTAGAGTGCGCCATTGACGCCATCAACTGAACAGGTCCTGCTAGTGGTATACTATGCCTTCCACATTGCTAGGAATGGGTTCTGTAGACGATTGTGACTACTTTGAACGACAGTAACAGGCGCAAACATGTAACGCTTTTGTATTGGTTGTGAATAAATAGTTGCCACTATTTAAGTTTCAACCCTTGCAGATATATGAGTGTATGTGTGTGTGTGTGTGTGTGTGTATGTGTGTGTGTGTGTTTGTGTATACTGGAATGGGGATGTATATGGCCATATTTCTGTAACCTTGGTAGTCCATTGTAATTTTACATTCACTGTTTTAAGCAGCTAATGCTTTCTGGTGACTAACATTACCTGAATACAGTCTGCTATAGACATAATATACAACAAATGTGGCCTCCATCGCAAAGGATCACAGTAGCATAACCAGACTGCTGTTATATAGACCTTGTGTGCGATAAGTTGAGAATTTGGGTACGACAGGAAGCATGCCTGGATAGCCTAATTGACAGTTATGTTGCAAAGGTGGCTGAGTGAGGATGTTGGTTACCTGCCAAGCATGGCGAGTGCTTGATGATGGAGCTATTCTAATGTAAGTATTGGTTACAATATTAACAGCAGTCATTGACTAGATGTTCTATGTTAAATTTCGTTTCCTGTTTGATTATGAGCATGTTAAAGTGTATGAGACTGCAGACTGGTCATTTAATGATATTGGTTTTGTGGCGATGTGACCACTAATTGACTGAACCTTATGTATCATATATTTATGACTGCCCTTCTTTGGGAGTCTTCACTTCCCAAGTGGCGCCGTCCACATTGAAATTTAATCTGGACTTGGAATTGTCTGAAGGAATAATTAAGGGTATAAGTTCTCTGTATATGGTGTTTATCTGGGGACAGGACCCCTTTATTCACATAGTGTTGACTCCATGTCCATCTTTTTCCATTTCTTCGTGAGTGCAAGTGAAATTCGGAACTTTTGCGCCGTTTTTCCGCCGAAATAAGACGGACCTTTGTTGAATGTCCACCGGCTATAATGACCACGCCACTTCGACTACCACCAGGGTTTCATCTTGCATCTTTCCCTACGACACAATGAACTGATTTTTTCAATTCATTGAGCATTTCATCCTTGCCTTCACTACACAGACTTTCTAAAGGCATGTGCTCCTCACCAAGAACCATGTGTGCTGTAAGGTACTTAATGACTCTAGGCTTGTGACTTCCAGTGTTATTTTCTGTGCCTCCCCTGCATTTAGTGCAAATGGTTTACCAAACTACCGCCCATGAGCTACTAATGTGCAAAATGTCTTTCAGATTTGCAAAATTTGAACAATAGACCTTTGAACAATAGACCTCTCCATGCATGTTAGGTTATCAATTTTCTGACCAAATAGTCGGTCAACAGCCCACAAATTCTTCGCCCCACTCCCTGCCTCAGGACTCACTCAAACCATGCCTCCTCATGATGCATGTCACATTTCACCTCACACTACTACTTGCTTCCGCGCCTACTGACATTTCGGTTGTGACTAACAGATCTGTTCATACACTTTGTTTGACAAATGGCCCTCCCATCTCAAACCAGACGTACCGACTTTGCTTGGAGAAACATGTTGTTGTCAAACAACAGGTGGCTGAAATTTTGGAGGCTGGTGTCATTGAATCCTCTTCTAGTAATTGGTCATCGTCTATTCACTTTGTGGACAAGAAAGATGGCACTTGCCATATATGCTGCGACTATCACAGACACAACGCTAGAACTATTATGAACAATTCCTCTCCGGGGGACACCACCTTGACGAAGCACTGTCCATGCGGGTGGAGAGGCTTGAACATCTGTGGGAAGCTGAGGGCTACACCGAAGAAAGAGAACCTACTGCTGGAAAGACCTAAGCTGATCGATGAGACTAAGAGTGTCCCACAACGTCCCGTCTTCCTTATCCTCTCCCAGTCCTTTCCCATTTCCCTTCCCAACCCAAGGTGTGATGCAATCCATGCCGAGGGGTGCGTGGCACATGGGTGGATGTGTCTCGAACTGAACCTCAGGGATACCGGGCGACCTCCCTGAGTAAGTAGCCTTGCACCGCGCGGGGTTATCGTGGTGTGGACCATATAAATCACCAAATCTCGTGGGACCAAGATGAACACGGAGAAAACAATTATTTTAAAAGAATCCGAGGGGCAATCTGAGACCTCAGATACTCAGACGTCGGGATCAGGACCGATGGAGTGCACTCCTACTTCTCAGTCAGGGTCTAGACCTGAGCAAGAAGTGGGAACTGTAACAGAGAAGTTGGACCAGATTAGGATTAAGGCCTTGTCTGGGGCTCAGAGGAGGAAACTTCTCAAGGAACAGAAGCAAAAGGAAGGAAAATAATGGCTTCCTAAACATAAGTGGAGGGAATCAAAGGGCTTGAGCCCAAGACCCCCAAAATGAAACTACCTCAGGTCAAAGGGGATACACAGACCCCCCTCGACATCAAAGACAGGTGGCAAGAGGGTTAGGGAGGAATCTAAGACTCCCTCCACTCTGGACAAGCGTGATCCTAAAAGGCTGAGGCAGGAAATAGGGAAACAACCCTATAGTACTGCAGTCTTGGTCTTTAGAATGGCGGTTGTCCAAGAAGGATACCCACTGGTAAGCATCACCTCGCAGCAGGAGGAGCTCGTGCAGATGGCCCTCTTTGAAGATATTGGGGGGGGGGACGCTGGTCCAGGACCCAAATTCAGGAGGGTCTATCTAGATCGCGGTGCCCTCATTTTTGTCTGCAAGGGGGAGCACTCAGCAGAATGGCTTAAGTACAAGATGCCCATGATATCCCCGTGGGAGGATGCGAAGCTGCTGGTCAAGACAGCAGCCGAACTCCTGAAGACCGCAAAGGTATCAATATGGGCACCAAAGATCCTTCAGGTTGTCTCTCCAAAACGTCTGTTCGAGAAAATAAGGGTCCAGAACCCAAAAGCCTCGCCAGAGGATTGGAGAGTAATTAACCAAAAGGTCTTTCCGGAAGGACGAACCCTGGTGGTGGAGGTCGAAGAGAAGTCCCTGAAGGCATTGCGAGAGCAAGGCCTGAAACTGTTTTTAGGGTTCTCACAGGTCGGCGTCAGGGTAATCAAAGACCTTAAAGGCAATAATGGCAGCAAGATGGGGACTGGAAGTGCTGCAGATAAACCTGCAGCACAGTAAAGGGGCCACTGCTGCCCTGAGCCGTCGCCTGGGGAGACAGGAGGTGGACGTGGCCCTGATACAACAACCCTATTTAAACAAAGGGGGTGTATCGGGCCTCGGTGGTACTGGAGGTAAGCTGATTTATGCCAGAAATCTAAAAAACTCCAGAACATGCATTTATGTTAGAAATGGAATACCTTTCATACCAGTGATGGATTTTTGTTCCATGGACGTGATGACCATCAGAATGCAGCAACGTGAGGAAGGTATCACGAGGGAAATTGTTTTGGCCTCAGCATACCTTCCTTATGAAGACAGCTCTCCTCTTCCTTTGTAAGTGAGGAGACTGACGGAAGCCTGCCATCGGCAAGGTGACGAACTGGTGGTGGCATGTGATGCCACTGCCCACAATCTATCTAGACCTGAGCAAGAAGTGGGAACTGTAACAGAGGATTTGGACCAGACTAGGATTAAGGCCTTGTCTGGGGCTCAGAGGAGGAAACTTCTCAAGGAACAGAAGCAAAAGGAAGGAAAAGAATGGCTTCCTAAACATAAGTGGAGGGAATCAAAGGGCTTGAGCCCAAGACCCCCAAAATTAAACTGCCTCAGGTCGAAGGGGATACACAGACCCCCCTCGACATCAAAGACAGGTGGCAATAGGGTTAGGGAGGAATCTAAGACTCCCTCCACTCTGGACAAGCGTGATCCTAAAAGGCTGAGGCAGTAGAGGTGAGCACCTTCTTGAATTTCTCCTATCTAATAACTTGGAGATCCTTAATAGTGGTGATGAACCTACATTCAGGAATAGTAGAAGGGAAGAAGTAATTGACACAACCTTTAGTTCCATGATGATGGGAAGTTATGTCAAACAGTGGCATGTGGTCCTGGAGCCATCCTCATCATATCACATGTATATTAAATTCAATGTTGAAATGGGAACCAGACAGACCATGACCTATAGGAATCCCAGGAAAACGGACTGGGAGACATATAGGAGAGACCTTGACTTCAGCCTATCAGAAATTAAAACTTCGATAAGGAATCCAGCAGAGTTTGAGGAAGTAGCAGAGGCCGTAACCTCTGCTATAGTGACATCATACCAGGATAACTGCTCAATCACCAAAAAGTGTACAAATAGGAGTGTGCCTTGGTGGAATAATAACCTGGAAATGCAAAGGAAACAGGTACAAAGACTCTTTAACCTTGCGAGGCACAAAGGACAATGGGCAAAGTATCGTGAGGCCCTTGTCAATTACAACCTTGCCATTAGATGGGCAAAGGAGGCATCCTGGAAGGTATTCTGTGAGGAAGTGGAGGTCACGGCTGCTCAAGCGACACTTCATAAAATCCTCACTTGGGTACCAACTAATCCAGGAGGAACATTGAGGAAGGAGGATGGGGAGTATACAAAGACAGCACATGAAACGCTGGAACTGCTCCTCAAGACTCACTTTCCTCAATATACTCTGGGGGAGAACAGACCAGAATGCGATTCCAGAGAGACAACGGTTCTCAGGTATTCGCAAAGATGACTGGGATTTGGCCAAGGAGTGTGTCGATCTCAGTAAGGTCTGATGGGCGGTGGGAACATTTCAACCGTTCAAGTCACCTGGCCCCGATGGAATCTATCCAGCTGCAACAAGCGGGAGAAAATCTTATTAGATTCCTATGCAGGTTATTCAGGGTTAGCCTAGCAGCAGGAATCATTCCCAATGCCTGGAGGGCAGTGAAGGTTGTCTTCATTCCTAAACCAGGGAGAATTGATCATACCAAGGCCAAGGATATGATACCTATCAGCCTGTCCTCCTTTATTCTTAAGACATTGGAAAAGCTCGTTAATGTGCATGTTAGAGAAAGGAGATTAAGTAGGGCTCCTCTACATTCAAACCAACATGCATATCAGCCAGGTAAATCATGTGAGACAGCTCTCCACCAACTCGTTGGGAAGGTAGAGGAAGCACTACACTTTCAGGAAATAGCCCTCTGTATCTTCCTGGACATCGAGGGGGCTTTTAGCAACACGACCTTCGATTCCATGGTTAGGGCAGCAGAGGTGCATGACCTAGGGACCACTATATGTAGGTCGACTAGGGCCATGCTCAGTGGAAGAAACGTAGAAGCTAACATGACGAATGAAAAATGGTAATCAACACCCCTGGGGGTTGCCCACAAGGAGGAGTTCTTTCCCCTTTATTGTGGAATTTAGTGGTGAATGATCTCATTGGAGAATTAAACTCTAGACAGTACTTTTGCCAAGGATGATCTTGTCATAGTAATACTTGGCGAATTTGCTGACACAGTAAAGAATATGGCACAAGGTGCGTTGGACATTGTGCAAGACTGGTGCAGAAAACAGGATATGGGGGTTGGTCCTAAGAAGCCTGTTGTTGTACCATTCACAAAGAAGCATACACAACATTCAAGTTGGAATCTAAAGCTTTTCAATGAAGTGCTACCTGTGAAGGGTACAGTAAAATATCTAGGGGTTATCCTAGATGAGAAACTGACATGGACCCCTCACATAAGGAATATTTGCTCCAAGGCAAAAGGTACTCTTGTGAGTACCAGGAGAGCTTGTGGCAAAAATTGGGGCTTGAGCCCCAAGGGTATGCAATGGATATACACCACAGTGATTAGACCCAGAATCACATATGGGGCGGTCGTATGGTGGAAGAAGGTAGAAAAGCAGATTGCTGCTAAGGAGCTTGTTAAGGTGCAGAGATTAGCCTGCTTAGCCATAACAGGCGGAATTAGCAGCACACCAACAGCTGGGATGGAAACCATGCTGGATATGCTCCCATTACACCTTTGGGTCAAGATAGAGGCAGCGTCTGGGGCATACAGACTCAAATCTGGCAACAACTGGAACTCTTCGGGATATCCAGAATCACACACTATAATAGTGAGTGAGGAAAGGTTGGGGAAATACCAGCCGACTATATTAAAACCCCATACTGCTTCAACAAGCCTTTCAATATAACAATTGGAAGTAGGGAGCAGTGGGAGAAAATAGTTCGACACCGTACAGGGGATATTGTCTGGTTCACCGACGGATCAAAATCAGACCGAGGTGTTGGGACCAGGGTATGTGGGGTGCAGCCAAGACTGGAGGGCGTCATCTCTCTAGGAAAACTGGCCTCAGTATTCCAGGCCGAAATCACTGCCATCAGGGCGTGTGTGGAGGAGAATTTGCGTAGGTGCTACAAAGATCGTAGCATCTATATCTATTCAGACAGCCAGGCAGCCCTGAGATCACTGGCAGCTCCTACAACAAGGTCTAAAATTGTTGCATAATGTCACAGGGTTCTGGTGGATCTAGGGGAAAGCAATAGAGTAAACTTATTGTGGGTCCCTGGCCACTCGGGGATCTGTGTCAACGAACATGCCGACAGATTAGCCAGGATCGGGGCAGAGACTCCATTTATTGGACCGGAACCTGTCCTGACAATCACCAAGACAATGATCAAATTGGAGCTACGTAACTGGCTCAGAAGACAGCACGTAGAATATTGGACCAAAGTCCATCAACAAAAAAATGGCAAGGTAATGATGCCAAAGCCATGTTTTAAGAGAAGCTTTGCAATCCTGGGTCTGAACAGGAGAGAGATTAGACTCATGGTTGGATTGCTGACAGGCCATGGGAATTTCAAAGAACACCTATGTACAATGGGAATAACAGAAGAGGACCCTAAATGTAGGCTCTGTGATGATGGTGATGAAACTGCATCACATCGAATATTCGAATGCATTGCATTGGAGAATAAAAGGCACAGAATATTTGGGACAAACAGACCCGAAGAAATTGTGTCTAATAAAGAACTGGTAAAGGGACTCCTTGCACTGTTCAAGGGCATTGGTTGGCTTTACCAGATATACAGGGAGTGATACCGCACAATAAACTTAGTTTCGGTGCGGGCAGTGGCGGGTTGGACCAAGACTATTTTGGCTTCCCTGGAATAATCAAATCAATTATGAACAATTACCCTCTTCCAAACATTGCTGATTTCACGAAGGTGCAAAAGTGTTTTCTTTAGTGGACTGTAAATGTGCGTATCATCAAATCTCGATGGCCACTGAGGATGTTGAAAAAACTGCTATCACGACTTCCATTGGTTTGTTTACTACAGTTTCATAGCATTCAGAATAAAAAATTAGACACAGGCATGGCAGTGGTTCATCAGTGAGATTCATCTTCCGGGTGCCGAACTTCTTCATCACGACTGACACAGCCATAGGGGCGGTCCTCAGCCTGGCTGTTAACGGTGACACTTCTCCTCTGCAATTCTTCTAAAAAAAAGGCCCAATAAAGCCCAAAACAAATACTCCGCTTTTGATACAGAACTGCTGGCCGTCTACGAGGCCATTAGGCACTTATGCTTTACAATTGATGGTCGACTTTTATATGTCGTCACCAACCACAAACTACTTGCAGCTGCAATCCTTAACTCTCTGGTGAATCCTCCTCCCCATCAGTTCCACAAATTCGATTTTATTTCACAATTCACCACTGACTTGCATTATATCAAGAGCACTGACAATGTTGTAGCTGATTTCCTGTCCTGCACTGATGCAGTCTCCTCACTACTGGAACTCTCTAATCTGGCCACACTTGAAACTGCAGATGGAGGCACCATGCAACTCATAAATGATGTCAGTTCCTCCCTCAAACCTATACACATCACCTTCTCAGGCACGTCAGGCGAGATCTGATGCAATGAATCGACTGGCAAACTATGCCCCATCATACCTTATTGCTTTCAACGTGAGTTTTCGACAAGATACACAGTTTGGCACATCCTGGCATCCAAGTCTTTATCAGGATGGTCGCTGACCACTTTGTCTGGCGAGACATGAATAGGGATTGTCAGGCCTGGGCACATGGCTGTATTCCCTGTCAGCAGAGCAAAGCCACAATGCCTCCCCCCGGCTCTTTTTCTGTCCTTTTGTTCCTGTTGGCCATTTTGAGCATGTACATATCGATCTGCTCAGTCCACTTCCACCTGTCAATGGCTTTCGCTATATCCTAATTGCCATCAGCCACACCACTCGCTGGGTCGAAGTCACTCCCCTCCTCAATGTCGTCACATTGGAAACTGCAGGTGCTCAGGAATTCTAAGGCTGGTCTTTAATAGAGCACAACACTTTACACTTAGAAACCGTTTATTGCAAACACTATTGTACACTCACTACAGACTGACTCCTTCTTGAAGTGCTCCACTATTTATAAGTAGAAAGAATTTTCTTTAACTTACAGATACATCAAACATCAGAAACATGTAGAACATTCTAGAAATAGTAAATGCAAAGAAAAAAAAATTTCTGTCCATCGCAGGATTTGAACTGGGGACCACAATAACAGTGATACGCGACACTAACCACCGCACCACATGTTCTGTTGGAAGACTCACGGCATTGCTCCTCTTTCCAGGGACCTGCTGTTAGGTACCCTTTGAAGCCATATGCAGTGACCTGGATCTTTTTTCTGTTGTTTCCTCATAATCACTAAACGTTGTGTTTCCAATCTTCTGTCTGCTTCTGCTGCTGCCAGTAGAGGAACTGTCATTGTCAACATGCGAGAAATCGACAACACCCAAATTATTTCCCTTCACATGTCTGTTATTCACTATAGACTGCCTGCATTTTTTATTAAACTTTTTAAAGATTCTGTTAGATCGTGGCATCGCGTCACCAAAAATACACTTCACACATTCTGCGAAAAAGAAAAGTATCCAAATCAAAACAAACCATTCCAGAAGGCACAGCTGCGGACAATATGCTATTCAGTGATTGCATACTTACAAGGGCCCTACATACGATGCTATTTATTGGACCAATTCGTTGGTCACCTGATAAATTTGGCGGTTTTAGGTACTACCCGACCAACTTTCCTTGTCGGTCGGTTGGTTGTGCATGACCACCCGATCTCCGATTCCCCCACCACTTCACCTGACAAATTGTTCACATTTATTGTTCCAGCATGTATTACTGTATATAGTGGTGCCACATGTTGTGTAAAGTAAAGTAAACCAGGATCGTATTGGTATGGTGACCACGGAATAGGTTTTACTTTTTTGTAATGTCTGGTATCCATGCACTGATGCAGTAAATTTTCTAAAAGTGCTCAATTATGGAACTTGACAACCTGTTTTGTGAAACTAAATGTACATTCATGTGCGAATGACATGTTTCTCAGGCATGTCTGAAATTTAAGTTAGCCTATGTGGCACATGGATATGGACTTTTCAACAGAAAACGTAACTGTGGATTACAAATAGTTGATGTCAATTTAATGTCCTTAAGTTATCCTCCACAAATGAAAATGATCAAGCAGACACGTATTTAGCTAAAAGGAATAATATAAATGTGAATTGTATTGTACTCGTTTCACTGACAGTAACTAAAGTTGTTTTTTAATGTTTATGGCTGATTACCGCACTCGGAAATCGGCACATATTCGGTTATAAACAGCCAACTGTTTGTGAAAAGGCAGAATTTAAATGTCACTTGCAGATTTCAGCTGCAGTGATTTAAACTTTCTTCTTGAGTTCTTACCTTAATAGAAATTCGGAAATTGCAACATATTCCAAAATAGATCGCCAGCAGCGTCGTTGTGAGAAGGAAGAATGTAAACATCATTCTTTTCAGTCGCACAAATTTAACCTGTACTGTTAGATTCCTTCGTAACGAGACACTTGGATGTCGCAAAGTATTCGGGGGAAAAACCCTGCAGAATACTGTATAGCATACTTGTAATTCATTAAGATTATGTTCCCAGATTCTCATACGAAAGAAAAAAATATTTCAGTTCTCACAGGACTCGAACCAAAAAAGTTTCTTATTGCAGATTACAACCTAACACATCTAACCACAAGCCCAGGTCTTGCTTTCAGTTTCATCGTTATTGCACCACTGACAGATATTTGTTCTTGTCACATTTAATGAACTATGGTGAAGCGTGTGTGATAAATCTTCAATGTACTATCGCCTTAAAATGGTATATTGTCAAGACTTGCATTTCACATTTCGTCTGCAAAGCAGAGACCGCAGACACTACTGCTCCAAGTGACCACGGAGATAATTCAACGGAACTTCCGGCGGCACTCTCTGTATTTAGCGTCCACTTGAAATTAATCCTGAGATTCAATAAAAGGCTTTGTTTTAATGAAGATGGCATGCTTACGATTTCAACTTGCAGAGAAATGAATCCTAAAAGCTACAAGTAACTTGCAGAAGCTTCTTGCACACTGAAACTCGGATATTAGCAGCAAGTCATTTGTGCAATATATTGCAATGGCTGCAAGTCCACTAGGGTGACATGTTTAGAAAAGCAAGTATTTCGGTAAGTTTCTACCAGTAAGTAAATTGCTGCCATAACTTTCTAGTGTAAACTCATCATACTACGATCAACCAATGAGATTTTAACCTCCTTGGATGGAGATCACTAGCTTGGATACAACCAGCCAACGAGCTTCAAAACTCCTTGCAACGAACGCCGCCTATCACGGCCT
The DNA here is from genome assembly GCA_026315105.1 of Locusta migratoria. Lineage (NCBI taxonomy): Eukaryota > Metazoa > Arthropoda > Insecta > Orthoptera > Acrididae > Locusta > Locusta migratoria. Next base: position 307,422,191 of record CM048746.1, read on the forward strand.
CCTATGCAACCGCAACTCGAGCGAAAAGCGGGATTGACTCTTGAATCGACTTTATCTGAGCAGATCGACAGCATACGTTTCGATATTATTAACAATAGCAGTATCGATTATTTAATACCGCACAAATTTTTGAAAATGTGAAGGGAGAGTGCGTTTGACTTTGGTGTAAATAAACGCGGTTACGAAGTACATATTATGTGTCGACACAGACGTCTTCATCAACAGCAAAATACACAACGTACTGAGGAACATGAATCACGAAATGATCAAGCAACTTGCTTGGTGAGCTTTCTTTAGATTATTTTAAATATTTAGAGCTTGAATGGTGAAGCTAATTGTAAAGTCATCATGTTGGTTGTGGACATATTAGCGTTTAATGGTTAAATTATTAATTTGGGTTAAAATCAATTTTATATTATTATTTTTGTAATGTCAGAATAGTTATTTTTGAAGCTTAGAGGCTTCTTGTGCGGACAGTCTACGAACCACCTGTGGTATACAGACGATTGTGTTGTGTTTATGGCGAGTTCAAATCTATCTGTTTTATATTGGTACTATTATTTCATCATGGACTTGCCATAGTTTAATAAGGTTTTGCCGATGCGCTGGAGTATCGTTGTGGAGACTTAAACATTTTCTGTCAGTTAATAGCCTAGTGCCCAAGGACTTTTATTTTTAGTATGTCTATCTTTAGCTTATTTTGTACGGTAAATTTCCCACTAGGATTGTAGGATGTATGATCGAATGTTATCAATAAATTCACTCATCCCTCCCAAGTCAAACCCATTTTTCCATCTCCATTTACTACAGTAAAGCAGCACAACAGTGAGTCTGTCTGTCTGTGTGTGTGAAATAAGGCTACAGGATGAACACTGGGAAGAAATTTACAAAATATTAAACAAATACTGAACAAAAATTTAGATACTGCTTGTACTTAAACAAGACAGCTGTAAACGAGTCGCAGGTCATGAAAGGGAAGCAGTTTCTGGGAAGGGCTTTAAGAGAGGGTTCTAGACTTATCCCAGCAGTGTTCAGTCTGTTACCTGAGCAAGCGCTAGTGAAAAACAAGGAGAGATTTGGAAATGGTGTTGAAGTTCAGAGCGAATAAATAAGAACTTTCGGTTTGCTAATTACATTGTAATTCTTTCGGTGATGATAAAGAACATAGAAGAGCAGCTGAACAAAGTGGACTGTGTCCTAAATGATGGCTATAAGATGAACATTAATACCGTAAGAACAAAATAAGGTTAAATAGATTAGGAAACAAAACAGTAAAATTATCTGATGAGTATTATTATTTGCGCAGGAAAATAACTTCCTGTAGCTCGATTAGAGAAGATATACAATGCAAAATGACAATGGGAAGAAAATAATTTGTGAGGAAGGGAAATTTGTTAATAGGCCCTATCAAATATTAATTTTGTGTATAACCACTTTCTTTGAAGGCATTCAGCTGGAGGAAGCTTTTGAAATATGGTTCTACAGAAAAAGCCCTCACGGGCACAAAGTGGGGCATTGCTCCTTGCTGTATTGATGAAATCTTTATTCTTAGTTTCTTTTATTGTTTTTTTCTGTTTAACAACAAATAAGTTTGTTAATGTTGCTTCCTTTGTGTTGCCTAGTCCTCTTTGGAGTGAGTGCTCCATTATCGCAAATATTTTTAAAATAAAGTCCTGAAATTATACATTGACAATCACTTGATTCTGAAGATACAGTACAATCCGTCAACTTTCTACAGGTTTGTGGCATTGGTGACCTTGGTGCGATTGATTCAGACAGTAAAAAGTTAAACATCAATGAGAATTTGAGCCGGCCTCAGTGGCCGAGGGGACTGCGACACATCAGTCACTGTCTGCACGACCATTACCATCAGGGATTCAAATCCCGCCTCGGGCATGGATATTTATGCCGTCCTTAGTGTTAGCAGTTCATAATTAGTTTGTAAGTTTAGCAACCGATGATCCTGTAGTTAAGTCACATAAGCTATGCAAACAATTGAACATTTTTTGAGAATTTGATTCTGTGGAAGTGACGGATTATACCGCTTTGTCTCACCTCACAGTATGACTGCATACATTTCGGCAATGGATACAACCCGGCTTGATGGTTGCTGCAAGTTGAAGTAAGTTTCCTTTGTGCTCGAGTGGCAACAGATGCCATAAATTGGTGCTGGTGGTCAGCAACTCGACTGCTTCACAGGTACGTGTACGCCAGGTGCTCGCTCAAGAGGATATCAGAGACAGAAAACCTTCACAGTATCTCTGGTACATGAGAAGTAAGATACAATATGAGAGTTTAGCTTTGAAGTAACTTCGACAGTAACTCATTCTGTTTGACAATCTCTTCAGGAAAGTAGATGCAGTAAGCAAACAATTGTGAGAGTTACTTTCATAACAGTACAACAGAGGGCGATTCCACAACAGATCTAGGAGCCATTCTTCAAAAGACACAATGTCGCACAAAAGCTTAAACAATGGTATGATGTGTTGGTACCACTGACTGTTTGGAGAACGAGCACACAAATTATGTAATATGCTGTGTGCCTACACTAGGGGCAAGTGACAAGCAGCCCGATCATCATTATGGTAATTGTTCACCATCCATCCATAACTTCATTATTGACCACAAGAGTGGACACAAGTTTTTCATAACTGTAGACTGGGATACCACCCGTCTGCTTTGACCCATGACGTCATCAAGATGTCGGAAAACTAGTATACGGGATATCTTAATACTTCTGTATTGTACATGGAAATAATATGTAGTTATTATAGATAACAGAATGTACCATCGATCACAGGTCTTAGGCCAAAAATTGGTGCCTTTGGCACTCACATAAAGAAGGAAAAAAGAAAGAAAAATCTCAGTTAACCTACACCTACCCATCAGAGAGAAGCTACATATAACTTTTTAAACACAACATATTAATCTGTTTTGTTTGTAAACAAACTACTGTCTTTAACTCAACCACCACGTAAACACTCACCTGCATGCACCTGCGCTGCGATGACGTCACGGGACAAAGCTGACAGGCGGTATCCCCGTCTACAGGTGAGCCCAAGTTTTAGTCAATACGTGCTCTGATTTAAGCATTTTATTATGGACACAGCTTCATAAGCACCAGCCAGCAGCATCATTTTGACTGTCTGTGGTTAATTACTCCATGATCGCGACATACAGAATGCAGAATTGGATCTCGGTCTTAGACAAGCTCCATTATGGAATTTTACAGTTGTTGTTGCTGTGGTCTTCAGTCCTGAGACTGGTTTGAAGCAGCTCTCCACAATGCCCTATCCTGAGCAAGCCTCTTCAACTCCACATAAGAACAGCAACCAACATCTGTCTGAATCTGCTTACTGTATCCATCTCTTGGTCTTCCTTTGCGGTTTTTACCCCACACACTTCCCTCCAACGCTAAATTCACAATTCCTTTACATCTAAGAATATGTCATACCAATATATCCCTTCTTTTAGTCAAGGTATGTCAGAAATTTCTTTTCTCCCCAATTCTGTTCAGTACCTCCTCATTAGTTACACGATCCACCCACCTAATCTTCAGCATTCTTCTGTAGCACCACATTTCAAAAGCCTCTATCCTCTTCCTGTCCGCACTTGTTATCGTCCATGTTTCACTCCCATACAAGGCAACACTCCATACAAATGCCTTCAGAAAGGACTTCCTTAGGCTTAAATCAATATTCAATGTTAACAAATTTCTCTTTTTTTAAGAACGCTTTTCTACGCATTGCCATTCTGCATTTTATATCCTCTGTATTGCTACTATCATTTGTTATTTTACTGCCCAAGTAACAAAACTCATCTACCTCCTTTATTGCTTCATTACCTAATCTAATTCCTTCAGCATCGCCTGATTTTCTTAGACTGCACTCCATTATCCTAGTTTTGCTCTTGTTAATGTTCATCTTATATGCAGCTTTCATCACACTGTCCATTCCGTTCAATTGCTCTTCCAGGTCCTTTGCTGTATCTGACAGAATGACTATGTCATCGGCAACACTCAATGTTTTTAATTCTTCCCACTGAACTCTAATTCCTCTCCAAATTTCTCTTTGCTTTCCTTTATAGCTTGCTCAATGTACAAATTGAATAAGTAGCTGACGTAATTGATAATTGTCACATATTTTCTAACTCACTAGCATCTAATGTAGGATGTCACCACCTGGATAACATCACAATGCTAATGTCTTCAAATGTCAAATGTTCCAGGAACTGTTGAGGTAGTTTCCCACGATTACGAGGCCTCCAGGGACACCTCAGAAGGTACACCTCTACACACTGCATTACATTAACACCACTGCAGGCCACCCATTGTCTTGTCAATCCATGTGAGTCAGTACTGATTGTTATGCTCTGGCTAAAGCAGAATTTGATTCTGTGCTGAAAGAGGGCAACTTTAGTCCCTCTAATGAACCCTAGTTGTTGCCCCTCCCCCTTGTACCCAAATAGAACCATGTGTGACGTCCCTGCAAAGATTACCACACTTTTAAGTAGTCGCGTCAGGTCAAAATGACCTGAGACCATTTTCTTTTGTTAAATTTCTTTGGCACATATCAATCTGAAACTTATGATGCACACACATTTTATTGCTTCAATTGTGCATGACAAGTTTCAGAGTGATATGTGCCAAAGAAATTTAACAAACTAAATTCTCTCAGGTCATTTTGACCTGACGCGACTACCTAAGGGATAAGTGCAAGAACAAGTTCAGTTTGCTACCCAGTGCCGCTATTAAAACATAACTCTGTGTAACATGGGAAAAAGTGTTTAGCATATTAGACTGTGCAAAAGCATACATGCAAATTCCAGTAGCAGAGAGGATCATTCCTAAGGCCAGTATTACACTATCAAATTATTTGTCAAAGAATTGGACAAAGAAAAATTGGACGTAGTGTAATGCGAACATCGTCCAATATTTCATCCAATCTCGGTCTCAGCCTAGATTTGATCAAAGAAATCGCTCGTCTTCTGTTTCCTGCAGTGAGAAATGTGACCGCTTGGAGCGCTAGTGGTATACAGCTTCCTTACCACTACAGCTGTTTTATTTGGAGGTTAAATATCTGACATTACTTGGACATAACGTTCGTATTCGTAAACATGGCTAGTAGTGGAATGTTTGTGTAGTGTTTTCTAGCAACAACAAAATTTTAAAAATCAGATGGGGCGTTGTATAACAGTTGGCAAAGCCAATTCACACTGTCCGTCACGTCAGTTCGCGTTGCCCAATACTCCGCGGCAATAGTGAGGTTGAGTTACAATCCGTGATGTAAAAAAGTCATTATATACTATCGGAATTTAACTAATACCCCTAAATCTTAATACAGCCGAAGCAGATTTTAGAATGTATGATTTTGGTAATGTGGTGTGCCAAGTTCTGGGAAATGAAACAACTTTCAAAACATCGACATCTGTTTGCAAGCAAATCTATGAACATATAAATACATCAGCCAATTTTTGTAAGGAAATAAATAGAGCCTATTTACTTTATCAGCAATGTTTCCCCCCTTACACTGTTAATAACGTCATAAACAATTTAGATTATCCTCTTTGTCAGTGCTCACATTTTCCATTTAAAACTTTATTTAATGAAACTTGTTTTATCAACTTAACAATCTTATTCGTATCACTGTTTGAGTCAGCCTTTTTGTTACTCTATTGCAAACTGTGAAGGATGAAGAGCGACAAAATAATTAGCAGTGAATGGCCTGGCTGTTCTGCCGACAGAATAAAAAAGGAAAATCCTCCCGGTCCCGTAACAAATTTTATTTATCTCGCTCTGACACCCACGGTTTCATCTAAGTGCATTTCCTTTTCTTTTTTCCCTCCTTCTCTTCTAAATGCAGACACAACGCAACAGTAGTATAAACAATAGCTGAGCATTACACCGCCATTTTGAAGCAAATTTGACAAAATATTGGATGATAGTGTAATTACCCCCTTTTGCGTTTCATCCAATTTCTTTGTCAAAAAATATGACCAATATTTCATCCAAGTTTTTCGTCCAATTTTTTGTCCAATAATTTGATAGTGTAATACCGGCCTTAGACTGCCATCATTACACCTTCTGCATCACAAGATGCCCTGCAACCTTGTATTCCACTTGGTCAACCAGTGCTAGCACTAGCCAATGATCAGCTACATACCCAGGTACACCAGGCCAGATCCAGGCAACGGGTACATTTTCCAGTAAGATTTTTGGATGACACATCAGGTTTCATCCTTAGGAGCTCCGCTTCACTGAAGGGGGATGTGTAGCAGTGGATGGCAAGCATTCACATGTGACAATGAGCTGATAGTGTGAAAAATGTCGAGTTCGCCCACTGGTTGCCAGAAACGCTAAGTGTGGCTTTACACCTTGTTGCAAGGTGGAACTCTGTGTTTAAAGACTTAAATTATTTTTAAAGGTAAAAAGGCAAAGCAGTCAACAATCCAAAAATTGGTTTGAACACCACAGTGCTTTACTGGGCATGGTCCTGTTTGGAGGTGATATGCAATTGCCTTCCTCCGACCTACGAATTGACTTACCAAGCCTGTTACGGGGGATCTATAGCTTAACATGGGTTCCGAACCACAGTGCTGATTGATGTTTTTCACGTCAACAACACTGCCAGAGATGAAAGAAGCGAAAAGTGACAGATAAAAAACCTTGGGATTCATAGGCTGGTACTCTACCACTATGCTACTGAGCCACTTTATTCTTAGTTTGTTTATTTAATTTTATTTCCTGCTTAGCGACAAATAACTTTATTAATCTTGCTTCCTTCATCATGGTTTAGTCATGTTTGGAGTGGTGCTGTTACGAATATTCTTAAAGTGCACAGATTATATATTCACTCACACTTAATTCTAGAAGACGCAGCACATTCATACATCTGTCAACTTTGTGTGGGTTTACGACAGAAGGAAGAATAAAAGTAGACAACTTCTGGTATTAATTCTTTGAAGAATGGTCATCATTGTATTTTACCACATATGAAAATGCTTTGAAAGGGCAGTGATCATATTTTTCTCAGTTAACTGCTCACGAGTGGCAACTATATTAACTAACCAATGATGCCTAATTATTGACTAGTTCCCACAGTTGTTTAATGAACAAAGTAAGAGCATATGGTCTATCAGACCAATTGTGTGATTGGATTGAAGAGTTCCTAGATAACAGGATGCAGCATGTCATTCTCAGTGGAGGTCTTCCGAAGTAAGAGTGATGTCAAGTGTGTCACAGGGGAGTGCGATTCACAACATGTTAAATGACTTGTGGATAACATCAGAAGTTCACTGAGGCTTTTTGTGGATGATGCAGTAGTATATCGAGAGGTTGTAAAAATGGAAAATTGTATTGAAATGCAGGAGGATCTGCAATGAATTGACACATGGTGCATGAAATGGTAATTGAATCTCAATGTAGACAAGTGTAATCTGCTAAGAATACATAGAAAGAAAGATAGTTTATCATTTAGCTATACTATAACAGGTCAGCAATTGGATGCAATAAATTCCATAAATTATCTGGGAAGAGGCATTAGGAGTGATATAAAATGGAATGACCATATAGATTAATCATTGGTAAAGCAGATGCCAGACTGGGATTTATTGGAAGAATTCTAAGGAAGTGCAGTTTGCACACTATTTGAATACTACTCACCGGTGTGGGATCCATACCAGGTGGGGTTGATAGTGCAGGTAGAGGAGATCCAATAGAGAGCAGTGCACTTTGTTACAGAATCATTTAGTAATTGTGAGTTGTTACGGAGATGATCAATAAACTTCAGTGGAAGACTGCAAGAGAGATGCTCTGTAGCTTGGTACGGGCTTTTGTCGAAGTTTCGAGTACATACCTTTACTGAGGAATCTAGCAGTATATTCCTCCCTCCTACGTATATCTTGCGAAGAGATCATGAGCATAAAATCAGAGATTAGAGCCCGCACAGTTGTACACAGATAATCTTTCTTTCCATGAACAATACAAGACTGGAATAGGAGGGAGAATCAAATTAGTGGTACTCAATGTACCCTCCGCCACACAATTGGCTTGCGGAGTTAGATGGCAGGAGAATCATTGTGTAGTACTTTTGACACATATTCAACAGAGTGACGTTTAAAATTAGAAAACAAGAAATCACAATAAATACTTACAGAATAAGACAAATATGCTAATATACCCTTGTGGATGTGGAATCTGTCAAAAATACGTAATCCTCTTTCTATTATATATAAAATAGATGAAGATTACTTACCAGGCGAAGGAGCACAGGAAGTGATACTAGTACAAATTAATAAATTCACACACACACACACACACACACACACACACACACACACACACACACACACAAACACAAACGCTAGCTTTCGCAGCCTCACTGCTTCTTCAGGCAGAAGGGAAGGAGAGGGAAAAGGAAATGATGAGGGTTTTAAGGGTAAGGAGTCATTCCAATCCCAAGGCAGGAAAGACTTACCTTGGGGGGAAAAAAGAAGGGTAAACAAATACACATGTACCCACACATATACACAAACGCAAGCACACCTAGGCAGACATACTGTAGAAACCAAAGAAGTTGGACAGAGATACCACTTGAGGCAGAGGCTCTGTCCATAGAACCGAGGCAAAGATGTTAAAGATGGTGGGCGGGAATTAGAATTTAGCGGAGGTTGAGACCAGGTGGGCAACGGGAGGAGAGAGTTAACTGAAGGGAAAGTTCCCATCTCCGGAGTTCTGAAAGGGTGTGTGTGTGTGTGTGTGTGTGTGTGTGTGTGTGTGTGTGTGTGTGTGTGTTTACCTTCTTTTTTGTCCCCTAAGGTAAGTCCTTCCACTCCTGGGATTGGAATGACTCCTTTTCCACTTCCTTAAAACCCATATCCTTCCCTTTCTCCTCTCCTTTCTTCCTCTTTTCCTGACGAAGTGACAAACGGTTGCGAAAGCTTGTATGTGTGTTTGTGTGCGATTTTATTTGTATCTATCGACGAGCTGGTCCTTTGGGTAAGTCACCCGTTTTCTATTTTATATATGTACACACACACACACACACACACACACACACACACACACACTATTTTATATACACCTTTCTTTATCAGTATGAAGTAGTATAACTTCCCAATAATTGCTTTTCACCCAACAGCTATGCTTACATGCATAATCATTTTTAATTATTTAAGTAAAGCTTTTTGGTCCACGTCTGTTTCTAAAAATGTGGGCTAGAAAGATTGGTGTTGGTGGGAAGTATCCAGATAACCCGGACGGTGTAACATTGTGCCAAGATGTGCTGGCCGTACACCAAGGCATGTTTAGCCACAGGGTAATCCTCATTACCAATAAATACTGTCTGCCTGTGACCGTTCATGCGAATGGACAGTTTGTTCCTGGTCATTCCCACATGGAACGCTGCACAGTGCAGGCATGTCAGTTGGTAATTCACGTGGGTGCTATCGCAAGTGGCTCTGCCCTTGATCGTGTACACCTTCCGGGTACGGGACTGGAGTAAGTGGTGGTGGAAAGGTGCATAGGGCAGGTTTTACAACGGGGGCGGTTACAAGGGTAGGAGCCAGAGGGTAGGGAAGGTGGTTTGGGGATTTCATAGGGATGGACTAGGAGGTTAGTTGGGCGGTGGAATGACATTCTCGGTGTAGTGGGAAGGATTTAATAAAGGATGGATCTCATTTTGGGGCAGGATTTAAGGAAGTTGTATCCTTGCTGGAGAGCCACATTCAGAGTCCACTCCAGTCCCAGACAAGAGGGGCACTCCTGGGGTTCTGTTAAAGGTTCTGAATTTTGGGGGAGGGGGGGGGATGAGGAAGTGGCTCTAGCAATTTGCTTCTGTACCAGATCAGGAGGATAGCTGCAAGATATGAAAGATGTTATTAGGTTATTGGTGTACTGGTTCAGAGATTCGGGACTGGAGCAGACTCGTTTGCCACGAAGACCTAAGCTGTAGGGAAGGGAACGTTTGATGTGGAATGGATGGCAGCTGTCATAGTGGAGGTACTGTTGTTTGTTGATTGGTTTGATGTGGACGGATGTGTGAAGTTGGCCGTTGGACAGATGGAGGTCGACATCAAGGAAAGTGGCAAGGGATTTGGAATAGGACCAGGTGAATTTGATGGGACCAAAGGAGTTGAGGTTGAAGAGGAAATTCTGGAGTTCTTCTTCACTGTGAGTCCAGATCATAAAGATGTTGTCAATGAATCTATACCAAACTTTGGGTTGACAGGCTTGGGTATCCAGGAAGGCTTCCTCTAAGCGTCCCATAAATAAGTTTGCCAGTACAGATGATTAAGGATGGAAAAGATCCATCGTGGTATAATAATAATATTAGAAAGCTGCTGAGAAAGCAAAGGCTGTTGCACTCTCGATTCTAAAATGAACACGCAAATGATGACAGGCAAAAGTTAGTAGAGATTCGTGCGTCTATAAAAAGATCGATGCGCAAAGCATACAATAATTATCACAGCCATACCTTAGCAAAAGATCTTTCCGAGAACCCGAAAAAATTCTGGTCCTATGTAAAATCGATAAGCGGGTCAAAGCCCACTGTCCAGTCACTAGTTGATCATTCCGGGGCAGTAATAGAAGGAAGCAAACGGAAAGCTGAAGTTCTAAATTTAACCTTTAAGAAATCTTTCACTCAAGAGCACCGCACAAATGTACCATCATTTGATCAATGTACTAATTCCGAAATGGGGGACATAGCAATAGGTATTTCCGGTGTAGAGAAGCAGCTGAGAGAGCTAAATACGAAAAAGTCTGCTGGTCCGAATGGAATACCAGTTCGGTTTTACAAAGACTATTCTGCGGCGTTGGCCCCCTACTTAGCTTGCATTTATCGCAAATCTTTAATTCAGCGCAAAGTTCCTAGTGATTGGAAAAAAGCGCAGGTGACTCCCGTGCATAAGAAAGGAAAGAGAACTGACCCACACAATTACAGGCCAATATCGTTGACATCAGTTTCATGTAGAATTTTGGAGCATATTCTCAGTTTGAATATAGTAAATTTCCTTGAAACGGAAAAGTTTCTTCCCATGAATCAGCACGGGTTTAGGAAACATCGTTCATGTGAAACTCAGCTTGCCCTTTTCTCACATGACATCTTGCGAGCCATGGACGAAGGGCAACAGGCGGATTGTGTTTTTCTCGACTTCAAAAAGGCGTTTCGACGCGGTGCTACACTGCAGACTGCTAACGAAGATACGAGCTTATGGAATAGGTTCACAGATTTGTGACTGGCTGGAAGACTTCCTGAGTAATAGAACGCAGTATGTTGTTCTCGATGGCGAGTGTTCTTCAGAGATGAGTGTATCGTCAGGTGTGCCCCAGGGGAGTGTGATAGGACCGCTATTATTTTCTATCACTGATCTGATGGACAGAGTAAGTTGTAATTTGCGGCTGTTTGCTGATGATGCTGTGGTGTATGGGAGGGTGTCGTCTTTAACTGACTGTAATAGCATACAGGATGACGTAGACAAAATTTCTAGTTGGTGCGAAGATTGGCAGCTAGCTCTCAATGTGGAAAAATGTAAGGTGATGCGCATGAGTAGAAAAAACAATCCCATAATGTTCGAATAGAGCATTAGTAGTGAGCTTCTTGATGCTGTCGCGTCGTTCAAATATTTAGGCGTAACATTGTAGAGCGATATGAAATGGAACGAACATGTAGGGAAAGTTGTGAGTAAGGCGGACAGCCGACTTCGGTTTATTGGGAGAATTTTGGGAAGATGTACTTCACCTGTAAAGGAGACCGCGTATAAAACACGTCTTGAGTATTGCTCAAGTATTTGGGACCCGCAGCAGATCGGTTTGAAGGAAGATATAGAGGCGGTTCAGAGGCGAGCAGCTAGATTTGTTACCGGTAGGTTCGACCATGCACGAGTGTCACGGAAATGCTCCGGCAACTCAATTGGGGATTGCCGGAAGAAAGACGACATTCTTTTCGTGAATTTCTGTTGAGTAAATTTACAGGGCCGGAATTTGAAGCTGAGTTTAGTACAATCTTGCTGCCGTCTACGTACATTTCGTGTAAAGATCACAAAGACAAGATGAGAGAAATTAGGGCTCGTACGGAGGCATATAGACATTCTTTTTTTCCTTGTTCAATTTGGAAGTGGAATAGGAAAGGAAATGCCTAGTAGTGGTACAGTGTACCCTCCGCCACACACCTTACGGTGGATTGCGGAGTATGTATGTAGATGTAGATATCAGCTTTTTAATTTAGGAAAACATTCCTGGTCAGGAAAGTGTATATAAAAAATAAGGATGGGTTTAACTTACCACCCTAACAAGCACAGATTCATTGATAGAAACATACACATACTCTCTTTTTAGAAGGAAAAAGGAAAAGGGGCATGTTTTAAGGGACTGGGTGAGGAGTCATTCCAAATCCGAGAGCGGATTGCGGACTTGCCTTCGGGGAAAAAGTATTGGTAAACACACCCACCCACACACATATACACACACAGACACACCAAGGCAGACATATGTAAAATGCAAATAAGTTGGACAGATGTAAATGAAGGCTTCCGTGGCCATTGTCACTGTCAATAAAATTCTTCAGGGTTTTTGGCTGCATTGTCAATATATAAACCCCTCAGGGGCTCAGCATTAATTTGCTGGGTACGGGCTTGGCGAACCTGAGGTCCTGAGATGTGGGCTGTGTCGTGCCAACAGTCCGCTACACTGTAAGCTCTGTGTGTGTTTCAACAACCATCATTCGGCGCGACGGTGGAATGTTGTACATTTCAGAGCCCGGGGATCTTGGCTTAATCGCCCGGGTCGCGAGGATGGTACAAACCTCTATAATAATAATAATAATAATAATAATAATAAAACCTCAATCTCACGGTGTACTATGTGCCAAGGAGATGCGTGACTGTTGAGGTTGAACAGTCGCTAGCGAGCAACCCGTGAGGAATCTGCCACACCTCAGTTGTACAAGGCTTACCAAGGCAAGCGGGGCTCTGCCTGGGTGGAACTTATTTCCTTAGTTGCTCGTGGGACGAAAATGAAACGAGCAATTAATAGCATGGGCGGTCGCAAAAACGCCGTTTCTAAGCATGGAAAGTCCAATTTTGATGCTGCAGCAGAACTCCATTCCCTGGCTACGCCGTGGGAAGGACACAAAGCTTTACGCCGTTCAGATCCGTACTCGCCGCGATACCTTGTTTTTTCCCGGACTGATGGGGACTCTTTCTTGTCCACCAAGCCACAGTTCTTTGTTGACCACCTCGAGGACAAGTATGGTGAGGTGGAGTCTTTCTCAAAACTGAGAAGTGGGGCTTTTCTGATACAGACGGCATCCCCAGCCCAATCCAGGGCATTATTGGCCCGCGACAAGCTGGGTGATATTCCCGTCAGTGTCACGCCACACAAGACGCTCAGTATGGTCCAAGGTCTTATTTCCCACTGCGACTTATTGTCACAGTCCGATGAAGAGTTACGTACCAACCTGGAACGTAGAGGTGTTCACTTTATCAGACTTGTTTATAGGGGACCAAAAGATAACAGGGTTGGCACCGGTGCATTCATCCTGGCCTTCAAAGGCGATACACTGCCCGAGAAGGTCAAGGAATGATCTATTGGTGCGATGTCAAACCGTACATCCTGTCCCCAATGATGTGCTTCAGGTGCTCCCGGTGCACTTCCAACCCCGTGTGCAGGGAATGTGGACATCCATCTCCACCCAGACGCTACCTGCACCCCACCTCCTGACTGTGTGAACTGTAACCAGCTACATCCACCGTACTCTCCGGACTGTAAAGTTCTACACAAAGAAAGGAAAATAATGGAAATCAAGACCTTGGACTGGTTGTCGTACAATGAGGCAAGAAAGAAATACGAGTGGCTCCATCCGGTGAACATGAATACCTCTTTTGCAGTTGTAACGTCGTCCCCGTGCACTACGGGTATGACTCCTAACATGGTAGCAGCTCCTCCTGTGGGCCCTAGAGGCCATAAAAGTACCACTGCCCCCTCATTAGGTGGGAGCAACACTCCATCTGCTGCTACAGCACCTGTTGTTGGGGAAACTTCCCCACAACCATCGGGGACACCAGTCTCCAACCCCCAGCCGGAGAAGAAACAGCTTCCTCCGGCACATGTCCCTTGGAAGGGGTACTTCGGGACCCTCCCTTCTAGGGATTACCAGGGTGCGCCAGGGGATCCCAGCCTTTGGCTGAAGGATCCGAAACCTGCCGGTCGAAGGGCTTCTGGCTTTTCAACGGTACCTGATGCCACTTCCGGGAAGCCCTCCCAGCCCTTCACACCAAAGGGCCATCGAGAGGAAAAGAAGAAGAAGAAGAAGAAGAAGAAGAAGAAGAAGGACACATGACTCCTCAGTGACTCGGAAGGAACGCTCCATCTCATCTTTGGCCTCTGAAGATGAGGTGGAGATCCTTGCGTCGCCTGAAGATCTCGCCATACTAGTGTCGCCAGAACCGATGGTTCTCGATCCTGCAGAGTCTGCGAAGTTGACAGCAGGTGTCCCTGCTGAATAACCATTTCACCCCTTAAATTATGGATATTCAGCAAGTTGCAAAAGAGATCTTGCAGTGGAATTGCGGTGGCTTTTTCCGCCATCTGGCTGAGCTGCAGCAATTACTCTGCCGCTTCCCTGCGATATGTCTAGCCATGCAGGAAACGTGGTTCCCTGTTGAGAGGACCCCAGCCCTCCCAGACTATCGGGCCTATTTTAGAAACCGAACGGTCTATGGCAATGTTTCTGGCGGTGTCTGTGTTTATGTCCACACCTCTGTCCCCAATACTGCTGTGCCTCTTCAAACGCCTCTAGAAGCAGTCGCTGTTCAACTCCGGATATCACAAGATTTTACCATCTGCTCTGTCTACCTTCCCCCAGATGATGCCGTCTCTCCTGCAGCCCTCGCTGCCTTGTTGCCCAACTGTGGTGTTCGTTTGGCGACGGGGGCTTTTCGTACAAGCTCTGGGACAAGCCTCCTCGTCAAAGCTGGAGTCCTCCCGCTGCGGTTCCGTAGGCAACACATGCTACGTTGCCCATGTTGAGGCCTCGCCCTTCCAACCGAACCGCCGGCTCATTTTTCCAGACGCTGCAGTGCCTTTCCCTCCACAACGGCCCAGGTCGGGTTACTCGTTCTCAGTCTGTGCTTGATCCCTTCTTTCGTTCCTCGCATCCTCTCCACTCCCTACCTCATTCCACTATTCCTTTCTAACCTCTCCTTGGTCTGTTCCTCGTTTGCAGCTCCGTCTGGATCTGTCCCGTGTGCCGAAGGACTCAGCTTCCCCCAGCCATCTCTGTCACCAGTTTCTACAACTCATCGACTCATTCCATGCCGCACAAGCCATATACACAATGGTTCCATAGTAGATAGCCATGCAGGGTATGTGTTTCTTCATGATGGCCATGTGGAACAGCATTCTCTGCCATGTGAGATACTATTTTGTCTGCCGAGCTAATCGCCATTCTCAGGGCTCTGCAACAACTCAGAACCTGCCACAGGGGGTCATTTGTCATCTGTACTGATTCCCTGAGTGGCTTACAAGCGATGACCAGTGTTTCTCTCGCCAGCCATTAGTGCAGTCGATCCAAGATACTGTTCACACTCTGACGATCAGGCCATTCTGTGGTCTTTGTGTGGATTCTGGGCCATGTTGGCATACCAGGGAATGAACATGTTGATCGATTAGCCAAGCGGGCCATTATGGCACCACTTCTCGATATTGTCGTCATGGAACCAGATCTTAAATTAGTGTTGTACCAGAAGGTGCGCGAGGTTTGGAGCAGCGAGTGGGCTACGGCGAATGCACCGAATAAGCTTCGGGCAGTGAAGCTTTCCACAGCTCTGTTGAAATCTTCACTGCGGCCGATCGGCCGAGAGTCGGTTGTCCTCTGCCGCCTCCGTATTTGGCACATGTGGTTAACCCACGGCTATCTCCTTCGCCGTGAGACCCTACCCGTGTGTTGGTCGATGTGGTGTAGTGTTGACAGTGGCCCATCTTTTGATGGACTGTCCGATTTTAGCCAACTTGCAGCAATCTTTTAATCTCCCAAACGCGCTCCCCGTAGTTTTAGCTCTATGGCTAACGCAGTTTTAAGTTTTATCTGCGCTGCTGGTTTTTATGACTCTATTTAATGGTGGGTGCTGTAGCTTGATATCTTAGGCCACCACCCACCAGCACCTTTAAAGATCTGTCAGACCCTTATGTGAAATACCTAGGGGTTCTTAGTGTGTGCAGTATGGCTGGCTCATCATGTTTTATAGTTGTGATTAGCCAGCCGTGGTACTCTGCTATCCAGTTTTAGTTGAGTTCCTGACTTTGTTTTACCAATTGTGTGTGTCTTTGTTTTGTATTTTGTGCATTCCCATTTTCAGAGCTTTCTTACTTTTTACGTACTTGACAGTGGACTCTCAGTTAGGAACAGGGGACTGATGACCTAGCTGTTTAGTCCCTTCAAAACAAACAACAACAATATATAAAATCTGACATTTCTGCCACTCTTGCAAGTGGCTGAAACGTTGGATTTTATATATTGACAATGCATCCAAAAACCCCAAAGTTGGACAGAGATGTCAGTCAACGCGGAGGCTCTGCCCAGAGATCAGAGGCAAGGATGTTGTTTAATGGTGGGTGGGAATTTGAAATTAATTGAGGTTGAGACCTGGTGGGCAACGGGAAGAGTGTGCTCAAGGGCAAGTTTCCATCTCCGGAGTTCTGAAAGGTTGGTGTCAGTGGGAAGTATCCAGATAATCTGGATGGTGTAACACTGTGCCAAGATGTGCTGGACATGCACAAGGCATGTTTAGCCACAGGGTGATCCTCATTACCACCAAACACTGTCTGCCTGCATCCGTTCATGCGAATGGACAGTTTGTTGCTGGTCATTCTCACATAGAAGGCTTCACAGTGCAGACATGTCATCACATGGGAGCTCTCGCAAGTGGCTCTGCCGTTAATCATGTACAACTTCCAGGTTACTGGACTGGAGTAAGTGGTGATGGGAAGATGCATGGGACAGGCTTTACACCAGAGGCGGTTACATGGGTAGGAGGGCAGCGCAAAGCCATGGGAACCAGGATGGCCTCCTTGTACGCCAACTTACTTATGGGAAGCTTAGAGGAAACCGTCTTGGATACCCAAGCCTGTCAACCCAAAGTTTGGTATATATTTATTGATGACATCTTTGTGATCTGTACACACAGTGAAGAAGAACTCCAGAATTTCCTCTCCAACCTCGACTCCTTTGGTTCCATCAGATTCACCTGGTCCTTTTCCAAATCCCATGCCACTTTCCTCAATGTCGACCTCCATCTGTCCACATCTGTCTACATCAAACCCACTAACAAACAACAGTACCTCCAATATGACAGCTTCCATCCATTCCATATCAAATGGTCCCTTCCCTACAACTTAGGTCTTTGTGGAAAATGAATCTGCTCCAGTCCTGAATCCCTGAACCAGTACACCAATAACCTGATAACACCTTTCACATCCCGCAGCTACCCTCCTGATCTGGTACAGAAGCAAATTGCCAGGGCCACTTCCTCATCCTCCCAAACCCAGAACCTTCCACATAAGAACGCCAAAAGTGCCCCTCTTATCACTGGGTACTTTCCGGGAGTGGATCGGACTCTGAATGTGGCTCTCCAGCAGGGATACAACTTCCTTAAATCCTGCCCCGAAATGAGATCCGTCCTTCATGACATCCTTCCTACTCCACCGAGAGTCTTTCCACCGCCCACCTAACCTTTGTAACCTCCTAGTTCATCCCTATGAAATCTCCAAACCACCTTCCGTACCCTCTGGCTCCTACCCGTGTAACCACCCCCGGTGTAAAGACTGTCCCACTCACCCTTCCACCACCACTTATTCTAGTTCCTGGAAGTTGTACATGATTAACCCTTAATGTCCCAGGTGCGGTCTCACAGACCGCAAGCGCTTACTGTTGGTCAATTGTTAATGGACATGGGCGGGGAAGGATAATACAGCGTTGTGTAATTGTTGCTTTCAACACCCGCACTGTTTTCCATTGTCAGTAGCCACGTTAATGCTAGTCGGAGCAGTATTATTACATCTTCCTTCGTGCTACCGGTCTCGGAGACTGCACCTGGGCCTTTGCGTTATGGATTCAGCACCGACCTCTTCCTCTAATGTGCAGGTTACAGACCCTAATTTTGAGGCTACTGCTTTGAAATGGTTTGAAGACCCTTTAGGAAGTGATGTGGGATCAGACAGTTGACTATGAGATTCAAAGTAAACATAATTCAGACTCGGAACATTGTGAAAGTGAAGAAGAAATTGCATTGGCACTTGTGTGTGGAATCACCGAGTGAAACAAGTAATCGAAATGATGAAGAAAGACGTATGAAGACAATATCATCAGCTAAGAATTCTGCTAGAAATATTTTTTGTCGAAACAATTATCTTTGGTCTTCGAAGCCACTTTTGAGGAACTCTCATGTGCAGCAGTATAATATCATTCGTTTTCCGACTGTATTTTTATTTTTGAGGATATTTTTTTCGGAGAGTTTTTAGCATTACATGCGTAGTAAACAATATAAATATGATACAAAGTAAAATTTGAAGGTCAGAGTATTTGACTATTTACAGTGTTAATAAAGTAATGTAATTTTAAATCCATTTTCTGCACTTTTACATTTGAATATATATAATTCATAAAATTAATTTTAAAATGTATTCCTTTTACAGAATTTATGTAGACGTAAGTAGCCTTTTGCGTAATATATTGGATTAGTTCACTTGGATAACAATCAGAAATATTTATGATTATTTAAACATTGCAGTCTGTCAAACCGCATCTGGGACAGAGTGTGACAGAAAAATGACGTGGGAAGCTAAGGGTTAAGGGCAGAGCCACTTGCAAGAGCACCCACATGATTTACCAACTGACATGCCTGCACTGTGAAGTCTTCTATGTGGAAATGACCAGCAACAAACTGTAAATTCACATGAACAGACACAGGCAGACAATGTTTGTTGGTAATGAAGATCACCCTGTGGCTAAGTATGTCTTTGTGCACCTCCAGCACATCTTGGCATAGTGTTATCTAGATACTTTCAACTGACTCCAACCTTTCAGAACTCAAGAGATATTGGGAAATATCTTTAATTTAAAACACATAGCTCATTAATCACAGTGCTAGCGTGTCATGAAGCTCACCCATTTTATATATACCTGAAACATGCAATCTTATTGGCTACTTGATCGCCACACCTGATTGGTTAAATGGCGTCCTTGTCCAAAGCTGACAGGTGATATCCTCATTTGTACCATACCTAGTTAGATTGTATGCAATATTCACATTAAGTGATATTATTAATAACATAAACACATCAGGCAATTCTATTAAGAAATTCATTAATGGGGTGGATGGAACCAGTCGCAAGTAAATCAGTTTTTATAACTGCTGTCATGATATTGAAGATGTGTACTGTTAAATAGTGAACACCTTTATGGATCAAATTGAAAGTTATTCTCGTGTATAGTTTTGAATCCATGAAATGAGCTGTTGGTTTGAAAACTCAAATATTTTTACTGGCACATTTCATTAAGGAGTAAATATATTGGGAAGCAATAGCTAGTATCACCAATTTCTTAAAAATAAAAACCTCTGTAGGACGTTCTAGATCTCGCATCACAGGTAATTCTTATTTTTGCTTGGCTTGATGAGTTATGCCAGAAAATAATCCTGTGTGACATTATAGAATAAAAGTAAGATAATACCGTAGCTCTTTTTCTTTTTTACATCACCTAAGTTATATGTCAGACAATACTACATAGCGGTTAAATTCTAGTTTAGGTGAAGATAGCAGCTTTTTTCATTTTCAGATATTGGTACTGTTCGGTGGCTGATGAGAAGTGTCATTGTGAGAGGCAATGAAAATGCGTCTTGCCCCAGCTGTCATTGTCACTACAGATTGTTACAAAAGATACAGCGAGAATCAATCCATACATGGGTGTGATAGATTTTCTTTCCCTCACATACCTTTCAATGTAAAGTATTTTAAATGTTAAGAAACTTTTATTACTGATGAATTAATTGCAGTCAATTTTTGTAAATAAAATAACTATCAGACCCATGTAGTGACTGGTTGTATAGCACGGCCTTACAAAGCATGTATGTATTACATTGATGGAATGAGATGCAGCTTGGGAGTGGAGTCGGGAGGCAGGTGACAGGGAAAACAACACACACACACACACACACACACACACACACACACACATACACACACTCAAAAGTTATTGTATGAGGCATAGATAATTTAGGGATTGACAAATGTACTATAAGGATAGCTCCCGTCTGTGTAGTTCAGAAAAGCTGGCAGTGGGTGGGAGGGTTCAGATGGTATGGGTTGTGAAGTAGTCATTGAAATCAAGCATATTCTCCATTGTATGTTGTCCCACAGGGTGGGTTTACCTTGTTTTTGGCTGCAGTTTGACAGTGATCATTCATCGTAATGGACAGCTGGTTAGTGGTCATGCCAATATAGAAAGCTGCACTGTGACTGCAGCACAGTTGGTAAAATTGCTTTCACAGGTGGCCTGGGCTCTGATTGGGTAGGATAAGCCAGTGACAGGACTGGTATTAGGAAGTGCTGATTGGGTGGATTGGACAAGACTTGCAGTGGGGTCTTTCATAGGGAAATGATTCCTGTGGTAGTGTGCTGGTTTCAGGGTGGCATAGGGATGGACTAGTATGCTATGGATGTTGGGAGAGTGATGGAACACCACTTTGGGATGGTTGGGAAGAATCCAGGGCAGGATGTTCTCTCATTTCTGAGCAGGAGGACAGAACATGAAACACCAGTGAAGGATGCAGTTCAGTTGTTCTACTCCAGGGTAGTACTGGGTGACAAGTGGAGCACTCTTTTGTGCTGGTTACTGGCAGCAGACGGAAGGTTTGAGGTGTATGAGAATATAGCACAGATCTGTTTGCGGACTAGGGCTGTGGGGTAGTTTCTGTGCATGAAGGCCTTGGTGGAACCTTCAGCATATTGAGAAATAGAGTTCTTGGCACTGCAAATACACCATCCATGGGTGGCTAGGCAGTAAGGGAGGGATTTTTTGATGTGGAAGGTATGGCAACTATTGACGTGTAGGTACTGATGGTAGATGGTAGGTTTAATATGGGTGGAGGTGGAGGTTAACAAACAGGAAGGTGGCATGGTGGGTTGAGGAAGACCAGTGAATCGGATGAAGAAGCAGTTGAGGATTTTATTGAAGGTGGATAAGGTATCCTGGCCCTGAGTCCAGGACATGGACAATATCATCAGTACGCCAGAACCAGGCCAGACGTTTGTGGTTTTGGAATGCTAGGAAGGATTCCTCCAGAGGGTCCATAAACAGATTGCCATAGGGAGGGGGTGTCATGGGGTTGCTCATGGCTATGCCACGGAATTGATGGTAAACTTTACCCTGAAAGGAAAAGTAGTTGTTAGGTTAAAGTTGGTGAGGGTTATGAGTAGAGAGGTATCGGGTTTGAATTCTGAAGAACGTTGGGAGAGGTAGGTTTGAAACCAGGAATACCATAGACTTGTGGGAGAGCGTCTGGAAGGGGCCGTGTGATTTGAATCCATCTCCCTCCTCCACCCATAATCACATAGCACACCTACCTTTCATGTGCTCTCCAAAATCAACAAACCAAATAATCCTTGATGCCCAATTGTAGCTGGTTACTGTTCTCTTGCCATAAGAATTTCAGCCCTCATTTACCAACTCCTTCAACCAATTGTCCAAAATTTATCCTCCCATAACAAGGATACCACCCTCCTAGATCCTTACTCTTCACAGTAGATGCCACCACCCTATACAGCAATATCCCACCTGCCCATGGCTTTGCTGCTCTCAAACACTACCTCTCCCAAAGACCCTATGAATTCAAATCTGAACCTCATTCCTTATAACCATCACCAACTTTATACTAACATACAATAAGTTTTCCTTTCATGGAAAAGTTTACCATCAAATCCATGGCACAGCCATGAGCACCCACATAGCACCCTCCTATGCCAACCTGTTTATGGGCCATCTGGAGGAATCCTTCCTATCATCCTTCAAAACCTAAACTCTTTCTCCTCCACCTGCTTCACCTGGTCTTCCTCAACCCACCATGCGACATTTCTGGATGTTAACCACCACTTCACTGATGGCTCCAACCACACTTCAGTCCACATTAAACCTACCAGCAACCAGCAGTACCTACACTTTGACAGTTGTCATCCCTTCCACATCAAAAAATTCATTCCTTACTGCCTTGTCTGTACAGTGGGACCTTTCTTAATGAACATAATTTGCTTCTGAGTCTTACTTGAAATATAAAACAGTTGTTAAGCAAAATATAGTTTTCTGTTGGAAAATGGTCGACAGGTTCTTGATGTACTGTCAAAATCTTGATGTACCGTCAAACAGGATGATTTCGGACACCGGAGTGATTTCAGACGATATGGTTTATCTTCTTTCCCGCTGCATAGCAACAAATTAGCGCTAAATTTCCACCTCCGCGCGCTGCTTATTTTATGCACGAGACTAATTCCCTCGCTCCCACATTTGGATTGTTTACTGACCTAGTAATCAGTCGAACAGTCTCATTGTCAAAAGTTATCGTTGTATTATGGAATGGAAACGTTCTGTTGCTGCGACAGGTGGGAAAGTTTTGTAGTGTCAGTTGCCAACGAAATCAGTAGGCTGTGGCACTGTGGAAGTTTTGTACCAGTTTTTCACGAGTTTTGTGTAAAGTTTCAAAGTAATGGAGGTTTTTTTTTTTTTTTTTTTAAATTGTATACTTTGTGGGGTGATTTCGGACAATGCCGAGAACATATAAAATGCCGAGAACGTATAAAAGTGAGAAAGGTGTTCAAGATTGGTCTAATTATGACACGGAAATTTTAAAGAAAGCAGTTCCAGATATTCAATGTGGCAAAGTAGAGAAAAGCCTCTAATAAATAAAATTCCTTATCTCAGTCCTTATCCCTTATTTTAATGATGAATGTCCTTCAAATATGTTAAAAGTCACTAGAATCAAACAGAAAGAAAGTAGAATAAAAAAAGAGTCAATTTGTGTATGAAATCACCCGCCACACTTCGAAACACCAGACAGAGATAGAAAATACACGTGTGTCCGAAATCGCCCCACTCCGTGGGGTCAATTACTCAATGAACACTATGTAATTTTGTAAATTAAAGATAAATAAAATCAGTGTAAGGGAGATCTGAAACACAAATCTCAAAGTTCACAATCCGACACTGAGGTCACAGACCCACACTTTGCTCAAATTGAATATGGTGAAAAAACTCATCAATGACAGGATTGGCAATGCATAATTTTGTGTAAGTGAGGGGTGGGGAGTTTGAACCTGTATCTCAAACACCATGACCACATAACCACAATGTCTCAGCTCTTCCATTCGCTTCATATTGTACTTATTTAATGTGAACCGTTCAATGTTTCAGTTTTTCATCTTTTTTCAGACTCTTACATATGCTAGATTTTTGAACAGTTTCTGTTAAATAGCCCTATTACCACTAAAACTGATAGGTGTTCGACGGGGAGTTTCCCTTGTGAGTAACTTGCATTTCGAGGATAATTCTGTGGCTCCTGACGGAAACAGTCAGAATTATGAGAAACTTAAGAAACTACAAAATTCCAGCATCCTGGATGCCTGGAATTGGATGAGTGTAAATAGGAGGAAATGTGTCTTGTATTTGCAGAGATTACAGTAGCGTGGAGGACTTGAGAATGGGCTCAGGCCAGCCCAAAACTAGTTATTAATAATAATAATAAACCCTATTTTGTAACTTTGGCCATTAAAATAAAAAAATATAAAAAAACTGTACAAACTGTCAGTTGCTAAATATTTGAACTGAATATTTCAAGAACACATCAGAATCTCACTATTGATCAGGCAGTGGTTAATTTAAAATTTCGGTAATTTGGTAGAATCCGTGTACATCGAAGGAAACGGCATAGCCATCGATATATATCGAATATTCGATATAGTGTTTCTGAACCGGAGATTCGGGCGCTACGCGCCCTCACGTACTAAAAAAAAAATTTCTTGTTTAACCTACACCTAACCTTCTTACGGCTACGCTACAGATCAATTTTTTTAAGTCAAAGTTAGGTTAGGTATAGTTAGGTTAGGTATAGGTTAAACAAGATTTTTTTTTTTTTAGTACGTGAGGGCGCGTAGCGCCCGAATCTCCGGTTCAGAAACACTATATCGAATATTCGATATATATCGATGGCAATGCCGTTTCCTCCGATGTACACGGATTCTACCAAATTACCAAAATTTCAAACCACACGAGAGAGGGTACAAAGTGTGGAGCTTATGGGATGAATCGTCATACAAATTGAAATTGATATTTATACAGAAAAGTTTAACACTCTCCAGTAGTATGCTTAGGAGTGGAAATGGTTTTTATGTTTAACAAGTGAAAGAATCATTTTTATGAGCAGATATTTTACATCACACGAACTGTTCAATAACTTAGTCCAATGATCTGCACACTGGAGGAACACGAAATTATGGAAGGAAACAACTGCAAGGAGGAGGAAAAGGAACTTGAAGGAAGATAATTCAATCACAGAATGATGGAGTAGTTGGCTATAGATGAAAGGATAACAGGGGAGTCAACATAATTTTGACATGTCATTGGTTATCAAATGTGTCCACAGTAAACTGCTGGATGGAAGATGGATCAATAACCAATATCACTCACCCCTTTTGTGGTGGAATACAATTACAGTATGAATTATGTGGATAATTTTGATCAATCAGTAAGATATTGCTGTAACAGAAAAAGCAAGAAATAGAGGAGGAGATTGTTTTTCACTTTTTAGATTGTTGTGTAACAAATGCAGTCTTTATTCACAAGGAAATTGAAATGGAGCAGTTCTCCAATAAAGACTTTCATCGAGAGGAGTACGAAAGCCTGTTGGTTCAAAAAATAGTCTCATTGGCTACTGTTTCATCCTCTGTAAGCTGAAATAATGTTTTTCTGACCAAGGCACACAAATCATACCTAGATGACAGTATTAATCATGGAAGCAGTAAATATCTTTGTCATCTAGATTATGTGCAGTTTCAGTTCAAGAAAATCTCTGTCCAAACTGTGTAGCTGTATTCAGTGTTGAAAGTACATTTGTGCCTAAACAGCCAAGAACTGTTTCAAGAGAAACTGAAAATTAAAAGGAAGTTATACCAAAGTTGAACCATCAACTTTCGAACTGAACTACTGCAATGGAGTGATGGTTAGCTGCATCAACCACACTTAATGCTGATATTTCATTGTTAAGGTGAATATTTACAAACATACTGTAGAAAATTTATAACAAATGTAAACTAAGGAGTTAAAAGTGGATGAAAGTTGAAATATGTAAGTTGTTCATGTCCCTTAAATTTAACTTTTTATGAAATTTGATTACTGATGGAAATTCTCCACTGAGATGCTAAAATATTCTTCAAAAGATCTAGATTGGCTGACCAGAAGCGTTTTGAACTGTTCCTTCATGATATAGAAGAGAGGGAAGAAAAAGGGAACAGAAGGGGAATGTTATTCATGACCCAGGCCATGTGGTGATAATGGGTGATGTGTGGAAGTCAGAGATAATGTATGTTAAGTACTAAGCCATGCCAATAGCATACCAAAGACATAGATAACCAAGCAGTAAAGAGAAGCAACACACAAATATAAACAGAGGAAATCAGGGAAGGGGATAAAAAATGAGTAGTGAGTATAGTGATTGGAGGATGGAGGAGGGGGAGAGGTTAGTGTAGATTTAGGCCAGGAGGATGGCGGGACGAGAGGATATGTTAGAGAGCAAGTTCCCATCTCTGTAGTTCTGAGGGACTGGAGTTAGCTATGTACTCCAGCCCCTTCACAGAAAAAAACCTACCCCTGTTAAGGCAGGGCCACATGTGAAACAATGCATGTCGTCTAGCAACTAACTAAACGCATGAATTGTTAACAGACAGACTGTGTGCCTGGGGGGGGGGGGGAGTTGGGGGGGGGGACACCCAGTATCATATGGCAGAGCATGCCTTTCCTTTCCTTCCAACATGACTCCAGGGACCTTGGCATGTTACACCACATGTGCCATATGGATACTACTACCTAACACCAGTCCCTCAGAGCCACAGAGATGGGAACCTGCCCTCCAACATATCCTCTCCTCCCACCATCGTCCTGGCCTAAACCTATGCCAACCTCTCCCCTCCTCAACTCACTTATTAATTTCTCATTTATGACTCCCTTCCCTGCCTTCCTCTCATTATATATTTGTGTGTGTGTGTGTGTGTGAGAGAGAGAGAGAGAGAGAGAGAGAGAGAGAGAGAGAGAGAGAGAGAGAGAGAGAGAGATTCAAAAACTTTTACCTAACTCCTTCCCCCACTCTTCACTTCTATTTACTGCTTGATTTATCCTCTTTGGTATGCTATTGGCATGGCTCAGTACCAGTGATCTCTATACAAACTGGATGTATAACTCTGGTGTCTGAGTATAGAACTACAACATGCCTGCATGTTCGGATATTTTCCACACGTTTTGGCATTATCCTCCATATTTAAGTTTGTCATTCGAATTCCCAATTGTTATTACATGACAAGAAATGCTTGTTTACCTATTGATTTGAAATTTATGTCAATACATGATATAATAAGCTAACACGGAAGCGTCATTGAAACATATTTTCTTCTTGTTTTCTTGTAATACTTCATAGCAGCCAAATATGATTTTGGCAAGAAATAAAATATGGTAAGCTGGCATGTTCAAACAGCTGGAGTTCAACTTCCAGGTAATATAGAGATCAATGCTCAGAACTAAACAATAACTCGTCCACACATCACCTAACATCACGTCATGGCCTAGGTCATGAGTAACCTGAGGTAAGTGCTGGCCAGCCAATCTCTCTCTCTCTCTCTCTCTCTCTCTCTCTCTCCTGAAAAATATTTTTATGGCATTTACCTGACACTCAAATAGGTAGTCTTAGGCTAGGAAGAGAGATCTTTACGTAATTTGGAGAACAAACTATATTTAAGAAACTTCAGCACCATGTATATGGTTGATTCTTCCCCTTTGCTATTTAATAATAATAACCTCATGACCTTGCTTCTTTTTTTTTGGTGGGAGGGGGGGGGCAAGAATCAGAACATTATTAAACTGTAAACAAACAAGTAATTCAACTGAAATTGAGCCCTCAGAAAAAGAGATCATTTCAAGCCATTGAGTCATATTGGTTATAAACAATGGAAAACATGTGTAATGGATTTACTTGTTCAGACACTGCATGTATCTAAAATACAATGCTTTAGGAGATTACAGAATTAAATTGGGTCACTAATAAGTGACTATCTATAATGGCATATCAAACGCTATATTAAAATCTTAGGCAAACTAAGGCCTAATATAGGCTTACCCTTGACCTAGCTTTGTAATTAGTGACTTTGGGCATACTTGAATATTCTTGTGTAACATCCATCTACAAACTGAAGTAAGCAAACCCCTTCAAATTACAGACCTATTGCATTCATTCATTCATGTCTTTTCAAAAATATTTGAGAAAGTAGCATGTAATAAAGTACTGACTTACTAACTAATCATGTATGCATTTGCATTATGTGAATAATTCTCAACACAGAGAAAACTAAACAAGTAAAATATGTGTTTTAACATATTCTGTGATCTTGCCAAAGCCTGAGTATATCACAAATTCTGTGTAACAAACTACAATGTTGAGGCATTAGTTGCATGCCTTTACATGGATATATTATTATTTTCATAACAAGCAGAGTAGTCTCAAAATGTGGCATGCACAGGGATTGGTACTGGGTCCACTGCTGTTTCTGAGCTACACGAATGACCTTAAATGAGAGAAACCTGTAGTATTTGTTGACAATACAAATATACTAATCACAGGTCAATCTGACACTGCTCTGATGATTAGCTGAACATGTAAGTAAGTGGTTACACAGTCGCAGTACATGACACAAAAATAATTTCTGTAGAGACTTCACTTCCCTGTACAGGATCCAGTATGGAGTTATATACCCTGGTGCTAATCCATTCTATGGAAGACAAGAAACTAGGAATGTCTATTAGATCAAAAGAAGAATGAAACATATCTCGTTAGCCACTCTTTCTGTAAATTATTGGCATATCTATATTAGCTCTTAGCTCTTTGGCAAATTTCAATTTGTATAACTAGTAGTAACTTAAACTAGGCTACTGTATTATATAAACAAATGCTGTAGTTAAAAATTTTAACCACAACTCACAAAATAATTATGTAAATGTTCTGGTGCTTATAGGACATTTACTACATTTAGTTTATAAATGGCATATCCATATTATACTATGTAAAGAAAAGTTGTTTAATGTTGTTAGCACAAGTTCTTGGTCTTTTTATTCCAGTATTTAACACAATGCTCTAATAAATTTACAGTGCCCATAGACAGTATATTTTTCAACCAAATACAATAAAATAATACATATATAAATTGGACAAAGTGTTACCAAAAACCTCAAAGTTGTTGACAGATTTACTTTAAATTTTTACACAATACTCTAATAAACGTTGACACAAACATAGGCTGTGTACACATTTTCTGTTATAACCACTGTGAGAAAGAAATGCCATGCTGTGCTTTGAAAATGTTTGGGTGCCTTTTCATTACCATGGTTAGCTTTATCTAACAAAGAGACCACACGGGCATCGGATTTTAGAATTTCTTTATATTTATGGTATGTGAAGTTCAGAACTTACATAACAATCATACAAAGCCATTTGATGCAACTCTGAAAAAGTCTCAAGAAAATAGTGTCTGAAGTTTTGCAAGTACACATAAGTACTGGTAATTAAAACAGTTTCAACATCTGTCACTGTAGCTCAGGTGGTAGCGTTATGGTCTCACAGGCATAGAGTTGATGGTTCGAATCCCATTGTGATAGATTTTTTTGTTTTCGAATTCAGTTATATAAAACATTTTGGGATCGCTAATTCCTCATGTTGTCAGTTTTTGTTTGTGTGTCTGTACATGAGCTGAACACAATGTCCTTACCTGAAACAATGGGCGAATAGGTTACCTGTGTAAAGCCATTAGTAACTATAGACATGACTTTCCAAGAACAGCTTTGTAGTTCTTCACAAACTGAACAAAGACAGCCGTCGTCAACTAATAGTGAAGCCAATACTGAGAAAAATGTAACTTAAGTTTTTTGATTGAAACCATCGTTATTAACAACCTTTTATAAAATATAGAAAATTATGAATATAAAAAAAATACTTGTGCATTTTTTGTAAAAACTACTGTCAGATATTATAATTGTGTATTAGAACACAATGAAAAGTAAATAAATAAAAAAGTACGATTCCAACCACTGACCCTTGCGACAACACTACCACCTGAGCTACATCGACAAACACTGCAACTGCATTACTTATTGGTACAAACATGTACTTGCTAAACTTAAAAGTCAATTTTCTCGATAATTTTTTAGTGCTGTGTTGAATAGCTTTGGCTGATTGTTATTTGAATTTGAACTTCACGTACCATAGAGGTCTGTCTCATATCCACATTAATAATGATTCCTACCAGTTTGCCCATTCATTTGAAATTGTCAGTTTCCAATATAAGACTGATTTGTAAAAAACTTTAAACAAGGTTAAGTTCAGAGATCACATGGCAGAGATGAGGGGCAAGGGGAAAGGAAATGGGAGTAAAGGGGAGAAGGAGATGGTGCACAGAGTGAGTTTGAGAGAAGGATATGGACAAAGAGAGGAAGGGAAGGAGTTTATGAAGTATATTCAATTTGCATACACATTTAGCAATTGTGAAGCATTGTCAGGGTTACTAAAATAATTTTTTTAAATGCCATTGAAATCATGAAAAATTTAAGATATTTATTAATAAAAAATAATATACAAGCATAGTTTCCTGGCTAAAGGTATTTGGTCCTCCATATGGTTATTAAAAGAAATTGATTAAATTTAAGTTACATGATAATTCACACAAATGTCAAGGCTGTTAATTTCAAATAAATACCTAGGAATTGCAATTATAGACTTCTTGAAATGGAAGGACCACATAGATAGTATTGTGGGGAAGAGAATTAAAAACTGTATTTTGTTACTGGCAAAACACTTGAAGATGCAACCAATCCACTACATGTGTGTGTCCTCTTGTGGAATATGGTCGTGTGAAATGGGATCTTTAACAGATAGTATTGATGGAGGACATATAGTACAAAGAACAGCAACTTGTTTTCTATTATCTTGTGACGGAGTAGAGACTTTCATGAAAATAAAGGCAATTTTTGCTGTTCACCTCTGACTGTTTTATTGATCCTAAGGAAAAATAATAATCATCAATATAATCATGGTTAGATCTCTCCATTACAGTATGCAATAATGCCCCTCTCGTTGAAAGTTTCAAGGCCACCATTTTTAGCATCATCAGTTCTAACAAGAATGACTTTCAACCATCCAGAACATCTGAAAACTGCAGTAGTTTTTATACTAATATCAAAAACAGCTCAAACAAAAGTAAAAGGACCACTTATAGTATCCTTCTCAGCTGCGTTAGTAACTCCATTACTTGTAGTAAAATCTAAAGTATTCACAGCGTTATATACAAGCAAACGACTTCACCTGAATCTTTTCCTATAGCGAGGCATCTCTTTGGGTTTCCAATGCTGTTGCACGTGCGGCTGCTTGGCAACTGACGTTGCCTTTACTGTTACTGCTACTTATATAATATATATCAGTAACCAGAAACTGTAGTGATTTCGCAACGGAAATTAATTTAGTGCTTCACCGACACTTGTAAAACTAGTGTTGGCCTCTACAATGCAAATTGTAAGTCAAGTCTCTTAAGATAGCCAACAATAACCAAAGATATTATTTAATAAGAAACAATAGCAGACAAAGAGATGCCTCACGGGTGCCTCACACAGAGTGCATCCTACAGTGCCCCTGAGAACGAAAACACCAAGAATTGCTTCTCAGCTTTTGGCAAGATCATTGTGTAGTTATATATGTATACATTCCTGTCACTGTGTCAGCTCTACAGGCGAGCAAATTTGTTTCATAAGTTGCAAAAAATTGGTTTGCCCAAGATCACTTCAAAAAATCTTCAATTCTGGTCAGTTTCACCAGATCTATGCTGCCATCATCAGTCCTTTTGTGTTTTACATTTTGCATTCATTATTCACAAGTCACACATCGATGCTACATCTTCTCATTGTCACAGTTTGCCAGGAACATTAGCATTCAACTGTAAAAGGGCACCAATATAAACTACAAATAATTTTTTTACCACTTAATATCAAAATGATGATAGTGTTTTAAAGCAGTATAAGATTGAATAGCATTCAGGAGCGAAATGATAACTTTAATGCAGTACACGGATTAAGTTTGTGTGATGACTTTATTTATGCTAATACATTTCATAACTTGCTTCACATTCCTAAAGATGTTTCTTGATGGGATCTGCAGAACTGAATGAATGTTACCTGTTACTTTACTAATGTTTTTATTTTTATTTTTAGGAAGCATGGCTGCCTCGAGAGGGTTCATATTGGCTCGTCAACAAGTAAAGCTGCTCCACAGAAGTCAGAACAAATGTTTGATTATGTAATAGTCATTGATTTTGAATCAACATGTTGGAACAATGAGGATAAGTTTAAATATCAGCCAGAAGTTATTGAATTTCCAGCAGTCTTGCTCAATACTAAGAGTGGAGTAATTGAAGATGAATTCCAGCAATATGTTATGCCCACTGAGAATCCCAAACTTTCACATTTCTGTCGAAACTTTACTGGAATAAAACAAGAACAAGTTGATGGAGGAGTGCCACTTGCAACATGTTTGCTTCTGTTTTCTCGTTGGATAAAGAAAATAACAGAGGAAAAGTCACTTGTTTTTCATAAGAAAGACAATAATCACAAGGCTTGTACATTTGTAACTTGGTCTGGTGAGAACAAAAATTTGAATCAAATAACTTTGTTACAGAAATACATTATAGGACTAGAAGATAATGTGATTTCTTTTCAGTCTCACTGTTGTCAGTTATTCAGTGTAATTATCATCTTACACAACTCTAGTCATAATAACTTTTGCATTGTAAATATCACTATTCATAGTGAAGGAAAATCGTAAAGGATATTATGTGGGTCTGGTCACTGGTCATGTGCAGTTGATGCATGTTCTTACCAGCCTCTCTGTTCCTTTGTTTTATCTTGTCCCCCTTCTAAACCCATACTGCATGTCACACATAAGTGGGAAGTGCCAGATTCTCATCTTATTCCACTTCTATATCTCACATGCTCTTTCCAGTCCGATTTTAGAGGTGCAACTTTTGGAAACATGAGCATGACTGTTATCTGGACATGTAAACAGGTCTAGGAGAAATCATGTTAACCTTCACGTGGGTGGTGAGGTGAACACCTTATTACAGTTTCTTGCCACAGTAACTCCAGAAAAGTAAAAGTCAGTGAGACAGCCATGTATTTCCTAGTTGGTACAACTAGAGAACATATGGCCATTTTACCAACTTCTTACCTTTGTGAAGTTAGTGTGATGAAAAATTGTAAGAAGGCGGTCACCCCACCATAGGCACGAGCACATGAAGGTTAATGGTAAGGTGTTTCTACCAACCATCCAATATCACAGTGACAGATCTAGGATCAGGTAAAGAATGTCTTCACTTAGGAGTAGTGCATTCACACCTAAATCATGCTAAGGTAGTTGGAGGCAACTTTAACCTAATGGGTATACACTGAGGCACTGATGGATTCATCACAAGTGGTACTGCCAAGCAACAGTGTGAACTACTTTTGAATGTATCAATGTTGTCTAGGCCCTTCAATAGTGGAATAGCACCCCAGCAATAAATGTGAATGGCAACTGCCTTGTAGCTCAGCCATACGTGATCAATTATCTCCGTAATGGAAAAATACCAAGATCGCAGTATGATTGATTAATTTATTGATGACCAGTTTTGATGGGATATGCCATCATCTTCTGGTCGTATATATTCTACAGTGGGCCACGTTTTTTAAAAATGGAGGTTAAACAGAAAGCACTTAGCCAAATTATAAAATACACTAGTTATATTTTGACCGAGTGCAATGTTCCAGTTTCTGTTTAACCTCCATTATTTAACTCTTTGATTGCTGTGGACATCCCCAGGCACACGGCTGGGACTTTCCATCTGTGCTGTTCACGTGTTCCGGTGCACCGAGCCCCCACTTCCTGTGTGCTGTGGATGTCTCCAGAAGCAGAACTATGTCCGCACCGTTCAGTAGCTATTCAGAGTTTCGACCATGTATTTCAAATGTTCATCTGCATGTACTGCTGCAGTCCTTTGTTGTTGATATCTGTTCACATTTTGTGTTTTTGTGAGTGTTAGTTTTGCATTCTTCATGTCACCATAGTTCCACAGATAAAGAAATTTTGGAGATACTAGAAGTGACAGTGAATGTACAGATTCTGGAGTATTTGCTCTGGTATACCCATAAAACTGATTTGTTTCACATGCTACTAACCGTAACATCTCTTCTGACATAAATATCATAAAAAAATGACAGAATACTTGAATCGTTAGGGAGTCATCAAATGGATGTTTTAAAACGTTGGCTGCCGCGATGATGTCAGAGGCGCGCCAGAGCCGCCTGCTGTGACCACCGGAGGCCACATGGCTGAAAATCGGCTTTAAATTTTCTTGAATAACTGACACAAAGAGAACACCTGTAGTTGTAGAAGATGGCCAAATTGCATTTATTTTAACAAAATATTGTCCCTGATGTAATAGCTCAGTCGCCAGAAATTCTCGCTCAATATGCGCAACTTTGCGCATGAAATCAAACCAGTGTTTATACCTCATCAAGTGTTACATAGATGATTGCCAAACTTCACCAACATTCATAGAGGACATGTGCGGATGTTTATATAAAATATCTTCAAAATCCGTGATGGTCAAACAGGAAAATGAACTAAAAGTAGTGACTGTGAAATAGTTTGGAAAAGAAACATGCTTTAGTGACACATTTGACTGGAAAGAAGATTTCTAGCCGTTAAACCACAACTTTGATGACTCAAGTGCAGGACAAAAATAGATAGATATTTATCATACTTTTAGTCCCTCAGACATAATATGCCTAACTTAAGAGATTTTGTTGTGCACCAATTTTTTTTTCTGGTGACTTTGCCTAACATTTTATGGCTGAATATGGCTCACATAATGATTTTCTTTATTATTCTTAAGAGAACATGTGTAGTTGTACATGTTGGCCAAAACCGGTCGTCAATAAATTAATCAATCATTCTGCGATCTTGGTGTTTTCCCTTTTGGAGATAATTAATCATTGCAGAATGCCTCCATCCTGCGATGTCAGCTAACGTGTATAAATATGAAATAATAAATCAATTTTGAAAGACATATTTTGTCTTGATATATCAAAAATATTGAACAGAAGGAAAGACACTAAATTAAAATTTGTGCCATGCTCGGGATTCATACCCAGGACCTCCTGCTTGCTAGGCTAGTGCTTTAAGTACTGTATCGCATCGCCCTTATGGATAGATGACAAACTTCAATTCTGCCTCATGTCCACCTATATAATATGTATCAATGTTGCCGAGACTCTCCAATAGTGAAATAGCAGCCCAGCATTGAAAATGAATGGAAACAATCCTGCCTTGTACCTCAGGCATAGGTGATATTTATGTCAAATCCTACGGAAACATGAGGAAGAATTGAAGTTTGTGTTGTGGAGGAGTATGTGCTGTAGGGCAGTCCCTGGAGTCATAGTAGCCATAAGGCCACTGTGGCTGAGTGGTTAAAGTACTTGCCTAGTAAGCAGGAAGGTCCCAATTCAGCCGGCCGCGGTGGCTGAGGGGACTGAGGCGCTCCAGTCACGGTCTGCACGGCCACTACGGTCGGAGGTTCGAATCCCCCCTCGGGCATGAATATTTGTGCCGTCCTTAGTCTTAGCTAGTTCATAAGTAGTTTGTAAGCTTAGGGACTGATGACCCCTTAGTTAAGTCCCATAAGTTCTAAAAACATTTTTGTACTTTTAGTTCCACTACGATTGGTGTCGCTGAAAGGCGATTGAAGGTGCAGTCAGGGCCTTAGCCCAGCCCATGGCTTCCAGTTGTCTGCCTCCATAATGTGGGTTAAGTACTTTTGTTGCCGTTGGGCAGTACACCTGGATCCCGAACTGTATTTGGCTGACGAACTACTTCACATTGAAGACACACATTGCTTCTTAGGCATGCTCTTTGATGCCTGGCTCATTTGGGTGCCAAAGCTTCATCAGCTGCGACATCTAAATATTCTTTGCTGCCTCAGTCCAACTGTTTTGCAGCTCTATAAAGCTGTAATTCAGTCACACCTGAACTATGGGAGCCTCATGTAAGATTCGACAGCTCCTTCTGCGTTGCTGGTCTTGGACCTAATCCTCCATAGTGGCGTCCGTTTAGCGACGGGCCTTCCGCACGAGTCCAGTGGCAAACCTTGCTGGTGATTCCAGCGGCAACAGCTACTAACATCATATGTTGCCTACATTAATGCCTTGCCTCACTGCCCGAATTGCAGACTGCTTTTCCCTGCTGCTACACTTTCCTCCCTATATTGACGGCTGAGGTTGGGTCTCCCAATTGCGGTTCGTGTTCATTCTCTTTCTATGTCGCTTTAGTCCCTTCCCATTCCTCCCACTTTCCCCACCCTTCCCGTACTCCTCCTTGGTCCATTCCAGACTTGTTGCGTGGCTTGAAAGCCTCTGCGGCACCATTGCATCTCCATCACCTGCTTGAGGCAGTTCTTGATTTGTTCCATGGCGCGGAAGTTGTGTACAGAGGCGGTTGCTTAATCAAGGCTGCCAATGGTCAGCATGTTGAACAGCATTCATTGCCCCGTGGGAGTAGCACTTTTACTGTAAAACTAGTCGCTATTTGTTGGGCTCTTGACCATCTCAGAGCCTGCCTTGGGGAGTATATAGTTATTTGTAGTAGTGACTCCCTGAGTGTCTTGAAAGCCCTTGACCAATGCTTTCCGAAACACCCTTTTGTACAGTCAATTCAGGACTCTGTGTTCAGTCTTGGCATGTTTGGCTGATCTCTGTTCTTCATTTGAACTCAGGGCCACATCAGCATATGGGCATATCGGCATATGTTTAATTATGTAAAAGTTCTTCAGTGTTAGTTGTGTGGAAAGTTTCTACCAGTAATATGAGTTGATTATTAATATTTGTGCCACACTAATTGTACACCTTGGACTTTTGATTTCCACATACAAACTGTAAATTTGTGTTACTGATGTGAGAAATGTGCATACTGTGTTGTAGTAACTGTTATTAATGAGACTTGTATGCTGGCCATAAATGGGGACAATTGGGCACTAATGATTCAGTAAAGTGTCAATGAACTGCAATTCTACATGTCACCTATATTATTTGTAGTAGAGTAGTTTTGACCCTTAAAATTTCAGCCAGTCACCAAAGAGTGCTGATCAACAAGAACTTCAAGAGGCAATGAACTACGACCCTGTAATGTCACATTTTGGTTGACTGAGACATGCCGCAACATAGTCAAAGTGCTGCTCTGTGCATTTTTATATATCATCGCACATTGGCATACTGTACCCGTTATAAACAGCTGTGTGTGCAGTGTTGTGGCATTATTGGGATAGCAGTAATCTATCGTATTTGCTAGCGTATAAGGTGCACTTTTATTCCTACAATAATTGGTCAAAAAACTGGATGTGTCTTATATGCCGGTTGCCAGTTAAGGTAGGTACCTACAAGTTTGATTTCTTTTCAAGGGATTTAAAAAAAAATAGTGTAAAATGTGGGAAATAATGTTTTAAGTGGGAAAATTTGCATTTATGTTTCTTACATTTCCGTAGTTAATATTTGATAGGCTTGTATGTACCAGTACATAATATGCACCAAAATACCTGTTGGGAACTTTACTACATAATAAAGGTTTTCTCAATTTTGTACAATTTTCAGTGCCAAGCGTAAATCAAACTGGTAACTTTATATGAAGTAGAAATTTTCGACGTAATTTCATTCAACATTTTTTTTTTCGGCAATCCTGTAATTGTTTTATTTATTATTTGAGTAATGAAACACTGCCCACGTTTTTGTCCATATCTCTCCTGACAATATTTGAGAAATTATTAACATTCTCAAGTGCAAATATATACGTAAGTATTTTTTGGTGATGTTTGCACAGGTTCTGTGTCTCACAGTTGTAGTTTTGAGGTTACAACATCCTGATCCCCATAGAGTTTAAACATGAAAACCCCCTACTCGTTGCGCGAAGAAGTAATCGTAAGCAGTGCCACCTAGGTGGCAATGGCGTAAGGCTTTATGACACTCTTGTCAACCATCCCGACATAGTTGGCGTGCGCTGTGAACAGTGATATGCGAAATGTAAGTTTGAGAAAGCACAAACCGTCAAGAAACTTGGCTGCGTAAAGTTTATGAACACTACTTGAAAGCACTGCCTTAGATATTTGATGTACATGAAATAATGTATTTTAATTATATTGCAATAGATGTATTAGGCATGATTAATTTTTTTTCCTAAAAAAAAGTCTTAAAAGTCGGGTGCGTCTTATATGCCAATGTGTCTTGTATGTCGGCAATTACGGTAGTTACGCATACAGTACTAGCAACTGTAACAATTTTACTCCCACTTCTATTGTTTGGCGTAACCTCCACAGACTTTCTGGAACCTCAGTTCATTCCCCAATCTGATTGTTACAAATTATATCACTATAGACTCCATTTGCATCTCAAACAACATAGGCCAAACTTTTGGAGACATTTCAAGTTCCACACACTATCAGTCTGCCTGCCTCCTTCAGAAATGAGCAGAGGAGGTGTAGAAGATACCTTTCTCCTCTCAAAATTGTGTATGCTACAATACTACTTTTACTATAAAGGAGTTTCAATATTGTCTCACTTTGTCAATGTCCTCCCCTTCAGGTTCAAACAATGATCACATTGAAGCATTGCAGCTCCTACCTGTTGCGGGTCAGAACTTTCTCCTTCACACTTCCAACCAAATTTGGATGGAAGGTACATTTCCCAGATGCTGGCACAAAGCTACTTTTATTAACATACCTAAGCCTGGTTAAGGATTAACATACGATTAACAATCAGCTTGTATTGGTACGGTGGTTTGAATCTCGGAAATTCCTAACCAATGGACAATGTGGATCTAGTAGGCACTGCTGGTGGTCAATCACTTAGCACTTCTGCAGAAAGTTGTTTGTTGACTAATCTGTGATCATGTTTTTGATTTGTAGACAGCCTACAATACTTGATGGATAATGAGTATCATGAAAACTATAATAATGGAACGTACAGGTTGGAATTAATAATATAGTAATAAGGACAGTGTACAACTCACCCCAAAGACACGATGGCAAGCTGTGACAGGCACATACAAAAGACTCACACATACAACACTTTCAGCTATCAGACATGGCCTTCTTCAGAAAATAGAACATTCACCCAATCACACAGGCACACAACACAGTCATACAACCATCACCTCCGGTTGCTGCATTAGCATCACGCTCTGCGAAGCGTAAATCTGGGAGGAGGGGAGAGGGGATAGGTAGGTTACATCACTGTGGTGGGGATGGGTAAGGCATGGCCTAGATGGGAATAACGAGATGCAGCTTAGGAATGGAGTGGAGAGGCGGGTGAGGGGAGAAAAATAAAATAAACAAAATAAATATAGTAAGGACAGTTTACAAATCACCGCAAAGACGTGGCAACGAGCTGCGACAGGCACATACAGAAGACACACACATACAACACTCTCAGCTATCGGCCATGGCCTTCTTCAGAAAATAGAACACTCAGGCAATCACACAGGCACACAACACAGTCATACAAACATCACCTCCAGCTGCTGCACTTCGAATCATGCTCTGCGGCGAATCGGGGACAGGAGGGGAGGGAAGGGGAGAGGGGATAGGAAGGTTACGTCACGGTGGTGGGGATGGGTTAGATGGGAATAACGAAATGCAGCTTAGGATTGTTGTGGGGAGGTGGGTAAGGGGAGAAAAATAAAACAAACAAAATAAAGTAAAATAAATATACATATATAAAATGTGTGCACACTGTAAGTACACAAGACCGCGCGCGCGCGCGCGCACACACACACACACACACACACACACACACACACACACACACACACACACACACACACAATCGCACAGTCACGCACCACTCAAAATGGGTGAGGTTTCGGATAGAGAGGTAGGAACTGTAAGGTATGGGGAAAAATAGTGAAGTAATCGTAGGTTGAGGCCTGGTTGAGCAGCCATTGAAAATAAGCGTGTGTTCCGCTGCATGGCACCCTCCTATGCCAACCTGTTTATGGGCCGTCTGGAGGAATCCTTCCTAGCATCTCAAAACCTCAAACCTTTGGCCTGGTTCAGGTTCATTGATGATATTTTCATGATCTGGACTCAAGGCCAGGACAACCTATCCTTCTTTCTTCAGAACCTCAATTCCTTCTCTCCCATCCACTTCACCTGGTCTTCCTCAAGCTACCATGCCACATTCCTGGATGTCAACCTCCGACTCACTGATGGCTCCATCCACACTTCTGTCCGTATTAAACCTACTAACCACCAACAGTACCTACATTTTGACAGTTGCCATCCCTTCCACATTAACAAATCCATCCTTTACAGCCTGGCCACCCGTGGACGGCATATCTGCAGTGACAAGAATTCCCTTTTGAATATGCTGAAGGTCTCACAAAGGCCTTCACAGACAGAAAGTACCCCACAGACCTAGTCCCCAAACAGATCTCCCGTCCTATATCCTCACACATCCCAAATCCTCCTCCTAACACCAGTAACCATCCACAAAAGAGCGCTCCCCTTGTCACCCAGTACTACCCTGGTCTCGAACAACTAAATTTCATACTTCGCCAAGGTTTTGATTTTCTATGCTCGTGCGCAGAAATGAGACACATCCTGCCCAAGATCCTTCCCACCCCTCCTAATTTGGTACTCCGTCACCCTCCCAACATCCTAGTTCATCCTTATGCCACCCTGAAATCCATCTCACTGCCACAGGAATCATATCCTTGTGGAAGACCCCGCTACAAGACCTGTCCAGTCTACCCACACAGCACTTCCTATTCCAGTCCTGTCACAGGCTTATCCTACCCTATCAGAGGCCGGGCCACCTGTGAAAGCAGCCATGTAATTTACCAACTGTGCTGCAAACACTGTACATCTTTCTATATTGGCATGACCACCAACTAGCTATCCATTATGATGAATGGCCATTGCCAAACTGGCCAAAAACAAGGTGGACCACCCTGTGGCACATCATGCAGCGGAGCACATGCTTGATTTCAATGGCTGCTTCACAACCCAGGCCATCTGTATCCTCCCATCCACCACCAGCTTTTCTGAACTACACAGATGGGAGTTATCCCTACAATACATTCTTCGATCCCGAAATCAACCAGGCCTCAACCTACGTTAACTTCCCCATTTTTTCCCCATACCTTACAGTGTGTGTGTGTGTGTAAGGTCTTGGACACTTACAGTGTGCACACATTTTATAAATGTATATTTATTTTACTTGATTTTGTTTATTTTACTTTATTTTTCTCCCATCACCCGCCTCCCCACTCCATTCCTAAGCTGCATCTCGTTATTCCCATCTAACCCATCCCCACCACCATGACGTTAACCTTCCTATCCCCTCTCGCCTCCCCACCCCTCCTGTCCCCAATTCGCCACAGAGCATGATTTGAAGTGCAGCAGCTGGAGGTGATGGTTGTATGACTGTGTTGTGTGCCTGTGTGATTGCGTGAGTGTTCTATTTTCTGAAGAAGGCCATGGCCAATAGCGGAAAGTATTGTATGTGTATGTCTTTTGTGTGTTACTGTTGCAGTTCGTCGCCATGTCTTTGTGGTGAGTTGTAAACTATCCTTACTATATTATTAATTCCAACCTGGGCTTTCCATTATTACAAAATAAATATACATTTAAATAAATATATAGAAATATATAAAGTATATATATAAAAATAAAATGTGCGCACACTGCTTGTACACATGACCGTGTATGCACAAGTATGGGCGCGCACGCGCACACACACACACACACACACACACACACACACACACACACACACACACACACACGCGCGCGCGCCAATAACAAGGTGGACCACCCTGTGGCCCAGCATGCAGTGGAGCACGTGCTTGATTTCAATGGCTGCTTCATAACCTGGGCCATCTGGATCCTTCCATCCAATGAAAGTGTTGTATGTGTGTGTCTTTTGTAAATGCCTGTCACAGCTTGTCGCCACATCTTTGTGGTGAGTTGTAAACTGTCCTTATACTAGGTTATATGCCCGAGCTTCACAATGGTTGTTAAAGAGGAACATGTGTATATCATGGTTTTTAGGGTTCTGGACCTAGGTCAGCAAAAACAGAATCCTTGTTGGAACACCCTGTCCATAAAATGAGTTCTCCTAGTCAAGATGTCAAATTTAAGTAGAAGTCATTATCGAAAACAGTGAATGTTCATAAAGCTTTTCATACAAAAAGTGAAACTAAGTCCGTACTTCGGAACAATGTAAATTCAATGTTAGGTTGTGTTCATAAACTTAAGACTGTGGTGTGTACTGGCTGTTTCGCATAAACTTCTGAAAACACTTCTATCATTTAAATGAGAAATAGTAGTAATAATAACAACACCATTTATTGATTCTATGGTGTAGTACTAAACTGTTTATCTCTCACATTAAGTGTATGCTGAAGTATTAGTATGTATGCAGTGCTCCCTATTATTGAAAACTCGACGAATGTCTGGTATTCCAATCAACAGAGCAGTTCATGTCTGTTTAAATAAGACATCTTGGTGGTGTCAATGTGCGATAAAGCAAGTCTGGGTAATCATTGAAGGAATGGCGTCAGCTGATGGCCCGTATACATCTTTCCATTAAATATAGTATTTCCAGTTAATTTTCTTGAATGTGTTAGCAGCACCGGCCATTCTTTCAGCTAATACATGTCCCTACGTCCTGCAGTGATTACTTCATAAAGCACGAAGTTGAAATTGACTGCCGAACATTTCATTTTTGTTTTAAGTGACCTGAAACATCAGCTCTACAATATGAACACGTCTCCAAGACTCAGCAATATGGCGGAGGCAGACTTCACTTTTTCAGCGCAAGGGCACCTCCTTGGTCACTCGGGTGTTTATATTATCTCTAGTGGCAGGCACAGAGCAGAAATATCGCTGAGTGAGCATTCAGGTGCGCAGAACAGATGTTGTATCCTCGACATTAAAGTGGAAATGTCACATGATTTTGGGAAAAGGCTAATAATCGCTGACTTTATCTTGTCTTTTTTAGTTTAGTTAAGCGACGCTTCCTAAACTTTCTTGTTGCTTCTGTGACATTTATGTAGATGTTATTTCATGTTATGTTGTTGCTCTGTGAAAAGGAGGTGGATCTTCTTTGCAGCCAATGTGGTACAAACCAATCGTAAAAGCAAATAAATGTGTGAAAAGAGTGGATTTGTTTCAATAT
Organism: Locusta migratoria; assembly: GCA_026315105.1. Lineage (NCBI taxonomy): Eukaryota > Metazoa > Arthropoda > Insecta > Orthoptera > Acrididae > Locusta > Locusta migratoria. Next base: position 307,464,787 of record CM048746.1, read on the forward strand.
CACGTGGTAAATCCAACTTTATGTTGAGAAGATGCACAGAACGCAATGCTCACTCCACAGATATTTCTATTCTATGTACAATTCAGTGGTTATACCCGTCGAAAGATGCACATATTTTTTTCCATGAAATTGCAGAGTATATGGGATACAGCCAGGAAGAAAGACATTTCATGTATGTTTCCTACCTGGGTTAAATTTTACTTGCAGTGGCAGTGGTTTAGTTTGCTACTGTTGGCAACGAACTATTCCCTTTAGGAGGATGATTAATTTACTGACCAGAACAGCATAAATTATTTATTTTATCATGAATTATTCCCCTCATTCTATGTGACTGATTTTTGAAAAAAGCATTAAACGGCAGTTGTCAACATCAGCGCACAATGCCGCCGAAGTAAAATTGAACCGCTTCTTGTAGTGTATTACACCATAGTTATGAGAATGAAAAAATTCAGGAACACCATAAGTAGTTATTTGGTGTACTATGTAACTAATGTCGCCTCACTTTGTACTTTCCTGTACTATGGCGTTTTCGAGGCATTCTTAAACAGAACACACTCAAAATGTATTGAGGATACACCGAAATCAGAAAGGGAATTACATACAGCAATTCGATTTTCCTTGCAAAGAATTATATAGCATCGGTAGACACGAAGGAACGTCGTTAAGTTTTAAATTTGAATGATACCCACAGAAAGAAGCATTGCAAAGCATGCGGGATACAGCTATTTAAAAACTTATGTCTTGTGTCATACCTGGCTAAATTTTACTTGCAGTGGCAGTGGTGTAGTATATTAATGTTGGCCATGAAATATTTGCTTTAGGGGGATCATTAATTTACTGATTGGAACAAAATTAATTATTTATTTAATTACAATTGATGAAACGAAAATTATAGGACACTTTCCTGGCAGGATAAACAAATATAAAAAATAGAAAACTGATGACTTACCCAAAGGACAGGCTCGTAGACAGACACAAATACAATCACACACAAACACACATACAAGCTTTCCCAACCGTTGATCGCTTCTTCAGGAAAAGAGGAAGAAAGGAGAGGAGAAAGGGAAGGATATGGGTTTTAAGGAAGTGGAAAAGGAGTCATTTCAAACCCAGGAGTGGAAGGACTTACCTTAGGGGGGAAAAAGGAAGGTAAACACACACACACACACACACACACACACACACACACACACACATCCAAACGCGCACACACCTAGACAGACATTTGTAAAAAGCAAAGAAGTTGGGACAGAGATACCACTTGAGGCAGAGAGATGGGAACTTGCCCTTCAGCTTATTCTCTCCTCCCGTTGCCCACCTGGTCTCAACCTCTGCTAAATTCAAATTCCCGCCCACCATCTTCAGCATCTTTGCCTCGGTTCTGTGAACAGAGCCTCTGCCTCAAGTGGTATCTCTGCCCAACTTCTTTGGTTTCTACAAATGTCTGCCTAGGTGTGTGTGCACGCGTGGATGTGTGTGTGTGTGTGTGTGTGTGTGTGTGTGTGTGTGTGTGTGTATTTGTTTACCTTCCTTTTTGTCCCCTAACGTATGTCCTTCCACTCCTGGGATTGGAATGACTCCTTTTCCACTTCCTTAAACCCCATATGCTTTCCTTTCTCCTCTCCTTCCTTCCTCTTTTCCTGAAGAAGCGACCGACTGTTGCAAAAGCTTGTATGTGTGTGATTTTATTTGTGCCTGTAGACGGGCCTGTTGTTTGGGTAAGTCATCCGTTCTCTATTGTTTATATTTATTTAATTATCAACACAAAGCATTATTCCACTCAATGTACGTGACTGATTTTTCAAAAATATTTAACGGCCGTTGGCAACATCAATACACTACACCTCTTCCGTAAGGAAAATCGTAGCACTTGTTTCAGTATATTAAACCTTAGTTATGAGAATAAAAAACGCAGCATATTGGTATAATATGTAACAGCGCCTCTATCGGCTCTTTGCTGTACTACACTGCAGTTCAAGCATAGCATACACCAGAAACTATAAATTACAATATCTTTCCTTCCTCTTATCCAATTTTGGTGACATGAAGCCTATGTTACTCTCCAAACTATTCTCAGTTTACCTGTGGAAACCCATGTCAGTTCGTGTACTACTTTTGGAGATTATCTTCAACAAATTGACATACACCATGTCTTTCAAACAAATGATTAAAGTATGATATCTGTATTTTCTCTGATCAGATTTTAATTATTGAAGCCTTTATGAAACCGCACGATATGCACAAGTTAGGTGTGAAATCCCCATGAAAATTTGTCAAGTAATTTTGGAGATAAACGTGTTCAAAGAGACAGACAGACATGACGGTCATAGATAAAAATTTCAAATTATGATATTCTTTTTTTTCCATGATCAGATTTTTATGTAACAAAGTCTGTATGTTGTCCAGAGTTACACTCAAGTTACCTGTGAAAATCTCACGCAAATTCGTAAAATAGTTTTGCAGAAAAGAAGATTTTAATAGTTCAACAAACAGACATGACGGTTACTGAAAACAATTAAAATTACGAAAGCTTTTTTTTCGTCATCCAAATTTTGATAAAATTATGCCTATATGTGGACCCAAACTTTTCTCGTGTTTCCTGTGAAAACCACATGAAGATTGAAGTGAGCAGCGTCGGGCCCACATGTACAGATTTATTATTTGTATAGATTATTATCATCAGAACTACTTACATGAGGTCACTTACTCTTTATTATTTGGGAATTATTAAAAGATAATGTTATTAAGGTACATATGGGTCAAGTCCTGTCAAATACTTTATTCAAGAGAATGGAGTGTCTCGTGATTCTGTGCTGAGAATGGTTTATTTGCCATAGGAATTTACCCTTTTATGTATTACCTTCCACCAGGAGTCTTGTGCTCTTTTTTTTTTTTTTTTTGCAGATGAATATGTACTCTGTTGTGGCTGTCTACTTAGGTGGCATCTTCAGAAATATCTTTGATCATTTTTACTTGTGTGACGTTTTGATCATCTTTACTCATGCAGCATTATCCACTGGTGATAAAGTCTGTGTGAGCTTTTGGCAGCATTAGGATTTTCTTTGGGTTCATGTTCGACAGCAAACTTATTTGGTCTTCCCATGTTCTTGTATTCATTTCCTTAATGTTTTAGCTATCTTCAGCAGCAGTCTATGGGCAGCAGATCGGAACATTCTCCTCCAACAACGATCCCATGTGTGTTAAAAATTAGATTATGGGTATCGTTTACCATATTACTCAAATCTAAGGTGCACCTGAAAAATAAGACTCAAAATTCAAGGGGGTAAAAGTTTTAGACCACATTTTGAAATCAAAACGAAGGTGTTTCATTCTAATATGAAATACAGATAGGTAGAATGGATGATGATAAAGCTACAGTAGTTGAGTTAGAGTCATAAACTTAGCAGTCGAGCTTTCGGCGAAAATACTTTCTAAGTGTCAGCAGTAGCTGTCAGTAATGGTGCAATAAATCATGTGGTGTTGCAAACAGCCATTGTGTCTTTCCGAATGTAAACAAATCTGTTTTTCCATCTTACGCTGTACTACCATGTTCACCCTAACCACAAATCCAAAAGTCATGTAATATTCATAGAAACATATCAATATATTTCTGACAATCAAGTGTAGGAATGTGTTAGTTGTCTTATACTCAAAATGAGACTGGGAACAGATATTGAATTCTGAAGAAAAATGTGATTGAATATGAGATTTTGATTATGCAAGAAGAAAACTTGGCTTAAGCACAATGCTCCACAAAGCAATCTGAATGTTTAATAAGTGATTTTTCTAATGATTAGTGGTTTGTAATTCAATCATGGGACGACTGTCCAGTAGATCGGTTTGCATTGTCACTATAATAACAAGGTATTATGACAATTAGGGAGGGTCGAACTTCAATTTTAACGAATCCGAATACTGAATCTTAAATAAAACATGTGCCCAATTCGAAACCTAAATCGAATCTTCCGAATCTCGAACTCAAATAATCTGTCAACACAAGTACATGTATTTAAAAAGAATTACAGCCAGTGATGAAGAGAGAGCCTTCTGGAGTGGATCCCAAATCAGAATATTGACAGTAAAATTTAATTTTTTATTTTAAATCTTAAGGATTTTTTAATACCCCCTACCCTTAAAAGAACTTTGCATGAAACATTTTGATACATATGTTGTTCAGATGCTCTAAAAGGCAATAAGAAACTTTCTTCACTCTATTACAAACTGTAAAACATTTTGATGAAATAAAAAATAATTGCAGAATTAAGTCCTAGAAAAGATAGATTACGTATTCCCCCCCCCCCCTTTTTTCAAAGGGGAAGTGTCAAAAATAAAACCTGAAAAGATGAGTAGCTATTATGGAAGTTAAAAAATATATTCTTAAAAAATAGGATGTGTAAATGTTAAATAATATTATAGTGACATATCAGGCATTCCATGAGTGACGGACAGAACTTTGAGACCCAGAGAAATCCATGTTTATTCGAAGTTTGTGTACTTGTTATTGCCACGAAGACATTTCAGAACTGTGAAAAGCACGTAACGCGCAGATTGTGCATTCTGGAAGGTTAAGCAAAGATATTTTTTACATTTATTTATTCTTTCAAACATTTAAGATCACATAACTTCTCTGCACAGAATTTTTATTCATAGAAGATTTGAAAATCAGTACTAGAAGTTAGTTGCTGTGCTTCATTTTTAACTATTTCCGTTCAGCATAAGAATAATACAAATGTAAACATTAATGTGATACGTAAATTCTCCCATGTTCACCGTTGTCTCAGAAATGTTTGTAAAGCTTATGGGAATTAACTGAGGTGTCATCAGTCCCTAAACTTACAAAATACTTATGAACTAGGTTATACTAAAAATGGCAAAAACATCCATGCCTGAGGGAGAATTCGAACCCCCAACAGGGAATGGCATAGCGCCTCAATGTTCTCGGCCGCTGCTCTGTGACTTGCCATTGTCTTTCGGGTTTGTTAGGCGGACAGAATTTAAATGTGGTAACAGCTAACATGGAAGATTACATGGTGTAGTGTTTACATTTGAATTATTCTTATGGCGAAGAGTGTGTAATTTACGAATCACAATTCATAGGAACAATCCCTTACCCTAATAGAAAAACATGTAAGTTGTAGCACAAAGGCAGTGGTTGTAGCATCAAGTGTATTGACGCAACACATGCTTGCCAGTCGGCTTTACGTAGTAGCTTTTAGATAAGAGTTCAAATGTACGACTACTGTATGAAACTAAATGCGGAAATATAAAACGATGTTTTATACTTATAATAAAAGTTTTACAAAATGTTTATAATAGCAATTTGATACTGTTACAGTAATTCTGAGTCACAGTCCCTTCATACTACAGAGCATCATCCCTCGTACAATCTAGTGCATTCAACATCAAACATTTTTAAATGCCTGTTACGCAATCTGATTTGGCACACTTGCGCGTTCTACACGCTTTGGTGTCAGTTGTTTGTCACTTTTCGAAAGGCAGTAGGTGTATATGTGTTTAAGCTTTATCTTACACGATTTATTGAAACAGACGTCAAGTGGTTGCTGCATTGACATCATCCCACCTGGATGGCGCACAATTAGAAATATTTTCCCACGTAATAAATAACTTTCTTCTTGAAGTCCTAGGGCTTCATTACAGTTCACGTACCCTAGCACTTCTCAAAATTCAACGAAACAGTACGTGAAATCAGAATGAGGCAACTCGTGCAAGAATCCTAAAACCTCATGTTGGTATTTATGTGAAGAAATTTATATTTTTTGCTACTTAAATTTGATAGGCTGCTACATTTGAAGTTGAGCAATACTAATGTTCTATTTCCTTCGTTGGATGGTGTATTAAAATTCAATAGTCTAAAATAAAAAGGAAATTAGACTTGTCTTCCTTCTCTCTTATTTTTACGAGCTCAAATGTTTTGGTGCCAGTATTTATATTTGTGCCAGCTAAGCAAGCCTGTGCAGCACTGTTTATATTAGATGGGTAAAGTTACTTGTGGCAGCTCCTAGCGCAATTTATCAGAACTATTCAAAGTGAGATCGTTTTGTTTTATGACATCATGTCTTTTCAGTAGATCTATGGAAAAGAAAGTAAATAGCACAAATGAAAGTGTACTGTCATGCAAAGTAAACTACAACATTCATAACTAAAGGTTTGCAGATAACACTTTGGATTCGGGATTCAGTAGTATTCAGCCATTATGCACTGAATCTCGAATCTGAAGCCAGTCTGCTAGATTAGGTGAATAATGGATTCGGCCGAACCACATGGATACAACCCTATTGACAATCACTAATATACTGCCAAAAACACCAATCCAAACAATTGTTTCAATTTCAGCTATAATTTTGCTCCATCTTTTCTCCCACCATCATTAGTTACTTGAAAAATGTAGATACACATACAAAAATCATGGCATATTTACAACTTGCTTACTCATACAAAAATCCTAAAGCTGTTTTGCATTGTTGGTATTGAGCTGGCCACAGTGACCAAGCGGTCTGCAGTGTGTCAGTCACAGTCTGCACGGCCGCTACGGTCGGGGGTTCGAATCCCTCCTCGGACATGGATGTTTGTGTCATCTTTAGTATAAGGTAGTTCATAAGTAGTTTGTAAGTTTAGGGACTGATGACCCCGCAGTTAAGTCCCTTAAGCTTAACAAACATTTGAAGATTTTGTTGGTATTGATGTAAAGAAATATATTTTTTGTTGATACAATAATTTGAAATATTGCTACATTTAAAGATGCACAATAGTGAATTTCTATTATTTTTTTTTTATTTGTTGCATTGCATTGGTTTAGTTCCTGAAACTGAAGAGGTAGACTCTTATTCTACCATATTTTTTGTATTTTTATTAGTACAGAATTTTGCTGCCAGTAGGCCTGTCTATATTTGAATCTGCAAAGTGTGCATAATGCTGCTTACATTTGACAGCACAAGTTAGTTGTGGCAGCTAGTAGCACCATTTTCTAGAACTTTCATTTACTTTGCATTCAGTTCTAAGCTGCAGGTGAAGTTTTTCTTTTTTCTTAAATCTTGAAAACGGGATAATAAAGTGCAGCTGAGATTAGAGTAAATACAGCATTTGTCTGCTCAACCAGTAGTTGAAGTCATTGTAACACACTCCACCATCACAGGATATTCTTATATGCTGTGCTTTCTATACAAGCCCCAAGCTCTCAAATTACAATTGTCCTACCACCGGGATGTCCTCCTTAACTGTTAAGTGAGTTGTCTTCTGTGCCCAGTCACTCTTCCTATGCTTGAAAATTCTCTTTGACTGCCTATATTGGGTGTGCTCAGCTTGTCTGTTACCTCAGGGATTTAATTATCATTTTCTGCTGCGGCAGCTTCACTTACGTTAATGGTCACATTCCCTGTGGCCGTGAGCTGTTCACTGTCATGACTCTGTGCCGAGGCCCATGTTCATTTTTGTTGAGAGTAGGTTGACCAAGTTATTGAAAGAGGTGTAATTTCATGTAGTTTGTTCCTTGGAGAGAAGACAAATGCAGATGCAAAAGCAATGCTACATGTTGACAAACGAAAGATCATTCCAGGCAACAGCCAGGCAGCAGCCTGAGGGCAGAGAGCTCCTTTCTTTTCAGCAACATTGGCAGCCTCATTTCCTGCCACACCGACAGACCAGGAATCCACATGAAAACATTATTAGCTCCCCCGACAGTGAGTGAATAGAGGCTTTCTTGGCTGTGTTGTACGAAGGTGTGGTCCGAGTACAGCACACACAAGTTCTGAAGAGAACTATGAGAATCTGAGCATATGAGCCTGTGTAATATTAAGTATTGGGCAACCTGATAATGAGTATAGTGCTCAGCAGTAAAAATCTAGCGTTGTTCAAGAAGCTGATAATGAAAAGGCTTATTACCAAGCCGCATGTAAAGAGTGAGAAACTCACATAGTTAGACCTGGTTGGTCGTAGAAACCTTCGGAGGCACACAAATCTATCCTGGCTCAGTTGGTAGAGTGCTTGCTGCTAAAGACAAAGGTTCCAGGTTTGAATTCTGGTCTGGCACACAGTTTTAAGCTGTTGGGATTTTCATGTCAGCAGATATTCTGCTGCAGAGTGAAAATATCATTCTGGAAAGATCCCCTAGGCTGTGGCTAAGCCATTTTTCCACCATAACATTATTTCCAGGAGTGTTATTCCCGCAAGGTTCGCTGGTGACGTTTGGAAAGTAGGAGGCAAGGTACTGGTGGAAGTAAAGTTGTGAGGATGGTCTGTGTAGTCTACCAGGATATCTCAGTCGATAAAGTACAGTATTATACTAAGATTAAAATACTTTGTGACTGTTCAGATGGCATAGTTTTGGTGGGGAGAAGATGCGAAGGTGATGTATTTTCTATGGGGTGTCTCACGAAAGACGCCTGCTAGGCATCTGCGGATCGCCCGGTACGGTTCCTGTTCGCCGCCACTGCATCCGCCGGTCACGGCAGCACTCGATTCTCGGACTATTGTGCCGTGGGCGCATACACTGATTTAAAATTTAAAAACCATTGCTATCTGAGTAACCTAAGATTACCTTTATTTACTGTAGATGTTCAAAATGATGTCCCTCTATGGAAAGAGCGGCCTGACATCTCAAACAAATTTGCGAACACTCGACGAATTTCGGCTGCCGAAATCTGGGAAATGACTAGTCGAATCTTTTTTTACAAAACAATAAATTCTGACAGGTATGTGAACAATATTCTGCATCCATTTTTTCAAGAACTTTCACCCAACGAAAAGCTGTACGGTTATTTCATGCAGGACAATGCAAGACAACACATTGCCAATGCTTCTATGGCAGCAATACAAAGTGTTTTTGATGATAGGATAGTCGTCTGGCCTCCTCATTCTCCAGATCTAAATAACTGTGACTTTTATCTTTGGGTAATGTTAAAAGACAATGTGTATGCAAGCAATCCCAATTCACTCGAAGAGTTGGAAGAGAGGATTCGACTAGTCATTTCCCAGATTTCAGCAGCTGAAATTAGTCGAGTGTTCGCAAATGTGTTCGAGAGATGTCTGGCCGCTTTTTCGATAGAGGGACATCAGTTTGAACATATACTGTAAATAAAGGTAAGCTTAAGTTACTCAGATGGCAAAGTATTTTAGACTTTAACTCAGTGTATGTGCCCCGTGGCACAATAGAGTCCGAGAATGGGGCAGTGCCGTGGCTAGCGGATATGATGGCGGAGACCAGGAGATGTACCATTTGATCCATTGATGCCTGGCAGACATCTTTTGTGAGCACCCTGTATTATGCTGCTATAAAAATATATTTTACCCAAATAAGGCAAAACTATATCAACTGCCAAGTTAGTACTTTCTTTATGAACATCTTTAAAGGTAGATTTTTTTTTTAATGGGCTCAGCAGCATAGTGTATTCATGTTAGCAATGACCTTCGAATGCTCACAATGAATGAGAGGGAAAATTTATAATGCTGACCGTCATTGCTATTCCTGCTCTATGGCTGTTAGGTTCTTGCATGTACCCTTGTTTGGTCAGTAAAAAAAATGTCCTCATAAAGTGAACATTAGGTTGCTAACATTATCACACTGCACAACACTACATGGCAGAGGTTAAAGTGAAATTAAATAACTTACAGGTATGCAGCCAGGTACAAAAATAGATGTTAGCTGATATTTCATCTCGGCAGGGGAACACTCTGCCATTCTCAAAGCAATAGTGCAGCAAAGAAGCAATGCGTGAGGTGACATTAATTTTGTCCATCTGTTTTTTGACAAGTGAGAGCAAGATACCACACAGAATACAAGCAAAAACATCCATCCCTATTGATAAGGTTATCCACTATAGTTGGGTCAGTGTAAGTTGAGCTGACAGGCGCATTGCTGTTGCAAGCATTCAACAATGAAGTGCAAACTGCCTCACCAATATGGAGTTGTCATATAGACACACATGAAATTGCATAGCACAACATGACAGATGCATGAAGTTGTTGCGACTGTGTTATTGCAACTGTCAGTGATCAACTTACAGTGACTCAACTATAGTTTTATTTCAATTGCATCCTTGATAACACTATTCAAATAGTTTGGAGTGCATGCCAAAATTTCCATTTTGTTATATTCCATAAGTTGGTCTAGGCAGTATTCGGCAACAGCAGATTTGTTGGGTTGTAAATGTGTGACATTTATGCTCAATACACCGGTTGATCAATATATGACATGCCACAGCTGCATGGGATTCAATAGATATCTACCTTGTGCAAAGAAATCATCCTTTACACACTCAAACAGAGCCTTAATTTTAGATGGTGATTGAAACATACCTTTCACATCATACCATATTTACAGAAGATACAGCCAATCTTGTTGGAAATTTTGCTGAAGTATGGCAGAAAGGCCATTGAGTTGAGTGCTACCTTTGTGTTGTCATCACTAGCCCACTGCACATGGTTATAGTGCAACACACTTTTATTACGTCCTTCACAATAACCATGCTGGCAAAAAGTGACCTCCAGATGGAACAGCTCAGCTGACAAGAAGGTTTGGGAAAGTTACTTTTTTAAAGTAACTAAGTTATAGTTACTACATGTTAAAAGTAACTGTACAGTTATTTTTACAGTTACTTTTAAAAATCGTAATTGTAACTCATTTGTTAATCCGTAATAAACATTACTCATGTAGAAAGGAAACAAGCTTTAGTGCCAATGAATAATTAAATACATACATACATAGTAATAATACATAATTAATGCATTATTAAATAAATTGTCCACTGCACGTTCTATTTCGTTGCATCTCAATTTCAATATTTGTTCATTTACACCAAATGTAGTTTTTCAAACATCCAATCTCATGAAAGTTACGTTTCATCTTGTTTGTTGTTAGCGTCTCCATGAAAACTGCCGAATTGGTTGTTTACTGTATGTATGCAGCGTCTGTTATGCTGAAAAGCAGCAATAAGCAAACATTTCAAACAGTGTAAATGCATGAACAGCTATGCTATGACAGGTGAAGAGGAAGAATTACTGATATGGGACGCTGCAAGCAATAAACTAATTGTACATGAATTCCTAAGTTCGCTTTGGAGTTTCGACTGCTTTGAATTGTTTTCCCACTGTGACACAATTTGCAGTAAAAGTAAGACTTTTTTTCATTCAGCGCCAAAAATTTGAACACTTCATCATAAGCTGGCCAAGGCATGCATATCTATTCTAACATCTCCCTGTCAAAAGCTGTGAAAAATAATCAGAGACTGTTTGTGTGATGCATCAGGTGATTGTTGTATACTCATTGTTGCATACATAATTATAATATAAAAATGTTATGAATGAATGGATACCATTAAATGTTATAAAGGTACTAAAATATATAATTCATGCATTTCTAAAGTACATTGTTCAAAATATGTAATTTAGAAATAAATATTGTTTTTTTCCTTTCTTCAGTCGTAAAATCTCCCCAAAAGAAATGTTATGCTGCTACCATCAAAAAAATTATGATACTTCCGTTTAATCGTTTACTGATAAAAGTAACTTAGTTAAAGTTACTTTAGACGAATAATATCGTTGTTATCCTCTGTTATCTTTGAGAAGTAACTGTTACTAGTAACGGCGTTACAATAACGCATTACTCCCCAACCCTGCTGACAAGCTTTCCGGAACTGAAATGACTTGAACCCTGAGCACTAAGGAAGCAATTGAAATAAAATGGGTGGATAAACTTATGAATAAGCATGGAGGTTTTGGCTTCAATTCTGCATGGAATCCTGCTCTCACTTGTCAAAAAACAGAGGGATAAAATTAATGCCACCTCACCTGTTGAAAACTGGTGAGGTTTAGCTGTGTGATGGTGCTGTTTACTTACTTGCTTGCTTGGTGTGTGTTGTCTTTCCAGTTGCCATTGAAAATGGAGGTTTTAAACATCATTTGTCATTGCTTCATCACTGCAGTATTGCCATGAGAATGGCTGGGTGTTCTCCTGCCGAAATATCAGCAAGCATTGGTTTTTGTACCTGGCTGTGTACCCTTAAGTTATTTGAACATTCCATATGCCAAGAGAAATAAAGGAATCAAAATTTAACCTATTTAAAATAACAATGTAAAGTTATCATTACTTATCTGGTGGTCACAAATTAATTATTTGTTTAAAAACTTCAATTCCTTGACATGTTATAACTTCAAATTGTACCCTGCCTATTATGGTCATGGTCACTATACTGTTTTCTGTTGTAATTGTGGACAACACCACTCTCACAACTACTACACTGAACACTGACGTGCACTGGCTGAGCGAACACCCGCGAGGTGAGCTCGTACCTGGTAAACAACACACTGGGCACGGACATATGTTATCGGCTGTGTCTGTGCCTTACAGCATTTTCATTGTAAGAAACATTATCAATTCATAAACAATGCCATGAAAAATGTGAAGCTTTATATTCGTAGGGCATTAGGTCAAACATTATAACATATCAAAATTGATGTTAAGAATGAAGGAAACCTATATCTCACTACAACATGCAGTAAATATAATGCATGTTGTCCATATATCTTTGTCAAACCAGATATCTGTGTCTCTTCATTATGCTGTTTAGCAGGCTAATCACATCTACAATCTATGATGGCAATGAAGTTACAGTGTAAGGTTACAACAGTAAATAATATGAAATGGTGTAAGACTAAAGAACTAGACAGGCTATGAAAAGATTTGGAGTTCAAGTTGAAATTCAAATCTTTTTAAAGTTATTTTTCTATAAGAAAACTGTTTTTGTAATAATCTCATTCTACTTACTATCCATCCTTTTATCAATCTGCTGAACTAAGTACTAATTCAGTAAGCATGGAAAGGGGGGGGGGTTGAAATAAAATTTTTTAGACATTAAACATACTATTATAATGCAAGTGTCATAGTTTAAGTATACAGAATGAGAGTTGTTCTTCAGTCGCTTTTCATATCAATGGAAAGAACATTTAATTTCAGAGTAATATCAACATTGCAGAATGATTCCCTGTGGGCGAAGTAATTGAGCAACAGATACATATTGCTAATAGAAATTGAATATGACTCACCGCAAAGACGTGACAGTGAGCTGCGACAGGCACATAAAGTCTCACACATACAACACTTTTCAGCTATTGGCCATGGTCTTCTTCAGAAAATAGAACATTCACGCAATCACACAACACAGTAACACAACCGTCAGCTTCGAGTGCCACACTCTGAACCATACTCTGCAGATTGGAAATAGGGGTGGGGAGGCGGAGGGGGTGGGGGTTTAGGAAGGTTGCATCACAGTGGTGGGGATGGATAAAGTATGGCCTTGCAGAGCATGTACATATTAGATGGGAGGAACAAGATGCAGCTTAGGAATGGAGTGGGAAGGCAGTGAGGGGAGGGGAAAAAATTGAAATAAAATAAATAAATACCCAAACTACATACATCCCATCTCTCAGATTGAGTCCTTTACTCTCCAGCAACTGGAGGAGCACTCCAAACACCACCCCCACAAGTTGTCCAGCCTGCTGACATAGCGGAGCATCCTTATCTGACCCATTTTGTTCCTCCTTGTGAACCCTTAATAGCACCCAGACCTTGCTTACTGACCTCTTGAACCTACCTCATCCCTTCAAACTCCCTACCAACAGTCCACAACATCCAATACCAAAATAACCCCAGAACACTGTGGTTAACCTGTCCACAAAATGTTACCTTCAGTCCTATGCCCCAATTCGATTATGTTGGTCTCGTCAAAGACCTACTCTCTCTTTCCCGATCCCTACGAGGGAAACACTACCTTGGCACCAATTCCTCTGACCATAGCCAACCTGATCCCAATATTAAACCCTGTCTTTCCTAGTTCATACCACAGTACAGCAGAGATCTCTCTGCAATCCCCCCTCTGATTACCCTGCTAGAATTTCTCACCTCCAACTTGGCATCACCATCTTTCCGCAAGTCCCTTCCTAAGAACTCAAACCTTTCAGCAGAAGAAAGAAGAGCCATCCACAATCTCAAAACAAGTCCCGACTAATCTCCTTCCTGCAGATAGAAATTCCACCACTGTAGTTATGGATCACAATAACTACCTGGTAGATGGGCCCCACCAACTCTCTGACTCTTCCACATACAAGTTGTGCCAGAATAACCCCATTCCAAAAGTCCAACAAGATCTCTAATCCCTTTTCTATGGCCCCTCCCGGAAGCTATGCCCTGAATCCATCTCCTTCCTCACCCCAACAGCACTACCACACCCCCCTTCTACATGCTCCCAAAAATCCACAAATCAAATAATCCTGGACTCTCTATTATGGCTGATTACTGTGCTCATACTGAAAGAATTTCAGCCCTTGTTGACCAACACCATCAACCAATTTTCCAAAATCAATACTCCCATATCAAAGATACCAACCACTTCCTTCACAGACTCTCCACCATCTCCACTCCTTTACCTCCTGGATCCCTACTTGCCACTGTGGATGCCATCTCCCTATACACCAACATCCCACATGCCCATGTCCTTGCCACTCTTGAACACTACCTCTCCCAATGTCCCTCTGAATTTAAGTCTGATACCTCATTCCACATAACCCTCACCAACTTTATCCTAACTAACAACTACTTTTCCTTTGAGGGGAAAGTTTACCATGAAATCCGTGGAACAGTCATGGGCACCCCCATGGCACCTTCCTATGCCAACCTATCAATACTTCCAAGTACCCAAAAATCCCAAACCTCTGGCCTGGTTCAGGTTTATTGATGATATTTTCATTATCTGGACTCAGGGCGAGGACACCCTATCCTGCTTCCTTTAGAATCTCTACTCCTCCTCACCCATCCACTTCGCCTGGTCTTCCTCAACCTTCCATGCCACATTTTTGGACGTCAACCTCCATCTAACTGAAAGCCTCATCTACACTTCTGTCCATATTAAACCTACCAACCACCAACAGTACCTACACTTTGACAGTTGCCATCCCTTCCACATCAAAATATCACACCCTTACAGTTTGGCCACCTGTGGATGGTATATCTGCAGTGACAAGAACTCCCTTTCTGAATATGCTGAGGGTCTCACAAAGGCCTTCACGGACAGAAACTACCCCACAGACCTAGTCCGCAAACAGGACTCCCATACCATAGCTTCACACATCCTAACTCCTTCCTCTGCCACCAGTAACAATCCATGAAAGAGCGCATCCCTTGTCATCCAGTACTACCCTGGACTCGAACAACTAAATTGCATCCTTTACAAGATTTAGATTTTCTGTCCTAATGCCCAGAAATGAGACATCCTGCCCAAGATCCTTCCCACCCCTCCTAAAATGTGTGCTGTCACCTTCCCAATCTCCATAACATTCTAGTCCATCCCTATGCCACCCAGAAACCCATCTCACTGCCACAAAGATCATATCCCTGTGGAAGACTCCACTGAAAGATCTGTCCAGTCTACCCACACACCACTTCCTATTCCAGTCCTGTCACGTGCTTATCCTACACTATCAAAGGCCAGGTCACCTGTGAAAGCAGCCACATAATTTACCAATTGTACTGCTATCACTGTGCAGCTTGTTACATTGGCATGACCACTAACCAGCTGCCATTAGGATGAATGGCCACTGCCAAACTGTGGCTAAAAACAAGTTGGACCACCCTGTGGTACAGCAAGCATTGGAGCATATGCTTAATTTCAATGGCTGCTTCACAACCCTAGCCATCTGGATCCTCCCACCCATCACCAGCTTTTCTGAACTGCAAAGATGGGGGTTATCCCGAAATTATCCAGGCCTCAACCTACGATAACTTCCTTTTTTAACCCACACCCATAGTTCTTACCTCTCTATCCTAAACCTCTCCAATTTTGAGTGGTGTGTGTGTGTGTGTGTGTGTGTGTGTGTGTGTGTGTGTGTGTGTGTGTGTGTGTGTTTTGTTTCATTTATTTATTTTATGTTTTTTCCCCTTCCCTTGCCTGCCTTGCTACTCCATTCTTAAGCTACATCTCTTTTCTCCCATCTACTATGTACATGCTCTGCAGGGCCATGCTGTATCCATCCCCACCACCGGGACGGCAACTTTTCTATCCCCTCCTCCCCACCCCTATTTCCACATCATAGATAGTGATTCAAAGTTTGGCTGCTGGAGCTGACAGTTGTGTGCGTGTGTCAATGTTCTATTTTCTGAAGAAGGCCATGACCAATAGCTAAAAAGTGTTGTAGTGTGTGTCATTTTTTATGTGCCTGTCGGACCTTGTCATCATATATTTGCGGTGAGTTGTAAACTGGCCTTTTAACTGTGGCAATAATTCGATCTGGACTTTCCATTATCGGAGTTAAATATGACATGTTTCTGCATCTCCAGGTTAGATATACAGTGCGTAAACCATACTGATGATTTTTGAAACGCAATTAGACATCATATTTATATAATTACTATTCCCATTCCTAGAAAGAAACATCCAACTTTCAACTAAAGAAAGGCTTATTTATAAAAAATGAAACTTCTCACAGGCAGCAAATGATCACTGTGAAATGTAGTGCAAAGCTCAGGCCCAGATCACGTGCATTGTGGCCAAACAGGCAACCATGAAAAATATTTCTTTGACCGGGCAACAGATTTTGCAGGTGTCGCTATGAAGCTTGCTGCACAGCTTGCTGCTTGCACAGTATAAATTTTAAAGAATTGGCAATCTTGGTCTATAGTGAGGTGTGGTAGCCCCATTGATAGGTTGTTGATGATCATCTTGGTCTGAGTGCTGCATGCCATAAGCTTTCATTTCTTTGCTGACCCCAGTGGAAGGTTAGCTGTGGATGGATTTCTCCATCGATAATACATTTTAAATTTAATAATACTAAAAATGAATTTTATTTCTGCTATAGGGATCCTATGCTGAATTACAGTTCTAAAAACTGCTGTTTACATAGGAACCATACAGATTTTAAGTCTGTGGACCACAGCCCACTGGATGTGTTAAGTAAGTAAATGGCAATATTTACCTTGTTTCAACAGCTTGTAGGGTTGTCTTTATCAAAATAACTATAACATTACATATAAAAGAAAGCGAAAGTGCTCTTATCAATTTAAAATGCCAGTCTGTGACACAATATGAGATACATGTTAGCGGTATATTACTGGCCATAGTGGTGAACCGGTAATATGTATTCACATTGTCTCACAGACTGGCAGTTACACGGTTCTAATGTTTTATTTTTTGAAGATCCTTTGGAGTAATTTTACATGACAGGAGTGCTGTCACTTTAAGTGACATTGCTTTTTATATGTACCTTTAAAGTTATTCTGTTGAACACATCTGAGCAGGTGACAAAATCATGGTAAATATTGCCGTTTAATCAAAGCAACCAGTGGGTTGTGACACTCTGGGGAGCAACTATTTGTGAACAAGCCCGCTATTTTATTTACTGTGTTATTAGGGTTCCATAACTTGGTTAGTAAAAATGGAGTTGAACGTCTGTCCACCTTGTTAGACGACTTTTTCTCAGGATCAGGTTGACACATAAAGTTGAAAATTGTCCAGACTAAGGTCTACTGTTCCTTGGCTGTGTAAAAATTTGACGTCCAATCTCAATGAAATGTGAAGGTGCAATTAGGTATATCTAATATTTAAAAACTCACATACTCACTCATTGAAATAGTATAGATTATGAAGTCAAGGAGAAACAATCATAAAATCTTAAAACAAGCTAGGTTTCACAGTACAACTAAAAGAAAACATCTGAAAAATGTCAATTTAAATTATATTTGATCTAGTTTTCAGTAATAGAAACAATGATTTGCAATGAACATTTGTGTATATAATTTACAAATACTTAATGCACTGTGCTATGATGCAATGAAATCCACTAATGTGCTGAAAACAACCTATTGCCATTTGGCACTGAAAGATGTAAGGCCGCCCAACTACAGCGATTACAGTTTATGCCTACGACATGTACAGCAGCTTTAATGTTTCAAAGCAAAGTAACTGTTGTCCAAAATAACACACACTCAAACTGAATTCCTCCAGTGTAAGCAGTAGACGGTTGTGAGGAAAAGCCATTCAGTGACATTTGGTCCTTAGTTCACTTGCTATCCACCCTGCCTCGGCATTTTTAATGACAGAAATAGTGATTTCTGATCTATCTGTTGTTGAGATCATCATCATCATCTTCTTCATGATTCCAGAGTGGTTTGAGGCAGTTCCTCATGCTACTCTATCCTGAGCAAACCTCTTCATCTCCTCATAAGAACAGCAACCCACATCCACATTAGCCTGCTTGCTGTACTCATATTTTGATTTAAGATTTTTAGCCCCCGTCCTCAGACTCTTGCCTCTAATACTAAACAAACTATTCCTTGATATCTTAAAATGTTTATCAATCTGTCCCTTCTTTTAGTGACATTATGAAACAAATTTATTTTCTCCTCAATTTTGTTCAGTACTTCCTAATTAGTTATGTTACCTACCCATCTAATCTTCAGCATTCTACTATAGCACCACATTTTGAAAGTTTCTAATTTCTCCCTGTCTCAACTGCTTATCATACACATTTCCCTCCGATTGAAGGCTACACTCCTGACAAATGTCTACAAAAAATAATTCCAAACACATAACTTAATATTGTTACTCATTGTTCTTTTTCAGAAATGCTTTCCTTGAGATTGCCATTTTACATCTTCTCTGCTTTAGCCATCACACATTACTTTCCTGCCCAATTAACAAAACTCGTCTGCTATTTTTAGTGTCCATTTTCCTGATCAAATTTCCTCTGTATTGTTTCATTTAATTAACTACAGTTCCTTACTCTTGTTTTGCTGCTGTTAATGTTAATCTTATTTTCTCCTTTCAAGACATTATCCATTCTGTTCAACTGCTCTTCCAGTTTCTTCACTACCTGGCAGAACTGCAAAGTATTCATTTCTTCTCCAATGCTAATTTTCACCTTGTTTTTCTTTATAATCTGATCAGTGTAAAGATTGAATATGTTGAGACTGGGGAACAGTTACAACCTTGTCTTACTCCCTTCCTAACCACTGCATTTCTTTTCCTTCTCTTTGAACCTTATAACTGAGATCTGGTTTTGGTACAAGCCGTATTTAAGTTCACACGATTGTTATCCTCATATTGAAAATTCTGAAAAATGTTAATAATTTTATAAACTTCTACCTGGTCATCCCATCCATAGATCTTGAGAGACTATTTCTCCAAGTGCGGTCTTCATACCAACAACAGTAATATTCTGCATTTTGGTAGCTGCATGTCGTTTGAGCAGGCATTTAGAAACAATTCTTCTGTAGCGATCATAAAGATATCTGACTTAAAAGGACCTCCACAGCATTTTTTAGGGGGTAAATAATTTGAAGGGTCCAGGGAAAGAACCAGGTAAGTCACAATTTCAATGAAACTCAGAAAAGATTTTTTAATTTTAAAATGCAATAATTACATCTCATACAAACATGTTTTCAAACCATATAAAACATTAAAGTCCTGAGTATAGAGAACAAAATGAGACCGTTTCTGTGGTGTTCAACATAGATAGCATGAAAATATATTTAAAAATTTACTCAAAATACAAACTTTTCAGGAAAGAAACCAGGTAAGTCCCTGAAACAGAAAGAAAACAGAGCATGAACGAATGTTTTAATGTCATTTCATTTATTATTACTGTTGTAATTTCTAACATTATTCTTATTGTTTATAATAATTATAATTATCATAAATCATAATTTTATTATTATTACGAAAACTCGCAGATTCATAGATCTGTTCCAAGTTATCAATCATGAGGTAATGAATGGAAAAATTCCACTGCTGCTGGACCACAGAACTTCATGAGGCTCATTAAATCATTGTACTTTGCTCTAAAGTATGTAAGTGACCTACAGACAATGGAGAATTTTGTTACATATAAGCAACATTAAATAAAAGTTTTAAGGATAGCATTAATAAGTCATGTTGCAATTACCTGTGTAGGACAAAGAGGGTAGTTCAAACTCTCCAGCCTTCTGATTTGATGGATCTTTGTCAGGCTTCCTCATGATGATGGATACCATTTGACCATTATATGTGTCTCTCCAGTTCATCAGGCGAGGGTGAATGGACGAAGTCTCAATTTTCTTCACTGGTTGGATCTTAAATGGACATTTCAGTACATATTTCTGATTTAAGAAGTATTTCCAATCATATACCATTTCCTGAGAAACTTTCTCCACAATGAATGGTGATGGTTTCATTCTCGAATTTTGTTCGTGGGCCATTTAAAGTATTCCTTCCTGACTACCCACAATCCCAAACCCCTCATCTGGTTCAGATTCATTGATAAGTCTGGACTGAAGGTGAGGACACACTATCCACATTCCTTCAATACCTGGACACCCCCTTCTCCATTCACTTCGCCTGCTCCTACTCAACCCAACGAGCCACCTTCTTTGACGTTGACCTATTCCTCAAAGATGACCAACAAATATCTCCATTTTGAATCTACCACCCATTCCAGACCAAAAAGTCCCTTCTATACAGTCTAGCCAACCATGGTCGTCACATCTGCAGTGATATGCAGTCCATCTCCAAATATGCCAAATGCGTCATTGAGGCCATCACTGACCGCAATCAACCTCCAAAACCTTGTCCAGAAACAAAATCTCATGGGCCCTGTCTGTCCAGTCACCCACCAGCTTGTCCACAAACGAGCACCCATCTTGCGACGCAGTATCACCCAGGACTGGAGTAGTTAAACTACGTTTTCCGCCAGGGTTTCGACTACCTTTCATCCTGCCCTAAAATGAGAAATACTGTATCCAATATCCTCCCCCCCCTCCCCACAGTGGTATTCCACCACCCACCAAACCTATGTGATATTGTTGTCCATCCCTGCTCCCAACCCCTTACCCCATGGTGCAATAGACCTAGATACAAAACCTGTCGTATCCACCATCCCACCGCCACCTACTCCAGTCCTGTCACAGAAATTTCCTATCCCATAAAAGGCAGGGCAACCTGTGAAAACAGTCATGTCATCTACAAACTGAGCTGCAACCACTGTACAGCTTTCTACGTGGGCCAGCACAAAGCTGTCTATCTGGATGAATGGCCATTGTCACACTGTGGTCAGGAGACAGCTAGACCATCCTGTTGAACATGCAGCACTGCATAATATGGCTCACTTCAATGACTGCCCCACATCTTGTGCCATATGCATCCTCCTCACAAACAGCAGCTTTTCTGAATTGCGCAGGTAGGAACTCTCCCTACAATATATCCTACACTCCCGCTATCCACCAGGCCTAAACCTTCGCTAGTTCCTGCCTCCACCACCCTTCTCTCCCCCCACTCTATCCTTACAAATGTATCCCACCCGTTCTCATCCTTCTGCCCTGTCTGTCAGACAACTCTGGCATATCCCCCCACCCACCCGTTCTGTGCATCTCCTCCCTCCTCTCCTTTCCTTTCCTTGCCACTCCCCCCCCCCCCCCTCCCACCCTTCGCACACTCACACCACTGGTTGCTCTCACAAACTGGCCACAGTGGCCAGAGACTGTGGTCATTTGTGTGTGTGTGTGTGTGTGTGTGTGTGTGTGTGTGTGTGTGTGTGTGTGTGTGTGTGTGTGTGTGTATAATTCTCCCTCCAATATATCCTATGCTCCCACAATCCCCCAAGCCTAAACCTTATTCGTTAGTTCCTGCCTCTACCACCCCTCCAACCCTTTCTATGCCCACACTTTATCCTTACTTTAGCCTTCCATCCCACCACACATTTCAGTCCCTTCCCTTCCTTCCACACTGTCCCGTCAGACAGCACTGGTGTATTCCCCCACCCATGCCATGCATCCCCTCCTGCTTCCCTGTCCTTGTCACTTCCTCACCCCCAACACTGATTGCTCTCGCTTAAGCTGAGCTGGGTAACACAGATTGGAGAGATTAGTTACTGACACCACGTCAAAAGCAATTGGAAAACAAAGATGATTCTTCTCCGTGGAGTACTTGTGGAAAACTACATGCTCTTATTTAGTTTCGAGAAAACAGCTGAATATTGTGAAGAAACAAAAGTGCCGGTTAGCAATGGTTTAAGGACTAATTTTTGAAAACTCTGTGTGATAGTTATGGACTATGTCCTGTATCATTTGTCATTTCTTTATATGTGCACCTACTTAACTTCCAGGAAAAAATGACATTGACTGGCTAAAATGAAGGAGAATTCCCATACTTAACTACTACAAAAAAAGAGTTTTCTTGTCACCTTAAATAGAGCCCATATTAGCTAAATGGTACTGAACTGATAATCGACATTTTGAAGACTATGGCCATAGTTTCTTGAGAGTTCATCTGCAACATAGAAAAGGTGGTTTATTCTGAGCTATAAGATCCATTTTTTGCTGCCTATTTAGATTATTTTTTACCGTACAACACATGTATGACTGAAAGCTCACTTTTATTAAAGTTACTCACCTACAATGTGCGATTACAAGAATACATCTCCATCATTACAGGAACAGCATTAGTAGTGCCCCCCCCCCCCCCCTTCCTCACCACTACCAACAGTCGTACAGTCATTTTGTAGACAACTTGCTGCTTCTCTTGGCGTGTGTGGCCAACTGTCAGTTTCATGAACATGCAGGCAACCTTGATCCCACCGCTACCATCTGTCTATGACAAAGTAATTTTAATCATTGTGTAATAGTATTCTGCTCAACAGTAACATTGTTCAAATATCTAGTTATACCTCTGCACGGCTACCGTATTTGCTCAAATTTAAGCTGCACTTTTTCTCCCATTTTTGGGATCCAATAAATGCCTGTGGCTTAGAATGAAGAACAAAGCTATTGGCAGTTCTGAAAAATGGCATTAGGAGTCATCACTATTAACTTCTGCCATTGAATATAAGCAGTGATAGACACGCTTTGCAGGCTCCGACAAATAGGCTTACTGGTACCTAAACTTTTCCACTAATTAAAAAAAAAAATGTAGAAGGTAAGTTTTTCTGAGTTCCAATGAATCAGCTCAACACAAATGAAACAAAGAGAGATTCAGTATTGCTCATCTTCAAATGTAGCAGCATTTCAAATATTCCAAGCAACAAAAAATAAATTTAATTACATCAATAATAATTAAAAGCTGCAGTTTGTTTTCAACAATCACTTCACATGGTGAGAGGCTGTTCTTAACTGTTGCAATATGTTGAGGAAAAGGTACAGTAAGGGCCGACTATTTGAAATATCTGCCAGAGCCACAGGCTCTAAAAGCACAAATGTAAACAAAGGAAAAGGGAAGAATGGAGATCATACGACTGCAGAACCTTGCTATTGACAGAAAGTTGAAATCAAAAACTGTCACAGATGCATAATTTGAAACATTTTCTGCTTTCTATTAGAGAATGGAACTGCAGATAAATGTAAAAGCAGTTCGATGGACCCTCTGTCATGCAGTTCAGTGTGACTTGGAGAGTATTGATGTAGATTTAATTGCTTGGTCAGTGCTTCAACTTTGGTATTTGGGCAGCTGTAGTCTTTGCCCATGTACATTGATGTGTCACTGAACTGCAAGATCACGTTCTGGAGTCTACCACCACATGTTATGCTACAATAGCTGTTACTTGAGTTCGTGCATCAGGTATAGACTTTACTGCACCAATGCAGATATACTGAGACAGCTTCCTGCCCCCCTATGCTGTCTTGTGAACACTTCCCTCTCTTTCTGACAAACTACATACAAACTGTTTTGAGTATTCTGTATAAATCTCTCTGCAAGTGCAGTTATTGTGTCCTGTGCTTCTGCAGTGCGCACAAACACACCACTGAGCATATGGAATATCAAACGTCCTGTTTTAGAGAATGAAATTAATAGAAACATTTTTCATGTAAGGCTACATTACATTTTGTGCACTTGCGAGTTGTGTGTGATTTACAAAGCACACATCTTGTTCTTTTGTTTTGAGGAACAATAAAATGACTCTTTTCATCAAAACAGACCGACAAAGAAAAACTCTACAAGCAACTGGAGTGGCACTTGGTCCTGCTTTACATTTTTGTTTCCCATATTTTTGCAAGAGTTCTCTTGCTACACTACTTCTGAATGTGAATAGATCCATTTCTTCATTGCCAGAGTGTCTGTAAAGTAGCCTCAAATTTTGGATTGTCACATCTAGACCCCACAAAAAAATTGGCCACTACCATTTCTTGGATCTGATATTTGATCTGTAGTAACTCATATTCTGGTCCATTCTGTCTGTCCCACCCATATTATAATTGTAAGACTTAATATGTGGCTGTGAAATAATTATTTTCTTTTTTAGTGCTGCAGAGTATCTTTGCACTTTGCAGATGGGATCCACACCATCACAGTTTTACACAGCCGTGACTACAGAGTTGTCATTCCAGCGACAGACAAGTAACTCTGAATTTGTATCGCACATCATTTCATAAGAGCCTCTGAGTTCCTTCTTCATTGCAGATACACTTTTTAGAGGACAATTTTCTGTTCTGTTCCTTCTAATTGATCCACTTACACCAATACCCATTTCAGTCAATTTGTCCACTATTTTCAAAGACATGAAGTAGTTGTCTGCAAACAAATGATGGGGCAAAATGTGACCACAACCATCTTTAGGCATAGATTCACTGAACTGTAAAAGAATTCCCCCTCCCTCACCAAACTCTTCCTTGTATTTATTTTGTGGTCCTTTTGATCCCTGATAGACTTCAAAATTGACAAGGTAAGCTAGTCTGAAATTATGACACCACACTTTGTATCCAAAACGTATAGGTTTGCCCCTAATGAATTCCTTGAGGCCATGCCATCTGAAATACAGTATCATGGCTTCATCTACACTGCTTTCTTTCACCCACACAGCATACTCAAGAAAGCAATTCCTGAGGTGGTTTAAGTAAGGCCGAATTATTGAGAGTCTGTCGTTTGAATCTAGCTTAGTATTGTCATTTAGATGCACATTACGCATGATATCTTCAAACTGGTTTCTTCTCATTGACCCACATATAGCATAGTTCCATGTATCATCACTTTCCTTCCAGTACATTCGTTTTCGAGGTAAAACATCATACCCACTAACCAGCAGTATCCCAAAGAAAACCTTCAGTTCTTCAACAGATAACGCAAAGTTCATCCTACCTTTCTGTACTGCATACAAAACACTGTTTCACAATGTCTGCAATAAAATCACCATTCAAATATAACCAGCGGAGTTAGGGGTCTTTGAACATGATTAGGTCCATGAAACAAGTACCCAAGTTCAGTCATTTTCTTCTTCATTTGATATCTGTGAGGCAACTCAGAAGCCAACAATCTTCTGCCAACTGTTTTTGTCCTTTGTTTATGTGACATGAGGTACATCTGTCAAAGTTGTTCTGTTTTATTGAAACCAACTGTTTTGTCTTTGTTAGTATTTCTTACAGGTGCACTTCAGCTTCTGTAGTTAATTTTTGAGTGTTTGTCTCTTGATGTTCAGGTTCAGTATCACGGAAACCAATTATTTTATCATCGTTAGCCTTCCGTACAACTGCTTCGCATTCTGCTGTCAACTGATGGCAATTCAAATTATTGATGTCACCACCTAAATCCTCATCTGCTCTGTCTTCATCTGTGTCATCCCTGACATCAGGGGGAGCAAAGCAAAGATCCAAAGAATTTGCCGTTTCAAAATCTTCAATATCGCTCTCCTCTAGCAAAGCCAAGATCTCTTCCACACTTAGACCTCTGCAATCACAATAATAAGGTCTTTGTGGTGTAAAAAGCAACGTATAAATTATGCTACGAGTATAAACATTCATAAAATTCGATGTAGAATACTGAGTTGCCATTTCGGCAGATTGCATACCCGTGTGACCAGTGGTGCGTTTGTGCACCAACCAAGTTTCAGTAGAAATTACAGCCACAAAGTTTTGCATAACCTTATGCCATCTTACAGAAATATGGCATACAGTCCTCCAAATGCAATTCAAACAATAGTTTACAAAACATATAAGATTTTTTTCCAATATATTTACCTTTTGTTGTAATGAGGTGCAGCCATTTCACTCTCTGAAATGAACCAACAGTTTAAGCCCTGAACAGTATCCCACACTTCAACAATTCAGCAGTACAACAATGCTGTAAATGTAGTGCCATATCTTTGCTGTACTGAGACAGGAACAGGAAGAAATATCGATGTTCCTTTGTTTCCAAGGTTCAAAAGTCAGAGATAGCGCAAAGTGGTGCACAAACGCACCACCGAGCGCGAATGGGTTAACATGGTGTAATGAATGTGAATATCAGGTAAAATTCACTTTGACTTGCATGAAGCATAATGCTCGGGCACTGTATGGCAAACAAGTTGTTTAGCATGTCCTCAAGAGGAGGGGAGGGGGGTAGAGAGAGAGAGAGAATCTGGCTTACAGTTTCATTCTCAATGGTTGTATCAAGTTGGAATAATTGTTAGCTTAACATTCATGTTCACATTGAACATATTGGGCATAATCAGTACACCTGAAGGAGGGCAATAATTGCCCAAAACTGGTCATAAATAAAAACAATACTCATTTAAATAACATAAACCACAGTTTCTGAGATGGACAAAATACTCAATTTTGTTACAGTGCTCCTGGTTGCCGGCACAGGAATTCTCAAAACCTTGGTGAATAAATCAGTTGGCAGTGTTGTCCATGTGTTACAACTGATTTCACAATACTTTGACTCCTTGGGTAACGGAACTCCAAATGATGTGCTGAGTGCCAGAGATGGGGGAATTCATCCATTATGGGGCATTTTTGATTACCGCTCGCACTGCAGGCAGTTTAATATTCCATGAAGTTTTCTGTTGGTTTCAGACCATTGTCACTATATCTAAGAAATGAAGTAAGGTGTGGCGAAAAACAATGAAAATGGTGCATTCTTTGCTTTTTACAAATTTACTCATATAATACTTAAGCGACTTGCCATGTCAGGGTTGTAATATATTACAAACAACATTAAATTTCAAGGTGCATTACCTTTTCATTGCTTTCTTTTGGATATATAATTGCTTACAATGCAATGGTGGTGATATTTGTTGACTTTCTTCAGTCTGGTGTGTGTGTGTGTGTGTGTGTGTGTGTGTGTGTGTGTGTGTGTGTGTGTGTGTGTGTGTGCGCGCGCGCGTGCACACACACACACACACTTGTTTGAATAAGCTTGTAATAAATGTTATAGAGTCTTGGTAGTTGCCTTTCACTTACGTATTAAATAAAGTTATTTTTATTTTCAGATTGGGATTTATCTACATGTTTAGACAACGAGTGTAAAAGAAAAAATATACTGAAGCCTGCAATATTAAACCAGTGGATTGATCTACGTGCTACTTACAAGGTATACAATGAACTTCTCATTTACATAAATATGTGTTGTATCCAATTCAGTATACTTTAATTTTGTAATTACAGGCATTTTACAAGCGGCAGCCAAAAGGGTTGAATGGTGCAATGTCAGAGGTTGGGTTACAGTTTAAAGGACGCCAGCATTCTGGCATTTCTGATGCTCGAAATACTGCTGCACTTGTGCACCACTTAGTGAAAGATGGGGCAGTCCTGAGTATTACAAAGGTTCTTCAAGCAAATCTGCATACTGTAAGGAATCAGTAAAATACATGGTAATGCATACTTTTGGAAATAAAATAAAGTATTTATTTTTTATAAAATCTCTCTTTACAGAATTATAAAAGTGTCATTACAGGCAGTGACATACCAACAAAATACTGCATGCGTGATTCAGTGACAAGGAAAGGAACGGTTCAGATATATCAGACTGACACACCTGTTTCATCAAGGCAGAGAAAGTTATCAGATTATAAAGGAACAGTGGGGACAAAAGTGAAAGATCCATCATTTAACATGACTTTAGCTAAAGAAAATACAAATCCTAGGGATGAAGTCATATCAAATAACTGCACCATGCTGGGGGACCGAACGCCTCTTCGAGTAATAAATCTTGTATCTGACAGGACAGTATCACCCAAGCAAAAACCAAGTACAAATAACAGAGCTACACCACCTCTATGTAATTGTGGCAGAAGAGCATTACGTAGAATAGTGTCAATGATTGGACCCAATCAGGGCCGTACTTTCTTCATTTGCTCCCATAGAAGATCACTTGGTACAACTCGTAAATCTGGTTGTGGTTATTTTAAATGGGCACAATGATTTTGTGTTGCTGCCTTCACATATCTTGGAAAAAGTATTTCTATTATGAACCAGAAAAAAGACTTAATATTATGCACACGGCTTACTGTGATTAACTTCAGAATTGTGTAAAACATTAACATCTGCAACAAGGTCCCTTTTTAACCACAAACATATCACAGTAGTATTATGCTGTGTAAACCCCAAGTGTTAAGTTGTATCCAAAGGAATAAAGTAACAGTTGCAAAAAAAAAAAAAAAAAAAAAAAAAAAAATAGGATTACATAATCTGATTTTAATCTTTTAATACAAAAGAGTAATTTCAAATGTGTGAATTTATTTAAAGCAGTGGTAGTTAGCAGCCATGTTCCATTTTCATTGTCTGAAGGTAAGTAACACTCATGGTCATCTATATTAGAATCACAGTTAAATATCAATTTCTCCTATTGCGCACCATGCCTAAAAATACTCAAACTATAAATAGTTACACAAGTAAGCTGAAAATTAAGAAAAGTGATTTACATAATTTTGTATGTATTTTTATTGTACATTCAATAAAATGAAAGATCTGAGAATTGTTGGAAACTTCATATCTATATCCTCTCTTCCTTACTCAACAAAGATTTAATTGAAAGATAAAAATAGTTACATTAAGCTATACAAAATATACATTCACATCTAAAATAACTAGGTATTTATAAAATAAAAAATACTGATGACATTGCTGCTGTTTAATCATATTTCACAAAAAAATGCAACTGTACAGAATGTACTTTACGGCAGTTTCCAATGAAACCTTGTTTTGCACAACTGTACAGTGACCAATGACAAGTATTTGCACTATAGTCCTCACCTTATTTATCACAATTATCAGAAATGTGGCAAGCACACTTTTCCTGCAAAAAGTTCTGAGATTACAGTGATCCATAGAGCTAGTACAAATAGGATGTATGAAACTCCTACTTGGTGACTATGTGGCAGCTGGTATGGCTGCCCACCAATTTCATCAACACTGAAACCCATTGGGAAAATGACAGCAGCAAGGCAGAAGAGAACCACTGGAAGAGAGAGATAAGACAAAAGTCACTTTAAAGAACTAACATAACAATGTAAGAATTAATTTATTTTAATAACAGCTCAGGTGATTATAAAATTTATACTCAGATTCAACATAAATGACAAGGCAACTTCAATTTCTCTGTAATCAAGGTAGCTTCCAGTTACTCCAATGAATATAGTAGACAGAAAAGCTTTTGTCAACAAAATCAGGATGGATTTAACAGGCATCCTTCATTCCACTTATCTCAAATGATATCCACTAAACCATGGGTAATGAGTAACAGCAGGTAATTCCATATTCCTAGAAATCATTTGTCATGGTGGCCCACTGAAGACTGTAATCCTTGGACTGAGCATACTGAATAATTTCCCCCATATGTGTGTAGCTCCAAGATGCCTTAAATAATGTAACTGAGGTATTGTCAGGAGAGCCCTCAATGATATGGCCGCTCTTATCCTCGATACACATAAAAGACCTGATGGATAAAGTGAGCAGAGCTAAACTGAGGCACTGTGGATATGAAGGGCGAACGCAATCACAGTTAATTTGTAGGAAAATGCGTTTGAATACATGTTTCATAAGGGCGAACTCCTTGGGTACACATTCAAAATATTTTCATTGTGGGAAGTCTCATTGTTTTTTAGTTAATTTATAAACATATTACATAATAATTGACCACGAATTTGCATAAACATTGCTTCACTTTCAAAGAAAAGTGCATTTCATTTGTAATACAATTAATTACATACATACAATACATTATCAAACGAGTTTGAACACAAGTTGCTTTGATGAGCTACATTCAGTCATCATAATCAGGTTGGTATTCGTCTGCTTTCTCGTTGGGTGTGGGGTTAGCTGATTTGTGAATTGCAAGAATCATAGTAAAGTATGTTGAGCACGGTATTGGAACGTATGGCAGCAGATCTCTAAGTTTTGCAGGGGGCACAAGCACAGGTGAAGCATAAAGCCGTGATAGAGTAACTTTGACAGATTAAACTTGGATGGGTAATAACAGCTGCCATTTCTTTTCTTGAAGTTTCACCACAGATTTGACTCCACTATCATAATGTTTGTAGATGTAAAACCCCAAGTTTGTATTCTTTGGTGTACTCAAAAATAGTGCCATTCTTGAACTAACACCCTGGAGCTGCATTTTTAGAGAATATTTCCAAAGATTGGTGTAGTCTGAAACAAAATCTTGTGAGACTGGTACTACAGTGAATGGCTTTTTCAGGTGGCATTTTTGTAAGGATCCCTGGTGTATGTACTGGAAGTCGAATCTTTTTCTCAAAGTGCCCGAAGTCCAGGTCACAGGAAAGATAGGAGTCTTAAAAGAGAGAGAGAGAGAGAGAGAGAGAGAGAGAGAGAGAGAGAGACTTATTTTGTCAAATTTATCCTGGTGTATTAAAGACAAATTGGCTAAAACTACATTCAAATTCTTATTCTGACCAAAGCAGTTAGCACTAAACATTGTTACTCTTTTAATACAATCACTAACATTAGACACTTAGTGTGCAGCGAAGCTTGTTATTTCACATGATCCACGTCTTTATGTAGTTTCATCCCACAAATACATTTTAGAAACTCCTGTTTTAATTATATGAATGCCAAAGTTGTATGTCGAGAGTTAAATTTATAAAACTGAATACAACTGGTCAATTTAGGGGTGGGGTGAGCCTGCTGTAGGTCGAATGCAATGGCGAAGACCTCTTCATTGGTATCATTTTTCAAAGATTTTACAAGATTGAACTTTGGCTTTCATGAACTGCAAGTCAGCAGATGCACATTTATTTACTTTAAAGATTAGTTATAGCAATATCATTTTTATCACAGAAGTTGCATGTGTAACTACCAGGAGGCTCAAATCCTATGTTAAAAACATCATAATAATAATGCATGTTGACTGGTTGTTTCTGGATACTTTTCATGCAGCCACTCAAGAAAACAGTGATTTAATGTTTAATCCAACAAGGAGGTATTTGCGATGAAGGCTTTTTGCACGGCTGTAATGACTTGATGCTGTTGGTAATGATGTAATGTTCCTTTAACTTTAGTCTTCTTATCGTCTGACATTTTACAATGTGATGACATTCTTTCCCCTTTGGTCAGAAACAACAGTTCCAGTCACGTAAATAGCCAGTATGCACATATTTTTCGGATACACCATGAATTCTGTAAAATTCCTTACGGCACACACTGTGTTTTGCATTATTTATGACTACACTATAGTCAAGACGCCATAAAGTATGACTCGGCCAACCCTTTATGTATAGGGTTCACATTGTCCCGATTTTTCTGGGACAGTCCCGGATTTTAGTATATTGTCCCAGTGTCCTTAAAATTTCTCTGGGGACAGCTAAATGTCCAGGATTTTCATAATAGGTAGTGTATTATTTTAGTATGGGGAAAAAAAGTGCCATAATACATCACTTCGTTGACCTTACGTTTTGGTATACTGGTACAACACTACATTTACATGTAAAATCTTATCTTTATCGCTCTTAAAGTTTGTTATATTGTACCGTCATCGATTTTTCCTGCAACTTTACGAGTCGATAGGTGCAAGAAAACTGTTCAGCTGACTGAAGGTAAAGAACTTCAGTTACAAGCAGCATCACATACTTGATGTTTAAGAAGTATGAGTTGTTCATCGTATGATCAGTTTGGTATTTTGAATGCTTGTAGCAGTGACAGTAGTTAATTATGTTTTAGTTTTAATCAAATGTCTACTACGCAGCTGTTCATGTGTGGAATATGTAAATTGGGTATTTACGAATGTACAAATACATCTTCTTACTAGAAATCTACCGATAATAAAAAAGTTACTTCACTGATGAGATGTTTAAATAGGGATACTTACTAATGTATCATAACCCACAAATACTTATTTTATTAATAGAAATCTACCAATAACAAGGAAGTTACTTCACTCGCGAGATGAGTAAACACAGATATTTACTAATGTATCATAACGTACAAATATGTTAATCAACATTCAACATATATCTATTTTGGCTGCACAATTTTGAGTGCTTTCTTGAAAATAACCGTGTTTTCAATAATAAATGCTATGTGGACAGATGAAAGAAATAAAGTTAGAAACAGTGAAAGTACTAACAATAATAAAAACAACTTTTGCTAACCTCTGCTGTAAGGGCTTCTACAATTTGATACCCCAAGGAAAATAAACTCATAAAAGAGTTGCACAGCACTAAAAATACATTCAAATACAGTCAAATACATTTGAGCCTGTTCCGTCAACTTCAACAGAAAATGTGTAAAGCTTGTGTTTATATTTAATTTGTAATTGCTATAATGCTTTTGACCTGCCATCAGTAGTGTGCTATATTTTGTGAAACTTCGGTATATCATTACTCTGCTTATGTGAATGTTATATCCTTTTGTATTCTGAAACACTTAAAAAATTAAAGTCTTAAAGAAATTATATACTACTTAAAAGTACTACTCATTTACCTCTGGACCTCTATCAACAACTTAAAGAAATGTGTGAAATTTGTGTTTATATTTGAATTGTTTTGTATGATCTATTAATAACCTGGTACAGAACATTATGTGAAAATATAAACTTTTTATTAGGTTCACTTTTATTGTTTCTACAATTTTCTACACTGCTCAATGGAAAGTACTAAAGCAAACCACCGTCAACTTACGTGAGAAATATATGAAATTTGTCTTAATATTTACATAAAATTGTGTACGCTATACCACAACAACCTGCAACCAATAGTATGGTAGATTACTTTGAAATATACAATTGTTAAGTAAAAATGAATGAAAATCCTATAGTGTCCCATATTTTATTCACTTGTCTTGAATTTTTTGGGAATTATCTTGAAAATGTCCTGAATTTTTTAAAAAACAATATGGGAACCCTATTTACATAAGAGCTTTTAACATTGTTGCTTTGCCCCAACTAGGTCATAACTACCCAGTTCCCAAAACGCATTAAAAATCTGTTGTACTTTTTGGAAACACTGGCAGCTACATGAATATGTGTCTAGTATCCAGAAAATGCATTCGTACCACTAATATCCATTATTTCATGCAGTAAGATTGGAAACACAAACACACCACATGGGACAAGCATCTCAGCCAACTAAACAATAAGCAGTAAACAAATAATTGCATCATTCAGTGATTGGGTCAATAGAGGTATGGAGTGTTGAGTTCACTTTTCGTATCTGCCCTCCTATTGTATTTTGAGAGGGAAAGAACAAAATGAAAGAGGCATCTAGATTCGGATGGCAGAATAATAATATAAAATAACAGCAATTAAAAAAAATGAACTTGAAATTGAGTTTGCTAGCTTTGTATCTACAACACCTCAATTTGTGGCTGTTTGTTGACAACTAGTGTACGGGAAGATCTCATAAAATGACTGTAGTGGATACAAGATGATGGACATAATTCCGATTTTTCTAAATGTTGATGCTATGAATCGCTCGATCTAACTGCAGAAAAATAAAAGTTAATGCAAAAGAATAAGAAAAACAATCCTGTTATGTCCAAATACAACATTAGTACCAAGCCACTTGACAGTCTCATTGAATAAATATCTAAGCATTAAGTTGCAAAGCAATATGTAACAAAATGAGCATGTAAGGACAGTTATAGGAAAGGTCAATGGCTGAATTTAGTTTACTGGGATGATAACACATATATAACACTAGTGAAACCCATTATTGAGTACTGTCTCTACCAAGTAAAATTAAAGGATGACATAGAAGAAATTCAAAGGAATGCTGCTAGATTTATTAACAATATGTTGAATGAGAATAAGTATTAGAGATGTTTCATGAATCCAAAGCATAATCCCTGCATTGAAGATGAAGTCCTTTCTGCAAATCACTAATATGAATATTTGGTTAACTGGCATTTGAGACAGAATGCAGAAGGAGTCAAACACTAATGTAAGACATGCAAAGATAATAGAAGTTGTGCTCTTACAGATCTATAAAATGTCTCCCCCCACCACTCTATTTGCAAGTGAAACAGAAAAAGAAATGACTAATAGTGGTACAATATATCCTCTGTCATGCACCATGCAGTGGCTTTTGGAATATGTATGTAGATGTGAAACAGGATTTATTAAAATAGAAACTAGTTTAAATAAATTGTCCTGAGAAAATGTTGGAATATATTGTTATCTTTTCCACAATGGCCAGTGATCGTGATCATGTGTGCATGAGTTATGTCTGAATGATTATATGACTGCATGTGTATCTTTATGATGAAGACTGGGCCAAAAATTAAAAGTAATGTGAATGTGTGTGTGTGTGTCTAGTCTACATGCCTATCTGCGGCTCAGTGATCGTCTGTACAGTGAGTTGCTACCTTTCCTCATAGTTTTGACATTCCAACATGTTCTCACCATAGTTATATATACGACTGTGGTATTAGAGACTGAAAAAAATTCTGACCCACATATATTATATTTAAAAAAATATTACACCAGTAGAACAAGATGTGAAGAAATCAGCAAACATGTTGGCAGAATAGCAGTTGCAATGAATGGCTGCTGATTGAGTACAATATGTAAATCTTTATGAATACTGGGTAGCACGTTACTCTGCCCTTGAAACAACTTATTTGTGGAAAATTATTATTTACAAAATACAAAAATAATGACTGGAAGGCTGATTAGGATTCAAGAGAACAACAAGACAATAGTAAATGTGGAAGGCAATTAGTGACATCACATTAAATCATTTAGGGAAATCTGAAAACCTTTCACAGGTTTCCAGCCACAAGAAGTGGTTAAACTTTCATAAGCTTTTGGTTAAATATTCCAAAGCTATTGTCAAGTGGTGACTTTCTTGTGGTTGACACTCTTGTCCTTATGAAGCTGTGGTAGTGATCATTTACATCTGTTACAGGCATCAATATTGCAGACTGGGTGGTAAAGTGCCATCTTTACTGAAGGTCTTTGCTAACATTTTAATTTCAATTACTTAATGACTGAAAAATTACTTCAGAACAGCAAATAGTTACATAAAGATAAGACTACTGGTCTCACAGCATTTAGATGACACTTGAGAATTTCTTAAATATTCATTTGTATCACTGCATTTACATGTAACCTAAATCTGAATTGAGGGAGTGGGTTTTTAACCGTGTTCCCCAAAATTTCGAATCCAGTACCCTAATAAATGCGTGTAATTACTCAAACAAATTAAAAATACTTTCTCTCAGCAATTTACTCAGTTAATTGATGGATTCTATTACATTATTAAAGAAAAACACCCAATTTGTTCAAGAGAACATAATTTTTTTGCTTCACCATATTGCTTGCTTTGGACCAACTTTAAACATAAGAAATTGAATTAATCCATACTAATAATAAATATGTAAATGTAGGCATGTCGCTGTTCTCTTAAATCTTCAAAACTACTGGACGAATCTTCATGTGGTTTTCACAGGAAACACGAAAATAGTTTGGGTCAACATATAGGCATAATTTTGTTGAAATCGGATCACAAAACAAAAAGATATCATAATTTTAAGTGTTTTCAGTAACCGTCATGCTTGTTTGTTCAAGTATTAAAAACCTCTTACCTCCGAAACTACTTCACAAATTTGCATACGGTTTTCACAGGTAACTTGAGTGTAACTTTGGACAACATACAGACTTCGTTTCATAAAAATCAGATCACAGAAAAAAAGAATACCGTAATTTTAATTTTTTTTATCTATGGCCCTCATGTCTGTCTGTCAGTCCTGTGAAGTTGGCACCCCTTTTTTGGAAAATGTATTTTTTTTTTCAGAGTTCTAGACAGATATAAAATAGTTCTGGAGTTCTGTGTACAAAATTTAAATAGTTCTGCAGAATTTCGCCGAAAAGATAGTAAAAATTACCACAAAGCGCAAACATAGTTCTGATCACAGTTTTAAATAGCTGTCAAAGAGTTCTACAGGAAATCCTAATAGCATTTTTCTGTGCAGATTATACTTTATGAGATAATTACAATAATGGAGTATCCATTTACATGCTACTGTGGAATTTGCACCAGTTTTTTTTTTTTTTTTTTTAATTAGACTTTTTTCCAAGAGTTCTAGGGACATTTGCAATAGTTCTTGTTTACGATAAGCAGTAATCACTCAGACGTAAAAACAACAAATTGAATGTGCAGCAGATAGAATATCTGTCAAGACCTAAGAAACATGTATATTTCTAGAATAAGGGGCACAAATAAGACAGCTTATCAGATATTCAAATTATTGTGAACATAATTCTTTTTTGGGCAATTACATAGAAATATTCACATGAACTCCAGAACTATAGTATATGTACACAGAGCCCAAAAAACAATGTGTATTTCTCGAAAAAACTGGTGCCAATTTACAGTAACTTGAAAATGAATTCCACATTACTGTATTTATCTGATAAAGTATAATCTGCACAGAAAAATGTTATTAGGATTTCCTAAAGAACTCTTTGAGAGCTATTTAGAACTTTGATCAGAACTATGTTTGTGCTAATAGGCAAATAATTATTTTAAAAAACTCATGTTTGTGGTAATTTTTATTATTTTTTCAGCGAAATTCTGCAGAACTATTTAAATTTTGTACAGAGAACTCTAGAACTATTGCATATCTGTCTAGAACTCTGAAAAAAATTTACATTTTTGAAAAAAGAGGTGCCAACTTCACACGACTCTGGCGCAATCTTGTGTAGTTTATGTCTCTCATTTACGCAGTTAGCTCATGAACTATTATCTGGGCAAAAAAATATCATTAGGATTTTCTGCAGAACTCTTTGAGAGCTATTTAGAACTGTGATCAGAACTATGTTTACGCTTATAGGAAAATAATTATTTGGAAAAAACTAAAATTTTTTATAATTTTTTTTGTAATTTTTTCGCGAATTAGTGCAGAACTATTTAAATTTTGTACAGAGAACTCCAGAACTATTGCATATCTGCTGCCTAGAACTCTGAAAAAAAAATGCACATTTTTGAGAAAAGGGGTGCCAACTTCACAGTAGCGTGTAAATGGATTTCCCATTATTGCAATTATCTCATGAAGTATAATCTGCACAGAAAAATGTCATTAGGATTTCCTGTAGAACTCTTTGAGAGCTATTTAGAACTGTGATCAGAACTATGTTTGTACAATTAGGCAAAAAATTATTTTGAAAAAACTAAATTTTGTGGTAATTTTTCGTATATTTTCGGCGACATTTTGCAGAACTATTTAAAATTTCTACAGAGAACTCCAGAACTATTGCATATCTGTCTAGAACTCTGAAAAAAATGTACATTTTCCAAAAAAGGGGTGCCAAGTTCACAGGACTCTGTCTCTTCGAACACGTTAATCTCCAAAACTACTTGACAAATTTTCATGGGATTTTCTCACGTAACTTGAGAATATTGTGCAGTTACATAAAGGCTTCAATAACTGAAATCAAATCAGAGAAAATAAAGATATCGTAATTTAATCATTTGTTTAAAAGCCATTGTGTATTTCTGTTTGTTCAGAGTAATCTCCAAAAGCACTACACCAACTTTCATGGGTTTCCACAGGTAAATTGAGAATAGTTTGGAGAGTAAAGTAGGCTTAGTTTCATAAAAATCGGATCAGAGGAAGGAAAGATATTGTAATTTGAAGTATTTGCATACACTATGCTTATGAATATGGTGTAGTACAGCAAATCTCCAAGAGTACTGTATGAAGTTTCATGGGATTTCATAGGTCAACTGAGAGTACCTTGGGGCAATATATAAGGTTTATTTAATCAAAATCGGATCAGAAGAAGAAAAGATATAGTAATTTGTAGTTTCTGGTGTATGCTACGAATGAATTGCAATGTTGTACAGCAAAGATCCGACAGAGGCGCTGTTACTTACATAGTATACCAAATATCCAAGGAGGTATTCTAACCTCCTCGCAAATAACTAATAGATGGCGATGCTATGTTTTTTATTCACATAAATAGTGTAATACAATAAAATAAGGGCTACGATTTTCTTTACGGCAGCATTGTAGTGTAATGATGTTGGCAACAACCGTTGAATCCTTTTTGAAAAATCAGTCACATACAATGAGGGGAATAATTCTGTGTGTTGATAATGAAATAATGAATGTTATTCCTATCAGTAAATTAATGATCATCCTAAAGCAAATATTTCATTGCCAACGTTAAAATACTAAATCGCTGGCAATGCAAGTAAAATTTAACCCAGGTACGACAATTCCTTGCAATGCCATGGAAAGAAAAAAAAGTGATTCTTTCCATGGGTATCATTTGAATTTAAAAAATAATGACGTTCCTTCGCGTCTATCGATGTTTTTATTTACAAAGAATTCTTTGCAAGGAAAACCAAATTTATGTTGTTTCATTTCTGATTTCAGTGCATACTTATTACATCTTGAGTCCATTCTGTTTACGAATGCCTCAAAAACCCCATGGTAAAGTAAATTACAAAGTGAGGCAACGTTAGTTACATAGTACACCAAATAACAAATTAGGGCGTTGCTGAGTTTTTTCATTCTCAGAACTACGGTGTAAAACACTACAAGAAGGGGTAAATTTTTACTTACGGCGGTGGCGTTGTGTGCTGATGTTGGCAACGGCAGTTGAATGCTTTTTCAAAAATCAGTCACGTAGAATAAGGGGAATAATTCTGTATGTTCAGATGAAATAAATAATTTATGCTATTCTTTCCAGTAAATTAATCATCATCCTAAAGCAAATAGTTCGTTGCCAACTATAGCAAATTAAATTGCTGCCACTGCAAGTAAAATTTATCCTAGGTAGGACACAAATGTTGTTCCCCTAGCTGTATCCCATATGCTTTGCAATGTAATGGAAAGAAAAGAAGTGCATCTTTCGATGGGTACAACCCAAGGAGGTTAGAATAGTATAACCACTAAATTGTGCTTGGAGTATAAATATCTCTGCATCTGTGCATCTTCTCAACATTAAGCTCTAATTACCACACGATATTGAGACAAACCCACTCTTTCCATACATTTATTTGCTCATATGATTGGTTTGTACCACATTGGCTGCAAAGACGCCCCACCTTCTTTTTGCAGAGCAACCACATAACATGAAATAATATCTAAATGAATGTGTCGCAGAAGCAACAAGAAATTTGAGGAAGCGTCGCTAAAAGGGCCATTTACACATAGTCATCCATCTTAACGGAACAAAGATGAAGTCAGCTATTAGTAGCTTTTCCCCAATATTGCGTGACATTTCCACCTTCTAATTAGGACACAAAATCTATTCTGTGCATCTGAATGCTCACTCCAAAGATATTTCTGCTCTGTGCCTGCCACTAGAGATAACATACACACTCGAGTGACAAACTCATTGGAAATGTCTCTGCTTTCATAATTGTTCAGTAAAATATTGTGACTAAAATTTTTAATTACTTAGTATTGCTGCGGACTACATTAAGATAGAGAAAAACGTCTTCTTTTGCAGAGACAATTGAACTTAGAATTCCGAATGTGTAGTTCTATTACAGAAGGTCGATTTCAACTTTGTGCTTTACGAAGTAATCACTGCAGGACGTGGGAACATGTATTAGTTGAAAGAGTGGCCAATGCTGCTAACACAGTCAATACAATTCACTGGAAATACTATATTTATTGGCAAGTTCTATACAGACGATCAGCTGACTCCATTCCTTCAACGATTACCCAGACATACTTTATCGCACATTGACACCACCATGACTTCTTATTTAGACAGACATGAAATTCTCTGTTGATTGAATTACCAGCATTCATCGAGTTTTCGATAATAGGGATTTCTGCATAGATAATAACTACATTATCCCCAGTGCAATACTGCAATATACTAATACTTCAGAAATACACTTACTGTCAGAGATAAATAGTTTAGTACTACACCATAGAACCAAACATGGCACTGTTATTGTTGTTGTTATTATTTCTCATCTCAACAATAGAAGTGTTGTAAGACGTTTACGCCAAACAATTACACACCGCAGTCTTAACTTTATGAACACAACCTAACATCGAGTTTACATTGTTCCAAAGTACGGACATAAATTAATTTCACTTTTTGTATGAAAAACATAATGAACTTTCATTGTTTTCGACAATGACTTCTACTTAAATTTGACATCTTGGCTAGGAGAACTGAGTTTACTGACAGAGTGATTAAACAAGGATTCTGTTTTTGCTGACGTAGGTCTGGATTCCTAAAAAACCATTATATAAACAGGTCCCTTTTTAACAACCGTTGCGAAGCACGGGCATATAAGCTAGTGTCTTCATAAACCATTCATTTGATTGCAATGAAACTTTGGTGAACTGTTCATTATATGCCCATGAAGGTTCCTGACCCAAAAACAAAAGAGCATGACACACAGTTCAGGAGATATGACATCATAACGAGAGGCCACCTCGTGAGAATACCCAGATTTATGCGTCAATTATTGGAAAATGGGAATAGTTACGGACCTGCAACAAAGTTTGCATGTAATTTTGGACGTTTATGCAGCATTTTGTAACTGAAGCCCCCCCACACACACTCACTCACAAAACGATGAAACGAAAAGAAGTCTACCACTTACAACATTTTCAATGTAGATGCCGCAAAACTGTCGCATCAGGCATCAACTTGTATCAAATAAAGTTGGCATTACATATTTGCATAGTTGTTGTTGTTGTGGTCTTCAGTCCACAGACTGGTTTGATGCAGTTCTCCACACCACCCTGTCCTGTGCAAGTCTCTTCATCTGAGAATATGTTCGGCAACCTACATCATTTTGACCTGCTTACGATATTCGTCCCTCGGTCTCCCTCTACGATTTTTACCCCACACACTTCCTTCTAATGCTAAGTTGACAATTCCTTGATGTCTCAGAATGTGTCCAACCAACCTATCCCTTCTCTTAGTCCGGATATGCCAGAAACTCCTTTTCTCCCAGATTCGGTTGAGCACCTCCTCATTAGTTAGGTGATCTACCCATCTAATTTTCATCATTTGTCTATAACACCGCATTTCAAAAGCTTCTATCATCTTTTTGTCTGAACTCCTTATTGTCCACGTTTCACTCCCATCCTATGCTACACTCTAGACAAATGCTTTCAGATAGGACTTCCTAACATTTAAATTAATATTGGATGTCAACAAATTTTGCTTCTGCAGAAATGTTTTTCTTCCCATAGCCATTCTGCATTTTATATCTTCTTTACTTTGGCCATCAGAAGTTAACTTGCTACCTACATAACAAAACTCATCTACTACTTTTATTGTCTCATTACCTAATCTAATTCCTTCAGCATCGCCTGATTTTCTGACATTGCATTCCATTACCTTCGTTTTACTCTTGTTAATGTTCATCTTATATCTTCCTTTCAAGACACTGTCCATCCCATTCAATTGCTCTTCCAGATCTTTTGCGGGCTCTGACAATTACTCTGTCATCAGCAAATCGCAATGTTTTTATCTCTTCTCCCTGTACTTTAATGCCCTCTCCAAATTTCTCCTTTCATTCCTTCACTGCCTGCTCAATGTACAGATTGAACAACATTGGGGAAAGGCTACAACCCTGTCTTACTCCCTTCTCAACCTCTGTGTCCCTTTCTTGCCCTTCGACTCTAATAACCGCTGCATGGTTTTTGTATAGGTTGAATATAACTCTTTGCTCCCTATATTTTACCCCTGATACCTTCAGAATTTGGAAGAGTGTATTCCAGTCAACATTGTCAAAAGCTTTCTCCAAATCGACAAACACTAAAAGCTTAGGTTTGTCTTTCCTTAGCCTATCTTCTAAGATAAGTCGTAATGTGAGTATTGCCTCCCGTGTTCCTACATTCCTCCTAAATCCAAACTGATCTTCCCCGAGGTCAGTCTCCACAAGTTTTTCCATTCGTCTGTAAATAATTCATGTTGTTATTTTGTAACCATGACTTATTAAACTGATAGTTCTGTAATTTTCACACTTGTCTGCACTTGCTTTCTTTAGAATTGGAATTACGATATTCTTCTTG
Organism: Locusta migratoria; assembly: GCA_026315105.1. Classification (NCBI taxonomy): domain Eukaryota; kingdom Metazoa; phylum Arthropoda; class Insecta; order Orthoptera; family Acrididae; genus Locusta; species Locusta migratoria. Next base: position 307,506,965 of record CM048746.1, read on the forward strand.
AAGTCGGAGGGTTTTCCCCTGTCTCATACATCTTGCATACCAGGTGATACAATTTTTTGATGACTGGCTCACCTAACGACATCAGCAGTTCAGACGGAATATCATCTACTCCGGGGGCCTTGTTTCGACTCAAGTCCTTCAGCGCTCTGTCAAATTCTTCTCGCACTATCATATCTCCTATCTCATGTTCCTCCACTTTGTCTTTCATTTCTAGACTACTGCCTTCAAGTTTATTTTCTTTGTATAGGCCCGCTATATATTCCTTCCACAGTTCAGCTTTCCCCTCTTTGCATGGTACTACTTATTTTTGTCTGCAAGTCTCCCGCAATTTGGCAGGAATATAGTTTACTGTTAGAAAACGTCACCTAAGAAAGTATTTTGTGATAGGTGTATGACGGAGCATACTTCTCCTACTGACTCACAAAATCTACAGTTTCATTCCAATTTTCACGAAATTTCGCACGCTTGACCTACAAAACAAGAGGAACATCACCGTCTACCTTAAGAGGGTACTATGCAACATAAAAATGGATCCCTAAATACCTTGGTCGTGCCATAAATTGAGAACGGCTCGACCGATTTCATAGATCCTTTTTTTGTTGTTTTTGTTATTCTCAGCACAAGGGTTGTATGAAATAAAACTGGAATATTTTAGAACAAAAAATGTTCAGTGTAACCCTGCATTTCTATTGCATAGAAATCTACAGTTTTGTTCCAATACTGATGACATTTTGCACACACTACTTAAAAACAAGAGGAATGTTACTGTCTGTATAAAATTTCGTACGGTGCGTGGTAGGGAGTTTTAATTTACGGAATTTCACAAAATGCATAGTTTTGCTCCAATCTCTATGAATGTTTGCACCCATGACCTTTAAACCAAGAGGAAGATGACTGAGAATATAAATGTTTGTATTGTACATGACAGATGGTACCTTGTAGAAAAGTACCGAGAGAGAGAAAGGTAAAAACGAACAGAGAGAGAGAGAGAGAGAGAGAGAGAGAGAGAGAGAGGAGGATGCAGAGAGAGGGAGGTAGGAGATGTGGACTGCGAGAGTGTAGGGTAAATAAACACCCGGGCAACACTGTGTTTACAGCTAGTCTAATAAATAATTTTGTATGAAGAATAACATCAAGTGAAAGACAATGTGATCAAATCAGGATCATGAGTACAATACTTGTTTCAAATAACTTTATTCATTTTAAAAGTCAATGGATTAAATAACAAAGAGAACTGTTAGTCTTACCACCAATGAGAATATGTGGTACACTTACTCAAACAATGGAAATTCCAGGAAGGATTCAACAATATTTTTTTAGAAGGAGAAGTTGCTTAGTCACCACAGATGTCCGATGAGTTGCAGAAAGGCACAAATAACAGAAAAACTTGATAGCTTTCTGCTATTAAGGCCTTCTTTGGCCACAGAGAAAAAGACATGCATGCACGCGCAGGCGCGCGCGCGCACACACGCACACACACACACACACACACACACACACACACACACACACACACACACACACACACACACCTGTGGTGGGGGTAAGTAAGTGGCAAGGTGAGGGAAGCAAAAGGGGAGGGGGGATGCACGGCCGGGGGGGGGGGGCGCACCAGTGCTGTCTGATGGACAGTGTGGAAGGAAGGAAGGAAAGAGACTGAAATCTGTGTCGGGATGGGAGAGTAATGTAAGGATAGAGTGTGGGCAGAGAAAGGAAGGGAAGGCTGGTACAGGCAGGAACTACGAAGGTTTAGGCCAGGGGGATTGCAGGAGCATAGGATATATTGTAGGGAGAGTTCCCGCCTGTGCAATTCAGAAAATCTGGTGTTGGTGGGAAGGATCCATACGGCACAGGCTGTATAGCAGTCACTGAAGTGAGTCACACTATGCAGTGCTGTGTGTTATGCAACAGGATGGTCTAGCCCAGCTACCCATGGTCTTCATATCTGCAGTGACATGCAGTCCCTCTCCAAATATTCCACACGCCTCACTGAGGCCTTCACTGACTGCAATTACCCTCCAAACCTTGTCTAGAAACAGATCTCATGGGCCCTATCTGTCCAGGCACCCCCCCCCCCCAGCTCCCCCACCCCCACCATCTTGCCACGAAGGAGCATCCCTCTTGTGACCCAGTATCATCCAGTCTGGAGCAGTTAAACCATGTTCTCCACCAATGTTTTAACTTCCTTTCATCCTGCACTGAAACAAGAAATACCCAACCCAATATCATCCCTGCCCCTCCTACAATGGTATTCTGCTGCCCACCAAACCTAGGTAATATCCTTGTTCATTCCTACTCCCAACCCCTTACCCCATGGCTCATGTCCCTGCTATAGACCTAAATGCAAAACCTGTCTTGTCCACCATCCCACCACCACCTACTCCATTCCTGTCACAGGCATTTCTATCCCATAAAAGGCAGGGAAACCTGTGAAAGCAGTCATGTTATCTAGAAACAGAGCTGCAACCACTGTACAGCTTTCTATGTGGGCATGACCAGCACAAAGCTGTCCAGATGAATGGCCATCATCAAACTGTGTCCAGGAGTCAGCTAGACCATCCTGTTGCAGAACATGCAGTGCTGAATAATATGGCTCACTTCAATGACTGCTACACAGCTTGTGCCATATGGATACTCCCCACAAACACCAGGTTTTCTTAATTGTGCAATATATCCTATGCTCCCACAATCACCCCAGGCCTAAACCTTCACTAGTTCCTGCCTCTACAAACCCTTCCCTCCCCTTCCTTGCCCACACTCTATCCTTACTTTCGTCTCCCATCTCGACGCACATTTCAGTTCCTTTGCTTCCTTCCACACTGTCTGTCAGACAGCACTGGCATATTCCCCCACCCATGTCATGCATACCCCCCACCTCTCCTCTCCTGCTTTCCTCTCCTTGCCACTTACCCCCACCACTGACGCTCTGCCTAGGCTGTACTGGTTACTGCAGATTGGCCACAGCGGCTGCAGGTTGTGTCTGTGTGTATGTTTGTGTCTCTGTAACTGACAGCTCTAATTTTGTATTATATTATTTGTGCCTTTCTGCGGTTCATCGGATGTGTCTGGTGAGTAAGCAACCTATCCTTCTCAAAAATGTTTTTAAGTTGTAATGACGACTTATCTCCCTCCAAGTAAGAAATTTTACTTGTTTGTTTTTAATACCGTATATACTCGAGTAATCCGCGCACCTTTAAAAAAAAAAAAAACCATGAGAACAGATGCTTCACTATGACAACTCTTTCAGGCAAATTTTCAGAACAGCTTTACACAAAATTGTTTCATACCACTTAGATTACTGGCAGCATCGTTCTACGAAGTAGGAGCAGATAAGTTGATTGACCACTATGACAAATGCCTTAACAACAATAGAAACTATGTAGAAAAACAGTTCAAGATATACTCTTTCTTGTGATAAATTAAAAATATTTTTACTATATTTTTTCACACAACAGTACTCAACTTTCCGGATATTACTCATACCTGCAGAACACAATTTGCTTGAAAGTTAGAGAAACTGACATAATTTTCTAATTAAATACTGTATTCTACAATTATTTTTCAAAAGAGATAGATTAGCTGGCCAGTACTTACTTAGAGCTGTATCGCCGATAGTGAAACAAATGAAGAAAAAGAAAAAAAGGGACGAAAAAGGACAAGCTTTCGGAAAACAGTTCCTTCTTCAGGTCGGAAAGAAGGGAAGAAAAGAGGATGGGAACGGAAGGGAAAGGTAATTATTGACTTAGGTCATGAGGATGGTGTTTGAGGAGTGTGGAAGTCAGAGATACTGCATATTCAGTACTAATATGCAGTATCTCTGACTTCCACGCTCCTCAAACACCACCCTCATCACCTAGGTCGTGAATTACCTTTCCCTTCCATTCCCATCCTTTTTTCTTCCCTTCTCTCCAACCTGAAGAAGGATCCGAGTTCCGCAAGCTTGTCATTTTTTGTCCCTTCTTTTCTTTTTCTTCATTTGTGTCACTATCGGCAGTACAGCAAAAAGGTTAGTATTGGCCAGCCAATCTATCTCTTTTGAAAAATAATTTATCATCTCTGAGGAGAATTTCCATCATTAATCGAGTATTCTACAATTACCCTAACAACTATAAGGTTGTGTAATTTTGTAACTGTTTATCTATTTTGAATCATTATACACATTCAACTGGATTTTAATAAATATTTTCTGACACAATTAACATATTCAGACACATCTGCTCGACTGTTGATTTTATGAAAAATTTTATGTATACAGACATAAATTTGTCTTTGGCAATATAAATTGGTGCCCACTGTTTTCGAAATGAGTGTTATAAATTTTAATATCCTGAATAAAAAGGCAAAAAAATGTGGTTTAACATTATGCTTACATTTGATTGCATAATTAAATGAAAATTATACAATTAGCTGCTTAATTTGAAACAGAAAATCTTTTTTTTTTATTAGTTACCTCTCTCCCATATTTTAAATACAAGCTTCATAAAAAATTATATTTTGCTAGAAGTCCGTGAAGTCTGACTGGTCTAAAATCACTAACTCCTCAATACCAGCAATATTCTCTTACTCCTTTATCTGACTGCCCCAAGACTAACTTGGATAAACTTTGTTTAAAACTGTAAATTTTCTGATATGACTTTTTCTAGGCTGTGCTACAACAATTCTGTAAACCTTACAAGTAATTTGCACCAGTGTTGTCACCTATCACAAAGCTAACATAAAAGATATTTGTCCAAACAGTGACACTGAACTCCGGTTCAGTGAATGTTGGCCAGGTACTATTACCTATAGCAACTTGTACAAGACACTTCCTTCAGATCGCCTCAAGCACTGCTTATCAAATTTCTAGATTTTTCATGATCCTTGTCAATATCCTATAATTCCCTGTAAAGCATTTAATTGGTGCCGATACCTACTGTTTTGTATGGTACAACACTCTGATATAATAATATGTTGCCACTAGAATGCAACATCATCATCATAAGGGTGAAAGTGTTGTCACAAGTTGCGGCTTGGATGAAAACAACAAGAATTTCTAATGTGGATTTTAGCCTTTTCTGTGGGAACATTTTTATTTAGTTAATTTTGAATCAGTGTGGTACCAATTAGACAACATAAATGTTGTTGCCTCCAAGGACACTAACCTATAAGCAATATGTCACTTCTGAAGTCTGTATATTTAAGGACCAATTGGACTCCAAATCACTAGTAAATCAGATAAACATAAAGTATCCCTCAGTGTTTTTCAGGGACACTACTCAGGACGCAATTAAATGGCTGAAATTATTTTACTTTAGCCATAAAATACAAAAAAAGAGTATAATGTGTTTGGCAAATGTGTGCTTATACTTGGATGGCACGGCCAAGTAGTTGTTCAAGAACATTGAAAAATTATTAAACGCCCCAAATTACAGTCTGATATGACAGGGACATTTGGTAAAATCATCAACAAGTCCAACTTTGCAGAATAATTACTAAGGAACAGGGCCCAACATCATGGGGAGGAGGTCTTACATGTAGAAGTGTTTTTATTATTATTATTATTATTATTATTATTATTATTATTATTATTATTATTATTATTTTATCTTTTCATTCCCATCTCTGAAGGAGAATGGGCGGGCTGTTTGAGAGCTTACATGCTCTATTCAGCCAATATAGAAGTGGCCCTAAGTCACATTATGGATCGCTTTATGGTGGAAAATGACAAAATCTTACTCGTGTTGAAAGGTGTAGCAGAAGAAATGAACCAAATTCTTCTGGTAATGGATGTAACAACATCCAAGTAAGTAATTCACTGAGTGGTGCCAGCACATCAAGGAAAAATGTCACATAGTAAGAAAGTAATTTACGGGGATCAGAAATGAGGTATTGAGTTAAAAGAGCAAGTTTAGTACAAATATCCACCACAAGTAAAAAAAACCATGAAGAAAAGTATTTGGCCAACTTGGACTTATGTTGCAAGCATCAAACAACTACCCTGCATCCAATAAAAGGATGTACAACCAATTTCTCTGCAACATATAGAGCCCCACAAAAGAACAGTCTTGTGGAGTACAATGAATAACATTCCAGTATATTTCCACTGTGTATTTCCTGTACATTACCATATAGAGAGGAGACAGATGTTCAACACAAGTGCAGTACAAAACACCAGGAATCAACAGCAGTCCTATTCATGTCGATCAATTGCAGACAGTTCTAATTTATCAATGGACAAAGGTCATCAAGGTACTGTACACAAGGGCACTCTCCAATGAATGGTAGTCATTTTCTGTCATCAGCTGCTCATGTAACTGCCGAATTCATCTGCCGCAGTGAGGCCACAACTGATGAAAAACCTTTATGGACAACAGTTGCCAAGAAATACCATTAATGTAATCACTGACAAACAACCTTTCCAGTAGACTAAATGAATCTTTTTTTCAGTAATGTCAAATGCTTATCATCACTGTCAACATAAGACTATGGTCTATGAAACAAAAATTGTGCAATGAAATCATTTTAAGACCAATACATTTTAAATTTATTTTATACGAGGCTTTTTTTAAGTAAGATCTCGAAAACTATTACACACATTGAATAACATCTTAGTGTCTACACATTGAATAACATCTTAGTGTCTACAAAAATAAATTTTAATTAAAATGCAGTGTAAATTACCATATGGAGGTGACGGGAGCTGGCTGAACAGTAATTTTTAGTCTCACAACAAGAATGAGTTGTTAAACTAAATAAAATCACACACACATTATTTGCTGGCAGTACGTAAACTATACACTAATCAGACAACGGGAAAACACCACTTAATTCAGAGTCACAGGAGCTATCTATGTCACTGCTGGTATTGACGGATATTATTAAGTCTTCGACGCATTGTTGTAAGACACCTTCATTCTTCCAGGTTTCCTGAATCACTCCTTTCACATAATGCACTACATTTCGCCAGTCTTCTGGTGTCACTGTTTCAACTGCCTCTTTCAACAGGTGTTCCACTTCAGTTAATGTAAATTTTCTATTTTCTACAGCAATATGCTGTTTAACCTGTGCCCAAATCAGCTCTTATTACGTTAAAGTGGCAATGGTAGGGAGGCAGTCTGAGCACTTTATGCCCGTATTTTTGGCTACTTCATCCACAATGTAAATGGGATTCTTTGGCTTGTGTTGTGATACAAGTTCTAATAATTCCGCCCTTGTCAAATTACTGTCGAACTGTATCTTACATTTCAGTAGCCAGCAAACAATGTCATTTTTCTTCGTTTCCTTTGTGGGTGCCTTGTCTTGGATAACTAAATGGTATGGAGCGTTATCCATAATAATTATAGATCTCTTCGTTAAGTTTTGAAGCACAGAGTCTTCAAACCATTTCACGAAAGTATTGTGGTTCATCTCTTCGTGGTAGTCGGAGGTCTTCTTTGAACTGAATAAAAGCAGACAATTCGGGATAAAACCTTTTGAATTTCCGGCTACAATTATTCTCTTTCCTCTGCCTATCGGGGCTGCCATACTACCATTGATGGTATCGTCTGTCCAACCTTTTTTAAAGTGTGTCCTGCACAGTCCAGTGCCAGCTGCCACCAGTGCCACATCGTAAACAGCGCTAAGTATCTGAATTTAATTTGTGTCAAATTTAATTTGCCAGTCTAGTTCATTTTCGTTAGTACTCTGTTTTAAGAAGTTTATTCCCGCTTACTTGCAGATTTCGTTTGTACTACTGTTTTAATAGTTTTTCTATCGTATTTGATAAATACCGTTGTGTTTAGTCTTCGTCTTTGACCAGTGTATTTCAAAACAAGTCAGAGACTGTTACTAAGGCTCGTTATCAGTCAGTCCAGTGCCAGCTGCCACCAGTTCCGCAGCGTTAACAGTGCTTAACTGCCGGACTCAGTTTTGTTGAGTGTAGTCACCACTGACCACAGTTCAGTCAGCAGCCAGCCGCCTTCATTAGAGTACTAGGCTTCTTTAAAGTTGTCAATTGCAGTTAATTGTATCAATAGGAGGGATAGGATGTGTGCCTGCTGTGTGCGGACGCAGAAGGAGTTGGCCGTGGTTCACGAACAGCTGAGCGTGCTGTTGTCTACGGTCAGCCGTCTTTAGGCTGCTGTCTCAGGGTGCGCGATGGTGGGGAGTCTGGTGCGTCGAGTGGGACACCTCAGGCGTCTCACGCTTCGCTCTCTGTCCCTGCTACCAAGGCAGCTTCAGGTGTACCAGACGTCGTCGAGCCGCCTTCTCCACAAGGGGAGTGGCGGGTTGTACGGCGTTCGCGTCGCTCGAGGCGGAAGGCCAATGTGGAGGCTGGATGTCCGTCCGCGCCCGTTCGTCCTGTGAGTGAAGGTGTGGCCACTCCTTCAGCAGGATCCGAGCAGGTGCATGGGGGGAAGGGATTATTGGTTATTGGGAGCTCCAATGTTAATCGTGTGATGGAGCCCCTTAGGCAGATAGCGTCCAGATCTGGAAGGAATTCCAATGTGCACTCGGTGTGTCTGCCGGGGGGCCTCATCCGAGATGTGGAGGCGGCCTTGCCGGCGGCTATCGAGGGTGCGGGATGCAGTCGACTGCAAATCGTGGCTCACGTCGGCACCAATGACGCTTTTCACTTGGGTTCTGAGGACATCCTCAGGTCCTACGAGCGGCTGGCGGAATTGGTGAAGGCTGCTGCCTTCGCACGCGGGGTGCAAGCAGAGCTGTCGATTTGCAGCATTGTTCCCAGGGTTGATCGGGGTCCTTTGGTTTGGAGCCGAGTGGAGGGTCTGAACCAGAGGCTTCGCCGACTCTGTGACAGTCATGGCTACAGATTTCTGGATTTGCATTATAGGGTGGGGAATTGTAGGGTGCCCTTAGATAGATCAGGGGTGCACTACACTAAGGAAGCGGCTACTCGGGTAGCAGAGTACTTGTGGAGTGCACATGGGGGTTTTTTAGGCTAGGCACTAACTCTGATGAGCACTCGCCTGTCAGCATTCAAACAGCGAATTCAGGCCACGTTCGGAACAAAAATTCGAACATAAAAATATTAGCCGCGAACTTACAGAGTGTTAGAAACAAAGTTCCCGAATTTGCAGCGCTGCATGGAAGTTATTGCGCTCAGATAGTTTTAGGCACCGAAAGCTGGCTAAATGATGATATGGCAAGTTCAGAAATATTTAGCGAAGCGTGGAATGTATATCGGAAAGATAGATCTGATACAACTGGAGGAGGAGTGTTCATCGCTGTGGACAAAGATATTGTTTCTACTGAGATCGAGGTTGAAAGTAACTGTGAAGTTATCTGGGCACGTATAACATGTCTAAAAGAAGTAAAGTTAATAGTTGGGTGTTTTTACCGGCCCCCCAGTCCTGCTGTAGCAGTTTTAGAATCATTCAAGGAAAGTCTACACCAGGTAGTGCATAGGTATCCGGGCCATGTAATATTAGTCGGAGGTGACTTCAACCTTAAGAGTATAGATTGGGACCTCGCTAGTTACATTTCAGGCGGTACAGACAAGCAGTCTTGCGAGCTACTTTTGGACACATTCTCCGAAACTGTCTTGAGCAGTTAAACCGGCAACCCACGCGCAATGGAAATATTCTAGACCTTATAGCCACAAACAGGCCTGACCTTATTAACGATGTCTGTGTAGAGACAGGAATTAGTGATCATGATATCGTCATAGCGTCGATGGTGACCAAAGTTCATAAACCAGTCAAGAAGGCTAGGAGCGTGTTTTTGTTGGGAAGAGCCGACAAGCAAATGTTACGATCGCACTTAGAAAATGAATGGGCATCGTTTAATTCTGGGACTATGGATGTAGAGGAATTGTGGACTAAATTTAAGTGCATTATTAATAAAGGGTTACAGAAATATGTGCCAATAAAGACGATTAAGGATGGAAAAGATCCACTGTGGTATAATAATAATGTTAGAAAGCTGCTGAGAAAGCAAAGGCTGTTGCACTCTCGATTCAAAAAAGAACACGCAAATGATGACAGGCAAAAGTTAGTAGAGATTCGTGCGTCTATAAAAAGATCGATGCGCGAAGCATACAATAATTATCACAGCCATACCTTAGCAAAAGATCTTTCTGAGAACCCGAAAAAATTCTGGTCCTATGTAAAATTGATAAGCGGGTCAAAGCCCACTGTCCAGTCACTAGTCGATCATTCCGGGGCAGTAATAGAAGAAAGCAAACGGAAAGCTGAAGTTCTAAATTTAACCTTTCAGAAATCTTTCACGCAGGAGGACCGCACAAATGTACCATCATTTGATCAACGTACTAATTCCGAAATGGGGGACATAGCAATAGGTATTTCCGGTGTAGAGAAGCAGCTGAGAGAGCTAAATACGAAAAAGTCTGCTGGTCCGGATGGGATACCAGTTCGGTTTTACAAAGACTATTCTGTGGCATTGGACCCCTACTTAGCTTGCATTTATAGCGAATCTTTAATTCAGTGCAAAGTTCCTAGTGATTGGAAAAAGGTGCAGGTGACTCCCGTGTATAAGAAAGGAAAGAGAACTGCCCCATACAATTACAGGCCAATATCGTTGACATCGGTTTCATGTAGAATTTTGGAGCATATTCTCAGTTCGAATATAGTAAATTTCCTTGAAACGGAAAAGCTCGTTTCCATGAATCAGCACGGGTTTAGGAAACATCGTTCATGTGAAACTCAGCTTGCCCTTTTCTCACATGACATCTTGCGAGCCATGGACGAAGGGCAACAGGCGGATTGTGTTTTTCTCGACTTCAAAAAGGCGTTCCGACGCGGTCCCACACTGCAGACTGCTAACGAAGATACGAGCTTATGGAATAGGTTCGCAGATTTGTGACTGGCTGGAAGACTTCCTAAGTAATAGAACGCAGTATGTTGTTCTCGACGGCGAGTGTTCATCAGAGACGAGTGTATCGTCAGGCGTGCCCCAGGGGAGTGTGATAGTACCGCTATTATTTTCTATCTATATAAATGATCTGATGGACAGAGTAAGTTGTAATTTGCGGCTGTTTGCTGATGATGCTGTGGTGTACGGGAGGGTGTCGTCTGTAACTGACTGTAATAGCATACAGGTTGACTTAGACAAAATTTCTAGTTGGTGCGAAGAATGGCAGCTAGCTCTCAATGTAGAAAAATGTAAGGTGATGCGCATGAGTAGAAAAAACAATCCTATAATGTTCGAATACAGCATTAGTAGTGAGCTTCTTGATGCTGTCGCGTCGTTCAAATATCTAGGTGTAACATTGCAGAGCGATATGAAATGGAATGAGCATGTAAGGACAGTTGTGAGTAAGGCAGACAGCCGACTTCGGTTTATTGGGAGAATTTTGGGAAGATGTATTTCACCTGTAAAGGAGACCGCGTATAAAACGCTTGTACGACCACGTCTTGAGTATTGCTCAAGTATTTGGGACCCGCAGCAGATCGGTTTGAAGGAAGACATAGAGGCGGTTCAGAGGCGAGCAGCTAGATTTGTTACCGGTAGGTTCGACCAATGCGCGAGTGTCACAGAAATGCTCCGGCAACTCAATTGGGGATCGCTGGAAGAAAGACGACGTTCTTTTCGTGAATTTCTGTTAAGTAAATTTAGAGGGCCGGAATTTGAAGCCGAGTGTAGTACGATCTTGCTGCCGCCTACATACATTTCGCGGAAAGATCACAAAGACAAGATAAGAGAAATTAGGGCTCGTACGGAGGCATATAGGCATTCTTTCTTTCCTTGTTCAATTTGGGAGTGGAATAGGAAAGGAAATGCCTAGTAGTGGTACAGTGTACCCTCCGCCACGCACCTTACGGTGAATTGCGGAGTATGTATGTAGATGTAGATGTAGATGATTCACCTCCATCTGCTTTTGCGAATTTCTCCTGGCAGATCCTTATCACTGATTGTTCGCTGATTTGCAGAGCAGCTGCAGTTCGCTCCACCACTTTATCCAAAGGAGCAAGAGGCCCCCCTACATCCCTCTCTCTCAAAATACTCCCTTAGAGAACACATCTATTCACGCGCCTGACTTCGTATAACGAGGCCATGTCCGCCACTTTTTGGAAGTTTTCGGGGTGAGTGCAGCCTCGGTCTTCCTCTCTTTCGACTACTTTCGTCGCACATGGTAAAGCACGCGAAGCTAAATTCACACAAATCTGTCACTCGCACGTCTACGACGGCTCGCTGAGGAGTGGTTGCCATATGCCTTGGGCAGCGCACAGCAGAACGGAACTGGCAACACAGTGGGACCCGACCGCGCCGGGCACCAATTGGTTTATGGCAGGCGGGAGCCGTGCAGCCCGCTGCCTGTCAAGCGACAACTAGTTTAAATCAAACTATAAGTTAGGACAAGTAATACAATTATAATGAAAATGATATGTAAATTAGTTAATATCATATTTATTACACAAAGATTAACGAGATAGTTGAATTTGTTTACACTTTTTAACAATCTTTTCTATATCAGGTTTACGATTACTGAATGCTACTCAAGACATCATCCACATGATAATCAGTGAGCTGGTTTTGATATATATTTTTTCCATACTTCGTTTTAGAATATGATGATTCACACATGTACGTTGATGCAAAAATGTAAGAAACATATGTCCGTACAGTTCTGTATTGTCCAGGCACAATTTTCCAAAATTTGGCATAATCCATCTCTGCCCTCTTATTTAAACATAGCTTCCAAATATGTGTTGGTCTTGAACTCAATAAATTCGTCAAACAGTTGTATGTAACTGCATCCCAACAGGGCTGCCAGTTCTAATATGAATCTTGTTTCTAAGTGCCAACAATTTTCAAAAAGCAACAACAAGTTTTTAATTTACCTTAAATCTACTTCTAAATTAATCATATAATTCCATTAAGTAATTTGAAATCTTCATAGAGTCATCTGACGAAATATTAATGCCTTCATTTTTATCTTTAGTCATTGCTGCAAAATTTTGCAGTATTTTGTTCAGTATCTTGTCTTTATACATCAAAAGCTTCACTTCAAACGCAAATATTTGCCAACTGTGACATAATTTTATTTTCACGTTGTAAATCCAAACTGAGCCTGTTAAGTTTATCCACAATGTCGCAAAGAAATGCTAAAATACACCACCATCCATCATCTTGGGATTGACTGTACATTTTATTGTCTGGCTGTAAATATAATTTCTTGGCGCAAAGAAAAAAAAAAAACTTTCCAACAGCTTACCTCTACTAAGCCAATGAACCGATGTATGTATAATAATAATTTTGTGTGGCTCATTGGCCTGGAACAAATCTTACAATTGGACGCTACTTCGGCGGCTTGCATGTCCCAAGCCAACCCCTGTTATCCAACCAGTGAAAGGGGACCCACAGCTTAATGTAGAATCCAAACCACATGTCATTTCTGGTGACTCCTCACATCATTGAGAGGTGAAGGATGGGTTAAAACACGAACTGAAAAAAATCCGAGGTCCAACCAGGTTTCGAACCCGCAACCCTTCGGTGTCCAGTCACACGTGTTACCCCAAGACCATTCTCTCCTTTTTTTTTTTTTTTTTTTTTTTTTTTTTTTTCGTCTGGTAGATTTATTCATTGTGGTCGTTTCTTCAGCTCATGCTTGGTTGATCATTGAATATTTGGCTCAGCTGTTTTTATTACATAGAGCGTTCAACCCTCTGACCGGGCGCACTGAGCCACGGCACCCGGCACCAGGCCCGACAGCGATGTATGTAGAATAACATTGCTGTAGTGACCGCCCAATTTCTCCAAAAGACTTTTGAATTATCTGTGGTTTAGTTCTCTTGCTCAGATGTAATTCACTATACTTACAACAGTTTTCATCACAGAGTCTCTTTCAGGACATTTAATGCATGCAGCCAAATTTTCCTGGTGAATAGTATAATGAAATGTTATTAGATTTGTTGAACCAAATTGCTGTTTTAACAGAGAAATAAATCCCTTTTCTGAGTCTGTCATTGAAGGGCCATCAGTGCACACAAAAACTACTTTTCTTATATCTATATTGTTCTGTTCAACAAAATCGTAAATAATATCAAGATACTCTGTCTCTGGTTTGGCCCTTCATTGGGAGAAATTTTGAAACATCCTCTTGGACTGAGTTGACTTCAGTACAGTATGTAACAAAAAGTGAACACTGTGATGTTGCTGAAACATCAGTACTGGAATTAAGAGCTAAGGTAAAGTACTTGCAGTTTTTTAAATATTGAGTTATGCAATCACAAATATGTTGTGCTATATCTTCAATATGTCTAATATAGGTTGAATCTGAGAGGTGAAGATTCTTAATTTCTGCAGTTATTTGACTTTTGTTGATGAATTCATCAAAAAGGACGCTGGAAGCAGTTACAAAACTCTCCTTTACAATTTCTGCATCAGTAAATCTTGTGACATCACCGCTGACATAACCTTTGTTGTTGCATCAAAAAACTTTTTAAAGCTGTGAGTTTCTCATGTCTTACGGTGGATGCCCAAGTATCACTAAAGTATGTTAGTGTGTGTGCGTTGGATGTTAATGCTTTTTCATTTCATTCTGTGCTAATGTGTCCCGTCAGATATCTAGAGGGGCTATGCCAGATATGCAGTGCAGTTTTTCCAAGGATGTGGCTCTTACACAGCACATGATGCAACATATTAATTCAGAGCAGCACTGTACTTGGCTGCAGAGAAATGTAATACTTACGCAGATGTATGCACTGTATTGGCTGTGTTCCCCAAGTTGTTCCTAACAAAATTGTTCCTGGCAGCCACTTTTTGCTTTATCTTCCCCCTTTATTTATTTTTTTTTTTTTTTTTTAAGCAGAGTTTCTTATACATGAGAGCATGGTCCAGAGTGACTCAGAGGCATTTTGGGGTCTTGCTGTGTTCTACAAAGGTTCCTTTCCAATCTATCTGTAAGGTTCTGCTAGCCTGTTTGTTTCTAACATAGGAGCACAGGTCTGGATTTCAGGTGGATTTGGTTTCAGCTGATTGTCCATGTAATAGTTTTATTATTTCAAGGCATCAGTGAGCTTCTGCTCCACACTCTCAAAGCAGTATCCTTGAGTTGTGGTAGCACTGTCATCTGCATATATGAAGCTATATGTTTCTTCTGGAAATGGCTTGCCGTTAGTGTATATATTGAGCACAGTGGGTGCCAACACACTGCCCTATGGCAAACCATTATTCTGCTGCCTCCATCAGCTTCTTTGTTCTTGATATTCCACAAAATATCTTTAATTCTGCATTAGATTTATAATCATACATGTTAGTTGGTAGTCCGTGGTAAGGTTCGCTGCACAGCTCTTCCCTTGTCTGAATCCTGCGTGTTGAGGAATAAAGTAACAGATCTATCTTATGTTATTATTTGGAGGATCAGCCTATCAAGAAACTTGTACAGGTAGCAAGTGAGGGAAATAGAACTATAGATTTTGGGATCATCCCAGTCTTTTCCTGACTTACGAATAGCTATGATTTTTGCTTTCCTCCACGACTTGGCTATCTTGCAGTTACTGATACAATTATTCATTAGTTTCAGTAACCAGCAGTTTGCACCTGGACCAGAGTTCTTGATCTGTTGAATTCTTATGTCATCTATCCTTGCAGCTTTTCCAAATTTGCACTTGCTTAGACCAAATTGACTCATTCAGACTGAAAGGCCAAGACAGAATGTTGCCATCTTGCTCAGGGTTCCTTTGCAGCCAGATTTTGCTGATACAGTCAGGTTTCTTATTTTTCAGTAACCGGTATGTGATCTGGTGTACCTTCAGATTTGTATGTGTATTTGATTAGGAGGGGTCGTCTAGGTGTCATAACAATCTCCAGACTTTTTGTCTGCTTCTATTCGTCTCACATTCTGTCATCATTTAATCCACTGTTCTCTCTTTACCTCAGATATTGAGGAGAGAATATTCTGTGCATACATAAGTTTCTTCGCTATAAGGATTTTCTTCATGTACACAGTAGTATTAGTTCAGCAGAGTATCTTTTTCAGGTGTAATGCCCTGCAGATACACTGGCCTACACCCTCTTGGAATTGATGCCTGGGAGCAGTATTTGACAGAGTGAACGAAGCACTCATACTCTTGAGGTGGAGGTGGCACAAACCTAATCTCCTTGTTCAGCATGTTATAATATTTCATCCAATCAGCTTTCTTGAAGTTTCATCTCCATAACGGGGAGAATTAGACACAGCCGTGGCCTGTGTTGCACCCTTGATATGGGCAACCACACTGATTGGAGCTAGTGTGCAATGTTTTTACTCACAAAGAGATGGTCAGGGTTAAATCCACACTGCCACTTCCAACTGTTGAGAGTTTGCTGTCATGTGTGTGGAACAACAGGCAATACTCAGCCCAGGAGAGGACTGCCTCCCCATTTACATCATCTTCAGAATATCCCCACATCTGACTAAGGCTGTTAAAGTCACCAATTACATCTTTCTGTTGTGGATGTTCCAAGGTGGTTTAAGGAAAAACATAGCTGAAGTGGGCTTTATATACAGAGGTAACTATACAGTTAATCAGCTCCACTGAAATAACATGAATATTTTTTCTGCAGTGCAATGCGCATTGATTATCTGAAGACCTAGTCTTATAAATATGGTGCTTCTGTACTGAGCAGAAATTATTTTGCAATAGATATATGACGGGGTTGCAGTAACAGGTGACTGAGTAAGGAGCACATGGAGCTTAACAAAGAACTACCATCAGATAGTGGTTGGCTTTCATCACTCTACTCATGAAAAAAATCAATCACAAGGTAACTTTAAATCAGAGTATGGTATATGAAGACAGCTGAACTGCTTTATTCAAATGTGGTTTTGAGGTTCAAGTACCTCATGATTAACTTAAAGCACAATGAAATAGAAAAAGCATAACTAAACTTGCTGAACAATTACTGATTAAAATTCTCACAATGTCACTACAATTTTAATTCTAACCTCTCTGTTCTAATCAAATAACCATAGATAACTACTTCAAAACATGAAAAAAATAGTTACTACTTACTTGCTGTAAAACCAACCCATCTTGCATATGGCACAACATTCCTGTCCCAGTGAGATGATATTAAGAGGATTATAGTAGTTGTGATACATATACAGCCAACAAAGATGCAGACAAGTGCAAGTAACCATTCAGGTTGTAGATCTGGTGTAAAACAGGTTGGCTGTCTATTGTACAGTGTCATACATGTCCACATGAGGCCCAAACGTGTATCACCTGAATACAGAAACAAGATTAGTGATAAAATATTCTGACATCTCTTTATCATTGAACTTGCAATTTTCTTGCATGCAAAATGTAAAGCACTATGTTACAAAAACACACATTTATTGTATCCTTTAGCAGCAGTCAAATGTGCAAATAATAAACAAGTATAAAGCTATATCCCCCCTCTTCTGCTACAATTAGGAAGGTCTAGCTCAAACATCAATACATCTAGTGTGCTAAATGTAACATGCTTTCATGCTGCACATAAACTTACACTAAATACACTCATTTTGTGACTGTATTCTATCACAGTGGAATCTCTCAACAGATAAGTTTCAAAATATGCAAAATTAATACTAAAGTGGACAAATTACTACTACAGAAGTTCCAGTAGAAATATTGAGCAAGTAGTGTAAGCTGGGTAGTTGCTAAACATTAACTACTGACAAGGAAAGGTTTCCAGGGGGTAGACCAACTTTTTTAACAATCTATAAAGCCTTGTTTAGGATAGGGGCCCAGGTATCACACCCTGCTGCCACTCACCCAGGTGTACAGTAACAAAACAATTTTTCTATATACACCAGAGCCTTGAAGAAAAGTATTAAGTTTGCACACTGAAGATGGGTTCAAATAGAGGTGACTGCCAGCCCCCTTTTTTTACCTGTTTAAAAATGACTGATTATTGCTTTCATTCAATAAAATAATTTTGAAAAATTGAGCTCCTTTCATGCAGTTTTAAGTACCACATTAATATTTCCATTTGCTTTAATTTCCTTACTGTCCATGTGATTTTAATTATATATATTTTATCTCTTTTAATATATTAAATGACTAATGTTGGTATATATATACATGGGGTGAGGCAGCTAAGTCATAACTTCCCTTGTATCTCCCCAACTGCAATAGATACAAAGATGCGGCTTCGAAAAATGAATATGAAATGGGAACATATATGCCTCAAAAAATATTTGTCTAAATATTATTATATACACAATTTGAACCTTTTTTTAACTCATCATGTTACACTGAAATTTAACATAGTGTTCCATTTAAAAATAAATAAATAAATATCTCTGTAATTAAAAAAAATATCACAAACATGAAATGTGATGTATTCAAGTAGCCACTGACTCTTGAATTCACTGTCCAAACAGCATCTTTGTATCTATTATAGTTGAGGAGATACAAGGGGTGTTATGACTCAGCTGCGTCACCCTGTTCAGTGGAGCCTCTCTTTCTCTCAACCTCCCCCTTACTTTGTGTATGCGTGCGCGTGTGTTCCTCTCTGTTCATCACCAAGTTATCAGTCTATTGTCTCATCTCCCTCTCCAAGGACATCTCCTCACTCCTGCTTTGCCTACCTCCTCCTCCTCGCTATTTATGAAAAATCACATGCCTACCAACTTTAATAATGATTTTTCAAGCAATGTTGAAATTTATTGCAAGGTACCCTCCCATGCACCCTCCAAAAACCTCACCCTCATGAAAACATACAGGGATTTTCCAACTTTAATGGTGATTGGTCAAACAATTATGAAGTTTACTAATTGGTCAGTTTTGAAGCTGACTAAGGTACCTTCCATATTGCTTGTTAGGTACATAGCCCTTCCCCATGGTAAAATTTAATGATGATCAGTTGAAACAAATACATTATTCCTATCATCAGTTATGACAGGTAAAAAATTATGATTTTCGCAGTTTGTGATTTCTAATTTTTATTTGCAACGCTCTTACTTATTTTACATCTGAGTAATTTCTATTTTTCTTGTAACACTCTTAATTATTTTCCATCTGAATGATTTCCCACAACCATAAAGTAAAATTAAAAGTTATAAGGAAGAAAAATTCCAATCAGGATGTGTCGGATAGGGACATGTTCTGTAGATATGCAGGGTAGGTGGATTTTCACCTCCGGACCATAACCTGAATGCCATAGTGTGTCTTGTAATAAGCAGCTCATAAGTCGGTGGCTGTCAACGGAGGTGTTGCCGGGCCCAAACCTCAAAGGCTAACAACCTTCGTTGTATCTGCAGTCCAATTTGATTGGACCCCAACCAAACAATTTTTCAGCTATTCAACCAACAAGTCATAGTAATGTCTCTAACTTATAGAATGACCCACCAGAGCACAAAGCGCAGCAGACCTACCAATTCTAGGGAGCCTGCAATCATAGTTAAGAAGTCAGAGTCTCCTGAAAATCCATTGGGGAAAGAAAAGAAGAAAAAAGAAAAACAGAAAATATCCTCTTCAGAAATTTAACAGAAAAACTCAACATTTCTTAGAAACCTTTATGCAAACTTCCTTTTGAAAATTGGTATATTAAAAAATTAATGACACCCTTTCCAAGCATGGAATTCTCAAAACAGCTATCCAAGAAACCCGTTTTCAGATGATTGCCCCTTCAAGTCTCAAGGCTTCCACATCCTAAAACTTCAAAGAAAATTCTAAGACACTGCCCTCACTTATGAACAGGCTTCATTGTCAGCAAAAAGATCCTTCACACAATTGCTGATTTTGACCCCATTTCTAATAAACTATCCACTCTCACCTTCAGAAGAAACAACAAAAGTGTCACAATTCTCAACAACCACACCCCAGTGAATGTTGACAATCGTCAAAACCTAGAAGAAAGAGAACTCTTCTGGGATATCCTCAATGAAACCACTCTTATTGTCCCCAAATCACACATCAATATCCTGAAAGGCAATTTCAATGCCCAGATAGGGAAACAACTGAAATTTCAGAAAACAGTAGGAAAGTACCATTCCCACAAAAGAACTAACATGAATGGGAAAGCTGATCAATCTTAGCATTTCCCGTCATCTCCTTCTGAAGTTTACTGCCTTCAAACATCTGCCCTGCCCCCTAATCCTGCAATTGGAGAATTCCAAATAGATCATATCACTATACCACAAAAATCCTCCAAAGTAGTACAACTGCAAAGTGTTCTGAGGGGTGAACCTCGACGCCAAACACTACCTTTCTAAAATTAAAGTTAACTTCATCCGCAGAAACACCTGAAAAAATACTCTCAAAAGAATTTTCTACCCTGATATTGACAAACTCAAGCTGTCCCAGGCACAATTTTCCCAGATAATCCAAGTTTTCTCTCACTCCAACCTCTCACTTCCAACTTAGAAATTTATGATCCATATGGCTCTGAAAATAAGTTGACAGTCAAAATTCTCAAAAACGCCAAACTCATCTACCACAAATACACAATGTCCCAAATTGAAGAAGGGTTCTCCTGTAATAGATGGCATTTTTATCAAACCAAAAAGAACCTCCCTAAATATACCCCACCCTGTCTGAACTTCAAAAATCGACTTCAGAAAGGACAGCCCAAGAGAAATGTAGCATATTGGCTGAGTACTTCGAGAAACTCCTCAAATGCAATCCCCCTGACATTGGAATTCCTCAAATGGTACCCCTTTAGAGTTAATTCCAACTCATCTCCAACCTCACAGAGCTTTGCAATATAATCCAATCCCTCAAAGACATAAGAGAGGATTCTCTGGTTGCAGAGTACTGGAAAGTAGCAGATGACTTATCTCTTGCCCTACTTCTACAAACATTTCAAAAATTTTGGAAGTCCTCCAAAATCACAGATAACTGGTCTTCTGCCCTGTTTCACCCACTTCACAATAAAGGCTCCAAAACAGATGTCAACAACTATCGAGGGATTTCCCTTCTCTCAGTCACACACAAAATCATCTCTAAAGCCCTTCTATCCCTTTCCGACCTGACCTGCACGATCGTGCGAGTTTGGTTTTAATAATGCTGCTGCTCAACAATGTAACATTCAGGTTTAACTCTGGGCAGCAACAATAGCAGAAGTTCCTTGCTTGTTGTTGCTAGCTGTTGCATTTGGTAGTGTTCACATAGAAGAGAAGCATATCATTATAAACTCCCACAAGAAGATAGAACCATGCAGCCACGTTGTAAATACAATGTAATTTCTTATATTTAATTATTTTACAACACTGCTGCAGTATTTTAGACAGAGAATGTTTTATTTTACATATTTAGAGTGCCTAAGCATTTTACGAAGCATCAGTTATATGTTAAACACGTTTTTATTTTGAGTAGCATAATCATGTGGGTCACTTTTTGAAAAAAGTATGATCTTGAAATTTTTTAAAATATTTTTACCTGAATCTAGAGCTCTAAATGCATGGAAACTGCTAAAGTTTTTGGGTAGAGATTGGAAAAAAATTTTCTCAGGTAGGAAAGGGCTATACAGAGCTGAGCACCAGACAGATCTGTAGCTAGGCGAATACCAGATGGGTTTCAGGAAATTCCTCTCCTATGTAGAGCAAATCTACAGTCAAGTTTATAATCTCACACTTTAGAACCAGATCCAAACACCTCTATATTACCATCATCGACTTCCAAAAGGCATACAACTCAACTGATCCAGCACTCATCTTTGAAGTTGTCTCTAAATTCGAACTAGACTAACAGGCTGACAAAATAATTCAAGGAACCCTTACTAATACATCCTCGAGAGTAAAATTCTGAACAGCAATCTCAGATGCATTCCCAGTCCGCACCAGTGTCAGACAAGGAGACAGACTTTCACCCCTTCTATTCAACTGTGTCGTGGAGAAAGTCATCAAGGAATGGTGATGTCAGTTACAATCCCACAGTGCTCTGAGTGGTATTGAGCTCGGTACAACCAGGAAAGAAATCACTGTTCACTGCCTGGCTTGTCACATGACCCAGAAACTTCTATAGACAAGACTGAGATTCTCCAAGAATGCACATTGAAAATAGATAGATCTTCAAAACTCATATCATTTCCAACTCTGAAGATGGCCCCAGTAGCCTGTCAACCTGTTTTGGAACTATAAATATGTTGAAGAATGGATAAGACCTAAGGCCAAAGAAACACAGCAAATGAGATCAGAATCACATGATGGACCATGCCTATCAGAAAACAAAGGCACCTACAATAAGAAATCAATCTCCTGAAACACCCGAAGTTGTCACTTTCAAACCAAAAGCCATTTATGCTGCAGAATGCCCAACATTATAAAAAAAGAAAACCCTAAGACATAAAAAAATTAGATGCTCTGCAAGAACAGATGGGTCAGCACAGACCCCATCTGGAGGGCAAAGTCCAGGGATTGACAAAGACCGCTGGCAACCTTGGATGGCGTAGAGCATAGCCCACACTCGTTACAAGGGTACAGAAAAGCCCAAGGAAGAGACAAAATGCTCCCAGCACACTTGTTTACTCTGTTTGATTATATAATGAGCTCTAGCATGAAAGCATTTAAAGTTGATAAAACCAGTGTGGAACAGGTGGCACCTAAGATGTTGCAAGGCTCGACAATGCTTTGAAAATTAACTTTCTTAGTCGACTATTTACATGAACTGAGCAAAAAACGTCAAGGGGAGGATAATATTATTTCTGACTTTTACAAGCACATTAAAGCTTTCCAACAGAGGCTGATACTTTATGAAAGTAATACTAAACAGGCGATTTTCTCCCATTTCGCCAATTGCCAAGAATTGAAGAGTAAACATTGTTCACATTTTTTGCACTCTTTTGCATTGGAATATTTTGGTGACGTCAAGAAAGAGTTCCTGTTTTACAGATTGAGACGCGTAGTAGAAGTAAATATGATTTTTTCAGAACCCCTTCTCATGTGAAGTGAAAGATGTTCACACAGTGTTGCAATTGTACAAAAATTGATCTCAATGCAGATTACATGAAGAAAACCACCCCCTCATCAAAGACATTGTGCTAAGTTGGTTATATGTATTTGACACTACGTGCAGATGTGAGCAAGCATTTTCGTTGCTCAAATTTGAGAAATCTAAATATAGAAGTAACCTCAGTGATGATGAATTAAAAGTCATTTTGGTGATACAACAAACTAAGTTGGAACCACAGTTTGACAAGGTTTAGGATTAAAAAAAAAAAAAACAAAAAAAAAAAAACACACACACACACACACACACACACACACACACTTCACACCAACTGTACGGGGAAGTAATAAAGTGTACCCGATGTATTCACTGAATTTCGTGTTGGTTTCATTTTACTTAATGTTGCCAACAAAAGGTTCACTTTACATTACTAATTTACTTCCTGGAACCAGATACATAAAAAAACTAAACCATAGAGAACAACGAACATTGATCTTTGTATCTCTGTATGACTGAATTTTCAAAGCGCATTCCATCGCCTTTGCCAACAACAGCATACTACGCTGTCGCTGCTGCAGATAAAATTATAGCTTTATGTTTTTGTAAAAATGAAAACATTCATTATTTTTTTTTTTTTTTTTGAGAAACATGGGATGAACAAAAAGTTGTTTTGTAGGTCATGTTTGTAGGTACTGTGTTGGGTTAAACAACTCCCAGTTAATAATATTGTAGATTTGGTGATGGTGGATTCTGATTGATGCGCTAGATGCGTGATGAATGATGGGAAATGAAGGCAGCTAATCAGGAGTAATGTTCAGTCTCTTAAGAACCTCCTTACACTTTGAAAACAATTAAGTGTTGTGGGGGTACTTATTTTTATTAGTAAAACTGCAAAATAGTGACATTGAAAGTACATCAATGTTTTTTGAAAATTTACTGTGTAAATGTTATTTCTGCGCATTTTGTAGGTAGAAATTCAAATTGTGGTATTAGGGTACCTTCTTAACAAGACAGCAAAAATCATTACATTTGCTGAAATGTTTTTAAAAAAATTGTAGTTATAGAAACAGTCCCTTTGAGGGGGTGACTTTAATTTTGCATTTTTGAGTTGAAACTGACGTTTTAAATTACCAATAAAGGTTATTGCTGAATAAAATGTGCTCATTTTTTATTAATTAGAAAATCTGTTACATCCATGTAGTGGCTGGTTCTAGATGTAATATTTCCATTACAATCTGGGAGAAATTTGTATTCCCAACACAAATCCACTCACTCCTCAAAAGCAGATAATTCAATTATTGAAACTGGCGGAAGTAAAGTTGTGAGGCGGCATCGTGAGTCGTGTCGGGGTAGCTCAGTCGGTAGAGCGCTTGCCCGCGAAAGGCAAAGGTCGCAGGTTCGAGTCCCGGTTCCGGCACACAATTTTAATCTGCAAGGAAGTTTCATATCAGCGCACACTCCGCTGCAGAGTGAAAGTTTCATTCTGAATTCAATTATTAATTCCTGCCATGGGAGAGAAAAAAAGACATTCTTATTGTTTGTCTGAAAGTCAGTCCAGACTGGTTGACTTCACTTCCCGTGATTCATCAAGCCAGAGCCAAAATGGGGAACCAATAGGCGTGAAATGATAGAAGTTTATAGCGCGGGAGTTGAAACAACCGTTGGAATAATTTCTACAAGTGTCTGTCATTCTTTTGCTGCGTTACAGTAAACCATTCGATTAAATGAATGGGACCAAGAATCAGAATCAGAATCAGATTTTTATTGTCTCATAACATACAAGTTAAATCATTGATTTAGTGTACAGGAGACTCGTCAGTATAAAATAATAATATATACATACAATGTAGTTATAAAATCACAGTACATAATTATATGTTTTTATCCTGCTCACATACTCAGATCATCAGACCAAGTAAAATGAAGTATTCATTTTTGTTTTGTTATAAAAGTATCAATACATTTTACACTACAAACTGATCCATTTTACATTCATGCATCAACCTACCGAGCACACTGTTTTAATTTAAAAATACTAAGAATTTGAAATATTGATCGTTTTCAATGGAAATTAGAGTGTGGTGAAAAATTAGCATTATTATGAATTTCATCGTGACGACAGTTTCACTTGACGCTCTTAAACACTGACTAGCACAAATTTGTTCCTGCATGCTCCACAGCTATCACCGCCTACGTCGTCACGCAAGTACAGTAAGCTGCTGCCGATGATCTGAACATTCACCACCTATAATACTTGTGAAGCAGAAACTGCCATCATCTAAGCAGCATTTCAATTCCACACGTTATTTATCTTTGATTTTCGGGTGTTCGCTCTGCGCTTTACCGGTGATCCGTACTTTTACCGCCAAAATGTATGTGTCAGGCAGAAGCCACTGACACCTGAACTGCATTATAATCAAATTATTTATCTTTGAGTGCGTGTGTAAAGAGTGATATGATAGTAGTCATACTATATACGGGTTTTTCCCCACATTAAGAATGCCACAAGTCAAAATAGTAGTTGGAATCACATTCTTCAGTAATCATGAAATATCCGGCCCACACTGCAATTCGAAACTTGAAATGTGGCCCTCTTGATCAAGTAAATTGGAGACCCCTGATCTAGTGGATGGAAAAAATTCTTTCCTGTCAATTTCTTACAAATTATGGCACAGCAGAGTGGGATACTTGAAACCCTTATCTACACAATCAAATGAGGGCTTTGAATAAAAAAAGAAGAAAACTGATCCCACCCTTTGGGACCTCTCTTTGTGAGTTACAAGTACTGCAGGTTGCCGCATGCCATGTTATAGATAAAAGATGTAGAAAGTTCATTAGGGCACTAAAATATACCTACTACTACATCAAATTCTCCAACTGTCATTATGGCACTCTTTACAGCATGTTACATCATGCAGACACATAACTGCTTTACATATTGAGCAGAGAATGAAGAAAGAGAAAAATTTTAAGTTTTATTTTTCATTAAATAAACAAGGCAAAAATTTCTAGCAGAGATAATTCTAAACATTTTCCTACATGGATGAAGGTTGAACAAATTTATGGTTTCATCTTATCTGCATGAGGCAAGGCAGTGTTTATAAGTTCCATGAATATTACATTCCAAAATAGCTGAAATTTAAGGAAATTGCAGTGTACCACCCCTCCTCCCCTTCCTAGCATAAGCTACACAACAGGTTTGAATCTAACAACGGAAAATCCAAACTGGAATGTCTATAATTAACAATAGATCACTCATCATAATGATTATTGCCGAGGTGCTGACTGGCCACAGCTTTCAGTAGAAAAAGAAAAACATTCACACAATCACTCAGACGTAACTATTCACACATGACCTCAATCTCAGGGTACTTCAATGTACCAAGCATCTTTACAATAAGTGAAGAGGTGACAGGACTGGCGAACAATGCTTTATGCGGGTGCGGATATAACTATCTGCATTGCAGGGTGGACTGTAAAGACTGATAGGTGAGAATGTGAGAATGCAGCAAAGGGAAGAGGAGGGAGAGTGAAAAGGGGAGGTATAGAGGTATCTGTGGAGGGTAGGGGGGGGGAGGAATTGTAAAATGATAAAATAATAAATGTTGAGTTGAAATTGATGATATTAATATTATAAAGGGAAACATTCCTGGCAGGAAAAATATGTATAAAAAATAGAGATGCTTTAACTTACCAAAAGCACAGAGTCGTTGACAGACACACAAATAAAAACGTGCACAAACACAAAATTTAAGGAAGTGGATGAGGAGTCATTCCAAGGACAGGTAAACACACACACACACACACACACACACACACACACACACACTTATACACGCAAACACACCTTCCCCTAAAGTAAGTCCTTCCGCTCCCGGGATTGGAATGACTCCTCATCCACTCCTTTAAAACCCGCATCCCTCCCTTTTTCCCCTCATTCCTTCCTCTTTTCCTGATGAATCAAGTAACAGTTGTGAAAGCTTTAATTTTTGTGTGTGTGTTTTTACTTGTGTGTCTGTCAACGAGCCTGTGCTTTTGGTAAGTTAAACCATCTTTATTTCTTGACAATAATAATAATAATTAATAAATAGAATAAACATAATTAATTAAAGTGATATTGAAATATTAAAGAAATCAGGATGGACTCTTGATGTTGCGGAGATTGGGTAGGCGACGGATCACTACTTTAGATTGATTATTGGACATCATGCCTTGAAATGACACACATCCTTCCAAAGATCCTTCCAACCCCTGCTAAAGTGGTGTACATCGCCAACCCAACCACCACAACTTAATAGTCCATCTCTATGCAACTCCCAAATCCAGATGTATACAAATTCGACGTTCTAGCTTGCTTGCCCCTAGCTCCACTGCAACCATTCAAGCAGGTTAGCCTGAAGTGACGTAAACACAAGAGTGCAGGTGTACCAAAACGCACTGGAGTAATGCAACTGATTGGGTTCCCAGAAGCCTGGCTGACTTGGGTTTCCGCCAAGCCTGGCAAGCTTCACGTGACCCGTTCAGCTTGCTGCACCTGACAACAGCCTGCACCGTAAAGTTAGCGTGACTGTACAACAGCCAGGTAGGTAGATTGCATTTGTCACAATAGTGGGAGGAGCCAGATAAATAAGTCGAACTTCAGCAACATTGAGAAAAAAATTAACAACTGGTGAATACATACTAGTATCAAAACACAACTAGTGCCACATGGGAAAAATTTTCGTGTGTTATGAGGCAGCTTCAAATAAATCAGTAGGTGTGTCGCAATGCAAACAGTGTAAAAAGCTATCAAGTATGCATATGGCAATCTCGAGTATGTTAAGACATGTTTGCAAATTTGTCCAGAAGCTGCCTCATTCGATTAATATTTTGAAGGAGGACAAAGAGTTAGTGATTGACAAGTGTGTGCCAAGGACCTGAGGTCATTTAGCATTACAGAGGGAGTAGGCTTTCTAAATTTAGGGCAGACACTGATCAACATGGGGAAAAAATATCTGTCAGTTGATATTAAAAATCTTATGTCTTCTAGAGTGACAGTAGTAAGAAAAGTCCAAACCTTAGCTGATAAAGTATGCAGCAAAATTGGTGCATACAATTCGTTCTGGTACATGTACAAGTTCAATCGATCTATGGACAGACAATTACATGGGGTGCATTGCATGTCCATCACAATGCATTACATAAATTACGACTGTGTTTGCATAAATATGTGCTGAAGTTCTCTGCATTTCCTGACTGCCAAAAACCTGACACAAGCATTTGAAACGAGTTGGAAAAACGCTTAGAAGCTATAGGTGTTTCTCATGAAGACAAAGGCAAAACTACATTTGTCACAGACCAGGTCAGTAATATTGTTAAAGTTTGCGAGACATATGAACATCTCCCATGCATGGCCTATTTTATAAACAGTGTCTTGAAACATGTTCTGAACAAACAGTTTTTGAAAGAAAATGTCCCAAATATATTACCCATTCTTAATACAGTGCAGACTACAGTTTCTTATTTAAAGAGAAGAGGTATCTGTGTGAGTTTGCATGCATTTTCAAATCAGTGTGTTTCACCTCATTGGAATAATTATTTTGACATGCTTCTATCAGTACATTCTCAGATACATTCAGTGAAGGCTGTTTTAAATAGTGTAGGTGGCTGTGATAAGATGTTGGATTATGACCACCACATGACTGGACGGCTTGTAGCATTTCTTAAGCTATTTAAGAAAGCTACAGATGATTTAAGAGTCTGACAAAGAGCCAACCTTACATTTAGTTCTATTGTGATTTTATGCCTTAAAAGCTCACTGTACTTTGCAGGATGACAATGAGGTACATAATTTTATTCCATCTGAATATCATAGAACTGCCTGCAAAATTTAAGTTTTGATTAAAAAATTGTTGTAATCACGGATAACACTCTCACAACTACTCCACAGAATACCTGCGAAATGAGCTCGTACCTGGTAAACAACACACTGACCGCAGAGCACAACTCTGCGCTGTTTATGGCATTGACTCGCCCGTGGCGTGCGCCACATATTCCCGCGGTGCACTCTCGCGGCCGACTTCCGACATATGTTATCGGCAGTATCTGTGCCTTACAGCATTCCTTTCCCCTTGGGGAGGCTCGGATGCGAGCAGTGTCCATGATGTCATCATCTGTTGGGCTCTGACTGAAGTTGCGGGCGGGCACTGTTGCGTAGGGTTGGAAGTACTTGGGGCGCGGGCCTTGTTGGAGCCCTTCCCCTGACAACCCATATGGCAGGACCGGTGATGGTGGCTCAGTCTCTATCTCCACCTCGGGCCCCGTGATGGTGGACCCGAAAGGAGCAATGCATCAGGAGGAGATGAATCCAGCATGGGTGGTGGCTGTCCCCACAAAGGTATAGGTCCCTGAGGGGAGGGACCTGGGTCAGTCCCTGGCTGAGGCAGACAACTTGCAGGTAATGGCAAGCCTGTGGGCTGTTTAGTGGAGCAGACTGGTGCGGGAGCGTCGGCTGAGTGATGGGGGGCTCCCGATCTTCCACACGCAGATGCAGCTGGTCGTGGTGACGTGCAGTGATGCTGTCTTCTGTGTGTATGTCGCAGAGGCGGCAACCGTGGCATCTCATGATAATGGCAGGAACCCAATTCGGTCGACGCCCGAACCCACGTGCTCAGACAGCCATCCCTGGTCGGAAGCAAGAAGATGGAGACACGGTTGAATGTCCCGGGCTCAGATGCAGGAGATAGAGCAGAGTCTGGGGCTGCCGACCATGGAGAAGTTCCACAGGATTCTTGTCACCAAATGGGGTGAACCAAAAGGATGAGAGAAATTGATCGAGGGCAACATCTGAAGGGTACCAAGCCACACACTTTTTCAACTGGGTCTTAAAGGTGCAAACAAATCTTTCAACCTCCCCATTTGACTGTGGATGGAAAGGTGGGGCAAGGACATGGCAGATACCCTGGGTGTTGCAGAAGGAGGCAAACTCGCGTGATACAAACTGAGGACCGTTGTCCGACACCACCGTAGTGGGGAGGCCTTCAATCGAGAAAATGCGTGACAAGGCTGCAACCGTGGCCGTGGTCGAAAGGCAATGGACCATGTACAGGAACTTAGAGAAGGTATCAATAACCAGCAACCAATAGGCATTAAGGAAGGGGCCCGCAAAATCAATGTGCAGGCGATCCCAGGCCTGTGAAGGTTGAGGCCGCGGGGCGAATGTTGCCCGAGGGGAGGCTTGATGTTGCACATAGAGCGAGCACGAGGTAACCATACGAGACATGTCGCTGGCCAGACCCGGCCAAAACACATGGTGGCGGGCCAATGCCTTAGTACGAGATACTTCCCCCCCCCCCCATGTAGCAGCTTGAGGACCTCTGAGCGGAGAGCCGATGGAATGACGACCCGAGGAGAGGAATCCTTAGAATCAAGGAGAAGCACGCCATCCACAACAGAAAAACGGTGTTGAAATGAATAGTAGTTTCTGAGGGGTCCGATGCCCGTTTTGGGGGGGAGTCTCAGGCCAGCCCTGCTAGACCAAACTGATCACTTTGCAGAGGACCGGGCCTGCGGCACTAGCCAGAGCCACATTGGCACCTGTGATTGGAAAACCATCCACTGCTTGCTGAGCGGCTAAGTCAACATGAAATTACAACAATTCTTCCTGATCAAAGTCTGGGTCTGCTCCAGCTGAAAGCTGTTTGGATATAGGGCGGAAGTGTATTGCATAGTTATATTGAGTCAGGAACAGCGCCCAACGCTGAAGACGGTGAGCGGCCTTGTCGGTTAGTGATGCCAAAGGGTGAAAGAGAGAAACCAGTGGTTTGTGATCAGTTATGAGATGAAATTTTACGCCATACAGAAAGACATGAAACTTCTTCAGAGCGTAGACAATAGCAAGGGCCTCTTTCTCAATTTGCAAATATCTGAGCGATCGGTCGCTCAGATCTGTCTGGATATTTATGAGCGAGCACTGCCCCAATCCCATGTTGGGAGGCTTCTGTTGCTAAGACAAGGGGGAGGCCGGGTTGATAGGTGACGAGCCAGGGGGCCGATTGTAGCGGCTCCTTTAATGTGCAAAATGCTTTTTCACAGGCCAATGACCAATGGAAGTAAGTCCCTTTGCGCAGCAGGTCATGCAGGGGTTTTGCAATAGATGAAGCCCCCAGCAAGAATTTATGATAATAAGTGACCTATCCTAAAAACACTTGCAGGTCCTTGACTAATGTCGGCCGAGGGAGGGCCAACACGGGGGGACACATTCTGACAGAGGGGCTTGCTGCCCTCACTAGAAACCTCAAACCCCGAAAAAGTGATAGAAGGCTGAAAGAAGTGGCATTTCTCCAGATTGCACGTCAACCCCGCCTCCTGTAGTACTGTGAACAGTGCACGTAAGTTGCGTAAACGTTCATCGGCTGAGGGCCCGGACACTACTATAATGTCGAGATAATTGACACAACCGGGCACCGACAGTGAGAGTTGTTCGAAGAAATGCTGAAAAAACTGCTGGAGCGCTGGCCACCCCGAAGGGCAACCTCAAGTATTGGTACAAACCAAAGGGCGTGTTCAGGACCAAGAGACGTTGAGAGTCAGCATCGAGAGGAACTTGCAAATATGCATCGGGGAGATCTATCTTGGAGAAGTACTGTCCACCCGCCAATTTCGCAAGAAGCCCATCAGGGTGCGGCAATGGATAAGTGTCAATGATAGATTGGGTGTTCACAGAACTTTTGAAATCGCCACAAAGGCGCAACCGCCCCAACGGTTTTTTTACAATGACCATGGGAGTCGCCCATTCACTAGACGGAATGCGTTTTACCACCCCAGCTTCCTCCAGGCGGTCCAGCTCCACTTTGACATGGTCACGGAGTGCAATCGGAACCAGCCGAGAGCGGAAAAAACGGGGCCTGATGGAGGGCTTCAAGGTGATGTGGGCTTGGAAATTATTAGCACAGCCCAACCCCGCCGCAAACAGTGCCGAAAATTTGGCGCATAAAGAGTCTAGTTGCGGAAAAGGCACCTGGTCAGAGAAAATGTTGACTTCATCAGAAATAGTGAACCCAAACCCCTGAAAGGCATCAAGACGAAACAAGTTGTCCATGTGGGCATTGTTTACAACAAGAAAAGTGAGCCTACGAGTGACAGATTTGTAGGTAACAGGGGCTGAGAACTGTCCCAGGATCGGAATATTTTGTTTATTGTAACTGACCAATTTTCGTGACACCGGTAAGAGAGAGGGAGAACCCAGATCCAAATATGTCTTTGAGTTCAATAAGCTGACGGCTGCACCTGTGTCCACTTGGATACGCAACTGTTTGTGGAAAACTGTGACGTCAATAATGAGCTTGTTGGGTACAACCGAAATCGCTGAGACGCAATTCACGTCCATCTCGGTGTTGGAATCTTGGATTTTGGAGGTACAAACAGAAGCAATGTGACCTTTCTTGTGGCACTGATGACACGTAAACCACCTCTTGGGGCAGTCAGGTCTATCATTATCGACAAAACAGGAGAGACACAAAGGAAGCATTTTCCGGTTGCGTGACTGCACGCCGCCTGACCCGAGTTTCCGCTACCGTGCAATGGGCCACTCACCCCGGCGCTGAGGTTGCGCGCAGACTGCCGCAACCATGTCATCCTTTTGCGACCCTGCATGTAACGTGGAAGATGTGGGTTGGATTTCCGCCACCTCACACCAAGCCTCAATTTGGTTGCCCGCCGCCCTCGAAAGACTGCGCAATGTTAAGGACCTCCGAAACCAGGATTTTCGCACAGAAGAGCACGTTCGCGAACCTCGGGATCGGGGGCGAGCCGAATAATAGTGTCACGGACCATTTTATCGGTATACGATTCTTTATGCACATCCGTAACAAAATGACAACGATGGCTTAAAAGCATGGAGGTCCGCGACCCACGCCCAATAAGACTGTTGTGCTTGTTTCCTGCAGCGGTAAAACTCAACACGGGCTGCTATCACATGAGCCTGTTTGCGGTAATATTGTGAAAAAAGGCCACACATTTGATTGAAAGACAGCGACAAAGGATCCTGCAAAGGGGCGAGTTGGCAAAGGAGCTGATACAGATGAGGCGACAGCCACGACAGGAATAACGCACGACATAAGATGCCATCAGACCAGCCAAAAGCCTGAAAATGGTATCTTAACAGTTTTTCATAAGCATCCCACTCTTTGATGGACTCGTCGTACGCTGGAAAGGGTGGCGGATAAGACAGAGGGGGCGCGGGGGGGCGAAGCAACCTGTGGGGTGGACAGGTTTTGGGACCCACTAGACAAAGTTGTAGCAAGAGATTGTAATACCTGGTTTTGAGCATGAATCACCGTTGCAAAAACCTCTTGTTGTTCGACAAGGCGACGCAGAATCTCATCGGAAGAACCAGTACACATTGTGTAAGACGAACAACCACTTCAGACGGAAAACGCACGGAGGAAAAAATACCGCACTCGTCGCTAAATGTTGTAATCACGGACAACACTCTCACAACTACTACGCAGAATACCCGCGAAGTGAGCTCATACCTGGTAAACAACACACTGACCACAGAGCACAACTCCACACTGGGTTCATTCAAAGAGCTGCAGGGCTGCAACCACGCATGCGCAGTACGGAAATTCGTGTCCAAAGAGCAATCCTGCAGCTTGCTGCAGCCTACCGGCTGTTCAAGGAAGCTCCCTGCTGCAGCGTCCTGCAGCTTCCTGGCTGCATGAGCTGCAGGGAAAATTTCCTCCTGCAGCCTGACTGATGTCATCGGTACCGCGCATGCGCGGTAGTGCCTGCTTTGCTGCTGCAGGAAGCTGCAGCTCTTTGAACGAACCTAACGTTTATGTCATTGACTCGCCCGTGGCGTGCTCTGGCGTTTGCTGCATTTTCACGCGGCGCACTCTCGCAGCCAACTCCCGACATATGTTATCGGCTGTATCTGTGCCTTACAGCAAAAATATTTTAGGAAAATAAATAGCTTGTAACAAGCCACCAGTGCCTTTTTAGGACAGAAATATACGCCGAAAATGTAGAAAAGACAAAATCTCATACTTTGACCAGAAGTGAATAGGCTATGTATAATATTGGCATTCGTCTTTTGATGACCAGATAAAATAGGCAAGAATTTTTCATTAACTTCCTTAACACGACAATGATGCGTGCAGCCTAAGCTGTTATGTAGCATAGCACAGCGGTAAGATGGGAAGGCAAGCAAGTTTCCCGTAGCCTGCTTGGGCTGGGTTCAGCTTGGCTTGGCCAAAAGTGAAGCAGCATGCCCGTTCTGTTGACAACGTGTGGCAGCCTGCCTGCCTGGCCTTGAAGCAAGCTTGGGCAATCTGAAAGTGAGAAATGTACACCTCTGACCCAATCCAACCCTTATAAAGGGATCATAAAACCTGTGGAAGACTCTGATGCATGACCTGCCCAATACAACCAGCCAGAACTTATTCCAGTCCCATCGCAGTTTTATCCTACTCCACACCATAGGTTGTACTACCTGTTAAAGCAGCCATGTGATTTACCATAAGTAAGATGGGATTACATGTGTTAGTGACACTCGCGTAAGGGGGGAGAAAGAAGATGAAGTGGAAGAAAACAAGATCTACCTGTCAGGAGTCAAAGCAGGAAGAGCACATGGGTTATAGGGCCTTACATCAGGAAAGCAATCAGACTCAGCCTAATTGCAATAAGGTGTGTAAATGAATGAGTTATGTGGTTAGATTTGGCAGTCTCCAACAAGAAAATCAGGGTTGTGACAGTGTATTTGTCCTTTGAAGGTGGACCGACTTTTGACAAACTCTGTACATGCAATTCAATATCGCTAACTGCAAAATAATGAAATACAAGTAATTTTACTAGCACAAAACAAACACATATCCTACAACCCGACAGATGAAGATTTTGATTAAGTTGTTAATAAAAAGTGAAAGAGATCAAAGTGAACATCTTACTAATACCAAGTTTTTACATTCAAAATCACTTCCATATTCAAGCAGTTCTATATCATTCAAATGATGATATGGGCGTGTCCATATCATAAATTGCATTTCACTTATAGTGTGGTACAGAAAATTTATTCTAAATCAAAGACTGAAGTTTAATGATGAAATAACAATCATATTTCTCTTCCACTTTGTATAAACTACTACAATGAAATATGCACTATCAGGTGTATGAATATGTGTGTTTCATACTATTATTACTTTCAGCACAGGGATTTTTGTACCATTTATTGAAAATGCATTGATACACTGACGTCATTTAAGTATGTATATTTTCCTTCCTCTAGTATTGAAATCTTGTCACTATATTTCTCTCAATTAAAATAACAGTTGTGGTAGAACCAAACATTTTGCAGGGAAACGACACACGCCATTGTTTGTTTTATGATGGAGTGTTACTCAAAGAACGGTTTCAAGCATTCAAGGTCAAAAGTGTCCCCAGTCAATTTTTTTCTTTACGGCTAGGTGCTGTGAGTTACACTGTTATCCATACTTGCTGACTGGACTCCAGTCTTGGAGTCCAAACAGTGAGTACACATAACAGCAGACCTCAGATCACCTGAAGACAAGAACTAAGAATATCACGGT
The DNA here is from genome assembly GCA_026315105.1 of Locusta migratoria. NCBI lineage: Eukaryota > Metazoa > Arthropoda > Insecta > Orthoptera > Acrididae > Locusta > Locusta migratoria. The sequence continues at coordinate 307,542,333 of CM048746.1, forward strand.
CAAAAGTTTTTTCTAGATTTATAAAACACATATATAATTTCCTGTTCCACTCATAGAACTTCTCCATTATCTACCATAAGATAACGGTATGGTCCTGACAGCCTCTAAGAGGCTTAAACCCACAATGAATTTTGTCCAACTTGTCCTCGACTAATAATCGCATCTCCTTTCAACAATACCTTAGAATATTTAACCCACAATGCTAATTAAAGAGATACCTCTGTAGTAGTTACATTCTTTTCTGTTTCCATGCTCGAAAGGCAGTGTGATTACTACTTTTGTTCAGTCGGATGGAACTTGTCCCATTCCCATGCCATTTACTATCCTATGTAACAATTTGAAACCCAACATTCCACTGCATTTGATGAGTTCCAACTTAATTTCATCTACCCCACCACTTTATTTCACTGCAATTTATTGACCAATCTCTCCACTCCCTCAAATGTGTCCCTTTTCCATCATCATTCCTATCTCAATGTTCTTCAAAACCTGACATCACTGAACATTTCACCTACATTGAGCAACTCTCCAAAATATTCCCTCCATCTGCTCTAGGCACCAACTGGATTGACCAGCAACTTTCCTGACCTGTCCAAAACACTTATTAATTGCTCCTCCCCTACCTTCCGAAAACTGTCAATTACACCCACAATGATTTTCCCACTGCTTGACCCAAAGTTTCTAACTTATTTCCAACAATAGAAATCCAGGATGAATCCAAGAATTTTTTTTAGGGTAGGTTGCTACTCACCACAGAGACATACAACTTGTTTTATTCTGTTATGTGTGGTTTTCTGCAGCTCATCAGATGTCTCTGTGATAAGTAGCAACCTGTCCTCCTCAAAGATAACTTATTTCCCAAGTCTTCCCACAATTTCTCCTTGGATTCTGCAATTATCTGTTTGGCTTTATTTCTTTCTTCAACACAACTTTCTCTGGGTGCACGAGTTTTAGTATGGAGCCATCTCTGAAACACTTTTTCCTTTCACAGGCTGCTTTAGCTGTGTCATTCCACCAAGATGTCTGCTTCTTTCTGTCTTTACACACTACTGTTCCTAGACATTTATAGCCACTTATCCATAACTCTTCCAATGACTGTAAATGACTATGTTCAACTAAGTGGTATCTTTCTGAGATCATTTGTATCCGATTTCGTTGTTCTGGAGCTTCTCCACTCTTATCCTACATAAGGACCTGCAATTCTGGATTTTAAAAATTACACAGGTACACGACACAGTCATACAACCATCACCTCTGGCTGCCACACTTTGAATCACGCTCTGTGGCGTGAAAATCGGGGATGGCAGGGGAGGGGAGAAGGGATAGGAAGGTTACGTCACGATGGTGGGGACAGTTACAGCACGACCTAGATTGGAATAACGAGATGCTGCTTTGTAATGAAGTGGGGAGGCGGGTGAGGGGGGAAAATTAAAAAACAAAATAAATTTACATTTAAATAAATAATAAAAATAAAATGCATGAACATTGCACGTACACACACAAACGCACGCACGTGCATACCCACTTGAACACACGATCGCTCATTCAAGCACCACTCAAAATATGCGAGATTTGGAATAGAGAGGTAGGAACTGTAAGGTATGGAAAAAAAGGAAAGTTATCATAGGTTGAAGCCTGGATGATTTCGGGATCGGAGAATGTACTGTAGGGATAACTCCCATATGTGCAAGTGGTGAATGGGAAGATCCAATGGCCCGGTTTGTGAAGCAGCCATTGAAATCAAGCATGTGCTCCGCTGCATGTTGTGCCACAGCGTGGTCCACCTCGTTTTTGGCCACAGTGGCCATTCATCTTAATGGACAGCTGGTTGGTGTTCATGCCAATATAGGAAGCTGCACAGTGATTGCAGCACAGTTGGTAAATTACGTGGCTGCTTTCACAGGTGGCTCGGCCTCTGAGAGGGTAGGATAAGCCTACGACAGAACTGGAATAGGAAGTGCTGGGTGGGTGGATTGAACAGGTCTTGCAGCCGGGTCTTCCACAAGGGATATGATCCCTGTGGCAGTGGGATGGGTTTCAGGGTGGCATAAGGATGAACTACGATGTTTTGGAGGTCGGGGTGAATGTGCGTGTCCATGCGACTGTGTGTGTGTGTGTGTGTGTGTGTGTACACAGGGTTGTGTGTATGTGCAATGTGCACACATTTTATTTTTATTCATTATTTTTATATTTATTTAAATGTATATTTTTCTCCTCTCACCCGCCTCCCCACTCCATTCCTAAGCTGCATCTCATTATTCCCATCTAGGCCGTGCTGTACCCATCCACACCACCATGTCGTAACCTTCCTATCTCCTCTCCCTCCCCTCCTGTTCCCAATTTACACGGCGCAGAGTGTGATTCAAAGTGCAGCAGCTGAGGTGATGGTTATATGACTGTGTTGTGTGCCTGTGTAATTGCGTGAGTGTCCTATTTTCTGAAGAAGGCCATGGCCGATAGCTGAAAGTGTGTGTCTTTTGAATGTGCCTGTCGCAGCTTGTCGCCACGTCTTTGCGGTGAGTTGTAAACTGTCCTTATTACTATATTATTAATTCCAACCTGGACTTTCCATTATTATGGACCATGGAATAATTACTGTTGTTCCTGCTCTGTTGACAGGTAGTTCTATGTACCCTTGTCAGGTCAGTACAGTAATTATCCTTGTAAATTGAACAGTCAACAATGACATACTCCGTACCATGTGCAAAATGTAACCCAGATTTTTTTAGGTCCACCAGTATATGGCATGTTTATAGACCTGGCATCAATTTTTCTAAGACTGAAGAAAGTATAGCAAGTACGGACTCGTCTGAAGATGGGAATACCGCCCTTTGGCTACGACCTGTGGCATCTGCATGTTGTGTACCTGTGAGTTTGTAGGTGGCGTGAGTAATTACTTGGTAGCTGAATTAAAGATGATAGTTTATAGATTAAGATTTTTTTGTGCTTAAAAAGTGATCTGTAGCTTCACTCTGATAATGATGTATAGGTAAACAGAGGTTGTTTCACAAGTGAGTGCCGATTATCTGAACTATTGGGCTGAGACCTGTAATCGATAGTACATTCTGATGTTGTAATCTGTAATTTACGAGGACAGGCACATATTACTTATTACCTACAATACACCAGTTTCGAGATATTATCCTGTACACTGGTTTTCCAACATATTGCTGACTCGTGGGTCAAAGCTGAACGGTGCTATCCTGGTCTTCAGTTATGAGACAGTAGGTAAGAAATGTGCACATATTGATGCAACTCTGATTTGAAGCAAATCAAAGAAAAATGTACACTATGTAGAAACTGACAAGCAGTATGGCTATTAAAACATACGACCCACTGCTCAAGAAATTCTGTTTCTCTCCTCCGAAATTCATTTCAAGAAAATGAAAATTATTCGCTAAATATTTCCATGGACGACCACCTGTGCTTTCCTCATTAAATCATATACCATATTGATAGAATTCTTTTGCAATTTATGACGACAATATAAGATAGTATTTGGGGCGATTATTTTAAAGTTACAATCGGTGGAGCCAATCATCTATAATGTGTCATGTCTCACTACGCCCGGAGTTCTATACACAGGGTAATCCTTAATTCAGCAACTTACAGTAGATACAAACATGCTCCTACAGCATCAAGTACGAAAGAGTCTACCAAAGAAAACATTATTTGGACACTACGAAAAGCACGAAGTTATCCGATAATAAAAAACGGCCATGCAACACTGTCATGCTCTTGAGGAATAGTTTACTGATTACAAACTTCGTTAATAAGTGTAAACAATTCACCGCGGTACCTTTCACTGTAGAGTATGACATATCAGAACAGGAAATTCTGCACAGGAGTGAGAAATTAATGTTTACTAACTTGTACCTCCAACTTCCGTCGTAATCCAATCAGGCATAGCCAAGCTTACTATTGCAAATATATCAGCTGCTAAAAATAAGGTTCCCGAAATCAGTGTCAGCTTATCCATGTTGCTGCCTGTACAGAGAACAAGGAAGATAAATCAAAATAAAACACAGCTGAGAATATTCTGTCAAACACATGTCACAATTGTCATAACAAGCTTACAAACATCTGTCACCTAGTTGTCATAAATCATTTTCTTTGAATTTTCAAAGATCAATGACAATAAATACACGATCCAGAGATCAATGACACGACCTTAAACCAGTGATCTCTATATAGAGATCACTGCCTTAAACATAGACGAGCTACTAGGGCTCCACCATAGGGTATAAACAAGGAGCTATGTTTATATAGTTTTTTTTAATTTATTTATTGACTTCGGATTTACACCATTTAGTCACTTCTGTGTATTATTAAATAAAGTTCTTCTTTTTAAGGCCAATTCACACTGTCCGTCACGTCACTTGTCACGTCAAACTGTATTCACTCTGTCCGTCACTGGTCAGAGTTCCTCACGTTTGTCTACTGAAGCTACACTTACAGGAATAGTTAGTAAAATTCTTAGAGCAATCGTTACATTTGGAAATAACTCAATAAGGGAGTTCTTGCAAATATATGTAAGTACTTTCAACGGTTTGCTCCCACTTTCAGAACCGAGAAATGAAAGTAAAAGTAAGAGCTCTTGATATAATTGAAATCCGTCGAAATCACAGTGATCTTTGTCTGTTAAAACTAGTTGTAAGTACTTGCAACACTTTAGTAAATATTCTTTGTCCGTTATTGGATGGATGTCATACAAAAACCCAAATATTTCGCTGTGCTGCTTCAGTTGCTGAAATCTTCCATTCAGAGAACAGATCATTGTGTCTAATGTGCAAAAATAGAAGTTACATTTAAACGCACTGTGTGGATCATTAAGGCCAATTCACACTGTCCGTCACGTCAAAGTCACGTCACGGAACCGTCACGTCAAGTTGTATTCACACTGTCCGTCCGTGTCCGTCACGTCAATTCGTCCATCACAATACGCGATGTTGAAAGTGAGGTTATGAGTGGCGATCTGTTATGTAGAAAGTCATAGTTTAATACTAGAAAGGGGGAACAACAACGCTAAATGTTATTAACGGCCAAAGAAAACTTCACAGTGTATGTTTTTGGCCAACTTACTGGGCACTGAAACAACATTTCAAAACATCGACATCTAATTTCAAGCGAAAAAATAAACATATGAAGACATCCAACCATACTTGTAAAAGCATAAATAGCGCCTGTATACTTTAACCATTACGATTTGCATGCTGACATTGTTAATACGTCGTAAACAACTGAATTTTCGTCTTTCATTAGAACTGACATTTTCATTTAAAGTGTTATTTAATGATAAATGCGTAATCAAATTACAATCTTATTCAAATAAACAGTTTGCTTCAGTCGTTTCTGTTACATTGTTACGTAACATAAACCATTTTTTGGTTTCAGATGTCCGACCTCGATTTTAGGGGGACACTCAATTGACAAAAATATTTAAGTCGTCTTGAAACATTTGAGATTTACCCCTAAAACGAGGTACAACAACAACACAAAGATGAATAAGACACATTTGCATATAAACAGTGCAATCGTCGACTGCAACATGTAATTCGCGTGACGAAAATAGGTTAACTTCCGATGTTAGCAGATGGCCGTTCCGTCAAAACATTCTTCTCGAGAAAGCTTGACGGACGTTGACGTGACGTGACGGTCCGGTGACGGACAGTGTGAATGCCGCCATTAGAAATACATTGCGGAATTTTCTGACGGACGGTGACGTGACGTGACGTGATGGACAGTGTGAATTGGCCTTTAGTCGGTTCGTCTTCAGATTCATACAAAAATTGTCGATTGACTTTTCTAGGTTGGAGTTTTGATTCTTTCTCAATTTGTGGCTGAATGTCGAGCTCTTCAGCAATTACTTTGGCATCAACCAAAATATTCTGGAAACCTTCATCACTTTGCGTGTTCTCAAGGCGACACTTGGTTTTCTTAAGCAGATCAACTGCTTGCTGAATGTCCACTGATTCTTGTCGAAAAAAATGGCTACCCACATTAACACAAGAAAGAACTTCAATACCAAAACACCATAACACAAACGAACTTAAAATTCAGGAGCTTCCTAGCCATGGAACAAGCCTTATTTTCGCCTATAACGTCCATTTGAGTCCTTTGATGCTTCGAAAAGAGCATCATAAATTTCTCCTAACTGGTAGCGAAACGATTTGACGGCATCAATACAACTCTCACATCTAGTATCACTAAGAGGTTTCAAAGTGAAATTGGATATATGTTCTTGCAATAAAGCAAGAGATTTACAGCCTCAGTACAGTACATTGTAGAATCAGTCACAACTTAATCGCTGAATGGGAGGTACTGTACAAGGGACAAAAAATGCTCGACTCCTTAGATCTAATATTCTTTTTTGAACGCCTGAGTGCTTTCCTTTCATATTGGCACCGTTATCACTCCCTTGTCCACGCATGTTTGAGAGAGGAATTTTAAGTTTTTCTAATTCTTCCAAAATAGTGGTAGTTAGTCCTTCTCCTGAAGAATCATTTATGTACAAAAATCCCAAAAAATGTTCTTCAATTGTCGGTTCCTTACCCAGTTCTACCTTCACGAAACGAACAATTAGTGTCATTTGCTCTGTATGACTTACGTCTGGTGTACAATCTAATATTATGGAATAATATGTCGCTTTCATTAGATCAATAAAAATTTTAGCCTTTATTTTTGACCCAAGGAGTTCAATTATTTCATTTTGAATGTCCTTGCTCAAATATCTACATGTGTCTCTACACACATTATTCATCACAAACACTCAACCATAGTAACATCAAACTGTGCAATACACTCAACTAGTTTGAGAAAATTGCCGTTGTTTCTTGAGTAAATAGTGTCATTTTGACCACGAAATGCCAAGTTATCGAAAGCAAGAAACTGAATTATACACAGCAGTCGTTTGAGAACTTGTTTCCAACACTCAGTTTCATTGCGAATAATTGCTTTGTTTTCAGCGTCAACTGTTTTACCTGACTGTAATCGGTTTGCAAGTTCAAACCACGATTGGAAAGCCTTCATGTGAGTCAAAGATCTATCATGGTCTGATAACAGTCCGAACATATGCTTCCAATCCGAAAAACCTTCATGAGAAGAGAGTGACATTGTAGTACCACCGAAAAGACGGCAACAGCAAAAAAAAAAAAAAAAAAAAAAAAAAAAAATTCCATCCTTAGTTCAACTACTAGCAACTTCTTCTCCATTGTGCAGACGTCTTTTGTAGTTAAATCGCCGACCCACGCTGTTTACTGGGAACTCACCTTTGGAGACTTGAACTGGACCTCGTCTAACAAGTATCTGACGCATTCTGTCCATAATATGATCTGGTCAATTTCCTGAATCATCAAGAGCGATTGATTGTGAATCCAGCACCTGCAAAAAAAAAAAAAAATCATTTGCATAAGGCTTCTTTTCCCGACATGTTGATAAAGAACACATTAACGCAACGATTCATCTACAAAGAGTCGAACTTCATGAGACAAAAGAAGAAGACACACACAATGAAGCCTGCACTACATGTACATGAGTTCTGATTTATGAATTTTCTTTCACGAGACATTTGACAGTACAAACAGGAATAATTTCTTTTTGGTTGCCGATAGCTCAATATTGTTTGTGTGTATTGTTAGGGCGGCCGACTTACCTTTTGTCGCAAGGAGTGCAATTGTCGGCACCACAGCGGTTGTAATTGTCAGAGCGTGTTATTGTTGCTCAAAACTCTCAACCCTCAACAATAGACTTTAGCTTTGTCAGTGGAGATTTTTTTATAGACAAATAAGGTGAAGGGATAAAGGGATTTCCTTTATAGGAGATTCAAGAAAACCGGGTTGTTATAGAGAGTGAGGCCTATGGCATGAGGTAGTAACCAATGTTGCTACATAATTTATGAAAAAGTTAATTTTTAGTTCACTGTTTACAATAATATAAATTTAGCAAGGATTTTGGTGCCCCCAAACTCCCCTAAAATTTGGCGCCCCGGGCGGTCACCCGACTCGACTGGCCCTTCCGCCGTTACTGGTTGTGCCGATATTCCATAAAGGGGAGCTTTATTTCCAATGGAGTTCCACCGTACACAGCTTGCTTTGCGAGGTCACCTGCTTTTTCATTTCCTTTTATTCCACAATGTGCTTTCACCCACATAAATGAAATTTGTTTTTGCCTTCTTAAGCACTCATAGCACCAATAGCGAACTTGAAGTATGTAGTCGTTGGTAATTTTTGATAATATATTGTCAGATTTTGCTTGTAAGACGCTTTAGAGTCTGAAAGTATGGCAATATACGAATGTTTCTGATCCAGACAACGCTATATCGCCTTTATCACTGCTATGGTTTCAGCTAAGTATATAGAGGTATTTGGAGGCAACTTAAATTTCTGTTTTATCTGCAATTCAGGACTAAATATAGCGCATCCTGTGCTGTTATCACCTGTCATTTTAGACCCATCTGTATATATCTGGATTACCCAACTTCCTGTTTTTGTTCTTTCATTTTCCAATGTTATGGTTTTCTCCATGAGTTCTCTCTGGTCCTCTATTATTTGAAACGGAATGTGATCTCTGAGGATGAGGTAGTTGTAACTATAGACAGGTAACTGTATGCACGAGGCAATGTCTCTGTACCCACCTACAACATTTCTGTAAGTCAAGGCAAATCCATATAGCTTTTTATCCCGATTTCCAAAAGGTGTGCAGCAGGTTCGTAGAGTCTGATGAATTGGATGTTGTGAAAAAGATAGCTTCTCTACAATGAATTCACCTTCATCTGTATTCTTTTGCCATCTACATGTATGGAACAATCTCCTGGTACATCATCTTTTCTAGTAAATATGACTACAGAGGATTTATCTGGGGCCATTTTCACAGAGTCAGTGACTTAAGTTTTTGATAGATAATGTGAGTTTGGTTATCGCCTCCTTCAGAACTGCATGAGAAGTAAACACACATATATCATCTGCAAATTGAATAATATTCACTGAATTAGTCAATACACTTTCAATGTCATAGGTATATATTGAGTATAGGAGTGGACTGAGTACTGATCCTTGGGGTATGCCTTTGTCCACTGTTGTTGTTGTTGTTGGTTGTTTTTAGGGGACTAAACAGCTAGGTTATCAGTCCCCTGTTCCTAGCTGAGAGTCAACTGTCTATAAAGATAAAACAATGCCCTGAAAGTGACATCGCATAAAAGGGCAGGTTAAGAATGGACGAGCCACTGACAATACAAAACGAAGACACACAGAATTAGTAAAAGAAAGTCACGAATAAAACTGGATAGCAGAGTACCTTGGCCGGCTGATCACAAAGAAAAAACAGGATGAGCCAGCCACACTGCACACAATAAGAACTCCTAAGGACGTGAAAAGGTAAAAAGCTGGGTTGCTGGTGGCCTAAGATATCAGGCCTCAACACCCACGGTTAGATAGATGCATAATAACCAGAAGCGCGGATAAAACTTAAAACTTTGTTAGCCATAGAGGCATCGTCACCTAAAACTAAGGGTAGTGCGTCTGGGAGATTAAAAGAATGCCGCAGATTGGCTAAAAGCGAACAGTCCATCAAGAGATGGGCCACTGTCATTGCGGCACCACATTGACACACGGGCGGGGACTCACGGCGAAGGAGATACCCATGGGTCAACCACGTGTGCCCAATACGGAGGCGGCAGAGGACAACCGCCTCTCAGCGGATCGGCCACTGTGAAGACTTCCACAGGGTTGTGGATAGCTTCACTGCTCGGAGCTTGTTTGTTGCACTCGTGGTAGACCATTCGGCACTCCAAGCATCACGCACCTTCTTGTGCAATGATGTCCTGAGGTCTGATTCCATGACGCCAATGGTGAAGGGTGACGCAGTGGCGGCCTGTTTGGCCAACCGGTCAACACGTTCATTCCCCAAAATGCCGACGTGGCCAGGGGTCCATAGGAAGACCACACATCGGCCAGATTTGCCAAGAGAGTAAGTAGTGTCTTGAATGGACTGCACTAACGGGTGACTAGGGAAGAACTGGTCGAGTGCCTGCAAGCCACTCAGGGAGTCACTACAGATGACAAATGACCCCCTGGGGCAGACTCGGAGGTGTTCTAGAGCCTTGAGGATAGCGACCAGCTCTGCAGTAAAGACACTACTTTCACGGGGCAATGAATGTTGTTCGACATGGTCACCATGGAGACATGCATACCCAGCACGACCATCAGCTAGGGACCCATCAGTATAGATGGCTTCAGCACCACGGAAAGAGTTGAAGAGATCCAGGAACTGGTGTCGGAGTTGCATTGGAGAAACGGAGTCTTTTGATCTATTGGCCAGATCCAGACAAAGCTGCAAACGAGGAATGGACCAAGGAGGGGTTTGAAAGGAATAGTGGAAAGTGGCAGGGAGTGGTTGGGATTCGAGGGACGAAAGTAGAGAACGAACACGGACTGATAATGGGTAACCCGACCGAGGTCGTCTTGGAGGGATAGGGAGTGCAGCGCTTGGAAAAAGAAGCCGGTGGTTCGGATGGTGTGGCAAGGCCTTAACATGGGCAACGTACGAAGCCAGCAGGTGCTGCCGGCGGAACCACAGAGGAAGGACCCCAGCTTCAACTAGTAGGCTTGTCACAGGGCTCGTGCGGAAAGCCCCTGTCGCCAAACGAACTCCAGAATGTAAGACTGGGTCTAATGTTTGCAGTGCTGAAGGTGCAGCCGAATCGTATACTACGCAGCCATAGTCTAGGCGCGACTGGATGAGCGCCTTATAAAGTTGCAGGAGCGTTGGGCGTGACGCTCCCCAAACAGTATGGCTTAGACAGCGTAGAATATTAAGGTGTCGCCAGCACTTTTGTTTGAGCTGGCGAAGGTGTGGTACCCAGGTGAGACGGTTGTCGAATAACATTCCTAAAAAACGGTGCGTCTCTTCGACACGCAGCAGGTCATCAGCGAGATACAGTTCGGGTTCCGGGTGTACTGCCCGACGTCGACAAAAATGCATCACACGGGTTTTGGATGCAGAAAATTGAAAACCGTGGGCAAACGCCCACGACTGTGCCTTTCGAATTGCGATCTGCAACCGCCGTTCAGCTACGCTGATGCTGGAGGAGCTGTAATACATGCAGAAGTCATCGGCATACAAGGAAGTGGAAACCGATGACCCCGCAGCCGCAGCAAGACCGTTTATGGCGATTAAGAACAAAGGAACACTAAGAATGGAACCTTGTGGGACTCCGTTCTCTTGACAATGAGGTGAGCTGAAACAAGAACCAACACGAACACGAAAAGAACGCAACGCCAGGAAGTTCTTAATGAATGTAGGAAGTGGACCCCGTAAGCCCCAATCGTACAGCGTAGACAGAATATGATAGCGCCAGGTGGTGTCGTACGCTTTCCGCAGGTCAAAGAAGACGGCAATCAGGTGTTCACGGCGAGAAAATGCTGTACGAATGGCCGACTCTAGTGACACGAGATTGTCGATAGCAGAGTGGCCTTGACGGAATCCACCCTGTTGAGGCGCCAAGAGTCCTCGGTCCTCGAGGATCCACATGAGCCTCCGACTCACCATCCGTTCGAGGAGTTTACACGGAACGTTGGTGAGGCTGATGGGGCGGTAACTATCAGCCACCTGTGGATCAGCCCCCGGCTTCATAACTGGGATGATGATGCTATCTCTCCATTGAGACGGGAAGACACCCTCAACCCAGAGACGATTCAGCAAGGAGAGAAGTTGGCGTTTAGAGTCTGATGACAGATGTTGGAGGAACTGACTATGAATGCGGTCGGGTCCAGATGACGTGGCTGGGTATGCGGCAAGGGCGCTTTCAAACTCCCATTCGCTGAAAGGGATGTTATAGATTTCCTGGCGTCGCGTTTGAAAGGATATCTGTTTTCGCTCGGTGCGCTCTTTAAGGGCGCGGAAATCCGCATCATATGCAGCGGTCGCTGAGGTGCGAGCATAGTGGTGTGCCAAATGCTCAGCTATTGTGACAGGGTCGGTGCAAATTGTACCCTGAATGCGGAGGCATGGAATTCCCACTGGTGGGCGGTGGCCAAAGAGGCGTCGAACTTGCGACCATACCCGTGAAGGTGATGCTCGGGATCCAATGGAGGCGACATAACGCTCCCAGGAGGCTCTCTTGCTGTGCTGGATCAATCGCCGTGCCCGTGCACGGAGACGCTTGAAGGCAACAAGATGTTCGACACAAGGGTGGCGTCGGTGGCGCTGTAGTGCTCGCCGACGTTCCCGGATGGCCTCAGCTATCTCCAGCGTCCACCAGGGCACTGACTTACGGTGGAGTGATCCCAGTGAGACGGGTACGGTTTTCTCAGCAGCAGAAATGATGGCACGTGTGACCTGCTGGACAGCGGTATCTATATCAGCCAGAAGAGGAGAGGGAAGTACAGCAGCTATGGAGTATGCTGGCCAGTCGGCCCTATGGAGGGACCAGCGAGGCAGACGGTCAGCAGGTGGACACTGTGGGAGCGACAGGAAGATAGGGAAATGGTCGCTGCCACACAGGTCGTCGTGGACCCTCCAAGTGAAGTGCGGAAGCAGGCTTGGGCTACAGACAGACAGGTCTATGGCGGAGAATGTACCGTGTGCCACGCTAAAGTGCGTAGCAGCACCAGTATTCAGGAGGCAGATGTTCAGCTGGTTCAGTAGTGTCTCAACATCCCTACCCCGTGCCGAGGTCTGCATGCCACCCCACAAAGTGTGGTGGGCATTGAAGTCCCCCAAAAGAAGGAAGGGTGGGGGAAGTTGGGCGACCAAGGCAGCGAGGTCCACAGGAGAGACAGCCTCATCTGGTGGGAGATAGATTGAACAGATTGTAACATCTTGCACTGCCCGGAGCCGAACAGCAACCGCCTCTAGGGGCGTTTGAAGGGGCACGGCAGCGCTCGGGACAGTGGCTAGGACATAGATGCAAACTCCACCAGATACTCTGTCATACATAGGCCGATTTTTAAAATAGCCCCTGTAGCCTCGAAAGGCAGGGGACCGCGTCGCTGGGAACCAGGTCTCTTGAAGAGCGATACAAAAGGCAGGTGTTTGGCTGAGAAGTTGTCGTAGCTCAGGCAGGTGATGGAAAAAGCCGCTACAATTCCACTGGAGGATGATGTTTCCTTCTGGCTGTACCGCCATGACGAATAAAAAGCAGATCACTCCATCGGATCGTCTGCTGCCATGTGCTTGGAATCCATGGAACCAGAGATCTTATTTTCTGGGGAATCGGTAATTGCAAGATCCTCAGGAGATGCGAGGATCTCGACTTCATCCTCCGAAGAGGAGGATGTGGGTGGTTGTGGCTTTGAAGCCACTGAACATTCTTTCTTCTTATGTCTCTTCTTCTTGTCCTCTCGCTGGCCCTTTGGTTTGCAGGGCCGAGGGGGCTTCCCAGAAGTGGCATCCGGGACGGAGGAAGAGCGGGAAGCTCTTCGACCGGCAGGTTGGAGATCCTCCGGAGCACTCTGGGAAGCTGCAGAAGGGGTTGTCTCTAAGGACCCCTTCCGAGCGAGAGGGGCCGGAGAAGGCTTCTCCTTCCCCGGCTTAGAGGTGGGGACTGGGGTCCCCGGTGTTGTAGCAGGTGATGCTCCCACTGTGAAAAGAGTGGGAGCCACCGAAGATGAGGTGCCCCCTGCTGGTAGGGGGGCCGGGTCAGTCGATTGGGCCTGGGGGCGCGCTAACGTTGACGGAACAGGTGGAACAGCAGGCACAGTGGACGAAGACGATGAGGCTACCGCGGCATAGGTCGTTACCAGGCGGACAGGATGGAGCTTCTGATATTTCCGTTTGGCCTCTGAATAAGTCAGTCGATCTCTGGTCTTGTATTCCATGATTTTCCTTTCTTGCTGCAGGACTGTACACATAGGCGAGCAAGGGGAGTGATTCTGGCCGCAGTTGACACATACTGGAGGCGGCGTGCAAGGGACGTTCGGATGAACTGCACGTCCACACTCCCGACATGTTGGGTTGGCATCACATCGGGAGCTCATATGGCCAAACTTCCAGCATTTAAAACAGCGCATAGGGGGAGGAACGTAGGGCTTTACGTCGATCCGGTAAACCATCACCTTGACCTTCTCAGGCAATGAATCACCCTCAAAAGCCAAGATGAAGGCACCGGTCGCGACCCTATTGTCCTTCGGACCCCTATGGACTCGCCGAATAAAATGTACTCCCCACCGTTCTAGGTTGGCACGCAATTCGTCATCTGACTGCAGCAAGAGGTCTTTGTGAAAGATGATACCCTGCACCATATTTAGGGTCTTGTGTGGCGTAATGGTAACGGAAACATCACCCAGCTTGTCACAGGCAAGCAGTGCCCACAATTGAGCTGGGGATGATGTCGTTATTAATACTGATCCCGACCGCATCTTCGACATGCCTTCCACCTCTCCATACTTGTCCTCAAGGTTCTCAACAAAAAATAGTGGTTTAGTATTCTTAAAAGATTCCCCATCACTACGGCTACAGACCAGATACTTAGGGGCATAAGCCTCACCCTTCTGTCTTCCCTGACGTTCTTCCCAAGGTGTAGCCAGAGAAGGAAACGTTTGGGGATCATAATCCATAATCTGCAGCATTGTAGTCCCTTTTACCACGCTTAGAGACGGTGGTTGTACGTCCACCAACGTGTTCTTTTGCTCGTTTCATTGTGGTCCCACGAGCAGCTAGGGATCTAAACGTCCACCCAGGCAGAGCCCCGCTTGCCTGGGTAAGCCTTGTACAACTGAGGTGCGGCAGGTTCCTCAGAGGTTGCTCGCTAGCGGCTGTTCAACCTCAACAGCCATGCATCTCCTCGGCACGTAGCACACCTTGAGATTGAGGTTTTTTTTATAGAGGTTTGTACCATCCTCGCGACCCAGGCGATTAAGCCAAGATCCCCGGACTCTGAAACGTACAACGTTCCACCGTCGCGCCGAACGATGGTCGTTGAAGCACGCACAGAGCTTACGGTGTAGCGGACTGTTGGCGCGACACAGCCCACAGCTCAGGACCCCGGGTTCGCCAAGCCCGTACTCAGCAAATTAATGCCGAGCCCCTGAGGGGTTGTCCACTGTAAGTGATCCTTTGAGATCATTATCTTTTCTAATATATACTGTTCTTTCACTGATAAGAGTTGTCATTCCTTCTACAAACTGGCATGGTGCACCTAATTGTAGTAGCTTCTTCAATAGTATGCTTATCTGGACATTATCATAAACCTTTGAAATATCTGAAATTGGGCTGCTGTATATTTACCCTCACAAAATCCAGCTAACACTGAGGTGACTAATATAGAGATGTTGTCCATACAACTTTTACCTCTACGAAATACAAACTGAGAGTCAGCAAGTAATGATGAAGATTCTAACCACCATTCCAACGGCCTTTTTATGAGTTTTTTCAATGTTTTTGCTATACGTGATGGTAATGCTATTGGTCTATAGGAGGTGGCTAGCAATGGGTCCTTTCTTTTTTTGTATATAGGGACTATGACCTGTGTCTTCCATTCATGCACTAATGCTTGTTGCATCCATATTTCATTGTAGATGTGGAGAAGAATTCCTATGGCATTCTTTGGCATATTCCGTATCATGGGGTAAGTGATCTGATCTATTTCTGGAGTTGTGTTGGGGGTGTCTTTAATGGCTGATGTCAACTCATCAATACTGAAAGGAGCTGTTAGAACATTCTGAGTTGTTATTAAGTCCCTTTCTCTCTTGAGTGGTTTGTTGTGGACTCTTGGTGGAGCAATAAGGTCACAGAAGTATTCTATCCATTCATATGACGGTACCAGTATGCGAGTAGTTGTGAAGCCAATATTCAAATCTGTTAATCCTGTCATATATCTGATGGGATATTATTGAGGTAACATGTCGTATATATCTGTCTGATCCACACTGTCCATATTTGACGAGGTAAACTGTGTGAATAGATTTGTTATTCCAGCCACCAGCTGTTCAATCATAACTGTATTGTTATCCTCCGCTCCTGAAGTAATCGTTTTTTGAGACTGAAGACAATGTGTATATGTATTCTCTTCAATGGGAGACATTGATAAGTTTACATTAGCAAATAGAGGGCTTGGAGTTGGTGTAGTCCTGACTGTTTTTGGTCTACTTTGGTATACAGTTGCTGTGTACTTGTGTTGTATACTTCTTGGAGGACGAAATTCATTATCCCACTCCGACTGGTTACTGTTAAGGCTTCCTATCACAGAAGCATATGGTCTGTGTTGGACGTAATCTTCAGCTTCCATAAATGAGATGTTTAGTGTTTTCTTAATTTCTTGCTGTTTGATGTATACTGGACAAGACGTATCACATGATGAATGACTCCCTTGACAGTGTACACAGCATTTTGTTTGACTTGTGCATTGTGCTGCTTCATGATTCCCTCCGCGTGTGTTGCAACGAGCCTCTGAATGACACTGACGACTAAGATGTCCATATCTAAGACATCGGAAGCACTGTCTCACTAATGGTATGTAGGGTCTAACATCACACTTCTTGCCATAGAGTGTCACATATTCTGGTAGCGATTGTGATGCAAAGGTTATCAGACATGTTTGTCGGGGTATGTGTTTTGTTACACCAGCGTCAGTACTCTCTTGACAATTCTATGTACGTGGGTGACTGGAATTGCACACTGTATAGCTTCTATCAACTCTGGTTCCGTCAGTTCTGTGTCTACATTTCTTATTACCCCCTGTTGATGTGTTCTGTGATGAGGTATAAAGGCCACCATCTGCTTCTCCATAAATGGGTTGGCCTCTACAAATTAGTTTGTTGCCTCCCTGGATGTAAAATTAATTCGGATTCTGTTTTTCCCGGCCATCTTGATATTTGATATATTATTCTTATACTCGTAATTCGAAGTAAAAAGTATCTTCCCCAAAGCCATGGAATGGTATTTATCAACATTCCCATTGAGACCTTCAACAAATACATAAAATGGGCCTCCTGCATCACTATTGTACCTGTTAGCTTTGTGTTGCTCATAGATTACCTTCACATTCGTTTGTGTAATACTTTCCATTTGCATCCTTTGTGTTTCATGTACATGCTGATGATTGCTTACTGTATCAACCAGTGGGGTCATCGTGTCCCCTTGTTAGGCAGAGGAAAGGGTCCTTCAGTGAAAGAAAAATGGTCAAACATACCTGAGCTGAGAGTTGCCGAATTTGTTACCTCCTGTACTTGTTGTTGGGTGATGATAGCTTGTCTCTTCTCCCTTAATTCTTCATTTCGTGCCATCGTACTTTTTGCCGTCGAACTTGTCGCTGGATCAGTATCCATGCTCATTTTTAAAATCGCGATCGAGCGAATGCACGTTGGGAGGGGGGGGGGGGGGAGACGCCGCCTCCTTCCCCAAACGGGCAACTGTCCATATTTATTGTCTTAGTTGTTTGTTTAGACGATTTAATCGTTTAGAACTGCTTTTTAAAGTCAGCCCACTCTTTAACTATTTTTATTGCAAAAAAAAAAAAAAAAAAAAAAAAAACCCTTGGAAAATAATCACTCACGACATTATTTATTTGGTTGCTTCAGAGATACTCGTTTATGTAGGTCGTTGGGTATAAATATTTATGCTGTATGGGCTCCAGGGCTCCACCACAGACCTTGAGCTTGAATTCTAACTCGTTGGTTCCACCCAACCTCCTTGGCTCCACCCAAAGACCTTGTAAAATATAAGCTCCCCCACCGAATACCGACGAAAGTTGCCGAACTGCACGAAGCCCACGATTAGGAATTGGGTGGACTCTCTCCCTGTCATATGCCATGTTGCTTTGTGTATATAACGATTTTCTTATTATAACTCAGGCTTCGTTATTTCAATGCAATGTAGTACTGAATTATCTGAACAAGTCTTCCTTAGTACGATTAATTTTAATCTGGTGTCAGAAAGTGACACATTAGCAATTAACATTTGTCTATAACGACAGTAGAGTTAAGAGGTATGATACCCAGCTGTCTGCTGAAGCATTGACGAAGGCCATGACTCAGTGCGCTCTGTCAGAGGGCTGAACGACATTTGTAAAAGAAAAAAAATACAAAAAAGAAAAACAGACCCAAGAAAACATTGAACAACAACGAGAAAACAGGATCAGCAACTGCAAGGAACAGAACTATCAATAGAGCAAAAAAAAGTGTTGTGGACAGCATGTTAAATTTTGAAGTAAGTATGCTTGGATAGTGGTTTGCATCCTACCACATACAATACTTTTTAATACATTCACAGTCTAAATATTCAGTTTAGCATATACAGTCACAACACTCACTGGTGTGAAGATTGTTACCAACTGACAGTTCCAATGACACTAACCAACACAGTCTGAAGAGAAGGCCTGCACACTGCCGTGCGACATCATGCAGAGTAGGTGTCGATCTCGTAGCTCACTAGCTTGCTGATGGGGCACAGCCACTGCCTCACACTGGCTAGCCACTGAGCTACTCGATCGAGACCTACTCTACGTGACGTGGCACGGCCGTGTGCAGGCCTTCTCCGCAGTCGGTGTTGCACTAGCGCTCATAGTGGTGGGCAAACCGCCGAAAGAGTGATGTTAGATTATAATTATTTGTATACATAATTAACGAAATAGTTTTTTTGTTACAAGCATTAGTAAAATATAAAGAGACATACATAATACGGAATTTAGTGTGAAAACAGCCGAACTTAACTGATTCAGTGGTTTAAAGAAGAACTTCATCATGAACCAATACATATGAATGTGTGTGTATTTGCAGATTGTTCCACTGAAAGTTAGGGGAATGTAAAAATAAGAGAAACATAAATTTAAATTATTGTCTGATCTTACTATGACAAAGAGTTTTTTGACATATGTTAATTCAGTATTTAGTTCAATGATTCACACATTTTAGGCTTCACTCATATTTCTTATATGCGCATACTTTTTGAGTGTGATTAAGAAGACGATGCCTTGAAGATTCTTGCCATTTGTGTTTCAGCTGTAGTAATAATTTTGTAACTGGGTTTATCTAAGTTGAAAACGGTTTTACTGCTTTTCCATTTTCTTTCCATATCTGTGACGTTTTTCTTCAGCAAGAGGTGTGGTGGCTGATTTGGTATGTTAAATGTTGTAGTTATTGCATTCTATATTAGTTTCCTACGTTCCACCCTCAAGGAGTTTACTGCAATTGCAGTGAAGAAATTTTAACGTTCTTTAGTAGAAAAGCAACGTCTTTCTGCCAAATGGCAGGTCTTCTGTTGATTCCTAGCCATTTTTCTGTTTCTAATGGTAAATGAAATTATTCATTAAAAGCCTGTGGGTTACAAAATAATTGTAAATCAACTGTGCTGCAGTGTACCGTTTCGTACATTGTCAGGAAACCCAAGTAAAACAATGGAGCTATTTTAAATTAATAACCTATTTCTGTCTCCCTACATACGTTCACTAATGTAAAAAGTATTTTAACATCAATATAAATGATACTATTTGTACTCATTGAATATCATCTTCAGAAATGTAGCTTGCCGGTCGCTTGGAGAGCTGCTGTCGCACTGTAGAACACAAATGTGCTATCTGTCGAAACTGTATATGTTAGACTGTGGACACGACACTTCCACTGATTTTTGTTATATACCACAACAACAACGCTCCAAGCGGTTGGTGAGGTACATTTCTGAATACTATATTAGATGAGTGTGAATAGAGTCGTTTAAATTGATTTTAACATACTTTTGACAATGGGAAAGGTATGTAGTGCCATAAAAATATGTAATAACCACAAAATAACTCCTGATTTGTCTTTATGAATATAACGAAGAACGAGTGGAAGGTATGGATGGGTACTTTGGAAGACAGTTTATTTAAGATAATCCTTAAATATACGACTCTTCAGTCAAGAATTCAATTTCTATTAAGAGCAAAAATTCCTAATAAACGGCAGAAGACCCAACCATCAATACAAAGACGTCCGTTTTCTACTCAGAAACGTCAGTAATTCTTCAATAAAATTCCAGGCAATTTAGTAAGTGTTGAACATAAGAAACTTATATGGTATGCACTTCCTATATTATTAAATGTACTGGATCAGCCACTTCAGGTGTTGCTGAAGATAAATCCTCACAAATGTGCAATAAAATATCGAAAGCAAAAACACAGTTTCCCATCAAAGCATAAACCACTGGCACAATAGTTACTACTTCTAAACCACAAATGGCAAGAAACTTCAAGACATTCATTTTATAATCAAAAGTAATTATACTCAAAAGTATACTTATTTGTAGCTCAATTTTTTATGGTTGTTGGTAAATTATTGAAAATATGTGTTCCTGAGTAGCGGATCCCTTTTTGAACTAAACTAAATGCTTTTTAATCCTCATGGAGTTCATTTTTGTTCCTAATACTGTAGGTATGAACTAAGCGGTTTGTTGCGAAAAGGGATATATTATTTATGACCAATTTCATTAAGGAATAAATACACCGAGATGCAGTTGTTAATATACCCACATCTTTGAAGAGGATTCTGCAGGATATCTGTGAATTTACACCACAAGTAATACGTATTACACGCTTTTTGACTCTGTAAACTTTTGCTTGATTTGAAGAGTTATCGCAAAATATTATACCATATGACATTATGGAATGAAAGTAAGCAAAGTATGCAAGCTTTTTTATTTTTATGACTTATACGTCTGATACCACTCGTATTGCAAATACAGATTTGTTAAGTGTTTTCTGCAGTTCTGTGGTGAGCTCCTCCCAACTGAATTTATTATTATGCTGTAATCCCAGGAATTTTATACTGTCAACCTCTTCTATCTGCTCTTCTTCATACCTTATGCCTATACTGGATGGGAATCTCTTACATGTTCTGAATGCATATAGTGAGTCTTTCAAAGTTTAATGTCGATTTGTTGTCTTTAAACCATTTATTAATGTTAATGGAAATATCATTAGCAGACCTTTCTAGAACTACACTTGACATGCTATTTATTGCAAAACTTGTATCATCTACAGACAAAACGAACTCTGTTTCTGGCAGTGTAACTCATGAGAGGTCATTAATGTATACAAGAAAAAGCAAAGGCCCTAAGATGCATCCTTGTGGGACACCACATCTAATTTCTTCCCTATCTGATGATGACTGTTGGCTTAATTCACTAGTCCCTTGCACTGACACCCTTTGTTTCCTGTTAACAAGGTTGGACTTGAACCATTTTGCAGCAATTCCCATGACACCATAGAATTATAATTTACTTAAAACAATGTGGTTCAAACAATCAAATGCCTTTGGTAAATCACAGAAAATACCTGCTGCTTGCAAATTTATTATCTAATGAATTAAGTAGAGTTTCACTGTAAGTATAAACAGACTCCTCGATACCTGAACCTTTCAGAAATCCAAACTGTGTTCTATACAATATGCCATTTGAGGTTACATGGTTGAGAAGCTACTTGTACATTACCTTTTCTAGAATTTTTGAGAATGCCGGTAAAAATGAAATCATTTTGTAGTTTGATGTATCTTTTTATCCCCTTTCTTGCATAGAGGTTTAATATCTGCATATACATTCAAATGAACTGCAAACATGGTCTTCTTATGTATGTGCACATAAACTGGGAAGATACTCTAGTCCCTAACAGTTACTGATATAAAGGACGTGATGATACTAGTAATTTCGTTTATAGATTAAGTACTAGAGTTCTGTGGAGTTTAGTAAGTTAGACTGTGGTATCAGCACACTTATTCTGTTGTTATTTGAGCTATAAAAAGAAATGCTGTCACTGTTTGAATTAGAATATTTGCATATTATCTTAGTGTAGAATGAAGTAACATAAACACAGTCACACCTAAACTACAGAAAGGAAAATCTACATGAAAAATTCCATAGAAACAACACCAAAGAAAAACATTTTAGAAGGCGCATTGATTCTTGTTGTTGTTGTTGTTTTAATGGGACTAAGCATCAAGGTCATCAGTTCCCTGTTCCTCGATAAGAGCTCGCTGTCAGAGACTAAAAATAGACAACGAGAACAGAGAGTCACAAAAGGGACTGACTGGCAATGAACAGTTTGCTGACTACAGAAAAAGGCACATAAGTAAAAAACCAAGTCAGGAGCTAAATTAAAAACTGGACAGCAGAATATAATGGCTGGCTGATGAGAAAAATAGAACAGTATGAGTCAGCCAAGCTGCACACACTAAAAACCCATAGACACTTTAGATAAGAGTCTTTAAAAGTGCTGGATAGGTGGGGACACCTAAGATATCAGGCTATAGCACCCACCACTAGATGGAATGGTAAAAACCAGCAGCCCAAATAAAATTTAAAACTGAGTTAGCCATGGATGCGTCGTCGCTTAAAACTAAGTGTAGCACGTCTGGGATATTAAAAAATTGTCTCAAATTGGTTAATCTATCAGTAGACGGACTCCTGTCAGCACTGCTCTACATCGACGAAGAGGCAATGCCTCACAATGAAGGAGAAAGCCATGCGTCAGCCATGTATGCCCTATGCAGAGGTGGCAGAGGACAATTGATTCAAGATATATGGACTGCATTGAATAATTCCTCAGTACCGTGGATGGCTTGACTTCACGAAGCTTATTCTGCACACCCGTGGTAGCCCATTCAGTGCTCCAAACCTCATGTACCTTCAGGTGCAAAACCAACTTGAGGTCCGATTCCGTGACGCCAATCTCCAGAGGTGGTGCTGTAGTGGCCTGCTTGGCCAACTAATCGACATGTTCATACCCCGGTATGCCAATATGGCCAATGGTCCACAGAAAGACCTGGACATGGGCAACATATGAAGCCAGAAGGTGTTGCCAGCGGAACCACAGCGGAAGGACCCCAACTTCGACAAGGAGGCTTGTCACAGGGCTCGTGTGAGAAGCTCCTGGCGCCAAACTAACACTACAATGTAAAATTGGGTCCAGTGCCTGTAGTGCTGAAGGCACGACCAAATTGTAAACTATGCATCCATAGTCTAGGCGCGACTGAATGAGGGCCTTATAAAGTTGTAGGAGCGTTGGGCGTAAGGCTCACCAAACAGTGTGGCTGAGACAGCACAGGATGTTGAGGTGTCGCCAGCACTTTTGTTTAAGTGAAGGTGTGGCACCCAGGCGGTCGTCAAACAACATGTCTAAAGAACGGCGTGTCTCTTTGACACACAGCAGGTCATGAGCCATATATAGTTCAGGTTCCTGGTCTACCGCCCGACATAGACAAAAATGTATCACCCAGGTTTTTGATGCAGAAAACTGAAAACCATGGGCAAACGCTCATGACTGCACCTTTCGAATAGCTATCTGCAACCGCCTTTCAGCAACGCCGATGCTGGTGGAACTAAACTACATGCAGGCATCGACATACAAGGAGGTGGAAACTGATGACCCCACAGCAGCAGCAAGACCATTAATGGCGACTAAAAATAAAGGGACACTAAGAATGGAACCCTGTGGGACACCGTTTTCTTGATAAGGAGGTGAGCTGAGACAAGTACCGACACGAACGTGAAAAGAACGTAGAGCGAGAAAGTTCTGTATGCATACAGGAAGTGGATCCTCTAAGCCACAATTGTACAGCATAGACAGTATATGGTGACGCTAGGTGGTGTCGTACGCCTTTCAAAGATCAAAGAAGACGGCAAACAGAAGTTTGCGGCGAGTAAAGGCTGTACGGATTGCCGACTCCAATGACACGAGATTGTCTATAGCGGAGTGGCCATGACAGAACCCACTGATTGTGGTCCTCAAGGATCCTTATAAGCCTCCAACTCACCATCCATTCGAGAAGCTTGCATGGAACATTGTTGAGGCTGATCGGTCAGTAACTATCAGCCATCTGCGGATCCGCCCCAGGTTTCATCACTGGGATGACGACACTATCACGCCAATGAGATGGGAAAACACCCTCAACCCAGAGACGATTGAGCAGGGCGAGAAGATGGTGCTTAGAATCCGATGATAGGTGTCGGAGGAACTGGCTGTGAATGTGATCAGGTCCAGGGGAGGTAACTGGGCATGCAGCAAGGGCACTTTCAAACTCCCACTCAATAAAAGGGACGTTGTATGTTTCCCAGCGTTGCGTTCGAAAAGATATCCGATTTCGCTCATTGAGCTCTTTAAGAGCGCGGAAATCCGCACAATAAGCAGCAGTCGCTGGGCTGTGAGCGTAGTGGTTTGCCAAGGGCTCAGCTATATTGAGAGGGTCAGTACAGAGTGTACCCTGAATCCTGAGACACGGGATTCCCCCTGGTGGGCAGTGCCTGAAGAGGCGTCGAACTTGCGACCATACTCGTGAAGGAGATGCGCGGGAACCAATGGAGCCAACCTACGGTTTCCAGGAGTCCCTCATACTTTGCTGGATCAATCGCCATGCCCGTGCCCAGAGACGCTTGAAGGCGATAAGATTATCTATGGAACGGTGGCGTCAGTGGCGCTGTAGTCCTTTCCGACGTTCCCAGGTGGCCTCAGCGATCTCCGTTGTCCACCAGGGTACCAACGTACAGTAGAATGATCCGAGGGAGGTGGGAACAGATTTCTCAGCAGCAGAAATGACGGCCTATGTTACTTGCTTAACAGCAGCATCAACATCAGCTGGAAGGGGTCAGGTAATCGCAGTGGCTATGTAATAAGCTGGCCAGTCAGCCCTATGGAGGGACCAGCGAGGCAGACAGTCAGTAGGTGGACACTGTAGAAGCGACAGGAAGATGGGAAAATGGTCGCTTCCGCACAGGTCGTCATGGACTCTCCACATGAGATGTGGAAGAAGACTTGGGCTGCAGACACACAGGTCTATGACGGAATATGTCCCATCCTTGAGCTTCCTACCAGGATCCTCAGAAGCACTGTGAGAAGCCTCGGAAGGGACCCCTTACAAGCGAGAGGAGCCGAAGGAGGCTCTTCCTTCTCCTGGCGGGAGGTCGGGAGTGGTGTCCCTGATGGTTGTGCCGGAGTAACCGCCACAGTAAGTGTTACAGGAATGGATGGAGGAGCCCCCCCACCCATCGAGGGAACAGTGGTAGATTGATGGCCACTAGGGCCCGTTGAAGGAGGCGGTACTGTGTGAGTCATAATCAGTGGAAGTGGGGAAGATACAACAGCAGCAAAAGATATATTCAGATGCACCGGATAGAGGCGATCATACTTTTTCCTCGCCTCAGCATATGTAAGTCGGTCCAGAGTCTTGATCTCCATGATGTTCCGTTCCTTGTGCAGGAGAGTACAGTCAGGCGAGCAAGGTGGTTGTAATTGTCCACAGTTCACACAAATAGGATGTGGAGGTGCATGGAGCATCTGGTTGTGACGAACGCTCACATACTCTGCATGTAGGGCTGGAAGTACATCAGGAGGACATATGCCGGAACTTCCAGCACCTGAATCACTTCATAGGGAGTTCGATGAACGGCTTGACGTCGCACCGATAGATCATTACCTTGACCTTCTCAGGCAGTGTATCGCCATTGAAGGGCAGGATGAATGCACCGGTGGCCACCCTATGATCTTTTGGTCCCCTATAAACGCGCCTAACGACGTGAACACCTCTCTGTTACAAGTTAGAGCGCAGCTTGTCATCTGACTGTGACAGGAGATCCCGAACACAAATGAGACCTTGGACCATGTTGAGCGTCTTTTGGGGCGTGACAGTGATGGGAGTATCACCCAGTTTCTCACAGCAAGTAATGCCTTCGACTGGGCTGGAGGTGCGGTCTGTATCAAGACAGCCCCACTTCTCATTTTGGAGAAAGACGCCATCTCATCATACTTGTCTTTGAACTGTCGCTTAGTGCACGAGAAAGATTCACCATCGGTATGGAAGCAAACAAGATATTGCAGCGAGTACGGCTCTGATCTGTTTAAGGCCCTGTGTTCCTCCCATGGCATAGCCAGGGAAGGGAACGTTTTAGGATCGTATGCTGTAGCATTTAAATCTTACTTCCCACCCTTAGAGACGGCGGTTATACGTCCGCCAACGTTTCGTGATCGCTTCATGGAGTTCCCACGAGCAGCTAGGGATATAAAGGTCCACCCAGGCAGCACCCCACGTGCCTGGGTAAGCCTTATACAACTGAGGTGCAGCAGGTTCCTCAGAGGTTGCTCACTAGCGGCTATTCAACCCCAACAGCCATGCATGTCCTAGGCACATAGCATATCTTGAGACTGAGGTTTCTTTTATAGTGCTTTGTACAGTCCTCGTGGCCCAGACGATTAAGCCAAGATCCCCAGACTCTGAAACGGACAACATTCCACCATCGCGCCGAACGACGGTCATTGAAGCACGCACAGAGCTTATGGTGTGCAGACTGTTGTACAACACAGTCCACAGCTCCCTGGGTTCGCTAAGCCTGTACTCAGCATATTAATGCGCCTGAGGGGGCGTTGATTCTAATTGGTGACTTTCAACATTTTGCATAGGATAAAAAAAAAAGAAACTAAGCCAATTTGTTGCAATGTATACACATCAGTATGCTATCATTAAGAAACAGTTGCCACTGAAATCTATTACTCAATCTATATATGAAAATACTAGTATCAGCATTTCGATTACAATATTCATTATCACAGTATCTCTGCAGTTTATGTGCTTGTGCATGTTTGCAATTCGTTGGTACATATTTCATGGTATGTTCATGAAATATGAGAAATGTACATCAAAGAGGGTGGGCTCTGACAAGTGCATAACTCTAAATATCAGAGAGGATAACTTCATTTAATTAACAAGAGTGTCTGAAAAAGATTTAGGACCCAAGGTGAAAAACAACAGTCAGATGTCGGTTGCGAACCACCGCCCATGCATATTTATTGCTAAATCTATCCACTACACTACAGCTGACGGTTCAATATCGCAGTTATATCACTCTTGACATTGAAGGCAAATTTTAATTGCTGATGTGACACTTTTACATACCAGATTATAATTAATCGTACTAGTAATGACTTATTTTTGATACTTCTCCAGTGTGCCATTGCTTTCAAATACGAATGCATTATAATAAGAAAATTATGAAATACACAAGGTAAGATGGCGAATGCCAGGAAGAGTTTCCCTCCACTCTCGAATCACAGGCTTCATAGCAGTTCAGGTGGAGCCCCAGCAGCTGGTCTGTGTGTAACGTCAAGTATAAACACTGTATGACATATACAGTCGTGACATTCATTGCTGTGAAAGTTGTTACCATCTGACAGTTGCAGAAGACTCTAATGCTCCTAGTGGTGGACAAGCTGTGAAAGGAGTGATGTTTGTTTATAATTAATTTTGCACCTAATTAAATAAATAGTATAATTTTTGTGTTACAAGTATTAGTAAAATATCAGAGAGGTACAAATATCAGAATTAATATAAAATAAGACGAATTTGTGCGCCTCGGTTGCACAGTGGTAGAGTGCCGGACTACAAATCCAAAGGTCGCCGGTTCGATCCCCGCCAGGTCCTAGGATTTCAATCTGTCACTTTCCACTTCTTTCACCTCTGGCAGTATTGCTCATATGAAAAGTACCGAGTAGCACTGTGGTTCAGAACCCACGTTAAACTTTAGGTCTCCCTAGAACTGACTGGGTAAGTCAGTTCGAAGGTTGGAGGAAGGCCACGGCATACCACCTCCAAACAGGACCATGCCTAGTAAAGCACTGTGGTGTTCAAACCAATCTTCAGATTGTTGACTGCCTGCCTTAAGCCGAATTTAACTGATTCAGTGGTATAAAGAAATACTTCATCAAGAACAAATTCTTATGAATGTGTTTATTTTTGTAGCTTATTCCGCAAAATTAAATATAATATAATCACATAAGAAAAACATAAAATTCTTATATGGTCAGTTCTTACTATGATAGGCAGTTTTTTGACGCATTTCAGTTCGCTGCAGAGACTAATCATTTGTTCATTTTTACACCTCACTCTTTGTTATATGTGTATATTATTTTGAGTGTACTTACTTTAGCTTGAAAAGCCAATGTTTTGAAGATTCTTGCCATTTGTGATTCAGATGTAGTAACATTGGTGGAATTCGATTAATCTTTGTTTGAAAACAGTTTGATTCTTTTTGCCATTTAAATGCTGCATCTCTTGACGTTTATCCTTCAGCTATAGCTGTGGCGACTGATTTGGTACGTTAAATACTGTAGTTATTGCATTCTATATGCAATTCCTATGTTCCACCCTCACTGATTATACTGGAATTGTAGTGAAGAAAATTTTTATTTTTAATAGCACATGAATGTATTGAGTGGAAGACTGTAGGTTACAAGATAATTGTAAATAAACTGTCCTGTGATGTACCATTTCGTACCTTGTCAGGATTCTTAGAAAACTTAAGAAAGACAAATGTGGAGCTATTTTTTAGTTATTATCTATCTTTATAGCACTACATTCGTTACCTAATGATAAAAGTGTGTTAAAATTAATATAAATGATACTATTCGAACTCATCCAATATTGTAGTCAGGCAGTAACTTTCCGACCACTTGAAACACAGACTCTAAATATATACATAGATTACTAGACTGGCACACTTGCCGCAATGACTGAATCCTAAAGCCCCGTTTACACCGAAGCAAACACAAGCAAATTAGCAGCAGCGAACGAGCATTCGCTCTGGTGTAAACACTATGCGTGCGCTGTTCAGTCACTCTCGTCTCGCATTCGCAAGTGTTCGCTTCTGTTCCGCTGGGTGTCCTGTGATGTACCATCAAAGGAAGTTCGTGACCTCTCCACTTCAGCGATAGCGTATGCGACAAACTGTGTATGCTCGCCTTGCGGCAATGTGCTGTTTTCTCTTCCATTCGCTCCGGTGTAAACGCTTATTCGCAAGTAGAAGCCAATGCGTGTGCGCACAGGCGAATTCCTGGCGAATGCGCATTCACCTGTGTTCACTTGAGTTTGCTTTGGTCTAAACGGGGCTTAACGCCGCTATCTTGGATAACCTGATGTCCAAAAGGTTCCATATGGTACTACTATGATTTTCTGATATGACTTTATAAGCTTTACTAGTTGCAAATTCTTCAAAAATGAAACGCCCAGATCGCGAATTAATAATTTATTGAAAGACGACTGGTTTAGGAGGACTGTGCCACCATTATATGATCATATATATTTTATAAGTTAGTCGTCTTATTTTTAAAAAATTGATATAGGTAACATAATGAGTGCAACGTAACACTTAGTCATCAATTCACACTGTCCGTCATGTCACGTCACATCACCATCCGTCAGGGCATTTCACAATGAAGGAGAATGTTTTGATGAAACGGTCGTCTGGTAACATCCGAAGTTAACCTATTATCGTCACGTGATTTTCATGTTGTAGTCGACGAGTATACGGTTTACATGCAAATGTGTCTTATTAATCTTTATTTTATTGTTATACATTGTTTTAGCGGTAAATTCCAAAATTTTCATGACGACTTTGTGGTTGCTGGGGTACTTTTATCAGGCCCTGCGACTCCATACAGCCTGCAGTTGTAAGAAATCATACGCCCGATTCTTGATGTAACGATAAATAATTTATTTTACCGTGTAAATTTCATTACCAAGAAGCACAACGCTAAACACGCAGAATAAACAGAAAACCAGTCGTTACTAATTCTTATTGACACATAACTAGGCAAAGAAACACATATAAAACAGCTATATTAAACATATGAAAACATAAAAACTGATATGCAATAACAAGGAATAAATGCGAAGTGCGACACACGAAACAAAGCGCCCCTAGCAGAACACTAGGAACTACAAGGGCGCGCAACAAAAATTTAACACACATGTTCATTGAAGCACTCACACACAACATTCACAAACAGATGGTAGCCTGCTGCAGTCGCTACATCAGCACCCTCAGAGGGAGCAGAGCGTCGTCCAAGAAGCGGGGCGGGACGTGCACGTGTCTGCCAGATCGCGTAGTGCACTTGGTTACAGGAGGTGCTGTTGTGTTGGTGCTGAAGTTTGAGTCTTATCTGGGGCTTGAGGTGGCACTGGACCAGTTGACGGGTGGGGCATTGCTTGTCTGGTTGCTGGTGGCAGCTCGTGGAAAATGCAGGCTGGCTTGACTTGGTCGATTGTGAGATCTGAGCGTTTTCCATGCATGAGGTTGTCCAGTGTGTGGTCCCCTCTACTGACTAGTGGATGTGGTCCAGTATAGGGTATCTGGAGAGATCTTCTGAGTCCGTCAATATGTAGCATTACCTGCGAACACGAGCTGAGATCTTTGTGCATGAACAGGGGTCGAGATCAATGTTGGGATGGTTGTAGAGGCCGTATCTTGTGTATGTGGTCCCCAAGACCCCCAACAAACGTAGAAGGTTTAATAATGATTTTGCAGCCAAGATCGCATTTTTCATTTATTATGTTACCGGTTTCGGCGTGCTCGACGCCATCTTCAGACCTGTCGTAATTTACATAACTTCACGACATTTTTATATACTAAAAGAGTACATCCAGGTTGAGGCATTTTATGTTTAGTGATGCCTCAACCTGGATGTACTCTTTTAGTATATGAAAATGTCGTGAAGTTATGTAAATTACGACAGGTCTGAAGATGGCGTCGAGCACGCCGAAACCGGTAACATGATAAATGAAAAATGCGATTTTGGCAGCAAAATCATTATTAAACAATTATAGATCGCCCCATTGAACTATGAGTTCCTTATAAAACGTAGAAGGGTATAATTGTTGTCAATAAGCTGCTTCTACGAAATCACCTGGCTGTCTTAACGTCTTCCCATATACTAGTTCGGATGAGGAACCGCTCAGGTCAGGTCTGTAGGTGTTACATAGTCCAAGCAAGGCTACTGGAAGGGCCTCTGTCCACCTGGCTTCGTGGCACATCAGAGCCACTTTAAGAGTGTGATGCCATCGCTCCACCATTCCATTACTAGCTGGGTGGTAGTTTGATGTCCTGTGGTGGCTCATTCCACATAGCGCTGTTAGTTTTGCGAATAACTCGAACTCAAATTGCTTGCGTTATCAGTCGTAATGTGTAGTGGGCAGCCAAAACGTGATATCCAGTGGGACATGAATGCATGTGCCAAGGTTTCGGCCGAGATGTTATCTACAGGCACCGCTTCTGGCCAACAAGTGAACCTATCGATGATGGTGAGCAGATAGTGTTGGCCATTCAAAGGTGGCAAAGGTCCAACAACGTCGACAAGTACATGGGCAAAACATGCTGGGACATCAGGGAAGTCATCTATTGGTGCATGTACATGCCTGCTAACTTCACAAGCACTGGAGACGACATTTTGTTCACACTCTGCAATCGTTCTTCGCTCCTGGCCACACGAAACAATCCAGAACAAGTCGGAGTACGGGTTTGACACCAGGGTGGTTCAAGTTGTGTAGAGATTCAAATGCTTGCCGCCGAAAGCTTTGAGACAGATACGGACGTTGTTTGACTGAGAACACATCACAGTACAGCTGAACGTTGGTGCCAGGAATGTCCACAAGTTGCACTTTCAATGTTGACTTGTCTCCTGCGTAACAGCCCTTGCAGCTCCGAGTCTGAACTCAGCTCCTCTGCAAGTGCCGTATAGTCTATGGTGGAGATGCTGTTGACAATGGAGACGCTTTTGATCCGGGAAAGAAAGTCCGCTACCATATTCTCTATTCCGGAGATGTGCTGGGTATCAATGGTGAATTGCGCGATGTATAGCAGTTGATTATGTTGCCTTGGAGAGCAGTTCAGGTTGTTTTGTTGAAATGCAAACGTCAGCAGCTTGTGGTCTCTAAATATGGTAAACGTTCAGGCTTCTATATGGGACCGTAAGTACCTGATAGCCTCATACATCGCCAATAGCTCCTGATCATAAGCACTCCATTTCCTCTGTGAGACAGTCATCGTTTTAGAAAGAAGGCTAAAGTCTGCCAAGTCTCGACAAAGCATTGTTGAAATACGCCGCCTAAGGCCGTCTGGCTCGCACCGACAACTAAAGCCAAGTGTGTGTTAGGTTCAGGATGCGCCAACAATGCAGCATCTGCCGTCGCTTTTTTTGTGTTTTAGAAAGCTGCTATCTTGTCATCTCTCCAGAGGATTTTTGTTTCCCTTGGAACCGCTAGTACTGCTGTCAGCAGCTCTTGAATCTCAGCTGCATGTGGTATATGACGGCAGCAAAAGTTCAGCATGACCAAATAACGTCTTAATTCCTAAAATGTGAATGGATGGGGCAGCTCAAGGGTCACTTCTACTTAGTCTGGCAGTGGAAGAGAGCCTGACAGTTAATTCGGTGACCCAGGAAGTCGATATGCGGTTCTCCGAATATCCACTTTGCCATGTTCAGTACAACTCCATACTCTTCCAGCCATTTGAGAACTTCGATGAGGTGCTGGCGGTATTCTTGCAATGATGTTGAGAACACTAAAATATCGTCTAGTTAAGCGAAGCAAAACGGTAGGCCGTGCAGCAGCATATCAATAAATCTCTGCCACGTTTGCGCCGCAGTCTGGAGGCTGAAGGTCATAAACTTGCTTTCAAATAATCCCAATGGAGTTATAATGGCAGTTTTCGGAATGTCCTCCTCAGCCACCGGAATTTGTGTGTAGGTCTTTCCACAATCCAGTACACTGTACACACAAGCACCATTCAGAGCATAATTGAAATCACGAAATAATGGAACTGGGTACCGATCAGGTATTGTTCGGCTGTTTGGCACCCTGTAATCTCCGCAAGGTCACCACGCAACACTCTTTCTTTGGGACGAGATGTAACGGCGAGGACCAGGGGCTACAAGACGGTCGCATTATGTCCCCATTGATCATGTTGTTGAATTCGGCCTTGGCAATCTACAAACGGTCCAGTGCTAACCTGCGTGGTTTGCAGGACGTTGGCGGCCCCTCGGTAGTCTTAATATAATGTACAGTATTGTGCTCGACTTCCTTTGGATCACCGGGGGGTTTTGTCAGCGCCGATAAGTCTCTCAGTATATCGGAATACTCACTGTCCGTAGCGCTAATCATTCGAGCAGACTAGACAGTGGTTTTGAGTCGAAATCCTAAGGTTGTCAGACATGTGATCTGGTCCACTAGCCAGGCGTTTGACATATCTGGGAGGAAATAGTAGTATGCCAAGAAATCTGCACCTATAATCAGCTCAGCCACGTCTGCCACAGTGAAGTTCAATGGAAATGCGTCGCGGAGACCCAAGTCTAATTCCACCCTATGTGTTCCATATGTTGCGATGGAAGTATTTTTTGGAGCTGCCAGGTAGAACAATGTACCTGGCAGCACTTATGTAATAACATACATGGAAAAATGCACAAGTCAGAGCCGGTGTCAATTAGGTATCACTAATAAACAGGCGCTGTGATGCTGGCCAGCAATTAGACGAAGCGCCTAGGTTCGATCGCTGCTGTCGTTCGGGAATGCAAAAAGTTTAATGCAGTTTAATGCAGCGTTGCGCCCATTCTCCAAAACGGCGATGGTACCAACACACGTCTTTCTGTGCTCCAGGCGACGGCGCAGGCGAGTTGGACGCAGTTCTATTGCGAGAGCGGCTTCTGTACTTCTGCCGTCCGCGGTCTCCACTGACGCTGGCTAACCTGTTGTGTCAGTTGATCGACTGTTGCCGCTAAGGCGTCGTAATCGGCGCACGCCACTGCACTGAGTAGGCGATACTGTGAGAGGTGCAGGCGCATTGGCGCCCAGTACCTTGTCAGCTAATTCGGCGACTGCGTCCAACGGCATCTCCGACTGCGACGCAATAATTGCCTTTACAGACCGCGGCAAGAGGCTGCTCCAGATCGTCCTCAGTAAATTATCCGGTATGGTGCCACAATCGATCTTGCTCCTTAAGCGCCGCAAGTACTGTGAGGGTCGTCGGTCTCCAAAGTCCTCTTGAGTAAGTACCTGGCGAAAACGTCCTTCGTGGGACTCAGACACACGGCGGATCAGTTCCGTTTTTAACCGGTCATAAGCTTTCACTTCTGGCGGCGCGAGGACGATATCTTCTACTTTAGCCGCCTATTGCTGCTGTAACTGGCTAATGACCAGTGCGAATTTGGTCGCGTCAGCGGTTATGCCAGAACATAAAAAATTGCATCCACCTGGGCGAACCAGACTGCTGTGTTGATCGGCCACAACGGCAGCAGTCTCACAGCTAGTCGGAATACGGTAGGGTTCATAGTCGCTTGATTCTCAGGGCGTCACCAGTGTGGTCGCTGGGGTACTTTTATCAGTTCCTGCAACTTTATACAGCCTACAGTTGTAAGAAAACGTACGCCTGGATCTTGATGTAACGATAAATAATTTATTTTTACCGTGTACTTTGCATTAATAAGCAGCATTACGCTAAACACGCAGCAGAAACAGAAAGCCAGTCATTACTAATGCTTATTGACACGTTACTACCCAAAGAAACATCTATAACACAGCGATATTAAACATATGAAAACATAGAAAACTGATATGCAAGCACAAGGAATAAAGGCGCTGCACGACACACGAAACACAGCCCTCCGAGCAACGCGCCACAAAAATTTAACACACGCATTCACTGAAGCTAGGGTTGTCAGATTGGGTGATATGTCGCCATTTGGGATACCTACGTTTGAATTTTGGAACATTTTAATAAGGTAATGTGACTATAGCCATTTGGGCGACATTTCTTCCACAAACCCGCGACTTTGGACAATGTCATTTTTTTATGCTTTACGTAGCTTTCCGACTGAATTGGCTATGTAACGGCTATCTACATCTAATTAATGTAACTAAAACTAATTTAACTCAAGGATGAACACAATATCCATGCCCAAAGGGGGATTCGATCACCCGGCAGGAGCGGCCTCGCTTACCGTGGCATGATGGTGCGCTCGCCCACTCAGTGTGAGTGTAAATGTTTTATGTTTCCTGTGCTTTGCGTCTAAATCATTTCAATTTAACACACATAAAGCTGCCAGTTCAAACACAACAAATATTACATTTCTCCTTTATTAATACAGTATAGTGTACTCAACCAGCTGCTTTACATTAATTAATGAAGTAATTATTGCAAGTCTCTCAGTTTGTGGAAACAATTCATACTGGTAGTCAGAATATTAAGGCTTTATGGGAATGCCACATGTTATAATAGCTTAAGTCGATATGGTAAACTGAAGACGATTAACTTTAATTATACGTAGAAAGAGAAGCCGTTTGAGAACAATCAAAACATATTTTTATTTTATAAATAATATTTGCATCCGCTTATTTCAGACAGTTATAGATGAATTTAAATGTTAGCTAGCTGAAATTTAAGTGAAACAGTTGACTACATTTCCTTCTTTATGCAGTTTTTCTTTTTATAATATCAGATCTACTGCAGCCAATTTCACTATTTGTTATTGCGAGTTTCACTAACAGTCAGCATGTGAGTAGTGTAACTTAATTCAACTTTAAGAAAGGGCACTGCTCGTGACATTTACCGACAAAATCTCGCAACATCTCGTCGATTGCACAGTCCAGTGTTGCAAACTATAGGAACATGTACCTTTGTGTAGGGGAAAAGATGTAGGTACAGATTTCCGATCCCTTTAGAAGACCTAGGGACTTATTGCACAAGTAAGAAAAACTTCAAAATTAAAAGAATCTCACTCACTGTCTGAAGTTAGTACATGACAGGGGAAACACTGAAGTGTTAGTTGTTTAGCATTCCTCATGCCGCAGAACTGCTGCTGCCTAAGTTAAAAAATAATATCACACGCAAGTATCATATTTACCAGAACGCACATTACGAGACAATTACTTTCAAATACGGTACTTATTTGTAGCAAAGAAAGTAAATTAAACCAAGTTTGTTGCAACACAAAGCAATTAGAACATAAATGATGCTAGCAAAAATCATGAATAGAAGACAATCAAAGGAGAAATATTACTACCCAATATTTAATTAACTTTTCTCTACTTCCATTTTCTATATCTACATCTACATGGGATACTCTGCAAATCACATTTAACTGCCTAGCAGAGGGTTAATCGAACCACCGTTATACTAATTATCTCCTATTCGATTCTCGAATAGCGCGCGGGAAGAAAGAACACCTGAATCTCTCCGTTCGAGCTCCAGTTTCTCGTATTTTATTCTGATGATCATTTCTACCTATGTAAGTGGGAGTCAACAATGTATTTTCGCATTCGGAGGAGAATGTTGGCGATTGGGGTTTCGTAAGTAGCCCATGCCACAGCGATAAGCGCCGTTGTAATAATTCCGATCTCAGATCTTTTATCATTTCCGTAACGCTTTCTGTGTCGTGACAATACGAAACGAGCTGCCCTTCTTTGGACTCTTTCGATGTCCTCCGTCAAACCCAACTGATAAGGATCCCACACTGGGCAGCAATACTCCAAAAATGGATGGACAAGTGTAGTGTATGCAGTTTCTTTTGTAGTTCTTTTGCAACTTTTAAGGGTTTGACCAATAAAACGCAGTCTCTGGTTCGCCTTTTCCACGACAGTATCTAAGTGTTCTATCGAGTTTAAGTCTGAAGAAATAGTAATTCCTAGATATGTTGTGGAGTTTATGACCTTCTCTTTTGATTGATTTATCTTGTAAACAAAGTTTAACGGATTTCTTTTCGTACTCATGTGGGCGACCTCACATTCTCAATATTTAGGGTCAATTGCCAATTTTTACACTATAGTGGTATCTTTTTCAAATCGTCCTGTCGTTGGTTTTGGTCTTCAGATGATTTTACCAGACGGTAAATGACGGCGTCATCTGCAAACAACCTAAGAGAGCTACTTAGATTTTATCCCAAATCGATTATGTAAATAAGAAATCGCAGAGGACCAATAACACTACCCTGTGGAACGCCCGGCATCACCTCTGTTTTAGTCAATGCTTCACCATCGATTACTACTATCTGTGTCCTATCTGACAGGAAATCCTCTACCCTGTCGCAAATTTGGGGCGATATACGATAACCACGCAATTTGATTAAAAGCCGTTTGTGAGGTATGGTGTCAAAAGCCTTCTGGAAATCAAGAAATACGGAATCGATTTGCGAACACTTGTCGATAGCACTCATCACTTCTTGTGAGTAAAGAGCTAGTCGTGTTTCGCGTGAACGATATGTTCAAAATCCGTGTTGACCTTGGGTCAATAGATCATTCTGTTCGAGATAATTCATAGTATTTGAATACAGGATATGTTCCAAAACACTGCTGCAAATTAACGTCAATGAAATAGGCCTGTAGTTTAGGGGTTACTACCACTACGTTTCTTGAATATAGGTGTGAGACCTGTGCAACTTTCCAATCTTTTGGTACAGATCCTTCTTTGAGAGAGCAAATGTAGTCCACAAGAACTACCTTTAATTGTTGTGTTTGTTCTGAAGATGTGCCACTTCAATCCGAACTGTAGCAAAGATATTAAAACGTAGCAATCCCTCGGTTCAAAATACCGCGAGAGAAGTTTGCTATTGTTTTGATTGTATTCTGAATCGTAGTGGACTATGGAAGGAAAGTTTCAGAATAGTGAGTATAGTTATTGAACAAATACCTTGTGTGGATGTCAGATTTTTTGCAATAGTTGGGATGGAAGTGATCGTATTCACTTCGTATTTTTGTTGTAGCGTAATAACTAAACATCCATGTTGGATACGAAAACATTCAATGGTTTTCGTACATATTTTGTTACTTCTATTATAACTTGAGTTGAAGTATAGATTTTTCTTTAAATTGCGTGTAGGTTGACTGAAGTGTTGTGCATCGTAAATGAGACATGGTATGTTAATTGCGGTCAGGTTAGGTTTCAAAGTGCGTTTGTTGTTGGTACACTATTGGTAAGATGCGACATTTGAAATATAGTGTTTCTTTAGTTTTTTACAATGGTGAAGTGCTTTTCTTGTGGTGAAATTTGTAAAATAACAATCCTAACGACGACAAAACTGCGGTGTACTA
The DNA here is from genome assembly GCA_026315105.1 of Locusta migratoria. Classification (NCBI taxonomy): domain Eukaryota; kingdom Metazoa; phylum Arthropoda; class Insecta; order Orthoptera; family Acrididae; genus Locusta; species Locusta migratoria. Next base: position 307,580,129 of record CM048746.1, read on the forward strand.
CATTCTTTGTACGTTTTTTTGACAGAATTGTTGCAATTGGTGGTAAGTTTGTCGTGTTTGTGCCAAACAGTCTTCTTCGCTTTCTTCTACTTGTATGACCACAACTCTTGAATACCAGGATAAGTGTGAAAGAAATGTTTGTTATATTGCTGGGCAGGTACTATCTTAGGATGTTTTCTGCAACGTTTGCGAAATTCGTTTTACAGTAAAACATATATACCAGCCGTATTCTTTTTTTTTTTTTTTTTGAACAGTGCTACTGCTCCATGAAATATCATTCGGATATGGAACCGAAGCCATGAGATGGTAAGTTATTTGTAGTTACAATGGATTTTTATGGTTGAATGTATGACATTTGCTTATTACGTGTAAGGTATCGTATTTATGCCAAAAAGTGTTGGGGACTAATGACCTCCGTAGTTTTGTCCCCCTAAAACATCCAAACAACAACAACCAAAAAGTGTAGCAGCTTATAACAGTATAGTTGTTATCGGCGCGAAAGATACGAATTTAAGAAAACTATTTGTAGATGACTTGCAAGTAGATAAGTATTTTCAATGCTAAGACTCAGGTTGAGTAATCCGATCATCCATATTAGACAAATAAGTAAAAGTTAGTTAATGACATATTTATTGTAATTTAATCATATAAAATCATTATACATTCGATGAAAATGTATGAAGATGGTGTAATTAAAAGTGGAGGGGCAGTTCTGTGTGAAAAAAATGTTTGAATAAGGCAACTAATTCCCAGAAAATGAACTGTGCCACAATTGGTTTGCCTCATCACTGAAGAACCAGGCTATATTCAAGGAAAAGAAAGTACTTCACAGAGCTATGAAATTAATAAGCAGCAGTGGTCAAGAGATTGTCATGTGTCTGAAAATGTCAAAGTCTTAGCATTTGTATCTGTTAATTCTTTCTGTGGTGATGTGAAAAAGAAAGATCGTTTGGATCCCAAAGTAAGAGGCAATGACTTACGATGTACCGTAGGGTCATTCCAATCTATTGAACTATGTGACTTGTTATATTGACCGTCAAGTGCTCTTGGATGTCAATATATCAGAATACGTATTTTTCTAGAACAGTAATAGACAAATATCCAGCTGATTATTTACAAATATAATTTCAGCTGCAAAGTATTCTAAAAACATAAATTAGTCACAATTTTTTTCGTTTATCAATATTTGACACTCTGCTGAATTTGATATTGCCTGACTGTCATTGTTGGTTATTCTATACTACATAATAATTTTGAAGTGGGACCCAACAAATATCAATCCTCTTGGGACACTTAAACAATACTGTTGAACCTGATGCTGCATAAGTCTGTTTGTGACATCTCCCTGATCTAAATGTTTAATGTGTACAAGACCATATACCATTTTGAGTTATATATATAGCAAAGAAATGGATTTACTTTCAAGAAGTGTGCAATATGTTTTGGTACATAAGGAAAATAGCCTATAATTTCAAAGCAGAATTACTGGCCCTGCTGACACTTTTTTAATAATGGTAAGGTGACATTTATGCAACCAGCTAGTTAAACAGTATCTTTTTAGTGGACAGGAAAGGTTGATATTTGATGAATTCCATTTCAAAACCAAGTGAGGTGGTGCATGGTCAGCATACTGGATTCTTTTGGGATGACCTCTGGCCATCCAGATTGATTTTTTGTGGTTTCTCTAAGTCGGTAAAAGTGCAGTTTATGCGGCAGTGGCTAGCCTTCGCGCTCGCTAGGTTAGGAACGGCAGAGCAGCCAATCAGGATACTGTGGCCAATAAGAAAGCGTGTTACAATTGTACTATGTAAACAAATCAAAGCGGTGTATACAAAAGTTTTTGATGATCAATAAGTTACAGTTGCTATCAGTATGGATGTCACTTAATCAATGTTTCAAACATATCATAAAATAAATAAAATATGCTATACCTGCTCTATGGTTGACAGGTTATTGTATGTACCCTTGTCCGGTTAGTAAAAGCAATTGTGGTAATTTGTAAGAATATATATATATATCGAGCGCACAACTGTAAATCGATTGAGTGTTTCTGAACTGGAAATTCGGGCGCTATGCGCCCTCACATGCTAAACAAAAATTTCTCTTTTAGCCTATACCTAACTTAACTTTCACTTAAGATGATCACTGTTTCATACAGATCTTAAATAAATAAAACATGCTAGACCTGCTCTATGGTTGACTGCTGTGGTGTATTAATGATAGGTCACTTATGACCGTAATACAGCAATTACCTAAAAATCTCTTATAAATGGAAAATCAATTACAATCACAAAAACGCCACACCGAAATCCATGATTAAACTTCCAATTTGACGACTAATTTACTCGTTATGAAACACGCAATGTTATTGGGCAGCATAACTCAACTCCTGATTGGATGTTCTGCCATTCCTAACCTAGCGAGTGCGACGGCTAGCTGCTGCCGCATAAACTGCACTTTAACCCTCTAAATCATTTCAGGCAAATGCTGATGTGGTTCCTTTGTATGTAGTAAAGAGATGGCGGTCGTATATGTATGTTGATGTTGAGTGTGAATGCATGTATGGTCCATAGAATGACTTGGCTAATGTTCGTAGTAAATAAATATTGCTATTCCTATTCTATTTCAACAATATAATGAGGACAGTTTACAACTCACCGCAAAGGTGTGACAACAATCTGTGACAGGCACATAAATAAGGGACGAGTATGCAATACTTACGCTATCAGCCGTGGCCTTCTACAGAATATAGGACATTCACTCATTTGTCTGCCAATAGGCTAAGGTGTACTGTCCAGTAAATGTATTAATGACAACAGGCATCTCTTTTACCATTACAAAGTCGAGTACATTTTTAAACATTCATCTACCTTGTGTAATTGTTAGATAAATATGCTTATTTTATATCCCTAAATTAAGTTAGTACAGTAGTAGTGATAATATTTCAATTCAAAGTTTAACATTTGGCTCTGTACTTTTATTATTAAATTAACAAAACATAAGATACATCATTAAAGGTCTCAACCACATTATTTGTTTTAAATGTCCTTCAGAACAATGATATGAAATACTTTATTCTATCAATGACTAAAACCTAGCATTGCCTTGGTATTTATCTTTTCAGACCATCTATTTTTTCTTTCCGTTTCCTTCTCTACCCTATTTCTGTTCATCTCCCCCATCACATCTCGTGTGTCTATCCATCTCCTACCTCTCTGCCCATCTTCTACTCCCTCTGTCTATGAAATATAATAGGCCCTATATGAGTCAATCCAAATGAAGTGGTCCAGGGGTGATGCTTCCACATTTTGGTGATTCTTATTTTTTCAGAAAGCTTTTGTGATCTAGAATAAGACCTTCCATTTGCTGTGGTAACTTCAAGCCCTGAAAGTTTCCTTCATGTTTTTCATTTCCAAACTTTGTCACTAGTACATTTTTTGAATGATGATCTTGGCACAGCAGTGTTTTAAAAATGCACAATTTCCCAAAATTATTTTTTCAACCACTGCAAGTCGCCATTGTCCATCATACACAAATCCCATGTACGTCATTCAGAGATTAAGACAGTGAGCCTTGTAAATTTCGGTTCATGATGTTTCATGGTATCAACCTAAATTTTCTGCAATGTGAATGAATTTGTGGCCTTGCTTTCATTGCTATATGGTTTTCATATTTGATTTGAAGTGTAATTCCCAAGGACCTGTGTACATCGAAGTAGCGGCATCTGCCAGCGATATATCTCGAAGCGTTCGGGTCGCACAATTGATTGTTGCTAATTGTAAATACGAGTCCCTTTATTTCGAAATGCAGAAATTGTCTCCGGTCAATGAGAACTCGCTAGCTGTCAGTCAATCAGATGGTGCGTATTTCTTAACCGGAGAGACGGGCGCTACGCGTTCTTACGTACTAAAATAAAAACTATTCGTTTAACCTATACTGAACCTTCTTAAGATTACGCTACAGATCATATTCTTTAAGTGAAGGTTAGGTACAGGTTAAACAAGGTTTTTTTTTTTTTTAGTACATGAAGGCGCATTGCGCCCGAATCTCCGGTTAAGAAACACGCACCATCTGATCAGCTGGCAGCTAGCGAGTTCTCATTGACCGGAGACAATTTCTGCATTTTGAAATAAAAGGACTTGTATTTACAACTAGCAACAATCGATTGTGTGATCCGAATGGTTAGAGATATATCGCTGGCAGACACCAGCAGACGCTGCTGCTTCGATGTACACCGGTGCTTGGAGATTACCGAAGAACTACCTCTTCATTTTTGACAAGGAATAGGTGATGCCTCTAATATTATCCTTGTAAAAGGTGCAGATGTTCTGTATTGTAAGAATTTGCTCTGTGGTTGTTCTTTGTAGGTTGCCTTTATTCACTTCATGTTTGAGATTAAATCATACTCCATTGCATGCACTTTTACCATGGCCTCCAACCCAAAATATACTTCGTTTGATACATAATTTCTTTCTTTTATTGACTAGCACTTCCATCTAAAGAGTGTACGAACTTCTCAACCTTGACCAACTTTTCTTTTATGTTATTACTTTCTTTTTGAATTCATAGACCACCATAGTGTTGCGCTCCAATTAGTCACTTAGAATTAACTGGAAGAACCTTAAACTTCACCTTTTCTCAATTTTGAAGTAGAGAACAAAAGGATGAGCTGGGACATTGACCCAGTGGCACTCTTATATCTTATCCTGCAAAATAATCTTCAGTTTCATGATGTTATGGTTTTTTGTCCTTCAAAAACTTACTTTGGAGTTTGTAAACATAGCGGTGAGTCTTGAGATTTCGCAATTTGTCAATTGAAGATCCAAAGTACTCCAGCTGAGATTTAACCAATGTTACTGTTTTTGACCTGTCAGTAGTGCCCACTATTTGATGGTAACATTTTCAGGCATTTTGTCCTCATATTCATTGAACAATTCAAGAATGGTATCCTTACTAGGGCATTTATTACACAAACCCATCATGCATTGTAACTGCCAGTGTCACAGGCCATTAAATCCAATAATTCTTTGTAGTTAAGATCATTGAATTTTGCACCCATTATCATCAGTGTGACAATATGGTGATACAAAAAAAGCATACAGTGTGTGTCCCTGATGAAGTGGCCAAAATAAATCACTTAGGGTGAATGTCACAAAATTTTGACCTTCTAATTTTGCTTTCAGGTTGAGGAATTTTGAAAGCTACAGAAAGTTCATTTAAATTTGATGGCACTAGTCATGGCTCACCTGGAGATGGGGATACCGCACATCAGCTTAGATCCGTGAAGTCATTGCAGTGTCGTAGTTTTGAGGTGCATACGTGTTTGTAGAAGGGGTGAATATTAAAGACAATAGTTTGTTTACAAACCGGATTATGGATTAATATTTTGTGTTTAAAAAGTGATCTGTAACTTCCCTCTGATGGTAAGGTATAGGTTCGGTTAGGTTTTTTTTCCCACATGTGTGCTGGAGGTGCGAATTTTTGGGCTGAGACCTGTGATCAATGGTACATTCTGTTATCTGTAATTTACGAGGATAACTGCAGATTATTTATTATCTATAATACAGAAGTATTAAGATATCTTCTATATGGTTTTCCGACATGCTAATGACCTTGTGGGTCAAAGCTGGGTAATTTTGAAGGTGTGTTACATAGCACAGCTGCAGTGTACAGATGATATACACGGAACGATAGCTATCGAACAAGCCAATGCTATGATTTTTATGAAGTGTCAAAATTTTAAAGGATGTGGTTAGGCAGGAAACTGAGTATAGCTTTAATTGTTGAAGGTGAACTAACTGTACTCTTTGGTTACTGTCTATCATGACAGATTCATATTCATAAAAATTTGCTTGTTCGCTACATAGCGTTTCAATATGAACGGCGTAGATATATATTGTTCAGATGCCGCTGCCATCCTATGTATCTCATCTTCAAAATTATCCAAAGCTGACAGGGGTATCCCATTCTTCAGTTATTCCCCAGTCATTTATCCCTTTATTTTAATTCAAATTATAACAATTCACTTTCTATAATTGCAACCGGAGGATATCCTACTGTTTTCATTATCTTCGAAAAACTGCTGTACTTTTTTTTGTGCACACACACACACTAAAACCATATCTCGAAAGTCTGTCCAATTCACCTGTATCTGTAATGAGTTTCAGCGTCTCATTTCATTTTCACGTAGCTTAATCCTCATGATGGAATTTCTCCTGAGCAATGTGTCGCACAATAATGTAATTTTCCAGCTGCATAGAGTGGAGTATTAGGAAACTACAAGTGAAATGTTTTGCAAATAGAGTTATTAATGAAGTTGTGGCAAATTAAAGCCTTTTGCGGGAGTGGCTGGTTTATCATGCATCTCATTGTTTTGATGTCAAATCTCCTGAACTGTGTCCGTAGGTGGTTCTTACACCATCAGCAGCTGTTACTGTACAGTAAGGAATACTTTGAAGAGGCTTCTACAAGACGTCCGTGAATTTACTCCACAAATAATACATATTATACGTTTTTGGACTCTGAAGACTTTTGACTGACTTGAAGAGTTACCCCAAAATATTATACCATATGACATTAAGGAATGAAAGTAAGCAAAGTATGCAAGCTTTGTTATTTTTATGTCTCCTATGTCTGATAACACTCGTATTGAAAATACAGATTTGTTGAGTTGTTTCTGCAGTTCTGTGGTGGTCTCCTCCCAACTAAATTTATTATCAAGCTGTAATCCCAGGAATTTAATACTGTCAACCTCTTCTATCTGCTCTTCTTCATACTTAATGCATATGCTGTCAGGAAATCTCTTACATGTTCTGAACTGCAAGTAGTGCGTCTTTTCAAAGTTTAATGTCAATGAGTTGGCTTTAAAGCATTTATTAATGTTCATGAAAATATCATTAGCAGACTTTTCTATCACTATACTTGATGTACTCTTTATTGCAATACTTGTATCATCTGCAAACAAAACGAACTCTGCTTCTGGTAGTGTAACTGATGAGAGATCATTAATGTACACAAGAAAAAGCAATGGCCCTAAGATGGATCCTTGTGGGACACCACATGTAATTTCTTTCCAATCCGATGATGACTGTTGGCCTAATTCACTAGTCACTTGCACTGACACCCTTTGTTTCCTGTTAGTGAGGTACGACTTGAACCATTTTGCAGCATTTCCCGTGACCCCATAGAATTCTAATTTACTTAAAAGGATGTTATGGTTCACACAATCAAATGCCTTTGACAAATCACAGAAAATACCTGCTGCTTGCAATTTATTATCTAATGAATTAAGTACATTGTCACTGAAAGTGTAAATAGCCTTCTCAATATCGGAATCTTTCAGAAATCCAAACTGTGTTCTAGACAATATGCCATTTGCGGTTAAGTGGTTGAGAAGCTGCTTGTACATTACCTTTTCTATAATTTTTGAGAATGCTGGCAAAAGTGAAATGGGTCTGTAGTTTGATGGTATCTCTTTATCCCCCTTCTTGAAGAGAGGTTTAATATCTGCATATTTTAGCCAATCAGGAAATGTTCCCGTTATAACAGGCTGGTTACACAAATAACTTAAGATTGTGCTAAGTTCACAAGAACACGCTTTAATTAACTTTGTTGATATTTCATCGTAACCACTGGAATTCTTTGTTTTTAAAGATTTTATTATGGAAGATATTCCTTGTGGTGAAGTGACTGACATATTCATGTGTGTGAAGTTATTTGTAAATGCTAGTTTCAAATATTCAAGCGCATTATTTACTGACCCAGACAATCCCATACTATCAGTAACGGATATAAAGTACTTGTTAAATAGATTTGCCACACTATGCCCATCAGTTACTAATGTCTCAGCTACTCTTAATCTTACCTGCTCTTGTTCCTTTCTGGTTCTACCAGTCTCTTCTTTCACTATATCCCATATTGTTTTTATTTGGTTTCCTGATGTTGCTATCTTCTTTTCATAGTGCATTTGTTTAGATACCTGAATAACTTTTTTTAATATTTTACAGTATTCCTTATATTTAGTTAAATCATCATCATTGCAACTACTCTTGGCTGATAGATACATTTTCCTTTTTGTCTTGCATGAAATCTTTATTCCTTGTGTAATCCAAGGTTTTATTATAGACTTCTGTTTAATTCGCATTACTTTTAGAGGAAAACAGTTTTCAAACATGATACTAACATTATTAATGAATACATTATATTTTTCATTCATGCCATTAGCACTATATACATCTTTCCAGTTCATGTCTTTGAGAAGTTTTCTAAAATTTTCAATTTTTGGTGGGTTAACTACTCTCCTGTATGTACATTTTGCAGTCTTCATAATCTGTTTAGAATCTATACCTAAAACAAGGAGCGACATATCATGATCTGACAGGCCATTTATTATTGGTTTTATGATATGATTTTGTTCCTTTGATTTGTCTATAAAAATATTATCAATTGCTGTCCTAGAGGTTTTAGTTACCCTAGTTGGAAAGTTTACGGTGTGTGTTAGATTGAAAGACAAAGTTACTGACTGCAATAAATTTTTACTGGAGGACTGCATAAGAAAATCTGTATTAAAGTCACCAGCAACCAGGATTTCTTTATTTCTTCCTGTTAAATAACCCAATAGAGCTTCTAGATGATTTAGGAATAGATTATAATTTCCTGCAGGTGCTCGGTAAATAGTTACTGGGCTACCGCCTAAGAAGGGGAATCTGCAAGCACATTATCTAATGAATATGAGGTGGGGAAATTGACACTTAAAGATATAGAAGAACAAAAGACGAGGATCACAAATTTTATAGCTGTGTGTGACTCTACTTTGGATAAAGAAAACCGTAAAACAATGAAAGTTGCCACATACACAGATATAGATTATGCTATTTACAAGTGGTTTACCCAAAAGAGATCACAAAGAGAAACTATATCTGGTCCATTCTATGTGAGGAGACAATGCAATTCAATAAAAAAAAATAAAAAATAAAAAAAAAACCTTGGAGGGCCGGTAAACTTTAAAGCAAGCAAGGGTGGTAAAGACACTTCAAGCCAAGACACGGCCTACAAGGAGAAAAAACTGTCGGGTAATTCTTTAACAGCTGAATCTTTCAAAGTCAAATTAAAGGATGTATTAAGAGGAGGAGATTTTGCTCTCAAAAATGTTTACAATGCTGACGAAACTGTACTTATTTGAAAAGCTTTACCAAGAAAAACTCCTGTTTCATGTCATCAGTTAGCAGCATCTGTTCCTAAAATAAGCAAGGGTCGTGGCTTGTCTAACACTACTGGTATTCACCGATTGTGTGTGTTAGTCGTTTGGTGGGGAAGCATGTTAATGTCAGCCTTGCCTGTTGTGTACACCTCACAAAAGAATGCCTGGGTGGATAGTACAGTATTCATGAATTGGTTTATGGACGGTTGAAGTTAATCAGTGGGTCATTCCATGTCAAATCGCCAAATTTCAGAATATTTTCCTGCTCAGCCATCATGGATTTCAATGAACATTGACATGTGTCCCCAATGAACATTGGTAAATTTTAAGGCTTGTTGAAGCAATAGTGGCTGAGATATAGTCTGTTGTTTGATGCCATGCACAACTTTGAAAATGGCATGTGCGAATTTCTCGCGAATTTGAGCTGTTATAACTCGGGCAATATTTTGTTGAACGAAATGACATTTGGTCATTTTGTACAGCTGTTTGCGTGCTCTTGGGAATAATAAGTAAAATAATTTTATATGCCTTATATAGCCAGAAAAATTCAGCCAATGTTGCTTTAAAAAAATGATCCCAAGAAAACTTCGAAGTTTGACGTCCTACGTCTCTGGGTCTAAAGCTATGGCGTACAGCAAATTGCATGTGGTAACATAACAATAGAAGTTTCTCAAACATAATGTTTCATTTAGGTATCGCTTTCCAATACTGAATTAATTAAGTGCAAAGTTGAAGATTTTAGAACAAGATCAAAAATGCGGTATTTTGGACCTTATTTTGCAAAAATCTATATACTACGTATAAAGCTTTCCAAACTGGGTTGAATAGTAAGACCATTATTTTAACTTGGTAAAAAAGTGTATTTGATCATCCAATGCAGGTAACAATGCTAGATAATTTGAATCAATGTTGATCGCGTAAATCACAGTACAAAAAAAGTGTAAACTTTGTATTCTTATATCTCCTAAAGTAAATGCATGCTTAACATGAAACTTAGCTTGGCAGCACCCAGGGATGTGGCATAAAAAATTCTGCCTCCTATTATTTTAGAATATTCTACAAAACATGATGATTTTTTGAGAAGGTGCAAATGGGGTATATTTGACTCTTCTACAAATAACAGTTTCTGGTAAAGCTTCGAAACCAGTCTCATATGAAACAATGTGTTTTAAGAAACCACAGACTCGTGGGTTTAATTCCCTACTTTGAGGAACACTGCTACATAAATTGAAGCAAACTAGGTGGAAAAATAGCGCAGGGGGGGGGGTGGCAAAATAGTATTGTAAATTTTAGATGAACTACTTTCCAGTGTTGTTATAAATTCTATTTGAAATGGATGTCAGTTTATAGATGAGTGACAATCAAATGCCTGAATGGTGATCAGAAAGTATTTATCCTCAAAGGCAACTTCTATTTGAAGAAAATTGGGGTCAAATCTGTGGACAGTTGGTCAGTAGAGCAATAAGTACTTGTTGCTGTACATTCGGAGATCAAACTGCAGGATAACGACCAAGTCTGCCTGAACCACAATGAAAAATACCTCAACGTGTACGAGATACGCAAGGCAATATTCTGAGAAATTGCTTACTAATTAAAAAATAAAAACCACATGCAACCTAACACGGGCACAGGTTGCTGCATTGCAGCCTGTTGCCACTTTGGATTCCTTCAAATTTGTCCGTTATTTTCAGGTTTTGTTAGCATGCGTTTGAAAACCAAATTTGATTTTCTGGATGCTTGATAACATGCTCATTTCATCTGTGAATAGATTCACTTCAGTTATGGAAAACAAATTATCAAAAAGCAAGTTAAATGAGATACATATTTGTAATTTTATGAAAATTGAAAGTTTGAACAGATTTTTGTAGAAATCAGGAAAGCAGTACGTGAATGATATTTTACACTGCGAAACCTTACGTTACTAAGTTGATGTGTAAAAAAATTTCACATTTATCATAGTTCTCATTAAAGAAAGATAAAACCTTTTTTCACAGTGCTAATTTTCCATCTAGTTTGCTTCAATTTTGCTTCAAACACGTTTCGTATGAGACTTGTTTTCGAAACTTGACTAGAAACCGATATTTGTAAAAGAAGAGTCTAATATACTAATATGTGACAACTCACCATAAAGGTGTACGTTGAACCACCAACACACACACAAACACACACACAATTCTAATTTCTCGGTCATGGTCTTCCTCAGAAAGAGAACACTCATCCACACAATCACTCGGGCACACTCATCCACAGACGTCAGTCATCTTTGGCTGCCCAACACAGTTTGCCTACACGGCAAGCAGAAGGGATGGGAGGGGGGGGGAGCGGAGAGGGAAGATAAGGGTGGAGATACAACAAGCAGAGGTGATGTCTGGCGGAGGAAGCACACAGTAGGGAAAGGGGCATGAATCGGAAGGAAATGTAGGATGTGAGGTGTGGAGGGACTGTGGGGCATGGAATGTAGGATGTTAGGCTATCTGAGATTGAGGTCAGGATGGTTGCGGGACCGTAGGATGTGCAGGTAGGGATAACTCCCACCTCTGCAGTTCAGAAAAGCTGGTGGTGGAGCGGAGGATCCAGATGGCTCGGGTGGTGAAGCAGCTGTTATTATTAACATTCTTCACTGTATCTTCCATTGTGTTAAGAGTCTAATATAGCCTATTTCCACCTTCTCACAAAAATTGTCAGGATTTTTGTAGAATATTTGAAAATAACAGGAGGTTGAAATTATTTATGCCACATCCTTGTGCTGCCAACTTATTAAGTACTAAGTTTCATGTCAAGCATGCATTTACTTTAGCGGGCATAAGAATCCAAAGTTTACACTTTTTTCATATCATGATTTATGCGTTCAAATTATCTAGCATTGTTAGCCCACATTGGATGATCAAGTACTTTTTTATACAGTTAAAATAATGGTCTTTCTATTCAGCCCAGTTTCGTAAGTTTTATAGACCATAGTTTTTGCAAAATAAGGTAAAAAATACCGCATTTTTTATCTTGTTCCAAAATCCTCAACTTTGCATTAATTCAGTATTGGAAAGCGATACCTAAACGGAATTTTGTTTGAGAACCTTGTATTGCTAGGTTACTGCATGCCAATTTCATGTTCGCCATAGCATTGGTCTCAGAGATACATAACGCCAAACTTCAAAGTTTTCTTGGGCACAGTTTTTTAGCATCTTTGGCTCAGTTATTCTTGCGCATATAATTATTTTAGAAAATTAGTGTCAAGAGAATGCATACAGCTATACAAGATGACCAAATGTCATTTCATTCAACAAAATGTTGGCAGAGTTATAACAGCTCAAAGTCGTGAGAAATTCATGCTTGCCCTTTGCAAAGTCGTGCATAGCATCAAACACCGGACTATATGTCAGCCACTATTGCTTTGATAAGCCTTAAAGTTTACCAATGTTCATTGGACACATGTGTGAATGTTCACTTGAAATTTCATTGGAATCTGCTATGGTCAAGCAGGGAATGCTAGGTGAGTTGACGTGGAATGAACCCCATATAAAGATTGGGAAGAGGGAGAAAACACTACTTCTCCTTGACAATGCACGGATTCATCCAACATGTGATATTTTAAATGAAAAAGATGAGTCCATAAAAGTAATGTTTCTTTCATCTAATGTAACCTCCTTCTTGCAGCCCATTGATCAAAGTGTTAATGAGACCTTCAAACTGTATTACAGGAAATAATTGTTATGTAAGTTATTGTTAGAAAGAGAAGAGGTTGGATAAGAGAGTCTTAAGAAATCATAAGAATATTGGTTTGAAAGATGCATCCTACATTATCAGTGCATTATGGAATAATGTAAAGGAAGCCTGGAATAACATTTTGGATACAGAAGGAAGTTCACAAAATGTAATTGAAAATGATGAATGTTGTGTCCACAATTTTCAGTATGCTAAAAGAAATCAATTGGCGTGAATATGACGAAGATGATGTACATGAGTGGTTGAGTACTGATGATGAAGATCAAGGGTACCACATCATGCAGGACCTCGAAATTAACCTTGTCACTGATAAAAGTTGACACCACCAGCATCATGTCAACTAGGTCCAGAAAGTAAGGATGACAGTATACCAGCTGCTTCTGAAGCATTCGTGTTTTTTAAGATACTGCTTTGTGATGGTTTGAAGCATAAGATGAAAGTATCATATATCTGCACTGAAAAAAAGTGCGAGAGTTAACTGGTTGTAAGCATATAAGCTTGCTTAAACAGAGCAAATTTACGTATCGTTCATGCAAGATGCATATGTTATACACACACACACACACACACACTATAGGTAGTGATAGTAACAGATAAAACACACACACAAACGCAAGCTTTCGCAACCCAGTTGCTTCTTCCGGCAGAAGGGAAGGATAGGGGAAAGGAAATGATGAGGGTTTTAAGGGAGGGGGTAAGGAGCCATTCCAATTCTGGGAGAGGAAATACTTACCTTAGGGGAAGAAAAGGAAGGTGAACAAATACACACACACCCACACATTTACACAGACACAATTACAACCTAGGCAGACATACTGTAGAAAGCTTCTGTTCTTATTCTCAGATGAAGAGGCTTGCACAGGACTGGGTAGCATGGAGAGCTGCATCAAACCAGTCTGCGGATTAAAGACCACCACAACAATCACCTTCAAACCAAGAGGAAGATCACTGTGGATGTAATGATTATGTACAGTACAGCACACAGTTCAGGGTGTATGAAGTCATAAACAATGACGTGTGAGAAATAGCTACATCCCCCAACAATATTACACTTTTCCTAAATCGCTGGTGCACATGCAGTAGGATGTAGATTATCCGAAGTAATTGGGATGATATCATCTTATTGGCAGATAAATGTGCAGTTTGATTATCCTAATAAACCAGTTTTCCAAACACCCATGTCCCTGAATTACTTTGGATAATCTACATTCTACTGCATGTGCACCAAATTTGGTTGAAATCAGTCCAGCGATTTAGGAAAAGTGTAATATTGTTGGGGGATGCAGCTGTTTCTCACACATCATTGTTTGACGTCACAGTGCTCCTCCTCTTGATTTGAAAGTTGTTGTTGTTGTGGTGGTCTTTAATCTGCAGATTAGTTTGATGCAGCTCTCCATGCTACCCAGTCCTGTGGAAGCCTGTTCATCTGAGAATAAGAACAGCAACAACCTACATCCTTTTGAATCTGCTTACTGTATTTGTCCATCGGTCTCCCTCTACAATTTTTATCCCACACACTTTCCTCTAATGCTAAGTTAACGATTCCTTGATGTCTCAGAATGTGTCCCACGTATCTATCCCTTCTCCTAGTCAGGATATGCCAGAAACTCCTATTCTTTCCAATTCATTTAAGCAGCTCCTCATTAGTTACACAATCTACCCATCTAATTTTCATCATTCGTCTGTTCCACCACATTTCGAAAGCTTCTATCATGTTTTTGTCTGAACTCCTTATCATCCACATTTCACTCCCACACAATGCTACATTTAAACTAATATTGGATGTCAACAAATTTCGCTTCTTGAGAAACGCTTTTCTTCCCATTGCCATTCTGCATTTTATATCTTCTTTACTTCGGCCATCAGAAGTTATTTTGCTACCCAAATAACAAAACTCATCAACCTTTTTTATAGCCTCATTACCTAGTTTAATTTTCGCAGCATCACCTGATTTGTTGATGCTACATTCCTTTACCCTTGTTTTACTCTTGTTAATGTTCATCTTATACCCTCCTTTCAAAACACTGCCCATTCCATTCAATTGCTCTTACAGATCCTTCACAGTCTCTGATAGAATTACTATGTCATCGGTAAACCACAAAATGTTTATTTCTTCTCCTTGGACTTTAATTCCCTCTACAAATTTCTTCTTGCATTCCTTCATAGCTTGTTCAACGTACAGATTGAACAACATTGGGGAAAGACTACAACCCTTTCTTACTCCCTTCCCAACCTCTGCATCCTTTTCATGCCCTTAGACTCTAATAAATGTTGTCTGGCTTTTGTAAAAGTTGAATATAACTCTTCGCTCACTGTATTTTACCCCTATTACATTCAGAATTTGAGAGGGTGTATTCCATTTGACATTGTCCAAAGCTTTCTCCAAATCTACAAATGCTAAAAATGTAGGATGGCCTTTCCTTAGTCTATCTTTCACAATAAGTCGTAATGTATTGCCTCCCATGTTCCTACATTTCCCCTAAATCCTAACTGATCTTACCCAAGGTCAGATTCCACCAGTTTTTCCATTCGTCAGTAAATAATTCGTATTAGTATTTTGCAACCATGACTTATTAAACTGATAGTTCTGTAATTTTCACACTTGTCTGCACTTGCTTTCTTTGGAATTGGATTTACTGTATTCTTCATGAAGTCTGATGGTATTTCCCCTGCCTCATACATCTCACATACCAGGTGGAACAATTTCTTCATGACTGGCTGTCCTAATGATATCGGCAGTTCAGACGGAATATCATCTACTCCAGGGGCCTTGTTTTGACTCAAATCTTTCAGCGCTCATCAAATTCTTCTTGCGGTATCGTATCTACCATCTCAGATTCCTTCACTTCGTTTTCCATTTCTAGAATACTTACTTGAAGTTTATTTCCTGCGTACAGGCCCTATATGTATTCCTTCCACATTTCAGCTTTCCCCTATTTGCATAGTACTGGTTTTCCGTCTGAGTTCTTGATATTCATACAGCTGCTATTCTTGTCTCCAAATATCTCTTATTTTCTTGGGGGCGGTATTTATCTTTCCCCTAGTTATACATGTCAAATCAAAAGTGCTACAACCTGACCCTCTCAGATTTTTTTGAAATTAAGTATGCATATAAAATCATAAATCATGACACAAATTAATTATTTTCACATTTTTCTGTTGAAAAGTTACCGAGTAATGGACCTTCAAAAATTGAAAAAATGACCTTTTTGACTCGTGGAACAATGTTGTTTTCTTTATAACTCGTGTCCCAATTAAACTGAACAATAAAATTTACTTCATTGGAAAGCTCTTAAGAGCTTTTATATGATACCACACATCATTAGTTTAATATCTACATTAAAACTTCTGAATAAAGGACAGCAATGGGGAAAATAAAAGTGTCAGATTTTAAGAAGTGTCCACAGTTAAGAAAAGGATAAAATACAAAATAGTGAACTACCATTTATCCGAAATGATCGGTATGGCGGGCGATTTGGATAATGAAAATCTCAGATAAAACCAAAGTCTCCTGTTTTCACGCGTGAAACACACCGCATTGCGTCATTATTCGAATCATTCTTTTTTTGGCCACTTTTATCTCTGGACATTTTAAAGCATGTAGCGTGAGCACAAAACTTCGAATCAAAAATACACAGACGAACAACAAAGAAACACTGAAGGCGCATTAGACAAAGCTTTTGACTTTTGAAACCAGACTGTGGCAGCTATTGAATGAAAACATTCGATACACCTATCGCCTCTTCCCCTGTCCTACCCAAGCCCATGCTGCAACACAAGAGTGAGTTTACTACTGAACGCTTGGCTTCGTCTGATGTACCGACAACAGGCGGAAAGTGTTTGGCGCCGCACTCTAATCGTCTGTTTCTGCACTGTATGGACCAATATTTTACGTCCTGTACTTCCAAGAAGTTCCAATAGATGGCAGTGCCATGAAACCACGCAATACGAACAAGAAACATGCAAAATCTTCAATCTACACGTGTTAGAATTGTCAACACTCAAGACTTTTGACACGCAAGAGTGCACCGATTCTTTCACGCTCTCTGTTATTTGGCAGTTTTGATTGTTGTTGGGGGACATATTACGGTATCCGTGTCCGTTATTGAGAATGTCCGCTATTATGAATAATTTTAGCATAAGGGCTAGTGTTGTTTTGCAGGGGAATTTTAAAATGGCCGATGTGTCCGTTAAGGGAAGTTTTAGTGTATATACCCATTGTTTATAAAAACAAAAATATTGAATTAACCAGACTTTGAAAAACTGTACTTTTAAAATTCTTCAAAAAATATATGTGAAAGATATACTTTACATCTACATATTCTGAAAGTTTCAAATTGGGATGAACATGGGATAATTATCAAAAGCAATTTTATGTTTAGGGTAGTGCATTAAAAATTTGTAAAAACTAATTAATTTTAGATATTAGGTCTACTCCTCAGCACCTGTATGTTGTTGTAAAATGTGGAAATCAAAAATAACGTATAAATGACAAAAGAATATGTTTTATCCTTCTTTATTTAATAAAAAAGAATCAGTTAGTAACTGCTTCTTTTGACAAATAGGACTCCTGTTAGTGCACTTCTTCATACTACTAACTAATCAGTCTTTTGCACATCAACGTTTCTGCACTGGATAATTTATATGTTCGTCCTGTAGCAGTTTGGGGGTTCAATATTGCCACTACTTCCTTGCTGCTTATGGAAACAATGTCTGGATGACTTGGAAACGTAAAAGATGGTGACGGTCCATGTGGATGTAAGAAACTAACTGTTATTTCCTCCTTCTCCTGATTTTTTTTTTCAAGTACACAGGTTAACCACCAGTATCCATTATAAGCACAAGCAACATATCCTTTTATATCATTGAACGGTATTGTATCTCGTGTGACCACAAAGGTTTCCCCAGCATAATAGCTGTTTGTAATCTTCTCGGGTTTGCAGCCGGATACGAAAGTCAACTTGACACAATATTTCAGTGGCGCAACTGCCCGCCATCCTCAGGTGAACGTGCTGGTACACAATTCGCAAGTTCTGGCGAGATTGTGTACCAGCATGCTCCCTGTGCATGAGAAGATTATCAACAGGTATTGTATCTTTGTCAGAAACCGTCACCAGTTCAGTTTTACTTTCATCATAGTTTGAATACACTTTTGTTGTTATTTTGTCCTTGCTAAAAGGAATAAAAGTGTGAAGATCTTGTGTCCCTACAATTTTGCAGCATTTCTTAAATCTCTCCGTAAATTTCATTTCTTAATTTTTGTGATCTTCCTTAGTAGCATAATTGAAGTTCATTCCTTGTATGTTATCCTTACCAAACATATAAAGTTGTTTTGGTGTCATTATTTGATCACTGTATGGCTGTTGCAGACTTGGTCGAGCGGCAAATTGTTTAACTGTTCCACGAACACCATCACTAGTCCCCTTTCCGTGCGAGGTGGCTGAAAAATATCATTCAGCTTCCGTTTGGAAATCTTCTTCATGATGGCACAGATTCATAAAGTTCTTCCTATTTTTATAATGAGCTGCTGCTCCATCAGAGAAATAATATATTTTTCTTGGTTTTCTACCAAATTTAACAGTCGGGATGCCCATTAAGTACAATTGGAACAAATGCACAGTAACAGTGCCATGTGTTAGGCATTCTGATATAATTACAAGACTCGTGTGCTCGAATTTGTTCCCATCCTTGTAATAAGCAACAATGGGATGAATCGTTGCTTGCATGTTTGTCCAGTGGTAGCCTTGAACTTCATCCTGGATGACAAAGGAGTAATTCTCAGAAAAGTCAGATCGCTACGACCTCGCCTTCTTTAAGTTCATTTTTTCAGTCTCTTTTGGGAGGTTGATTGTTGTCTGGCAACAAATGAATGTCGTGTAAGCGATTTTAATTTAACAAAAAAGCAATCAATAAAGTTGTCAAATGATTTTATGACTGTTTCTAGAGATGTGTGATCAATGGAAACCCATTGCTGATAAGTTATATTATCAATGTCATTAGTATTCAACAAATCTTGTAAATATGTCTTAAATATATCTGGGCCTGGGCAGAATTTACATTCACCAAAATGACAAGCAAGTAATGATGGATTACATACAACTCTTGCAATGCAGTCTTTGTAGGTTTTTATTGGACTATCTTCATCCTTTGTCAGCTGAGGAATATTATATCCAGTCAACATGAGTTTGAAGTTTGATGGATAGTACACATACACAATGTGTACCACTACTTCCAGGTAAAAAATTTTTGGAACATTGGTCTGCAAATATCAAAAATCCAATGTGAAGCTCTGAATGGTTGTCTTTAAAGTTCGCATAAATTTCTTTCAAATTACTTATAACTAGTCGTTTTTGTACTTGCAGTTTTTCTCCATTCTCTCTCACAAGCACAAATCATTTCTTCCCAGGCATTGCCCTGCTTATCTCATCAAAACAATAAACATTTCTAACCAAATCAGCAGTTTCCAGAATGAAACTTTCACTCTGCAGCGGAGTGTGCGCTGATATGAAACTTCCTGGCAGATTAAAATTGTGTGCCGGAACCGGGTCTCGAACCTGGGACCTTTGCCTTTCGTGGGCCATCGCACTACTGACTGTGCTATCGCGACACGACTCACGATGCCGCCTCACAACTTTATTTCCGCCAGTACCTCACCTCCTACTTTCCAAACTTCACAGAAGCTCTCTTGCAAACCAAGCAAGACTAGCACTCCTGGAAGAAAGGATATGGTGGAGACATGGCTTAGCCACAGCCTAAGGGATGTTTCCAGAATGAAACTTTCACTCTGCAGCGGAGTGTGCGCTGATATTGATTAAGGGTCTTGCCAGGTTTTGGATTGGATGTAGACAAAATTCCTTTGGCCTTCACCAAATCTTTTACTCTTCGAGCCATGTAATTTGTTATGTTAAATTCATCTTGAAGCTTCTTAACGGTCCAGCTTTTAGGTAAAAAGCTGTGTTTACTTCAAGATATACATGTATGAAACTTATCTTTTAGCTGTCTGATCATCTCAGATCCTGCATGATCATGTACCTCTTTTTCTTCGGAAGGAAGCAATAATACCTTTGTTTAAATTGTTGAAGTTAATTTATTTAGTTTTCCCTTAGGATATTTTGTTTCACACAGTCGTTTCTTCTTAATTGGCGATTCACCAACGGACTACAAAGAAGCATTCAAACCTTTCTAAGGCTTCGCTTGCTGCAATGTCTTGTACGACACTATCACATAAAACCTTTTCACTCTCTTGTTTAACTCTAGAATACAGTAGATCATCATCATTTTCTGTGCTAGACGTATCACAAATTTATACTTGTGGAATTTTTTTACGGCACTTGTCACAATTTTTAAGTTAAGAAAGGTTTTCTTTCTATCATCCATTGAGAAACAGGCCATAAGTTTCTTTTGATTACAGCACAAAGCTGAAATTTTAGGCATTTTATATTTCTCAACTGAACAAACTAATTAAAAAAAATGTTTTTGAAGTTGAATGCCTCAGCTTTCTTCATTCAATAATACACAATATTACTTCTCTATTCTTTAAGTTCCTCTAAAAAAATTTAATTAGGCCTATGTTAAAAGCATGTAAACATTAACTGGTCGTAGGCATATAACTTAAAGACTCTAGTAAGGATTGTACAAAAGTACCTTTAAGCTAGATTCAAAACACATTTCAGAGTTAAACACACAATTTCACTATAACTGCCCCACAACAAAAGAATATGTGGGTCACTTTCAACAATAGGTGAAAGTTGCTGCAAACATTAACCAGAGATAAAGTACTGAATAGTCTGCAGATAGTAACACCAAAGAATCATTTTAAATATAGTCTTTAAAATAAGAGATAGCTTCCTTTTTTTCCCTAACTCCTTGTGTGGTTTTACAGCTATTAATAAATAGTTAGCACTGAGCTTTAATAATCAGTTACTTGTTTCAAAAGTGCAAATATGCACCGTGTAACAAAATCATCTAACAAATCTTTTCATGTGTAGCAAAATAACAGAAATTCACCAATTTGACTGATTTTGGACAATCGCGGTAAATGTGAAATTGCTTTTGATAGTGATCCCATGCTCATCCGAAGTTGATACTTTCAGAATATGTAGATGTAAAGTGTATCTTTCACATATATTTTTTGGAGAATTTTAAAAGTGTAGTTTTTCAAAATTCAGTTACAAAACATTGTTTTTATAAACAATGGGTGTATATATAAATTTATATAAAAATAGAAAACGGATGACTTACCCAAAGGACAGGTTCGTCGAGAGGCACAAATAAAATCACACACATACAAGCTTTCGCAACCGTTGGTCGCTTCTTCAGGAAAAGAGGAAGGAAGGAGAGGAGAAAGGGAAGGATACGGGTTTTAAGGAAGTGGAAAAGGAGTCATTCCAATTTCAGGAGTGGAAGGACTTACGTTAGGGGGGAAAAAAGGAAGGTAAACAAATATACACATACTCACACATATCCATACGCAAACACACCTAGACAGACATTTGTAGAAAGCAAAGAGGTTGGGCAGAGATACCACTTGAGGTAGGTGCTCTGTCCACAGACACTGTCTGCCTATGACCGTTCAAGTGAATGGACAGTTTGTTGCTGGACATTCCCACATAGAACGCTTCATAGTGCAGGCATGTCAGTTGGTAAATCACGTGGGTGCTATCGCAAGTGGCTCTGCCCTTGATCGTGTACACATTCCGGGTTACTGGACTGGAGTAAGTGTTGGTGGAAGGGTGCATAGTGCAGGTTTTACAATGGGGGCGGTTGCATGGGTAGGAGCCAGAGGGTAGGGAAGGTTATTTGGGGATTTCATAGTAGGGATTGACTAGGAGGTTACGAAGGTTAGGTGGGCGGCAGAAAGACACACTCGGAGGAGTGGGGAGGATGTCATGAAGGATGGATCTCATTTCGGGGCAGGATTTAAGGAAGTCGTATCCTTGCTGGAGAGCCAAATTCAGAGTCCGCTCCAGTCCCGGAAAGTATCCGGTGACAAGAGGGGCACTTCTGGTGTTCTTCTGTTGAATGTTTTGAATTGGGGGGGGGGGTGAGGAAGTGGCTCTGGCAATTTGCTTCTGTACCAGATCAGGAGGATAGCTGCAGGATGTGAAAGCTGTTATTAGGTTATTGGTGTACTGGTTCAGGGATTCGGGACTGGAGCAGACTCGTTTGCCACGAAGACCTAAGCTGTAGGGAAGGGAATGTTTGATGTGGAATGGATAGCAGCTGTCATAATGGAGGTACTGTTGTTTGTTGGTTGGTTTGATGTGGACAGATGTGTGAAGTTGGCCGTTGGACATATGGAGGTCGATATCGAGAAAAGTGGCATGGGATTTGGAATAGGACCAGGTGAATTTGATGGGACCAAAGGAGTTGAGGTTGGAGAGGAAATTCTGGAGTTCTTCTTCACTGTGAGCCCAGACCATGAAGATTTCATCAATGAATGTGTACCAAACTTTGGGTTGACAGGCTTGGGTATCCAGGAAGGCTTCCTCTAAGCATCCCGTAAATAAGTTGAGAATGAGGGGAATAAATCTTTATGTTCACTATTAAACAATTTATGCTGTTCTGGTCAGTAAATTAATCATCCTGCTAAAGCGAATAGTTAATTGCCAACGATAGCAAACTAAAGTGCTGCCACTGCAAATAAAATTTAACCCAGGTAGGACACACATTTTTTATTTTCCTTCCTAGCTGTATCCCATATGCTTTGCAATGTCATGGAAAGAAAGGAAATGAATCTTTTGGCGGCTATTACAACCAAATTGTGCATATAGTAGAAATATCTATGGAGTGAACATTGTGTTCTGTGCATCTTCTCAACATTAAGCTGGAATTACCACATGATATTGAGACAGATTCACTCTACGCACACATTTATTTGCTCTTACGATTGGTTTGTACTGCATTGGCTGCAGAGCAACCACATAACATGAAATAAAATCTAAATAAATGTGTTACACAAGCAACAAGAAAGTTGAAGAATCGTCACTAAAATGGCCTTTTACACTTAGTCATCCGTCTTAACTGAACCAAGATAAAGTCAGCGATTAGCAGTTTTCTTCCTAATATTACATGACATTTCCACCTTAATGTTGAAGACACAAAATCTGTTCTGCGCATCTGAATGCTCACTCCAAGATATTTCTGCTCTGTGCCTGCCACTAGAGGTAATATACACACGCTAGCGACGAACTCGTCAGAAACCTCTCTGATTTCATAATTATTTGGTACAATATTGTGATTAAAATTTGTAATTACTTACTTTTGGTGTGGACTACATTAAGATAGAGAAATATGTGTTCTTTCGCAGAGACAATTGTACTTAGACTTACAATCCGACTTCTGAATACCGGTATATAGTTCTATTATACAAGGTCGACTTCAACTTCATGCTTTACGAAGTAATCACTGCAGGACGTGGGGACATGTATTAGCTGTAAGAGTGGCCGATGCTGCTAACACAGTCAAGACAGTTCACTGGAAATATTATATTTAATGGAAATGTCTATACAATGACCTGACGCCACTCCTTCAACGATTACCCAGATTTACTTTATCGCACATTGACACCACCATGACGTCTTATTTAGACAGACATGAACTGCTCTGTTGTTTGAATTACCCGACTTTCAGCATTTGTCGAGTTTTCGATAATAGGAAACACTGCATACAGCATAACTACATTGTCCCCAGTGCAACAGTGCAACATACTAATACTACAGTATACACTTACTGTGAGAGATAAACCATTTAGTACTACAGCATAGAATCAATACATGGTGCTGTTATTATTATTATTCCTCATCTTAACGATAGAAGTGTTTTCAGAAGTTTACGCCAAACAGACAATTACACACCGCAGTCATCAACACAACCTAACATTGAATTTATGTCGTTTCGGAGTGCGGACTTAAATTTTCCCTTTTTGTATGAAAAACTTTATCGCTTTCGACAATATCTACTTAAATTTGAGATATTTGCTAGGAGAACTTAGTTTGTTGACAGAGCGATGCAAGGAGGATTCTTTTTTTGCTGACCTAGTTCCAGAACCCTAAAAAACCATGATATACACAGGTCCCTCTTTAAAAACTGTTGCAAAGCATGAGCATGTAAGCTAGTAGGGCATAAATTCTTAGTAGACAGTCTGGACATCTTGGGGAGGAAGACTTCAGACTCCACGATATATCAGTGTATTGCATGGAGTGAGACAGAATGAGGTAGCATCATTCTGGACAACACTTGTTATCCTTCTGTTTTAGAGGATGTAAAGTTTAAAGCGCATATGAAATTGATGCCATAGATTGGTGAGGTGTACTGTGCAAAGTTTGGGCTCGATTTTTCTGAATAAAACATCAGGCTATAATTGATCTTTTGCAGCACAATCAAACTGGGAGGCAATATGTTTCTTTTAGGGGGTGTTAGAGGCAGAGACCTGCAAGTGATACGTTGCACGGTATGCCTGTCATGAATGTGTTACTGACTAAACTATGTATACAGAAACTAAAGATTGCTTTATGCAATAAAGTACAAGCAGGTACAAGGAAATTTGTCTGGGTTAGTGTTGAGTACGGACTTAACAATTGGATTGTTATTCATATGGTAGAACTGTTAACATGCAAAGAGGAATTGGTCAAGTCGCATTGCATGGTGCGCAGGGGTGTGGTATACGTCATTGTTATAGATGGAGAATTGAGGGATCTGAATAATGTAAACAATTTTGGATTCATGAGTGAAGTCAATTTGGCAAAAGGCCTGTTAGTGGCCATTATAAATGGCTTGGATGAAGACAGCTTTGACAGCTTTTGGGCAACGGAACCCACAAGTGTATTTTTGAAAAACCTGCATTATGAAAAAGGATAAGCACTTGCAGGAGGAAGTGTAGGAAAGTCATGGAAGCCTTATTGACAAGGTTTACATATTTGTTTAATGTAGCTGGTTGTTCACCAACAATGTTTACAACACAGCATAAGATACCGACAGGGGTCAGTGCACTTGTCTACAGGAAGCTATACTGTGTTCCAAAGCAACTGCGGATCCTGATGGAGGAATTCATAGACCAGCAATTGTCTGATGTGATCTTACAGAGAGCCCATGTGTTCCACAGAAGCATTGCTCCTAAAAAGTTGTGGGACTAAAGAATTTTTGGTTTGCTGCAATTATTATGAACTCAATGTAAAGACTTTTATTGATGCATATCCGATTCCTAATATTAGAGAGATGACAGGGTCAGTGTAAGTAACCATTTAAAAAGTGGTTATCATCAACTGGACACAGTTTTCACCACACCATGTGGGCATTACCAGTATCATAGAATGCCGCTCAGAATAAAAAAACCCAGCCCCAACATTTCAGAGACTCTTAGATGGAGTGTTTCAAGGGTTAAAGCGGGGGAAGTGTACGGTATAATAAATTGCCATTCTGCATTTTATATCCTCTGTACTGTGACCATCACATGTTATTCTACTACCCAAGTAACAAAACTCGTCTACCACCTTCATTGTTTCGTTACTTAATCTAATTCCTTCAGCATCGCCTGATTTTCTAAGACCGCATTCCATTATTTTTGTTTTGCTGTTGTTAATGTTCATTTTATACGCTCTCTTCAACACACTGTCCATTCCATTCAACTGCTCTTCCAAGTCCTTTGCTGTCTCTGACAGAATTACAATGTCATCAGCAAAACACAATGTTTTTATTTCTTCCCCCTGAACTTTAATCCCTATTCCAAATTTTTCTTTGCTTTCCTTCACCACCTGCTCGATGTACTAATTGAATAACATTGGAGAAAGGCTACAACCCTGTCTTACTCCCTTCCCGACTGATGCTTCCCTTTCATGCCCTTAGAGTCTAATAACTGCGGTCTGGCTTTTGTAAAAGTTGTAAATAACTCTCCTTTTCCTGTATTTTACGCCTGCTGACTTCAGAATTTGAAAGAGTGTATTTCAGTCAACATTGTCAAACGCTTCCTCCAAATTTACAAAAGCTAAGAATGTAGGTTTGCCTTTCCTTAATCTATCTTCTAAGATAAGACGTAAAGTGAGTATTGCCTCCCGGGTTCCTACGTTCCTCCTGAATCCAAACTGATCTTCCCCGAGGTCAGCTTCTACCAGCTTTTCCATTCTCCTGTAGATAATTCGTGTTAAAATTTTGCAACCATGACTTATCAAACTGATGGTTTTGTAGTTTTCACACCTGTCTGTGCCTGCTTTCTTTGGAATGGGGATTATAACATTTTTCTTAAAGTCTGAGGGTATTTCGCCTGTCTCATACGTCCTAAACACCAGTTCAAATAGTTTTGTCATGGCTGGCTCTCCCAGAGACTTTAGTAGCTCTGAGGGTATGTCATCTACTCCTGGGGACTTTTTCTGTCTTAGGTCTTTCAGGGCTTTGTCAAATTCATCTCTCAGTATAGTATCTCCTATTTCATCTTGATCTACTTCCTCTTACCTTCCTACAACATCGTCTCTAAGTTAATTTCCTTTGTAGAGCTGCTCTATGTACTCTTTCAGCTTTCTCTTCTTTGCTGAGAACTGGTTTTCCATCTGAGTTCTTGATATTCATGGAGTTGCTTTTCTTGTCCCCAAACGTCTGTTTTATTCCCCTTCTTATACATTCTTCTACAGATTTGCATTTGGCTTCTAGCCACTCCTGCTTAGCCATTTTGCACTTCTTGTCAATCTCATTTCTTAGTCGTCTGTACTCCATGTTGCCTGTTTCATTTACTGCATTTTTATATTTTCTCCTTTCATCAATTAAATTTAGTATTTCCTGTGATATCCAAGGGTTTTTTGTAGGTCTTGCCTTTCTACCTATTTTGTCCTCTGCTGCCTTCATCATTTCATCTCTCAATGCTACCCATTCCTCTTCTGTTTTATTTTCCCCTGTTTCTGTCAATTATTGCCTAAAACTCCCTCTGAAATTCTTAAGAACCTCAGGTTCCTTCAATTTATCCAGGCCCCATCTCCTTATTTTCCTACATTTCTGCAGTTTCTTTAG
Source organism: Locusta migratoria (assembly GCA_026315105.1). Classification (NCBI taxonomy): domain Eukaryota; kingdom Metazoa; phylum Arthropoda; class Insecta; order Orthoptera; family Acrididae; genus Locusta; species Locusta migratoria. Next base: position 307,607,043 of record CM048746.1, read on the forward strand.
TTTCAGCCTTCAGTTCATGACTAACAAGTTATGGTCAGAGTCTATATCTGCCCCTGGGTATGTCTTGCAGTTTAGAAACTGGTTCCGGAATCTATGTCTTACCATTATAAAATCTGATACCTTCCGGTGTCTCCTGGTCTCTTCCACGTTTACAACCTTCTTTTGTGGTTCTTAAACCAGGTGTTTGTTATAACTAAATAATGTTCTGTGCAAAATTCTACCAGGCAGCTTCCTCTTTCATTCCTTTTGCCCAGACCATATTCACCTACTATCTTCCCTTCCTTGTCCTACTACTGAATTCCAGTCTCCCATCACAATTAAGTTTTCCTCTCCCTTAATTGTCTGAATAATTTCCTTTAGCTCCTCATATATTTATTCAATTTCCTCATCATCGGCAGAGTTAGTTGGCATATAAACTTGTACTACTGTTGTCGGTGTTGGCTTCGTATCTATCTTGACAATGATAATGCGATCACTGTGCTGCTCATAGTAGTTTACCCGCATTCCTATTTTCTTATTCATTATCAGTCCTACTCCCGTGATACCACCAACTGATTTTATATTTATAATCCTGTACTTGCCTGACCAGAAATCCTGTTCATCCTGCCACCGAACTTCACTAATCCCCACTATATCTAACTAAAACCTATCCATTTTCCTTTTTAAATTTTCTAATTTTCCTACCTGATTAAGGGATCTAACATTCCATGCTCCGATCCGTAGAATGCCAGTATTGTCTTTCCTGATGACAACATCTTCCTGAGTAGTCCCTGCCTGGAGATCCGAATGGGGGACTATTTTACCTCCGGAATATTTTACCCGAGAGGATGCCATCATCATATTTTCATAAAGTAGAGCTGCATGTCCTCAGGAAAAGTAACGGCTGTAGTTTCCCCTTGCTTTCAGCCGTTCGCAGTAACTGTGTGGCAAAGCCACATTAGCTGATGTTACAAAGCCAGCTCAGTCAATTATCCAGACTGTTGCCCCTGTAACTACTGAAAAGGCTGCTGCCCCTCTTAAGGAACCACACGTTTGTCTGGCCTCTCCACAGATACCCCTCCGCTGTGGTTGCACTTATGGTACGGCTATCTGCATCGTTGAGGCACGCAAGCCACCCCACCTCGGCAATGTCTGTTGTTCATGGGGGTGGTAATGAACTTAAGTTCCTTTTTTAGAGCACCTTGTCTAGTTTCTAGATTCTTGCATAAAATAAATGCAACATTAAGGATGAAGGGAAACAAGACAAAACCACTGACTGAAAGTGTTGCCTAGAAGTGTCTGGTAAGTGTTGTCTAGAACTGACTGTTTGGATATCTGAGGTGGTAGACTGATGACAGCAATGAGCAGAAGTCTCAACTAAATGTATTTTTCTTTATTCCCACTGTGGTATTAGTTTTGTAACAAGTGTAGTCTGATTTTAATTACTTACAATCGGAATTTTTAGGTCCTAAGTGGCAATTTTGTTGTGCTGAGTGCCGTCACTAGGTGCAACAGTAATAGCTCTGTTTAACAATAGAAAGTTGTTTTAAAGTTTGTGTTTGACACACTAGTGGTGTGCACACTGAAGGTGAGGTAAGTAAGATTGAGTGCTGACTTGAATGTCAGCCTACTTAACTGTATCAACACTTTATCTAATTTTAATTGTTTTTACATGTTGATGGAATGAACCAAAATTAATGCAAAAAAAAAAAAAAAAAAAAAAAAAAAAAAAGTAACATTTCATTTAAGACATATGCACTGCACTAATTTTAAGTGAAAATTGCACACTTGCTAAACAACACTTGTTTTCATTTCACTTTGTTTTCTGTTTAAGCAAATAGTTTATTTTGTTTGCTAATGTCTCTTATTTACATTATTTCACTGCTTCAGTTTTACACAAAACTGTTATTGTATTTATTATTATTATTACAGAACAGTCCTGGCTGATAGCTGGTGGTTTCATAGCAATAGCAGAGAATATAGAATGAAATTCTAGAGTTCCTTGGCATTGTGACCATATATACTGTAGATAATGCGGAAAGGTTTTGAGGTAAGTTAATTTGTTTTTTGATAAAGCTTTTGTGATTTGATCCTGTTTCACCTTTCAAAGAGTGAACACACAATAAAAAAATTCTCAGAAGCAGGATTGGGTTTTTCAAACCATGTGTGGGATGATGTAGGTTAGGGTCTCATGTACCATATCCTAGAGCTACTCACCCTGATAGGTCCACATTGAAAATTACTGAAATTTATTTATTTGACTAGTGTGTGTGTGTGTGTGTGTGTGTGTGTGAGAGAGAGAGAGAGAGAGAGAGAGAGAGAGAGAGAGAGAGAGAGAGAGAGAGAGAGATTGGGGGGGGGGGGGGGGTGATCAATAAAACATACACACTTCGATGAAGAAGGTGTGCATCATCATAAGTATTACAGTGAATAAAAATGTAAAAATGACTAAGTTTTCACAAACCATATCCATCTGTCTCCAAACATTTTTAAGCACGATGGCATACACATTTCGCCCAGGTGGTTAGGAATTGAATGACTATCAGTTTCAATTTCATGGTGCAGCTCCTCCACTGAGGACGTTTTCTTACTGTATACCACATCCGTTTTTTTCAGTGGGATTAAATCAGGTGATCATGCAGGAGACTCAATTGGACCCTTTCATCCAATCTAATGACTCTGTGCAGTGATATCCAGATAGGCACATATATCAGTATGGTAGTAGGGTGGAAAGCCATCTTGTTGGATGAAAATACGATTGTCACCAAACAGAGCACTAATGCACAGTAAAAGTAATGTCTCAAGCATCTTCAAGTAACTCCTTCCAGTAGTTGTACCGCTGAAAAAGAAAGATCCAGTGTGCATGGCCAGCCTGATCATTCCTGATGCATATCCACTGTTCTTCTGTCAGTTTCAAAGTTATTGTGAAAGCGGGGAATGTTTAAGTGAGTTGGTGTTTCTGTTCCCTGTTGTTACCTTCAATGATGTTGGACTTCCGTTATGTTCTTGAACTTCCAGTACCATTTGAAAATGTGTTTTTGCTGCTCAAAGGTAAGACATACTTGGGTCATATCACATGTTCATTACTAAAACACTAGTGCCTTCTGTCACACAACACCTGAACACTAACACTAACTGTTCATACCAACTCTTACAATGTAACCTTGTAGCCAGTGATCTCAAACGGCATTAACATATTACAGTCTTAAGTGTGTGTACATTTTTTTATTACCGCTATATACTGCAGGGGCTTGAGCGGTTGCTGGTGCACCCCTTGGTGGGTGCGCACTCAGCTGGTGTTGGAGAGCGGGTTAATTGTCAGGAGGTCAGACTCCTAACTGCCATTGTATGCCCTGCAGGAAGAGGTAGGGGCAATCCAGGTGCCGCCGTTGGTATGTTGTGAAGTGGTACATATTGCTCCTTACTCCAGGGGACTGGGTTGATGGTGTCAGCAGCCTCCTGCCGTACTGTACGCTGAAAGTGGGGCTGCGTCCGCACTAGCTCTGTGTGCGGAGGTTGGCGACCACTCTGCCTCGCCATTAGTTGTAGAACAGTACAGAAGTACATTTAGAACACAGTGATTGAGAGATTCACATGCTCGGGTTGGTGGTTCTCTGTCCCCAACCTAAATGCTATCTCGCTTCATCTTCAAACTGTACCACGTTGACGGTTGTCATGTGGTCGGGATGTGCTCTGACTCTTGCCCTACTGGCAAATAGGCGTTATCCCTAGTAACGGTGGAGTTCCAGTGTGCCGGCCATGGAAGTCATCCTAGATACTTCCTCTGCGTCCGTAGTTGGTTGTAGCGCAGGTGTCGAACTCGGCGCTATGCAGGAGTCTATATCTCGCTTGTTGTCAGCTGATGTAGAAGAGTGCTGGATTTCTATAACAGATGCAAATCTAGGCTTCTGAGGCTGTTGTCACTATAAATAAAATTCTTCTGGGTATGAGACCACATCGTCATAGAATGACGACGTGGTCTCATACTCGGAAAATATTTTATTTATAGTTCTATAACAGACTTGTACCGACGTTAGAACATGTCAGGAAATAGAGTGCTACAAATTGTAAGCCATCGATTCATCTGACCGACTGACTATGAACTAGTGTGCTGGAGTATATGTAGTATATGTGGAGCGTGCTCTGTCGTGACCGCATCGGCCTTGTCAAACGAATGTGTCGGCGTTTTACATCTTGCTGTGTTCACTTAATATGTTAGCTGGTGGTTCCAGAAGGATTCGGATATGTGTTGTTGCGTTAGATTTAGTCATTGTTTCCTCATGTAATGAAGTGACGTAATACTGCAAGCTCGTACTGTTCCATTTAACTTCCGCTGATCCCTGCTTTGCAGTCTGACGCATGTGCGTCAATTCCTGTCGGCTTGACTCAGTTAAGTATGACGCAAAGTAGCTGCTGTTCCCCTTTCCCGTTCTGTTGACACACCACAATGTTTCTACAGCAACGAAGACTTGAAAAAATTTACCACTTTACTTCCACTACAGTGCTGTTGTGCAACAATGCAGGTAATATGTAATTTGAATTTAAGGTACTAATGTATCAGTATCAGCTTCAACTGAAGTGGTTAACATTCTCTAGGTGCTCTCAAGGTGTTTACCTGAGATTTTAGTCATAATTTTACTCTGTGTGTGCTTTATTCTTGAAAGTAAGTGTTCATAAATGAACATGCATCCAAAGATAACATACATGATACATGACAGTAGTGAGGAGTATTTTTCTTTGTACAGATATGATTTGTAGAAATCCAATAGAGACATAATGAAATTGTTCTTTTAGTGGGAGACTGGAACTGTGGGTTCCATCTGAAAATCTTCCAGCAGCTTATCTGTGTCATTGATAAAAGATCTCATAAATACAATCATTTCAATTAGCTTTTCGAAAATCTTGAAATTGATCTTCAAATTCTTGCATCAAATTGAAAAATATGCCTACATATTGCATCTTTTTGTTATGACGATGAGACCAATGTGCTGAAATGGAACCGGGGGGGGGGGGGGGTGTTTTGTATCTACTTATGCAAGGAAAGCTACTTCTGCCATGATGTGTGGAACTAACACATCTGTAAAATTTATGGAAATTGCAAAAGTTTGCACTTTTATAGATAGAGGGTGTCATGTTAAGATTTCACAGGTCAAAATTTGAAACGTCAACATTTGAAAATCACTCCAGTTCCATACAATCTCTTTTCTGCATGGTTCGAAGGCTCAAATAAAACTTTGAATCAATCCTTTGCTGAGTTGTTGTCCTGTTTTCAGACTGGAACTAACGAACTAAACAAGCACTACATCTAACACGGAACACATACAATGCTCAACTATGGTGGGGGCAGGTTATCAACATCAGTCACTATGTAGTTGCAGTGCTGTGATTTGCTTATGTTGCCTGATCGACTGTTCAAACTCCATTCACAGAACTTTGTCAGAGATTGTATGACTTTGTAGAAATAGCATGTGATTTGCAGTGCATATTGTATTATTTCTTGCCTGTGTTATTGCATATCTGCTTAGTTTATCATAAAAGTCCTGTTATAAATGCTCCAAACCAACATCCACCACACCTGGTGCTATCTAATATGGATTTCATCTTCATTTTTATGTTGATCTAGAAACTTTGGCACATGTTGTAAGGAGATGTGATTTCATTCAAGTATCCTCTCTGAAGCATGAATTACTGTATTTTGTAGCCCAGAAATATTATTTTCATCAAGCTATGTCTAAATTTGTCAGATTATTTTTGCTGCGCGTGATTTTTAATGATAGCCCTTTTGAAAAGTTGGCAGTTATGTGGTTTATTTTTGTAGTAATGGATATGATATCAAATGAAGATTTGCCTACCAACATGTAGTGATTAGAACTAGGAGGAAGAAGGTTCTTTATTGAGATTTTTGAGAAATAACATGAATTTTTTAACTAATTGATTTAAATTTATATGGTGAAAGGCTGCTCTGGGTGGCGTCTGAAAGACTTTTTCGAGGGATGATCTCATTTCAGGGCATGACTAGAGACTGTCATAGCTCCCTTGGAACAATTTATTAAGGCATTCCAGGCCGGGATGGTACTGGGTGACTAAGAGGATGCTTCAGGATCATCAGGGATTAGGAACATTGTTGCAGATCTTTAGAGCACTCCATTCTTTCACTTCCAGGAACAATGTTTTTAACCCCAGACCACTCAGAAGCATCCCCTTACTCATTCAGTACTGTCCCAACCTGGAATATCTGTTCACAAGTTATGGCCTGAAATTAGATTATCCTTTCAAAGTATCCTCCCATGCCACCTGAGTAGCCTTTTGCTGTCCTCCCATCTTCCTTGTCAAATCTTACAACATCCCAAACCACCCTCCCTATCTAATGGTTCCTACTGCTGTAACTGACCCCACTGCAAAAAGTTCTTCGTAAGTGTGCGGTGAGCTTGGGACCCCCCAAGCTAAATCAGGCTTTCTACCGCCTTTCCTCCCTGGACTGCATTTACTTTCTCTTCCCCTCCATTCCTATACTCACATGCCTCTCTACCAGGGGACTGATGACCTTGGCAAGTTGGTCCCCTCTCCAACAATCGATACAACCATGAATGGTCACAGATGAACTTTTAGCCCGGGGGACAATCAATATCCTAAGGCAGACCATGCTGTCGAACACGACTCCAGGAACCTTCATTCCCTACCTCTCTCTGACGCTTTTTCCTGCCCATCCCGTCTTCCTCTTTGGTCCATCCCCCATTTGAAGCTCCACCTGCAATTGTCCTGCGATACAAAGGCATTAGTTTCACCACTGACACTCCATTGCAAGTTTCTGGCACTCCTTGCTGCTCACCGTGATGCAGAAGTCTGTACACTGATGGCTCCCTGGTATCTGGCAGAGCCAGTTACACTTTTGTTCATGGCGACCACGCAGATCAACGGTCCCTGGCACCTGGCTGTAGTATTTTTACAGCTGAACTGATCACCATTTCTCGTGCTCTTGATCACCTCAAAACATGTTCCCGGAAGTCGTACGTTGTGTACAGCGACTCCCTTGGTGGCCTGCAAGCCCTTTTCAACTATTTCTCGTCCCATCCATTGGTGCAATCCATTCAAAACGCCATCGCTTCACTCGGCAAGTCTGGCTGTTCAGTGGACTTTATTTAGACCCCCGGCCACATTGGCATCCCGGGGAACGAGCGAGTCGATTGGCTGGCTAAGCTCGCCACCACCGCTCCTCCCCTGGATATTGGTATCCCAGAACGGGATATCCAATTGGATTTGTGCCACAAGGTTTTTGTGGCTGGAACATACAATGGGCAACACTGAGCACTCCCAACAAGCCCCGAGCGATCAAGTCCTCTACGGCCATCTGGAATTAGTCTTTCCGGCCTTTCTGTAGGGACTCTGTTGTCCTGTGTCGCTTACGTATTGGCCATACGTGGTTGACACATGGGTACCTTTTAAGTAAAGAGGACCCACCGAATTGCCGTTGTGGAAGTTTGTTGACAGTGGTCCACATCCTGTCGGACTGTCCGCTTTTAGCCGCCTTGTGGCAGTCTTTTAATCTACCTACTGTGTCTGCCTTGATTTTATCTGACAATGCCTCAATGGCTGACAGAGTTTTAGGTTTTATCCGTGCAGCTGGATTTTATCCTTCTATTTAGTGGTGGGCTTGTGCCTAGTGTCTCAGGCTCCCACCTCTCAAATTTTACTCTGATGTTTTTCTTACTTCTACCCTGCTTTTACCTCAGAGTTTTTAGTATGTGCAGAGTGACTGGCTCATCTTGGATTTGTTTGTGATCAGCCAGCCACTGTTCCCTGCTTTATTTTAGTTTAGTTCAACACTTGGTCTCTCTTATTCCTGTCTTCTTCAGTGTTGTTGAGAGTATGAAGTTCATTGGCACTGTGTGCCCTTACGCCTCTCTTCTGGATGTTGAGCTATATTTTACTTTTTCCTACTTGGCTGTCTTGTCTTCACTAGGAACTGATAACCAAGGGGACTGATAGCTATGTAGTTTAGTCCCCTCTAAACCTCAAACAACAACAACAACGAAGAATAAAGAGACACCAGTGGTTCCCCCACTACTGCCCCTACCCTCTCCCTCCGAGGACGAGGTGAAGATATTAGCATCCCCTGAGAATTTAGATCTCGATGAACCATTGGAAACAATGGATTCCACAGTTTTGCGAGCAGTGTCTGCAAGTGATCATGAGGTATAACAAGCACTCTATATTGCCTCATGTCTTCCCAGTTATTGGAAAGCGTTATTCTCCAGTGGAACTGTGGAGGTTTTTTCACCCACCTGGCTGAACTGCGACACCTTTTGAGCATTACACCTGCTTCCTGCATTGCCCTCCAGGAAATATGGTTTCCGGCAATGTGGACCCCTGCCCTCCGAGGCTACAGGGGATATGATTGTAATTGCAGTGTGTATCACAGGGTCTCAGGTGGAGTGTGTGTGTGTGTGTGTGTGTGTGTGTGTGTGTGTGTGTGTGTGTGTCCTTACTTCTGTCTATAGTGAATCCGTGCCTCTTCAAACACCATTAGAAGCAGTGGCTGTCAGGGTAAGGACAACACAAGAGTTTACTGTCTGCAGTCTCTACCTCCCTTCTGATGGTGACGTTTCCCAGAACGTTTTGGCTGCGCTTATTTCTCAACTCCCCCCAACTCTCTTACTCCTGGGCGACTTTAATGCCCATAACACCTTGTGGGATGGTTCCACGATTTCTGGCCGGGGCAGAGTTGTTGAGGACCTACTGTGTCATCTTGACCTCTGCCTCTTGAATATGGGTGCCCCCACACATTTTAGTGTGTCACATGGCACGTTCTCAGCCATTGATCTGTCTATCTGCAGCCATAGCCTTCCACCATCTGTCCACTGGAGAGCCCATGATGACTTGTGCGGCAGTGACCATTTTCCCATTTTCCTGTCACTCTCACGTCGTCAGTCCCCAGGGCGCCTGCCCAGATGGGCCCTACACAAGGTTTACCTCTGCTGCCACGGTTGGCCCTCCACCACTCGACAACGCGCTCCATTGTTTCAGCTGCAGAAGCTACCATTCCCCATTCATCAGGGTCCCCACGGCGTAAGACAGTACCATGGTGGTCACCAGAGGTCGCATAGGCTATTAAAGATCGCCGACGGGCCTTAAAGCAGTACAAGCGGCACCCGTCTCTGGAGCAACTCATTGCTTTCAAGCGGCTCCGTGCACGTGCTTGTCATCTCATTAAGGGACGGAAGCTAGAGTGTTGGGAGATCTATGTCTCCACTATTGGAACAGCTACCGCCACCGCCCAGGTCTGGAGCAAGATCAGGAATTTAAGGGGACACCCAACACCAGCAGGAATCCCTGGGATCTCCGTGATTGGAATAGTATGTATGGAGCCAGCCACACTTGCAGAGATGTTTTCCAAGCATTATTCTCATGCCTTTTCCTCTGCAAATTACCCACTAGCCTTCCATACATTAAAGGAGAAGGTGGAACGCCAGTCCCTCTCTTTTACTACCCGCCGTATGGAGGCATATAACACGCCATTTACAGAGTGGGAATTCCTCACTGCTCTTAAACAGTGTCCCGACACGGCTCCTGGACCTGATAGCATCTACAGCCAGATGCTGAAACACCTGTCAGTGGAGAGCCAGTGTAATCTCCTTGCGTTCTTCAACCACATCTGATGTGATGGGGTATTCCCTTTGCAGTGGCAGGAAGGTATAATCATACTGGTGATTAAACCAGGCAGAAACCCTGTCAATTTGGAGAGCTATTGGCCCATCACCCTGACCAATGTCCTCTGCAAACTGTTGGAGTGCATGGTCAGTAGGCGGTTGTGCTGGATCTTCAAGACTCGGGGCTTACTGGCTCCATGCCAGGGCAGATTCCGCCAGGGTCGCTCCACCACCGACAACATGGTGTACCTTGAGTCTGCAATCCGCACAGCCTTTTCCAGGCGCCAACATCTGATAGCCGTCTTTTTCGATATGCAAAATGCATATGATACGACCTGGCGACACCACATACTTAGCACATTACATGGTTGGGGTCTTCGGGGCCCACTCCAGATTTTTATTAAAAACTTTTTAGCTGTCCGTACTTATCGTGTTAAAGTAGGTGCCTCTCGTAGTACCTCTCATGTGCAGGGAAATGGGGTTCCTCAGGGCTCTGTTTTGAGTGTACCCTTATTTTTAGTAGCCATTAACGGCTTAGCTACAGCAGTTGGGTCGTCAGTATCCCCTTCACTATATGCAGATGACTTTTGTATCTATTTTAGCTCTTCCAGCACTCATGTCGCCAAACGTAGGCTGCAGGGTGCCATTAGGAAGGTGCAGTCCTGGTCTCTTACCCACGGCTTCCAGTTCTGTGCTGCGAAGACAAGTGTTAAACTCTTTTGTCGGCTTCGAATGGTTCACCCTCAGCCCGAACTGTATCTCGGTGACCACCTATTAGAGGTCGTGGACACTCATCTATTTTTGGGCTTGTCTTTGACTCCCTGCTGACATGGCTCCTTCACATCCGTCAACTAAAACGGGAGTGCTGGCGCCACCTCAATGTTCTCTGCCACCTGGGCCATACTTCCTGGGGTGCTGACCGCTCCACCCTGTTGCGGCTCTGGTGCAGTCCCTTCTAGATTTTGGATGTGTCGCCTACGGTTCTGAGTCACCCTCGGCATTGCGCCTGCTGGACCCCATTCACCACTGTGGGGTTCGCATTGCGACGGGTGGCTTTCGCACCATCCCCGTGGCCAGCTTACTTGCTGAGGCCGGGGTTCCACCTTTGCAGATCCACCGCCGACAACTGCTTGCAGCCTATGCAGCGCTTGTGCATAGCTCGTCAGGCCACCCAAATCACAGTGTTCTTTTCTCCCGCATGGTCGTCAATGACAGACAACAACCCAGGTCGGGTCATACAATCGCCTTCAGAGTCCAGTCGCTGCTGCAGGAACTTTAGTCTTGCCCACTACCATCTCCATATCGGGCCCATGCATGCACGCTTCTGTGGCGCCTGCCAAGGCCCTGTATTTGCCTGGACTTGGCCTGTGGATCCAAAGACTCAGTTCCACCTGAAGCTGTCTGTCGCCAGTTCTTAGCGATCGTAGCTCGATTCCCTGGACACGACCTGGTTTACACAGATGGTTCGAAAGTTGAGAGAGACGGGTTGGTTTTGCATACGTTCTTGACAACCATGTTGAACAACACTATCTGCCGGATGGCTGCAGTGTCTATATCGCAGAGCTGGTGGCAATTTCCCGCGCTCTTGAGCACATCCGGTCCTGCTCAGGTGAGTCCTTTCTTATCTTCAATGACTTCCTGAGCAGCCTTAGAGCCCTCGACCAGTGCTATCCACGGTCTCCTCTGATGTTGGCAATTCAGAAGACCCTATCTGCCCTTGACAGGTCCGGTTGATCTGTTGTGTTTCTCTGGTCCCAGGGTCATATCGGTATTCCGGGCAACGAATGTGTTGATGTGCTGGCCAAGCAAGCTGTTGATGCGCCTGTTTTAGAGAGTTCCTCTGGGATGCTGATCTCCGGACAGTGCTGTGACGTAGAGTGACATCCGAGTGGCGTAGCCTGACAACATCCAACAAACTCAGGGCTATAAAGGAGATGACGGCTGTGTGGCGTTCCTCCATGTGGGCCTGCCGCCGGGACTCCATAGTCTTGTGCCGGCTCCGCATTGGCCATACATGGTTGACTCATGGCCGTCTCCTTCGGGGTAATGACCCACCTGTGTGTCGCTGTGGCCTACGCCTGACAGTGGTGCACATCTTAGTGGAATGCCCTGTTTCAGCCACTCTGTGACGGAGTTTTAATTTTCCTGCACTATTATCCCATGTTTTAAGTGACGATGCCATAATGGCTGATACTGTTTTAAATTTTATTCGGGACAGTGGTTTTTATTCCTCCATTTAAAGCTTTTCATCAGCATCAGCATTGTCTGTGTCTGTCCTCTCATGACCTCCGATTGGAGGTTTCCATTTGTTTCCGTGTGGCTGACTTTTCCTGTTTTTAGTCTCACGGTCGGTCAACCACAGACGTTTGCTTTTACATTTTATTTCTTGTCGTTGCTCGGTGACTTTGTGTGATTGTCATGTTTTTTTGTTGTCTCTTGCCGACTTTGTTGACCTTTAACTGACGCGGGGAAAATTCCTCCCCCCCCCCCCCCCCTAGCTGTTCTCAACTTTTGGCTCTTTTATGCATTCACGCCTTTTGTTGCAACACCCAATGATGGAATGGGGGACTCACTTCTTTCTCGTTTCCCTACTGCATTCGTAAGCTGCATCTCTTTCTATCCCTCTGGTACCTACGTGCTCCTTTAGGTCACACTATATCCATTTGCACTGCCACTGCAGCCTTCCTTATCTCTCCTATCCCATCACTGCAGATCGTGACTCAGAATGGAGCATTTGGAAAAGACAGTTGCTTGCCTTTTGATTGTGTATGTTTCTTTGCTGATGAAGGTAGTGTCCGAAAGCTAAGTTGATGTATGTAAGAGTGTCTTTTTTATTCTCTTGTCGAGTCATTCCATGTCAACTCAACACAGTTTACATTAAAATTTTACTTCACCATCTCAGATTTCAATGAAATTTGGTATACTGGTACCCCCCTTATAGAGAAAGAAAAATACCAAATTTCAACTTGATATCTCAAATGGTTTCAAAATTACATGTTATTAAAGTTTTCAATAAGACCTCATAATCGGCCTGTTTCTGAAACTTTAAACTGCTATAGTGACTCTCAGAATCAAGCTAGAAAGATGAGAGAGGTGTCATTTTGCAGTATTTTTCAAGCCATTTCCAAAAATATGTAACCCTACAAGGGTCATAATATATTTTTTTACCAATTTCAAAATAAATATTTAATTTAAAATTTTTCAAAATGCGCCACTTTTAAAATTTTGAAAAAATTCTCAAATAGTCCTTGTAGAGTGGTTAATTGATAGTGAAAGTTTCATAATGGGATCATAATGGGTTCTTACAGAAAAATGCATTCGAAAACAAGCTTACGTTAGAATTTTCACTATAATATGGACTAATTGAGCTAACGTCACATTATACATTATGACATATGCTTAGTTAATAATGTGCTGTAAACAATGTAGTATTACAATGTGCTACTACAATACTGCAAATTATGGTGTGACAAGTATTGTGTTTATGTTTGATATGTGAGTAGAGTGTAAGTGTGTGTTGAATAAGTGTTTGTGCAGTAATGGAAAACACAAGGCATAAAACATTTCAGTGTGTGACTCTTGCAGAAAAGAGTTATCAACTCTAAAGAACAACAAAGAAACAAATCAAGCCAGTGCTACACTAAACCTAGAGCTTGAAATTTTAAATACTTCTGATTCTGAAAATGATGCTGATTTCACTCTAAGTCGGATGTCTTTGAGACACTTAATGCTTCTCTTCATGAACTGGGCAAATCACCCCTTGATTCAAGAAAAATAAAATCAAAGAGATATGCTTCACAAAAAATTTTCAAAATTAATTCAGCCATGAAGTGTAAACTTTTTACTTCTATTCAAGACTCCTCCTCTGATGAAGCTCATGAAACCCTTGATGATTCAATTTTGAACAATCTAAAATACCACTTCTCACCCTGCACTTCAAGGGACAAAAAGATTATGATATTAACTTGTTTGCCTGATTCATGGAGTGTAAGAAAAATAATGCTCCAAATTACATGGTCAGGCAGTCTAAGAAAATACTTAAAGATAAAGGTATATTAGAGGGCCCTCACCAAAAACCTGGCAAGAGCCTGCCAATAGAAGTAGGAAGAGCAGTGCATTATTTGAGAGTGATGAAATCAGCAGGGTTTTAACTGGTAAAAAAGACTGTGTTTCTGTTAAGTCTGGGACTGGAGAAAAAGTCACATTGCCAAAGAGACTAGTTTTATGCAATTTAATGGAGGAATTCTTATATTTTAAAGACAAAAATCCTATGTTAAAAATAGGGTTTTCTAAGTTCGCAGAACTAAGACCAAAAAAATGTGTCCTGGCAGGGTCTAGTGGTACGCACTCAGTATGTTCAGCACAAGCCATCAAAATGTAAAACTTATGTTAGAAAATGCAAAAATTAGCTCAATGACAAATGGTGAACTGCATACGTATAAACACTGTATTGCTAAAGCACTGTGCAACCCTGCCTCCATTAAGTGTTATTTTGGGGAATGTTCAACCTGTCCAGGTACAGATTACATCAAAAATTTGTTGAAAGAAAAATTCGAAGAAAACTTCAGATTTTATTGAATTGTTCGTCCAACTTTTGTCTGCATTAATCAGATATGACTTTATTGCCAGACAGCAAAGCTCCTTTTTGAACGACAAAAAAGAAATTCTTGAAATCTCAGAGAATCTTGTCATGTGTGACTTCTCTGAGAACTACACTTTTGTGATTCAAGATGAAGCACAAAGCTACCACTGGAACAGTGGACAAGCAACAGTACATCCATTTGTGATCTACTATAAAAGAGAGGAAGAAACCAAAGATGTAAGTTCTAGAGCACAATACTATAGCAGTGTATTGTTTTCAAAGGAAACTGATTGAATTCATGAAACAGAAATTTGGAGACAGTATATCAAAAATATATTACTTTTCTGATGGGTGCGCCGCACAGTACAAAAACTGGAAAAACTTCACCAATCTAAGCTTTCATTCATAAGACTTTAAAATTAATGCTGAGTGGCATTTTTCAGCCACCGCCCATGGGAAAAGTGCCTGTGATGCTGTTGCAGGAACTGCGAAGAGATTAGCCACCAGAGCCAGCTTGCAAAGGCCCTATGAAGACCAGATTCAAACACCATTCCACCTGTATGAGTGGGCGATGCTAAATATTTTTGCGGCAAATTTTGTTTACGTTACACAACAGGTGTACATTGAAACTGAGAAGCACTTGGAAAATCAGCTGAAAAAATCTGTGACCATACAAGGCACTCAGAAACTTCATGCATTCATTCCTATCCCTTCTAGTAACAGCAAAATGAAAGTAAAAGTTTTCTCAGAATCCACTGAGTTCAAAATTGAAGTTGTTACAATGATTCAGGATCGTTTAAGTTTAGCAGAAGTCAGTGGCTATGTGACTGTCATCTATGACAATAACTGGTGGTTGGGCTATGTACTTGAAAAAGAAGAAAACAAAGATGAAGTGAAGGTTTTTTTTTTTACATCCTGCCGGTCCATCGTCTAGCTTTTCTTTCCCTACAAAGCAAGATATCCTTCAGCTTCCTGCGACACTTGTGCTAAGTAAAGTTAACCCAATAACACCAACCGGCCAAACTTATAATTTGTCAAATGAAGAACTGCAGAAAACCACTGAAGTCTTCACCGACTTTAGTAATTTAACCTTCTGAAAATATATTTAAAAAAGGCTGCAAGTTATTTACATAAGTTTTTTTCTGTTATGTACATAGACTTTATTAAAATATTAACCCAGTTACAATACATTAAATGTTTTTACCAAACTTAATGTGTATATTAATATTGAATTTCACCCAACTAAAATTTCAGTTTTAAAACTACCTAGTTTTTAGTGCATAGGCTTCTTTTTCTATTAGTGGTATGTCTAAAGCTTTCTAATGATTACATTTATCTTTTAAAAAGAGGTTGTAAAAATTAAATATCATTGATCAAATTTATAGACATATTTCTATTGTTAAGTCTCTCATATAAATTTTTCATAAATCTAAGAGACTATTAGACCTTCTGGGACCAATGAGTCATTATTATAGTCAAAATGCTAATGTAAGCTTATTTTCAAATGCATTTATCTATAAGAACCCATTATGATCCCATTATGAAATTTATACCATCAGTTAAGCACTATACAAGGACTATTTGAGATTTTTTTCAAAATTTTAAAAGTGGCGCATTTTGAGAAATTTAAAAATACATTTTTTATTTTGAAATTAGTCAAAAAAAAATTTATACCCCTTGTACTGTTATATATTTTTGGAAAGGGCTTGAAAAATGTTGCAAAATGACACCTCTCTTATCTTTCTAGCTTGATTCTGAGAGTCGCTATAGCAGTTTAAAATTTCAGACACAGGTCGATTTTTAGCATTTTTTGGAAACTTTAACAAGGCTTTATTTTGAAACCATTTGAGATATTGAGTTGATATTTGGTATTTTTATTTCTCTATAAGGGAGGCACCAATATACCAAATTTCATTGAAATCAAAGATGGTGAGGTAAAATGACTGTGTTGAGTTCACATGGAATGACTATGTCTCAGCCCAATGTACATCTTTGCAGTACATTGTTTATTATTGTTATTAACCTTTATTTGTGTAAAAAAAATTGATTTACTCCACCACGGCGGAGCGGCCGAGTGCATTGAGGCACTACGATGCAGGAGGTCGTTCCCTGTCGGGGGTTCGAATGCCTCCTTAGGCATGTATATTTGTGCTGTCTTTAGTATAAGTTAGCTCATAAGTAGTTTGTTAGTTTAGGGACTGATGACTCCACAGTGAAGTCCCATAAAGCTTAACGAGCATTTGAACATTTGATTTACTCCTTTACCTGCCTGATATCCTATTATCTCCATTAGTTGCTTTTGTACAAATATAATAAACTCTCTCTACTTTAATATTAGTTTTCATTGGCCAT
Source organism: Locusta migratoria (assembly GCA_026315105.1). Taxonomy (NCBI): domain Eukaryota; kingdom Metazoa; phylum Arthropoda; class Insecta; order Orthoptera; family Acrididae; genus Locusta; species Locusta migratoria. The sequence continues at coordinate 307,623,603 of CM048746.1, forward strand.
TTCTGGTTATTTGCCTTTCTTGTGCACGTAATCATTCACTAGCTATCATACGGATTTCGTTATATTCAGAATGATGTATCATATTACCAAGAGACCCCCTCATTAACTGACTGCCGGTGTGGCGCAAGGAATAGCGTCACCGATCGTGGTGCTTGAAGGCCGCCGGTTCAATCCCGTCCACTGCCAAAAATTTATTTCTTTGTAATTAACATTTCCAGAATGTTCTATATGTTTCTTATGTTCACTTGTAATTTCTACTTGTTTCTTATGTTAACTATTCTTCTAATTTCTGGTACATTCTGTCTGTGTATAAACAGCAGAGCACTCTGCCCGAGAGGCAGTGTACATTTCAGTTCGCAATAAACCTGCTTTCAGTATAATTGCTGTGTTCATTCGACAACCCTACCTTCGAAGTCAAGCCTGCTTCCATTTCAACGCAACGTCGTTTGGTGGAGGTGCCAGGTATCCTGTGCAACAGCTGCATCACCATGGTTCCGATTAGGCAACGTAAAAGCCGTCGCTTACATGGACTGGAACCGGAATACAAGGTATATATCAGGTACATCCTTCCGAAAGTCTGTATCATCAGAAGAACCATGGACACGAAACAAGCAGTAAGCCAGCTGCACATCAGACACACGTCGGAGTTCTCTGTAGATGCTGGACAGGACCCCAACAAATGGCTAAAAGGGTGCGGCCGATTCAGCAAGTACAACGGGTGGATCATTCAATGTGCTTGGCCAACGTTTATTTTTACCGGGACGGAACAGCCCAGTAATGGTTTGAAAACAACGAAGAGAAGCTGAATGACTGGGAAACATTCAAGACAGAACTTACGAAGACGTTTGGAGACGGCCAACGACAAATCCGCTCGGCAGAACAACAACTGAAGAACTGGGCCCAACGACATGGTGAGCCAACACAGTCGTACATACAAAATGTTTAGGCCCTGTGTAACATAGTCAATCCGAATATGACTGAGGCTGACAAAATCTCACACGTGATGAAGGGTATTGCAGAAGACATATATCAAGCTCTTCTGATACGACGTTGCTAATACGGAAGAGTTCATCAAGTGGTGCCAGCGTATTGAAGAGATGCAACGGAGGAGGGTTGGACAAAAGAAATATGACAGACTCCCGATTATAGTCCCTATGGCCGTTGTGGAAGACCAGCATGACTTTGCTTCTCTCGTATGACAAATTATGAGAGAAGAATTAAAACAATTTATGGCAGCTGGGACTATTACACCGAGTGAGCATCAGATTACGTCCATGGATGTAAGCCCTGTAAGTCACGAGGGAGCCGGCACCCCTGAGGAAGAGGTATTCAGACATTAGCTCCTATCTGCCCTGCCAGTCGCACCTGACGTGAAGAATGGCGCCGCCCTGCTATGACTTACGCTGTAGCCGCCAAACGGCAGCCTATGAACTGACCGACACGACCACAACCGATTCCCCTGGCAACTATGACGCCCTGCAGAAGAACAGATGTCTGGAGGACAGAAGACAACACACTGTGTTTTCACTGTGGGCACCCTGGACATGTCGTATGCTACTGCAGGGAGAGAAAGCGAGTATTCGACGATTATTTTCCTGCAAGACGCCAGCCATCAGAGCAGTTCTATCCCAGGCAGTCACCTGCTGATGAGTTCAGTCGACCTATGGGAAGAAGCCCATCGCCGTACCCTGGATGTGCTCATTCCCCTCTCCCCATCTGACGCCCGACGCACCGCCATTTGAATTTGTCGTTTTACAGGAATGTAGTCATAATGTCATCTTTGGATGGGACTTCCTTCAGGCATCCAAAGCTATCATTGACTGTGGAAGATCTGAGCTGGGACACATAATACAGAATTTTCTGGGAAGTTAATTGCTGTTGACAACGGGAAGAGTTACAGTCACAAACACAGGTGACCGGTTAAACTGTGAAGTGCTTGTTGATAGTAAAAAGTTTATCAGGCTCACCAAAGAAATTTACTTACCAGTGACTATCATAAGCCTTACCGGTGGTTGTGGAGATATCTGGATCACTAACTATCAAGAGCAGTCACAACTTATCCCCAAGGGAATGTGTATCGGGACAGCTGAACCAATCCAGGACGGTGAGCTCAATGTCATCAATGAAGGCCCATGCTCTGCTGTTAATACAGACAACACGCTGGAGGAAGCAACCATGGAACTGCCACTAGGGCCTAGACTGACAAAGGAACAATGCCAGCGGGTGTTAGCCAGCATTCATATAGTGTGTCGCCAGCTGAAAGACGGATAATTTGGGAGGAAGTGGATAAGATGTTGGATAATGACGTTTTTCAACCTTTGGAGAGTCCTTGGTCGTTTCCGGTGGTCTTCGTAAGGAAGAAGTATGGCATGAGGCGATTATTGACTATCAGTGGGCCGGCCGCGGTGGCCGAGGGGACTTCAGCACCCCAGTCACGGTCTGTACGGCCACTACGGTCGGGGGGTTCGAATGTGCCCTCGGGCATATATATTTGTGCCATCTTTAGTGTTAGCTAGTTCATTAGTAGTTTGTAAGTTTAGGGACTGATGACCCCGTAGTTAAGTCCCATAACCTATACAAACATTTGAACTATCAGTGGTTGAACAAAATCACAAAGAAAGATGTCTACCCATTGCTGCGCATTGATGGCACCTTAGACTGCTTGAAAGGAGCTACATAATTTTCAACTATGAACATGCAGACAGGTATCTGGCAAATGGAGGTTGACGAAGCTGACAGGGAGAAGATGGTTTTTATTACACCTGATGGCCTATATGAATTCAAAGTAATGCCATGTGGATTATGTAATGCTCCGGCCACATTAAAACGCATGATGGACAGCTTGCTTCAACACCTTAAGTGGACGACATGTCTTTGCTATTTAGATGACATTGTCGTTTTATCGAAAACATTTGAAGTACATCTGAGTCGCCTGTCAACTGTGTTGAAGTTTGTTCAGACTGCAGGACTCCACCTCAATCCAAAGAAGTGCCTCTTCATTGCCAAAGACATAAAAATCCCGGGGCACCTAGTCAACAAAGATGGTGTCTGTCCTGATCCAGATAATATAAGAGCAGTCACAGAATTTCCAACTCCTTGGCACATCTATGATGTGAGTAGTTTCTTTGGGCTGTGGTCATACTACCATCATTTCATCAAAGGTTCTTGTAACGAGGCACATCTATTACAAGACCTTCTGCAGGGAGACACCAAGTTTTACTGGGATGAGACGAAAGAAAGAGCTTCGAACTAGTTCTAGCTTTGTACGACAAGAATGCAGAAACAGAACTTCACACAAACGCCAGTGGTTATGGGATTGGTGCAGTGCTTGTACAAGTTCAGGAAGGTGCTGAAAAGGTGATAGCCTATGCATCACAGTCCAAGATAAACTACTCTACGAACCTCTTGCAGTTATCTGGGCTATCAACAAGTTCCAGCCGTATTTATTCGGCAAACCATTCACCATCGTGACAGACCACCTTTCTTGGTGTTGGCTGACTAGGTTGAAGGATCCATCAGATCGATTAGCAAGATGGGCACTAGGACTCAAGCAGTAGGACAACGCAGTAGTATTCAAGAACGGGTGCAAACAAAAGGAATGCCGACTGCCTTTCGAGGAATCCAATAGTGGAACACAACAACTCCAATGAAATTTCAGCCCTCACTGAATTATGTGCTGTTACAGCTGAACAGAAGTAAGATCCAGCACTATTAAAAACCATAGAGGCATTGGAGAAAGGAGAACCCACGAATGGAGAGTTCCACTTATAAAAAGGACATTGTATAAGAGCAACTATGATCCACTGGACCCCAAATGGCTACTGGTAATTCCAGCTCATCTCCAGCCAGCTGTTCTCAAGTATTTCCATGATGCTCCAATATCCGGTCATCTGGGATTCAGGAAGACGCTGGACAGAATCAGACGCAGGTATTACTGGAAAGGTCTCTACCGATCTGTCAAGCATTATGTGAGTAAAGAGTTCCAGCGACGGAAGCATGTGCCACAATTACCTCCATGTCATCTGGTACCAGTTCCACCTGCTTTCCACCAAGTTGGAATCAACCGTTTAGCAAGGTTCCCGAGTCGACAACCAATAACCAATGGATAAAAGTCTGCACCGACTACCTCACATGCTACGCTGTCACCAAACCTGTGCCGACTGCAGAAGCTCCAAAGATCGCACAATTCCTTGTAGAAGACATTAATTTGAAGCATGGAGCACCACATGTGATGATATCTGATCGTGGAAAAGTACTCCAGTCAGAACTAGTATCAGAGGTAATTTCACGTTGCGACATTGTCCACAGAATGACAACTGCATACCATCCTCAGGCAAGTGGCCTTACAGAACGTTTTAACAAGACATTAGTAGGTATGCTGTCTATGTAAGTAAATATTGAGCAGGAGGATTGGGCTACAGTACTGCCAGTCGTGACATTTGCGTGTAATACAGCAAGGCTAGACACCACAGGCTTCACACCGTTTTTCCCGCTCCATGGTCTTGAAGCTGAGGCCACAATAGATACGCTGTTTTCGTTCCAACCTGATGACACTCAGGACGATTATGTGAGGCAGCTCGTCACCAGGATCAAAGAAGCAAGACAACTGGTTCGCATACGGACACTGGACGCCCTGGAGAAGGACAGTCAGCGGTCTAACAACAAGCACTGACCTGTTCTGTACAGCCCAGGAGATCTGGTATGGATTTTTACCTCTGTACAGAAAGTCTATCAGAAAAGTTATTGAAGTGATACTTTGGTCCGTATCACGTCATATTCCACCTGTCAGACGTCACATATGACGTCGAGTATTATGACCCGTCATCGAAACGACAAAAACGAAGAGACTTTGTTCACGTCCTCCACATGAAGCCTTACTACGATCCTGAAGAGCAGATAGGCGAAAATGGCTTCTTGTTCAAGTACTCTATGGACGATAATGATACTGATGAAGCCACGACAGGAACGTCCGTCATTGATAATTGTGCTGAAGGGAAGGATTCTCCAGAACTGCCATACAGAGGATCCATGACAAGATCAAGATCCAGGACATTGCAGCTGGCTGCAAAGGGAACTTAACAGCGGGTCGCTGTTTTTTTTTTTTTTTTTTTTCTCCCCTCCCCCTTCCTTGTTAACTGGCTGCCGACGTGGCACAAGTGATAGCGTCACTGATTGCAATGCTGAAGGCCGCCGGTTCAATCCTGTCCACTGGCAAAAATTTATTTCATTGTAATTAACATTTCCAGAATGTTCTACATGTTTCTTATGTTCACTTGTAATTTCTACTTGTTTCTTATGTTGACTACTTTTCTAATTTCTGGTACATTCTGTCTGTGTATAAATACCAGAGCATTCTGCACGAGAGGCAGTTAGTGCTGCGTGTATGTTTCAGTTTGCAATAAACCTGCTTTCAGTATAAGTGCTGTGTTCAGTCGACAACCCTGCCTTCGAAGTCAAGTCTGCTTCCATTATCTTTATCATTCGATCCAGGCGAGATCCAAAATTTCCCTTTTGAGCATTAAGCACTGTCTATTATTTTATGTTTATTTATTTAGTTTTTACCATTTTAAATATGACAAGTGTTCATCTTTATCAATATAATTAAGTAAATGTCCTTCAGACAAGCAGACATATCTGAAGGAATAGACACTGGGGCAACTACAGCTGTCACACTACATACAATAAATGTATTAGTAATTGTGAATATTGTGTTGTTGCAAACTGCAGGTGGTCCAGAATTCAAAGGCTGGTTGTTAATAGAGAACAACACTTTACACTTAGATGAGGTTTATTGCTAACACAAACATACACTCAGTACAGACCGACTCCTGCATGCAGTGCTCCAATTTTCTTACATAGAAAGAATTTTTAGGAACTTACAAGTAGATCAAACATAAGAAAAATTTAGAAAGTTCTAGAAATAGTAAATAAAAACAAATACATTTCTTTCTGCCAGTGGCGAGATTAGAATTGGGGACCGCGAGTACAGCGTTCTGCGATGTTAACCACTGCACCATTCATGTCAGAGGACTTGTGGCATTGCTCCCCTTCCTGAAATTACAGTGACCCACTGTTAGCTTCCCTTTGCAGCCAGCTGCAGTGTCCTGGATCTTATCATGGGTCCTCTGTATGGCAGTTTGGAGAATCCTTTCCTTCTGCCTTCACGCCTTCCTTGCGGTGACGATGATTGGCACCTGACCCTCCTGTCGTGGCTTCATCATTACCATTACGGTCTTCAGAGTCCTTGAACAAGAGTCCATTTCTATTTGTTCTTTGGGATCGTTGTAATGCTTCATATGAAGGATGCACAAAATGTCTCTTCGTTTTTATCGGTTTGAGGACAGCTCATAATCCTAGACTTCGTATGTGGTGTCTGACAGGCGGCGTATGAGTCGATACTGACCAAAGTATCACTTCAATAACTTTTCCGATAGCCCAACTTTCCGTACAAGGGCAAAAATTGATACCAGATCTCCTGGGCTGTACACAACAGGTCGGTGCTTGTTGTTATACCACTTGCGGTCCTTCTCCTGGGTGTCCAGTGTCCATATGAGAGCCAGCTGTTGTCTTGCTTCTTCGACCCTGGTGATGATCTGTTTCACATAGTCATCCTGAGTGTCGTCCAGTTGGAACAGAAGCAGCGAACCCATTGTCGTCTCAGCCTCACAACCACGGAGCTGGAAATATGACGTGAAGCCTGTGGTGTCTTGCCTTGCTGTATTCTGCTCAACATTGACGTACATCATCAGCATATCGGATAACGTCTTGTTAAGACATTCTGTAAGATCACTTGTCTGAGGATGGTAGGCAGTTGTGATTCTGTGTGCAATGTCGCAACGTGACATTACCTCTGATACTAGTTTTTATATGAATACTTTTCCTCGATCAGATATCGTCACACGTGGTGGTGCACCATGCTTCAAAATAATGTCTTCTACTGGGAATTTTGTGATCTTTGGGGCTTCTGTAGTTGGCACAGGTTTCGTGACAGCATAGCGGGTGACACTGCAGCTGGCTTGCATCTCTTTTGGCATCCATGTTTCTTGTGATGACACGGACCTTCCTGTCCGTGTAGGCGATGACTCTTAAGCTGCCTAATCGGAGCCATGATGATGCAGATGTATGGCAGACTATTATCCATCGGTCGACTTCCGGAACCTACCTAAAAGGATTCCAATCCGGTGGATTGGATCTGCTGCAGGTGGAACTGGTACCAGATGACCTGGGGTTAATTGCAGCACATGCTTCCATCGCTAGCACTGCTTAGTGACTCACATAGTGCTTAACAGGTTGGTAGAGACCTTGGCAGTAATACCTGCGTAAGGTCCTGAATCAGTACTTTGGTCCGTATTGAGTTATACACTGCCTGTCAGACGTGACATAGGTAGTTCAGGATTATGAGCCGTCCTCAAGCCAACAAAAACAAAGAGACATTGTGCACGTCCTCCGTATGAAGCATTACCCAAAGAACAAATAGAAACGGACTCTTGTTCAGGGACTCTGAAGACTGTTATGGTTATGTGAAGCCATGACTGGAAAGTCTGGCGCCGGTCATGGTCACTGCAAGGAAGGCGTGCAAGCAGAAGGGAACGATTCTTTGGAACTGCGTCACGGGACCCATGACAAGATCCAGGACACTGCAGCTGGCTTGCAGCTCTTTTGGCATCCATGTTTCTTGTGATGACATGGACCTTCCTGTCCGTGTAGGCGATGACTCTTAAGCTGCCTAATCGGAGCCATGATGATGCAGATGTATGGCAGAATACCTGGTGCCTCAATCAGATTGTGTCACGTTGCAAACTGGAATTCAAAGGCTGGTCCTTAATAGAGACAACACTTTACACCTAGGAGATATTTATTGCTAACACAAGTGTACACTGTGTTCCTGTATTTATACATAGAAAGAATTTTCTGGAACTTACAAGTAGATCAAACATAAGAAACATTTAGAACATTCTGTTGTTGTTACGGTCTTCAGTCCGGAGTCTGGTTTGACGCAGCTCTCCTTCCTACATTGTCCTGAGCAAGCCTTTTCATCTCCTCATAAGAACGGCAACCCACATCCATTTGAATCTGCTTACTGTATGCGTCTCTTGGTCTCCCTCTGTGATTTTTACCATACACACTTTCCTCCAATGCTAAATTTACGATTCCTTGATGTCTAAGAATGTGTCCTACCAAGGATCTCTTCTTTTAGTCAAGGTATGCCAAAAATTCCTTTTCTCACCAATTCTGTTCAGTACTTCTTCATTAGTTATGTAATCTACTCACCTAATCTTCAGCAATCTTCTGTATCACAATATTTCAAAAGCCTCTATTCTCTTCCTGTCTGCACTGTTTCTAAGACAGCAATCCATTACCTTTGTTTTGCTGTTGTTAATGTTCAGTTTATACGCTCTCTTCAACACACTGTCCATTCCATTCAACTGATCTTCCAGGTCCTTTGCTGTCTCTGACAGAATTTCAATGTCATCAGCAAAAAACAACGTTTTTATTTTTTCACACTGGACTTTAATCCCTATTCCAAATTTTTCCTTGATCTATTTCACCGCCTGCTCGATGTACAAATTGAATAACATCGGAGAAAGGCTACAACCCTGTCTTACTCCCTTCCCAACTGATGCTTCCCTTTCATGCCGTTAGAGTCTAATAACTGCAGTCTGGCTTTTGTACAAGTTGTAAATAACTCTTCTTTCACTGTATTTTACCCCTGCTGACTTCATAATTCGAAAGAGTGTATTCCAGTCAACATTTTCAAAGGCTTTCTCCAAATATACAAAAGCTAAAAATGTAGGTTTGCCTTTCCTTAATCTATCTTCTAAGATAAGTCGTGAAGTGAGTATTGCCTACCGGGTTCCTATGTTCCTCCTGAATCCAAACTGATCTTCCCCGATGTCAGCTTCTACCAGCTTTTCCATTCTCTTGTAGATCATTCGTGTTAAAATTTTGCAACCATGACTTATCAAACTGATGGTTCTGTAATTTTCACACCTGTCTGTGTCTGACTTTTTTGGAATGGGGATTATTAATTTTTTCTTAAAGTCTGAGGGTATTTTGCCTGTCTTGTACATCTTGCACACCATGTGAAATAGTTTTGTCATGGTTGGGGCTCTCAAAAAGAGTTTAGTAGCTCGGAGGGAATGTCATCTACTCTCGGGACCTTTTTCCGATCTAGGTCTTTCAGGGCTCTGTCAAATTCATCTCTCAGTATAGTATCTCCTATTTCATCTTGATCTACTTCCTCTTCCCTTCCTACAACATCGTCTCTAAGTTCAATTTCTTTGTAGAGCTCCTCTATGTACTCTTTCCACCTTTCAGCTTTCCCTTTGCTGAGAGCTGGTTTTCCATCTGAGTTCTTGATATTTGTAAAGCTGTTTTTCTTGTCCCCAAATGTCTCTTTTATTTTCCTGTAGGCAGTATCTACTTTTCCTCTTGTTATACATTCTTCTACAGATTTGTGTTTGGCTTCTAGCCACCCTGCTTAGCCATTTTGCACTTCTTGTCAATCTCATTTCATGGTCATTTGTACTCCATATTGCCTGTTTCATTTACTGCATTTGTATATTTTCTCCTTTCATCAATTAAATTTAGTATTTTCTGTATTAAATTCTGTGTTAAATTTTCTGTATTAAATTTAGTATTTTCTGTGATATCCAAGGATTTTTTGTAGGTCTTGCCTTTCTACCTATTTTGTCCTCTGTTGCCTTCACTATTTCATCTCTCAATGCTACCCGTTCCTCTTCTACTGTTTTAGAACATTCTAGAAATAGTAAATAAAAACAAATAAATTTCTTTCCGCCGGTGGCGATATTAGAACTGGGGATTGCAAGCACAGCGATTAGCGATGTTAATCACTGTACCACACGTGCTGTCGGAAGACTTGCTGCAATGTGTATCGTCAGCTGTTTGATTTAATGGTGACTTACGAAAATTTATTCTGGACCAGGACTCGAACCCATTTTCCCACTTCTCACTAGCATTTCCATTACACTACATATGCAAGCCTCTCAACCAACCCATATTTTCAATATACCACAAATTCCCTACTGCATGTCTGAAGAACATTGCTTAATTATGGAACACAGATATCACACATTGTACTTACCGTATTTGCCAGCATATAAGACGCACTGGCGTATAAGGCGCACCACACTTTTAAGTCTTGTTTTTTTTAGTAAAAAATAAAATCACACCTAATACATCTATTACAATGTAATTGTAATACATACATTCATGTACATCAAATATCTAAACTTTATGTAGTAAAGTTTCTTGACCGTTTGCCCTTACTCAAACAGATATTTCGCCTTCTGCCGTTGACATTTCATGCCGACTTCACGAGCGTTGTAAAGGCTTACGACATTGCCACCTGGGTGGTACTGCTTAAGATTGCCGCTGCACCGAGTATCAGTTTGCAGCTTGCACGATGAGTACGGAATTTTCATGATTAAAATGGCGTGTTTTGATGATTTATTGTGAAGAGTAAATATTTATGTAAGTATTTTTCTAATGTTCCATAAACTGTGACAATGATGGATGATTTGTGTCTGTGTATTGCTCAGCCCACTGTATGGGGCACAACATGTAGTAACCTCCAAAAGACAACTGTGAGATGTAGACGCTACATATTTGCACTTCAGAATGTGAATAAATTCTCAAATATCATCAGGCGAGACTTGGACAAATATGTAAGCAGTGTTTCATTAATTCAAATAATGGATGACACTGTCACAGGGTTGCCGAAAACATCGAGTATTATGAATGAAATTACATCAAAAGTTTCTACTACCTATGAAGTTATCAGTTTCAGTTATGCTTGGCACTAAAAATAGGACAAAATTCGGGTAACCTTTACTACATAATAAAGCTCCTGTCGGGTATTTCTACTTCCCACAAAATTATGTTTTGCCTGGTGTTTGAAATAGTAAAAATTTGGATAACCTTTATAGTATAATAAACTTCCTGGCGAGTATTTAGATGCCTATTATGTACATATATCACAAATAAATTACGAAAATGCAAGGCTGATGCAGTAAGCATATTTTACCATTTAAAACATTATTTCCTGCATTTTACACCATTTTACTTAAGTCCCTTGAAAAGCGTAAAAACGAGGTTCTACTGTATATCAAACATAAACTACGAAAATGTAAGAGTACCTTAAAGCAAAATTTCCCGCCTAAAACATTATTTCCTATGTATTAGAGCACCATTTTGAAATCCCTTGAAAAGAAATGGAACTTGTAGGTACCTACCTTAACTGGCAATCAGCATACAAGACACACAAAGTTTTTGGACCAATTTTAGTAGGGAAAAAAGTATGTCTTACACGCCGGCAAATATGGTAAATAAGCTACAAATATAGTAAACATCTCTCCCTGTGTGTGACTTCCATTATAGAATGTACGAGCACTCAAGGGCAGTTGGCATATAGAAGTTTGGTTCAGTCTGGAAGGTGTGTACAGGTAGTGTAACGATAGCGTGACGTCTTGTAATCTCCCAAGAGGCTCACAGTTCTTTCACAAGTATGTGCGTAGCGAGCATGAGACCTCGAGCTAATGCAGTCATTCTTCCTTCTCTCTCTTCCCTGGACTTAATTTCCTTTTCCTTCCCCTATTTTTACATCCTCTCTCATTCCCCTCCCTACCAGGGGTCTGATGACCTTAGCAGTTTGGTACCTTTGTCCCAACCGTCCAACCAACAGACCTCTTGTGAAAAGCAGGAAATCCAGATTAGAGTTCCATTCTTTATGTATCTCACCATGAAATCATACAGCTGGTGCTGATTCATAGGTGTAATTGTGCATGTATTAACATTTTGATAGTGTAAAAGTTAAAACACCAAAACATAAGTGCGGTGATTGGTCTGTATTTATTGCTTACTGGAATCTAATAAATAGATAGAAGATGAAAAGCTTAATGTTGATCTCCAAACTTAAATTGGAAACTTCAATATTGATTAGAACAGGTGCTTTGGTATGACCAGAAAAAAATGTATAACACTGATAATAACACAGTTGTATTACATTGTTTTGTGAGTGGAACTGGTGGCACTGGAACAAGCTTTTTAAATTAATAATAATAAAAAAAATTAAAAAAAAAACCAAAACAAATAAACAGAAACAAAAGAAACAAAGAAAAAAATGCTGAAAGTCTGGGTTGAAATTCATTATTATATCTACTATGTAGATGGCTAGCACAAGAAAACATAACACGCTTGGGTGAAGTCGCACATCAAACTGGCGAAGCGTAGTGCTGTGTGCGCGCACCTTCTTATATAGAGTGCGCTCTGTGTCACCCGGGTGCACCAGGCAGTGGCCTGTAGCACTAGTATCGGCGCTGTTTTTAATTACGCAGCGCATGGACATATTACACCTCTCCCTTTCGACGAGCCGGGGTTCACTACACTGAATGTCCATTTGCTCACAGCTACTACCAGTACCACTATTGCACAGACGCCGAGGCTGAACCACTGTGTATGGCTGCGGTAGGTGGTTGCGACATGTCGATTGCCGCGACGGTTTCCAGCTGGAGATGATACATGGTAATCGATTGCTGCGGCTGGGGTGCTGGGGCCGAAGATGGCTGTGTAGATGGCAGCAACCAGGTGGATGACAGACTCTGATGGGGATGACATTGATGCCCCATCAGATTTGCACTGACATCTGATGGATTGGGCTGCTCAACTAGTGGTGTCAAGTTGAAATCTGCAATAGAGGTAGGCGCGTCACGCTGCTGCCCGGAGTTCGGTGTGACCCAGCAGGAACTCATAGACGGAGTTGCCTGAGATGGCAGGTAATTTCCCCATCCGGCGTACGAAGGGCGTAGAGACAGTGGCTTTTGCAGCAAGTGACTGTTTTCTGGTGTCCATTTGGGGTGCCTATCATACATTCTGCCCGAAACCGTAACCCCTGGACGGAACCTATGATGCGGTGCTCTAGCTTTACTTGTGGTGGCAGAACTAGCAATGAAGCGTGGTGCACAGTTGCTGACCTTATAGTAATTCCGCTGTGCTCTTATCGCCTAGTGGGGTGAAACGATATGAAGCCAAGAACTTGTCTAATGCAACATCAGGTGTGGAAGACTGGACATATTTGTGCATCTGATTTTTAAAAGTCCACACCATTCTCTCAACCTTCCCATTAGACTGTGGGTGGAACGGTGGGGCCAGGACATGGCAGATACCTCATTGGGCACAAAACTCTTTGAATTCATTAGAAGTAAATTACGGTCTGTTGTCTGTAAGCAGGGTAATGGGAAGTCCTTCCATGGCGAAGATCTTTGAGACTGCTGCAATTGTCACCGAGGAGGACAGATGTGTACAGCATGCAACAAAAGGAAACTTGGAATACACGTCCACAACAAGGAGCCTGTATGAGTGCAGAAAGGGTCCACATAGTCCTCATGTATGCGTTCCCAGGCTGAGGCCAGTTGAGGCCATGGTGTTTGAGGAGCATGGGGGGGGGGGGGGGTCACCTGCTGTGTGGCACATGTCTCACATGTATTTACTAGTCATACAGTATCAGTGTCCATACCAGCCAGAAAATGTGATGGTGCGCCAATGCTTTAGAGTGGACGATGCTCCAGTGGCCCGTGTGCAAAAGGCGAATAACGTCACACCGGAGAGGAATCACTACTCGCGGTGGAGAATTCGCCGGCTGCAACAAAAGCACTCCGTCATGCACGACCAGCTGATATTTGGAGTAATAGTTACAGAGTGGGTCTGAAGCCTGTAGAGGATGAGGCTCTGGCCAACCATATTGACCATAACACACTACTTGGCGCAACACCAGATCTGACACCACTGCTGCAGCAAGGTGGTCGAAAGTGAAGGGGAGTTTGTCGACCATCTGCTGCGCCTCATGATCAGTGTGGAAGCACAGAAGGTCATTGTGATGAAAAGCAGCATCCAGTCCATTCAGTAGACGGGACAATGCGTCAGCAGTTTGCATGCTTTACTGTAGGGCAGAAATGGATCTCATAGTGAAAACGAGAAAGAAACAACACCCAACACTGAAGCCTCTGAGCAGCTTTATCCGTTAATGAGGCCGAGGGGTTGAAGAGGGACAGCAAAGGCTTGTGATCTGTCACTAGATGAATTTTCGTACTGTACAGGAAAACATAAAATCTCTTAAAAGCATACAATATTGCCAGAGCTTCTTTTTCTATTTGAGAGTACTTTGACTGGGCCGGTGTAAGCATTTTGGAGGCGATTGCAATGGGACGCTCTGAGCCATCAGGGCATCAATGTGCAAGAACAGCACCCAAATTCGTACTGAGACGTGTCCGTTGCCAAAACCAAGTGCTGACTAGGGTGGAACATCATTAAACAAGGAGCAGAAAGTAATTTGTTTTTAAGTGACAAAAAGACAGCCTTGCACACAGGAGACCACTCAAATTTGGCACCTTTCCGTAACAAATCATATAGATGACGTGAAAGAGTGGAGGCCCTTGGAATAAATTTGTGATAATATGCAACTTTTCCCAAGAAGGCCTGCAATTCCTTAACTGACGTAGGGCACAGCAACGCTGTCATGGCATGCACGTGGTCTGTAATGGGGAAACACCTCATCCCGATAACTCCAATCAGAGATACTCAACAGTAGGCTTAAAAAATTAGCACTTTTGGAGATTGCTTTTGAGTCCCTTGTCTTGTAACACAGAGAATAAGGTTTGCAAATTGTTCACATGTTTCTCATTAGTGCGCCCAGTGACCACAATGTCATCCAAATAGTTGATTCATCCCGGAATCTTCTAAAAAGCGTTGGAAAATAGCTGGTGCGCTTGCAACCCCAAAGGAAAGGCATAGGTATTGATAAGAGTCCAAACGGGTTTTGACTACCAGTTTGCTTTGCAACTCCTCATCTAACGGCAGTTGTAAGTATGCTTCCGCCACGCCTATTTTTGAGAAATATAGTCCACCAGAAAATTTCGAGAGCAATTCGTGTCGAGGCAGGGGGTATATGTGTATGATGGATTGAGCATTAATCATGGCCTTAAAGTCTCTGCAAATGCAGAGTTTGCCAGACGGTTTGATAATGACTACAAATGGTGTGGCCCATTCACTATTCTCAACCGGGCGAATAACACCAGCATCTGTAAGGCTCTCCAATGCCTTATTTTACCTTTGCTTTAAGGGCAATGGGTATCTAACGTGCCCGAAGAAACAAGGACGAGCTGTTGGTTTCATGGTAATGTGAGCTTGGAAAGAGATGCAACCCAGTCCTGGTGAGAAAAGAGAAGCATATTTAGAACAAAGAGACTCTTAAAGACGGGTACGGCACTTGGTCCGATACTAAATGAATGTCATCGGATATAGAGAACTCGAAGGCTTGAAAAGCATCCATACCAAACAGGTTGGCTGTCGAGGCTTGATCCACTACTTAAACCATGATTGTATGGACCACCGAGCGATAGGTTACTGGGGCTGTGAATTGACCAAACACAGGACTAGATTGTTGGTTGTAACTCAAAAGCTTCCATGATGCCGGTTGCAGAGGGAGGCAGGGAAGTGACCCTAGATAGACATATGTCTGAGAGTTCAGTAATATGGGTTACCGCCCCGTGTCTGCCTGCATCTGCACCGTGCGGTTCAGAACAGATACTTCAATGAAAAGCTTGGCAGCAGTGTTATTAATTTCTATAGCCATATCGTGTGGGTGGCGCTGGTGCCGAGCGGCATACTGAAGAAATGTCCCCTTTTTACTACAGTACTGACAAGTGGCCCAACAACGCGGGCAATCATTACGTTCCAGAATGAAACTTTCACTCTGCAGCGGAGTGTGCGCTAATATGAAACTTCCTGGCAGATTAAAATTGTGTACCGGAACCGGGACTCGAACCTGGGACCTTTGTCTTTCGCGGGCACGCGCACTACCAACTGTGCTATCCCGACACGACTCACGATGCCGCCTCACAACTTTACTTCCACCAGTACCTCGTCTCCTACTTTCCAAACTTCACAGAAGCTATCCTTCGAACCATGCAGGACTAGCACACCTGGAAGAAAGGATATGGTGGAGACATTGCTTAGCCCAGAATGAAACTTTCACTCTGCAGTGGAGTGTGCACTGGTTCGCAGGAGAGCTTCTGTGAAGTTTGGAAAGTAGGAGGCGAGGTACTGGTGGAAGTAAAGTTGTGAGGTGGCATCGTAAGTCGTGTCGGGATAGCACAGTCGGTAGTGCGCTTGCCCGTGAAAGGCAAAGGTCCCAGGTTTGAGTCCCGGTTCCGGCACACAATTTTAATCTGCCAGGAAGTTTTTTTTTTTTTTACGATCGCAAAGGTTTTAGGCAGTATATATATTTGCACCTGCTAAAGAAGCCTGTGTATCACTGCTTATATTAGACGGGAAACGTTACTTGTGGCTCTTAGCGCCATTTATCAGAACTATTCAAAGTGAGGTCGTTTCGTTTTATGACATTGCGTCTTTCAGCGGATCGATGGAAAAGAAAGTAAATAATGCAAACGAAAGTGCACTGTTATGCAAAGTAAACTACAAAATTCGTAACTGAAGGTTTCCATATAACACTTTGAATTTGGAATTTGGTAGTATTCGGCCATTTTGTGCCGAATCTCGAATCCGAAGTCCGTGTGCTAGATTTGGCTAATAATGGATTCAGCCGAACCACTCAGACACAACCCTAGTTTTAACTCTTTCTCCAGCTTTTCCAATGGGATACTTTTCCCATCTTCTCTAATATTCGCCTTTTGTATTTCAGCTGCACGTGTTACTTGGTGGATTGCTCTCCTTTATTTTATCAGTTTCTTTATTGTTAACACTTCTTGCTTCTTCATGTCTTAAATTTGATCTGGTGCTGAAGACCTAGATGTCGAGCGTCCGAAACTCCCTATCCATCCACCCACCCAGATAAAATTTATGGCAATTTATGGCAAAAATGTTGAATTAAGTGCTCCCATAGACACAAACTAAAACAACTGACTTGTTCTTTTTTGTATACCAGATCTCTTAGCCTTTTGCAGTGGAAAGAATGGGTTGAGAGTCTTGCATTTTTGTACATCTTTTGTTTTTGGTGGGATATGTATTTCCCAGAAATGTTTCCATACTGGAAATGTTAATGCAATTTTTAGTCATTTTTTTGTGTTGCTGTTGCAACTTGTCTTAACAGATTGTGTGTTGTCTGCAGCAAGTCTTTCCAAGTGTGTCATGTCAGCTTGGTCTAAGTAATAAAGCAATTTGATTACTGATGGGAATTTTCGACTGAGATTCTGATACAATCTTGAAAAGAGAGAGATTGGCTGACCATACTTAACTTAGTTCTATACTGCCGACAGTCACACAAAAACACGAAAATAGAAACGAATGCGAAGTTGATACAAGCCTCTGGAAATATTTTGCTTCATCATGTATGGGAGGAACGAAGAGGAAGGGAACAGGAGGGAAAGGTTATTCATGATCTAGGTCTTAAAGAGATGATGGGTGATCTGTGGAATTTGGAGATAATGTATGTCAAGTACTGAGCCAAGCCAATAGCAAACCAAAGAGGATATATATATATATATCTCCAAAGGGGATAGATCAAGCAGTAATGAACCGAATAAAGCTGAGTGGGGAAAGATTAAAAGAAACTAACAACCCTCCCCCACACACACACACAAACACAAAACAATGTAAGAGAGGAAAACAGGAAAGTGAGTGAGAAAGTGAATAAATGAGTAGAGGATGGAGGAGGGAGAGAGGTTAGTGTAGATTTACACCAGTAGGGTGGTGGGAGGAGAGGATATGTTGGGAGGGCATGTTCCTATCTTCGTAGCTCTGAGGGACTGGTGTAGGGTGGTAGTCCATGTAGCATGTGGGGTGTAACATGTGCTAGGGTCCCTGGAGTTATGTTTAGGGCATGCTTTGCCACAGGATATTGGGTGTCACCCAGGCAAACAGTCTGTGCCCGTTCATGTGTTCAGGCAATTTGTTGCTGGTTATACCAATATAAAAGGCAGTGCAGTGAACATGTCAGGTAGTAGATTACATATGTTGTTTCACATGTGGCCCTATCTTGAATTGGGTAGGTTTTTCTTGTGTTGGGGCTGGAGTATGTGGTTGTGGGAGGATGCATGGGGCAGGTTTTGCAGTGGGATCAGTTACATGGGTAGGAACCATTAGGTAGGGAAGCTGGTTTAGGGATGATGAAGACTTGACCAGGATGTTATGGAGGTTAGGAAGATGTTGGAAGGCTACACTGGGTGGTGTGGGAAGGATACTTTTGAGCACTGATCTCATTTCAAGGCATGACTTGAGAAATCATGGCCCTGATGGAGCAATTTGTTGAGGCATTCTAGGCTGGGATGGTATTGGGTGGCTAAGGGTGAACTATTACATGTGTTGGCATATATCTGATGTAGATAGCCTGTAACATTTCTTTAGGTAGAGTTCAGCCTAGCACCAGTTGATGTAAACTGAATAATCTCCCGTTGTTGAAGACCAAGTCTTGTTTTGCTGCATTGAATTCCTGTGCTGAAACAGTATTAAGAAGACAAGGACCGACTAAAGTCATGTCTCCCTCAGATTTCTTCATTAGTTGTAATATCCATAAAGTATGATTTTTATAATATATTCTTAAAGTATATTCACTGAATAAAACTCCACATTGAAGAAGCAACATTGTATTCAATATTTATTATAGTGATAAACTATACAGACTGACATCTAAATAGTTAATACATGCTTAACGCTTTTTAGCACAGGAACAAACAGTTAATCAGTCTTTTGTTTTCAGTATACTCTGTAGACTGTTATTCATTCAATAGATGGACTGGGACTTCTTTGACTGTGTTCAAATAGCTTCTTTGCCTACTTGCTGCTGCAGCCTCTGCCAGAATCTGAAACAGACTGACTCTGGTGGCAGCTTCTGTCCTGAATAGGCCCAATTATATTTAATAAATTAAGATATCAAAGGTTTGGGTATCTCAAGGTGATGGAAAAAAAATAGGAATTTGGTTTGTGTCACTACAAGGGGGTGCTTCTGGGTGGTCTGGGCTTAGGAACATGGTTGCTGGAAGGAGAGGAATGGACTGCTCGGGGGATCTGCTTGTGGTCAAGGTCTTCAGGGTAGTTGTGGGAGAGGAAAGCATTGGACAGGTTGTTGTAGATGGTGAGGGATCCTTCATTGGAGCAAGTACACTTCCCACAGATGCCTAGACTGTAGGGAAGGGATCGTTCGACATGTAAGGGATGGCAGCTATCAGAGTGGAGGTAATGTTGTTCATTTGTAGGTTTAATATGGACTGAGGTGTTGATGTGGGACTCAGCAAGGTGAAGGTCAACATCAAGGAAGGTGGCTTGAGTTGTAGAGAAGGAATTAAGTTTTTGAAGGAAGTTCAGCAGAGTTTCTTAACCATGAGTCCAGAGCACAAAGATGTCATATGAAACTATACCAAGCCAGGGGAAAGCCTCTTCCATGTGACCCATGAAGAGGTTGGCATAGGAATGGGCCATCCTGATTCCCATAGGGGTTTGACTTCCTTTATAGCCTAAACGCTAACCAAATTCAAAATTTGAAGTTTCTGGGTCTGCTAGAAGTACTTTAGTATTTTATAAATTACAGGGTATAAATAAAGTAGTATAAATTTTGGGAATAATGCAAATTACAGTAGGCAGTCAACAATATTGAAAATTCAGGCTTCCAGCTTTATCGACATCAAAGGTATGGGGGAAAGCGGCATCCAAAGTGCTGTGAATTGCTTCAAGGAAAGAATGGTATGGCTGTGCGCTCAACTTTGGTAACAGTATTTTTGTGCCACCAGATACTGTTATTCAAGATGATGATGGTTGATGAAAGCAAAATGCAACATAGATCTCTTTGTAATTGATTGAAGTAGTCTCAGATTCTAAAAACAAGAGTCCTACAGTGGGCAGTGGGAGCTCTAGCATGTGTCACATGCATGGTCCAGATTATAAAATGGGTGAGCCCAACTTCGAGTTTTCGTTGATAAATATTAAGGACATAGTGTAGTTCAACATATTAAGTTATTGACCTTAGACAATTATCATAATACATTCATATTCATATTAATACATAAATGCCATATTGTTTTTGCAATTCAGATTAAATTTATGTCTCTGTACTAAGTATTTATAGTTACTGTGTATTGATTTTGTCATTTATGTACCTGCATCTACGAGATATTTCATAGCAAAATATCTTCAGTGAACTGAACTATCTGCCTTCTTTTTCTTCTGGTTCATCAAGTCCCTTGAAAATTCTATCTCGTTGCCTTTGTCTAACTTGAAATACCTCATATCACATTATTTTTTCTCTAGAATCAGTTCATTTTACAGTTGCTGCAACAAGTAAAGTTTTCATACAGCTATGGGTAACATTTCTGGCCTGGCCATAAATATAAGGATCTCTAATTCTAGCTCAGCCTCCCCTGTATCTGCAGGGTGTGTTGTATTTATATGTTTGGCAGCTATTGGAGCTGCGCAGGTCGCTCCAATGGGTCCCGCGTCTCCCTACTTTGTAATGCTGCACTGTGCGCCTTGAAAGGCCAGTGTGGCAGTAGTGGTGACATGATAATAGGCTTGGTTTTTAATGACATAGTGAACAGTGAAATATATTTGTAGAACATATTTAATTAACTTAGTGAAAGAGATCTCTGGTTTGTGTTTTTTCAATGGGATTCAGCTAGGGCTCATACTGCCATGCAATTCGCGAAGTATTCCATGACAGCATCATTAGCAACAGTATCTGGCCTGTACGAAATTCTGATTTAAAAACGTGCGATTTCTATTTCTGGGGAGCATTAGAGGATAAAGTGTACACAACAAATACACATGCATTACCAGAAGTCCAGGATAACATCCACAAGTCAGTTAATTCATTTCTCAAAGAGAATTAAATTGTTTCATAAACTATTTGTAGAGTACATGCCAAAAAAGTGTGGAAAACAATAGCAGAGTGTTCCAGAATCTGTTGTTGTAAATGATGGTGAAATCGTCAACCACTCTTTGCAAATCAATTGACTTCGTAACATTCCTTTCTATTGCAAAAATAGACAAATAACTTATGCGTTCATCAGACATTGAATTCCTTAAATACCTTTGAAATCAGTTGATGGTACAGGATCGCGACTGTCTTTTTTTCGAATTCTATCAAGAGAAAAGGAA
The DNA here is from genome assembly GCA_026315105.1 of Locusta migratoria. Classification (NCBI taxonomy): domain Eukaryota; kingdom Metazoa; phylum Arthropoda; class Insecta; order Orthoptera; family Acrididae; genus Locusta; species Locusta migratoria. Next base: position 307,644,723 of record CM048746.1, read on the forward strand.
TCTGTGGGAGTACATAAATGAAACCTGAGTCTGATGTGCACGCATTTGTTTGAAATGGTGCCTTGTTGCTTCTAGTAACTTGATTGCAACAATAATAGCACAGAAAATTGGACAGTGACTTGCACTTTTGTAACAAACATGGGAACAGGCATCACTGAAGAAAGTTGAACTTTGCAATAAATCCTGATGCTTCTGCAGCTCATTCTGAATTTTCTGCCTCAATGTTTACTACAGTTAAAATGATAGCTTTAATTGTCTTCTTCACAGCCATACATAAAGCATAGTGGCACGCCCATCTAGTGTCACTTAACTTTTTTTAATTCCACTTTTCGAATTTTCATTTTTTATTTTTATTTTATTTGTGTGTGTGTGTGTGTGTGTGTGTGTGTGTGTGTGTGTGTGTGGGTGGGTCAAATATTTGAAGCAGTGCCGATCCACTCATAAAAACATAAGTAAAAAAAAATGTTCAAACGTTTGTAAAGCTTATGGGACTTAACTGCGGGGTCATCAGTCCTTAAACTTACAAATTACTTATGGATTGACTTATACTAAAGACAACACAAACATCCATGCTCGAGGGAGGATACGAACCACCGACGCACGAGTCCACGCGATCTACAATGTGGAGCTCCAGTCTGCTCGGCTACTCCCGTGCGGCATGAGTGTCCCTGCATGTCATAAAAACAACTGTAGCTAACTTGATACCTCTACATGTTTTTACTATGACGAGATTTAAGTAATGAGCTATACAGTGTGTGTAGTTGGCTTGTGGGACTACCCTGCTTAAAAGAGCTTGAACACCTGCACAAGAAACACTCATCGCAGCCCCATCATACGGCTGTGCTACACAGTAATTAGATTAACTCCATAGCTTGCAAGTTTCTTTTTAATGCAGACTAACAAAGAAGCAGCATGTGGAATTATTGCCATAGCTTGCTAGTTTCTTTTTAATGCAGACTAACAAAGAAGAAGTATGTGGTATTATTATTATTTTGCAGGTTCATATCTTAAAAACCTTTTGTTTATGTCGCCATCTAAATAGTACCGAATGGCAATTGATAGTTGCTCTGTTTTTTTAACCATATTTGGCCTCGTCAACCATCAGAACAAAATATGGGGCTTCTTCCACTGCATTTGTAACATGTTCTTGCATGATATTGCTCATGGTGCTAAGAATTTCATTTTGTGTACCTTGCTGTCTGTATTTTTCCCTTTTAGATCCAATGTTCTTCCTAACACTAGGATCTTTTTTCCCCCTATAAGTTCCATTAACTCTAAATAGTTCCTTTATTTGCATTTTTTCTCATTCATTATGAACTCTTTGAGCTATTCCTTAAAGAGCTGTATACCTAAGTACATCGTCAATCGTTTCTATGTATCATCTGCTTTCTTGAACTTCCAGAGCATATGTTTTGGCTAGCAGAGCAGAAACTGATGCATCCTCTCCAAACTTACTTTTCAAATTTTTGAATTACTCTCAAGCCACTACAGCACTCCTGTGTGTGAAACTGTCCTCAAACTGCTTAAAGCCAGTATAAAACTCTATTGATCTCTTCCAATTAGTGAATCCCTCAAATACAAAACTAAGAAGTTTGCATTTTATGCCTTCATTTTGAGGATGGAAAAATCTACAGACAAAATGCAACTTCATTTAAGATACTATATTCCAGCCATATACAGATATGGACCGAAATTTCTTTCTCTGTCTCCAAACAAGCGAAAACGAAAACACTTTAATAGAGGCTGTATTGGTCCACGAGTAGCTTTCATAGATTTCTCATACACTAAAGCAGGGGAATTAGCACTGCTGCTGCCGCCGTGCCTGCTGCTGCTGCTGCTAGGAATAGAACATAAATCTTTTTCATTTGCACTGAGGTTTTCATACTTCCATTTCACCATCACCGAACACAATTTCTTCTAATTCACTCTCTGTATTGTGAATTACTGCACTTATACATGGAGACGTTGTAATTTCCACATTTGGTTAAATACTTGAATCAACGATAATTCCGTGTTAACTTCGTCGTCATAAGATCTGCTTCAAATGTATTTGTTTTATTTAACTGCTTCATTGTAGAACAAATTAATAGAGTAGGTTATCATATCTGTGTACAACTGTACACTAGTTACTTAATTTTATAATATAACGTTTGACTTTGATTCTAAAATTAGTGTGACTTATATGGGTGGGCCCTGGCCCACCCATGGTACTGCCCCTGACTGTGGGGTCAGATGAATCCTCCAGCATTTCTTAGTGCACTTCATAAAATTTCAATAACAGTGTAAAAATTCAGTAAACTACCATATACTCATTTCAGAATCAGAAGATATAAAAAAAGTCAAGGCTATTAAAAACTGAATTTACTATTGTTGAAATAATTATTGAAAGGTGCCTTTTCCCCCTGTAAGTTTACTAGTGTTAAAGGTTTTTCCTATCGATTTTATTTTTATAGTTTACTGATAATTTATTTTTTGTTTAATTGGGTTTTATGATGGACATGGATGTTATCTCTGCACTGAAGATTGTAATAATTGGGCCTGGAAAATAAAGATGAACTGCCATTATAAAATAATATTATAATGAAACTTCCTGGCAGATTAAAATTGTGTGCCGGAACAGGGACTTGAAGATGGGACCTTTGCCTTTCGCGGGCAAGCATTCTACCACTGAGTTATCCCAACACGACTCACGACTCTGCCCCACAACTTCAATTCTGGCAGTACCTCGCCTCTTACTTTCCAAACTTCACAGAAGTTCTCCTGCGTAACTTGCAAGACTAGCACTCGTGGAAGAAAGGATATGGTGGAGACATGGCTTAGCCACAGCCTAAAGGATGTTTCCAGAATGAAACTTTGAGTCCAGGTTCCGCCACACCCAATTTTAATCTGCCTGGAAGTTTCATATCAGCGCACACTCTGCTGCAGAGTGAAAGTTTCATTCTGGAATATTATAATGATCTGTGAGATTACATGTAGATGGAATGACTGGACAGTATTTACCCTTAGAAAGTGAAGTTCTCATTACTTTCTTAGGCACATATATAAATAGAAACAACTTTCTAGCTTTCAGCTATTAGTTCCTTCCTTGGGGAGAGGACAAAGGGACATGGCAAGAGATTTGGGGAAAGTAGGGGCAGGTCACAAAGGCTACAGGGTGAGGGTGACAAATTTGTTGAGCAGTGTATAAAAAAAGTATATTGCTCATATCCTGGATGGAGTCTCGAGTTCTAAATGCCCTTTCCAAAATTTCTCAGTAATGTGCTTCTTTTTTCCATGAGGAAGGAAATAATAGTTCATAAAGCTACAAAGTTTTTCTATTTCTGCCTGTTGTCAATAATGGGAATATTGTTTCTTGAATGTAAACTACTGGTTATTGTTTTTGTTAGTTTGTAATTTTGCAATTTGATTGAGAAAGGTTTCCTAATGAAGTGATAACATTTTTATACTTATGCAGTAGGTTACAATGTGTTTCTAAATTTCAGGTGCAGTTATTGAATGAAGCAATCTAAAAGTGACTAATCATGAGTAATAAAGTGTAAGTAAAGTTGCAAGAAGCTGAATGTTTTGTAGATTTGTCTTGAATTGCAAATGTAGAAAAAAATGGGTAGTGCACAGTTTCAGTTCAAGAAGCTTTACTGCACTTTATTATCTGGTAGCTTGTATTTTACAGAGAAAATATTGACAGGAGAATGCCAGCAGGGATACATAATAGTCATTGCTGGAAATAAAACCAAGTATTCCCAGATACATTATGTTAATAAAGGATAAATAAATGATTTTAATTGAATGGTGTTGTATTGAACATATATCAGAAGTAATCAGAATAACTTTGAAACTGTACCAGTTAGTAAAAGAGAAAAACAATAGACGTTGGATGAAAATAGTCATATTGGTTTAGCTGGACAAGCACTTTATCACACAATCTTCTATTATTTTGTTAAAACACAATCACAAGGCATATGACAGTGTAGTAATTGGTTTCAACTAACTAAATTGGTCATCAGTCTAGAAACACACAAGCTTACCTGTGTTGATGATGCAGTCGGACTGTTGTCACCATTTGCAGTATGTTATAAATATGACCACTGAATGATTGAAATTAGTTACTACATTGCGAAATACTTTCCAGATTGTTTTGTAAGAAAATAATAGAGATAACCAATCATATAGGGTACAATGACAATGACATTTCATCAAAGTTGATATATACTCACTAGAACAGGAAAAGTAACTTTAAACTGTTAATATTTTATCACACATTTGATTTTCTTAATATATAAGATGTAGTGACAATTTTGTTGTTACTGGTTTTTATTCAACTTTCACTTGTATAAGGGTGTTGTTGTAAGTAGCCTACAGAGTAGAGTATTTAGTTTTTTCTGTGATTGAAAGCCTTTAAAATGTTTTCCACTTGCTGTGCTTATTTATAGTTTCACTTATGACAAAAGTCCTGCCTGACTGCATTTGATTTCTTGTGTAATGGTTTACATCCCAGTGAAGATGTTGTTGGTATCATTGTTAAAGGTCTCTGATTCCAACCTCATACTGAATTGCAGTGAGAAATAGCTTGATAGTGTTGCATATAGTCATCCTGGAAACATTTTTCTATTTTAGGAGCTGATGAAAAATTTAATGTTGGTTAATTGGTAAAGTTCTTGCACATAATTTTTATGATAAGACTAAAATAGGGAAAACAAGTATTTTGTGGATTTATCACTCAAAAATTACATATAAACATTTGGAATATCTTTGGATTTTTTTGTTCACATCAAACAGTATTGAACACACAGGTTGGTTGCTGCCATGTTGGAGGTTTATGGCATGGGACAACTGGGAAATCTGGCAAAAAGTATGGGAATTTTTTTATTAAAAAAATTAAAAAATAATAAAACTGAAAATATTAAATAAAGAAAGTGATAATTTTTAGAATTCCAGGATTGTTTCGTTGTTTAAGCTTGCATTAAAATTTTTGTGATTTTGTGTGGTAAGAATTGATAGCCCAGCAAAGAATTTTACTTTAAACCTCTACCGTTGAATTATACTGCAGCAATAAAAAGTAAACAAAAGCTTAAGTTGTAAAGAAAGTGTGTTATTTACACCACCACCACCACCACCACCACCACCAACAACAACAACAACAACAAGACAAGTGTATGCCGACAGTAAACTACTTTCAGTGTTTCATATATCACAACTATTTTTCTAACAGGTAAATGTGAATGGTGGCTTGATAAGTATTACTTCAAAAATCTGTTAATTGTGAGAATATGCAATTAATTTCTTAAATCATGGAGAATTTGAATTTCATTCTGAATGTGAAACTTGAGGACCAGTCACGTGCGAAAATTTTGGATCCAAAAGACAAACCACATATACCATTTTTAAAAACTTCAAAGTTAGTTTTCATGTATGAATAGTTTCATAGATTACATATTATTGCAATAATGATAGTAAAAAGTATTATCACTCTTCAGAAAAGTGTGAGGTTTGTAAGCAATTTCGCAAGTAATTTGATTTTCTATGGAAAGTAAAAGTGTTGCAGTCTGAGTAATACCAATATTTATATTTCAATAATATGAGTCTATGCAGTATAAAAGTTGTTGCACACCCAAGATCTTTCTAAAATGCTTTGTTTTTTTACTGGGTTTTGTTTCTTAAAATGCTAGAAGGTTCTTTGTCAGAGTGCAACCTTTACCTTTTGATGGATTGGTAATTTGCACAGCTTTGAGGTAAAGCAGTCGTTTGAACACCACAGTGCTTTACTAGGCATGGTCCTGTTTGGAGGTGGTATGCCGTTGCCTTCCTCCGACCTTCAAACTGACTTAACCAGCCAGTTACAGGGGGACCTACAGTTTAACGTGGGTTCCTAACCACGGTGCTGCTCGATATTTTTCACATTAGCATCACTGCCAGAGTTGATCGAACATGGGAAAATATATTTTCAAACAGGTTATTATGTATTTTATCTGAGATAGGAGTGGTGGGCAGTGTACTTCTAACTGAAAAAGGCCTATTGTCACTGCTCTCTTCCTTTATGTGTTCACATACAAACCCTGACATGGGGAGTATTATGAGCAACCAGACCTGTTATAAATTTTGACTTTTCATTGTGACACAGTTACCATGTCACACATTCCTGAATTAGTTTTAGATATTTACATCTCATCACTGCATACAGGTTGATGTGGTTACTGGAGAAATGTATAGTTTTAGGGTATTTATCACATTGTGCATCAGTCAGTAACTGAAGAAACTGATGACATTGACAGGGAGTTAACGATCTTTATTACTTACTAGCTGCAAAATCAGCATTGCCCAGGTATTTATTTACTCTACACTCTCCCATCTATCTGATCGTTTCCACCTTTCCCCCTCTCGGCAAAGTTTTCTGCCAGGTACCCTCTGCCATTTACCATACAAACATTTATGAATCCAGTGATATTCCTCTTGGTTTAAAGGTCATGGGTGCAAAAATTCATAAAGATTCGAGCAAAACTATGAATTTTGTAAAATTCCCTAAGTTAAGTACCCTCCACCGTGCACCAAATGAAATTTTATACACACAGTGACATTCCTCTTGTGTTTTAAGGTAGTGTGTGCAAAATTTCATCAATATCGGAACAAAACGATAGATTTCTATGATTAGAAATGTAGGGTCACATTGAAAAACGCAGTTTGTTGTTCTCTTATATTCCAGTTTTATATCATACAACCCTTGAGAACAATAAAAACAACAATAAAAGGGTCTGTGAAATCCGTCATGCTGTTCTCAAGTTATGGCGTATTTAGGGATCCATTTTTATGTTGCAAAGTAGCCTCCCCCATGCACCGTATGAAACTTAAGGTAGACAGTATATAATAATGGAAAGTCCAGGTTGGAATTAATAATATAGTGAGGACAGTTTACAACTCGCCGCAAAGACGTGGCGAAGAGCTGCGACAGGCACATACGAAAGACACACACACACACAGAACACTCACGCAATCACACAGGCACACAACATAGTCATACAACCATCACCTCCAACTGCCGCACTTCGAATCACGCTCTGCAGTGAATCAGCGACGGGAGGGGCGGGGAGGTGAGAGGGGATAGGAAGGTTACGTCACAGTGGTGGGGATAGGTTAGATGGGAATAACGAGATGTAGCTTAGGAATGAAGTGGGGAGGCGGGCGAGGGGAGAAAATAAAATAAAATAAAGTAAACATATATAGATAATGCATGCACACTGCAAGTACACAAGACCGCATACACACACACGCACGCACGATCGCACATTCACACACCACTCAAAATAGGCGAAGTTTGGGATAGAGAGGTAACCATCCACAAAAGAGCGCTCCCCTTGTCACCCAGTACTACCCTGGTCTCGAACAACTAAATTCCATCCTTCGCCAAGGTTCTGATTTTCTATCCTCGTGCCCAGAAATGAGAGACATCCTGCCCAAGATCCTTCCCACCCCTCCTAAAGTGGTGTTCCGTCGCCCTCCCAACCTTCACAACATCCTAGTTCATCCTTATGCCACCCCGAAACCAAGCTCACTGCCACAGGGATCATATCCTTGTGGAAGACCCCGCTGCAAGACCTGTCCAATCCACCCACCCAGCACTTCCTTGTGGAAGACCCCGCTGCAAGACCTGTCCAATCCACCCACCCAGCACTTCCTATTCCAGTCCTGTCACAGGCTTATCCTACCCTATCAGAGGCTGGGCCACTTGTGAAAGCAGCCACGTAATTTACCAACTGTGCTGCAAGCACTGTACACCTTTTGTATATTGGCATGACCACCAACGAGCTGTCCATTAGGATGAATGGCCACCACCAAACTGTGGCCAAAAACAAGGTGGACCACCCTGTGGCACAGCATGCAGCAGAGCACATGCTTGATTTCAATGGCTGCTTCACAACCGGGGACATCTGGATCCTCCCATCCACCACCAGCTTTTCTGAACTGCACAGATGGGAGTTATCCCTACAATACATTTTCCGATCCGGAAATCAACCAGGCCTCAATCTACGATAACTTCCTTTTTTCCCCCATACCTTACATTTCCTACCTCTCTATCCCAAACTTTGCCTATTTTGAGTGGTGTGTGAATGTGCGATCGTGTGTGTGTGTGTGTGTGTGTGTGTGTGTGTGTGTGTGTGTGTGTGTGTGTGCACGTGCGCGCGCGCGGTCTTGTATACTTGCAGTGTGCATGCATTATCTATATATATTTATTTTATTTTCTCCCCTCGCCCGCCTCCCCACTTCATTCCTAAGCTGCATCTCGTTATTCCCATCTAACCTATCCCCACCACTGTGACGTAACCTTCTTATCCCCTTTCCCCTCCCCTCCCCTCCCCTCCCCGCCAATTCGCTACAGAGCATGATTCGAAGTGCGGCAGTCGGAGGTGATGGTTGTATGACTGTGTTGTGTGCCTGCGTGATTGCGTGAGTGTTCTATTTTCTGAAGAAGGCCATGGCCGATAGCTGAATGTGTTGTATGTGTGTGTCTTTTGTATGTGCCTATCACAGCTCTTCGCCACGTCTTTGCGGTGAGTTGTAAACTGTCCTCACTATATTATTAAGGTAGACAGTGACGTTCCTCTTGTTTTGTAGGTCAGTCGTGGGAAATTTTGTGGAAATCGCAATGAAACTGTAGATTTCGTGAGTGTGTAGGAGACGTAAGCTCCACCATGCACCTATCACAAAATACTTTATTAGCTGACATTTTCTACCTATGTTTAGTCAGTGAGTGAGTGAGTGAGTGACTTTTTGCTTTATATGGATAGAGATTAAGAAAACAGGTTGCTTAATTTTGGATGCAAGAGAATTAAGGAGACTTGCAGACAAAAATAAATAGTAACATGCAAATCTCTAATTTAACTTTGATACAAGTTCATGCTGATGAGACAGTTTTACAGCATCTACAGCAAAACCGCTGTGAGCGATAGACTTATTTTTGTTTCATAATTTTGTGAGTGGGGGGGGGGGGCGGAGGGTGTTCAGTTACAAAACTCTTGATAAACATCTGAAATTACATGCAAACTTTGTTGCAGGTCCCTAACTACTCCCATTCGCCAATAATTGAATCATAAATCTGGGTATTCTCACGAGGTGGCCTCTCATTATTTATGGCGTCATATCTCCTGAGATATGTGTTGTGCTCTTTTGTTCTTGGGTCAGGAACCTTCGTGGGCATACGTTGAACAGTTCACCAAAGTTTCATTGTAATTGAATGAATGGTTTATGAAAACATAGTGGACGTACAGACAAACATTTATTTATATATAGATTAATTGTGAATCAGTCAATGGTCGTGGTATTTTTAACGACAAGACCTGGTTTAGCATATTAATGGGCCATCTTCAAATTCAATGTGGCTTTGGCATCAATCCCACACAGCAGATGGATAGGTTGTCCTGATGGTAACTGCTAACACATGCCAGGAGGTTATCATCAGGATGACGTATCCATCTGCTTTGAGAGGTTCTAGCCAAAGTCAGAATGGATATGAAGATGGTCCATTAATAGGCTGAAACTGGTCTCATATATTAATAATATTATCATTGATTGATTAAATCTAATATATAAAGCAGAGTGTCCGTATGTTTGTACGTGTTGAATAGAAATCTACAGTTTTGTTCCAATCTTTATGAAATTTTGTACACATAAGCTTCAATCCATGAAGATGGTCGCCGTAAGTGTAAGAATCAAGTACAATACATAGTTCACGTGATATGACGTCATAAACAATGATATGCGCGAAAAACTGCTGCATTTAGCGACAATGCTGCTCATTTTCTCCTAAACCACTGGACCGATTTAAACCAAAATTGGTAGACATATTCCTTACGTGAGATAACAATTGCTGTAGGAGTACAAACCATATACAGTTCATGGTTAAGGAGATGTAATGTCATAAACAATAGGAATCGCAAAAACTGTCACATAATGCGGCAATACTTTATAAATGCACTATATGAGAATGAGAGTACTTAGCAACTTGCAACAAACTTTAAACATAATTTCAAACCTTTATTAAACATTATCTCGCTGACAGCCATAGCAAAATGATGAAAGGAAAAAAGTTTCTCGCTTACTACTTTTCCGCTGTTTATGGAGTAAAACTACGGCATTCGGTACGATGTTACAATTTACAATACAAATTGTAGCCGCAGGAAATTTTACAGACAGAATACACACATATGATTGAATGAACCTTCTAAATTGTATCACAGTATGACACACAGTTCATGAGGTATGAGTACATAAACAGTAACGTTTCGCTGTTCATGGATTAAAACTGTATGACATTACAATTAATAATTTCTACCCTTCAAATTGTAGGGGGAAAAAAGTTCAAATGTGTGCGAGGTCTTATGCGACTAAACTGCGTGGTTATAAGTCGCTAGACGTATACACTAATTACTTGACTAACTTAAACTAACTTACGCTAAGGATAACAGAAACACCCGTGCCCGAGGAAGAATTCGAACCCCCGATCGTAGCGGCTGTGCAGACTAAGATTGTCGCGCCGCAGGCTGCTCGGCCACTGCGGCCGGTAAATTGTAGGAGCAGGAAATTTTACAGATAGTATACACATATATACATGAGTATTTTCTAAATTGTATCATAGTACAGCACGTAGTTCTTGAGATATGAGCACATAAACAGTAACGTTCATGGAAAACTGCCCCATCACACACACAGTTTTAATCTGTTACTTCTTTACTACTAATTGTATTCCCAATAGATTTTACAGATATACAAATGAATATATAGTTTCGTAAGCTTTCCCGGCGTAATAGTTCTTCATAGTTTCTTCGGGTTTGCTGCCGGATTTTGAAGTCGAACTGACCCAATATTTCGGCAGAACACCTGTCCGCCATCCTCAGGGGAACTGCTGCTGCTGGACTCGCCAACTCAGTTGTCAGCGAGTCCAGCAGCAGCAGTTCCCCTGAGGATGGCAGACAGGTGTTCCGCCAAAATATTGGGTCAGTTTGACTTCAAAATCCGGCAGCAAACCCGAAGAAACTATGAAAAAATGAATATATACCTGAAAAATGACAGGTATAAATAAATAAATATCCGGGCAACGCCGTGTTTTCTGCTGTTATAATTAAAAACTAAAAAATGTCAAGACTGCAGTTAATTTCTCTTTTTTTTTTTTTCTTCGGGTGCTACAATTACTGTTCACATAAAGGAATGGTAGTTTGTTTATGTGAGGTTACAGTTGGGAGTAACTTGCTGCACGTAAAACATATTGATTGTAATAATCAAGGCATAGATGCGTGTGTAAATGTGCCAAAGGAGGATATATAATATTAACCCAAATGTCACCATTTCAAGTTTGTACAGAAGTACTCAGATTTGTTTGCATCTGATTGACACCTTGATGATTCTGGGTCTCTCTGAAGTACTGCAAAAAAAAAAAAAAAAAAAAGAATGTTACTTCCTGATAGATTAAAATTGTGTGCCAGACTGGGATTTGAACCCAGGACCTTGGCCTTTTGTGGGCAGGTGCTTTACCATCTGTGCTAACCAGGCACACCTCCTCACGGCTTCTGTGTTTGAAACTTAGGTGGTGAAGTTTTGGTGGAACGAAAGCATTAAGGTAAGTCTGTGTGCCGTGCCCGAGTTGGTAGAACACTTGCCCATGAAAGGTGAATGTCGTGGGTTTGAATCCCAGTCAACACACAGTTCTATTCTGTCAGCAAGTTTCATATCAGTGCACACTGTGTTGAATTGTGAAATTTTGATTCTGGATTAAGAATGCACGCAGAACCCAGTATGTGCAGAGCAACTGACTATTTGAGGTCTTACACACACACACACACACACAGTGTCCACATCTTATTCCTGCACAGCTGCATTTTTTCCATGACTAAATACCGATCTGTCCATGTTGATAGTAATCTGCAAATATATATGTCACTATCTCATAATGCATTATCAAATGTATTCTTTTGTTAACTATTAATTTCTATTACTTTAATGGCAGTTGTTTTGAAAGACTCTTTAATAATGTTAAGCATGCAAGTATGGGTCTTTGCATGGGGGTTACTGGGAAAGACAAGAGAGAGATGATATACTTAAGTAGTAGTGTAAGTGAAAGATGATAGTAGAAATAGTGCATGAAGTGATCATGTAGCTTGAAAATGATTCAATTTGAAGTTATAACCAATATCAGTTATTCTTTCTCATTTTCATTCATATTCTTTTCCTACAGCATTAAATTGTGTAATGTGACACTTACTATTTCAGAGTAAATCATAGTACAGAAACTGGAGTGTGTTTTCGGTCTGCTTATTATGATGTATAAATTATTTTTCAAAACAGATAGATTGGATGGCCAGTACTTACCTTCATGCTGTACCGCCGAAGTCAGAGATGATCTCAGACTTCCGCAATTCTGAAACACCATCCTCATGACCTAGGTCGTGAATTACCTTCCCCTTCCTTTTCCATTCCTTTTTTCTTCCCCTCTCTTACCTGAAAAAGGAACACAGTTCCGAAAGTTTGTTTTATTTTTGTTCTTTTTTTCTTTCTGCGTGTAAGTACTGGCCAGCCACTTTATCTCTTTTGAAAAATAATTTATCGTCTCTGTGGAAAATTTCCATCATTAATTGATTCTTATGATGTATATAATTATTTACTCTCTTTTTTGTTTGTTTGTTTCAGAAATGACAGCTTGCCCATGACACGAATTTCTACCAGAAAATCAATTGAAATTGAACCCAATAATAAACATTCTGATTCAGACACAAATATAAAAGTTGTAACTGAAAGGCATGATAGAAGAAAACAAACTTTGAAAACTATTTTGAGAGATGAGGCTCCAGTATTCTTGTCTCATGAAGAGGTAGTAGTTTCAGACAACCTAAAAAAAGGACGAAAAGCAAGCAGAACCCGCCAAAAAAGTGATTTAAGTAGACCACCACTTAGAGGTGGACTTACAGAAACAAAGACCAGGTGCATACAAGTTACAGAGGAAGTTGGGAAAGCTCTGAGAACTAGTGGATGGCAGAATCGTAAAGAGGAAGCTGGTTCAGTATCTTTTAGAAACCGGCAACCTGCAAATTTTGAACCAGACATGAATGTCAATAGTGCTGTGTCAAGAAAACGTGCAAGCATGAACATGCAACCACATAAAGAAAGCACTCCAACCACACTTAATAAAGTGAGAGAGAACCGTAAAGCTAGCAGGTGCTGTGCTGAATGTAAAGCTGTGGTGTATGATCGCGAGAAACTTCGTTTGCGAGGTGCACTTGGTGTAAAAATTTGTGATGGTTGTTGGTCAAAAAAGAAACCAAAAGAACCAAAAGAGGTGCATGTAGCTGCAGAACCTGTACTACCTAGAGCACCTTCACCAACAGTTAAGAAGTGTCTGGTGAAGCTTTTTGATGTGTCAAGATACCCAGCTGGCCATCCTTTTGGCAAAGGTTTTCTCTCACAGAGAACCCTCAAACGTAGATTTAATGAACCTCAAGATGTAGATGATGCAGCAAGTGAAATGATTGTGCAGCCAAAGAGAGCACGTAAAAGTGGCAACTCAACATTGTCAGCAGACACTGTCAATTCAACCAATGAAGACCAACAGAAAGATAGTGAAGGCATTTTTCTTGTAAATAGTGTAGATGCAAGTGAAACTGGTTCAAAAGAAAGCACTCGAGCTGCTGCTAATTCTAGAAGTGTCTCGTGTGTAACTGCTGATGTTATTACAAGTAACAAAAATGAGAAGACCAGTAGGAGGAAAAGTGAGCAGTTTACTGCAGAAAACACTGGGCAGGAGATACTACAAGAGAAGGAGTTACTTTCACAATTAAAAGTGAATTCTCCAGGTTCTCCAGAAAGAAAACTTTCTAAAAGAAGTAACATAAATACTGAAACCAAAACAACAAAAACAAGAACTTCTATAAGAAATAGCAGCAATAATGAATCAGTACCAGAAAAAAGAACTTTACGGAAAAGTAGCTTGAATGCTGAGAACCCACCAGAAAAGGGAATGTCACAAAAAGGCAGGGAGAAACTTGAATCTCCATTGGGAAAGAATGTTGAATCTCCAACAGATAAGAAACCAGAGAGAAGTAGCACGAATGCTGAATTTTCGTCTGAGAGGAAGTCGCGAAGAAGCAGCATGAATGCTGAAATTGCTTCAGAGAAGAAAATGCCACAAAGAGGTAGAGTGAATGTAGAGACAACATCAGAAAAGATGGTGTCACAAAGAAGCAGTGTAAATGGCGAAATTTCTGGAGGGAAGAAAACATTACGAAGTAGCACAAGTACTGAAGCTACATCTGCTAGAATTTCAAGAAGAAAGTCTGTCAATACTGAAAGTACTTCTGAAATAAGGATCTTGAGAAGAAATAGTTCCAGCAATGAAACAACAGCAGCAGCAACGACAACAACAAGACAAAGTAGCATTTCCAATAACATGAGTAAATCTGCACTTTCTGCCCAAATTCAGAGTAAAAATAAAAATCTACCTACTATATTAAGAAAGGGCCAAAACCAAGTAATTTCTTCAGGAAAATCAAAAACTGCTGCCACCAAATTAGAAACTAAAAGTAATAGAAACCCATCAAAAAGTCGACTTACACAAATCAAATCTGTGAAACTGAGAAAAGTGTTACCAGAAGCAGCCATTGCTAAGAATAGTCATATTATTATTAAGAAGAAACAACTCATGCTTCAACAGAATAAACTGAAATCTGCTATACCTGTTACTTCTCGTAAAGGTAGTGTACTGCCAAAGTATAGTAAACAAGCTGAAAAGCCTCTTACAAAAAGAATACCTGTATTAAAAAGAAAAACTGATACTTTGAAAAATAGGATTAGTTTATCTCGTGAGAGCAGGAATAAGAAATCTGTTTTTGGCCAATTGCATTCAAAGACAACTACTGTACAACGTGTTAAGAAACCTGATATTAATATATTGAACTCATCAGCAGAAAAAATGGCTGCATCTAGGAAGAGGAAAATTGATCTGTCTGACAAGTCACCAAATGTAAAGAAGCGTAAAATAGAAAGTGTACCTGCAAGAAGAAAAGAAAGACTTGTAGAAAAAGAACTTGAAAGAGCCAAAGATTTGACTTACAAATGTGACATGTGCAACAAGAGATTCAGCAGCCTTGCAGAAGAAAGGTTGCATGAACTTTCACATAGTGGAAGGCAGCCTATTCTTGTTTTACATAAATGTGATAGTCCTCAAGGTGTGCTTTCATTGATAAGGGAAGATGACTTTTCTTCTTTAAATATTTTTAGCAGTGATACTGAAATACAGAAAGATGTAGCTCATGAGGTGAACATGAGATGTGATAGCAGTAGTAATGAAGTGAATACAGAAGCTAATATGGGAACAGTAGAGAGAAAAGATGATGATAGTGATACTATACAGCTTGTAAATCTTGAAAATACTGATGAGCTGAAAAAGTTGAGTGCAAATAAGTCTTTTGAAATAGTGGAAACAGATGGAGTGTGTGATATTGACCAAGAGAACAGTGCCCCATTTGACAATTGTAATCCTGATTCTGTGTTAGAAACACAAGAAGTTGAATACAGTGAACCGAGGATACATAGTGATTCTGATATATGCCTAGTTGCTGAGGTGGATAAGAATAAAACAGACACTATTCTTGAGGACACAAGTGTGTCCAAAGCAGTGGCTGATACATCCAAACCAACTTCTGCTGTCTGTTCCTCAGAAATAGCTAAAAAGCCTAAAAGTTCCGATGAAATTGCTGTGCTTTTGGAAGAAATTTTTGGTGAGAGTTCAGAGGAGGATCTAATATCAGTTACAGGAATTCGAAATTTGAGACAAACAGCAGATGCTCTGAATACAGGCATTGATAAAACTAGTGAATCATCAACAGAGAAACCCACTTGTGGTGTGAATACCCTGCAGCACACCTCTGTTAACCACAGTTTGGAAGTAGCAGTTCCAAAGTGTTCTCCTAGTGACACTGCTGAAGTAGTATCCCAGTATTTAAGAGGAGAAACACACAATCCAGAAGAAATACTGCAGCAACTGAACTATGGAGATAAAACTGTCACAGAAAATGAAACAGATACCAGTACAAAGACTTCAAGTGATACTGACCAGGCAGATAGTAGCATAAAGCTTCCAAGTGATGCATTAAGTAACAGCCACAAGGATGGGGACAGTGAAGGAGGTAGCCCCGAAACTTCTTGTGTTACCAATATTGAACCTAAAGTTACTTCATTTAAAGATGATGGCAATGAAGGCAATAGATCACAGCTTGTTGTTGATGAATCAGAAGTTCTTAACAGTCAACAGCAACAGCCACAGTCATTGGGTGATACAGTCTGTGCTGAGGAGAATATTTTGGAACCATCTACTGATATTACAGACAGTAGAAATCAGAACTTAAATGGCAGTGCTGAAATAAGTGATGTTGGGGAAAATAATGTCCTTGAAGACAAGAATTCTGACGAAAAGTCTATGAAAGTTGACTATTCACTTGAAGTTAATAAAGATTTTTCAGACAGTATTTCAAAACATAATTCTGTTGCTGTGTCTGTAAATGGAAGTATAATTTTAGAAAATTCTTGTAAACAGTCAAAAAATGAGACAGTAAATCAGAATGTAGGACATCCTGATGCACATTGCATTGATAATACACATACAAGGCCAGATCCCAAGTGTGAAGCTGACAGTGGTGATACACACAATGTTTCAGTTGTTGCAGAAAGTGTATCTCAGAAACAGCAGCAAACTGGTAACCAAGAAGAGGAGCTTCTTTTGGATACAACAAATAACCCTGCTATAAATGAAATTCTGGAAACATGTGATGAGAGTGAACTACCGTCAGAAATATGCAGTAGTAAGCAGACATTAGAACATCACGAGAAGGAGCAACCAAAAAGCTGCATAGATATTCAGGATGACGATAGTACTGAAAAAATACAAATTCTGGAACAAGTTAATAGTGACAGTGAAATTGTTCAGCAGGTGGAGTGCATAGATAATTCAGACCTACTGAATAATCAGAATGCATGTGAAGTAAGTGAAGTAACAAAAACAGAAAATGATGCCTCTGAAAAATGCCACAAAGACACTTCCACATGTTTCAAAACACCCAGCCAGCCGGAAAAGAATACTTCTGCCTTAGGTGAAGGGCCATCTCCAGCAGATCTTGTACATACAGGTAATAATGAAAAAAAAGAGGATGTATTACAAAATGAAATTTCTGAAACTGAGGTTGGCACTTCTAGTAATGGTGTAATAAAAGATGTCCTTCTGATTGAGAACAATGAAACACATGAAACACTTGACAGTGCATCAACTGACATAGTTAGCGTTACTGAAATGGATAGCAGACACATTGCTGTGCATTCACCATCGGAGGCTACTACTAAAGAGAGTATGGAGATAGATTCCGAAAAAAATAGTAATGCCACAGAACTGAAACGTGATGAATCAGAAGTCAAAGACGCAGAACTGGTCCTGCTTGGTGAACCTGACAGTGTCTGTGATGCCAGTCAAGAGATAAACAGTAGTCATCAGGCAAGTATTCAAGATAACATGTGCAATGTTTCCTCTCTTAACTCAGATAGCAAGATGGTTGTTTCAGATAATGGTCATGATATAGAATGTGAGAGTATTTCTACGACATTGGATAATGATCCCGAGGTAAAGATAGACAGTGTTGAACAAAAGGTGGAAAGTCCAAAAGCTGCTCACACTGTGGAAGCACTGAATGCCAGTCATGTAGAGGAAAATGTCCTGCAACCAAAGACTTTGGATCCAGAACACAAAGTACTGGTTCTGAATTCTGATAACTTAAATGCTTATACTGAAAGTCCTGAGATGCAAGCTACTAATGACTGTAGCACCAAAGATGATGATAATGATGATTGCAAACCATGTATTTCGGATGATGCTGACAATTCAGACAAGAGACCTTTGCTTCCTCTCCAAGGCTCTAGTAAAGAGGGAACACCAGTGAATGTCAATAAGACTTGTCAGTCTGTGGATTCTACTAATTTGGTTGTTACTAAGGAGGAATCACACTGTCAGATGGAACATCCAAGTGCTGACTGTGCAGTTAACACTACTGGAAAAAGTGATGAAATTCATGCTGAAAGTACAGCTCAAGAGATTGAGACTAAAAGTTCAAGTTGTGATACACAAGCAGTTGATTCAAGCTGTGTTGATAGAACTGATGGAGTAAACAGTAAAATTGAGGCTAGGCATCTTAATTTTGAGATCGAGTTAAAGGAACCTGGACAAGGGACAGTTACTGAAAATGTGAATCATGAAGATGAATTTGTGAGTGCTAGTGAAGTTGTTAGTGATGAAGTAGTGGTTGCTCTTAATGCCAGCAGTGAAGGCGATGCCTTGGTTTCTGGTGATGAGGTTGGAGCAGACGTTCAGTTCGTTCCTTCAAGTGATCTTAACAACACAAATAGTGAAATGACCGCTGGTATTTCAGATTCAATTCCATCAATAGTAGGTGTTGAAAATCTTTCTTTTAATGTCCGCCACAATGTGCCAGATGTATTTGAGGAAGAGGAGCAAATACTTCAAGAGGTTGAAGAGCATTCTATTTTACAAGAACCAGATTGCACTGATAGGAATGTGGAAACTTTAACAAAAGGACAAAATGAAATTCATGAGACAGAGACTGAAGACAACACAAAACCTCCATTAGTGGCAGGTTTAAATGGCATCACTGAGAAAGTTATTGGTGAATGCAGCACAAAAGTAAGTGGTAATGGTGATTTGAAGGATAATCTACATCTAGATGTTTCAGGAGATAATGACATTACTGGACTGGAACCAATATCTGATGATGAATTAGATTTCATGTAACCATACTGACACAGTTATTTAACCATTGTACTAAAAGTCGTGATTCTTGAGCAGTTATATTTGGATTGAGTCTGAAAGTCCTGTTGCTCCAGATACGTGACTTTTGAATTCATTGAAGTTTATCATCCATGTAAATCTTTGTTGGCATTATTGATTCCTTGACACTGTACATAGTTACTTATTTCATATTTCATAGTTTGCAATGTTATACCAGCTCTGCAGTTGTTTATTTTTTGCATCCATTCATTACCATATGAGCTGTGTTGGCTTTTGTACATGTGGATTGTTAGCTATGAATACAAATGGGTGAAGTGAGTATCATCAAATGGGATGTTGCAATTGTTTTAAATGTGTTATTGGAGCACTGGTAACAGTCAAGATGTGTGTTGTGTGCAAAAATGAAACTGGCATTCAAATACAGAGTACATGTATGAAGGAGTTGCTTATTTGAAAGAGCTACTTGTTTTGTTTCTCCAGCATAGTGAGGAAAGACCGGCAGTTGTCACTGTATTTTTAACCCTTTTCTCAAATAAGTTTATGTACCAGAGGTTGCCACTGTAACTTCTTAAATAATCATTTCATTGTTAAAAGATAGCTACATGGATATTGTGGAGAGAAAGTATGTATGTTCACTTCAATGTTACATACTGTTTGTCATGCAACCTTCTGTATTTGGGCAGTGTGTGGTGTTTTTTTTAGGTGCAGTAAAGTAATTGTTGTTCTCTGTCTCCAGTTAAAATAACTGATTCAAAAATGTGACTGGAAACAATGTTAATAAATAATAAGGATTTGTATAAAGAAAGAACACTTGTGTGTGTCTGTTATCCACTCCATGCAGTATGTGTAGTTAGGTTTCAGTAATAAGGGTATCATACCCTTCTTTTGTGTAGGAAATGTTGTACTTCAGTAAAATTTATTTTTAATACCTTGTTTTGTTCAGAGAGTTTTAACTGGCTAGAGATGGTATATCACAGTATAATTTAACTTAGAAGACATTGAGGCTCGACTGATTTGGATACCAACAGTTTGTTGAAGTAAATTCATTTTATTTTTAATTTTTGTGACACTTTCTACAGTTTTATCAGATTTTGTAACTGTGGACTGCCCTTAACTTCAGATGGTGATTGTAATGTAAACTGTGTACATAAATATGTACTAGAAATATATCAAGCATTATTGTTTCAGAGGTATCTTTAGATTCATATGGACCTATATTATGTGTTATAGATGTAAAAAGAAATACAAATTAGTGTGTATGTAGGTATACACAATGTTCAGTTATTATGCAATGGGCTAAAAGTTCATTAATTTCATTTTGCTGTAAATTTTCAGTAATATTTGAAGCTATCTTAGCACTAAAGAAGTAGAAACCATAAAAGAAAGAAATTAATGTAAAAGGAGAAAACTCAACACAAAATAATTTCTTTAACATAATGAATTAATACTTAAATAAGATAAAAGCAAGAAATTTGTTACATATTTTATATTTGTGAAGAAGGAAGGTACTGTGGAGCTTGTGGATTACATAAATCATGCTTGGTCATACACTGGGGAGGTTATTACACTACAATTGAAGTCAAGAGATAGTTACAGAGTACATCATCTAATTCTGTTAAGGGGTACAGTTTGGTAACCTGGTGTTTATGGACAGTGCCAGTGTGACATAGCTTTTACTGTGGTTAAATATTGTAAAGTATATTAATTTGTAGCAGGTATAGAAAGCTGTATCAGGTTATGTGCATGCTGTCAATCACATTTTAGTGGGTAGTGGGAACTGTGGGTTGCATTGAAAGTCAGCTTGAGCCATCAGTGTTAGTGGACTGAGATCAAAAGTATAAAATGTGATTCTTTAGAATTTCCATTGTGTATCTGATGTGAATGAATGAATGAATAATTAAAATGAAATGAAAATTACAGATTTTATGAAATTTAGGTGTTTATAATCCTACCATTTTTGGTATATCTCTTTGCATCTACTTTTATTAAATTAAGTAAACAGCATTGTAAATACTCACCTGAAGAAAAAAATACCTGTATTAAAGTACTACTTACCTTATGTACATCCTTTTAGCCAGTACGGTAGGATTTCACGGACAAAGAAATGTCACCTCAAATGGTGTGGTAAAGACTGAATGAACCATTCATTAGTACTTGTATGTTGTGATATGTTGAAATTCATGAAATGTATTTGAATGTTTCTCTATGATCAAATGACATAATGGATGTGGATGTTGTTCATAATTTGAAGCTGCTGCTTTTTTTACTTTGGTGAACAACAATATGCAGAGCCGTTTGTTTTGAGAATTGGAAGTGTAATCCAACTATATAATCAAATAGAAATAGGTAGAGGTGTGTGGTAAATATATTGAATAATGATGTAATTTCATTTTGACTCACCTCAAACTGATGTTCTTAGAATACTGACTCTTGATTCCTGAAATTGTAAAAGAATGACTTTGTAACATATCAGACGTGGGAAGACAAATATTTAAGGTTGTGGAGTTGTTAACATTCCTGTTCAGTTTCCAACAAAGGGTTATTGATAGTCACTGTTATTCTCCAAAGCTGGGATTGCAATTGTTAAAACACATTTCAATTCCCAAACCAATTAAAAGTTATTGTAACATATTTATTGTTCATGATATGTCTTCACTGAAGGTGATTTGTAATAAATTGTGGCAAGCCTTCAGCAGAATATGAATAGTCCTTTTTCATTTACAGATAGAGGTCGCCTCAAATTACCAGTACACATTGTCATGTTTGATAAGTACATTTGGCAACTGAGATCTTTCGAAGAAAGCAAATACTATGTCCTTTCATACACGTAGTTGCAGTACAAAAATATTGTGTGTGTTGTAAATAATGTCGCATAATTAGACATACGATATAAAGTAATTTTATTATCGACTATATGAAGAATATTCAGAATTCTAGATTCTTGATGTCTAAGTAAATACAAATATCAGTCATAACTTTAGTTTTTGCTTCCTTGTGTAAAACTATTGATATTACAGGTGTTGTGTAGTATTGTAGTTTAGGACTCTAATTGTAGTAGTGATTCCTTAGGTTCAATGAAAAATCTCATCAGTGTAATCCTATGGATTTAATGAAGATAAGAGATTGTGAGCTTTTTTTGGGCAGATTAGGCAGATAATTGTATGTGTAATTACAAATGGCAGAAATATTGCATGTTAATTTTCTCACAAAATCTCCAATATTACTCAAAATATACACATATAAAATTATCAGCTTTTATTGCTCAGAGTATTGTGCTATATATATATATTATATATATATAATTTTTATGTGTGTGTATAATTTCTCAGTACTTTTATTTTGTTGAGAATTTTGAAGCTGAAATATTTTGGTACGATAATTAATGTGTACATAAATGTAAAAATAAATGTCAATATTAATTTTGTTTTTTCATTACTTCTCCTCCCTGAGACAGTAGCAGTAATCATTTAATATGCAACATCAACAAATTTATCGGAATTCTAAGAACATGGTAAGCATTTTAACAACAGTAATATTATAATGCTAAGAAGAGCTCTTCTCTCTGATTAGCTTACCAACTTTTTGTGTGTTTACTTTCTTTCTCTTTTAACACACATTGGCTCCTTGTTGTAAGATCAGTCAATTCTATATATGATGGCTACAAGGGTTAAAAAGTAATCCAAAACTTCAGAGGAAGCACATGGCTTCTAAGCCCACAAGCTGAAGGTGAGTATCTGAGAAGCAACCCTTGAGAGGACTAGTAACTTTACTTTGCTTTCGGCTGTTATGACCTTCTTCAGAAATAAAAATGAAGTGTTAAGATTTACAGCTGTGCCACTCACTGCTGAGAAAGTTGTTACCACTGATTTTTGCGACAACACTACTGCCCCTTGTGGTGGGCATGGCGGTGTAAGAGTAATGTTAGTTTTTAATGCCTTTTCTATGTAATTAACCAAATAGTTTCTGTAATTTTTGTCTTCCAAGCATTAGTAAAATATCAGGAGACATAAATATGAAATAAATTTAAAAAGGGGCAAATTTTACTGATTTGGTGTTACAAAAAACTTATTCACGATGAAATATTTATGAATATTTGTATATCTGCAGCTAATTCTGCTGAATGTAATAGAATACAAACATACAAGAAACATAAATGTCTGTTACGGTTTGTTCTTGCATGACAGGCACTTTCCTTTGACATGTATCAAATCAGTATGGAGTCTTAGATTCAAACTTTCTTACACTTCTAATTTTTTTTGTTCATCTTACAAAACGAATGTCTTGAAGATTCTTGCTGTTCGTGGTCCAGATGTGGCATCAATTGTTGGTTCGTTTCTGTTCTGATTTGCTTTAGATTTTTTTTTTGTCAAGTTTGTGAGCAGCTACAGCTATGGTGTCTGATGTGGCACATTAAATAATGTAGGTATTGTGTTCCATATACGTTTCTTACGATCTGTACTTACTAATTTGTGTGGAATTGTGGAGAAACCTTGATGTTTCTTAGTAGAAAACCGTCTCTCTGCTAAAAGGTCAGGTCTTCTATTATTAATAACTTTTTAGACAGGTTTCCAGCCAAGATCGCATTTTTTATATATGGATGAGTTTAAAAGTTCTCAGGCGTCATCTTCTGATCTGCTATGATTTACAAAGTCATATCTTATATGGTTTTACCTATATCCTCTCATTACATTTTTCATGGAATAGTTGTACTCAGTACTACAAACGTGGAATACAAACATTGATGGTGAAGTTGAATATATTGCATCTAAATTGAATAGTGTAGATCCAGTGATATGCTCAACTTTCATTATCAGTGTTTGTATTCCACGTTTATAGTACTGAATACAACCATTGCATGAAAATTGTAATGAGAGGATATAGGTAAAACCATATAAGATATGACATTATGAAATATAGGAGATCAGAAGATGATGTCTGAGAACGTCGAAACCGGTCATCCATAAATAAAAAATGCGATCTTGGCTGGAAACCTGTGTAGTTTGTTTTAGATTGCCTCGAAGAACAATGATAACTTTTTTCTTAATAGAACATGAAATCTTTTATTAAAAAGTAGTAGATTTCAAGGTAATCTTAATAGTCCTGCCATGTGTTGTTTCATACCTTCCAATGGTTCTTAGGAAACCTAATAAAGACAAATGTGGAATTATTATCTAGTTATTATTGATTTTGGTGGCAATGTATACCTTCCCTGATGTAAAAATCAAGAGGAGAGACTGGAGTGTGTGGCGGAATGGAAGACGTGTGTGAGGGTAGAGGGTGGGCAGAGAAGGAGATGGGAGGATAGTGGAGGCAGGAATTAACAAAGCCTTAGATGTGGGGATTGCTGGAGTTTAGGATATATTTTAGGTAATTGTAGGTTATATTCTGCACTCCAGCAAGCCTAAAACTTCATAGTTCTTGCTCCCACCACAGTCCCCTCCCCTGCCCACACATTAGCCTCACATACATCTCCCATTCACTATACACTCCAGTCCCTCCCCTCCCATTCACTTACCTTCCTTACTGCACCATGCTACCTCCCACCACTGATTGCCCTTGCAGTGGGTGGTCCTACAGTCTGACCACAGCAAATGAAGAAAGCTATTGTGTGTGTGCGAGAGAGAGAGAGAGAGAGGCTGAAAGCGAAGTAGACTAATTATGTGAGCCTTTCTGCAAATTGAGACATTTCTGTAGTGAATAACAAGACTGCCCCTTTTGGTAAGTAGATTATAAGCAGATTACTGCTACAAAACTTACTGATATATGAAATGGAAGTTCCAGGTCGGATTTTGGCAGCGGAGATGACTGTTGACTGTGAAGTGTGCCTGTTTGATTGTATGAATGCTCCAAGTTTGAAGAAGGGCAATGGCTAATAGCTTATGTGTGTGTGTTTTTTGTGTGTCTTTTGCTGCTCATCATACTTCTTTGCGGGGAGTTGTAAACTGACCTTATTACATTGTTGCTATTGGCATATTGGTGTTTTATGCCAAAAATACTTTATAAATGACAATTGTGATAGCATAAGTAGTAAAATGTGACATTAATGCAGTGATGTACCTAATGACAGTGTAAGTGTACAAATAACAGTGATACTAGTGTTACTACTACTGATATTGATTAATAATGTTGTTGTTGTGGTGGTCTTCAGTCTGCAGACTGGTTTGATGCAGCACTCCCTTTTACTTTTTTCTGTGCAAGCCTCTTCATCTGAGAATACGTACAGCAACCATCCTTTTGAATCTGTTTACTGTATTCATCTCTTGGTCTCCCTTTACGAGTTTTAACCCACACATACTTTTTTTAATGTTAAGTTGACGATTCCTTGATGTCTCAGAGTGTGTCCCACCAACCTATCCCCTGTTGAGCACCATGTCATTAGTTGCTTAATCTACTCATCTAATCTTCATTTGTCTATAGCACCACATTTCGAAAGCTTCTATAATCTTTTGTCTGAACTCCTTTATCGTCCATGTTTCACTCCCATACAATACTACACTTAGTCCAGTCAATGAGTGCTCAAAATAGGTGTGTAGAGTGCATGGAATATGTGAGAATTTTTGACTTCAGGACTTTGTTAGGGTTAGTTAGGAGGTGAACATACTAAAAGTCCCCGCCCCTGAGGGGTGAGCTAAAGCGGGGGGGGGGGGGGGGGAGGAGGAAAGGTACCATTTTTTGGTTTTCCGCTTATATCTCGAAAACTGTCAGCTTTAGGAAAAAATTGTTTCAAATAAAAATGAAAGATGATTGAATTTTCTATAAAATTGTTTCTATACATATACCTCGTATTCCCAACAGTTTTTGATATATACGTTATTGAAAATCAACAATTTCGGAAAATATCATCTTTACCCCCACTAATTTTGTCAAACATTTACTTCTAGTGACTCACTCGATCGTTATACAGAAAATTTATCTGAAAGAAAGTTGTAGAGCATTAAATTTCCTTCAATTTTATGTGCACATTTGCTACCTTATCTTCAGCCAATCATAAGTTACATCATTTATAAGATGTGCGCTCAGTTTCGATGAGTGTTTTGAGGGGCTGTAACATTTTTACCTTATGAAACGTGCTAGCATGGTAAATAACAACATTTTAACAATGACGCGAAGATAGTTGCAATTGAAATCTTTTCATAATTGTAGTTTTTATTATGATATTATGAATCGTACAATGAAAGTTTTTAGAAACACTGATAGTGATTCAGAATGAAAAATATGTGCATGCAAAGCAACATCTTCGTTTTTCTGAGGAGGAATGGTCAAGTTCATTCCTCTTCATCAGTAGTGGAGACGTCAACCAACGAGACTGGTAGAGTCTCATCATCTTCATCCTGAATTAATATTCCGACTCCGTTGTTGCAGTTGCCCTTGCAGTTCAGGCCTGTAACAGAACAGTGTAACAATGCTTTTCTGCAACCACATCTGACACTGTCACATCCTTTCGTGCATCGACAAAAAAATCATCTTCAAGATTTCGTCAGGGGCAGCATCTAACTCTGAGAGATTCGGAACTAGTTGGCCATTGAAACCCCAATTTGGCACTCCACCTTTAGGTTCCTGTCCTAACCAAAGGCATACTTGGTGGTAAGTTCGGAATGCATGCTGATTAACAACTCCTTCAGCTGGAGGGAGAGTTGAGAGATTAGGCTCTACGTCCCCAGCTGCCTTTATAGATAATTTGTAGCGGAACATGATGAGGGATTCTGTGATGGCTGGAGCTCCATACCATTATAGAGTACTCGTGATTCCCAGTGTCTCAATGGAGTTGGCGGAAGAAGAACTATTGGCAATATCTCAGCAGCGTGTTGTATGATTTTTGACTTCTGGTGCCTTTTGACAAAACCCACTTTACTCTTGAAATACACTATGAATGTTATGGCACAGCCAGTAAATGTATGTAAGAATAACAAATGGGCATTGTCCTTCATTTTCAACTCTTGATGCAGCTATTGTGAAGAATATAAACATGTCTTAACCTTTCCTCTTCCTGGTTCTACCAGCAGAATGTTACGATCAGTTAGAGATTTTGCTGTTAAGAGAACAGATAAGTCAACATCCTCTCCAATAATGGCAATCGAGGAATTATGTTATCTGTTGATGGCTGTCTCCACGATATCAACATCAGCATCACCTGAAGCTTGAAGTCCATTTATTCCATTTTTCTGTACTTGCATCATCAACATGTTTATCAGCTGATTCTTATTGTTAAGTTTGGAGAGGAAATCCTCTTACTTCACTGTAATTTTAGTTTTTAGACTGCCATTCATTTCCCCCACACGTCCTGAGCCGATATTGTCGACTATTCAGTTGCTTTATCCTCTCTGATATATCAGAGGACCCATTAAAAAACACTGTACAACCTCTCCCAAGACAATTGGTCTTCAAAAATCTAACATAACCATTGCAACATGATGTAATTTTTTCGACATTCAGTTTGAATCAGAAGGATGTCCAAACCTTCTAAAGGTGAGCCATTGCTATTTCCCCTTTCTATTCTAGCTTTGATGGCTGATAGTATTCCTTTTTTTTGTCACTGTGGAAACATCTGGTCCATCTATAGTTTCATCACATACAAAACACCGAGTAGCCATTGCGCGCACTACACAGCCGAACTGAAATAAGAAGCGAGTGAGAACACTCCATTCCACCCCCAGTCAGTGACAGGCCGTCGATGTTCATCTTGGGGCTTCCCCATCATTAACCCTCTCCCAGGCGTGAGGTACTGACGACCTTGACGACATATCCACTCCAGGCGACAATAAATGAGTCAATTCCTCCGCCTCAGAAAAACGAAGATATTGCGTTAAATGCAATTTTTTTTCATCCTGAGTCACTTTCAGTGCTTGTAAATACTTTACTTGTATGATTCATAATATCAGAAAAGCTACATTTATAAAAAGGTGTTCTGTTTCAATTGCAAGTACCTTCTTGTCATAGTTAAACTGTTTTTATTTTCCATGCTAGCACGTTTCATAAGGTAAAAATGTCACAGTCCCTCAAACACTCATTTATGGAGGGACATTGAAACTGAGCACATATCTTATAAATGATGTAACTTCTGATTAGCTGAAGATAAGGTAGCAAATGTGCACATCAAATTGAAGGAAATTTAATGCTCTACCACTTTCTTTCAGATAAATTTTCGGTGAAACGATCGAGTGAGTCACTAGAAGTAAATGTTTGACAAAATTGATGAGGTAGAGATGATTTTTTCTGAAATTGTCGATTTTCAATAACATATATCTCGAAAACCGTTGGAAATACGAGGTATATGTATAGAAACAGTTTTATAGAAAATTCAATTATCTTTCATTTTTATTTGAACCAATTGTTTCCTAAAGCCGACCGTTTTCGAGATATAAGCGGAAAACCAAAAAATGGTACCTTTCCACCTCCCTCCCCGCTTTAGCTCACCCCCCAGGGGCGGGGACTTTTAGTATGTTCACCTCCTAACTATCCCTAATAAAGTCCTGAAGTCAAAAATTCTCACATATTCCATGCACTCTAGAATGCATTCATTGACTGGACTAACTCCAGACAAATGCTTTCAGAAAGGACTTCCTAACATTTAAACTAATATTGGATATCACAAATTTCACTTCTTCAGAAACGCTTTTCTTGGCATAGTCATTCTGCATTTTATATCTTCTTTACTTCGGCCACCAGAAGTTATCTTAAAACCCAAATAACAAAACTCATTGTGGTGTCGCACAAGTCTGAAATGCACGCCACGTACTTTCGCCGTACGCTGCCATGCAACCACGGCGCGGCGTTCTTACGGCGCCAGCCACGAGCGCCCTCTGCTGCAACCCTGCTCGTGGCCACCAGGGAACTGTATCGGCCACTTGGGAAGCAGACAGGCACTAGAACAGTCTCTCATCTGTTGGCAGGCCTCTATCTAGTTAAACTATGTTTCTGCATTCCATTAGTCTTTAGTTTCCAAAGTTAGTACTGTACTATTTCTGCTAAATATATATCTTGTACTAATCTAGCTCAGTGTTTCTAGTTTCTGCTGTCCCACTGGCTGGTCACCTCAGAGTCTGTACCTGCACACGCGTGCATCCCATTTCCCTGTGTCGGTCTCTCTACTCGGCCACCGACACCTAGGACAACTGGCGGCAACAAGACACAAAACTCGTCTACTACTTTTATTGTCGCATTACCTAATCTAATTCCTTCAGCATCACCTGGTTTTCTGACACCACATTCCATTACCCTTATTTTACTCTTGTTATTGTTCATCTTACACCTTCCTTTCAAGACACTGTCTATTCCATTTAATTTCTCTTCCAGGTCCTCACTGTGAGTCAGAATTACTATGTCATCAGCAAATCCCAAGGTTTTTATTCCCAATCTCTGGACTTTTAATTCCCTCTCCAGATTACTCCTTGCATTCCTTCACAGCTTGCTCAGTGTACATGTTGAACAACATTGAGGAAAGGGTACAACCCTTACTCACTTCCCAACCACTGCGGCCCTTTCATGATCTTCATCTCTAATAATTATAGCTGACAGCCAGAATAAATTAATAACTGAATCTTTTTATCGGCCCCCTGACTCAAGACGATACAATTGCTGAAATGTTGAAAGAAAGCTTGAATCGCATTTCAAACAGGTACCCAAAGTATACTGTTGTAATCGATGGTGACTTTAATTTACCCTCGATATGTTTGCATCAATACATATTCAAAACCGGTGGCAAATATAAAACATCGTCTGAACTAATTTTGAATGCTTTTTCTGAAAACTACTTTGAAGAGTTAGTTCATGAACCCACTTGAATAGTAAATGGTTGTGAAATTACTCTTGTTCTCCTAGCAGCAAATAATCCTGAGCTAGTAAAGAGCATCAAAACATATACAGGGATTAGCGAACAGACTGTTGTAGTAGCAAGACTGAATATCGAAACTCCCAATTGCACCAAAAAATAAACAAAAAATATATCTATTCAATAGAGCAGATAAAAATTCGCTTCACACTTTCCTGAGTGATAGTCTCTAGTCTCTCAAAACTGAAAATGCTTGTGTAGATCAGTTGTGGCTTACTTTCAAAGACATAATATCAGTAACAATCGAGAGGTTTATACCAAATAAATTGATAGAAGAGGGGGCTGACCCCTGTGGTAAACAAAACAGGTCAGATCACTGTTGCAGAAGCAAAGAAAAAAGCATGCAAAATTTAAAAAGACACAGAATCCCCAAGACTGGTAATATTTTACAGAAACTCGCAACCCAGCAAAGACTTAATTGCGAGAAGCTTATAATAGTTTCCGCAATGAAACCCTGTCTCGTAATCTTACAGAAAATCCAAAGAAATTCTGGTCATAAGTGAAGTACACAAGCGGCAAAACACAAACAATACCTTCACTATGCGATACCAATGGTAATACTACCGATGACACTACTGCTAAAGCAGAATTGCTAAACACAGCTTTCCGAAATTCGTTCACCAAAGACGATGAAGTGAACACTCGAGAATTCAAACCAAGAACATGTGCCAGCATGCAAAATTTAGACGTAGATGTTCTTGGAGTAGTAAAACAACTAAGTCACTAAACAAAAACAAATCTTCCAGGCCAGATTGTATACCAACTAGATTTCTCTCAGAGTATGCTGATGCAATAGCTCCATATTTAGCTATCATATACGACTGATAACTCAGTGAAAGTTCCATACCCAAAGACTGGAATGTTGCCCAAGTCACTCCAGTAGTCAAGAAAGGTAATAGGAGTGATCCCCAAAATTACAGGCCAATCTCATTGACATTGATTTGCAATAGGATTTTGAAACATATACTTGTTTGAACATTATGAACTATCTCGAAGAGAACGACTTTTTAACCAATAGTCAACACAGATTTAGAAAGTATTGCTCTTGCGGAACACAGCCTGCCCTTTATTTACATGAAGTGATATGTGCCATCAACATGTGATCTCAAATCGATTCCATATTTCTGGATTTCCGGAAGGATTTTGACACTGTTCCTCAAAGGCAGCTTCTAATGAAATTCTGTGCTTATGGAATATCACCGCAATTGTGTATTGGATTCACGATTTCCTATCAGAAAGGACTCAGTTCGTAGTAAGTGACTGTGTGTCATCAAGTAAAACAGAAGTGATATCTGGCGTTCCACCAGGGTAGCATTATAGGTCCCCAACTCTTCCTTGTGTTTATAAATGATTTAGGAGAAAATCTGAATAGCTCCCTTAGACTGTTCATGGATGAGGCTGTCGTTTATTGGTTAGTGAAGTCAACAGAGGATCAAAAGCAACTGCAAAGCTATTTAGGCAAGATTTCTACATGGTGTAAAAATTGGCAATTAACACTAAATAATAAGTGTGAAGATTGTAATACACATGACCTCTAAAAGAAATCTGCTGAACTTCAATTACTCAATAAATAAGTCAAACCTTCTGGTCGTAAATTCTATCAAATACCTAGGAGTTACAATTACAAACAACTTAGACTGGAGACAACAAACAGAAAATGTTGCGGAGAAGGCGAACCAAAAGTTATGTTTCATTGGCAACAGCTCCATCAAAGAGGCTGCCTACATCACACTTGTGCGTCCTCTCCTGGAGTACTGTTGCCCAGTGAGGGACCCTCACCAGGTGGGACTGACTGAAGACATTGAGAAGTTTCTGATTTGTGCAGCTCGTTTTGTTTTATCACGTTACAGGGGGAAAAGTCACCAAAATGTTTCACAATTTGAGGTGGAAATCATTAAAAGAAAGATGTTATTCGTTGCGGCGAGATCTATTTACGAAATTTCAATCACCGACTTTTACTTCTGAATGTGAAAATATTTTGCTAGCACCCACCTACATAGGGAGACAAGACCATCCCAATGAAATAAGAGAAATCAGATCAAAAATGGAACAATTTAGGCGTTCTTTCTTCCCGCGCGCTATTAGAGAATGGAACGGTAGAGAGAGGTTATGAAAGTGGTTAATGAACCCTCTGCCATGCACTTAAATGTGATTTGCAGAGTATCTATGTAGATGTAATAACTGCTGTGTGGTTTTTGTACAAGTTGAATATAATTTTCAATTCCTATATTTTACCCCTGTTACCTTCAGAATCTGAAAAAGTGTATTCCAGTCAACACTGTCAAAAGCTTTCTCCAGATTCACAAATGTTAAAAATGTAGGTTTCCCTTTCCTTAATCTATCTTCTAAGGTAAGTCATAATGTGAGGACTGCCTCGTATGTTCCTACTTTTCTCCTAAATCCAAATTGATCTTCCCCAAGGTCAGATTCCACCAGTTTTTCCATTCGTCTGTAAATAATTCATGTTAGTATTTTGCAACCATGACTTACTGAACTGATAGTTCTGCAATTTTCACATTTGTCTGCATTTGCTTTCTTCGGAATTGGAGTCACTATATTCTTATTGAAGTCTGAGGGTGTTTCCCCTATCTCATACATAATAATAGTAATAGTAGCAAAAATAAAATGTCTACAAGAGTGATAATTTGCAAGATAAAGATTTTTGGGGTAGGAAAAAGAATTTAGTACACTTCACCTGTTAAGGGGTTATATAGTATGATCTGGTGGAAAAGGATGATATTTTGTAATGAGGTTAATGAATGCATACAGTATTTCTGTCATAAAATGTCTTTTGAAACTGGAACTGCTATTCAGTTCTAATATAATGTGGGAGGTCATCCCAGAGTCGAGCATTGAGCTGATAGATCACATGAAAATGATTTTGCTTTGATGGTTACGGATGTGTCTTCTGTGTTATTCAGAAAAATATTGACATTGAAACAATATCATATGTGTTTATAGGATAGAGGAGACAGTGTTCTTTGAAATTTCTGCAAGTCACCAGGACAGAGATTAGATTTACACTGGTCAAAACAATTATGGGATAAGTTGAGATATCTAGGTTCTGAAGTATTGTTATTGGCAGAATGAACTAAAACTGTTTGTATTTCTGTTGGTTCTAAGGAGTAAAGACCACAAAGATAGTGGCAATAATAGAAATTTGCTGCAGAGGAGGTTGATGTTGACTTCTGTTACTCTAGCAAATGAATTACACAAGCAGTTTGGTTCAGATAGTGTGGGGGAAGCTAGTGCAATGCAACAACAATGTGACTTACCCAAAGCTATGGCATGGAGAGCCATAGGTAGGTTGGGAATGGGACAGATATAGAGAGAGGTGGCTGCAGCTATTGGAGTGTTCCAAAGTGTAATTTCAAAAACCTGGACGTGATTTCAAACAACAGGAACCATTAAAAGAAGGCAAGGCCAAGGTGGTCTACAGGTAATATTGGCAAGAAATAGCCATTATCTCTGGTTAACAGCTCTTCAAGACAGGATGTAACTCGGCTGCAATGCACCCTCCAGGCAGAAACAGGATAGACAATATCAACACAAACAATCCGAAATCGCCTTTGGGAATATCACCTCTATGCACGGAAGCTTTGATGTGTGTTCTATTAAAACCACGACACCGCAGAAACTTTGCGGAGCAACATCAAGGTTGGTGTCATAACATATGGTGCCGGGTTCTGTTCACAGATGAATCAAGATTTTGTGTTCAAGTGGATAATAATCGTTCCTATATCTGGAGAAATGATGGAACTTTGAACAATCCTGCTTATGTGCAGGAAACAACACCATATCATGATGGATGAATAGTGTGGGCAGGGGTCACTATTAGTAGACTTACGGACCTCTGTGTCTTTCAGAATGGCGCTTTTGACTGCTCAAGAGGTATAAAGACGATCCTTCGACCGTTTGCTGTGCCATCCATTGGTGCTCTAGCAAGATGGGTTCCTTCTGGTGGATGATAACGCTCGTCTCCACAGAGCTGCACTGTTGGACAACTTCCTTGAAGCTGAGATAATTGAACTAATGGATTGGCTAGCTTTTTCACTTGACATAAACCTGATTGAGCACGTCTGGGATGCACTCTGCAGATGCATTGCAGCCAGACCAGCACCTCCCACAACGATTGCATAGCTGGTTATGGAAGAATGGCCAAATATCAAGACCTGATTGATAACCTTATATTGTCCACCATGCTACACAGTTGTGTAATTGTACTGGTCGTTAGAGGTGATCACACACCATATTAGAGGGCAACGAGAAATATTTTTCATTATTATGGTAGCCCCCTTGTGCCTTGCTCTATGTAAACGCCATGTACACCTCAAGTGAGAAGGCAAAATATCGTACTGTATCTCACACAAATTACTGTTGTAACCAATATGTGAATACAATATATTACCTTATGTATACTGTTTATGATGTCTTACTTGATCTCTAATTGTTTTGTGTAGTGTAGATTACATTATTTGCTTGTCCCATAGATACGTATTGAGGATATTCTTGCAGATGTTGAACTTCTCAATATATAATGAACTCCCCTCCCGCCAGTATAATGTTAATGTACACAAGACAAAACAGTGGTCCTAAGATGGATCCTTGTGGGTCATCACATGCAATTTCTTCCCAATCTGATGATGACTGATGGCTTAATTCATTAGTCCCTTGCTCTCTCATCTTTTGTTTCCTGTTAGCAAGGTATGATATGAACCATTGTACAGCACTGTCTGTGACACAACAGAATTCTAATTTTCATAAGAGGATGTTGTGGTTCACACAGTCAAATGCCTTTGGCAAATCACAGAAAACACCTGCTGCTTGTTTCTTATTATCTAATGAATTAAGTACATTATCACAGTAGGTGTAAATAACATTCTCGATACTGGAACCCTTCAGAAATCTAAACTGTATTCTGGGCAATATGTTATTTGTGGTCAGGTGGTTGAGAAGCTGCCTATACATTACCATTTCTAAAATTTTTGAGAACCCTAGCAAAAATGAAATTGGTATGTAGTTTGATGGTATCTCTTTATCCCGTTTTTTGAATAGATGTTTTATATCTGCATATTTTAGCCAAATAGGGAATGTCACCACGGTGGAATAGCCAAATGCACCAAGGCGCTTAAAGTGCGCATGGTTGATCGCTTTCGGAAGTTCGAGTCCTCCCTCGGGCATGGGTGCCTGCGTGTTGTTATTAGGATAAGTTAGTTTAAGTAGTTTGTGAGTTAGGGACCAATGACCACTGCAGTTAGGTCCCATAACTTTACAAATATTTACATTTCAGGAAATGCCTTAGTTACAGTAGACTAGTTATATAAATAACTTAAAAAGTACAAAACTCACAAGAACATGCCTTAATTAACTATGTTATATTTCGTAAAAATGCTTTGTTTTTAAAGATTTACGTGTGAAAGTTATTTTTTGTGGTGAAGCGAGTGACATATTCATGTACCTGAAGCTATTTGTAAAGGCTAGTTTACTGATCCTGACAATCCGATTCTATCAGTAACAGATTTAAAGTTATTCGATAGATTTGCCACATTACTCCAATCAATTACAAGCATATCATCTACTCTTGATGCTATCTGCTTCTGTTCCTGTTCTGGTTCTACAGGTTTCCTCTTTCACTATATCCCATAATGTTTTTATTTTGTTGCCTGATTTTACTATCTTCTTCTCATGGTACATTTGTTTGGATGTCTGAATTACTTTTCTTAATATTTTACAGTATTCCTTGTATTTAGCTAAATCGTCAGCATTGGAGCTATTCTTGACTGACAGAAACATTTTACTTTTAATTCTACAGGACATCTTTATTCCTTGTGTAATCCATCCCTAGATTAAATCAGTTTTTAACCATTATTAATCAATATGTTATATTTTCCATTCATTTCATAAGCAGTATAAATATATTTCAAGTTAATATTTCTTGGTAGTTTTCTAAAATATTAATTTTTTTTTTTTTTTTTTTTTTTTTTTTTTTTTTTTTTTTTTTTAATTTTTTTAAAACTTTTTATTTACTTCTAAAGAAGTAACTGCCTAAGTGTACTTGCATCTGTACTTTGTTTACCCTCCTTTTCCCCCCAAGGTAAGTCCTTCCTGTCCCGGGATTGGAATGACTGCTTACCCACTCCCTTAAAACCCTCATCATTTCCTTTTCCTTCTCCTTCCCTTCTGCCTGAAGAAGCAACTGGGTTGCGAAAGCTTGCGTTTGTGTGTGTGTGTCTGTGTGTTTATTTGTTGCTATCACTGCCTGTGCTCCTTTGCCTGGTAAGTATCCTTCCCTTTTTCCTCTCCTTTTTTCCTCTTTTTCCTGAAGAAGCTGCCAGTGGTGGCGAAAGCTTGTATGTGTGTTTGTGTGTGATTTTATTTGTTTCTATCGACGAGCCGGTCCTATTGGTAAGTCATCTCTTTTCTATTTTTTATTTTCGAATATTATAGAAGAAGACTTTCCTGGTTGGAAAAATATGTATAAAATAAAGATTGTTTGACTTACCGAAAGTACAGGCTCGCTGACAGAAACATAAAACACAAATAAAAACACACAAACATTCAAGTTTTCGCAACCGTTGGTTGCTTCGTCAGGAAAAGAGGAAGAAAGGAGAGGAGAAAGGGAAGGATATGGGTTTTAAGGACATGGAAAAGGAGTCGTTCCAATCTCAGGAGTGGAAGGACTTACCTTAGGGAAAAAAAAGGAAGGTAAACAAATACACACACACTCACGCATATCTGAACACAAACACACCTAGACAGACATTTGTAAAATGTTGACAGGCTTGGGTGTCCAGGAAGGCTTCCTCTAAGCGTCCCATAAATAAGTTTGTGTACGAGGGGGCCATCCTGGTTCCCATGGGTGTTCCCTTTAGTTGTTGGTATGTCTGGCCCTCAAAGGTGAAGAAGTTGTGGGTTAGGATGAAGCTGGCTAGGGTATTAAGGAAAGAGGTTTTAGGTAGGGAAGTGGGTGGTCGGCGTGAAAGGAAATATTCCATCGCAGCGAGGCCCTGGGCACGTGGGATATTTGTGTATAAGGAAGTGGCATCGATGGTTACAAGGATGGTTTCAGGAGGTAACAGGCTGGGTAAGGATTTCAGGCGATCGAGGAAGTGGTTGGTGTCTTTGATGAAGGATGGGAGACTGCACATGATGGGTTGAAGGTGTTGGTCTATGTAGGCAGAGATTCGTTCTGTTGGGGCTTGGTAATCAGCCACAATGGGGCGGCCGGGATGATTGGGTTTGTGAATCTTCGGAAGTAGGTAGAAGGTGGGGGTGCAGGGTGTCGGTGGAGTCATGAGGTTAATAGAGGCAGGTGAAAGGTTTTGTAGGGGGCCTAAGGTTTTGAGGATTCCTTGAAGCTCTGCCTGGACATCAGGAATGGAATCGCCTTGAAAAACTTTATATGTGGTATTATCTGAAAGCTGACGCACTCCCCCTGCCACATACTCCTGCCGATCAAGTACCACTGTCGTAGAGCCCTTGTCGGCAGGGAGAATGACGATGGAATGGTCAGCCTTCAGATCACGGATAGCTCGGGGTTCAGCTGTGGTAATGTTGGGAGTAGGATTAGGTTTCTCAGGAAAGACTGGGCGGCAAGGTTGGAAGTAAGGAATTCCTTGAAGGTTTGAAGAGGGTGATTTTGAGGAAGAGCAGGTGGGTCTCGCTGTGATGGAGGACGGAACTGTTCCAGGCAGGGTTCGATTTGAATGATGTCTTGGGGAGCTGGATCATTAGGAGTAGGATTATTTTTCCTCGTGGCAAAGACTGCGAGTATAGGATAGTAAATGTTTCACAAATGCTGTTTGGTTGAATTTGGGAGTAGGGCTAAAGGTCAGCCCTTTGGATAGGACAGAGGTTTCAGACTGGGAGAGAGGTTTAGAGGAGAGGTTGACCACTGAATTGGGATGTTGTGGTTCCGGATTGTGTGGATTGGAATTTTGAGGTTTGGGGGGGAGAGGAGTTGGGAGTGGGAGATTTAGTAAATGGGAGAGACTGGGTTTGTGTGCAATAAGAGGAGGTTGAGGTTTACTGGAGAGGTTGTGGAGGGAGAGAGTATTGCCTTCCTGGAGGTGGGTGACCAGGAGATTGGATAGTTTTTTGAGGTGGTGGGTGGGATGCTGTTCTAATTTGCGGCTGGCTTGAAGGAGGATATTCTGAACTGCAGGTGTAGATATGGGAGAGGAAAGGTTGAGGATTTTGATTAGGGATAGGAGTTGACAGGTGTGTTCATTGGCGGAGTTGATGTGTAGGTTAAGGATTAGGTGGGTGAGGGCTATGGATTGTTCAGTTTGGAATTGGTATAGGGCGGGATGAAAGGATGGGTTACAGCCAGAGATGGGAACTTTTAGTGTGATGCCCTTGGGAGTGATTCCAAATATCAGACAAGCCTGCATAAAAAGAATGTGGGAGCGTAATCTGACAAGGAAAAAAACATGTCTACGGAGGGAATGTAAATAAAACTGGATGTGGTTGTTGTAGGGATGTTGTGAGGGAGGCATAATATATGGATGAAGGAAAAGTGAGAAATATGGGCTATATAACAGCTGCAATGAACAAATAAAAAATAATAAGAAATATATATATTTATATATATAAATTTTTTAAAAATTGAATGTGAAAAGTAATTCAGGTAAGCAAAAAGAAAGGAAATAGAAAAAGTCGTTAAAATTTGTTGTTGATACTGTGGTCACCTTAAGTTGTCAACAACGTAGTATTAAATGGTTAGGTAGTGGTATGGCGTGCAAACATGTTTTAAGGATGGTGAAAATCGGAAAAAGTACGAGAAAACCGTGTGAGAATGCAAGGAAAACGTCTAAATAGGATTGGTTAAGTGGTAGCAGATTACGATTTTGAGGCTAAGAATAGTCAGACGAAGGAATAGTAGAAACAAAACCAACGTAAAGTAGCTTAAATACGATTGGGAAATTAGGAAAAACAAATGGAAATGTGGAAAAACGGGAATGGAAACAAACGTGAGGTAACTAGGAAATGCCGAAAATGGTTATAAACAATATAAGAAACTATAGTTGTGAAGTAGTGTTTACGTTTTATAGTGAGAAAATTATTGATTATTGTTTTTATGATAAGATTTTGTTTCTTTGATTTGTCTATAAAATGTTATCAATGGCTGTCTTAGAGAATTTAGTTATCCTAGGGCCTGAGGATTTTCATCTGTCACTTTTAACTTCTTTCACCTTTGTAAATGTTACTGATGTGAAAAATGTCGAATAGCACAATGGTTCAGAATCCAAGTTAAACTGAAGGTTTCCCTATAGCTAGCTGTATAAGTCAGTTTGAAGGTCGGAGGTTGGCAGCGACATACTACCTCCAAACAAGACCACACGTAGAAAAGCACTGTTATTTCAAATAAACCTTTTTAGCTTAAAAGTTTACGATAGGCGTTTGATTGAAAGATGCGTAGAGAGAGGAAGGAGGAGGATATCGACAACCAACAAAGCAAATTATGACCTGTAACAATTGTGAATGGATTACCATAGAAATTATGTCAAAATTTGTAGATGGCCCAAACAGCAGCAAGGCGCTCTTATTCTGTAGTTTCTCTCAGCTTTCCTAAATGCTCTGCAGGCATATGCCATATATTTATAATGAAACTGGATCAAGTCAATATACATTAGCATCTGTGTTCGACTCTGTATGTGCTCTCTCATCATATAGACCAAGTATAGGATCAGTTGTCTGAGCCTATTTTTAGGAATAGGAAATTCCATTATAGATCTCAGCTTCTCTTGGGCAGGCCACACATCTCCCTTTGACACAAGATGTTAAAATATTCTGATTTCCTCACTCCAAACATACAAGTTCCTGGCAACCTTGTCTAAGACACTTAAGAACAGTTCTCAGTATTTTATGTGCTCTTCTGAAGTTTCAGAGAATAGTGTAATGTCATCTAAGTAACAAAGACACATTGTCCATTTCAGGTTCCACAAAAGATTACCCATCATCCAATCGGCATTACTTTAAATTCATGAAGGCTGAGTTGTGAGTTGGCTGAATGACGTCATCCTTTATTTCCTTTCTTTATGAATTGTTCGAGATTCTGTCGCAGACACTCAGTATGCTCTCTGGTTGATAATCCCCAGTGTTAATTAGATGTTTAACCTTCGACTGATCTGACTTGCTCTTCACTTGTGGATTGAAACAGAGAGAACTCTTGATGAACAATGATTAACTTCCCCGGTTGATCCTTGTTAAGTCGGGCAGCAGTTAGCATGAAGATCTTTTTCATTTAGTGGCAGCAAAAATCTCGCCCCAAACTCCTCACAAGAGGCTCCTGTTACACTCAGCTGACAAATGAGTGCTGGCTACGCGCATGTCACTTGAAAAGAGGTGTGGCTCTTTGCAGTAGTTGGCTGTCCACAGTTCCTTACTCTATGACTAACAGAGGCTATAATGAATATATATTTCTCCAGTGGTAAGGACCTACCATTTCTTCCATTATGAGGTCCATGGGCTGGTGTTTCACATGACACATGACAGTTGGCTTTGAAGCAATAACTGCAAGAATAACCACTTCATCTAGTACACACGTATATGTGGATGAAACCAAGAGATATTGGGAGGTATCAGATTGATTTTATTAAGGTAAGACAAAGGTTTAGACACAAGGTATGAGACTAATATATAGTGTTCCTATCGACCAGCCTGTACTTTAGGTAAGTCAAAAATCTTTATTTTATACTATATATATATAGACTCAGACCATAACTTATTGGTTATGAACGGTAGATCAAAAGTTAAAGAAATGTAAGGAGATGAAACCACGATAAATTGAAGGAACCAGAATATCAAGAGTTTCAGAAGGAATATTAGACAAGGACTGACCGAAATGGGGTAAATACAGTAAAATAAGAATGGATAGCTTTGAGAAATAAAATAGTGAAGGTCACAGATGATCTTGTATATAGGTAGAAGGGCAAGTTGTAATAGAAATCAGTAGATAACACAGGATATACTGATATTAGTTATTGAAAGGAGAATATAAAAATGCAGAAAGTGAAGTTGAAGGAAGGCAGTACAAATGCTAAAAAAATGAGATTAACAGGAAGTGCAGACTGGTTAAGCTGGAGTGGCAAATGGGAAAATGCGAGACCGTAGAATGTATAACTAGGAGAAAGATAGATACCACCTACAGGAAAATAAAAGAAACATTTGGAGATGAGAAAAGCAGCTGCATGATTATCAAGAGCTTGGTTGGAAAACCAGTACTAAGCAAAGAAGGAAAAGGTGGAAGGAATATACAAAGGAAATAACCTTGAATGCAGTATTGTAGAAAGGGAAAAAGAAATAGATAAAGAGGAGATGGGAAATACGATGCTATGACAAGAATTGACAGAGCACAGAAAGATTTTAGTCAAAACAAGGATGGGAGTGAATAGTAGATTTGTGCCTGCAGTGAGGTGAGGCTAGACATTAGGGTGACCAGTTTGCTGTGATGGCAACCACGCTTTCTGCTTGTTCAAGTTTCAATTTATGACCGTGCATTTTTATTTATTTTTATTTTATTTTTTATATATTTATTTATTTTTTGGACACTAAGAAGCTTGCCATCACAGACAACAGCCAGCTATAATTTCCATAAAGTGTTAAATTTTTATAAGCTAGATTCTTAACAAGACAAAGTGCTGTCAGTAAAACCTTTGTGAATATATTTTATCATTTGGAGCATGTTTTAGTTAATTGTTTTCACTTGTTCAAAACAGCATTAATATCAATTATCATCCATATCAATTCATAGTTTCAACTTAATCCAAGTGTAAGTTATTTCACAAATCAATCATCCAATAAATATTCTTCAAAGGTTTAAATAATCATTTGCTTCACTGATAAACATGATAAATAAAAATTATCTTCTTACATCCATAAGATAATTTCTTCAAACACACAAATTAAGATAAATATTGTCCATTTATAAACACATTAACATATTAACTTAATGCTCAACAAGCTATCATTCAATGGTGGCTAACTAGCTTTATATTTTAATTTATATCCAGAAACATTTTCTAATCTGTTTTTTGTAAATAAATTTCAACAGTGCAAGGCAACTTTTCTCCATATTCTCATCAGCAACAGCAGGCTACAGCCGATAAAATATCTCTTTGGCGCCAACAACGAAGATGAAAAGTCGGTGCGCTGTGTCGCCCTCAGTGAACATGAAACAGAGAAATACCGAGTGATCAAAAAGTCAGTATAAATTTGAAAACAATAAATCACAGAATAATGTAGATAGAGAGGTAAAAATTGACACACATGCTTGGAATGACATGGAGTTTTATTAGGGAAAAACACACACACACACACATTATTGCTAGACACGTGAAAGATCTCCTGCCCGCGTCATTTGGTGATGATCGTGTGCTCAGTCGCCACTTAGTCAAGCTTGGTCTCCCAGGTCCCCAGACCTCAGTCCATGCGATTATTGGCTTTGGGGTTACCTGAAGTTGCAAGTGTATCGTGATCGACCAACATCTCTAGGGATGCTGAAAGACAACATCCAACACCAATGCCTCACCATAACTCCGGACATGCTTTTCAGTACTGTTCACAACATTATTCCTCGACTACAGCTATTGTTGAGGAATGATGGTGAACTTATTGAGAATTTCCTGTAGAGAACATCACCTTTGCTTTGTTTAATTATTGCTTTTCTGATCAGATGAAGTGCCATCTGTTGGACATTTTTTGAACTCCCCCTCCCCCCCTTAAAAAACCCCATGTTATTCCAAGCATGTGTATCTATTTTTACCTCTGTATCTACATTATTTCATGATTTATTAAGTTTTCAAATTTATAATGACTTTGTGGTCACCTGATACATACAAACTTTCAATATATAATTAAAAATAGAAACTACACAACCAATAAATATTTTACAATAGTATTTACCTGCAAAACTAAGCTGAAGGGAGATCTCATGGACTTCAAAAGTTCTTGTCCCATCACAGCAGTCATGATTGGTTATTCGCTTGTCTGGGTGCCTGCACATCATACATGAAGAGAGTCATAACTGACCAGTCGTGTGGGACCAAATATGAGTGGCTTGGTTCCCCTTTGGCCAGTGAGTTGTAACTGGTCAAATGCAAAAATTGCACACATCCTTAGTTGAAGTAGAAGGACCTATTTCATCAGCAGATCAAAACAAGCAGAATAGTCAATACAAAATTTGGACACATCATCACCAGAAGCGGCAGAACCATTAGCAATGGCAGCTC
Source organism: Locusta migratoria (assembly GCA_026315105.1). Lineage (NCBI taxonomy): Eukaryota > Metazoa > Arthropoda > Insecta > Orthoptera > Acrididae > Locusta > Locusta migratoria. The sequence continues at coordinate 307,687,603 of CM048746.1, forward strand.
TACCTACAACAGCAACAACTACACCAACAACAGTAGCAGATCCAATATCAACAGGGAGAAGCAATGAAGACTAATATGCAAAGAAACAAGAAATCACCGGCAGCTGCAGAGCCACCCAAAGAAGCCTCACCTCAGGAGGGGGGGGGGGGGGGGCTACATCTACTTCCCACAACAGCGATATTTTATGCTCAATTTCTTATTCTTAAACATTCAGGGTCTTGAAAATAAAGTTGAAATATTGGAAGAGTCACTAATACAAAATAAGTTTTCTTTTCTCTGTTTATCTGAGCATTGGCTAAAAGCAGATAAAATAGAATACTATACAGGGTGTCACAAAAAGTTACAGCCAAACTTTCAGGAAACATTCCTCACACACAAAGAAACAAAATATGTTATGTGGACATGTGTACGGAAACACTTAATTTCCATGTTAGAGCTCATTTTAGTATTTCTCTTTAAATGTAAATTGAAATAATTCATGCACACAATTGTCAAAATTCCCAATTGTTTCGTTAGTGGCATGTACAGCAGCGTGTGCAGGCACTATCAGGAGCTGATTGGCTGTGTCACTCCTCATTTCAGTGCAAATGTTCTGTTTACGGATTTCAGGAGAAATGTAGGAACTCGAGAGGCAATACTCACTTTACGGCTAATCCTAGAAGATAGATTAAGAAAAGGCAAACCTACATTTCTAGCTTTTGTAGATTTGGAGAAGGCTTTTGACAATGTTGATTGGAATAAACTCTTTCAAGTTCTGAAGCAAGCAGGAGTAAAATATAGGGAGCATAATGTTATTTACAACTTGTACAAAAACCAGACAGCGGTTGTCAGAGTTGAAGGGCATGAAAGGGATGCAGTGGTTGGAAAGGGAGTAAGACAGGGTTGTAGTCTTTCTCCATTGTTGTTCAATTTGTACATTGAACAAGCTATAAAGGAAAGCAAGGAGAAATTTGGAGAAGGAATTAAAGTTCAGGGTGAGGAATTAAAAACATTGCGGTTTGCTGACGACATAGTAATTCTGTCAGATACAGCAAAGGACCTGGAAGAGCAATTGAATGGAATGGACAGTGTGCTGAAAGGTGCATATAAGATGAACATTAACAAGAGCAAAACTAGGGTAATGGAGTGCAGTGTAAGAAAATCAGGTGATGCTGAAGGAATTAGATTGGGAAACGATGCAATAAAGGAGGTAGATGAGTTTTGTTACTTGGGCAGTAAAATAACAAATGATGGTCGCAGTACAGAGGATATAAAATGCAGAATGGCAATGGGTAGAAAAGCGTTTTTGAAAAAGAGAAATTTGTTAACATCGAATATTGATTTAAGCCTAAGAAAGTCCTTTCTGAAGGCATTTGTATGGAGTGTTGCCTTGTATGGGAGTGAGACATGGACGGTAAACAGTGGGGACAGGAAGAGGATTGAGGCTTTTGAAATATGGTGCTACAGAAGAATGCTGAAGATTAGGTGGGTGGATCGCGTAACTAATGAGGAGGTACTGAACAGAATTGGGGAGAAAAGAAATTTCTGGCATACCTTGACTAAAAGAAGGGATAGATTGGTAGGACACATTCTTAGACATCAAGGAATTGTGAATTTAGCATTGGAGGGAAGTGTGTGGGGTAAAAATCGCAGAGGGAGACCAAGAGATGGATACAGTAAGCAGATTGAGACAGATGTAGGTTGCCGTTCTTATGTGGATATGAAGAGGCTTGCTCAGGATAGGGTATTGTGGAGAGCTGCATCAAACCAGTCTCTGGACTGAAGACCACAACAACAACACGGATGAGGTTTCATTCCAATGTGATCAAATTGTAAATTTTCACAATCAACATGTGTGGGCTGACGAGAATCCGCACATAATTGTGCAATCACGTCGTCAACACAGATTTTCTGTGAACATTTGGGCAGGAATTGTTGGTGATGTCTTGATTGGGCCTCATGTTCTTTCCCTATGCTCATTGGAGCACGTTATCATGATTTGATACAGGATACTCTACCTGTGGTGCTAGAACATGTGCCTTTATAAGTATGACACAACATGTGGTTCATGCACGATGGAGCTTCTGCACATTTCAGTCGGCGTGTTCATATGCTTCTCAGCAACAGATTTGGTGACCGATGGATTGGTAGAGGCGGACCAATTCCGTGGCCTCCACGCTCTCCTGACCTCAACCCTCTTGACTTTCATTTATGGCGGCATTTGAAAGCTCTTGTCTACGCAACCCTGGTACCAAATGTAGAGACTTTTCATGCTCGTATTGTGGATGGCCGTGATACAATACACCAATCTCCAGGGCTGCATCAGTGATTCCATGTGACAGAGGGTGGATGCATGTATCCTCACTAACAGAGGACATTTTGAACATTTCCTGTAACAAAGTGTTTGAAGTCACACTTTGTTTCCATTACATGATTAATGTGATTTGAAAATAAGTAATAAAATGAGCTCTAACATGGAAATTAAGCATTTCCGGACACATGTCCACATAACATATTTTCTTTCTTTGTGTGAGGAATGTTTCCTGAAAGTTTGGCTGTGCCTTTTTGTAACACCCTGTATATCAGGAGGTTATAAATATGGAAACAGTGTCTGTGGATCTCAGTCCCAAAAAGGTGGTACTGTTATCTATGTTTCCCATGAACTAGACTTTATATCCCTTGATCTAAGATGGGCATGTGTAGAGAAACACTTTGAAATTACAGGTATCATATACAATGAAATGAAGGTAATTTTAGCATGTATTTACCATAAGTTTGACTCTGATGTAAATACTTTTTTAGACAACTTAACAGGGTACTGTGGTAATTAATCAAGGGAGACATAAACTCTAGTTTTGGTGTAACTTGTAACAAACCAAGTGTAAATAAGTTACTGAATATCCTTAGGCAGCAAAATTGTGCATCATCTTAATTCAAAACCCACTAGACTAACAGAATGCTTAGATAATGCCTTTGTTAACTGTCCACATGATATTTATTCCTCTGATGCAAGAAAAATGATCTTCTCAGATCACAGTATGTTAACAGTAGAGCTAAAACATTTTAAGATATCAGACAGGCATAAGTCCCAAGAATATGCAACCAGTTCTGACAATACATTAATACTAACAGAATATAATTGGAAAAGGTGAGCATAACAGACTGGGATAAACTATTTCAGAGATGTGGTTCAAATGCAAAAGTAGTTTATGAAACCTTGCACTGCTATTTAACTAGTACCTCAAAGGCTCATCTTGTTCCAAAGAATAAACATTTAAAATGTAAGAAAAACTGTGGTATACCAAATAATTAGAAAATATGAAGAATAAATTACTATTGTTAAAAACCTTAAGCAAAGGCAACAATTTTAATGAAATTAAAGACCTTGTGGTGGTGATAATCGATTTTCCACTATGAACAAACATTTCTCTATGTTCTAACTGCTTTGACCAGCCGCTTCCCAGCTTCAGCCATCTTGTTAAATCAGTCTGCTCTGAGTCTTTGTAGTGTTCAAATAATAAAGTTCAGTTCAGCTTATAATTGGGTTTTATTGGGGCTACAACGACACAAAATCGCATACTGGTGACGCTGCACGAAGTTTTCGAGTGTCGCAGGGTGTTTGTTCGTGAAACTCGCTTTCTCGCTGGTATGTTCTCATTAAACACGGCCACCAGTGGTAGTTACAACAACCATGACTTCACTGCTTCGCCTGCCAATGAGTGCTACCAAAGCTTCACAATCAACACCATCTCTCACACTATCACCTCCTTGTGCTCAGATGTCTACGCCTAAAGTTTCAGCGCAAGCCTTTTCGCTGGATACTCTCAGCTCGTTGCCCAACAATAGCACAAGCTTTCAGACAATGGACTCCAGTTTTGTAACACCAAACACTTCGTGAAATGTGCCTTGCATGAACAGTTTCAGTGCCCAGAACAATTTCGCTTATGTATATTCACGGCCAGGTTCTATCATGATTTCTGCCAGACTTTGTGATTCAAATTTGAACACTGGCCCGCTGCCGCGTCACTTGTGTATCCTTCCGTGTCTCCCGCATCGGTTTCCAGTTTGAATAGTGGTGCACACGCGCAGAACTATTTTGTGCCTCCAGCTTTCATTGTTTGTGTAAGTGGACACGTTTGTGACTCTCCTTCGAGTGCTAATTACAGTTCGGGACCTTTTGTTGTACACAATTCTGTTTTTGTGCCACGTGTTCGACAATCCGAGCTGTCCCCTACCAGTATTCATATTGGCAAACAGGATGCTCCGTCCAGTGACTTTTCATGCCTTAACAGTAGCCGAGTGGTCTAATGTGCATTGCTGCGGAGTGCGTGGTTACTCGCCGTCAGAGGTTCGAGTCCTCCCTGGGGCAGGGTGTGTGTTTGTGTGTGTGTGTGTGTGTGTGTGTGTGTGTGTGTTGTCCTTAGATTAGTTTATCTTAGTTTAAGTATTTTTTAAGCTATGGACTGATGACCGCGCAATATGGTCCGATAGATTTACAAACATTTGAACATTTTTGAACAGTGTGTGTAATGACTTTTTGTTCCATGAACAGCCACCTACTGCGTCCGGACAAGCCACTTCTGCGCCGTGATGACCTATGCTGTCTGCTTTTGCATGCGTGGCTTGTACATTGAATGTCTTCATGCCATTTCCGAGTGTTTCTACTGCGCTGGTTGCTGGCTCTGCATCCACAGTGCCGCTGATGTGTGATCTCATAACAACAACAAACGGTGCCTTTTCTGCCACCCTGGACTGCCGGCCCCCCGTGTGCGGTCGGGCCCTCAAGCTGCTGGCTTTCTCACTCGAGAATTCATGGAAATGGTTTGCGTTGGTGGAACATTTGTTCGCGGTTCATGGTATCACCAGTGATGCTTCATGCTATGCTTACCTTTTGTCAGGCCTCCATCATCATCTTGACCTACTCGGGAATGTGTTTCTCAACCCGCCACAGGACAACCTGTACGACACCGCAAAATGGATCTTCCTCGAAAGGCTCTCATGTCCTGCTGAAGAGGTTGTACAAGACTTCATTACCTCAGTGAAACTGAATGACAAGTTGCCGTCAGATTTGTAGCGATTGCTGAGGTGTCAGAGCGACCCCTCAGTTATTCCTGACGCCACATTCTGGCCCCTGTGGCTTCTGAAAATGCCATTAGAGCTGCGGTTGCAACTCTAGCCTCGGTCTGGAGACACATTGGACAAGCGCCTACGCCTTGCGGATGCAATGCATCGACTGCTGTCTTCTGGAGGTCAACCCCCAACCCTCAAGGTCATCACACCACTCGTAGCTGCTGATACCTCGCTGTCAGTGCACCACCTGCAACAGCAGCAGAGTAATCGCAGCTATTGCTACTACCACGTCCGATTTGGTACTGCCACACGACAATGCCATATGCCGTGGTCAAACCCAAAAGAGACGCGTGGGGGGATGTAGGCGCCCCCCCCCCCTCACTCTGCCTGGCTGATTACAAGCATCAGCCCATGCTGCATTCCGTGTGCCACTCGCCGATGTAAAGTGGCCATATTTATCTTCAGGACTGTGTTATAGACACAAGTTTTATTTAGTCAACACGGGTGCATATGAGTCTATCTTACCAGTTTCTATGGCTACAGGACCCTTACGTTCACATCAGCCGCTCCTTCAAGCAGCCAATAACACTAATCTCAAGTACTTAGGCTCCGTCGAGCATACTGTGCGTTTACACTCTTATTGTGCTCTTAAATGGACTTTCTTAGTCACCGAGATCAGTGAACCTATAATTGGAATTGATTTCTTATCTCAACACAAACTCTCTCTGGATGTAGTATGACGCACAGTGTTTCGTCCTGATGCAAATGCACATCTCCTGCATGCCTCCTTGCATCTCATTTCTGCTGGCTCAAACACTCATGTCGAGCTTATCTGTGAGTGCTTAAAAACTGTTGCATGCCTCCTTGCATCTCATTTCTGCTGTCTCAAACACTCATGTCGAGCTTATCTGCGAGTGCTTAAAAACTGTTGCCGAGCTACGTGATGTTGTCTTCAAGTGGAGTCATGAACTCAAACAAGTAGCCCACCTCTGCTCTGAGCAGTTGGAGTTGTCTTGCCATGTGGTGTCGCACAAGTATGAAGTGTGCGTTACTTACTTTCACCGCGCGCCGCCATGCACGCATGGCGCGGCGTTCGTACGACGTCAGCCACGAGCGCCCTCTGCTGCAACTCCGCTCGTGGCCACGACTGGACTGCATCATTCACTTGGGACTGAGATAGGAACCAGTTAACACTTGGGAATCAGCTAGGCACCAGTGAAGACTTGGCTATCGGACAGGCAATAGGCAGGCCTCGAGCTCAACTATGTATCAGCATTCTGTTCAAATGTTTGTTAAGCTTATGGGACTTAACTACGGGGTCATCAGTCTATCAGCATTCTGCAGTACTGAGCTATGTAAAAGTTAAGTATTACTAAGTCTCTAAGAAATATAGATTTCGTTCTAATTTACTCTAGTGTTTCTAGTTTCTGCTGTCCCACTGGCTGTTCACCTCCTACATGCAAAAGCGTGCATCCTTTATTCCTGTGTCGGTTTTCTACTCGGCCACCAACACCTACGATGGAAACGAGGCACAAAAGTGGCGACGAGGCTGGAACACAAAAGTGGCGACGAGGAGCGATAGAAGAACCTTGGACCAGCCCGCTTGCAGCAGCCAGACAGCAGTAGTCGGAGCACACAGAAATTGCTCCCACCCACCCATCCACCCTTATTATAAGATTTTTGGGGGACAATATTCATTTACCTGTTTTGTGGACTTTTTTGTTGCAGTGCGTCCTCATTTACCTTGCATTTGTGTTTTGTTATAAGTTACTTGTATGCGCGGCGCCTAATCGGTCAGCATGGCCACTACCCCAAACCCAAACTAATGGAAATTATTCAGTTACAGATGGCGCAAATCACGCAACTCCTCCAAGCAGTGCCGCAGTTAACGGCACAGGCTGCTCACCAACAACAACAGCCGTCGCTGCACCGCTTCGTACGTTCCGCCAGTACAATGTTCGGGAGGAAGAATGGAGTGATTATTTGTCACAATTTCAAGAACTCGTCGCGGCTCATTAAATTACAGGTCAGACCGTCAAACATTTGTTCCTCTCTATTGTGGGCACTAAAGCATTCGTATTACTGCAGAAACTTTTCCCCCACACATCTCCCCGTGATCTAGAATTCGATCAAATTGTAGATGCACTGAATGCGCATTATGATAGAAAAGTTCTTGTGGCTGCGGCACGGTACCAATTTTTCAGACTAAAAAAATCACCCGAGCAGTCACACCAGCAGTGGATTACGGAACTGAAGGGTTTAACCCGCAAATGTAAATTTACTTGCTCATGTGGACTTTCTTATAGTGACGTGATGTTAAGAGATGTGATTCTGCAAAACATTCAGGATCCCAGAATTAGGGCAGCAATTCTAAAACAGTCTGACCCCATGTTAGATAGTGTACTGCTGCTTATAGAAGCGCATGATACCTTTGACTTAGCAGATGTAGAAATGCAAAGCCACAGTGTAAATTCAGTGCACCGTAACGGACGTTTTCCTAGCCGTAGTTCTCAGTGCCCTAGTGATTCTTATGATTCTACCTGCCATGCTGAACAGACAGTGAACAGTAGCCAGTGTAAAAGTGCGACACACCTGTCGCTCCATCGTGTTAGAAACAGTACTGTGAATAACGGGCGCCAACTCTCATTTCAGAAAAATGTTCATAAATCTTGCCCCCAGTGTGTATCTCGCCACAAGCGTGCGCAATGCCCAATTCGCAAAGCCATTTGTTATCAATGTGGCAAATCAGGACATGTACAGACAGTGTGTATGCAAAACAAAAATTCAACGAACGGTGCCGTTAGGAACAGTGCTTTGCAGAGTGTTAGAACAGTTCATACAGTAAATTTTATACACGCTGTGGATTTGGACAGAGTTTCTCTTGATTTTCAAATGAAAGAAAGTTTTTCTGCACCTATTGCAAACCTATGTAGTAAGCCACGTCGCAAGCCCTGCCGAGCGCCTAAAACTGTGCAATGGAAAAGTGTTCGGAACAAGCAAAATGTCTATGTACAGTGTAATCCTGTAGTGAACCTAGTGCCTTCTACAACTTCTCCTTGTAAAAGTGCCCAATACTGTGTAGCTAGTGACAGTAGACTTGGTGTAGTTAATCAAAGTAATTTTAGTGCAGTAGTAGCCTCGCATTGCGTGGACGCCGATCCGGTGGTAGTGCCATCTAGTGACAGTGTTGTTAATCCGCTGTGTGCCGATTCTGTGCCGCTTCCTACGGCACACAGCCCACGCATGCGCAAGCGCAGCAACCAAGCTGTAACAGACGTTGCCAACATTCGCGCACCTGTCGAGCGCCACAAGCAAAAACTTTTTGTGACTCTTTGCATAGAAAATAAGACTGTGAAATTTCAGCTTGATACTGGTTCCACTGTCACATTAATAAATAAAGGTACTTATGAACTTCTGGGTTCGCCAAAATTGTCGCCGTCTCAACAAGTGCTAACAGCATATACAGGTCAAAATATTCCTGTGCTAGGAACGTGTAGCCTGCCCGCCTCTTTTTAAGGTGTAACAAAAACAGTTTCTTTTGTAGTTCTTCAGGCCAAATCTACACTGAACATTTTTGGACTAAATGCATTTGACTTGTTTGGTTTATCAATTCAAAGAGATGTGCTTCAAATTTCATCAGTAGTGCCTCAGGACAAAATAAATGCATTGTGTGAAAAATATAGTGACTTGTTTTCGCCGGAACTAGGTTGTGCAAAAGACTTCGTGGCACATGTAACTTTAAAAGAATCTGCAGTACCAAAATTTTGTAAAACTAGACCAGTGCCTATCGCAATTCGTGATAATGTTGCTGCAGAACTTAAACGTTGGCAGGATGGTGGTATGATTTCTCCTGTTTCTGTGAGTCAGTGGGCCTCGCCTTTAGTAATTATACCCAAGCCGTCAGGAAAACTTCGTCTCCGTGCGGACTTCAAATCAACAGTGAACAGTCAAACAATTGTAGACACTTATCCCCTGCCCAGACCTGAGGAACTGATGGACAAATTAGGACAGTCTCGCTTCTTTTCTAAGATTGATTTAGCAGAGGCATACTTACAGATTCTGCTCGATGATGAGTCAAAACAGTTTTTCATAATTAATACTCACATGGGCCTTTTTCAGTTTCAACGCCTACCCTTTGGCAGTTCTTCCGCCCCCGCTATTTTTCAGTGATTTTTGGAACAGCTGACAGTTTCTGTACCGTGCTGCTCAAACTATTTAGATGATATTGTGGTCTCAGGGCGCACAGTTGAAGAACATTTATCAAACCTTTTCAAAGTGTTGACTGCAGCAGGTCTATGTTGTAATCACGCAAAGTGTTCATTTTTTAAAACTGAAATAGAGTACCTAGGCCATGTGATTAATGCCCAAGGAATTCATCCCTTACAGTCATATCTTAGAGCAATCAAAGACTTACCTCCTCCTAAGAATGTGCATGAATTGCAAGCAGTAATGGGAAAGCTTAACTATTATTTCAGATTTATTCCCAATGCCTCTTAGATTGCAGCTCCACTGCATCACTTACGTAGGAAGAATGTTCCTTTTGTATGCTTCAAAGATTGCCAGGTTGCCTTTGACAAATTAAAATCTGCACTACTCAGTGATGCATGTTTGATTCCCTTTGACCCCAAAAAGCCAGTAGTGCTAGCAGTGGATGCCTCGTCGTACGGTCTGGGTGCAATATTGTCACATCGTATTGGTTCTCACGATCGTCCTATTGCCTTTGCATCCAAGCTTCTGACACCAACGCAACAGAATTACAGTCAGATAGAAAAGGAGGCCTCAGCAATCATTTACGGCATCACAAAGTTTCATCATTATCTCTATGGCAGAAAATTCTATTTGTTGACAGACCACAAGCCTCTCACATCGTTGTTCTCACCCACAAAGCCAATTCCGCCATGAACGGCACAAAAGCTTCAGAGATGGTCCTTGATATTGTCTAATTACCAGTATGAGATTTTGTACCAACCTACCAATAAACACGCCAACGCAGACACACTTTCCCGACTTCCGGTTGGCCAGGATATGTCATTTGATTCTTCAGAAATGGCATGTTGTCAGATAGACTCCAGAGATTCTTCCGCTGTTGCCGATTTCGCTTTGAACTCTCATCAGGTTGCACAGGAAACAGCTGCAGATGCAGACCTAAGTGTGGTAGCAAGTTTTGTTCGCTCTGGGTGGCCTGCCAGAACCAAAGACATTGAGCGACCTCTGGTTCGACGTTATTTTGCACAACGTCATGCATTGTCTTTAAGTCAGGGTGTTCTGTTGTTACATACAGACAACGACCAAACAAGAGTGATTGTATCTCGTTCCCTGCAACGAGAAGTGTTACGCCGCTTGCATCAAGGACATTGGGGTATTGTTAGGACAAAGAATTGGCCAGACGACATTGTACCTGGGTTGGTATGGACACCCAGATAGAGAGCATGACGTCACAGTGTACAGTTTGTGCGGAGCATCAGGCGGCTCCTCCCCAACGTTTCTCAGACTGGCCACACCCCAAGGGACCATGGCAACGTTTACACATTGACTTTGCCAGACCTTTCTGGAATACGCACTGGTTAATTGTCATAGCCGCTTTCAGCAAGTTTCCTTTCGTGATTGCCATGAACTCAACGACAGCGTCTAGTACAATCAGTGCCTTAACATTAGTGTTTTGCATCAAAGGTTTGCCTGGAACTATTGTCAGTGACAATGGACCTCAGTTTGTTAGTGCGGAATTTCAACAGTTTTGTTGTGTGAATGGCATTCAGCATATCACCACTGCCATTTTTCATCCTCAGTCCAATGGTGAAGCAGAATGTTTCGTTCGAACATTCAAGTCGCACATGGAAAAGATGAAAGGTCACCACTCCAGGCATCAAGCTCTTCAAATTTTCCTGTCTACATGTCGGTGCATGCCACGTGATGGCCCGTCTCCTGCCGAGCTGCTACACGGCCACCATCACCGCACTCTCCTTCACCTGCTGCAGCCTCCCACGCACCGAGTCGGTTCGTATGGTGCTTCACGTTTTCAGGTTTCTACACCGGTGCTGTACAGAGTGTTTGCTGGTATGAAGAAACGATGGATGCCAGCACCATTCAGCGCATCCTCGGTTGCAATATGTATGTTGTACGTTCTTCCACAGGGTCGGAGCTGCGGCGCCACGCAAATCAATTGCGCCTGCACATGCTGCACGATCCTTTCTCTGGTTTCTTGATTCCAGACCCAGTTCACCGCCAGGGAGCACAGATACATCGTTCGCCTCTGGGTAAAGCGTTCCCGGACTACGAGATCCCCATGGACGTCGCCGCGCTTCCGACGCAGTCGGCGCCGCCGCAGATGACAGTGTCGCCGTGAAGGACTCCGGGACCGTGCGGGCCCCCCCAGTCCGGGCCACGCACCTCAGAAGATGACCTGCTCCCTCTGGACGGAGGCGTGCGCCCTTTCCCTGGTTTTGGTGGGTTTCCCGGGGGATCGCAAGGTGTATACCGGGGCGCGGATGGTGTCTCGATCCCAGCCTCAGCCACGATGCCCGTCCCACCAGTAACGCCCCTGCTCAGGCCCTCCTCCCAGTGCCGTTTATCTACTTTCTCAGTTCTTGATAAACTGAACCACATTCCTGTGTCTTACTTATATTTAACAGAACATTTGCATTAAACCATAAAACTGCACTACTGATGAGGTCTTCCAGTACATAATTGACAGAGATAAAAGTTGTCATCAGCATACATATGTCTTCAAATCTATATTGTCTGGCAAGTCATTTATTTGTACCAAGAAAAGAAGACATCCTAATTTGGATCCCTGTGGCACTCCTTGTTGAATTTCTAGTGTTTTTGATAGCTGACCTCTTGAAATCACTACCTGCATTCTTTAATAGAGGTATGATTCCAAGAGTGTTAAATTTTTGCCACAGATTCCATAGTGTTCTTGTTTGTGAAGCAAAACATGGTGGTCAACACAGTCAAAGGCCTCACTCAGATCACAGAATGTTACCTGTGTGTGAGAATGATCCTCAAAAGCTGACAGAATGTCTCTAAGAGTTTTACAGCATGTGTACGGGACCTGTCTTTCCTGTAACCAAACTGGGAGGTACTTAATATATTATTTTCTGGGTATTCATACATTTGTGTGTACATTATGCTTTCGAAGACTTTGGCTAATACTGAGATGAGTGACATTGGTGGTCTGTAGTTAGTAGGTTCTGACTTGTTTACCTTCTTGGAGACTGAAATCACCTTGGAGAGTTTGAGGAGGTCAGGGAAAACATTCTCTGTGAGACAAAAGTTAATTGCATACCGTATGTTAATGGAGTAACAGTGGAGTTTATTATTTGTTTCAGTGTGTAATTTGAGATGATATAGATTAGATGAGATTAATACTTGTTCCATATATCATATATACGATATTTCGTAATGATGTGGAACATGTCAGTTTAGTAAATGTTGTCTATACATGACAAACAATATGTTAAAGATTATTTATTTACATTTAAATTTTATCTGAAAATCCATCTGCATTGTAGAAGGACTTACCATTCAGAAATTACTTTAATTTGTTTTTAAATACTAGTTGGCTATCTATCAGACTTTTGATACTACTTGGTAAGTGACCAAAGACTTTTGTGGCAGCATAATTCACTCCTTTCTGTGCCAAAGTTAGATTTAACCTTGAATAGTTAATATCACCATTTCTCCTAGTGTTGTAACTATGCACACTGCTATTACTTTTGAATTGGGTTGGATTGTTAATAACAAATTTCATGAATGGATATACCGTATATACTCGAGTAATCCGCGCACATTTTTTCCCGAATTTATGAACGAAAAACTGGGGTGCATGGATTACTCGAATTGAGGTTGGTATTACTCCATCTGCAACAACAAAATACACCAGGTGCGGATTATAACTTTAAATAAAAAACATCCCTTTAGGCCGGTATTACACGATAATATTTTCGATCAAATCTTTGACAAAGAAATATTATCAAATACTCGTAATATATCTTAGGCATAAATCTTCATTGTGGTGTTAAAAACGAATATTATTGTCATCATATCTCCCGACAGCAAATAATAATAATTTTATTGTTGCCTGCCTAGTCACAAACGTAGCAGAGTAGGGTATCTTTCTGGTAGCTTCTTCACCAGCGTGTCTGGCGCGTACGAACAGTTGTATTGTTGATGTAAGAATAACTAGTTTATGGTACCATCTTTCTGAGTAATAAAGTACATTATCTACTTAAGTTAGGTATTATTCAGTTCAGTACCACCATATTACCCACATTGGTATCGGGACGTGACAATGACTATATCTGGAGAAGACAGGGTTACAGCGATGGTGTTGCACTTATGTTCAAACACATTCACATGTTGATAAGGCTGGAAATGCCACGTGACATTTATTCTTGAGAGAGTTTATTATTTTCCTAATTTCTGAAGGAGAGGTGGGTGTAATTTCAATTGTATCAAAATCTATGGGTATGGCCTCTTCCATTAACTACCTTGCTCCTAATGAACATTTAGATCCTATTTTCTCTACAACATTTAAAAAGTAGTCATTAAAAAAAGTTTCAACTTCTGACTTTTTGTTGATAAGGTTTTCATTTGTTTTGATGGTAATAACCTCTTCTTCTGCTCTTGGTTGCCCTGTCACCCTTTTAATAATATTAAAAATTCTTTTAATTTTATTATCAGAAGAACTAATCTCAGACATGATGCTTCTTTTCTTAATGTAGCACAATAGTTTTTTATAATATTTTATTGTTTCTGGGTTATTACTCTTTCTTTTAGTAAGCCATGGTTTTTTGCATGGTTTCTTACAATTATATTTAACTAATTTCTTGGGGAAACAGTTATCAAATACCCTTACAAATTTATATTTTAAATTAACATCATGTTACTTATAGACCTCATCCTAGTCTAACTGCTGTAGAATTTCTTTGAAATTTCTACTTATTAACTCATTAATCAAGCGCACAACTCTGGAGGACTGTTTCGAATTACTGTACGGAGCTATGTCATATACTGTTACTAACTGTGCACCATGATCGGAAAGACCATTCTCAACAGGACAAGCATTTACATTGTTAAACTTATCCTGGTCTATAAAAAAGTTATCTATGTACTGTTGTCCGTTACTACCTGAGTAGGAATATCAACAACAGATGTCAAATTGAATGAGCCAAGTAAGACTTCCAGGTCTTTCTTCCTATTACACACTCTCAGTGAATCTACATTGAAATCACCACAAATAATAATTTGCTTCCCCCTATCTGACAGATAGCACAACAAGGCATCCAAGTTTTCCCAAAATAATTGGAAGTTTCCTGAAGGGGACCTATATACTGTTATAATTATAAGATAATCATCATGGAGTTTATGCTGGCAGGCACATGTTTCAATATGTTGCTCTACACAAAACATTTTTCTTTCTTTCTAAAATTTTTATGCTGTGATAGCTTTTGACATACAGGGTGTCCCACTCAACTGTTTCACTTGGGGGGGGGGGGGGGGGGACGTGGCCTTGTGGAGATGGCAGGGGGCAGACGGTGGCGAGGTAAGAGGTGCCACCCCTGAACCTCTGCGGTCAGCAGGAGGAACCCCTTGATGTCATCGAGGGAAGTTGCAGGCAGGAGCTTGATGCAGTGAAGAATCTTGCGGTCACTGTTAACACTGGGATCACGCGCAAATAATAACTTGGTATCTTGAATTACGAGTTCAGTGCCTGGGATTAGCTCTGTAGGTACTGGCACTGTTACCTCGAACACAGGTGAGGTAGCTGGGGGAGTGAGGAAAACCTAAGAATGGCAAAGAAGGAGAAGGGAGGAAGGAGGGGGCAACAGAGCAGTGGTCTGCGATGGAAGAGCAGTGGGGGAAGGGAATGAGCTGACAGAGCTCGAATGAGAAGTGGAGCCATCTGGCGAGGTAGGAAGGGAGACGGGGGGAGAGGGGGATGGGACGATGAGTCATCAGGGGAAGTTGGAGGATCGATGTGTGCAGGTTTAAGTCTTTTGATAGAAACAGTCACATTTGAGTTGTTGAGATCAATGACGAAAGCATTGGTGCCATGTTTTAGAACTTTGTGAGGGCTGGAATAAGGAGGATGGAGTCATCCCGAAGGGAAACATACTTGCATGAGAGAAGTTTGTGTGGTACTTTGACGGGGGAAGGGAGTGGCTGAAAGGAGGCGGAGGTCGGAAGGAAGCACAAATGTGTCTTAACCATTCTAAAAAGGTTGGGAGGTCACATTTGGCAGGAAAGGGGAGATAAGTCCACCAGGCAAGTTTAGTGTTTGCCTGTGCACGAACTCGGGTACCGAGTCATGCAAGTCATCTTTATAGGTTGTTCTCAGACCTAAAAGTACAAGAGGAAGGGCTTCAGTCCAGAGAGAATCATGGCATCTGAGAGCGGTCTTGAGAGTGAAAATGCCACCACTCTACCAGCCCGTTGCTTTGTGGGTGGTAGGCAGCGGTATGAATGTGGTTATGCCACAAAGTCTGCATAGGTTCTCAAAAAGGGCTGATTCGAATTGATGACCTTGGTCCATATTGATAATTACGGGGCAGCCAAAACGGGCGACCCATGAAGAAATAAAGGCTAGTGCTACAGTCTCAGCAGTGATATTGACAATCGGAGTCACCTCAACCCACTCGAACCTGCCTTTGGGGAGCAGAAACGAGCCGAGTGGGGGAGAAGTATGTGCAGATACCTTATTGCGCTGGCACAGGACACAAGCGCGCGCCTAGGCCTGGCAGTTGCGCTTCGTGTCCCGCCAGACGAATCTGTCTGGAACCAACTTGACAGAGGCTCTGATGCCCAGATGGGCTCGGCCGTGGAGGGCATTGAATGTCACGCCCTGGAGACAGCGGGGAAGTATTGGGTGAAGCTTGCCGGTCTACTCAACGCACCACACTACTCCCAAGACACTGGGGAAGGTGGTGGGAACGAGTTTGAGTGAAGAGCTTAGGTCATTTAGAAGTTCTGCTATGGCAGAGTTGGAGACCTGCAGTTTGGGCAGGTTGGACATATCAGTGAGGGAAGAAATGGAATTTGAGATAAAAAAGTACTTTGTTAATAAAACATTGCCAAGTTTGAGTAGCGTTCTTTAACCCAAAAGGCATGAAGCATGAAGTGGTACTGAAAAAAAACAATTGGAGTCGCAATGGCAGTTTCTTCAACGTCCTCTGGAGCCATGGGAACCTGATGATAAGTACGTTTGCAGTCTACCACATAAATCACTTTTGCACCTGACAGAACTTGAGGGAAGTCTTCATTGATCGGTATGGGATAATTGTCCATAATCTACCTAGCATTAAGTCTACGGTAGTCACCACACATACGCCAGGAGCCATCCTTTTTATCAACAAGGTGTATAGGCGATGGCCACTTGCTGGCAGAAGGTTCAATAATACCAGTGTCCAATAGTTCAGCAATCTGCTGTTTAACTACTGCAAGTTTTTCTGGGCAGAGGTGTCAAAGCTTGCTAGAAATCAGAGGGCCTTCAGTAAGTATAAGTCTATGCACTGTCCCGTTTGTGACAACAACTGCCTGCCAAGCACTGGAGCGACCTCCCACGCAACAACAGGTGGTGTGTCTGCCTCATTGCTGGCAGTATCAGGGCATGTTACTGCCACAGGCCAATCAGTAGAGACAACAGGAGTCTGTTCGGTCCCCACTACTGGCCAGCAACAATGATGCAACTGAGGTTAACACAGCCTGAAGCTGAGAGCGAAGTGTCACAGCTCAGACTACAGCCACACAGCAGTTACAGTCCCTAGTCATGATTACAGTGCCAAAAAAACTACTGTCGTGATGCAGGCAAAGCAAGAAGACACTGTTTGTTCAACTGTGAATTTGAATCTAATATGCATGAGGACCAGTATAAATTTACAAACTGAAATGAAAACATGCGAAAAAATCAAAATACTATATATGGAAAATTCATCATAATATTGGTTTAGGATCAGCAACTGGGAATATTTTGTAAAACATACCTGCTGGAGGCCCATGGATGTATCACCTGTTTTAACTGCTATTTTAAATTTTAATTCAACTACTGATATGTATCGACAGAGGATAATGTACACGATATTAGCAGCCATTTGTAACAAGCATTGGATTATCATGGTTTGAAAAAGACTAATGGTTTGATAATGAACAGTAGAATCTGAAACTAATCACTGACTTCAAAATTGTGCAACTGCGATGGACAAAATAAATTGTTTTACAAAATACTATATGTTGCTTCTAATCTGAAGCCAGTTTCACTTATGGAATGTGAAGGCGGCGTCTGCTACTAATTGGCTGGCACACACACACACACACACACACACTCTTACCTGAATGATGTCAGTGATGTAACAAATGCTCCTGGGACAACGGAGGACATCATACTTTTTTGCTAAGAGAGTATATTTCGGCAACATAATTCCAAAATATCCCTCCTTTCTATGAAGGATGCCATCCAGAAAAATACAAGAGTAACAGAAAATATTCTGATAACTTTATTACAATTGACATGAATGATATCTGGGTGTTTTACTGCACATACTGTGAAGATTGCTATCACTAAATAACCAAAATTTTGCCTATGGTTCCAGTGGCCCTCTTCTGGCTATACATATTAATATTACTTGAGCTCTTAAAGAGCACATTACATCAAATTATAAAATCAAAATGAAAGCATGTCATCTCTACACAACTGCAACAAGCCCAACAATTATCTGATAGTAGTTGATTGATGCCAATATTGAAAACTTAACCCCATGTTCAACCAACTATAACAAGTAAATATAAACATAAAGACAGTTCTCCAAAACACTAATAAATTAACAGAATGTTTCAAAAATCATACCAAGATTGTTGCTTTATGGAGTTCAACTTGTGTTCAATATAGCTAAAAAACTGCAAAGACTGGATGTTAAATTTAAGCTGTCTTAAGTGGTGCAACACAGACATACAATCAAATTAATTGTCTAAAAATCTAACAATGGAAAATCCATGTTGTAATGTCAATAGTAGAGGATAGATAACATCTCACTGTAAATACAATCACATTCGCAACAGAAGAGGCAAGGCAAGAAACTAGAACTTTAAACAAATGGTGAATTCAAATCTCTTGTTAAAATCAACAAAGAAAAGTTAAAAGGGGAGGTAAAGATTATTGAAGGGAAGATAAGTAATCTGAAAGAGAGCATAAGTAATGTAGCACATGAACAGGCAGGTACAAAGGTAGGTTTCCCTATGGGAAATTAGTATTATAAAACCATTTGATGGGGAAAATAGGTACCATGCAGTGTACTTCTTGTAAATATAGTTTTATTGCATGAATGATTGATGAAATGAAGGTAAAGTTTGTAAAGAGACAGCTGGAGGTTGAAATAATGTTCCTGAATTAATATTGGGAACAGGCCAAGCAATTAAGATTGCACAATGATTTTTTTAAATGGACGAATTTACAAGAGTGGCAGTGAAACTATGAAAGAATTTTGTGAGTGAGACCTGAGGTAAACTAGTGCATTTAACTAGACCATTAGAAGTACTGACAGAGACCTCAACATTAAAACAAAGGCTGCTGGAAGGTTTGCAGTGGGACCTAATACACAGGCCTAGTGACTTGGTGGAAGTGTTTTGAATTTGGTGGAAAACATGGACAGGGCACTATGTTACAAACCGGGACTATGTTACAAACCAAAATTGGTAGAACACAAGGAAGATTGGAGAATTCAGAATAAGGGGAAAAAAAAAATTAAGGAAATATCCATGATGATGGGAATAAGTGGACAAATAATAGGAATGGGAAGATAACAATAACAGGGACTGGAGGAACAGGTAGGACAGATGAGAAAGAAATCATGGAAGAGTTGTAAGTGACAATCCACCAAGAGAAAATGAATGCAAACAAGAGGACTCAAAAGGGGAAGTACTGAAAGGACACAAAGCCTCACTTAAGGTCCATAGGGAGGCTACGGACTATACTGTGAATAAGATCATGGAAGGATTTAATAAGGATGTTGATAGGGCAGTGGCGAATCCAAGGGGAGGGGGGGGGGGCACTATGAGACTGCAGCTTTCCACATCAAAATCCTGGATTTGTCACCGTGGTAAGAAAAGGAGATAGTTGTAGAGTTTACAATACATAGTTGTTATTTCAGTATATGTTGTTTCACATTTCAGGCTTGTCAAGGAACATAATTTTGGGTGTTTGTTTTTTGTATCAGTGTGGTTGTAAAACTGAGGTTAAGAATATCATTATGGAATTTGATGATGGAGAGAATAGGAAGAAAATAAGTTTACACACGAATTAAAGGGAGAAAAAGTGGTGGCATAATTGCAGACAAAGTGAAAAGAATGGGAATCTGCTACAGTTGAGCATAAACTATTGCATGAATAGTTGGCCTAGGTGTGTTTGCGTCTGTGTGAATGTATGGGTGTGTGTGTGTATTTGTTCACCTTCCTTTTCTTCCCCCAAGGTAAGTCTTTCCTCTCCTGGGATTGGAATGGCCCCTTACCCCCTTCCTTAAAACCTTCATCATTACCTTTCCCCTCTCCTCCCTTCTGCCTGAAGAAGCAACTGGGTTGCGAAAGCTTTCGTTTGTGTGTCTGTGTGTATTTATTTATTTGTGATGCTGTCACACCTGTGCTCCTTCGCCTTGTGAGTAATCTTCGTCTATTTTTTATATTTGATTTTTCCTGCTGGGAGTTTTTCGTCTTAAGACTTTCCTGGTGGGAAAAATATGTATAAAATAAAGATTTTTGACTTACCTAAAGTACAGGCTCGTCAACAGAAACATAAAACACACAAACATTCGAGCTTTCGCCACCACTGGCAGCTTCTTCGGGAAAAAGAGAAAGGAAGGAGAGGAGAAAGGGAAGGATACAGGTTTTAAGGAAGTGGAAAAGGAGCCATTCCAATCCCAGGAGTGGAAGGACTTACCTTAGGGGACAAAAAGGAAGGTAAACAAATACACACACACTCACAGATATCCACATGCAAACACACCTAGGCAGACATTTGTAGAAACCTTGAAAACTTGAGATCGGTGGTTACTGCCGTGGTTGCGTAGACTTTCCCGGCATAATAACTGATAATATTCTTCTCGGGTGACTAGCTGACAATGCTATCTGGCTGCAGACCTGAGAAGAATATTATTGGTAATTACTGCCATTTGTAAGTTATTGAATGAAACTGATGTGTTGCATAAGTGTACGATGTTCATACTTGAAGAATTTCCACCAATGAAGTATGAAAGTTATGTCCACATTCATGTGACAAAAGGCGGGGGGGGGGGGGGGGGGGAGTGTTTGGTGCTACTTCATGCTGTCATTACTGGACTTCATGATGTGGGGTTAATATAAAAGCAACAAAATCAGCTAATTCCAATTAGTGCAAGATATTTAATGTGTTATTTTCTATATTTGCAAATTTACAATTATGGTAATCCACAATATAAGTAGTAAAATAAACATTGATGTTACTGTTAATAATTATTTATATATACAAAAATTAAGTTCAGTAACATCTGTGTAAAAAGGAAGAGGAAACTTTGACTAGAGTAGTTAATCAGATGACTTGTTGAGCTGGAAGATTGTGGAGAAAACTCATGGTCTTTTGCGTGCCACTTCGAATTGTGTGTTTTCAAGGGGAAAGGCTCTACTAGACACATGATCTATACATATTAAAAATTTTCACTGATTCTAGTAGGCTACTGAATTAAAGGGCATAAATGCAATGGAGACCACCCCCTCAGTAAACAAGCCATCTGTTAAGTTTTAGAATATTTGTGAGCCCTAGCTTGGGTTAGTAGCATTACATAAAGTAATAGTATTATCGGAGGCTACTACTTAGCACGTTACAAGGTTTGGGTGGTCTGGTGGTGGTCTTGACTGGAAAGGGGGGGAGGGGTGGATACTGTTCAGGAGATCTGTGTGTGGACAAGGTCTGTAGGTTAGTGTGGGAGAGGAAAGCATTGGATAGGTTGTTGTATGTGTTGGATTTGTCATTGAAGCAGATACGCTTGCCATGGAAGGATAGGCTCTAGGGAAGGGATCGTTTGAAATGGAAGGGATGACAAGTATCAAAGTCGAGGTTCTGTTGTTTGTTTGTGGGTTTAATGTGGACAGAACTGGGGAGGTCAGAGTCAACAACATGGAGGTCAACATCTAGGAAGGTGACTTGGGTTCTTTTCAGAAGATTTACTTCAACATGAGTCAAGACTGCAAAGATGTAATCTATGGATTTATACCATGCTAAGGGGTGCAACTGTTGTGTTTTAAGGAATCTCTTATATGCAGCTCATAAACGGGCCATACTGGTTGCCACAAATAACCCCTAATTTGTTTGCAGGTCTGGCCCTCAAAGGTGAAGTAATTGTGGGTGAGGATGAAATTGACAAGTGTGACAAGGAATGAGGTTTTTGGGAGGCTTTTGGATGGGCATTGGGTGTGGGGAGAGGGAGAGACGGACCACACCGGCGGGACGGCAGACGGCCACGAGAGCACCGGCTGTATGGACAGAGGCAGGACAGATCGCCTGTTATCAATCTGTGTGTATTAATTTCTGCCCCATTATGTTATCGAACATTTGTGAATATAGTTAATTGCAATCGGTACGCCACTCATTTATTTGCTATCCGACATTAGGATAAATGGAATGTCGGTGTGGAGTACCGATTGCAATTAACTATATTTACAAATGTTTGAGTACATAACGGGGCAGAAATTAATACACACAGATTGATAACAAGCGATCTGTCCTGCCGGTGTCCATACTGCCGACGCTCTTGTGGCCATCTTCCGTCCTGCCAGTGTGGTCCGTCCCTCCCTCTTCCCACACCTGGCACAGCACAAAGCATCTGACGGGCAACACCAGGGTGCAGGCAGACTGAACATGCCAGCCGCCAAGAATACTTATTTCTTCCACATGGAGGTGAACCTGTAAAAACAAACATAAGTAATTCTGAAGGAATAATTACATTTTGTCTTCTGTGGGAAGCGGACATAAATTTGTGACAGCTCTTTTAAAAGTTCCATGTGGTGAGCGTACAGTGACTATGCACATGAGTCCGCCCTTCCCTGGACGCACTTCCTCAATAATCCCCAACTTCCAAGATAGGGGTGGAGAATTCTGCTCCATTAGAATAATGAGGGTTGCTGGTTTCACATTTGGATGTGCATTGTTCCATTTGGATCATTGCTGGAGGTGATGTAAGTAATCTCTATCCATCTGTTCCAGAAAATCTGGAGCTGCTGTTGTAGAAGTTCCCATCTTGACAGGGCAGACATTTTTGCATTCATGAGATTACCTTGTGGCAAACTAGTGATGGCATAACCGATGACAAAGTGTCCAGGAGTTAGAACCTGTGGATCATTTGCATCGTAGGAAAGAGGAGTCAATGGTCGTGAATTTAGGCATGCTTCTATTTGGCAAGTCAATGTAGTTAGTTCTTCAAATGTTGGGCATCGTGTCCCCATCACACGTTGCAGGTGATACTTGAACGATTTGACACCAGCCTCCCAAATTCCACCAAAATGAAGTGCTCTGGGTGTAATAAATCTCCATTCCATACCTTCTTCATCAGCATATCCTTTCACTGCTGTTCGAAATTCATCTGATTTATGAATACTAAGTAAGTCCCTCAGTTCTCTCTCTGCACCAATGAAAGTAGAGCCATTGTCACTGTATATAACCTTACCACATCCACAGTGTGACACGAAGCATCTTAAGGTGGCCAAAAATGCTTGTGTCGTTAGATTGATCACAACTTCCATGTGTATCGCTCTTGCTAGACATATGAATAAGGCAATTAAGCATTTCTCCTTCATCTTGCTTCTACGAGTTCCTGATTTTAGAAGAAATGGACCGCCATAAACAATTCCACAACGGTCGCACAGCTTCCAGACATACTCGTGGTAGCTCTCCCATCAACTGAGTTGCACTGTTGGCCTTAAGACGTCGTCAGATATGACGCTGCTGAAGTATATGTTGCCCAGTCGCTCTACCCCGTACAATCCAGTACTGTTACCGTAGGGATGAAAGCACTAATTGACAGTCAGCATGCATAAGCTGTCTGTGTTCATGTTCCACAAAAAGTTTTGTGAGATGGTGCTGGTGTGGCAGAATGACAGGATGTTTTTCATCGTAACCTAGGTCAGCTTGCTGCAGTCTGCCTCCAACACGTAGCAGTTTCTCACCATCTAAGAATGGGTGTAGATTCTTCAGTGTACTGCTGTTATCGAGAGGCTGTTGATTACTTAGTTGCTTTATCTCCCTACTACATGTGTGACTTTGTGCTACTCTTACACATTTATTCAGTGCTTCTCTCAACTCGTCCAGTGAGAGCTCCGCAGTTCTTCGATCAGGGTGCCTTAGTTTGCAGTTTGACAGAAATCGATAACAATATGCCAACACACATTGTTGTTTCGTTAATCTGGAGAATCTCTTTAGGACGTCATCGAGCGTGTTAGTTATTAGGTGGCACACTATACTAGCCCTTTCTTCTGGCAGTCCTTCCGCAGTCAGTCTCTTCAATTCTGGCCATGTTTCTAGTTGCTGTGACAGCCATTGTGGTCCTTCCCACCACTGGAGGTTGCATATCAGCTCGTGTGTGGGCACTCCTCTTGAAATCATATCTGGGTTGTCTGGAGATGGTACATGTCGCCATGTCGAAAACTGTCTCTCTTTCTGGATCTCTGCTACTCGGTTCCCAATAAAAGTTTTCCATCTGGTTGCCGGAGAACATAACCAAGAAAGTATGATCTTGGAATCAGTCCATAAATATGTATGGCTTGTGTGTAATTTCAAGGCTTCAGTAGTATTTTTAAGTAATCTGGACAGCAACAGCGCTTCACTCAATTCCAGTCATTGAAGTGAGAGTTTCTTCAAGGGCGCGACTCTTGATTTTGCGCACAGTAATTTTGACAGTATCTCTCCTCGAACATTGACTGAGCATATATAGAGGAATGCTCCATATGCTCTCTCGGAGGCATCACAAAATCCGTGGATTTGTATATCCTTGATACATCCATGAACTAAAACTCTATGGCCGATGTGGATACCATCAATAAGGAATAAGTGTTTGTACAATTCTTCCCATGAAAATGCCAATTCAATTGGCAGATCTTCATCCCAAGACAGATTTTGCTGCCAAAGTCCTTGAAGGAACACCCTTACATAGTATAACTACTGGAGAAAGGAAGCCCAGGGGGTCGAATATTGATGAAACGATCGACAGCACAATTCTCTTCGTCCACCCATAGGAATGCTTTTTCTTAGTAATGCTATTTAGAATTTCAAAATTATCTGAGGTAGGTTTTTACACTGGCATCGTTGAGAACAGGTGAAGGAAGGTGGGTTTCTCTGAGCTCTTTAGGAATGCATTCAAGAAGGGTTTCATTGTTACTGCATCATTTTCGCAAATGGAAGCCACCCTTCTCCAATAGTGTGACTAATTCTGTTTGCAATTGCATTGCTTGTTCTACACACTGTGCTCCTGTCATACAATCATCCATATAGAAATCGTTTAAGAGAATTTTTGAGGCCTTGGGGAACGTTTTAGCTTCATCAACAGCTAGCTGCTTTAGGCACCTGGTTGCTAAGAAGGGTGCACTTGTCATACCAAAGGTCACGGTTTTCAACTCATACGTTACTACTTCCCCCGTTTCGCTATTCCTCCACAATATTCTCTGTAAGTTGCGGTCACGCGGATCGATCCAGATCTGCCTGTACATTTTTTCAATATCTGCAGTGAATACAATTGCATGCAGCCTAAATCTAATGACAATAGAAAAGAGCTCTGGCTGAACAGTAGGTCCTGTCATGAGGACATCATTTAAGGATATACCGTTGTCAGTTTTGGCAGAACAATCGAAGACGACTCCCAGTTTTGTCGTGGAGCTAGCTTCCTTAATTACTGCATGATGAGGCATATAGTAACCACCAGTGACATTGGAGTTTGTTCGCTCCATGTGACCTAGTATTTGTTATTCCTCTAAGAATTTTGTGTAGCCATCATTCAAGTCCAACTGCCTCTTAAGTCTTCTCTCTACTGATGAAGACGAACAGTAGCTGCTTTCTGTGAGTCACCTAAACACTTACAGCCTTCTTTAAGTGGTAGACGCACCGTGAAACTTCCCGACTGGTCCCATTTCGAGTTCTGCACAAAATGTTCCTCACATTCTCTTTCTTCTTTAGTAAATACCTTTTGGGGCATTTCTTCTATTTCCCAAAAACGTTTTAACTGCTCTTGAATGCAGTCAGTTTTTACCAAACAGGAAATAACTGGCCACCGGTTGCTGTCCTTAGATATATTATATCCTCCAGACAGAATCCAGCAGAATTTGGTTTTATGTAAAACAGGGTATTGTGTTCCTCTTGTTAATTTGTGTGGAAGAAGTATGTGTGAAAACACTTCGCTTCCAAGAAACAAATCAATTCGTCCAGGCTGAGGGGAAGGTGGCATCAGCTAACACAACATTCTTTGGAAGATTCCAGTTCTTGTGTTCTAATGTTTTGACAAGGAAGCTGTTCAGTGATCTTGAACAAAATTAGGAAATTTACTGATAGTAAAGTTGCTGAATCGCGATCCTACTTCGGTGAAAACACTGTGTTTCAGTGTTGAAACGTTCTCACTGATGCCTTGTATAGGTAGGTGACTGCGCACCCTTGGAAGATGTAACCTTTGTGCACATTACTCCGTCATTACGCACGTCTGAGATCCGGAATCCAGTAAGGCGCGGCAGGTGCGACAATTGCCAAATGTATCCTTTATTGTAACAAGAGCTGTATAAAGAAGTACTCTTTTTCCCTAGTTCTGACTTAAACCCACAATAATTGTGTTCGACATGAACTGTGTCCAATATGATGGAATTCTTCTCATTTAGAATCGTTGAAGGTTGGTTGAACCGTTCAGAATGTAGCAGTGTATGATGACGTTTGCCACAAGTTCACCAACTACTTGATTTACAATTGTTGGCCCAATGATGCGGCTGCAGGCAGTTGAAACAAAGAAGATTTGTAGAGACTATTTCCCTGCGTTGGCCAACTGGTGTTGCAGCAAATTTGTGGCATTTGGACGGAGTATGCGCTTGCCCACAAAAAGTACAGTGAAGAGCAGTTTCAGTGTATGCATGCTGCTTAGTGGGTCCATAATTTCTCGTCGCTGTGTTGTTGCTTGCTTCTTTCAGGAGACTTCGGAAGGTTAACAACACTTGTCTGAGCGATCTCCAGTGACTTGCACCTTCTTTCAAGGAACTCGCACAGCTCTTCAAGAGTCGAGAATTCGTTTGTACCAAGCGTACTTTCGTATTCTTTGCGAAACGTGGCGTCTAGCTTATCCAACATGCAGTGCGACACTATTAGTTCTTCTAATGGAAGGGTCAGCCCTAAAGCTTTTACAGCATTAAAATTGCTCATCGTTTGATTAATGAGTGCCCTCAGTTTGGTCACTGATGACTTGCACATATTTGGCAAATTCATTAACTGTGACAGATGTGCTGATGGAATCACTCTCTTATTGTTATAGCGCATACATATTGTCCCAAATGCTAGTGGGAAGTTGGATGCTGCTACTGGGATATTTCTTATTAGTTTGTGAGCCTCTCCAGTCAGAGAACATAACAGGTAATGACATTTCTGTATGTTATCCAAGGACGGATTATTCACAACCAGACTGACAAATGTATCATGGAAGTGACTGAATTCCATAACTTTGCCACTGAAAGTTGGCAAGTTGATGGTAGGAAGCCTGATCTCTGTTTTGTTTACATTCGACTCTGATGTGCTGGGGAAGGTTTCCGATTGGCTGATAGAAATTTTATTTGCTATCCGACATTCAATTTATCCTAAAGTATTGAAGATTACGAAAGGACACACCAGCAGAAACAATTTGGTCCTCCGGGCATTCAATTTTGCCTCCACATCAAACATCATATTTTCAAAATTCTCCTGGTCTTCAATGTGAGCTTTAAATTCTTCGGCTATCTCCAGCTGCGACTGAGCACCATCAAAATTTTCTTTTATAGCAGGTAACTTTTTAATTCTGACCAGAACCGCTTGTTGATCTGAATCAGAATTGAATTCTCTTGCAAATCTGTTAATGCGCGAAAGACTTGACTTTGGAACAGCCCGTGTTGTAATTAGACGTTTTCATTCTGCTGTATCCATAGTAGTGGTTCTAGGAAGCAATGCCAAGGCAGCTGTGCAATGCAGTACTTATTTTGGACGTTGAGTAGCAGTGGCGGCAGCTGAGGCGACGGTCGATCCAGTGTGCACGGAGGTAATTCCTGCTGTTCCATAGTTGCACTCGATGACCTGAAGCATTACACAATGTCCCACAATGTTTCATCTGATCGCCCTTGATCACACACAGTCTCTCATCTTCCAGTTAGCAGTGGCAACTCCACTCAAGTATGCCAGTACTATCTAGCCCGGAGGACCAAATTGTTTCTGCTGGTGTGTCCTTTCGTAATCTTCAATACTTTAGGATAAATTGAATGTCGGATAGCAAATAAATGAGTGGAGTACCAATTGCAATTAACTATATTCACAAATGTTTGAGTACATAACGGGGCAGAAATTAATACACACAGATTGATAACAAACGATCTGTCCTGCCGCAGTTCATACGGCCGACGCTCTCGTGGCCGTCTGCCGTCCCGCCGGTGTGGTCTGTCCCTCCCTCTCCCCACACCCGACACGGCACAAAGCAGCCATTACTCGCTGACAGCCCGCGTTTCCGGGGGTGGCGGCACCTGACGGACAACACCAGGGTGCAGAGACAGACTGAACATTGGGAAAGGTAGTGGTCTAGGACAGAAAGACCATGGGTGTGGGGGATGTGGCATTTATGGTGACAAGGACACTCTCAGTTGGGAAGGCCATGGGGGAGGATTTGAGACATTTCAGGAAGCAGTTAGAAGAGGAGCTAAGTTTGGCAAGTATTCACAGATATGCTCCATAAAGAAATTAGGCACTACACGACACCATGGAGGACCCATTGTTAAGATGTCAGTCTTTTCATGTACTTTATTACTATACGAAAAGTAGATGATCAGTAAAGAGTAACAACAGTTTGATGGTCTTTGTAGATAAGAGGTCTGCTAATAACTTAATGTGTCTTCCATAGGAATTTTCACAAAAAAAAGGAGAGAAAGAGCTGGGTGTGCAGGTAGGTTGGTGTGTGTGTGTGGGGGGGGGGGGAGAGAGAGAGGAGAGAGAGAGAGAGAGAGAGGAGAGAGAGAGAGAGAGAGAGAGAGAGAGGAGAGGGGGGGGGGAGAGAGAGAGAGAGAGAGAGAGAGAGAGAGAGAGAGGGGGGGGGGGGAGAGAGAGAGAGAGAGAGAGGGGGGGGGAGAGAGGAGAGAGAGAGAGAGAGAGAGAGAGAGAGAGAGAGAGAGAGAGAGAGAGAGAGAGAGAGAGAGAGAGACTACATATGAACTGACCTCAATTTCATCTGAATTGATTCTGATTTGTTTGTTTGTTTTTTATGTTTTTATAAATATTTATGAGTTATTAATTTTATGTGTATTATGTTCACAGCAACTAACCATTGGTTTACATAACTTTGTTAGGAATATAACAACTCTGCAGATGGTAGAATCAATATGCCTTGGTAAAACAAATTGTTGCATTTAGTTGACCATTGAGCATCAAACCATTGCTAGTATAAATGCTGTGGCACTGACTCAATGGTAAACACAGCAATAGGAACATCAAAGTTGTGTGGTTATGTCTGTCACAATTACCAATTTCTCTGAAGGATAATCCACAACCCTATAGACAACTAACTCTTCCTAGGTTGAACTCCAACTGATAGAGATGGAGCAGTGGTAACTCACTGGACTCACACTTCGATGGTTCAAACCCCACTTCCAGCCATCCAGATTTAGGTTATCTGTGATTTCCCTAAATCATTCCAGCAAATGCCGGGATGTTTCCTTTGAAAGGGCATGGTCGATTTACCTTCGCCTTCTTTACCCAAACACCCTGAGCATAAGCTCCATCTCTTATAGCCACACTGTTGACAGGACGTAAAACCCTAAGCTTCTTTCTTTTCTTCAAACTCCGAAATGTGTTCAAAGGATGATCGCTGTCTTTGCCTGTGATGTATACTTTAACTGAAATGCTAATCATGTGCATCCCTCATTCCACAAACACATGCTGCAAATTTCACCTGATTTAGATACTTTCTTCAGGTTGTTGCTTTTGAGTGGCTAGCAGTGTATTTACTCTTGAGTGTCACTGACAAAAACTACTTTATCATACCTTCAAATTGTTTTAGTAAAGGTGAAAAAGTGTGTAGCAAATGGATTGAATGTGTAATATGTCACTGTATTGCAAAAGAAATAGAGAATTCCAGTTGGCAACAAATACAACCCTCGTATGATGTTATGATATAATACGGAGGATTTTAAAACAAAAACCACTTCCCTGCTAACGACATGTCCTGGAACACATTACTTGATGAAGGACTACTACGTATGTCGTCGCACAATGAATAGTTTTTAATTTCCATTATTTAAGCAAAAAGTTATTGAACTGATAAAATTTTCTGCTGTTCAGAATATAATTATATTATAAAACCATTAACTCTGAATGACTGCATTTAATGCAATGAGTTTCATCAATTTTCTTGTTCTTGCAGGTATAATATTTGCCGGAACTTTTATATTATCTATTGGATACAGATTATACAGTGCTGTAAATGAAATACTGTCAAAAAAGGGAAGAGAATACAAAAATAATCATCAGATCTGTAGAGTATTACAAGTGTAGCAATAGAAGTTTAAGTGGCATACATACATACATACATACATACATGTGGTATATCATCTCATTAAAATATTGTAACAAATGACAATTGTCAGAATTAATAAAGATACTATTCAATGTTGGTACATCTTTTTAAGCTCAAGAGCTGACATAAAATCAGTGACTAGAAGAAAATTATTATTATTATTATTATTGTATTATTATTATTATAGTTATTTTAGAACTTTTCTCTTATTGCACTATATGGTGTGTATGATCATGTTCCAATGTAATAATGAACACAAAATACGCAAAAATATCTTCTCTCTTCAAACATAGTGATGCTGACATGTCAGTCAAAAGATATCTTCTCTTTTTAAACGTACTGATATTGACATGTCAATCAAAAGCATGACCCACGTAAAACATTTGCTATTATAAGACGACATCTAGTAAGCCCACACAAAAATTTATATTTATCCACTCAAGTGTGGACATGCAATTTCATTAATTTAGTTCACGTGTTAAATCACAAACAACACATTTGTAATAAACCCAGCAGAATCCAGCGCTAGTGGTGCTAATGCACAACTTCTTCATATAGCTTTGGCAATTCAGCCTCAAGTCGTATTACACGAATGTGAGATTGGAGATTTCCTGGAGACTGTCCATCACTGAATGTTGAAAGATATGATATCAGCTCATGAGAACCATCACCATCCAGATCTGCAACTAACACTGAAAAGTGAAAAAAATATGCTGTCAGTATACTCTGAATGTTATTCCTTTTGTATGCTATCTGCCACACCCTAAAAATAATTAAAATTATATAAATAAAAAATTACAACACAGACCCATAAAACTCCCCTTAAAACAAATGGAAAGAGTTGTATAATTGATTGGTTAACTGGCAAATAAACGAGTCTCAATTAATTGTTAAGCTTCCTCACAATATATATATCTCTCTCTCTTACACACACACACACACACACACACACACACACACACACACAGAGAGAGAGAGAGAGAGAGAGAGAGAGAGAGAGAGAGAGAGAGAGAGAGAGAGAGAATACACAGGCACTACAGTTTTGTGGGAGGCATTTAAAGAACAACATAGTAAGGTCATCAGTCACTCAGACTGAAGATGTATACGCGGCGCCTAATCGGTCAGCATGGCCGCTAACCCGAACCCAAACCTAACGGAAATTATTCAGTTACAGACGGCGCAAATCATGCAACTCCTGCAAGCAGTGGCCCAACTAACGGCGCAAGCAGCTAACCAACAACAACAGCTGCCGCTTCAGCAGCCCACACCTGCCGCCGCAACGCTTCCTACGTTTCGCCAGTACAACGAACGTGAGGAAGAATGGAGCGACTATTTCGCACAGTTTCAAGAACTCATCGCGGCTCATCAAATAACAGGTCAGACAGTTAAACATTTCTTTCTCGCCGTAGTTGGCACCAAGACTTTCGTGTTACTGCAGAAACTATTCCCGCAAGCGTCTCCTCGTGATGTAGACTTTGAATAAATAGTAGAGGCACTAAATGCTCATTATGAGAGAAAAGTTCTCTTAGCTGCGGCACGGTACCGATTTTTCAGACTTAAAAAATTACCGCAGCAGTCACACCAAGAGTGGATTATGGAGTTGAAGGGCTTAACCCAACAATGTAAATTTACTTTCTCTTGTGGACTTTCTTATAGTGACGTTATGTTAAGAGATGTGATTACACAGAACATTCAGGACCCCAGAATTAGGGCAGCAATTCTAAAACAGTCAGACCCTTCATTAGACAGTGTACTGCAGCTTATAGAAGCGCATGATACTTTTGACTTAGCAGATGTAGAAATGCAAAGCCACAGTGTAAATTCAGTGTGCCGTAATGGACGCTTTCCTAGCCATAGTTCTCAGTTTAGCACTAGCGATTCTTACAATAGTACAGGCCGTGCTGAACAGACAGTGAACAGTAGTCAGTGTAAAAGTGCGACACACCGGTCGCTCCATCGTGTTAGAAACAGTACTTTGAATAACGGGCGCCAATGCTCATTTCAGAAAAATGTACGCAAATCTTGCCCCCAGTGTGTGTCTCGCCACAAGCGTGCTCATTGCCCTAGTCGCAACGCAACCTGTTATCAATGTGGCAAAACAGGACATGTACAGACAGTGTGTATGCAGAATGTAAATTCAAAACACAGCAACGTTACGAACAGTGCTTCGCAAAGTGCGAGAGCAGTGCATACAGTCAATGTCATAGACGCTGTGGAATTGAACAGTGCTTTACTTGGTTCTCAATTGCAAGGAAATTCTTCTGCACCTATTGCAAAACTATGTATTGAGCCACGCCGCAAGCGCCGACGAGCGCGTACATCTGTGCAACGGAAAAGGGTTCGGGACAGGCAAAATGACTATGTACAGTGCAATCCTGTAGTGAACCTAGTGCCTTCTACATCTTCTCCTTGCAAAAGTGCCCAGTACTGTGTAGCTGGTGACAGTAGATTTGATGTAGATACTCAAAAGTTTAGTGCAGTAGTTAGTGATCGGGCGTAGCTTCGCATGATTGCGCGGACGCCAATCCGGCGGTAGTGCCATCTAGTGACAGTATTATTAATCAGTGTGCCGATCCTGCGCCGCTTACTTCACTACGTGGCCCGCGCATGCGCAGTAAACAAGTTGTATTAGACGTTGCCCACATTCGCGCACCTGTCGAGTGCCGCAATCAAAAACTTTTTGTGACTCTTTTCATAGAAAATAAGGCTGTGCAATTTCAGCTTGATACTGGTTCCGCTGTCACATTAATGAATAAAGATACTTACGAACTTCTGGGTTCGCCAAAATTGTCGCCGTGTTAACAAGTGCTCACAGCATATACAGGTCAAAATATTCCCGTGCTAGGAACTTGTAGCCTGCCTGCCTCTTTTCAAGGTGTAACGAAAACAGTTGCTTTTGAAATTCTTCAGGCAAAATCTACACAGAACATTTTTGGACTAGATGCTTTTGACTTGTTTGGTTTATCAATTCAAAGAGATGTGCTTCAAATTTCGTCAGTAGTGCCTCAGGACAAAATAAATGCATTGTGTGAAAAATACAGTGACTTGTTTTCGCCGGAACTAGGTTGTGCAAAAGACTTTGTGGCACATGTAACTTTAAAAGAATCTGCAGTTCCAAAATTTCGTAAAGCTAGACCAGTGCCTATCGCAATTCGTGATAAAGTTGCAGACGAACTTAAACGTTGGCAAGATAGTGGGGTGATTTCTCCTGTTTCTGCGAGTCAGTGGGCCTCGCCTTTAGTAATTATACCCAAGCCGTCGGGAAAACTTCGTCTCCGTGCGGACTTCAAATCAACAGTGAACAGTCAAACAATTGTAGACACTTATCCTCTGCCCCGACCTGATGAACTAATGGACAAATTAGGACAGTCTCGTTTCTTTTCCAATGTTGATTTAGCAGAGGCATACTTACAAATTCCGCTTGATGACGAGTCAAAAAAAATTTTCGTCATTAATACTCACATGAGCCTTTTTCAATTTCAACGGCTACCCTTCGGCAGTCCTTCCGCACCCGCTATTTTTCAGCGCTTTTTGGAACAGCTGACAGTTTCTGTACCATGTTGCTCGAACTACTTAGATGACATTGTGGTATCCGGACGTACAGTTGACGAACATTTAGCAAACCTGGAGTGCCTTTTCAAAGTGTTGACTGCAGCAGGTCTACGTTGTAATAAAGCAAAGTGTTCGTTTTTTCAAACTGAAATGGCGTACCTAGGCCATGTGATTAATGCCCAAGGAATCCATCCCTTACAGTCACATCTTTGAGCAATCAAAGACTTGCCTCCTCCTCAGAATGTGCATGAATTGCAAGCAGTAATGGGAAAGCTTAACTATTATTTCAGATTTATTCCCAATGCCTCTCAGATTGCAGCTCCACTGCATCACTTATGTAGGAAGAATGTTCCTTTTGTATGGTCTAAAGATTTCCAGGTTGCCTTTGACAAATTAAAGACTGCACTACTCAGTGATGCATGTTTGATTCCCTTTGACCCAAAGAAGCCTGTAGTGTTAGCAGTTGACGCCTCGTCGTACGGTCTGGGTGCAATTTTGTCACATCGTATTGGTTCTCACGATCGTCCTATTGCCTTTGCATCCAAGCTACTGACGCCAACGCAACAGAATTACAGCCAGATAGAAAAGGAGGCCTTAGCAATCATTTACGGCGTCACAAAGTTTCATCATTATCTCTATGGCAAAAAATTCTATTTGTTGACAGACCACAAGCCTCTCACGTCATTGTTCTCACCCACAAAGCCAATTCCGCCACGAACGGCACAAAAGCTTCAGAGATGGTCCTTGATATTGTCTAATTACCAGTATGAGATTTTGTACCAACCTACCAATAAACACGCCAACGCAGACACACTTTCCCGACTTCCGGTTGGCCAGGATGGGTCGTTTGATTCTTCTGAAATGGCATGTTGTCAGATAGACTCCAGAGATGCTTCCGCTGTCGCAGATTTCCCTTTGAACTCTCGTCGGGTTGCACAGGAAATAGCTGCGGATGCAGACCTAAGTGTGGTAGCACGTTTTGTTCGCTTTGGTTGGCCAGCCAGAGCCAAAAACATTGATCGGCCTCTGGTTTGACGTTATTTTGCACAACGTCATGCATTATCTTTAAGTCAGGGTGTACTGTTGTTGCATACCGACAACGACCAAACAAGAGTGATTGTTCCTCGTTCCCTGCAACAGGAAGTGTTACGCCTCCTGCATCAAGGACATTGGGGTATTGTTAGGACAAAGCAATTGGCCAGACGTCATTGTACTTGGGTTGGTATGGACGCTCAGATAGAGAGCATGACGTCACAGTGTACTGTTTGTGCGGAGCATCAGGCGGCTCCTCCGCAACGTTTCTCAGACTGGCCACACCCCAAGGGACCATGGCAACGTTTACATATTGATTTTGCTGGACCTTTCTGGAATACGTGCTGGTGAATTGTTGTAGACACTTTCAGCAAGTTTCCTTTCGAGATTGCCATGAATTCAACGACAGCATCTAGTACAATCAGTGCCTTAACATCAGTGTTTTGCATCGAAGGTTTGCCTGAACCTATCGTCAGTGACAATGGACCTCAGTTTGTTAGTGCGGAATTTCAACAGTTTTGTCGTGTGAATGGCATTCAGCATATCACCACCGCACCTTTTCACCCTCAGTCCAATGGTGAAGCAGAAAGTTTCGTTCGAACATTAAAGTCTCAATTAGAAAAGATGAAAGGTCAGCACTCCAGGCAGCAAGCTCTTCAAATTTTCCTGTCTACGTATCGGTGCATGCCACGTGACGGCCCGTCTCCTGCCGAGCTGCTACACGGCCGCCATCACCGCACTCTCCTTCACCTGCTGCAGCCTCCCACGCACCGAGTCAGTTCGTATGGCGCTACGCATTTTCAGGTTTCTACGCCGGTGCTGTACAGGGTGTTTGCTGGAAACAAGATGAAACTATGGATGCCGGGCACCATTCAGCGCGTGCTCGGTCGCAATATGTATGTTGTACGTTCTTCCACAGGGTCGGAGCTGCGGCGCCACGCAAACCAATTGCGCCTGCACAGGCCGCGCGATCCTGTCTCGGGTTTCTTCATTCCAGACCCAGTTCACCGCCAGGGAGCACAGCCACATCGTTCGTCCCCGGACTACGAGGATGGACGTCGACGCACCTCCGACGCAGTCTTTGCCGCCGCTGTCGCCGCCGCAGATGACAGTGTCACCGAGAGGGACTCAGGGACCGTGCGGGCCCCCCAGCTTGGGCCACGCACCTCAGAAGATGATGACCTGCTCCCTCTGGGCGGGGGTGTGCGCCCTTCCCCAGGTTTCGGTGGGTTTCCTGGAGGATCGCAAGGCGGATGCCGGGGCGCGGACGGCGTCTCGATCCCAGCCTCAGCTACGACGCCTGTCCCACCAGTAACGCCCCCGCCCAGGCCCTCCTCCCAGTGCCGTCGCCGTGGTCCTCAGCCCTACACCACGACGGTGCGGCGGTTTGGGGGGGAGGGGTGTGGTGTCGCACAAGTACAAAGTGCGCGCCACCTACTTTCGCCGCGCGCCGCAATGCACGCACGGCACGGCGTTCTTACGATGACAGCCACGAGCGCCCTCTGCTGCAACTCCACTCGTGGCCACCACTGAACGACATCGTTCACTTGGGACTGAGATAGCAACCAGTTAGGACCTTCGTAATCAGATAGGCACCAGTGAAGACTTGGCTATCGTACAGGGACTAGGCACCTCTAGCTCAACTCTGTATCTGCAGTACTGATCAATGTATAAGTTAAGTATTGTATAAATTCTGCTCAATATATATCTCGTTCTAATTTACTCTAGTGTTTCTAGTTTCTGGCTGCTCCCCTCCGTACCTGCACCAGCGTGCTATCTTTATTCCTGTGTTGGTCTCATTCCACTCGGCCACCGACACCTATGACGGAAACGAGACACAAAAGCGGCGACGAGGCTGGGACACAAAATGTAGTACTTTCATTAGTTGAAGGACAGCAGTAGTAAAAACTGAGGTATACATGCCCCTAAAAAGCAGCGCAACTACTGGAGGTATATGAATTTCTGAATGCAAATTAAAATATTTACTGTAAACATTTTCTAATTATGGATTCAATAGCCTAATTCTTCTTTTCATCTTTTAAAACCAAACTGCAGGGATGATACATCAAATGAGGGTTGTGATGAAAGTTATGGGTGTTTGTTGAATTTCAATCTGAACTTTCTATGGTTACTATAAACACACCCATAGCCCCCCCCCCCCCCGCCCCCCTCAAACACACATTCGTTTATAAAATCATATAGGCACAACTCATGCATGCATGTGCATTGACTCCAGCTCTGCAGCCCAAGTAATTCTTAGAGGATGGATGCAGTGGTTGTGTGTGTGTTGAGCTGTGCCTGTATACATTAAAATAAACCATGGTGAACCACATACTGCTACCTGCATCCATAACATTAAAGAATCATATCTTACGCTTCTACAAACAACCACCAATGATGTAATGACAGCTCAGAAATTGGGGAAGTGAAAGAAAAATTTTAAAGAACTAGTGTTGTGGTGAGAAATAATTTTTACAATTTTTGCAAAGGCTGAACTAGGCAACAATGCTCTAAATCACTTCGTTCAACTCTTAATAATCCATCACTTGCCAAAAGAACTATGCTCTGTGCATGCTTTCATCAGGATTGAAAAGTTTTTTGAGTTCATGAAAATCCCTGTTCGTGCTTTTATGTTTGACAATAGGGAACAAAAAGAAGTTACTAACTAATAAATCAAACAGATACAAGTGATGAGCGATTGATTCCAAGTTTTCTGCATCAAATAAACAATGGTTTTATGTGTGATAGCTGGCATTCTCATAAAGAATGATCTAGCAATTTAGTTTCTTTTTCCTAATTTTGTGGATGAGTTATGCCAAACAATCTATTGTATACTATTTAGTATTTATTTATATTATGGAAATAACAGACTGCTAATCAACAAATAGACCAGGTGCTGAGCTGTAAACAGGAACTATGAAAAGAATACTAGAAATATATTCAATTTTTGACAAAGTCGTTCTCACAGAACAATAAGTCACACACAGGCCTACTGTTTGGCTGCGGAGCCATTTGCAACATAATCTTCCATTAGCAGAAATCTGCTAGGGTGGGGAATACAGGGGCAGGGAGGGTAAGAATAAAGCAAGGTAGGAGATGGGAAAATTCTAGTGCAGAATGAAACTTTTCACTTTGCAGCAGAGTGTGCGCTGATATGGAACTTCCTGGCAGATTAAAATTGTGTGCTGGAACCGGGTCTCGAACCTGGGACCTTTGCCTTCGCGGGCAAGTGCTCTACCGACTGATTTATCCCAACATGACTCATGATGCCGCCTCACAACTCTACTTCCACCAGTACCTCGCCTCCTACTTTCCAAAGGTTGCGGCTGTGGTCGCAGGTGCTGACCTTACCGCCCCCAGGGACATTGTCCTGTGCAAGTTAGACGACGACTGTCACCAGGATTGTGGACACGCATTGCTACTATGATGCTCTACAGTATCCCATTATGTTGTGAAAGGGCAAGCAGAATATCATTTTGGTATTCCTCAAATGAATCCTGCGACTGCGCAATCAAATCCAAACAAAAAAGTTACATGTAAGGCTTTCTATACCCTTCACCTGATGGTCTGCGAACACCAACTTGCCGTTGCGGTGTAGCGTACTTTTGTCACAATTTTTGGTTGACATGTACGTGAAAGTGGAGAGTGAGCGTCTAAGGTTCATAGTGCTAAACCAAAGAAAGGTGCGTGCAGAGAATTACATCTATCTCCAAGACACAATCGCAGATGATGCCAATGTAAATCTGAACAACTTAGGTCAGATGGTCATTCTCCCATCATCAT
Organism: Locusta migratoria; assembly: GCA_026315105.1. Taxonomy (NCBI): domain Eukaryota; kingdom Metazoa; phylum Arthropoda; class Insecta; order Orthoptera; family Acrididae; genus Locusta; species Locusta migratoria. The sequence goes on from CM048746.1 coordinate 307,725,798, forward strand.
TTGTCAATAGTCCAATGTATCTTCACGAATGTACTCAGGAAGTGTATGCCCAGAACTATGGTGGATCGGAATTATTTATCACCTTTACGTGCAACCCCACCTGGGCTGATATCAGGGAAGAACTTTTTAACATTAAAGTACAAAAGTTGGTGGCCCTCCTTACAAAAGGACAAGTTTTTGATGAAATGCAGTGCTTCATGTATTCCACTGAGTGCCAAAAGCACAGCTTGCCATATGTGCACTTGCTGCTATGGTTAAAACAGAAATTGCTGCCAAACCAAATCGATGCACTCATATCAGCAGAGCTACCTGATCCCAATGAAGACAAACAGTTATTTGACACAGTCACTAAGAGCCTACCCCATGGTCCTTGCAGAATGCTGAACCCTATGTCTCCGTGCATGAAGGATAGAAAATGCAGTAAAAAGTATCCTCAACTACTGTTAAAGAGACCCAAACGATCGAGAATGGATATCCATTGTACAGACGTAGAGTGCCCGAGGATGGGGGACATACAGTCACAATGAAACTGAGAGGTATGGCACAAGAAGTTGTATTGGACAACAGCTGGGTTGTTCCATACTCACCACTCATTTGCAAAATATATAACGCCCACATTAATGTGGAGTACTGTAACACGGTTAAGGCAATTAAATACATTTGCAAATACATAAACAAAAGTAATAACCAGGTGATATTTATTGTGCAACAGCAGGGCTATGCTAATATTGATCCAAGAGACGAAGTGCAGATGTTTAGAGCCGTTTAATATGTCAGCAGTAACGGAGCTGCATGGCGGATATTGGGCTTGCCACTTCACGAGAGGCATCTGACAGTGACACACCTGGTGGTGCACCTTCCCAATGGCGAGCAGGTGTACTTTACAGAGTCCAACTTGCGCGATCGAAAAGTGGCACCACCCACTACTGCACTCACTGCATTTTTCTGTCTGTGCCAGACAGACTAATTTGCTAGAACATTGCTGTACACCGATGTGTTAAAATATTACACATGGAACACATCACAGAAAAATGGAAATGGTGTGTGCAGGGCACCCCAGTCGAAGGATGGCAAAATGTGAATGTGTCAGATGCCCTGGACAGAATTTACACAGTGCATGTAGCACATTTTGAGTGTTAGTGTGTATCTTTGCTTCTGACCTGTGTCTGTGGCCCCATCCCTTTTCAAGCCCTGAAAACAGTTGACGGACAAGTAAAAGCCATGTTCCAGGAAGCATGTGAGGCGATGGGACTTTTGGAAGATGATAGCCATTACAACAGAGGATGCTGTATTGTGCCGGTCATCAGTCAAGCTGAGACAGCTCTTTTCTATCATGCTGAGCACCTGTGGACTCTCAAACCCTATGGCACTTTGGAACAAATATAAAAGAGCGTTATCTGAAGACATCATGCATCAATACCAAGGGACAGCACAGGCCAATGATGAAATATATTTTAACGAATCTCTTAAGCTTATTGATGATAAAGTTTTCTCGATGATGGGGAAACGGCTCTCTGATTTTGACATGCCCACCCCACAATGATTAGGAAAGTTGTATACTGATTTGCTCAGGGAACTCAGTTATGACACGGCAGCCTTGGAGGCCCAAGTAGCCCGAACTGAGCCCCTGCTATTACCAGAGCAAAGGCAATTTTGAGTCGCATGGAAAGCGAAAACGGGAGTCTCCTTTTCTTGGGAGCACATGGGGGCACTGGCAAGACATTCCTGTTGAATTTGCTGCTGTCCCAGTTTGGCAAGGACAGGAATGTCACGCTAGTTTTTGCGTCCTCTGGTATACCCACAACCTTGCTCAGTGGAGGAAGAACTGTCCATGCAGTATTCAAGCTTCCTTTGAAACTTGCAAGTTAGGAAACACCCACTTGCAGTATAAGCAAGACCAGTGGTCATGCCGCTCTGTTGCAGCAGTGCAAATTAATTGTGGGGGATGAATGCTCGATGTCACACAAGTGTGCGATCAAGGCACTCAACTGGAGCTTGCAAGACATCCGTGGTAACGGAATGTTGATGGGTGGAGTCATCGTCTTGCTCGCAGGTAACTTCCGACAGACGTTGGCAGGTCATGGAGTGAGGCACTGCAGCAGACAAGATCAATGCGTGCCCAAATCCTTGCCATTGTGGGCACACATAGAAAGTTTACAGCTCAAAAGTAATATCAGGGTCCAACTCTACAATGATCAAGAATCTGGGCTCTTTGCTCAATACCTCCTCGACATCAGTAAGGGACGCATCACAACGGATGCGGAAGGCCAAATAAAATTTGAAAACTACTTCTGCAGTGCTGTAAGCTCAGAAGATAACTTAATTAATGAGGTTTTTCAAAGCTTATATGATAACTTGAGCAATGAGGAATGGTTATGTGAAAGAGTTATCTTGGTGCCTAAGAATAAATCGGTGAGAAATATCAATAACAAAATTATTGCTCAAGTACCTGTTGAGGTGACTACCTGCATGTGAATCAATACAGTGATAACAGATGATGCAACTTCATACACCATAGAGTTCCTAAACTCATTAGAGCTTTCAGAGGTGCCATCCAACAAATTGGAGCTGAAGGTGGGTGTGCCTGTTTTATTGATGCGTTAACTTGGATGCACTATGATTATGCAATGGCACCAGGTTACGCATCACAGACCCGAGAAGGCATATCGTGTAGGCCACCATCATCACCGGTGGAGCCAAGGGAGAGACCTTATTAATACCACGAATTCCCATCATCCCATCAAACTTGCCATTCCAGTTTAAACGCTTGCAGTTCCCATTGAAAGTGGCCTCCTAGATAACTATAAACAAGAGTCAAGGACAAACATTAAAAGTGGCACGTATTCACTTGGCCACCACATGTTTCTCACACAGACAGCTCTATGTTAGCTGCTCGCATGTATCTAGAGCTAGAAATCTCTACATGTACTCTGAGAACAAGAAGTCTCGAAACATTGTTTACAGGTACGTATTGCAAATAGATTTTTGACTCTCCGTACATTCCAAGACAATTATATGTTCCGTGCTAACCATGTCGCAAACAGTCATGCTGTTATTTATGCCCTTTCTGGCAATTTAATGTCTGATTATTCAACTGCGAGTAACACCGCAGGGTGCAGCTAGTGAATACATAATTAGATAATGAACCAGTGTCAGGGAATGCCATTGTGTTCTTTTTATTAACTTAACTTTACTATGGAACACTTTTGCTTTTTAGGTTAAAACACACTGCTAATCCACAATACCAAAATGTAAGAACTGTTGATGGCAGATGATACCACTCAACCATCATAGAAAGGGGCGGATCCAGGACGGCCTGCTGGGGGAGGGGGGACGGGGTGATGAAAGAATTTTTCATCATCACCTAAACTCGGACCCAGTACAAAGACTCTAGCACCGGACACCCCTTTACCCCACACCACATCAAACATAAGTCTCACACTTTTAAAGACTCAGTGCAGTGATAGCTCACTAGATTCACATACTAAGGGGGGGGGGGGAGGGAAGATCTACATATATAGGGGGCTGCTGGGGGGGGATGACCCTTCACCCCCCCCCCCCCCCCCCGGATCCGCCTATGGTCAAAGAGCATTATCACTGTTTTTAAGGCTCGTTTCTTTTCGCTCTCCATCATTGGCACCGAGATCTGCAGAGTAGGTCATCCTCTTATGCTCAAATGATCTAAATAAATATTTCCTTTCCTTATGTAAATATTAACTCTGTTCACCTCTTTTAACGCACCTCACACCTCATGTCACATGCAGTCGCAGTTTGGTCCTTACAGTCAGAGAAAATAGCTAGGTGTGAATGTGTGAAATTCTACTTCTGATAAAGGGCTTTATTCAAACTGTTGTATCCTTTTCACTGTACCTACCAGTGAGCATACCCCTACTTTTGTGGTGAGTAGTGATCAATCCTTCCATACTGTAGTTATTCATCCTAGACTGTTGTCTGATTTGGTAGTTCATTGTTCTTTAAACTTCTAAAGCAAATGATTGTAACATGCCTAAATTAACTCAAGAAATATGCAACAAAATTCATCAAATTTCTTTTGAAATGGACCACTTCTTGTTGTCTTTGGTTCATTTTGAAACATTCAAGCATTTGACAGATCTCGGTTTGGGTAATATGAATACAGTCAAACCTCTGTGCAACAATTAGCTGATTCCCTATACATACTACATTAATACCTAGGTGGCAAGTTTAACCCTTAAGAAAAAGAATGAAGATGGCTGTTCCTGCTGCCGCTACCAATGTGGACAGTGCTACACTGTAGTGGTTTAATGAGATGCGTGTACATAACATACCAATTACTGACCCGTTGATAAGTAAAAAAGCCTTTGATTTTGTCAAGTTACTTTGCAATTTTGATATTAAGGAGAGTAATGAATGGATACAGAGATTTAAGGAGAGACATAGAATCATTTGTAAAGTTTGATAGATCTGAAGCATTGAATTAAAATTTGTGGTGCAGCCGGGAATCGAACCCAGACCTTCATGCTTACTAGGCAGATGTCTTAACCGTTAGACTACCACATCACTAACGATTAAGGTGCCTTGGAATAGTCTGTGTACGATTTCCCTCCACAACACAAACTTTAATTCAGCTTCTTTGTTCCAAAGATAATTGCCACTACTGCCAAGGCTCTCCATGCAGCGGAATAGCACCTCAGCAATGGACATGGTGGAACAATCCTGTTACGGTGATATAAATATATATCAATACAAATAAAGAATCCCAGAGACGGATTTACGTCTCAAATATGTCAAAGACATTATTGATAGATCTGAAGCATTGAATTAAAATTTCACCATGTCCATTGCTGAGGTGCTATTCCGCTGCATGGAGAGCCTTGGCAGTAGTGGCAATTATCTTTGGAACAAAGAAGCTGAATTAAAGTTTGTGTTGTGGAGGGAAATCGTACAGACTATTCCAAGGCGCCTTAATCGTTAGTGGTGTGGTAGTCTAACGGTTAAGACGTCTGCCTAGTAAGCATGGAGGTCCGGGTTCGATTCCCGGCCGCACCACAAATTTTAATTCAATGCTTCAGATCTATCAATAATGTCTTTGACATATTTGAGACGTAAATCCGTCTCTGGGATTCTGTACTTCTTCTGTTCATAGATGTCATTCACCCCTTTCATCTATGTCCTCGGTGCCAGTTTTGGATATTGCCATTTGGCACTTATAGGGTATACAAAAACAATTTTAGTTAATTTGAACACTTCGACCATTGACCAAAATGGCAATGATCATTCCATTTTGGACGTCTGTGTCAACATTAGATTACTACTTGTTCCATTGATCACGAATATGAGATATCCTAATGATATGGAATGTGTCAGTTTAGGAAAAGATAATATCACATGACATGCATTTTATTTATTTATTAAATTACTAATTTCTATGTAAAATTCATCTACTGAGAAGGAGTTGCCATTCAGAAATTCTTTCAATTTGTTTTTTAATGCTTGTTGGGTATATGTCAGACATTTGATGTTATTAACTGGTAATTGACCAAAGACTTTTGTGGCAGCATAATTCACCCCCTTCCGTGCCAAAGTTAAATTTAACATCGAATAGTGTAGATCATCCTTTCTCTTAGAGTTACAGCTATACACATTGCTATTACTTTTGAATTGGTTTGGTTTATTAATAACAAATATCATAAGAGAATATGAATATATTATGGAGCTATTATGAAGATACTCAGTTCCTAATAAGTGTCTGCAAGATCTTGGGTGGGCTCCAGAAATTTTTCTAGTTACATACTTTTTTGCAATGAATATTTTTGTTCAATAATGAATTACCCCAAAATACAGTGTTATATGAAAGCAGCGAATGAAATTAGGCACAATAAGCTAATTTACCGATATATATTGTTAAAAACGAGATAGAATGGCTGGCCAGTACTTACCATTGTGCTGTACCGCCGATAGTAACACAATCATTTGTGTTACTATCGGCGGTACAGCACAATGGTAAGTACTGGCCAGGCATTCTATCTCGTTTTTAACAATATTTATCATCTCTGAGGAGAATTTTCATCATTAATTGGGTAATTTACCGATATGTTTGTCATGAAAATTTGCAATAACCCTAATAGGCTGAAGTTGCTGAACTCAAACATTTCAGTAGATCAATAATGAGTTGCTATCAATTCAATTTTTCATCACTGAACACAACTAAACACTTTGAATAATCTACCTTAGCTACAGACTTCTGTTCACAGACTATATTTATTAACTGTGTCATGCCATTTACCATATGGAACTGTATGCACAGTGTTTCATCAAAATTAATAACCCCCTGACATTCTTTATATATCCTCCACTGCTTCCACCTGATTCCCTTGAATGGTTATTGAATGATGACATCCATGATAGGCAGTAGTCACATTAATGTGACTGCAAATATAAATGACCCATTTATGAACAGCCACTCTTTAAACAAAAGCAAATTTTACAACAGTAACATTACATATCAAAAGCACCATTTAATGGTTGTTTGCAAAATTTAAAAGGTGAGCATCTTATTTGAATGTGTTATGGCATTGTTAGCTACTCTTTTCAGACATGTAACTGTAGTTTACAGTATTAAGAGTAGCTCATTCTTTTGATGACTCAGAATGTTTTTAGTGCATAATAAAGTTACATCGGAGAGGGCTTAGCAGGTATTTTGCTATTCAGTTTTTTTAACTGTCTCTAATACACCTGTAAGCCAGTCTCTAGATTAATAATAAAATAATTAACCATTTTCATAAAAGGCATTTATATTAATTTATATTCTACAGTTATGGTTAGTAGTTAAAAAAAATTTCCTTACATGATTCCTCTTGAAGTTTATGATCTGGCTGACAACCATCACTTTGGTTGGTGCAAAGCTGCAGAATTTCACTCTGACTGGTGTTAACAATGTGTGTACTTGTTTTATTAAATGTAATTAGTACAACTCGTTCCTGCAACCAATGCTCACTTATGTTGGCAACATAAAGATTCTTTGACGTAACTGGAACATTTCTCCTGAGACGAATCCTTAAGAGTGGGTTGCCATTCATTTCTCTGTTTTGATGATTCCACAACCAGAATTTTAGAACGAAGCCTTCTATAGATTGCCTCTTGAAGTTGAGTGCAGCAGGGATCATAGCATACATATTCTTGCCTGTGTAGTTGTACAGAATACTACTTTGACCTTTGGAAACTATTTTTATGTCTGTTTGGCATGTGCCAGGGCATTTCCCACTGTTTAGCACTGTCAAATGATGATCACCTATATCATGTATTTCCAAATGAGTATTCCTTGGAGGTCTCCGAAGGCCATGCTGTTTCAAATTTTGAATTCTGTATGTGCTCTGATCTATGTTCCATGTGTGATTTGTAATTTCCGTATACAGCTGATTCATTGCTATAATCTTCACAGAATCTGCCAGGAAAGAAAATAATTCAAAAGATGCAGTTGTAATTTATGCATTAGCAATAGTTTGTCCTAATTTAATCTAAAATAATTGTCCTTACCTTTTCCAGTTGCCTTTTCACAAGTACAAGTTACTTTCCAATCAGTTTCCAAAATTATATTTGTTATCCTTGGACAGTCAGAGACCATCAGTGGCTGTCCTAGTAAGTGACCTGTCTTTCCTGATATAAGTATTAAATAGTTCCGTTTAGCAGTATTTTTTTTGTGATTCTCTGAAATTGTACAAGCTGCAAGCAATTCATTAGTACCATCATGGTCTAAATCTGGTAAGATAAGGGGAAACTGTATGTCATCTACAGTAAACTGGAATCGATGTCTGAGATACCATAATGTACTGCCTGTAAAAGATAGTAAAAAACATTGAATATCTCATATTACATGTACAAGAATAATATGCGGCAATTATTTAATATCTTAAGGTCATACAAACAAAGAAAAACAGTCATTAACACAATGGAAAACTAAGTTTTTTCACTCCTCCTACATACAGTTAGTTAATTGTCATGTAACAATATTTTACAATTTTTATGACTATTTAGTTAGCTACTGAGTATTTTGATAAAAAGGAACCCATTGTCTCAGGGAGCTTATTGCAGAGTAATAATGTAATTACTATTTATTTAGTCTGTTACGCCAATTACTTTCATTTATATGGAAAATATATTCACAACAGTGAAGGAGTGAGTAATATGTAATTACTAAAATGTACAACAAAATAAATCAGTTGTTAATCTATGAAAAGCGAAAATGCTGCTTCACTTTATAGATGTTAAAAAACTGTTTATTATCGCAATAGGCCTATTTCGGCTCTGTGGCCATCATCAGGCTACCTGCGGACAAATATTTATGATTACAATGAGTGAAATAAATATTTGAAATAATATTTATCCGCAGATAGCCTGATGATGGCCACAGAGCCGAAATAGGCCTACTGCGATAATAAACAGTTTTTTAACATCTATAAAGTGAAGCAGCATTTTGGCTTTTCATAGATTAACAATAGGTCCTTAAAAGACATACACAATGCTGCAGGCCCAAATGAAATGAAAATAAATCAGGATTCAGTTTCTTGTGAGCTGAAGTGAATGGCAATGCTGTGGGAATAGCTCAACTTTGCATCATCATGCTGTTTTTCCACTGCATTCCACGAACTCATTCATGAGATCCATATCGACCCACACACACAAAGAAGCAAAGCAAAGAAGTTGGACAGAGATCTCTGTCCAACTTCTTTGCTTTACACAAATGTCTGTCTAGGTGTGTTTGCGTTTCGATATGTCTGAGTGTGTGTGTATTTGTTTACCTTCCTTTTTTTCCCCTAAGGTAAGTCCTTCCACTCCTGGGATTGGAATGACTCCTTTTCCACTTCCTTAAAACCCATATCCTTCCCTTTTCCTCCCCTTTTTTCCTCTTTTTCCTGAAGAAGCTGCCAGTGGTGGCGAAAGCTTGTATGTGTGTTTGTGTGTGATTTTATTTGTTTCTCTCGACGAGCCGGTGCTTTTGGTAAGTCATCTCTTTTCTATATATATATATATATATACCAAAAGAACCGGTTCGTCGATAGAAACAAATAAAATAAAATAAAATTACACACAAACACACATACAAGATTTCGCAGCCTAGCTGCTTCGTCAGGCAGAAGGGAAGGAGAGGCAAAAGGAAATGATGAGGGTTTTAAGGGAGTGGATAAGGAGTCATTCCAATCCCGGGACAGGAAAGACTTACCTTGGGGAGAAAAAAGGAGGGTAAATAAATACACACACACCCACACATTTACACAGACGCAAGTACACTTAGGCAGACATACTGTAGAACTGTAGAAAGCAAAGAAGTTAGAAGTTAGACAGAGATGCCACTTGAGGCAGAGGCTCTGTCCAGAGAACCAAGGCAAAGATGTTAAGATGGTGGGTGGGAATTCGAATTTAGCGGAGGTTGAGACCAGGTGGGCAACGGGAGGAGAGAATAAGCTGAAGGGCAAGTTCCCATCTCCGGAGTTCTGAAAGGTTGGTGTCGGTGGGAAGTATCCAGATAACCCTGACGGTGTAACACTGCGCCAAGATGTGCTGGCCGTGCACCAAGGCATGTTTAGCCACAGGGTGATCCTCATTACCAACAAACACTGTCTGCCTGTGACCGTTCATGCGAATGGACAGTTTGTTGCTGGTCATTCCCACATAGAACGCTTCACAGTGCAGGCATGTCAGTTGGTAAATCACATGGGTGCTATCGCAAGTGGCTCTGCCCTTGATCGTGTACACCTTCCGGGTTACTGGACTGGAGTAAGTGGTGGTGGAAGGGTGCATAGGGCAGGTTTTACAACGGGGGCGGTTGCATGGGTAGGAGCCAGAGGGTAGGGAAGGTGGTTTGGGGATTTGATAGGGATGGACTAGGAGGTTACGAAGGTTAGGTGGGCGGCGGAAAGACACTCTTGGTGGCGTGGGAAGGATGTCATTAAGGATGGATTTCATTTCGGGGCAGGATTTAAGGAAGTCGTATCCCTGCTGGAGAGCCACATTCAGAGTCCGCTCCAGTCCCGGAAAGTATCCAGTGACAAAAGGGGCACTTCTGGGGTTCTTCGGTGAAAGGTTCTGGATTTGGGGGGATGAGGAGGTGGCTCTGGTAATTTGCTTCTGAACCAGATCAGGAGGATAGCTGCGGGATGTGAAAGCTGTTATTAGGTTACTGGTGTACTGGTTCAGAGATTCGAGACTGGAGCAGACTCTTTTGCCACGAAGACCTAAGCTGTAGGGAAGGGAACGTTTGATATGGAATGGATGGCAGCTGTCATAATGGAGGTACTGTTGTTTGTTGGTAGGTTTGATGTGGACGGATGTGTGAAGTTGGCCATTGGACAGGTGGAGGTCAACATCGAGGAACGTGGCATGGGATCCCATATATATATATATATATATACACACACACACACACACACACACACACACACACACACAGTTCTACAGTGTGTCTGCCTAAGTGTACTTGCGTCTGTGTAAATGTGTGGGTGTGTGTGTTTTTGTTTACCCTCTTTTTTTCCCCCCAAGGTAAGTCTTTCCTGTCCCGGGATTGGAATGACTCCTTATCCACTCCCTTGAAACCCTCATCATTTCCTTTTCCCTCTCCTTCCCTTCTGCCTGACGAAGCAGCTAGGCTGCGAAAGCTTGTATGTTTGTTTGTGTGTGATTTTATTTATTTTATTTGTTTCTATCGACGAGCCGGTCCTTTTGGTAAGTCATCTGTTTTCTATTTTTATTTTTGTTTATATATATATATATATATATATATATATATATATATATATATATATATATATATATATTATAGAAGGAGACCTTCCAGGTAGGAAAATGGTATAAAATAAAGATTTTTGACTTACCTAAAGTACAGGCTGGTCGATAGGAACACTAAACACACACAAAAACACACAACCATTCGAGCTTTCGCCACCAGTGGTGGCTTCTTCGGGAAAAAGAGGGAGGAAGGAGAGGAGAAAGGGAAGGATACGGGTTTTAAGGAAGTGGAAAAGGAGCCATTCCAATCCCAGGAGTGGAAGGACTTACCTTAGGGGACAAAAAGGAAGGTAAACAAATACACACACACTCACACATATCCACATCCAAACACACTTAGCTAAGTGTGTTTGGATGTGGATATGTGTGAGTGTGTGTGTATTTGTTTACCTTCCTTTTTGTCCCCTAAGGTAAGTCCTTCCACTCCTGGGATTGGAATGGCTCCTTTTCCACTTCCTTAAAACCCGTATCCTTCCCTTTCTCCTCTCCTTCCTCCCTCTTTTTCCCGAAGAAGCCACCACTGGTGGCGAAAGCTCGAATGGTTGTGTGTTTTTGTGTGTGTTTAGTGTTCCTATCGACCAGCCTGTACTTTAGGTAAGTCAAAAATCTTTATTTTATACCATATATATATATATATATATATATATATATATATATATATATATATATATATATATATTATATCAAGTGCAGTGCCTTTAATAAATGTGGTTCTCAAGAAACGTAAAAAATTGAACATCTGGAGTGTGTGGGAATACAACTCCTGGATGACACTTATGGAATAAAAACACCAAAAAATTGTAGATAATATGAAATAACCTCGGCCATAGGCACTCATATTGCCACAAGATGCCAAGTTAACCAACTGCCGGCGTGGTGCTATGGATAGCATCACTGAATTCGGTGCTGAAGGTCGCCGGTTCAATCCCGTCCACCGGCAAAAATTTATTTCTTTGTAATTATCATTTCCAGAATGTTCTACATGTTTCTTATGTTTGCGTGTAATTTCTACATGTTTCTTGTGTTAACTATTCTTCTAATTTCTGGTACATTCTGTGTGTGTATAAGTAGCAGAGCACTCTGCCCGAGAGGTAGTCAGTGATGCATGTCTGTTTCAGTTCACAATAAACCTGCTTTCAGTGTAAGTGCTGTGTCCATTTGTCAAGCCTGGCTTCGAAGTCAAGCCTGCTTCCATTTCAATGCGACATTGTTTGGTGGAGGCACCAAGTATCCGGTGCAACAGCTGCATCTCCGTGACTCCAATTGGGCAACGTAAAAGCTGTCACTTACACGGACTAGAATTGGAATACAAGGGGTATACTGAGTACATCATTCCGAAAGTCCATAGCATCAGATGACCCATGGACATGAAACCAGCAGTAAGCCAGCTGCACATCAAACACCCATCGGTGTTCTCTGGAGACACTGGACAGGACCCTAACAAATGGCTAAAAAGGTTCGACCAAGTTGTCAAGTATAACAGATAGGATCATACAATATGCTTGGCCAAAGTTTATTTCTATCTGAACGGAACAGCCCAGCAATGTTTTGAAAACAATGAAGAGAAGCTGAAGGACTGGGAAAAGTTCCAGACGTAACTTAGGAAGACACTTGGAGACTGCCAGCAACAAATCCGCTCGGCAGAATAACAACTTAAGAACTGAGCCCAACAACATGGTGAGCCAACACAGTTGTACAAACAAAATGTTTTGGTGCTATGGAACATAGTTAACTTGGATATGATTAAGGCCAACAAAATCACACACCTGATGAAGGGTATTGCAGAAGACATGTACCAAGCTCTTCTGATAAAAGACTTCATCAAGTGGTGCCAGCATATTGAAGACATGCAACAAAGGAGGGTTAGATAAAATGAGTATGAAACACTTCCCAATGTAGTCCCTATGGCCGTTATGGAAGACCAGCATGACTTTGCTTCTCTCATATGTCAGTTTATGGTAGCCGGGACTAATAGACCAAGTGAGGATCAGATTATGGCCATGAATGTAAGACCTGTAAGTCACGAGGTACCCGACACCGATGAGGAAGAGGTATTTCAAACATCAGCTCCTATCTTACCCGCCAGTCGCACCCGATGTGAAGAATGGTGTCGTCCTTTTATGACTTACGCTGAAGCCGCCAAACAGCAGCCTATGAACTGGCCGAAACAGACACAACCATTCCTCCGGCAACTATGACACCCCACAGAAGAACAGACATCTGGAGGACAGAAGACAACACACCAATGTGTTTTCACTGTGGGCACCCTGGACATGTCATATTCTACTGCAGAGTGAGAAGGCGAGTATTCAACAATTATTTTGCCCCAAGAAATCAGCAATCAGAGCAGTTCTATCTCAGGCAGTCATCTGCTGATGAGTTCAGTTGACCTATGGAAAGAAGCCCACTGCCGTATCCTGGACGAGGTCGCTCCCCGACATGCTGCTGCCATTCACCGTCACCGTACAGAGGTACCAGCTGCTCCCATAGCCACCATGCCCAGGAAAACTAAGAGATGCGACCATCTACAGAGGTGAGGCTGCCGCAGATGAAAATCCTCCATGGACAATAGTCTCTAAGATGTCGAGAAATCTCATGAATGTCATAATGGCCAAATTGTCTGGGCACTGGTTGATTCAGGAGCTTCTTTCTCTGTATTGTAGGATAATTACCACCTCACACTAAAGAAGACAATGTTCTGTGATATGGGGGCAACTGTACTGAAGGTCGCAAATGAGAAGTATGTCTAGCCAGCAGGAACTTGTGTCACAATAATAACCATCAACAGGACCCCCCAGCCATTTGAATTTGTTGTTCTTCAGGAATGTAGTCATAATGTCATTCTTGGATGGGACTTCCTTCAGGCATCCCAAGCTGTCATTGACTGTGGAAGATCTGAGCTGCAAATTGAGGAAGTCGTTCCAAAGGGGATATATATATAATACAGAATTTTCTGGGAAGTTATTTGCCGTTGACAATGTGACAATCAGCCATTGAGAATGCGAAGAGTTCCAGTCACAAACACAGATGACTGGTTAAAATGTGAAGTGCTTGTCGATAGTAAAATGTTTATTAGGCTCACAAGAGAAATTTACACACTAGTAGCTATCGTAAGCATTACCGGTGGTTGAGGAGAGATTTGGATCACCTACTTTCATGAGCAGTCACAACTTATTCCCAAATGAACATGTATTGGGACAGCTGAACCAATCCAGGATGGTGAGCTCAATGTCATCAACGAAGACCAATGCTCTGCTGTTAGTACAGACAACACGTTGGAGGAAACAACCGTGGAACTGTCGATAGGGTCCGGACTGACCAAGGAACAATGCCAGCGGGTGTTAACTATACTACGCTAATTTTTGGGTGCATTCACACCCCAGCACGAGGAAAGTCAGACGAAACGGCCCACAATAAGGCACCGTATCAATACTGGGGATCATCCACCAATTATCCAGCGTTTGTATAGAGTGTTGCGAGTTGAAAGACAGATAATTCGGGATGAATTGGAGAAGATGTTGCATGATGACATTATTCAACCTTCAGAGAATCCTTGGTCAGCTCCAGTGGTCCTTCTAAGGAAGAAGGAAGGCACGTGGCGATTCTGTGTCAACTATCAGTGGCTGGACAAAATCACAAAGAAAGATGTCAACCCACTGCTGTGCACTGATGACACCTTAGACTGCTTGAAAGGAGCTACATACTTCTCAACTATGGACATGCAGACAAGTTACTGGCAAATCGAGGTTGACGAAGCTGACAGGGAGAAGACGGATTTTATTACACCTGACGGCCTCTATGAATTTAAAGTAATGCCATTTGGATTATGTAATGCTCCAGCCACTTTCGAACGCATGACGGACAACTTGCTTCGACACCTTAAGTGGACGACGTGTCTCTGCTATTTAGATGACATTGTCGTTTTCTCGAAAACATTTGAAGAACATCTGAGTCGCATGTCAACTGTGTTGAAGTGTGTTCAGACTGCAGTACTCCGCCTCAATCCAAAGAAGAAGTGCCTCTTTGTCGATAAAGAGATAAAAATCTTGGGGCACCTCGTCAACGGAAATGGTGTCTGTCCTGATCCAGATAAAGTAGGGGTAGTCACAGAATTTCCAACTCCTCAGTACATTTGTGATGTGAGAAGTTTTCTTGGGCTGTGCTCATACTACCGATGCTTCATAAAAGGATTTTTGTAACAAGGCAGATCCATTGCAAGAACCTCTGCAGGGAGATGTCTAGTTTTACTGGGATGAGACAAAAGAAAGAGCTTTTCGGGCACTTAAGAAGGCTGTAACTTCCGCACCAGTTCTAGCCTCGTACGATGAGAATGCAGAAACTGAACTTCACACAGATGCCAGTGGTTATGAAATTGGTGCAGTGCTTGTACAAGTTCAGGAAGGCACTGACAAGGTGATAGCCTATGCACCAAGAGTGCTCTCAAAGTCCGAGATAAACTACTCTACAACTGAAGAAGAATGTCTCGCAGTTATCTGGGCTATCAACAAGTTCCGCCCGTATTTATTCGGCAAACCATTCACCATCATGACAGACCACCATTCTTTGTGTTGGCTGACTAGCTTGAAGATCCATCAGGTCGACTAGCGAGATGGGCACTAAGAGTCCAAGAGTATGTCGTCACAGTGGTATTCAAGAATGGACCCAAACACAAAGTTGCGAACTGACTTTCGATGAATCCATTAGTAGAACACAACAGCATGAAAGAAATTTCAGCCCACACTGAATTAGGTGATATTACAGCTGAACAGAGGGAAGATCCAGCACTATCAAAAACCATAGAGGCCTTGGAGAAAAGAGAACCAATCAATGGAAAGTTTCAACTTATAAACAGGATATTGTATAAGAGCAACTACGGCCCACTGGCCCCAAGTTGTTACTGCTCATTCCAGCTTATCTCCAGCCAGCTATGCTCAAGTATTTCCACAATGCTCCAATATCCGGTCATCTGGGATTCGTAAAGACCCTATGTGAGTCACTGTAAAGAGTGCCAGCGACAGAAGCATGTGCCACAATTACCTCCAGGTCATCTGGTACCTGTTCCACCTGCAGCAGCTCCATTCCACCAAGATGGAATCGACCGTTTAGCAAGGTTCCCGAAGTCGACAACCAATAACCGATGGATAATAGTTTGCACTGACTACCTCACATGCTATGCTGTCACCAAACCTGTGCCGACTGCAGAAGCTCCAGAGATTGCAAAATTCCTTGTAGAAGACATTATTTTGAAGCATGGAGCACCACGTATGATGATACATGATCGTGGAAAAGTACCTCAGACAAATGGTCTTACAGAACGATTTAACAAGACGTTAGCAGATATGCTGTTGATGTATGTCGATACTGAGCAGGATTGGGATACAGTACAGCCAGTCTTGACATTTTCGTATTATACAGCAAGGCAAGACACCACAGGCTTCACGCTGTTTTTCCTGCTTCATGGTCTTGAAGCTGAGCCCACAATAGATATGCTGTTTCCGTTCCAACCTGACGACACTCAGGATGATTATGTGAAACAGCTCATCACCAGAATTGAAGAAGCCAGACAGCTGGCTCGCTTACGGACACTGGATGCCTAGGAGAAGGACAGTCAGCAGTATAACGACAAGCACCGACCTGTTGTGTACAGCCCAGGAGATCTGGTATGGATTTTTACCCCTGTAGGGAAAGTTGGACTACCAAAAAAGTTATTGAAGTGATACTTTGGTCTGTATCTTGTCATACGCTACCTGTCACACATGAAGTCAAGGATTATGAGCTGTTGTCCAAACGACAAAAACAAAGCAACATTGTTCTTGTCATCCGCAAGAAGCCTTACTAGGATCCTGAAGAGCAGATAGGCGAAAATGGCTTCTTGTTCAAGGACTCTAAGGATGGCAATGATACTGATGACGTCACAACAGGAACGTCTATCATCGAAAATTGTGCAGAAGGGAAGGATTCTCCAGAACTGCCATACAGAGGACCCATGACAAGATCAACATCCAGGACATTGCAGCTGGCTCCAAAGGGAACTTAACAGTGGGTCACCTTTCGCTTTTTTTTTTTTTTTTTTTTTTTTTTTTTTTTTTTTTCCAGGAGATGGAGTATTGCCGCAAGCCCCACCCCCCTCCCCCCACCTTCCCGTCAAATGACTGCCAACCGGCGTGGCACAGGGGATAGCATCACCGATTGCGGTGCTGAAGGCTGCCGGTTCAATCCTGTCCACCAGCAAAAATTTATTTCTTTGTAATTAACATTTCCAGAATGTTCTACATGTTTCTTGTGTTAACTATTCTTCTAATTTCTGGTACATTCTGTCTGTGTATAAGTAGCAGAGCACTCTGCCCGAGAGGCAGTTAGTGCTGCATGTATGTTTGTAGTTCACAATAAACAAGCTTTTAGTGTAAGTGCTGTTTTCAGTTCACAGCCCTACCTTCGAAGTCAAGCCTGCTTCCATTTCAATGGGACAATATGGCACCTGTGTATGCCAACCTATATATGGGACATCTACAGAAAACATTCCTGGATTTCCAAAACCCCTAAAAACCTGTTTCAGGTTCATTAATGGTATTTTCATGATTTGGACTCAAGGTCAGGACACCCTACCCCATTCCTTCACAACCTCAACTCCTCCTCACTTATCAGTTGCACTTGGTCTTCCTCAACCCAGCATGCTCCTTTTCAATATTGACCTCCACTTCACTGATGACTCCATCCACATTAAACATACTAATTGCCTACAGTATTTGTACTTTGACACTGCTATCCATTCCATATTAAAAAATCCCTCCAATACTGCCTTGTCACCAGTGAATGGTGAATTTGTGGTGATGAGACATCCCTTACCCAATACAATGAAGGCTTCACAAAGGCCTTCACAGACAGACATAATTTTCCTGACCTTGTACGCAAATAGATTTCCTGTGACATATCTCCACATACCATCAATCCTCCCCCTACCCTGAATAACCAGCCACAAATGACTGTCTCTTGTCAACCAATACCACCCCAGATTGTAACAACTAAACCACATCTTTTGCCAGGGCTTTGATTACCTGTCATCATGCCATGAAATGAGAGACATCCTACTCAGTATCCTTCCAAATCCTCCTAAAGTGGTGGTCCATCACCCAGTCAACCTCCAACATATCTTAGTCCATCCTTTTGCCACTTCTCATTTCAACCCTAACCACAGAGATTATATGCAAGACCTACCCAATCCACCCACCAGCACTTACTATCCCAGTATTTTTACATGCTTATCCTACCCCATCAGATGTCGGGTTACTGTAAAAGGCAGCCATGTGAATTGTCAAATCTGTTACAATCTTTGCACAGCCTTTTGTATTGGTATGACAACTAACCTGTTGTCACAGCCAAACTATGGCAAAAAGAAAGATGGCCCACCCTGTGGCAGAGCATGCAGCTGAACTCAACACATTCAATTTGAATGGCTGCTTTACCAAGCCTTCTTGATCCTCCCTTCCACCACCACCACCACCACCACCACCACCACTTCTGATCTGCGCAGTTATTTTCCCTACACTCCATGCCTAACAGCCCCCTTTACAACTCACTGTTCTGTATCTCCTTCCAATTCATGCCTTTCTTCCAACTGTGTGTCACATTTATTTGGTTTATTTTTGTTTAATATTTCAATATTCCTTTATTTTTAATGTTTGACAGTTTTCTCCCCCCCCCCCCCCCCCACGCACCCACCCACCCACCCACCCACCCACACCCACACACACACACACACACACACACACACACACACACACAGGCAGGCAGGCAGGCAGGCAGGCAGACACACACACACACACACACACACACACACACACACACACACACACACACACACACACACACACACACACCTCCAATTTTTACTGTCTTGTTCCTTCCCTGTACTGCATTCCAAACCACATCACACATTCCTAGCTATCAGAGCCTTTACAATCTATCATTTAATGCAGAACATCTCATATTCATACACTTGCCTCGCATCCTCCAGCCACTATGGTGTTCATGTATGTTTGAGTTGTGTGTGTGTGTGTGTGTGTGTGTGTGTGTGTGTGTGTGTGTGTGTGTGTTTCTTTTTCTGACGAAGGCCATCACCAAAAAATTAAATTGTGTGAATGTGATTGTCTATTTTACACGCCAGTCTGCTGCTCAGTGATCATCTTAATGGTGAGTTGCTATGCATCCTTTATTGTTGATATTTCAACCTGAATTTTCCATTGTTATATTTTGTAATTTGCATAGACATTAAAGAGAGCACACTGTTATTGACTCTCTCCTTAAAGATAAAAAATATATTAAATATAAAATAAAATAATCTTGAGATTTCTGAGCGAAAGGAGTCGTTCTTCATAAAAGCAATGTTTGTTATAGTTCATCACTACCAGCAAAGACTAAATCTCATTTATATTTACAAAATTATGCTCATGTAGCTCAGAAATATATTTTCTCTTCTTCTGGCAGTAATATATTTTTATTTAACTTCAATTAGAATGTGAATCTTTTGTTCCTATCCTGTAATTGACTTTACAATAATGCTGGCTGCTTTTATTTGATGTATTTTAATACTTTCACAATCAATAATTCAAGTTAAAGCCAGTTGACTACCTGAAAGAGCTACGGAGATTGCCATCACATCAAGGTTATGTAGCAGAAACTGCTCAGCTTACAGAATACTGAGTCCACAGTTAAATGACCAAGTTCAAAATTATATCCACTGTTCTTTGTGTTTGTAATTTGGGGGGGGGGGGGGGGTGATTAAGTACATGTAAATTCCTATAACTACATCTGTTTCATACATAGATACAGTAACCAAACAAAACAACAACATTTCATGCTCTATAATTCTTTCATTTACTGCAAAAACAAGAAAACTTGTGCACTTCTCACAAATTCTACTTAAAGAAGTGTCCGATGAGCCGCAGAAAGGCACAAATAATAGAATATAACATTAGACCTTTTAGCCGTTAAGGCCTTCGGAAGTTACACACACACACACACACACACACACACACACACACACAACTGCCAGCTCCAGCTGCTGTGGCTCTAACATTGTATTCTATTATTTATGCCTTTCTGTAGCTGATAGGACATCTCTGTGGTGAGTAAGCAACCTATCCTTCTCAAAAATATTGTTGATTCCTTCCTGAAATTTCCATTGTTTGAAAACAAGAAGACTACTTTCCTGCCCATACAAAAACCGTAAAGGGATAAGCTTAAACAAGGGAACAATAACTAGAAAGAAGATTTACCTGATAAAGGTTCGACAGCACACATCAGATCTCTAGCACCAACTATGATGCAGTCCAAGATCCCATCCCCAGTTAGGTCAATCAAAGAACAATCTATATCAGATGGCAGGAGATAAAATTTTTTCCACCATGCTACCTCACCAGTTGATCCCAATAGAGAAATTATTCCACCACCTCCTGGTGGAAACCATTCAAAATTCTCTATTTTTTTGCGTGAGGTAGGATTTGACATAATGTCAGCTCGCAACAAGAAAATCAAATTATGACCTGATACACCTGGAACAACACTTATTTTCCCGATCAGCTCTGTAAAAATGAAATTTATATGTATGTTAACAACAAAGTAAATTATATTTTTACATAAAATCACAAAGGAAGGCGAAATACTTGCCAACGCCATCCAATGTCTTTTCCCAAGCCTGTGTTCCAGGCTTCACATGGTATGAAGGGCAAGTAGCCCAGTCACATGGCACGACCCAGAGAAAGATAATAGCGGTCAAGAAACACAGTAAAATGGACAAAACGAAGAATATCTTTCGCATTAAGGACAACGGTCTTGGATGATTTGATGCTGTCATTTCTGGTTTGATGATTGGTACGTCATCTGAAATCATTGGTCCTCTATTTGTAAGACCATTTACTGGCAAGTCACAATCATTATCATGATCCAGTGGACGATATTCAGCCATTTTGTGACCTATAAAGAAATAATTAATCAGTTACAAGAGTGGGATCAACTGTGAGATTAATAAAAGTTGTCATGAAACAAATGGAAAGTTTTCATTAAAACTCTCCAAGTAGTAAAATTGTGATTTGATAACTACATTTTTCCACTTACGGCATATGTCACAGAAATCATTACCTTGAAATATCAATCTGTATTATGTTTCTATAATGAAAAACACAATATTACTACACATAAACATTGAATAGGCAACTTGTGGTTCTATCCGCAACATGATATGTTGTTAAGTATTGATAAACTTTCATTTATTGAACACACACACACACACACACACACACACACACACACACACACACACACACACACAAAACTGCTGGTACTGAATTAAACTATCAATAAAGTTTATCTTCTATACAGGAAGTGTCTCCATTCCACATGCATGCATAATCCGGAAGCCACCATATGGTGTGTTATGAATGGTACCATGTACCACCAATACTCATTTCCTTTTCTGTTCCATTCCCAGAGCGAGGGGAAAATGATTGTCTATATGTCTCCATAAGAGCTCTTATTTCTCTAACTTTTATGGTCCTTACACAAAATGTACACTGGAGGCAGTAAATTTCTTCGATACTCATCTTTAAATACTAGTTCCCAAAATTTACTTAATAGTGTTCATCAAAAAGAATTTTACTCACCAGGGATTCCCATTTGAGTTCCCACAGCTTCTCTGTAATACTTGTGTGTTGATCAAACATACCAGCAACGAATACGGTATAAAGGCCTGCCTCTGCAATGATGTCCTCCTTAATTCAAGCTGCTGGAGATACCCATTATTTGAGCGGTACTCGAGAATGCCACCCTCATGAATCACAGACATTGCCGTGGTGGGGTGGCTTGCATGCCTCAATGATACAGATAGCCATACCGTAGCTGCAACCACAGCATAGGGGTATCTGTGGAGAGGCCAGACAAATGTGTGGTTCCTGAAGAGGGGCAGCAGCCTTTTCAGTAGTTACAGGGGCAACAGTCTGGATGATTGACTGAGCTGGCCTGTAACATTAGCTAATGTGGCTTTGCCCCACAGTTACTGCGAACAGTTGAAAGCAAGGGGAAACTACAGCCGTACTTTTCCCAAGGACATGCAGCTCTACTGTGTGAAAATATGATGATGGCATCCTCTCAGGCAAAATATTCTGGATGTAAAATAGCCCCCCATTCGGATCTCTGGGCGTGGACTACTCAGGAGGATGTTGTCATCAGGAAAGACAATACTGGCATTCAACAGATTGGAGCATGGAATGTTAGATCCCTTAATCGGGTAAGAAAATTAGAAAATTTAAAAAGGGAAATGGATAGGTTGAACTTAGATATAGTGGGGATTAGTGAAGTTCAGTGGCAGGAAGAACAGGATTTCTGGTCAGGTGAGTACATGATTATAAATACAAAATCAGTTGGGGGTATCACAGGAGTAGGACTGATAATGAATAAGGAAATAGGAATGCAGGTAAACTACAATGAGCAGCACAGTGATTGCATTATCATTGACAAGATTGATACGAAGCCAACAACGTCAACAGTAGTACAGGTCTATATGCCAACTAGCTCTGCTGATGATGAGAAGATTGAAGAAATGTAAGAGGAGTTAAAGGAAATTATTCAGACAGTTGATGGAGAGGAAAACTCAATTGTGATGGGAGACTGGAATTCGGTAGTAGGAAAAGGAAGAGAAGGAAAAATAGTAGGTGAAAATGGACTGGGCAGAAGGAATGAAAGAGGAAGTCGCCTGGTAGAATTTTGCACGGAACATGATTTAATC
The DNA here is from genome assembly GCA_026315105.1 of Locusta migratoria. Taxonomy (NCBI): domain Eukaryota; kingdom Metazoa; phylum Arthropoda; class Insecta; order Orthoptera; family Acrididae; genus Locusta; species Locusta migratoria. The sequence continues at coordinate 307,748,338 of CM048746.1, forward strand.
ATAACAAACACTTGGTTTAAGAATCACAAAAGAAGGCTGTATATGTGGAGGAGACCAGGAGACACCGAAAGGTATTAGATAGATTTTATAATGGTAAAACATAAATTCCGGAACTAGGTTTTAAACTGTAAGATATACCCAGGGGCAGATATAGACTCTGACCATAACTTATTGGTCATGAACGGTAGGCTGAAACTGAAAAAACTGCAGAAAGGTAGGAAAATAAGGAGATGGGACTTTGATAAATTGAGGTACCTGAAGTTCTTACGAATTTCAGAGGGAGCTTTAGGCAACAATTGGCAGAAATGGGAGGAAATAAAACAGTAGAAGAAGAATGGGTAGCATTGAGAGATGAAATAGTGAAGGCAGCAGAGGATAAAATAGGTAGAAAGGCAAGACCTACAAAAATTCTTGGATATCACAGAAAATACTTAAGTTAATTGATGAAAGGAGAAAATATACAAATGCAGTAAATGAAACAGACAAAAAGGAGTACAGATGACTAAGAAAAACCAGTTCTCAGCAAGAAGGGAAAGCTGAAAGGTAGAAAGAGTACATAGAGCAGCTCTACAAAGGCTATGAACTTAGAGACGATGTTGTAGGACGGGAAGACGAAGTAGGTGAAGATGAAATAGGAGATACTATACTGAGAGATGAATTTGACAGAGCCCTGAATAACCTAGGTTGGAACAAGGCCCTGGGAGTAGATGACATACGCTCAGAGCCACTAAAGTCTCTCAGAGAGTCAACTGTAACAAAACTGTTTCACCTGGTAAGATGTATGAGACAGGGGAAGTACCCTCAGACTTTAAGAAAAATGTAATAATCCCCATTCCAAAGAATTCAGGTGCAGAGAGGTGTGAAAATTACAGAACCATCAGTTTGATAAGTCGTGGTTGCAAAATTTAACACAAATTATCTACAGGACAATGGAAAGTCTGGTAGAAGCTGACCTTGGAGAAGATCAGTTTGGATTCAGGAGAATCATAGGAACAAGGGAGGCAATACTCACTTTATGACTTATCTTAGAAGATAGATTAAGGAAAGGCAAACTTATATTTTTAGCTTTTGTAGATTTGGAGAAAGCTTTTGACAACATTGACTGGAATATACTCTTTCAAATTCTGAAGTCAGCAGTGGTAAAATGCAGGGAAAGGAGAGTTATTTACAACTTGTACAAAAGCCAGACTGCAGGTATTAGACTCAAAGGGCATGAAAGGGAAGCATTAGCTGGGAAGGGAGTAAGACTGGGTTGTAGCCTTTGTCCCATGTTATCCAATTTGTACATAGAGCAGGCAGTGAAGGAAAGCCAGGAAAAATTTGAAATAGGGATTAAAGTTCAGGGTGAAGAAATGAAAACATTGCATTTTGCTGATGACATTGTAGTTCTGTCAGAGACAGCAAAAGACCTGGAAGATCAGTTGAATGGAATGGACAGTGTGTTGAAGAGCGTATAAAATGAACATTAACAAGAGCAAAACAAAGATAATGGAATGCGGTCTTAGAAAACCAGGCGATGCTGAAGGAACTGGATTAGGTAACGAAACAATGAAGGTGGTAGATGAGTTTTGTTACGCGGGTAGTAAAATAACATGTTATGGTCGCAGTACAGAGGATATAAAATGCAGAATGGCAATGGGAAGAAAAGCATTTTTGAAAAAGAGAAATTTGCTAACATTGAATACTAATGTAAGTGTAATTAAGTCTTTTCTAAAGGCATTTGTGTGGAGTGTTGCCTTGTATGGGAGTGAAACATGGATGATAAACAGGAAGAGAACAGAGGCTTTTGAAATGTCGATCTACAGAAGATTGCTGGAGATTAGGTGGGTAGATCACGTTAATAATGCAGAGGTACTGAACAGAATTGGTGAGAAAAGGAATTTTTAGCATACCTTGACTAAAATAAGGGATCGCTTAGACATTGAGGAATCATAAATTTAGCATTGGAGGTAAGTGTGTGGGGTAAAAATCGCAGAGGGAGACCAAGAGACGCATATAGTAAGCAGATTCAAATGCATGTGGATTGCCATTCTTATGAGGAGATGAAAAGGCTTGCTCAGGATAGAGTAGGGTGGAGAGCTGTGTCAAACCAGTCTCCGGACTGAAGACCATAACAACAACACTTGAAAATGGGCAGACTAGAGTTCATATGCAGTCCTAAAATTCTCCCAACAAATATCCGTAAATATTCATTCCATTTCAAATCACTTCACAATGGTATGCCTATATTTTGAATCAATGTGAGTGTATCAAGAAGCAAAGTACTAATGTTGAAATTTTCACATTACATGATTGTTTTTTCTACTCATCTGTATTAACTTACATTTTTAGCACATGAACTAGAAATTTTATCTAAATCTTCTTGTATCCTCTTACAGTTACAAAATAACAACATCTTACCATAGCTAATGACTTCTCTGTCAGATCATTTATGAAGATAGGAAATAAAAGCAGTCCTGTCACACTTCCATGGGACACTCTTGAAATACTTTCATTTCTAATGAACCTTTTTTTATTGAGGGCAACATACTCTTTATACTGCTTCAGAAGTCTTTGAGGGTCTCACATATCTGGGAACCTATTATGTATGCTCTTACCATTGTTAAACTGCGAGAACTCGCGCCTTTAAAAGTTACGAAATCGATTGCATGTATAGAATTTTTCTGACAGCCAAAGAAAAGTTTGTAATGTACAGTACTTAATATGTCTAAATAAGTATTTATAGTTGCATTTATAAGAAAACACAGATATTTGTAGCTACAAGGTGTAAAATATTACGTTGTATGTACTGTACAAACTGCTTGTCTGTCACACCTGCAATAAATACACAGACGTCCCAGTCTATACCCAGTAGGTTAAAGTCACCTCCAACTTATATTGCATGAACTGGTATTTCCACATTACTGAGCATAGAGTTTCTTTGAATTACTCTGTTAACTGCACAGTTACAGTCAACTTTTACCTCAGAACAAACAATATTTTTGCAGCTGAAAAATTCTCCCATCAAAGCACAAAAAAGGCAAATATGTTCCTGTATAAATTTTGGCACGCAAATTTGTGATCTTTGAGCACAAAATATATAATATATTTTTAGCCAGTCTCTTATTGTAATTAAGCACAGTGTCTCCCTCTCACTTCACTGTCTACACATGTCTATCTCCCAGTGTCTCATTTTTCTCCCATTGCTACCTTCTTCTGTCTTGTCTTTCACTGCCACAGTCTTCAGCCCTGTCTCGATCTTCCTAACCAGTGTCTTTGCCACTTTCAATCTCTCTCTCTGCCATTATCTGTGTTCTGTTGTTCTTCTATCATACTGTCACTGTCTCTTTCCTTTTCACAGTCTCTTCAGTCGGCATTGCCTCCTCTCCACACAAGCCCCTGTGGATGAATTGTTTGAAACTATACATCAAAAAACTTTAACACATGCGTACTACAAGAATTAGAGGAATGTTGACCATTTTTTTTCTTTTGTTACACTTGGGCAGTCTTGATGTTACAGAGCCCCAAGTCCCAATGCTTATGAATGGTTGTCACTCATATGTTTCTCATTGAACTGCTTCCTCTCCCTTTTACTCCCACTGTTACTATCTCGACCCATTTCTGTTTTTTATTTCTACTCTCACTCTCCTAACATGACCATGTATGCTCTCTCTCTCTCTCTCTCTCTCTCTCTCTCTCTCTCTCTCTCTCTTATAACCACTGGCACTGTCTCAACTCTCTACCACCATCACTCTTTGCTGTTCTTATCTGCACAACAAAAAGCACAAATATATTTGCATGCCAAAATGTTTGGTGTGTGAGGAGGAAAGATGACTGAGGAAGTAGAGTCTTTTATGCAGGATTATATTTGCCCTTTTTTGTACTCCAACAGGAGGAGCATTTTCAGCTGGTTACCTCCTCTTCCACACAACAGAGTATGCTGCTTACATAATACAAATTCTATGGATCTCTAAAGATTTTACACTTTATTTATATGCTTCAACACATTTATATACACTGTATAATAAATAACAAATAGTCATTCATTGATACTAGAGTGTTGTTGTTGTCTTCAGTCAGCAGAGACTGGTTTGATGCAGCTCTCCATGCTACTCTGTCCTGTGCAAGTCTATTCATCTGAGAATAAGTTTAAGAGCCTACATCCTTTTGAATCTGCTTACTGTATTTGTCCCTCAGTCTCCCTCTATGATTTTTACCCCACACACTTCCCTCTAATGCTAAGTTAATGATTCCTTGATGTCTCAGAATGTGTCCCACCAATCTATCCCTTCTCCTAGTCAGGATATGCCAGAAGGTCCTTTTCTCCCTAATTCGGTTAAGCACCTCCTCATTAGTTGCGTGATCTACCCATCTAATTTTCATCATTCATCTATAGCACATTTCAAAAGCTTTTATCATCTTTTTGTCTGAACTCCTTATCGTACACATTTCACTCCCATCCTATGATACACTTCTAGACAAATGCTTTCAGAAAGGACTTCCTAACATTTAAATTAATATTCAATGTCAACAAATTTTGCTTCTGCAGAAATGTTTTTCGTCCCATAGCCATTTTGCATTTTATATGTTCTTTACTTTGGCCATCAGAAGTTATCTTGCTACCTACATAACAAAACTCATCTACTACTTTTATTGTCTCATTGCCTAATCTAATTCCTTCAGCATCACCTGACTTTCTGATGCTGCATTCCATTATCCTAGTTTTACTCTTGTTGTTATTCATTTTATATCCTTTTTTCAAGACACTGTCTATTCCATTCAATTGCTCTTCCAGATCCTTTGAGGCCTCTGACAGAATTACTATGTCATCAGCAAACTGCAAAGTTTTTATTTCTTCTCCCTGAACTTTAATTTCCTCTCCAAATTTCTCCTTGCATTCCTTCACTGCTTGCTCAATGTACAGATTGAACAACATTGGGGAAAGGCAACAACCCTGTCTTACTCCCTTCCCAACCTTTGCATCATTTTCATGCCCTTCGACTCTAATAACCGCTGTCTGGTTTTTGTGTAAGTTGAATATAACTCTTCACTCCCTATATTTCACCCCTGTTACATTCATAATTTGAAAGAATTTATTAGAATAGAATAGAATATTTATTAGCCTTTCAGTATTTTTCATACAATTGCCTTTGTCAGGGTACATAGTGGAATTTACCTTTATAGCCTACATTACATTTATACATTAATCATATACATACAGAATCACATATTATAAATAGTAATAATAATAATAATAATAATAATATTCCATTTGACAGTGTCGAAAGCTTTCTCCAAATCTACAAATGCTAAAAATGTAGGTTTCCCTTTCCTTAGCCTATCTTCTAAGATGAGTCGTAATGTGAGTATTGCCTCCCGTGTTCCTCCATTTTTCCTAAATCCAAACTGATCTTCCCCAAGGTCAGATTCCACAAGTTTTTCCATTCGTCTGTAAATAACTCGTATTATAATTTTGCAACCATGACTTATTAAACTGATAGTTCTGTAATATTCACATTTGTCTGCACTTGCTTTCTTTCAGCGCTCTGTCAATTCTTCTCGAAGTATCGTATCTCCTATCTCCTTTTTGTCTTCTATTTCTAAAATACTACCTTGAATTTTATTTCCTTTGTACAGGCCCTCTATTTATTCCTTACACACTTCAGCTTTCCCGTCTTAGTACTGGTTTTCTGTCTCAGTTCTTGATATTCATACAGCTGCTTTTCTTTGTACGGGGTCCAAAATAAAATTTTTCACAGAATAGTTCATAAAATGGAATGATCAATATTTACTAATAGCTGCCAAGTCGACTTGGATGGAAGTGAGCAAACCATTTGGGTTCACCGCTGGTTGTGAAACCAATACCTTGAGAATACAGTAAGATATTGTTGTGCCCTCAATTTTACATAAAATTTTGAATTTCATATACTCTATGTTATGGCTAAAATCAACCATACACAAAATCTATGCAATTTGTTTTTTCCTCATGCAGAATCTAAAAAGAATAACGAAAATAAGATCAACCCTTCGCTGAATGAAAATATCAGACAGTACAAGGTACAAAAATCAAACTGTTTTACCGTATATATTTGGTGAAACCAGATAGTTAGTTTCACAGTAAGTGAAAAGCTGTCTGTCAGCAGTTGATACTTTTCGTACCCAAACATCATGGTTTTTCTGGTGTACATTGGTAACGAATTACTATTTTCATTACTGGGAAAATGGCATTTCTAGATAAATGTAACCAGAATATATTGTTAAAATTTCAGCCATTTGCTATGGTTTGTTATTTATGCATTTGTGGACAACAGTGCAAAACTGGCTACAAATAATTTTTGCAATTTTGTGTAGGAGTTCAGTAATCTTAAACCTCTGGATTTCAGTAATGGTAATGATATCAAAAAAATGAAATATGTAGTTTGAGAATATCGTCTTATGAACATAAGATAAAACTGTCAATTATTTTCAATACATAAAATGTGCAGATATTGCCATCCTCTCAATACATATTTTTTGTGCCCAAAAATCATGGTTCTTTATGGTTTTCTCAGGAACTGCTCATGAACAAACAGTGCTTTTCTTAACCATATAAAGCCCACTCTAGGACACCAATTCGGCTGTGCTTCATATGTACACAAATGATTTCTAGACCAATGGCTATCCAAAACACTGTACCCTTGTCTATGTGATTGATAGAACTTCAGATATGAGCTTCCTGAAGAATCAAAATATACATGCAGATCTTTTGAACATATTAACACTGTCAACTGCCATGCATGGTATCAATAACTGCAGTCAACATAACATTCTCCTACAGTACACTATGCCTTGAGATTGAGTCAGATCTGAAAATAATCTCTTGTAACACATTTACTGCTAATAATGTAAACTTCGCAAGTACTCTGCTACTTTAGTGCTGCTTCCCCTGAACTATCAAAGGAAGTCTCATAATACTTCACACCCAATAATTCTGGAATATACATCTGCCGTGAAGATTGTTACAGAGTGAACAAAGGCTCTGGTTGATAATTAGTGTGATTGAATAGAGACAATGCTGGCATTTCAAGACGGGTCATTTTTATCACTGATATGTCCCTCCAATATTAAATTCACATTCTTTGGTGCCTCAGGACATGACAAATCCACTATTTCCTAATTTTACTCAAGTTGTGCAATACGTTTTTCACCTCTTTAATTGAATTCAGTATCTCTTAATTACTTATGTTGTCTAAATTTTCGCATCCTATTGTACTATGATTTTTAAAAGCTTATTTTCTTTTGTTTCCTGACCTGTCTATTGCTAATGTTTCACTTCTGTAATATGATATACTCAACAAAAATATCTTCAGAAAAGAATTCTTAACACTAAAATTTATAATCAGTATTAATTTATTTCTATTTTTCATAAACTGCTGTAGTGTCTGTATTTTATATCCTCCCTATTAAGCTTGAGTCAGCTATTTTACTGCCTAAATAGCACAACACAAGCATTGCTTCTAGCACCTAACTTCATACTGTGATTTCACTAAAAACTCCAGGCAACACTGAAATGGTTTCTTTGGAAAGGAGATGGCCAACTCACATCACCACCATTCTTTAGTAATCTGACCTTGTGCTTTGTCTATAATAGTGACACTGCTGATGGGACTTTAACCTTACAGCCTTTTCATTTCTTACTCTAATTTCTCCAGTACTTCTGGATTTAATTAAACCATATTCCATAAATCTTGTTTTATTTTTAAAGATAATAATATTCTAACATCATTTCAATACATTGTCCACTGCATACTTTGCTAACTCTGACAAAATGAAAATATTACCGTGAAACTTATGACAGCATCACAGATTGACTTCAACAGTAATGACTGCAACAAATGTGCAAGAATACCATTGACAGTAAAGAATAGTTTTGGCTTCAGTCTGCAAGCATTACACAGTCTGTTTTTATATGTCTCTGCAAATATGCCATGTGCAAGAGTGAATGAATATTATCTGTTGTTAACTACATAGTTATTTGAGGAAATTGTCTATCTTATTAAATTTCCCACTTTGATTCATCTCTAAATAAGGAAAAAACACTGAGAAAGTTTCAAATCAGTATATATTGTCTCAAACAATGGATTAACAGAGTCAATTACCTAAACTCTGAGCCGTGGTGTCATGGCTTCCTTAAACCTTCGTGGTTGGCATGCCTGGGTAGCCTAAGTTGGTTTGATAAGCTCTTTACCTCATGGCATTTGGTGCAGAGGCGGCGCCAGGGGAAGGTGGGGCGAGGAGTCCCGCCGAGCTGTGCACAAGTGTTGACATCGTCCACATCTGGTGGAGTGTCTAGGTATCGGCTTTGGTGCGAGACTTTGCTTGTGACTTGGAGTGGAGAGAGAAATCCCTGGCTGACGTCTCCTGGTGTGGGACAACATGCTTTTCTCTGGTGGCATACACTGTTGGTGTGGTAAATCCGTATAATGGAAGACGTAAGTGCTGTGGCCATGACTTGAAGCTGTTTACCTTTGGTTTGCATGGCAAGTGAACTTGCTAGTTGCTCTTCTGCACGAGTTTTTCTTGCTGCCTACATCGCCATGAATGCACGTATGTTTCAGGTTAGCTGCTCCTTGTTGCATGCAAATAATGTGCTCTAGCTTCCGGTAACCTCCGTTGCGTTAAGTGATATCATGCTAGTAACTTGTGGGGCCCCTCCTATTTTACTACATTTTGTCCACAGACTTGCATTTAATGCTTGACTGGTGCAGCAAATAGGTTTTTTATATTAGTATTTTGACTCCGTACTAGCAAGGTTATCTGGCACTCTAAACCTGTATTTAACTGCAGTGTTTACTCACGTGTAATCAAATGTTTGTAGAGCTTATGGGACGTAACTACAGGGTCATCAGTCCCTAAACTACGTATGAACTGGCTAATACTAAGGACGGCACAAATATCCATGCCCGAGGGGGGATTCAAACCCCCCGACTGTAGTGGCCATGCAGACTGTGACTGGTGCACCGCAGTCCCCTCGACCACTGTGGTCACGTTCTCGAGTGCTAACATATGGATAAGTATTTTTGTGACATTTGCACAGGATCGGCATCTCACATTATTATCGCTTTTGTGAAGTTGTGGGTATCATGATACCTAACTTTGACAGATAACGTTCTTTATTAATCAGAAATATGTATCAAAAAACAATGCAACTCTATTCTCACATCAACAAAGCAACTGGTTCCGATTGTTTGAGTACACGCCAGCCGCTATGGCAAAGAATCTAGTGGAAGGAGGAACTATACCGCCACAAATCAGTGTTATTCTCACGTCAACAAATCATTCTGTTTGTCTGAGTACACACCAGGCGCTCTGGCAAAGAAGCTGGTGGAAAGAGGAACTATATCACCACAAATTGGTGCATTGTAAGTCAACTAGATGCGTACTGACAACAACGATACGCAAAATATACGTTTGAATAAATGCAAAGTGTCAGTAAACTGTACTGCGAATAATTTTTAAGCATTATACTTTAAGGGGAAAGCCATGCTAGCATCAATTTAAGTAGATTACATCATTTTATCTTCACGAACATGCTTTTGAAAAGTGTAAATATGTTAATGCAAAAATGAGGGCGAATTAACATTGTGAACACAGGAAATTTGATGGGACTGACAAAAAATGGTGTAAACGGTGGGAAAACGTAAAAACCGGAAACATAAAAACGAAGTTTTACTGTATTTTTTCCATTTAATAAGAAAGTAAAATTAATCCTCTTGGCACCTAAACTCAAGAGTTCTGCATCAGGCTCTCTACTGATATATATTTTCTCTCAAAAATACTACAGCAACCTGCTGATTATCGCCTGAAGCTTACAGCATCTACAATATTATTTTATTCTATTGACCTTGCATTATAAGGTTACCAAGTGCAATAACTATGCTAAGATGACCACAAAAAGGATTCTGTTTTTCAATGCACGAATCTATTATTGGTTACATTGTTTTTAAAAAATATTTTATAAATAGTATGCTTTTAAACATATTTTATAAATTGTATGCTTTTAATCAGAAATTATACCATTGGTTTCCTTGTTACCTGTAATCATACCATGCACTGTTAGTAAACGACACATTCAAATTTACGATTCTTTAAGGGCCCATATCTCAGGTTCTATTCATCTCAGAGTGAAGCGGTAAAGTGTTCTGGATAGATCTTGGCCTAGTGATCATTTGTGTACATATTAGATGAATGGGTATAATATAGCTACCATACAGTAAATCATTATTTTTTCAAAGTTACACACTTCCTGGAGCCCATCCAAATTGAGCAAATCAGTTGGATTTTCTACATGACGTGTAGTTTATGGTGGGCTTTAAATGGCTTACAAAAGCACCATTCACTAATGGGCGGTTCCTGAGAAAATCTAAAAAAAAAAAAACAAAGATTTTTGGGTACCAAAAAAATGAATTGTGGGGTTGGTCACCACGATACTTTCTATTCATTGCAAATCTTCGAAATTTTTACCATATGTTCTTATGATGATATTCTCGAGGCCGTTTTTAAATTTTTTCAATATCTTTATCTGTTACTGAGATCTAGAGTTTGAAATTTATCATAGTTTTGCACAAAATCACAAAACCCGATTTTTAGCCGTTTTTGTACCATGAATCACAAATAGCTATTAACTAAATAACTAGCCATAGAAAATTTTTCAAATATTTACAATATATCCTGCAGACATTTATCTATAAACAGCACTTTTCAGTTTTTGTAAATCTTAGTCCGTTAGCAAGATATGGCTGAAAAAACCATGATATTTTGCTAGAAAAAGTGTGTATTGTGCTGAAAGATGGCGTTTGGACAGCTCTGAAACTTACTGTGCGATTTGAAAAAAGGTACTCGGCGAAAGAATGTAATTTTTGTACATCTTAAAGATTGAAATCTTCGGTCAATGAAGGGGTGATTTTTGTTTTCGTTTACTTTACAGTTAATATGCTACATCTGGTTTAGTGAACTACTACAACATATTTTAAAAAGTTTGCAGAGGTAAAAATACATTGCGTAGACTTCTTGTATGGTTGATTTTATGTTACACATAGCTGCATATGATATGCAGATAACATATCAAAATTTTATTTAAAGTTTAGAGCAGATTGATATCTTATGGGGTGCTTGAGATATTGGTCCGTGAATGACAGCATGTGGCAGTAATAGGTTCAAAAACGCTATTTCTGATTGTGAGGTAACATATCTTGAGGAATAGGAAATGACTAAAATGTTATGTGTATGTTGTTTAGGTGTTTATCTGGAATAAAATACTATCCAAATTTTACTTACCATTGATTTCATGTTATATAAGCAGTACACTCTGATGTAACAGGAAAAAGACATGAACCAGCTGAAAAATGCTCCTGCCGGAGCACAGAAAAGGCAAATATGTCCTCTGACACAAAAGTGTGGAACCAGCTGCCTCAATCCTCATTCCGACTTCCTCACCAAAAATAGCACACCTCGAGGGACTAAACGACAAAGGTTATCAGTCCTTTGTTCCAAGTGTAAAGAGTACAGGGATGATTGCTAAAAAGACGTTTAAGACTATTTGATAAAAAGCACCAAGCAAAGGCATTAACACGTCAAGGAATAAAAGCAGTAAGGAAAGAACACCGAGGAAGGAGAGATAGAATTAAAAAATGATACCTGAGGATCTGGGCTGGGTGATAACAGTAATAAAAGCAAAACATCCGGCCACTCTGTGACACAGTAAAATCATCTATCTAAAAGTGCTAGGTAAGCGGGGGATAAATATATACTGAAAACTCAATAAAATTCAGATGGAATTATATAATCCACTCACACAGATAAAATTTAAAACTTTATCAACCGTAGAGGAATTGTCTGCTGAAGTTGTGCTCACGGCGTTAGGGAGGTTAAAACCCCGCCTCTTGGCGGTGAGGTGAGTGCATTGCAATAAAATGTGAGCAACTGATAAATCGGCACCACAGCGGCACTGAGGTGGGCCCTCACGATAGAGAAGGTGACCGTGTGTCAGCCAAGTATGGCTGATACGGAACCGACAGAGGATGACAGCGTCCCTGTGAGGTGCCCGTAGAGAGGACCCCCAGACGTTCATTGTCTCCTTTATAAACCGTAACTCATTGGGGATCTGTAGTGTATGCCATCCTGAATCCCACAAACTACAGGCTCAATTCTGCAGCATTGAACGTAGGTCAGGAGAGGGTATACCGACTGCCAGAGGAGGTTTAGTGGTGGCTTTTTTGGCTAACCTATCTGCCAGTTCATTTCCCGCAATCCTGATGTGCCCCGGAGTCCAGATAAACACTACTGACCACCCGTGTTGTTGGATGGCATGGAGGGATTTTTGGATGGCTATGACCAATGGATGGCGGAGAAAGCATTGATCAACAGCTCTAAGTCCTTTGAGGGAGTCGCTACAGATGACTTAGGACTCCCCAGCAGTGCAGTTATGGCGGATGTGGTCAAGTACACGGAAGATGTCTACTAACTCCGCAGTGAAGACACTGCAGCCAGCCAGCAAGGAGCGCAATTTGTTATGCCCTGCATGAGTGTAAGCAAAGCCAACAAGACCATCCACCATCGAGCCATCAGTGTAAATCACTTCTGAGCCCCGTGACACGTCAAGGAGAGACAGAAATTGGTGACGACTGATCTCTGGGTGAACCGAGAGTTTGGGGGACTGTGACAGTTCAAGGTGAAGATGTGGACGGCGTACACATCATGGTGGAGTATGCGACTGGAACTGGAAGAGCGGCGGGAACGGGAAAGAGTCCAGTTCACTGAGGAGTAATTGGGCACGAACACCAACTGTCATACCCGACCTTGGTCGCCATTGTGGGATAGGCAGTGGCCTGATTGGAAAAAGGAGACGGTGGTTGGGGTGATGAGGCAAGCCACGAACATGAGCAATATAGTTACACAGCAGCTGCTGGTGCCTGGTTTGTAGTGGTGGTATTCCAGCTTCCGCAAGGAGACTATTAACAGGACTAGTTCGGAAAGCTCCTGTCGCAAGTCCGCCACAGTGATGGACTGGGTCCAACAACTGCCGTACTGATGGTGATGCTGAACCATAAGCAATGCTGCCGTAGTCCAGTTGCGACAGAGCTAGTGCCTTATAGCACCGGTAGCAGCATATTGCGGTCTGTGCCCCAAGTGGTGTTACTGAGGCAGAGAAGGGCATTAAGGTGCTTCCAGCACTTCTGCTTGAGCTCACGGAAATGAGGAAGCCATGTCAGCCGGTCGTCAAACACTAGCCCCAAGAAACGATGTGTTTCCACCACATTGAGCAAATGGTCATCTATGTAAAGCTCAGGATGTGGATGGGCTGTCCAATGCCGGCAGAAATGCATAACGCAGGTCTTGGCAGCAGAGAACTGAAACCCATGGGCGAGGGCCCATGTCTGCACCTTGCATATGGCTCTCTGCAGCTGTTGTTCAGCAACACGTATACTGCAAGAGCTACAATATAAACAGAAGTCATCTGCATACAACGAGGTGGAGACTGAGGAACCTACTACTGCCACTAGACCATATATCACCACTAAAAACAGAGGAACACTTCAGGACAGAGCCCTGGACTACCCCATTCTCCTGTACATGCAAAGAGCTACAAGAGGCACCGACTTGTACAAAAAACGTACGAAAAGATAAAAAATTCCGAATAAAAATGGGAAGTGAGCCCCGGAGACCCCACCCATGTAATGTGGTAAGGATGTGATGTCTCCAGGTCTTGTCATAAGCCTTAGATAAGTCGAAGAAGACTGCCACCAGGGGTTGGCGGCGAGAGAAGGGTGCCCATATGGCGGACTTAAGGTGGACCAGGTTATCCACTGCTGAACGACCCTTTTGGAAACCACCCTGGCATGGAGTGAGGAGACCCCCTGGACTCAAGGAGCCAGCACAATTGTCGACTCACCATACGCTGCAGCAATTTGCGAAAAATGTTGGTGAGGCTGATTGGTCGGTAACTGTTCAACTCATGGGGGTGTTTCCCAGGTTTGATCACTGGGACTATAAGACTCTCTCACCACTGTGATGGGAATGTACCAGAACTCCAGATGTGATTGAAGATAGCCAAAACGTTACGCTGAGACTCGGGTGACAGGTGTTTCAGCATCTGATTATGGACGCAATCTGGCCCAGGGGATGTGTCAGGGCAATGTGCCAGGGCACTGAGGAATTCCCATTTGCTGAATGGAGCATTGTACAGTTCTGAGCGGCGAGTTGAGAAGGATAAGTGCTGTCATTCCTCCTGCTCTTTCAGGGCACGAAAGGCCCTTGGGTAGGCTGCAGATGCAGAACACAGATGCTCAATAAACAGTTCAGCAACTGCATCTGGATCTGTGCAAACTGCTCCATTCACGGAAATCCCAGGCACACTAAGAGGGCACTGGTAGCTCCACACACATCTGATCTTCGCCCACACCTGGGATGGAGAGGGACGTGGCCCAATGGTAGATACGTACCTTTCCCAACACTCCTGTTTGCCTCATCTAATCAACTGACGGGCTTGGGCACAAAGCCATTTAAAAGCGATGAGGTTCTCCATAGATGGGTGTTGCTTGTGGTGCTTCAGAGCCTGCCTGCGCTCTCTAATCGCGTCAGCAATCTCCGGCGACCACCAGGACACTGTCGGCTGCTGGGCGGATCCCGAAGAGTGAGGGATTGCATGATCAGCCACAGAAATAAAGGCTGAGGTAACGCTGTCGATTCCCGCATCTATGTTGGAGTGCGTAGGAGAACCAACCATGGCAGCAGAAGTAAAAATGCCCCAATCAGCCTAGGGCTACACACTGAAAGGATGATGGGCGAGTAAGTACCATGTACCACACTAAAATGCGTGGGGGCACCTTTGTTTAAAAGGCAGAGGTTCGAGTTGAGATATCAATGACTCGACATCTCTATCACGCCTGGTAATCATGGTACCACCTCACAATGGGTTATGGGTGTTGAAATCACCCAATAACAGGTAAGGTGGGGGTAGTTGTGCTATCAGTGCAGCCAGGACATATTGTGGGACTTCACCATCAGGAGGGAGGTAGACATTGCAGATGGTAATGTCTGCTGAAGCCCTTACCCTGACAGCTACGGCTTCCAGAGGCGTCTGTAGTGGAACAGCTTCACTGTAAACGGAGGATAGGACGTAGGTGCATTCTCCACCTGACGCCCTGTCACAGTTTGCGTGGTTCCTATAATAACTCCTATAGCCACGTAAGGCAGGGGTGCACATCACAGGAAACCAAGTTTCTTGCAGGGCAATGCAAAAGGTAGGTGAAGTGCTGAGGAGGTGGCGTAGCTCAGCTAAGCGGGGGAAATAACCACCGCAATGCCACTGGAGGACGATATTGTTATTAATGTAAAAAAAAAACATGATTGAAAAGATAAAAGAAAAAAGTTATTCCACAGGTTCACCTACTGCCGCTGATTGCAAACCTATGGGATCCAAGAGCATCGACTCTGGGGAGATGGTGAGGGCGAGATCCTCAGGTGAGGTGAGGATCTCTAACTCATCTTCTGAAGCAGAAGATGAGGGTAGCTGTGGCTTTTGAGCCACTATAGAGTCCTTTTTCTTAATTCTTCCCTCTCACTGCCTCTTTGGCTGCAAGGGCTTCTCGGAAGTGGCATCAGGTGTGGAAGAAGCGCGAGAAGTCCTTCGACCAGCAGGTTTAGGATCCTTGGGCCTTCGGCCAGGATCCTCTGACACACCCTGAGAAGCCTCGGAAGGGGTTGTCCCAAGGGACCCCTTCCGAGCGAGAGGAGCCAGAGGAGGCTTCTTCTTCTCCCGCTGAGTGGTGAGGACTGGTGTCCCCGATTTTGAGGGGTTATTGCTCCCACAGTGAAAAGCATGAGAGCCACCGAAGAGGAGGTGCCCCCAGCTGGCAAGGGGGCAGGGTCAGTTAATTGGGCCTGGGGGCCCACTAGCATTGATTGCATGGACCGTATCGTAGACACAGTGGAGGACGATGGTGAGGCTGCCGTGGCATAGGTGTTGACCAGGCACACAGGGTGGAGCTTCTGATACTTTCTCTTTGCCTCGGAGTACTCCATGATTTTTCTTTCTTGGTGCAGAACCATGCAGATAGGTGAACAAGGGGAGTGATTTTGGCCACAATTAACACATACTGAAGGAGGGGTGCAGGGGACGTTAGGATGGACAACACGTCCACACTCCCGACATGTAGGGTTGTCATCACATCGGGAGGACATATGCCCAAACCTCCAGCACTTAAAACTACGCATAGGGGGGAGGAATGTAGGGCTTGACGTCGCACCAGTAGATCATCACCTTGACCTTTTCGGGCAATGAATCGCCCTTGAAAGCCAAGATGAAGGCACCGGTGGCAATTCCCTATGGACTCGTCGAATAAAATGAACTCCCCACCGTTCTAGATTTGCATGCAGTTCGTCGTGCGATTGCAACAAAAGGTCACTGTGGAATATTATTCCCTGCACCATGTTTAAGGTCTTGTGCGGCATGATGGTAACGGAAACATCACCCAGCTTGTCACAGGCAAGCAATGCCTGTGACTGGGCTGTGGATGACGTCGTTATTAACACTGACCCTGACAGCATCTTAGACATCCCCTCCACCTCTCCAAATTTCTCCTCCAAGTTTTCTACAAAGAATAACGGTTTCGTCGTTTTAAAAGATTCTCCAACAGTACGACTACAGACAAGATATTTAGGGGCATAAGCCTCACCCTGATATCTTGCCCAACGTTCCTCCCATGGTGTAGCTAGGGAAGGGAACGTTTGGGGAACATACTCTGCAGCATTGTACTCGCTTCTACCTCTCTTAGAGATGCCGGTTTTGCGTCCGGCAATGCTATTATTTGCTCGTTTCATTCTCATCCCACGAGTAGCTAGGAAGTAAAGGTCCACCCAGGAAGAGCCCCGCTTGCCTGGATAAGCCTTATACAACTGAGGTGCGGCAGGTTCCTCAAAGGTTGCTCGCTAACGACTTTTCAACCTCCTCGGCATGTAGCACATCTTGAGATTGAGTTTTTTCTTTATAGAGGTTTGTACCGTCCTCATGACTCAGGCGATTAAGCCAAGATCCCCGGGCTCTGAAACGTACAACATTCCACCATCGCACCGAATGATGGTCGTTGAAGCACGCAAAGAGCTTACAGTAGAGCGGACTGTTGGTGCAACACAGCCCACAGCTCGGGACCCCGGGTTCGTCAAGCTCGTACTCAGCAAATTAATGCTGAGACCCTGAGGGGTATGATGGCTTAACTGGGCAAAAGTATTTACAAATTTATGCGCTAAAAGTGTGCGAATATGTCCGCATGCCAAAATTTTTGGTGAGGAAGTCGGAATGAGGATTGAGGCAGCTGGTTCCACACTTTTGTGTCAGAGAACATATTCGCCTTTTCTGTGCTCCGGCAGGAGCATTTTTCAGCTGATAAACTTTGTATTTGAATGTAGATAAGACTCACGGCTTAATAGCTAACATGTGAGAAAAATTGACATAGAGCTAAATGAAACAATGAGGACAATAACAGGCGGTGTCAAATCTACTCCTGTTCACTTCTTACCAAGTCACATTGAGCCTTCAGACCTTCGATGACAGAACGTCATTCTCAAGAAATACGAAAAATTACTGAAAATCCCCAAACTTACAATCCACTATGATGTACCTGCTCTCCAAATGAGCTGTCTAAAATCTAGGCAACCATCCATCTTATTGGCAGAATCACTGCAGGCAACTAGATTCTACATTAAAAGAAAGTGGACAGAAATGTAGAACAATAATGCCTGTGAGAAATATCAGAAACTCCAAAGACCTGACACAAGACCAGCTGGAATGAGATTACCACGTCATGCCTGGAAAACACTTAATAGTGTCCGCAAAGGCCATGGCGTCTGTGCTGAAAACCTCCACCATTGGGGAAAGTCTTCATCCTCCCAATGTGGCTGTGGAAATGAACACCAGACAATCAACCACACTGTTACAAGCTGTTGCAGAATAGCATATCAAGGAAATCTAGAAGATTTCTTTGAAGTGACAGAGTCAGCCCTTGAATGGATAAAAACCTAAGATATTAATTTTTAGATTTAGTTGTTTACCACTTTTATAGTTTGTAAAATTATGCAGTTAATGTACTTTTTGTTGTTGTAAATTTTGTAAAATCAAACGAATTCATGATTGTTAGTTGCAGTTCATCTGTATTGCCATACACTAAATAAATAATCCCAATATATATTATTTGTACCAAATAAATTACATCACTTGTCATGAAAATACCCATGCTGAAAATGTACAAAAAAATTGTACTGTACTTTATGCTGTTGTATTACTTATAGGGGACTAAACTACAAGGTCATCAGTCCCCTGTTCCAAGCAAAGATGTGACTTCTGACAAAGTGAAAACACAGAGAGAACAAGGAGAAGGAACATCCTTGATGGGTGTAGAATGAAAACGAACACTTCAATGAAACACAGGGGAGAACACAAAAGGGATATTACTGTTGCATGAGGCTAAAATTTTACAGCAGAATGCAATGGCTAGCTGACCTCTAGGATAAAACAGATGAGCCAGCCGTGCTGTACACACTAAAAACGACCTCAATGAAAAGGAAGAGGCTATCAATGACCTAAAAGAACCATAGAAATGTGGACCTGAGAATCAGGCTTAAGCACCTTCCATTAAACGGAATGGTAAAAACCAGATGTGCAGATAAAATGTAAAATACTAGTAGTCATAGAGACATTGTCACCTAAGACTAAAGGTAGCTCATCTGATAGACTAAAGGACTGACTAAAAAACAGCTAAAAGTCGACAATCCAGCAGGGTGCCACAACGGCAATCGGGTGGGCCCTCACGACACAAGAGGTGGCTGTAGGTTAACCATGTATGGCCAATGTGTAGTCGGCAGAGTACAACAGAGTCCCTACAAGAGGCCCACAGGGAGGACCTTCACATAGTTGTAGAGGGCTAAACTGCACGGAGCTTATTCAGTGTGTTCAATTCAGCCCACTCAGCATTATAAAGTCCCAGAACCTTCCAACTGAACACCATCTGAAGATCCCTCTCATGGAGGCCGATTTATAGGATGGCTGAGGTAGTTGCCTCCTTCACCAGGTGATCAACACCTTCATTCCCCATTATGCCAATGTGGCCTGGGGTCCAAACGAAGACCACAGTGCGACTAGATTTGCCTAGACTGTATGCAGTGTACTGAATGACCGTACCAAAGGGTGTTTCGGAAAGCACTGATCAAGGGTTTGCTAGCCACTCAGTGAATCAGTACAGATAACTATAGTCTCCCTGGGGCAGGCTCTTAGGTGTTCAAGGGCCCGCCATTGGTGACGAGTTCTGCAGTAAACATGCTACTCCCACAGGGCAATGAATATTGTTCAACATGCTGACCATGGGTATATGCATACCCAGCATGGCCATCGATTAGGGAACCATCTGTGTATACAAATTCAGCACCATGGAACAAATCAAGAACTGCCTGAAACTGGTGACGGAGAGTTGTTGGTGCAACAGAGACTTTTGAGTCTCGGGACAAGTCCAACTGAAGCTGGAGGTGAGGAATGATCCAAGGAGTATAAGAACGGTACTGAAAGGTGAGAGGGATGGGAAGGGTCTCTAGGAAAGAAAGAAGCGAAGGAACACAGACCGCAATTGGGAGACCCAACCTTGGCCGTCATCATGGGGAAGGGAGTGCAAGAGCTGGAAAGAGGAGCCCACTATTCAGGTGGTGAGGTAAGGCATGAATATAGGCAACATACGAAGCCATCAGCTGTTGCCTTCTGATCTGCAGGGGAGGAACCCCAGCCTCAGCAAGAAGGTTTGTCACAGGCCTTATATGGAAAGCACCTGTTGCTAAACAGATGTCACTGTGATGGACCGGGTCCAAGACCTGCAGAGCAAATGGAGCTGCAAAATCATACACAACGCTGCCGTAATCCAGGCGTGACTGAATAAGTGCCTTATACAGGTGCAGTAGAGTGGGACGAGCAGCTCCCTAACCAGTGTGGCTGAGGCAGCGGAGGACGTTTAACTGTCGCCAGCATTTTTGTTTCAGTAGGCGAAGATGTGGCACCCAAGTCAGCTGGGCATCGAAGAGCATGCCTGGAAAGTGTATCCTTGGCGTGAAAGCGTTTGTCATTCAGGTTTAACTGAGGGTCTGGATGAGCTACCCGATGGTGACATAAGTGCATGATGCGGGTTTTGGAATTGGAAACCATGCGCAGAGGCCCAAAACTGAGCCTTTTGGATGGCTCCCTGCAGCCACTGCTCAGTGACGCCAATGCTGCCTGAGCTAAAGTACAGACAAAAGCCATCAGCAAACAAGGAGGAAGAGACAGATGTTCCTACTGCTGCGGCCAGTCCGTAAACAGCAATTAAAAATAAGGGTACACTTAGAACGGAGCCCTGTGGGACGCCATTCTCTAAAATATGAGGAGAGCTGAGAGAGGTGCCAACCTGAACCTGAAAAGAGCAGAGTGAGAGGAAGTTCTCTATGAACGTTCGGAGGGGACCAAAAGCCCCATAAGTAAAGTGCTGAGAGAATATGACGACGCCAGGTTGTATCATGTGCCTTACTGAGATAAAAAAAAGATGGCAACAAGATGTTTTAGGCGAGTAAAAGCTGTGCATATAGCTGATTCCAGGGACACAAGATTGGCGATAGTAGAACGGCCCTGATGGAAGCCTCCCTGTTGTGGGGCCAGGAGATGCCGGTCCTCAATAGCCACATAAACCGGTGACTCACCATAAATTCAAGGATCTTGCACAGAATGTTGGTGAGGCTGATGCGGCAGTAGCTCTCAGCGTCCAACGGATCTGCATCTGCTTTCTTCACTGGAATGATAGTACTTCCCCACCATTGTGACGGGAAAAGGCCTTCTGTCCAGAGTCGATTGTAAAGGACGAGTATCTGGCATTGAAAGTCCTCTGACAGGTGACGGACGAACTGGCTGTGAATACGGTCCAGGCCAGGAGAGGTATAGGGGGATGCAGCTAGAGCATTTTTAAACTCCCACTCACTAAATGGGGTGTTGTATAGTTCCTGTGAATGTGTGTGGAAGGACAACTGCCTCTGCTCAACCCACTCTTTGAGGACACGGAATTCCCCACTGTAGGCTGCGATCGAAGAGCAATGTGCAAAATGCCCTGCCATATGCTCAGCAATAACTGTTGGGTCAGTACAGAGAGCATCTTGAATTTGGAGTGACAGGATTCACTTGGTGGGCGGTACCTGAATAGGCGCCGTACCTGCAATCACACTTGAGAAGTAGAGGGGTGGGAACGTATGATTGCTACATATTGCTCCAAACAGTTCTGCTTATTCTGTTGGATCAGTCGCCGGCTCAGGCCTGGAGACACTTAAAAGCAATCGGATGCTCCATGGTGGGGTGGCACCGGTGGCATTGAAGTGCCCGTTGATGCTCCCAGATAGCATCAGCTATCTCCTGCGTTCACCAAGGCACTGACTTGGGCCAAAGTGAGCCTGTGGTAGTCGGGACATTTGATTCCGTGGCGGAAACAATGTTCCCAGTTAACTGTTGAACCACCATATCGATGTTACCTGGTAAAGGAGTAGTAGCCACTGCTATAGAGGTATAGCCTTGCCAGTCAGCCCTATGGAGGGACCACTGGGGCAGGCGGTCTGTGGGGTGAAATTGTAAGAGCGACGAAAGGATAGGAAAAATGTGGCTCCCACAAAAGTTGTCGTCAACCCTCCAAGATAAATGTGGAAGTAGATTCAGGCTGTAAATCACAGAGAAAGAACCATATGCCATGCTAAAGTGTGTAGGTGCCCCACTGTTCAAAACACAATTGTCAAGCTGTGCTAAAAGGTTCTCATGCCTCTACAATGACCCGTGGTCTCAGTTCCACCCCACAAAGAGTGGTGGACATTGAAGTCACCCAAAAGCCAAAAGGAGAAATAGTTGGGCAACTAATGCAGCGAGGTCCGCAGGTGAGACAACAACATCCGGGGGAAGGTAAAGGGAACATATGGTAAATTCCTCTATTGCCTGGATGCAAACGGCCACTGCCTCCAGGGTCATGTTGAGAGGCACAGCAGCACTGGGGATGGTTGCGAGAACGTGGACCCAAACTCCACCAGATACCGTGTCATAGATAGAATGATTGTTGTAATAGCATTGATATCAATGAAGGGCTGGGGTCCTCTGTGCAGGAAACTTGGTTTTCTGCAGAGCAACACAGAATGCTGGGAAGCAGTACAACAATTGCTGCAACTTGGACAAATGGCAGAAAAAACCGCCACAGTTCCACTGCATGATCATAGTGGCTCCTGGTCGCTGGGACATGCTGATTTTGAAGGTGCATTGGGGTCTGCAGGATCATTTGCCATTGCTGATGGCAGGGGCAGAGCCTCAAAATCCATTGCTTCCGAGGACTCGGCAATAACCAAGTCCTCAGGGGACGCTAGAATCTGTACTTCGTCCTCTGAGGCTGAAGTTTGTTGTGGCGGTTTGGAAGCCACTAGGGATTCTGTCGTTTTCTTTTTCTCCTGCTGGTTCTTCGGTCTCTCCTGCTGGGAGGACTTTGCTGCAGCAGTCTCAGGGACTGAGGATGCCATTGAGGCCCTGCGACCTGCAGGTAGTGGCTTCTTCAGCCATTCACTGGTATCCACTGTACCAGTGTGAGAGACCTTAGGAGGAAGGGTGTTGAGGAAGCCCTTCCTAGTGGGAGGAGACATAGATGGTTGTTGGTTCTCTGGCTCAGGGGTGGGGATCGTTGTCCTCTATGATTTTTGCCTTATTGCTCCCAAAGTAGGGACTTTGGGGGCAACAGAAGAGGAGGTGGCCCCTGACATCAAGGGGGCTGGTGTTAATTGTTGGGCTGGAGGGCCCAGAATGGTAGGTACAACAGGTGGTGATTTTACCATGGATGGGGATGGTAATACAGCTGTAGCATATGTCGATTTCATGCTGATAGGATGGATCTTTTCGTATTTTTTCCTAGCCTTGGAATATGGCAGTCTGTCCAGGGTCTTGGATTCCATTATTTTCTTTTCTTTTTGGAGAACTGTGCAGTGTAGCGTGCAGAGAGAGAGTGGTACTGGCCGCAGTGAACACAAACTGGAGGTTGTAATGTTTCTGCTATGTTGCGCACTTCCTACAATGCCATTGCCGATATTACAAAAGTAAACATGTGGAACCCTAAATAAAACTTCACCACCGGATATGTAAAATATCACATTTTTGCGCTCAGTTTAACATACTATTAACACTATAAGTAAAACATGTTTAAGAAATAGTATGTTAATTTAAACTTAACTTTTGGTTGCCTTTTTACGTAATTTTTAACTTTGATACTTTCGTAAATAATAACTACAAACACTAAAAATGCATTACACTTAGTTACAGAATATGCTAAGCCTATAAAGATACATATTTGTATAAAAACAACACTACTACATGTTAGAACTATTGCACAACATTATTACATATTTTATATATCACTGGATCCTAAATTAAATACTGATATTGTTTCACACATTCGGATTAATAAATCATTTGGTACTAAGAAACTATCGTCAAAATAAACAAAACTATTACGAATATACAAATCCGCATTTATAAAAAATTAGACCACAAATTAAAATTACGTGTCTCAATAATAGTACACCTACACAATATTGTCAAAACAGATAAGTGTGCACTTCAAAAATACAAATAACATAAGTAAATTGAGTAAGTTTAACATGAGTCAAAACACGACTTTTAACTTGCGTATACCATTAAATACAAATTTCATAAAACACATACACACATTGAGATAAATAGTTAAAGCCTTAATATAATATTTGAATTTATGTATTTTGGCATACTTAAAAGAATGTTGTTTAATTAAAAACTGCAAAACGTTGTCATTAGTCTTATTACGCGGTTACACGGAAAATGTTTGAGTGGAAGCCATGTTTTGTCACTCTGTACCTGGGTGAGAGACTGTAATCTGCTGCTGGATGTTTTGAACGTTATAATGTTGCACAACTCAATAAATTTGTTTTCTTCACAATGGAACTACCATAAAAAAAAACCAGTTTATTTAATTAGTGAACCTCCAAAATTCCATTATTAGTGATTGTTGACATCAGCTCACAACACAGTGGACTTGAGCCAGCATATAATTTTCCGTGATTTAGGAAAGAATTAGTGATCAGCTCAGTCATTCTGGAAAAGGGTGAGCAGATTATAAGGTGGGGTACATGGGACGCCAGCACTTGAAGCAGCGCATAGGGTAAGAACGTAGGGTTTGATGTCAAACCGGTAGATCATTACCTTGACTTTCTCGTGCAATGAATCACCCTCAAAAAGCCAAGATGTAGGCACTGGTGGCAACCCTGTTGTCCTTTGGACCCCTATGTATGCGCTGAATGAATTGCACTCCTCGCATCTCTACGTTTTTCCGGAGTTCATTGGACTGTGGTAAAAGATCGCTATGAAAGATAATACCCTGGACCACGTTCAGGCTTTTGTGGGGGTGATGGTAATGGGAATGTCATCCAGCTAGTCACAGTCAAGAAGTGCCCGTGACTGGGCTGGGACAATGACGTTAACAGAATAGACACGGATCTCAACTTTGACATTCCGTCTACCTCCCCAAACTTGTCTTCAAGGTTATCTACAAAAAACAAAGGCTTTATCATAAACGATTCACCATCTGTTCAACTGCACACCAGGTATCAGGAAAGGGGGGGGGGAATATGCCTCACCTACATTCTTCCCATGGTGTAGCCAGAGAAGGAAACGATTGGGGGTCATATGACGCTGCATTAAAGGGAACTCTTTCACGTTTTGAGACAGTGGTTAAACGCCCACCAGCGTTACTCTGTGCCTTATGCAACTGAGGTGCGGCAGGTTCCTCAGAGGTTGCTCGCTAACGACTGTTCAACCTCGACAGTCATGCATCTCCTTGGCAAGTAGCACACCTTGAGATTGAGATTTTTTGTAATAGAGGTTTGTACTTTCCTCACGACTCGGGAAATAAAGCCAAGATCCCCAGGCTCTGAAACGCACAACGTTCCACCATTGCACCAACAACCATCACTTGCCAAGGAGATGCATGGCTGTCGAGGTTGAACAGTCGTTAGCGAGCAACCTCTGAGGAACCTGCCGCACCTCAGTTGCATAAGGCACAGAGTAACGCTGGTGGGCGTTTAACCACTGTCTCAAAACGTGAAAGAGTTCCCTTTAATGCAGTGTCATATGACCTCCAATCATTTTCTTCTGTACAAAGCTTATGGTGTAGCGAGCTGTTGGCACGCCACAGCCCACAGCTCAAGATCCCAGGTTTGTCAAGCCCGCACTCAGCAAATTAATGCTGAGCCCCTGAGGGGGTACTTAAAGCACGAACTGAAATTTCACATTGTATCTCTTATTCTGTCATGATTTTATTGTATTATTTTAACACATAATGCACTTTAATGTACCTGATGTATACTGTCAGTGCACCACTATGTAATTAGGTTGCAAGTTTTAGGACTGATATAGGTATTGCATTTTGTATACGCTGCCTAATGTACATACTAGTCATATCTTACACCCTTTATCTTTGCCTTGATGCCATAGAGCTACCTGGTGGCGAATTAGCTCATGTGTGCCAAGTAAACATACTGCTATCAGTTATGGTTGTGATGTTGAAGAACTGGGAACTATGCATATAAGCACCACTAGCTGCATTAATGTGGCAGCCTATTATGAACTACTTGTTGTCGCCCTTGATGGGAAAATGTACAAGTGCTATTGCTAATTGTAAGAAATGTTTGTGTGTGAAACAGGTACAGTATTTTAAAATATCTGTAATTCTCTTACGTGTTTTAACATAATTAAAATTACAGTATAAACACCCACTTCTTCCACAGATGATACAATGATGGTAACTGTGTATTGCCGAACTAGTCATCCAGACAATAAAATAGCAATCTTGGCAACATTTGGTACTAACTATCAATTTATTGTAAAACAGAACAACAGGTGACATCGCATAATATGTAAATACTCAGAACATGGGAATGTTAGACTTTCCACATTCTTGCTAATGCTATTATAATTCTAGTTCAAGCAGGATGAATATATATTTCAGTTAACACAGGATATCCAATAACATTGATAAATTCAATATAGTGGTTTTACTTCTGGGCTTAGGAGTTATAAAAGATACTTTGTCACAATTTTACACTACAGTAAATACATTTGCAGTGAAAATATGAAGGCCCTAGAAAGGCAAGATACCAGACTACCTAGAAGTCACCAAACACTCCCATAGGATCATTTGAGATTGACAGTGTTGCGCTCCATGTAAAGAGTAGGAATGAGATCATGAATGTTAAGAGTTCACAAAGGTTGGAATGTTGACTCTACTAATTTATTCACACAAATAAAAGACCATACTACTACCTAAACGAAAGGTTCCTCCTACCACAATTCCATTAAGGACTGATTTCCAATTCTTTACAGAGAACAATTTAAAACTGACATTATGTAAAAAGAAATGAAAGACTGGAACCAACTGAGGCCCACTGTAAGCGAGGTGACCAGTAGGCTCTGACAAGCTAGAAGGAAGCGACATCATATATGATGGAATTCTGAATGTGACCTAACAGCTGATGAGCATACCACAACCTGGAAAAAATGGAACTTGACTGAATGACAAGAAGATTGGGAGAATTTCAAAGTGGTTGGGAAACAGATGAGCCAGATCATCAAACATGTGGAGAGATCTTTTGATCAATCAACACTTGAAAAGTTGGACGAAGAAAATGATCACAGATCCCTTACAATAGACCTTGGTCGACTGCTGGGAGACTGGCAACAATCCTGATGACTGAAAACTCAGCTATTGTACACCTTTTACATAAGAAAGGTGATCACACTGATTTTAACAATTACCGGGGGGGGGGGGGGGAGGAAGGAAGATTAGTGTTTAATGCTCCATTAACAGCATGGTGATTGGAGGTGGAGCTTACACTTGGGTTATTTGGGTAAGGATGGGGAAGGAAATTGGCCATGCTGTTTGAAAGGAACCACCCCAGCATTTGCCTGGAGTGATTTTGCTGTAAGGCACACACACAGCCGATAACATATGTCAGGAGTCGGCCGCGAGAGTGCGCCGCGGGAAAATGCGGCAAACACCAGAGCACGCCACGGGCCAGTCAATGACATAAACAGTGCGGAGTTGTGCTCTGGGGGCAGTGTGTTGTTTACCAGGTACAAGCTCACATCGCGGGTTTTCGTACAGCCAGTGTTCTGTGTAGTAGTGAGAGTGTGTTGTCCGTGAATACAACATTTGGTGATGAGTGCGGTATTTTTTTTCTTACACTATGTCTACTGGTTCTCCCGATGAGATTCTGCTTCACCTCGTCGAACAACAAGAGGTTTTTGTAATGGCGATTCACGGTCAAAACCAGGTATTACAATCTCTTGCTACAGCCTTGTCTAGTGGGTCCCAAGCCCCGTCCACCCCACAGGTTGTTTCGCTCCCCGCACACCCTCTGTCTTATCCGCCACCCTTTCCGGCGTACGACGAGTCCGTCGAAGAGTGGGATGCTTAAGAAAAATGGTTAAGACAACATTTTCAGGCTTTTGGCTGGTCTGATGGCAACTTATGTCGTGCGTTATTCCTGTTGTGGCTGTCGCCTCGTCTGTATCAGCTCCTTTGCCAACTCGCCCCTTTGTAGGATCCTTCGTCACTTTTGTGTCCCGACTTCGTCGCCACTTTTGTGTCCCAGCCTTGTCGTAGGTGTCGGTGGCCGAGTGGAATGTGACCGACACAGGAATAAAGAGAGCACGCTGGTGCAGGTACGGAGGGGAGCAGCCAGAAACTATAAACACTAGAGTAAATTAGAAAGATATATATTGCACAGAATGTAACAATACTTAACTTTTACATAGTACTGCAAAATGTTGATA
Organism: Locusta migratoria; assembly: GCA_026315105.1. NCBI lineage: Eukaryota > Metazoa > Arthropoda > Insecta > Orthoptera > Acrididae > Locusta > Locusta migratoria. Next base: position 307,776,233 of record CM048746.1, read on the forward strand.
CATAGTTGTTAGAGGCCTGCCTAGTGCCTGTACAATAGCAAAGTCTTCACTGGTGCCTATCTGATTACGAAGGTCCTAACTCGTTGCTATCTCCGTCCGAAGTGACCGGTGTCTTTCCGTGGTGGCCACGAGCGGGGCTGCAGCAGAGGGCGCTCGTGGCTGTCGTCGTGAGAACGCCGCGCCGTGCGTGCATGGCGCGCGGCGAAAGTAGGTGGCGCGCACTTTGTACTTGTGCGACACCACAGTCACTGTCAAATGTGCGTCCTTTTTTCACAATATTACTGCAAACGGACTCATGTGATAGCAGCCCGCTTTGAGTTTTACCACTGCAGGAAGCAGCCACAACAGTCTTATCGGGTGTGGGCCGCGGACCTCCATGCGTTAAGCCATCGTCGTCATTTTATTACGGATGTGCATAAAGAATCATATGCCGATCATATGGTCCGTGACGCTATTATTCGGCTCGCCCCCAATCGCGACGTTCGCAAACGCGCTCTCCTTTGCGAAAATCCTTCTCTTTCAGAGGTCCTTAACATTGCACAGTCTTTTGAGATTTCGCGGGCGGCGGGCAACCAAATTGAGGCTTGGTGTGAGGTGGCGGAAATCCAGCCCACTTCTTCCCCGTTACCAGCAGGCTCGCAAAGGGATGATGTGGTCGCAGCAGTCCGCGCGTAGCCTCGGCGCCGGGGCGATTGGCCCATTGTACGGCAGCGGAAACTCGGGCCAGGCGGCGTGCAGTCACACAACCGGAAAATGCTTCCTTCATGTCCCTCCTGTTTTGTCGATCATTATAGACCTGACTGCCCCAAGTAGTGGTCCACGTGTCATCAGTGCCACAAGAAAGGTCACATTGCTTCTGTTTGTGCCTCCAAAATCCAAATTCCGACTCCGAGATGGACGTGAATTGCGTCTCAGCGATTTCGGTTGTACCCAACAAGCTCTTTATTGACGTCACAGTTTTCCACAAACAGTTGCGTATGCAAGTGGACACAGGCGTGGCCGTCACCTTATTGAACTCAAAGACTTATTTGGATCTGGGTTCTCCCTATCTCTTACCGGTGTTATGGAAATTGATCAGCTACAATAAACAAAATATTCCGATCCTGGGACAGTTCTCAGCCCGCTGTTACATACAAATCTGTCACCCGTAGGCTTACTTTTCTTGTTGTAAACAATGCTCAAACGAACAACTTGTTTGGTCTTGACGCCTTTCAGGGGTTTAGGTTCACTATTTCCGATGAAGTCAACATTGTCTCTGACCAGGTGCCTTTTCTGCAACTAGACTCTTCATGCGCCGAATTTTTGGCGCTGTTTTTGGCGGGGTTGGGCTGTGCTAATAATTTCCAAGCCCACATCACCTTGAAGCCCTCCGCCAGACCCCGTTTTTTCCGCGCTCGGCCGGTTCCGATTGCACTCTGTGACTCTGTCAAAGCGGAACTGGACTGCCTGGAGGAAGCTGGGGTGGTAAAACGCATTCCGTCTAGTGAATGGGTGACTCCCATGGTCATTGTAAAAAAAAAGTCGGGGCAGTTGCAGCTTTGTGGCAATTTCAAACGTTCTGCGAATGCCCAATCTATCATTTACACTTATCCATTGCTGCCCCCTGACGAGCTTCTTGCGAAGTTGTCGGTTGGACAGTACTTCTCCAAGATTGATCTCTCCGATGCTTATTTGCAAGTTCCTCTCGATGCTGACTCTCAATGTCTCTTGGTCCTGAACACGCCCTTTGGTTTGTACCAATACTTGAGGTTGCCCTTCAGGGTGGCCAGCCCTCCAGCAATTTTTCAGCGTTTCCTCGAACAACTCACACTGTTGGTGCCCAGTTGTGTCAATTATCTCGACGATATAGTAGTGTCCGGGCCCTCAGCGGAGGCACATTTACGCAACCTACGTGCACTGTTCACAATACTACAGGAGGCGGGGTTGACGTGTAACCTGGAGAAATGCCACTTTTTTCAGCCTTCTATCACTTTTTTGGGGTTTGAGGTTTATAGTGAGGGCAGCAAGCCCCTCCGTCAGAATGTGTCCCCCGTGTTGGCCCTCCCTCGGCCGACATCAGTCAAAGACCTGCAAGTGTTTTTAGGAAAGGTCGCTTATTATCATAAATTCTTGTCGGGGGCTTCATCTATTGCAAAACCCCTGCATGACCTGCTGCGCAAAGGAACTTCCTTCCATTGGTCATCGGCCTGTGAAAAAGCATTTTACACATTAAAGGAGCTTCTACAATCGGCCCCTTGCCTCGTCACCTATCAACCCGGCCTCCCCCTTGTGTTAGCAACGGATGCCTCTCAACATAGGATTGGGGCAGTGCTCACTCATAAATATCCAGACGGATCTGAGCGACCGATCGCTTTCGCCTCTAAGACCCTCACTCCGGCCCAAACCAGATATTCACAAATTGAGAAAGAGGCCCTTGCTATTGTCCATGCTCTGAAGAAGTTTCATTTCTTTCTGTATGGCGTAAAATTTCTCGTAACTGATCACAAACCTCTGGTTTCTCTCTTTCACCCTTCGGCATCACTACCCGACAAGGCCGCTCACCGTCTTCAGCGTTGGGCGCTGTTCCTATCTCGATATAACTATGTGATACACTTCTGCCCTACATCCAAACATGCAAATGCGGATGCGCTCTCCCGGCTTCCGGCTGGACCAGACCCAGACTTTGATCTTAGCCACTCAGCAAGCAGTGGACGGTTTTCAAATCACAGGTGCCAAGGTGGCTCTGGCTAGCGCCGCAGATCCGGTCCTCCGCAAGGTGATCCGTTTGGTCCAGCAGGACTGGCCTGAGACTCTGCCGAAACGGGCATCGGACCCCCTCAGAAACTACTATGCATTTCGACACCGTTTTTCTGGCGTGCTTCTCCTTGATTCTGAGGATTCCTCTCCTCGGGTCATCATTCCATCGGCCCTCTGCTCAGAGGTCCTCAAGCTGCTACACGCCGATCATTGGGGGGTATCTCGTACTAAGACATTCGCCCGCCGCCATATGTTTTGGCCGGATCTGGCCAGCGACGTATCTTGTATGGTTACCTCGTGCTCGCTCTGCACGCAACATCAAGCCTCCCCTCGGGCAGCATTCACCCCATGGCCTCAACCTTCGCAGGTCTGGGATCGCCTGCACATTGATTTTGCGGGCCCCTTCCTTAATACCTATTGGTTGCTGGTTATTGATGCCTTCTCTAAGTTCACGTACGTGGTCCGTTGCCTTTCAACCTCAGCCACGGCCACGGGTGCAGCCTTGTCACGCATTTTCTTGATTGAAGGCCTCCCCACTACGGTGGTGTCAGATAACGGTCCTCAGTTTGTATCACGCGAGTTTGCCTCCTTCTGCAACACCTGAGGTATCCGCCATGTCCTTGCCCCACCCTTCCATCCACAGTCAAATGGGGAGGCTGAAAGATTTGTTCGCACCTTTAAGACCCAGTTGAAAAAATATGTGGCTTGGTACCCTTCAGATGTTGCCCTCGATCAATTTCTCCCATCTTTTCAGTTCACCCCGTTTGGTGACAAGAGTCTGTGGAACTTCTCCATGGCCAGCAGCCCCGGATTCTGCTTCATCTCCTGCATCCGAGCCCGGGACATTCACCCGTGTCTCCATCTTCTCGCTTCCGACCATGGATGGCTGCCTGGGCATGTGGGTTCGGATGTCGACCGAAATGGATTCCTGCCATGATCACCAGATGCCGCGGCCGCCATCTCTGCGATTTACGCACAGAAGACGGCATCACTGCACGTCACCACGACCAGCTGCGCCTGCGTATGGAAGGTCGGGAGCTCCCCATCACTCAGCCGACGCTCTCGCACCAGTCTGCTACACTAACCAGCCCACAGGCCGAAGAGAGATTCTGCCATTACCTGCAAGTTGTCTGCCTCAGCCAGGGACTGACCCAGGTCCCTCCCCTCAGGGACCTATACCTTTGCGGGTACAGACAACACCCATGCTGGATTCATCTCCTCCTGATGCATTGCTCCCTTCAGGTCCACCATCACCTGGTCCAGGGACTGAGGTGGAGATGGAGACCGAGCCGCCATCACCGGTCCTGCCATATGGGTTGTTGGGGGAAGGGCGCCGACACTGCCCGTGCCCCAAGTACTTCCGACCCTACGCAACAGTGCCCGCCCACAACCTCAGTCAGAGCCCAACAGATGACGATGTCATGGACATTGCTCGCATCCGAACCTCCCCAAGGGGAAAGGAATACTGTAAGGCACACACACAGCCAATAACAGATGTCGGGAGTCGGCCGCGAGTGTGCACCACGGGAAAATGCGGCAAACGCCAGAGCTCACCACGAGCCAGTCAATGACATAAACAGTGCGGAGTTGTGCTCTGGGCTCAGTGTGTTGTTTACCAGGTACAAGCTCACTTCGCGGGTATTCGTACAGCCAGTGCACGCCAGTGTTCTGTGTAGTAGTGAGAGTGTGTTGTCTGTGAATACAACAGATTTTAAGGAAATCACTGAAAACCCAAATCTGGATGGCTGGAGGTAGATTTGAACCATCTTCCTCCCAAATGCGAGTTCAGTATGTTGCTACTGCATCACCTCGATTGGTAAGGGGGAGAGGGGGGAATATCTCTGCTGCCAATACCATTCAAAGTGATCTCCAAGTGAACAATGTAGAAAGTCAATGTGATAAAACAATTGGTGAATATCAAGGATGATTTCAGAGTGGAAGGTCCTGTACTGAGCACAGATCTTCAATCTGAAAACTATTCTCCAACTAAAACAAGTAAGGAGTATTAATGTTTCTATGTTTTTCATCAACTTTACAAAAGCTTGTAATGCCATTGACCGCTAAACATTTTTCTTAGTACTTTATACCACACACATACCCTCATCATAGAGTCTCTCACATATAAAACCTCTATTGTGACTTCAGAGGAGAAATACCTTGGTTTTTAGATCAAAATGGGAGTACAACACTGATGGTTTATCACCAATTTTGTTTAATATGGGGCTTGATAAAGTCATCAAAACCTGGGAATGTAGACTGAGTAGTCTAGGAATCAAACCAGTTGCCACTGGAGCTGGGACCCAAAGAATTGAGATATGGTGCCTTGCCGTAGCAGATAACAATCCTCAGAAAAATTCATGGCTCAAGACTGCTCCCAAATGGGACTAACCAAATGAAGTCTAATTCTGAACTGTACAACAATTAAAATCACCCAATGCCAGTATGTGATGTAGGAGGCTCAAGTTCTATGGGCATCTACAACGAATGAACAAAGATAGGCTTGCTAAGAAGATCTTCTCATTGGTTAAAAGCTACAAGACTGGAAGCCAGTGGCTTAATAAAGTACTAAAGGACTTGGATTCAGCTGGGCTCTCTGATCTTGAGGTAGAAGATTGTTCCAAATTTTGTGCTATGGCATAGTCTTGGAGTCTACCATCAAGAGTCCCTAAACATCAGAAACCCCTTACACAGGAGAAAAAAGAGAAATTATAAGCAGGGCTCTAGAGATACTGGGAACAGAAGAGAGCATTGAAGAAGAAGCAGTCATAAGTGCTCCTTAGTGGGCTTAAATCAATAATAAAGAGTGACAAATTTTCATCATAAGTCCTCAAATTTTTATATAGATTTGATAGCCCTGACATCTGCCTGAATAATCTTTATATTTATTTGGGCTGACCACATTAAATGCATCAGGCCCTCTCTTACATCAGAACAGGGTTTTACACCTACAGTACTTTTACATCTTGAGTCGCCTATAATATAACATTGATTTTAATAGGTAAATGATTAAGAAGGTATTACTAACATAATTTTAACAGATCGAATACAAGTAAAGAGAATTAAATAAATAGTATTCATGAAACTCTTAGTTTTTTATCTTGACCAAAAATGTTAGCAGCCGTCTTATTGTCACCACAAAAAGATGTCACAGGGCGATTTGAAAGCCATAGTAGCGTGAACTGGCCCAAGATCAGAATGCATTGATCTTTTAGGTGGCAATCAACAGGCTACAATGATTGCAAACTCAGCCTAATGTACGTGTGATAGTGCAGAAGAGAGACTGAGGTGTCTATTTGCAAGGTCACAAATATATCAAACAACTGAACCTTGATGAACAATTTAATAGGGTGAGCCTGCAAACTACTCACAAAATTAATGTCCATACCTCTGTCGGCAGAAACGGTCCGCAAACGGCACATAGAGGCCATGTAAGCTTTTTTATGACAACTGTTGCAAACAATCTAGCACTAAGGCAGGCCGCCCGGTTGTGATTCACACACACACACACACACACACACACACACACACACACACACACACACACACACACAAAAAAAAAAAAAAAGGGGGACAAGAAGGAAGAGTTTGGGGTACAAGGAGCTGTTCACACTGTGAGAGCCATTGGTGCTACGTATCACAAGCCTGTTGTCATCACAAGCATGGTGAGTGGGGTGCTCCAACACCCCGGCAACCTTGGAAAAATCAGAAACAGCCGGCTGACCAAAACAGTGGCAACGTTCCACTAGCCTCGATCTGATCTACAGCAGCATAGGAAACCTTGAACGATTGCACAATATTAAAAGTGTCAGCAAGAGTCGGGTTTTCAAATTGGAGAGCACATTGATGAACCTTGCGATCTGGCATCAGGTGCAGAATAGTGCTGCAAACCATCTCATCTGCATAGGATTCCTGATGTGTAGGTGTAACAAACATACATTGGTGACTAAGGCCTTGGAGTTCAGCCACCCATGCAATATAGGATGGATTAGACTTTCACAACCAATAAAATTCCACATGGGCCGCAATGATGTGCGTCTGGGGATGGTAATAAGCAGACAGCAAACAACACATTTAATCAAAGGACAAGGCCAATGGTTCTCGGTGAGGAGCAAGCTGACATAGTAACCGATAAGTGCGGGGAGTAAGCCAAGACAGAAAAAGAGCTTTACAGAAGTCCATATCAGAGACACCAAAAGCAAGGAAGTGTTGTCGCAACCAATTTTCATTAGAGTCCCAGTCTTCCAAAGCCAAACCCAGAAAATGGTGGACGAAAAGAAGCAGAAACATGTCGAGTAGCGGAACCAACTGACACTGCACTGCCTGCAGTCAACGACATAACAACAGAAGTAACGTACCCATAACTAGCTGATGAGCCTTATCAACATAGTTTGCAAACTAGTCTGAAGTAACTGATCCCAGAGAGGGAGTTGAAAGTCTGAGGAAATAGTAGCCATTTGCGAATCCATACAGGGGAGTAAGCTCAATAAACAGATGGAAGTCCAAACAATACTCGTCGTCATTAAATGTATTGTAACTCGCAACATATTTAATAGTATAAGTACAGTTCAAATGTGCATAAATCTAAGGGACTTAACTACATTGGTCATCAGTCCCTAGGCTTACAAAGTACTTAAACTAACTGAAAGAAACTTATGGTAAGAACAACACAAACACCCATGCCCTAGGGAGGCCTCAAACCTCTGACGCCGAGCAACAGTGCTCTCTGCAGCAAGGCGCCTTAGAATTCTCGGCCACTCTACTGCAGCATAAGCTCAGTTATGACATTAAGTTGGTACATGTGGTTGGATGCTACTGAACACACCATAGTCTTTACAGTCTGATTGCTAACACAAGTGGCTCACGAACCAGGCCGCATGCGCCTAATTGCCGTGGTACTGTGGTGGCACTGCGGCGAAGCTGCAATCGTTCAGGTCATCGTCTAGCAGCCTGTTGCACGCACATTATTGAGATGTGCACTGGGTCATCAGAAGTTATTTTTCTACTCAAATAATGGAACTCAACTACTACTTTTATTACCTAATCTAATTCATCCAGCACCGCCTGGGTTCCTTAAACTATATTCCATTACTTTTGTTTTGATCTTGTTAATGTTCAACTTATAACCTCCTTTCAAGATCCACTTCATTCCATTAAATTGCTCTTCCAGGTCTTCTGATGTCTTGAAAGAATTACAATGTCAATGGCAAACGGCTAGTTTTTAATTCTTCTCTCTGAACTTTAATTCCTTCTCCAAATTTCTCTTTGCACTCTTTCACAGCTTACTCAATGTGCTTATTGAATAACATCAGGGTAATGTTACAAACCTGTCTTACTCCCTTCCCAAACACTGCAATCTTTTCATGCCCTTCAACTCTAATAATTGCTGTGTGGTTTTTGTACAGGTTGTATATATCTTTTCGTTCCCTATATTTTACCATGCCACCTTCAGAATTTGAAAAATTATAATCCAGTCAACAATGTGACAAGTTTTCCCCAAGTCTACAAAAGCTAAAAATGTAGGTTTGCTTTTCCTCAACCTATCTTCTAAGATAATATCCGATCGAATTCTACCAGTTTTTCCATTTGTCTGTAAATAATTCATGTTAGTATTTTGCAACCATGACTTATTAAACTGATTGTTCTGTAATTTTCACACTTGTCTGCAACTGCTTTCTTTGGAATTGTAATAATTATATTCTTGAAGTCTGATGGTATTTCCCATCTCATACATTTTGGACACAAGGTAGACGTTTCTTCATGTCTGGCTCTCCCAGCAATTCAGAGGGAATATCATCTACTGAAGGGGCTTTGCTTTTGACGCAAATCTTTTAGTGCCATGTCAAATTCTTGTTGCCGGTATCACATCTCCTATCTCATTTTCATGTATTTGCTCTTCCCTTTCTACAATACTGCCTTCAAAATTTCATTTCCCTTCTATAGGCTCTCAACATATTCCTTCCATCCTTCAGCTTTCCCTTCCTTACTTAGTACTGGTTTTCCATCTGACTCTTTATACTCGTGCATCTGCTTTTCTTGCCTCCAATCTTCTCTTTCATTTTCCTGTAGGCTGTATCTATTTTTCCCCTAGTTATGCATTCTTCTAAGGACTACAAATTTGTCCTCTAACCACTCCTGCTTAGCCAGTATGTATTTGCTGTCAACCTAATTTTCCACTGCATGTACTTCCTTTTGCATGCTTCACTTGCTGCATTTTTATATTTTCTGCTTTCATTACTTAAGTTCAATATCTTCTGTGTTATCCAAGGATTTCTATTAGACCTTGTCCTTCTACCTAGACAATTCTCCAAGGCCTTCATTACTGTGTCTCTCAGAGCTTCCCATTCTTCTTGTACTGTATTACTTTCCAAACTTGTCAGTCAGTCCTTGCTTAATGCTTCATCTCAAACACTCTACCACCTCTGGTTCCTTCAATGTATCCAGCTTCCATATCCTTACTTTTCTACCTTTTTGCAGTTTTAATCTACAGTTCATAATCAGTAAGTGATTGTCACAGTCTATATCTGGACCTGGATATGTCTTACAGTTTAGAACCTGATTTCGATATCTATGTCTTACCATTATTTGTTACCTTTCAGTGTCTCCTGGTCTCTTCCAAATACACAGCCTTCTTGCATAGTGCTTACACTAACTGTTTGTTATGATTAAATTATGTTATGTTCAAAATTGTAACAGGTGTCCTCCTCTTTCATTCTGACAGGTAACAGGCAAGACCACTATCAATATTTAAACATAGTTACCACCCCATTTTCTGAGCTAAACATGCTAAATTGTAAATGAAATGTATTTGATACATCTCGGAAAATATAAACAAAGGTCCATGAGGCATATCTGAAAACACAGTGGAATACATAACTGCATAGTATCAAAAGTAAATACACAATATGAAATAGCCTGGCAATTGGTAGGAACACTGTAGTGTAAGGAGCTGCACTACACCCCTATGAACCAACATAATATCAACAAATACGTTTATTAGCGACTTTTGGTAGCAAGATATTTCTTTTTCAATTTTTCTTTACCCTACGGTAATCTATTGAGAAATCCTCTTGCTGCTACCACCACGGAAGACAGTGCTTCAAATAATACAGAGTGCTTTGATGTGTCACAATTCCTAAGAACAATTATGATTAAGAGAGATTACACTTTTTTGTTTCAGTGGACACTGTTGTTGTAATAAGAAAGAAGAGTTAGTCTTAAGTATGCTGTTGTAATGGAAGGAACAATAAACAGCTAATGTAATTAGAAGTCTATCTTCATCTTCTAAATTTCATTATGAAGTAAATCCTTGATTTTTTTTCTTTCCTTCTCATGCTGGAAACAGTCTTTGGACTAAAGAATTCCGAAATATTACATGAGAAGTCATTTGACTGCAAGAGTTACAGATTATCTGGACCTCATGGAGCAGTAAAATATGTAATAGGGAAGAATTATTATGATATAAATGGAACATTCAACTGCAAAGAATATGAAAGAAGAGCCTCATGTAATGATTGTTAAATAAGCCATATAGTAAGCATGGTCATGGACACACAGACTTGTCTTGTGAGTGAGCAACACTACATGAGCAGATCTGGTGACCAATTGTCAGGATACAGAAAGCAGGAAGAGAGGAGTATTAAAAAGAAAAATTTATAAAAAGGCACGGGCTTTGCTAGTTGCCATAGCAACCAATCAATGTCAATTAGTCGCTACAACAGAAAAAGCAAATATAACCATAGCACAGATTAATTCTGGTGTTACTATATCTTAAAATTAAGTCACAAGTTAAGCCATGCTGTTCGAGCATCCTGGCTGTTCTGGCCGGTTTGTTCGAGCAGCATTCCAGATGGAGCTAGCAGTTCCAGCTTCGCGAGGTTCCGGACTCTGCAACAGCAGCACCTTGCTGCTACTCGCTGCACCGTTCCGGAGTGAGCGTACACAATTAGGATTTTTTTAAATTGGTACTATTTTTGTGATTTGTCAGGTTAGAAAGATGACAAATGCACAGAATGGCGCAGACAGAAAAAAAGAAAAAAAAAAATCTGAGTTTGGAAGCACTTATGGAAAAACTCGAAACTAAGTTTGATATTATTAATAAGAATTTTACATTTAATGAAGATAAAGTATCTAAACAGATAGAACAATAATTAGATACTTTCGGTATCCAGCTAGTAGCTCATGTGAGGGAATGTAAGGATACGTTTGCTTCATTTAATGACAAGTTTAACATTTGGACGCAAAGTTTTGTAACTAAAGAACAAGTCAAAGAACTTGCAGAACAAGTATTTGAACAGAACAATAGAGTAAATAACCAAACAATCCTTATTAAGAGCAGTTTCAAATACACTAGAAGAAAGGGAAAAAAAAATGTATTCGATAAAGTTAAAATTATTGATGAGGGACTAGCAACAACGAATTTGAAGTTCGAAGCTTTAGCATCTAACTCCAAAGCTGAACTAAAATGTGTAAATGACTATGTTACCAAACCTATAGATAGAGTCGAGAAATTCGAAGAAAAACAAACCAATCAAAATTTAACCTTGCTTACTAGAGAATCGTGTAACTGGAAACACAAGATAGAGGAAATTTTAGATAAAAAGCCCAGAGTTAGGACAGAGGTTTCCACACATAATGAGGACAGAAATTCAGAATCAGAAATAACCAATAGCCAGTTTGATAGATTGTGGCATGAGATAGAAAAGACAAAGACCGAAATTAAGCACAGGAACCAAGACCAAGTTAATAGAGTACAAATAGTAACAAATGGGGATGAGGTAATTATGTCATCAGAAATAAACATTACTAAACGGTTTCCCAAATTTAAGTTTGACGGGGCAATACACCTGAACCAATTTCTTAAAATATTATCTAGAACCTTACTGTGTAAGTGGGAAGATTTTAAGGAACAGTGATTATTTAACCTTAAAAAGAGAGAGAGAGAGAGAGAGAGAGAGAGAGAGAGAGAGAGAGAGAGAGAGAGAAAAGAATCCCTTCACCTCAGGCTGATTAACATTCTCTGTTAATAAAGAGATTGACAACCTCTAGTTAAGCCAGTCATCTGTCCTTTTTAGTTTTCCAAAGAGCAGATCTATATTCTCATTCTATCATATTTATCTATTTGATGTTTCTGCAACTGTATCTTAGAGTATAAATGAAATATATTTGAGATGGTACCATTGAGAGCAACTGGTTATGAAGAGAGAGACACACACATAAATAATACCTGACATGGAAATGTAGTGTTGTCAACTGTAAAATAGGAACTGACAAATGAAATTTGATGATCAAAAGTACAGAAGTAATAGGCTTGTTTATGACATCTTAAATAAATTAATAAATAGTCTTTGGTTGTTTAACTACATTTAGTAATGTAAAAATAAAATATTTGTGTATAGAAAATCACCTGTGATACCAACTGTTGTTAGTTGACACGTAAGTAAAATTTAGTCTAAACAAAACAGCAGAACATTGCATATGCGGTTCTGGCTGTGAAATGATATTCATTATGTAAGGATAAGCACTACATACTTTCTACTGAAGTTTATAGTATGAAATTTGGAATAAGACTTTTTTTTTTATTGAAATATGATTTTAAATAAAATAAAATATTTGTGTGTAGGAAGTCACTTAGATGAAAGTCTATAGCTTTTATAACATTTACCAGAATAATGACCAATCCCGATTATGATGTTACATGATCATTGAGATTACGTAATCACAACAGGCAATGACAATAACTCAAACTGATATGTGTAACAATTCTAAACAAAGGAATGTCTGAAAAATAGTAGCCTACGACTTACCTTAATCATAGTCTACGAATGAAAGCAATTTTATTTTGTTTCTAATGTCAAGGAAGTTTAGTACAGGTTTTTATACAGTTTTGTAAAATTTCATACATTTTGCAAAGAAAACAAACCAAATGGGTGGGTTTGTATACATTTTGATATAGGGAGCTAGTTATGTACACTTTTTCACACACACACACACACACACACACACACACACACACACACTGCAAAACACGCAACACTGAATACTCATCATGCATTTCAATAGTAGTAATTGGAGCTTTCTTCGGGGGATCCTCAAGGTGGTCTAACACATCTGTTCTGTAGTGGGGCCATGAACATCTTATGTGCCATCGTGTCTCCCTGCAGTGTTTTAGATGTCATGCTGGATGGATCAGAGGTTCCTGGGGTGGGGGGAGACATGGGTTACCTGTCTTTTGGGCTTTCTTCTTTCTTTCTTCAGCTCCAATTTCTAGTCTTTTTCTTCCTTTCTCACAACTCTTTTATAGAGCACCTGTATTTCAGCCCCCTTTCCATTTTGCATAAGTCTATTTCTGTGTGAATTTTCTTTTTCTTTCTTTTGGTTGACTACAATCCATAGTGCATACTCCTGAGAGGATTTGCCAGAGATTCAGATTGCGATCACTACACATACATCACTTAAACACACACAAACATTTCTTACCCAAACATTACATTTTTACACATAATAACAACAGTACAATTAATACACACACATACAGGTCGGTATTAAATATAATGGGGACATTGGAATGGAGTAGGATTATGGTAGTTATTAGATGAAGATATTAAGTGTGTCTCAGACAGGAGAGAGAGATAATTACTCTTAGTTAGCATCAATTACATGTTTTATTCGATAATATACTCAACTTGTTAGGAGGGATTGAAGCAGGTGTAGTTATATAGTATAATATACACTCCCATTGAAGAGATTGATCTGTAAGGAAAGTGTTCTGCAACTAGGGTAATACAGAATGGGAAGGAGGAAGGCTATGCCTAGGGAGTCCCTAGTGGGGACTAGTGGTTATGTGTAGAATGAGTAAGTAAACCCACAGAAGAGGCTGCTACTCATAGCCAGGTACCTAATGAAAGGGCCTGATCAGGCTTGGGATGCCATTAGGATGGACCCAGCCCACTGGGAGGAGAAAGGTAGACAGGCAAGTAGAGTCTTGCTGTCATCTTTTTTAATTTTAACCTACTAGAGGAGTCCAAGAAAAGGAACCGTCCTTGCCTCTGAGCTTATTGGGGTAACTGTTAGTACTTATTTGAATGGTTTCAAGTAAGCAAGTGAGGAAAAGTCCTCAGATTTTTTAACTTAAAGAAGTGCACTAATCCCTATAACAAGGAATTAGATAATTACTTAGCTCAGTTTTGGACATTGCTGAGTAAGCTAAGATATGCTTCAACTAAGAAGGTAATCTTATATGTGAGAAGATTTTTTTTTTTTTTTAATTGTAAGAGGAAAAATACTCCTTCCATTTCTGCCCCACATGAGTGCCTAGTTGGGATCATAAAACTGAAAAGTATATAAATCCATATTTAGGAAAGCACTTGTGTGTATAAAAGATAGTACCCATATCAAAATAAATTAAATGTTATGACAATATTTAGGGAAACATGAGCCGTGCCGGCTCCTGTTTGGTCTGTTTCGTGCTTTCCATCTTCTTTTGTTTGCTCATGTTAGTTATCGACTGGCCTTCCTCTGCCTGCCAGAGATGGCGCCTCATACGCGGGTTAGTGACCTCTCTTTGCGCACTGCAGTGCTCCCTCTTTGAAGTGGCCTATAACTGCTGCGCTGAGCGGCGAGCAGTGAGTCAGTTTTCCGGGTTCCATCGTCCGCAGGCAGAAGGTTGGACGAGGGGAATGAGGAGTGTCGGCGAGGCCGCATGACTGTGGCCTGTTTATGTAGCTAATGGTTCTATGAGGACCGTTGGGCCACGCTGGAGTTGTTCCCTTACACCCGGGAGGAGATGTCGCGTCATCCGACATGTTGATTGCTTGAGTACTGTTGTGTGATATCCTGCTGCTGCCACCGACTGTACTAACTGCATCGATGGCAATCTTCACTACCCGATGTTGTGGATAAAGCGATTCACCTTGTTGTGCAGAATCGGACGCTCACATATCTGCCTGCGCCTGCAGCGTCTGGATGTGCTAAGTTAAGTACTCTTTCCAGGAGGTTTTCTGAAGATCTGTGTGTGCCTTTCTCCTCCTTTCGAATTTTGCTCATCGGGGTGTGATATGTTGTCTTCTTCTTGGAGAGACCTGTTGAGGTCGCCTGCCGTGCGTTAAACGTCTCATGATTTGTTTGAAGGCCTGTACTCGGCCCCAGGAGTGCCTGCCCTTCATGTCTGCATCCGTATGTTTTGGGCTGGGTTTAACCCATGAAATTCTGTGCTCTCGTAGTGCGTATGTATTAGTGTGTGCGACCTGTTGGTTGTACATTCTTCTAGTAGGAAAGTCATTCCTCTTTAAGATTCAACAATTGAACCGCTGAGTGCCACTGGGGAATTCTGGCTTGTGCCCAGTCGCTTTCTGTCAACTGCCCAGGAACCGGCTGATTTTTTTTTTTTTTTTTTTTTTTTAATTCTTGAGCAATCATTTCCGCTCGTAGGCATGCCGCCCTACGAATGTAGTTTAGGCGTTCCCTTCCTATTCCTTTAGGTGCCTCTTGCCCTGCTTCCTTTTGGAGTTCTCATCTGCTGTCAGGAGATTATATTGATCTTGGTGCCATCCTAATCTGGCAGTGCAGATTAGATTAGATTAGATTAGATTAATACTTGTTCCTTAGATCATGTATACGACATTTCGTAATGATGTGGAACGTGTCAGTTTAGTAAATTATGTCTGTACTTGACAATCTATATTTTAAGAATTTTTTTTTTTTAATTTTTTTTTTTAATTTTTTTTTTTTTTTTTTATATATATATATATATATATATATATATTTTTTTATGTTTTATCTAAAAATTCATCTACATTGTAGAAGGAGTTGCCATTCAGAAATTCCTTTAATTTCTTTTTAAATACTAGTTGGCTATCTGTCAGACTTTTGATGCTACTTGGTAAGTGACCAAAGACTTTTGTGGCAGCATAATTCACCCCTTTTTGAGCCAAAGTTAGATTTAACCTTGAATAGTGAATATCATCCTTTCTCCTAGTGTCGTAGCTATGCACACTGCTATTACTTTTGAATTGAGTCGGATTGTTAATAACAAATTTCATGAGTGAATATATATATTGTGAAGCTACAGTGAGTATCCCTAGATCCCTAAATAAATGTCTGCAGGATGCTCTTGGGTGGGCTCCAGCAATTATTCTGATTACACGCTTTTGTGCAATGAATACTTTTTTACTCAATGTTGAATTGCCCCAGAATATGATCCCATATGAAAGCAGTGAATGAAAATAGGCGTAGTAAGCTAATTTACTGAGATTTATATCACCAAATTTTGCAATGACTCTGATAGCATAAGTAGCTGAACTCAGACGTTTCAGGAGATCTTCAATATGTTTCTTCCAATTCAGTCCCTCGTCGATGCAAACACCTAAAAATTTTGAATATTCTACCTTAGCTACAGATTTATGTTCAAAGTCTAAATTTATTAATGGTGTCATGCCATTTACTGTATGAAACTGTATATACTGGGTTTTATCAAAGTTTAATGAGAGTCCATTTGTAGAGAACCACTTAATGACTTTCTGGAAGATATCATTTACAATTTCATCAGTTAATTCCTGTTTGTCAGGTGTGATAGCTATACTTGTATCATCAGCAAAAAGTACTAGCTTAGCATCTTCATGTATGTAGAATGGCAAGTCATTAATATATATTAAGAACAGCAAAGGACCCAAGACCGAACCTTGTGGGACCCCATTTTTAATAACTCCCCAGTTAGAAGAATTAATTGTGTCATCTACATCATGTGAACTGCTTATTTCAACTTTCTGCACTCTTCCAGTTAAGTATGATTTAAACCATTTGTGCACTGTCCCACTCATACCACAATACTTAAGCTTATCTAGAAGAATCCCATGATTTACACAATCAAACGCCTTTGAAAGATCACAAAAAATCCCTACTGGTGATGTCCGGTTATTCAAAGCATTTAATATTTCATCAGTGAAGGTGTATATAGCATTTTCAGTTGAAAAGCTTTTTTGAAAACCAAACTGACATTTTGTTAGAACATTATTTATACTAATATGTGAAGCAATTCGAGAATACATAACTTTTTCAAAAATCTTTGATAAAGCTGTCAGAAGTGAGATGGGCCGGTAGTTGTTGACATCGTATGTATCCCCTTTTTTATGCAAAGGTTTAACTATAGCATATTTCAGTCTATCTGGGAAAATACCCTGCTTTAATGAGCTATTACAAATATGACTGAGAATCCTACTTATCTCCTGGGAACAAGTTTTTAATACCCTGCTGGAAATGCCATCAATTCCATATGACCGTTTACTCTTGAGAGAGTTTATTATTTTCCTAATTTCTGAAGGTGAGGTGGGTGGAATTTCAATTGTATCAAATTGTGTGGGTATGGCCTCTTCCATTAATTGCCTTGCTCCTTCTAATGAACATTTAGATCCTATTTTCTCCACAACATTTAAAAAGTAATCATTAAAAATGTTTTCAACTTCTGACTTTTTGTTGATAAAGTTTTCATTTGTTTTGATGGTAATACCCTCTTCCTCTGCTCTTGGTTGCCCTGTCTCCCTTTTAATAATATTCCAAATTGTTTTAATTTTATTATCAGAGGAGCTAATCTCAGACATGATGCACATGCTTCTTGATTTTTTAATAACTTTTCTTAATGTAGCACAGTAGCTTTTATAATATTTTATTGTTTCTGGGTTATTACTCTTTCTTGCGGACAGATATAGTTCCCTTTTTCGGTTACACGATATTTTTATACCTTTAGTAAGCCATGGTTTTTTGCATGGTTTCTTAGAATTAAATTTTACTAATTTCTTGGGGAAACAGTTATCAAATACCCTTACAAATGTATCGTGAAATAAATTGTATTTTAAATTAACATCAGGTTCCTTGTAAACCTCATCCCAGTCTAACTGCTGTAGACTTTCTTTGAAATTTTTAGTTGTTAAGTCATTAATCGAGCGCACTATTCTGGTGGACAGTTTCGAATTACTGAACGGAGCTATTTCATATACTGTTACTAGCTGTGCACCATGATCCGATAGACCATTCTCAATGGGACAAGCATTTATGTTGTTAAACTTATCTTGGTCTATAAAAAAGTTATCTATCAATGTACTGCTGTCCTTTACTACCCGAGTAGGAAAATCAATAACGGATGTCAGATTGAATGAGCCAAGTAAGACTTCCAGGTCTTTCTTCCTATTACACTCTTTCAGTGAATCTACATTGAAATCACCACAAATAATAATTTGCTTCCCCCTATCTGACAGATAGCACAACAAGGCATCCAAGTTTTCCAGAAATAACTGAAAGTTCCCTGAAGGGGACCTATATACTGTTACAATTATAAGATAATCATCATTAAGTTTAAGCTGGCAGGCACATGCTTCAATATGCTGCTCTACACAAAACTTTTTTGTTTCTAAATTTTTTACACTGTGATAGCTTTTGGCATATATGGCAACTCCTCCTCTTATCTTATTATCTCTACTTACATTTGAGACTAATTTATATCCACTGACATTCACATTTTCCATACCGGTGACAATGTGATGCTCAGACAGGCATAGTATATCTATTACATTATCAGTTTCTATAGCATCTAAACAAACTAAAAGCTCATCTATTTTATTCTTTAGTCCCCCAATATTCTGGTGAAAAATGCTAACATTATTTTTTACTTTACTTCTCTGAGAAATATTTGATTTTTCAACATTTTTAGCACCTGCCTGCCTGAGCTTCTCACTGGACACTGATCTTAGCCTAAAAAAGAAGTACCGTCATGAATTGCAGTGTCCCCCCTTAATGACTTTGCTATCAACCCAGCTAGTTTCCCCTTCCCTTTCCTATTGAGATGTAGGCCATGTCTAGTGAAATCCCACCTATCAATAGCATCCACAGGAACCAAACCGATGTCCGACAGAGTGTCCGCCCTAAGCAGTTGATCAATCTCCATATTGACTCTCCTGACGGAGCGGTTCAATTGGGGTTGATCGTACCGCATGAAAGCAGGCAACAGTCCAACATTTGTCTGAGTCGTTGCAGAAGCTATTTTAACCAGGTCACACTCAATATTGTAGCCCTGATCCCTATCAATGCTGTTTCCCACCCCACCCACTATAACAACATGATCCTGTTTTGTGAAACCCTTACACAAGGAACCTATATCCTCTACCACCTGGCTTAGACCTGCACTGGGCTTGAAAATGTTTGTGACCCGGTACCTGTCACCTAGTTTTTCCTGTAAAATCTGGCCCACACCTCTTCCATGACTACTTCCTAACAACAGAACTTTCCTCCTACTATCTACTTTTTTTGAAACCGTTGGTTTCCTTGTGAAAGTCTGTTGCTTCCTAACTGCACCTACTTCTAAAGGAGCCTCTTCCTCACTTGACTGTGGTAGCAAGGCAAATCTATTGGTTGTGCCAATTGTGAGGCTGTCAGGAACTATACTCTCTCTGTGGCCCCTGTTCCCTGCTACCACTTCCCACCCATGCTCACCCTTCTCCCCCCTTAACCTCGTAAGTTCCTCCCTAGCACTATCCAGTTCAGCCTGAAGGGCCCTAATCTTCCCTTCCTGTTCAGCTATTTTTCTGTCCCTTGAACACACTTTGCAAAACAAAGGAAGAGACTCATTTGCTTCCCTCTTTCCCACACCGCTACATCCCCCCCAATGAAACCACTTGTTACAACAGCTGCATCGAAACCCAAAACGAACAAACCTACTGCAGCTCAAACACATTGCATTCATGATTGTTACTACGTGATATTGACAATATATATTAAATAATAATACAAGGGTTACTAGATTTGCTTAGGACACTAAAATACGTGTAAGCTGTTAGTAAATGCACTTAAAATTGCGGTATAACACTAAATTTTCACACTCGCGAATTTGGCCTATGAATGTACACAAAACAACTTTTCACGATTAATGAGCCAATGCGCGAAAAAAGAAAAGAACTTTTAATGGTGAGCTTGAAGACGACACTAATAAACGTATTTAGTTAGTTAACTGTGTTAAATGCACTTAAAATTACGGAGAAACGCTAAATATGAACACTCGGAATTTAGGCCTAACAAGGACGTATGTAAACAAACCGTACTTTTCGTGATTACTGGATAAATACGTGAGTAAAAGAAAAACCTTTAATGGTAAGCTTTAAGAGCACTGTAATAAATGTTTTTAGCTACTTATAGTGTTAAACTACGCTTTATTTCTACTTAAATTACTTATCTTTTCCGATCGCTCTGACACCGCACGTTTGGCCTTGTGCAGAGAATTGCAGTGAATTGATATCGCGAATTGTTATTGTGTCTTATCTGTTCTATGTAGACTGTGTAATTTGCTTGTGTCACACTGCTAAGTAATTGGCCTAGCATCATGTGCCTTGTATTGCCACATTGGGTGGTGTGTAACTGGTATTCATGTTGAGTGCACCTATGTTGTTGTTAAACCTTGCCTTTAAGTAGCAAAAGTTGGTGATTGTTGTATCTTGCCTTACGGACTCCTGTTTTTTATTTAAATTTGCCCATCCGGCACATATTCTATTGTTGTTAATCTAAAGATCACACTTCCGGCATAGTTTTCCTGTTTATTCAGCCCTTTTCATGTCATTGGTGAATATTGCCCTTCTGGCGCAGGTTATTTCTAGTAGAGTGTATTAAGCCACTATTTACTAGTGTTTCTTTTACATTACATAATAAGGTTATTGTTACTTGAACTGTGTATTAAGCGTTCAATTTTTATTTAAATTTTCCCTTCCGGCACATATTCTATTTAAGATCACCCTTCTGGTGTAGCTTTCCTCTTTATTCAGCCCTGTTCATGTCATTGGGGAATATCGCCCTTCTGGCGCAGGTTATTTCTAGCAGAATGTATTAAGCCACTATTTACTAGTGTTTCTTTTACATTATATAATAAGGTTATTGTTACTTGAACTGTGTATTAAGTGTTCAATTTTTATTTAAATTTGCCCTTCTGGCACATTTTCTATTATATTGTTTATTTAGAGATCGCCCTTCTGGCATAGCTTTCTTGTCTGTTCAGTCCTGTTCATGTTGTTTTGAATTTCGCCCTTATGGCGCAGGTTTTGCCTTGTGGATTAAGCCACTATTTATTGGTGTTTCAATTTTGCGTTAGTTAATCAAGTCATTGTGAATGGTTGATTTTAGCTTGAATTGAGTTTGAATAGCCTCGTGGCTTCCACTCCCACTCCCTACCATATAAAGATAAACGATAGTACCCATATCAAAATGATGAATGTAGAAAAATCAAATGTTCAAATTTTTGTAAATCTATCGGACCAACTGCGTGGTCATCAGTCCGTAGCTTACAAACTACTTAAACTAAGGTAAACTAACCTAAGGACAACACACATACACACACACACACGGTGCTCAAAAACATTAATTATGTGATTAAGTTTGCCTTATGAACTGTATAATATTTAGCATAAGATGGCTGAGAGTTAATGAATAAATAAATAATAATAATAAATGAGTGTTTTGTGAAGAAATTTACAGATAATAGTGTATTAAAACAAAGTTATATAATCATTTGGGATCTTATGTCTAAGGGGAGGGGTATGTAGTAACAAGTTACACTACACCCCTATGAACTGACATAAGATTGCCAAATATGTTTATTAGGGACTTTTGGTAGCAAGATATTTCTTTTTCAATTTTTCTTTACTCTACAGGTAATCTGTTGAGAAATCCACTTGCTGCTACCGCCATGGAAGACAATGCTTCAAATAATACAGAGTGCTTTGATGTGTCACACTAAGAACAATTATGATTAAGAGAGATTACACTTTTTTTGTTTCAGTGGACACTGTTGTTGTAATAAGAAAGAAGAGTTAGTCTTGAGTATGCTGTTGTAATGGAAGGAACATTAAACAGCTATTGTGTTGAAAAGTCTATCTTCGTCTTCTAAACTTCATTTAGAAGTAAATACTTGATTTTTCTCTCTTTCCTTCTCATGCTGAAAACAGTCTTTGGACTAAAGAATTACGAAATATTACATGAGAAGTCATTTGACTGCAGGAGTTACAGATTATCTGGACCTCATGGAGCAGTAAAATATGTAATAGGGAAGAATTATTATGATATAAATGGAACATTCAACTGCAAAGAATATGAAAGAAGAGCCTCATGTAATGATTGTTAAATAAGCCATATAGTAAGCACAGTCATGCACACATAGACTTGCCTTGTGAGTGAGCAACACTACAGCATAAATTATGAAATAGTTTAATGTAAAGCTGCAAATATAGATGAGCACTGACTAAATAGATGTCATGTATTTCAGCTCAAATACTAATTTAAAGGTGTGTAAAGTAAATAAGAAGCCAATGGCTGTGCCACAGTGAATGCACCGGTTCCCGTTGGATCACCCAAGTTAAGCATTGTCAGGCTTGGCTAGAACTTGGATGGGTAACAGTCCGGGTCTGCCGAGTGCTGTTGGCATGTGGGGTGCAATCAGCCCTTGTGGGGATGAACTGAGGAGCAACTTGATTGAGAAGTAGCAGCTCGGATCAAGAAAACTGACATAACGGCCAGGTGCGCGGGTTGATGACCATGTCTCCCTCCATACCGCATCCGGTGATGACCTCAAGCTGAAGATGACACAGCGGCCAGTCAGTACCCAGTGGGCCTCTCGAGGCCTGTTGGACGGAGTTTAGTTTGAAATAAATGAGATCATATGTGACCATATAAGCTTTTACTAATAATCAATTTTAAAGTACATTTTGCCAGAATAATGAAATAAGTCTTTAATGCCAAATCCACAGAGTAGATAAATTCAAGTGTATGCATTATTCTTTTCACTCAGTCTTGTTACAGAACTGAAAATACTCATGAATCATAGCTCCACAATTGTTAGGAACAGTTTCCTAATACTATTTTCCAAATTATTGTGATAAATTTAATAGTCATTTAAGCATATTTTCAGTAATTAGAAACTTATACGAGGGTTTAAATGTTATTAAAAGATGTAGTTATATTTTAGTGTGATTTTTAGAACATCAAATGTTATTAAGATTAAGCTAGCTGATTGTAAATTTAATATTTTCATATTTTAACAACTCGAACAATGCTGGGCACTGTTGAGAATGGTATATAAAGGCGGCCTGCAGAGGTCGTAGGGTCGCAGTTTTTAACCATATTTCGAGGTGGTCACTATGCCCATCAGCACATTTATATTTCATTTTTGAAGTGATTATTGTTCATATGCAAGTTAATTTAAAGTGCTCTATTAAACTATTATTCAAACTTACCTGGGGGTTGCTCTTTGCAATTTCAAATGACTAGCGTACACAATAATTAAGTTCAGCTGCTCGTATTCAATGAAAACCAGATGTTGCTGCAAGACTGTGAATCCAGCTGCTGAATTACAAGAAATTACGCCAAACGCCGAGATAAGAAGATACAATTTATATGCACCAAAGAGAACTTGGTGGAGAAGCTAGGCTTGGGTTCCATCGCTATTAGTGGAGGAATGTGCAGCCCTAATTTCATTGCAACTGGTGGAGCAATTGGGATTTGATGTAATCCGGTGCAGTGTGCTTATGCTTTGTGTAACATGAGCAACAACACAATCACCAGGAAAAGTATGGACAAGATTGCAATAATTTGTTGCATTATAAACATCACACTGTCTTGACTGGGAAGAAAACAGCAAATCAAAGATCCTGATTGCTGACTAGAAGAGCTGCATGTCGCCAATTTTCCATAAGTCCTCTAGAGGTCATCGGATCGGACTCACCAGCAGGTTTTGACACTTTGATCATCACAAAAGGTTCTGAAATCTTAATTTTTCTTCTTAAAGACAGTGCAAGTGGTTAGGTTGCGTAAATAACGTATTGTTTAGGAAAACTAATGAATATAACATTTTTGTATTAATTCTTAAAATTTTGGTGCAAAGTTGTGATATCCTCAAAGAATAAAATGTTTAGTCGACAAGAGTGATAAGAGGAGGACCAATGTGTGAACTCTGGCACCATATTTATGGTGGTTATTACACTTGAGAGAAGTCTATCATATGTTCTTGAGCATGAAGTACTGTACAAGTTTTGCTGCTGAAGTAGGCCTAAAGTTAATCATTTAAATGCACGGATCGAAGAGATAAAACGACATGTATTTTGTGCAAGAATACAAAAAATTATGCCTTGTTTGATCTCAGTCTGTTTATACTCATACATAATTCCTGACTACTGCCACTTAGCTGCCCCAAGAGTGAAGCTTCAGATGACCTACCTTGCAATTCTCTTTAAGTACACACCATGCTCAGTTTTCTACATAGTGTTGTGTGTTTTTGAGATATTTCTTTTTCTGTTACTGCTGTGGTTGATGAAAGAGCATCTGCTGGATAATAAAATAAACACTTTTGAGCATCTATACCTTCTTTAAAAACATTTTCATTTGTTGTTGACAATATTTGGAAGAGTATGGTTGACAATGAAAGTTATTAATGATACGTTGTTTGGGTGTGAAATGCTTTTGTTGTTACTGATGCAGGCACATTTTTAATGCGGTAATCTGTTGTCAACTTTTGTCTTTGTACTCATATTTCATGTATCAAACATCACCTGTTGGGATTTTTTGTGATCTCTCCAAGGCTTTTGATTGTGCAAATCATGGAATTCTTATAGATAAACTAAAGTATTGTGACATAGATGGGACAGTGTACAAATGGTTTAAATCATACCTAACAGGAAGAGTGCAGAAAGTTGATATAAGTAGTTCACATAATATGCAAAAAACAGCTGATTCCTCAAACTAGGGAACAATCAAAAATGGGGTGTCACAAGGTTCGGTCTTGGGCCCTTTGTTGTTCTTAATATATATATTAATGACTTGCCATTCTATATTCATGAAGATACAGAGCTGGTTCTTTTTGCTGATGATACTAGTATAGTTGTCACATCTGACAGACAAGAACTAACTGAAGAAATTGTAAATGACATATTTCAGAAAATCATTAAGTGGTTCTCAGCAAATGGACTATCATTAAATTTTGATAAAACACAATACATACAGTTCCATACAGTAAATGGAATGACACCATTAATAAATATAGACTTTGATCAGAAATCTGTAGCAAGGGTAGAATATTCAAAAATTTTAGGTGTATGCATTGATGAGGGGTTGAACTGGAATAAACATATAGAAGTTCTCCTGAAACATTTCAGTTCAGCAACTTATACTATTAGGGTAATTTTGGTGATATACATCTCAGTAAATTAGCGTACTATGCCTATTTTCATTCTCTGCTTTCGAATGGCATCATTTTCAGGGGTAATTCATCATTGAGTAAAAAAGTATTCATTGCACAAAAGTGTGCAATCGGAATAATTGCTGGAGCCCATCCAAGATCATTCTGCAGACACTTATTTAGCTAGGGGTCTTCACAGTTGCTTCACAGTATATATATTCACTTATGAACTTTGTTATTACCAATCCCACCGAATTCAAAAGCATTAGCAGTGTACATAACTACAACACTAGGAGAAAGAATGACCTTGATTCAAGGTTAAATCTAGCTTTGGCACAGAAAGGGGTGAATTATGCTGCCACAAAAGTCTTTGGTCACCTACCAAAGAGCATCAAAAGCCCGACATAGCTAACTAGCATTTAAAAATAAATTAAAAGAACTTCTACACTATAGATCTACATCTACATACATACTTCGCAATCCACCGTAAGGTGCATGGTGGAGGGTACAGTGTACCACTACTAGACATTTCCTTTCCTATTCCACTCCCAAATAAAAAGAGGAAAAAAAGAATGTCTATATGCCTCCGTACGAGCCCTAATTTCTCTTACCTTGTCTTTGTGATCACTACGCAAAACGTAAGTAGGTGGCAGCAAGATCGTACCACACTCAGCTTCAAAATCCGGCCCTCTAAATTTCCTCAACAGAAATTCACGGAAAGAACATCATCTTTCCTCCAGCAATCCCCAATTGAGTTGCCGGAGCATTTCCGTGACACTTGCGCATTGATCGAACCTACCAATAACAAACCTAGCTGCTCGCCTCTGAACTGCTTCTAGTCTTCCTTTAAACTGATCAGCTGCAGGTTCCAAACACTTGAGCAATACTCAAGACATAGTCGTACAAGCATTTTATACGCGGTCTCCTTTACAGATGAAGTACATCTTCCCAAAATTCTCCCAATAAACTGAAGTCGGCTGTCCGCCTTACTCACAACTGTCCTTACATGTTCGCTCCATTTCATATCGCTCTGCAATGTTACGCCTAGGTATTTGAACGACGTGACTGCATCAAGAAGCTCACTATGGGATTGTTTTTCCTACTCATGCGCATCACCTTAGATTTTTCTACATTGAGAGCTAGCTGCCATTCTTCACACCAACTAGAAATTTTGTCTAAGTCATCCTGTATGCTCTCTGATGAACACTCACTGTGTTCTATTACTTAGGAAGTCTTCCAACCTGTCACAAATCTGTGAACCTATTCCATAAGCTCGCATCTTCGTTAGCAGTCTGCAGTGTGGCACCGTGTCGAACGCCTGTTTGAAGTCGAGAAAAACACAATCCGCCTGTTGCCCATCATCCATGGCTCACAAGATGTCATGTGAGAAAAGGGCAAGCTTACTTTCACATGAACGGTGTTCCCTAAAACCGTGCTGATTCATAGAAAGAAGCTTTTCCGTTTCAAGGAAATTTACTATATTCAAACTGAGAATATGCTCGAAATTCTAGATGAAACTGATGTCAACGATATTGGCCTGTAATTGTGTGGGTCAGTTCTCTTTCCTTTCTTATAAATGGGAGTCACCTGCGCTTTTTTCCAATCACTAGGAACTTTGCACTGAATTAAAGATTTGCAATAAATGCAAGCTAAGTAGGGGGCCAATGCCACAGAATACTCTTTGTAAAACTGAGCTGTTATTTCATCTGGAGCAGCAGACATTTTCATATTTAGCTCCCTCAGTTGCTTCTCTACACCGGAAATACCTATTACTATGTCCTCCATTTCGGAATTAGCACGTTGATCAAATGATGGTACATTTGTGTGGTCTTCCTGAGTGAAAGATTTCTTAAAGGTTAAATTTAGAACTTCAGCTTTCTGTTTGCTTTCTTTTATTACTGCCCCGGAATGATCAACGAGTGACTGGACAGTGGGCTTTCACCCGCTTATCGATTTTACATAGGACCAGAATTTTTTCAGGTTCTCGGAAAGATCTTTTGGTAAGGTATGGGTGTGATAATTATTGTATGCTTCGCGCATGATGATAGACGCACAAATCTCTACTAACTTTTGCCTGCCATCATTTGCGTGTTCTTTTTTGAATCGAGAGTGCAACAGTCTTTGCTTTCTCAGCAGCTTTCTAACATTATTATTAAACTATGGTGGATCTTTTCCATCCTTAATCATCTTTACTGGCACATATTTCTCTAACCCTTTATTTACAATGCACTTAAATTTAGCTCACAATTCCTCTACATCCATAGTCCCGGAATTAAACAATGCCCATTCATTTTCTGAGTGCGATACTAACATTTGCTTATCGGCTCTTCCCAACAAAAACACGCTCCTAGCCTTCTTGATTGGTTTATGAAATTTGGTCATTGTTGACTCTATGATGATATCATGATCACTAATTTCAGTCTCTACACAGACATCGTTAATAAGATCAGGCCTGTTCATGGCTATAAGGTCTAAAATATTTCCATTGCACGTGGGTTGCCGTTTTAACTGCTCAAGACAGTTTTCGGAGAATGTGTCCAAAAGTAGCTCGAAAGACTGCTTGTTTGTACTGCCTGAAATGTAACTCGAGAGGTCCCAATCTATACTATTATGGTTGAAATCTCCCCCGACTAATATTACATGGCCCAGATACCTACGCACTACCTGGTGTAGACTTTCTTTGAATGACTCTAAAACTGGGGCACTGGGGGGCCGGTAAAAACACCCAACTATTAACTTTACTTCTTTTAGACCTATTATACGTGCCCAAATAACTTCACAGTTACTTTCAACCTCGATCTCAGTAGAAACAACATTTTTGTCCACGGCAATGAACACTCCTTCTCCAGTTGTATCCTATCTATCTTTCCGATATAAATTCCATGCCTCGCTAAATATTTCTGAACTTGCCACATCATGATTTAGCCAGCTTTTGGTACCTAAAACTATCTGAGCACAATAATTTCCATGCAGTGCGGTGAATTCGGGAATTTTGTTTCTAATACTTTGTAAGTTCGCGGCTAAGATTTTGATATTCGAATTTTTGAGCCGAACATGGCCTGAATTTGCTGTTTGAATGTTGACAGGCGAGTGCTCATCAGAGTTAGCACCTAGCCTAAAAAATCCCCATGTGCCCTCCACAAGTACTCTGCTACCCGAGTAGCCCCTTCCTTAGTGTAGTGCACCCCTGATCTATCTAGGGGCACCCTACAATTCCCCACCCGATAACGCAGATCCAGAAATCTGCAGCCATGACTGTCACAGAGTCGGCGAAGCCTCTGGTTCAGACCCTTCAATCGGCTCCAAACCAAAGGACCCCAATCAACCCTGGGAACAATGCTACAAATCAACAGCTCTGCTTGCGAGGGCAGCAGCCTTCACCAATTCCACCAACCACCCATAGGACCTGAGGATGTCCTCAGAACCCAAGCGACAAGCGTCATTGGTGTCGACATGAGCCACAACTTGCAGTCGACCACACCCCGCACCCATGATAGCCACCATCAAGGCCGCCTCCACATCTCGGATGAGGCCCCCCGGCAGAAACACTGAGTGCATGTTGGACTTCTTTCTGGATCTCGACGCTATCTGCCTAAGGGACTCCATCACCCGCGTAACATTGGAGCTTCCAATAACTAATAATCCCCTCCCCCTGTGCACCTGCTCGGACCCTGCTAAAGGAGTGGCCACACGTCCACTCACAGGACGAATGGGCGTGGACAGACGTCCAGCCTCCACATTGGCCTTCCGCCTTGAGTGATGCGAACGCCGTACAACCCGCCACTCCTCTTGTGGAGAGGGCGGCTCGACCACGTCCGATACACCTGAAGGTGTCTGGGTAGCAGGGACAGAGAGCGAAGCACGAGACACCTGTGGTGTCCCACTCGACACACCAGACTCCCCACCATCACTGCACCTCGAGATAGTAGCCTCAAGACGGCTGACTGTAGCCAACAGCACGCTCAGCTGTTCGCGAACTGCGGCCAACTCCTCCTGCGTTCGCACACAGCAGGCACACATTCTATCCATCCTATCAATACAATTAACTGTAGAAAGTAGAAAACTAAATTATCAACTTTTAAGTAGCCTAGTACTTTAATAAAGGTGGCTGGCTGCTGACTGATCTGTGATCAGTCGTAAGTACACCGTCAAAACAACGAAACTGAGTCCGGCAGTTTTCAAAATAAACAAGAATATCTATGGAATACACCATTATGAAACGCACAGGAATATAAGCCTTCTCAAAGCAGAACACGAAATAAGGAAGTGACAATATGAAACGTAGCTTGCAGCAGACGAAAACTATTCACACGCGAGAATAACCTCTTAAAGCAGTAGCACAAATGAAATCTGTCAAGTAGGTGAGAAGAAACCTCTTAAAAACAGAAACACCAACGAAAATTAAGATGAATTTTTAGATATAAATTAGTAAATCTGAATAAATAAATAGTGTTATGTAATATTTAGTACAAAGAAGTAATTTTTAAAGACACCTTCCATTAACCTGACACATTCCACATCATTATGAAGTGTCATATTCTTGATCTATGGAACAAGTACTAATCTAATCTTGTTTCAGCATGTCAAGAAGGAACATTGTTGAGACACCTTATTTTGACGTGGTATGATTTTGTGGCAGCTGATCCATGTGCATTTGTAACTACAGTATTTTGTCACTTTCGTCTTTGTACTCGAATTTCATCCACCAAACCCTTTGACAGCAAGTTTAAAAGTTTGTAGACTTGATATGTTTAGTTAATACCAAATAAATGTATACTAGACTTTGTGAAAGCTATTGTTACAACAGTTTCAGATTCATGATCACAAGTGTTCATCATAACAATTAATATTTTATGGAACATTAAAAAAACAGCACCAAAATTTTTGAATACTATATTAATTGCAGCAGTCTAGATCGTAAGATAATATTTATTTTATTTTGATGACCGGTTTCAATCAGCAATGTGGAGCAACGCCTAATACAAAAAATTCTCTTGAAAAAGTTTAAACAACTGTAGTATGTTGCCAGTATTCCGAAAATGATTTGAAAACTATTCCTTAATTTCTTGTAAAATTGAACCGAATTTTCTAAAATTTGCATTATCTTGGCAGTAGAAAGATTAGGGAGAAGGGCACCAGGAGCTGTAAAATTTTTACACTACAAGCTCTAAAAGAAAAGCGCTTCATCACAGCGTAACATTAAATTTAGCATTGCAGCGAGCACTTTAAGAAGTATCAAGTAAACCCGGGACACTCCAAGCATAACTTGGCCTACCTGCATCCAACACAGCTGACCTGTGGGAAATTTGGCCCTCCATGGCCAATCCTGATTTTAATGGTGGAATCTAGAAGGTGAAGTTATTTTTCATTATGTACAGGAACATGTGTTACAGGCAACACTGTCAGGACATCCAATATTTAGAGTGATTATGGTCCTTATGGTTGATGGAAGAACTACAGTGGTCGAAATTCTTTAACAAAAAATTTGATGGCAAATGGCAGCTGCTCATTTTCTTTTCTATAAATGTAGTCCAACAGCAGAAAAAATGAAGTTCTACTGACCACAAGTTGTTCATTATCTTCTTACTTATCAAGCATTCCTGGCTATCTATCAGGCACACTTGGCTGTCACTAGAATCTATCCTAAGTGGATCACAGACCTCATTAACTGCATTAGTGCAGTCATGCAGAGTATATTGCACACTTCACAACTGATGTGTGCCATATAACAAGTAAATTGTACATTGTTTTGCAATATAAACTTCATCCACAGGACAGAGGTGGCACCTAAACAACTGTCTCAATGTATTTTACAGAGGAGCAGCAAGCAGCATTACAAATTGGATCTGTATCAGCGCACAATGTGTCCAACAGAATTTGGTGTGATGTAGCACAACAGTTGACAGGTATGATATATGTAGAGAATGGCAAAGCAAGGATTGTGGGCTAGAGGATAAACAATGAATTTCAGGAATATAAAAGTCATGGGTGACATTTAGGAGGTTTATTTTGGGAAAAAAAAAATACAAGGGCCTACATAAAGAACCTTTCAGTCAGGAATCGGTAAAAGCCAGCAAAAAAGCATATTATCTGACAGGACCCTGCCACAACATTGAACTGACTAGCAGCATTAACACTGAAGGAGCAGTACGTGGAACCTCATTCCTCTGCTACGATCACAAGGAAACAACTCAGAATAATCGTAGCTGTTCCAAAATGAATAATGATAAATATTTAATGTACACCCCTCCTCCTTCACAAAGGTCCATTTGACAAGCTTTTGCTCAGGTACAGGTTTGCACAGGAATTATCAAGTGTAGTTACATTAAAAACAGTTATATTCATAATTTGCTATTTACAAAGGCTATCAAAGTGACATTAATGGGTGGGAAGTAGGTTGCAATAAGACATCAAGTGATGTTCCGTAAGGCTGACATCATGCTGCCCTTACTACTCTACAACATAGACATACTCTTCACTTCGAGCTTTTTCCGATAGTTTCGATCGATTTTCAAATTCAAATCATAGCCGCTCACACAAGGTACACAGGCGTTTACCAGTGCCCCCTCCCGGCGCTTCGTATCGGCTGCAACTCCTTGCACCAATTTGCCTCCAGCCGTCCGTGCACCAGCATCTGTCTGGCTAACGCAGTGCATGTAATGTGTTTCAAACGTGAACGCGGACCTATCCACTGCAGTGCTGTTTATGTGGTGAGTTACTTCTTCCTCACCGACTATGTCCACTGCTGTCAACAATTTTCATGTTCGCCTTTACTTACTTCGCTGTTGTTTCAGGATTTCCTTTCATGTTAAACATTTGACGCGGGATATGCCCAAGCCTTTGTTTTATTTATGACTAACGATGTTTACCACCGTGTATTTTACTAAGGAATGCAATCTTGCTGACCGTAAGGTAGGTCCCGACTCCCCTATTTGTTTTGATTTGTTCTTAAAGCTGTGGATAGGTTCGCGCCCTAAAACTGTCATGCTTTGTTTATATAATTTCTCTTGTTACAGTAGTCTGATGACGCGCCAAAAGCGCAAAACACGTTAATAAACGGTATTAATCTGCAACAGAGACTGTCATTATTACAAAAATTCCATAATAGTACATGAAAGTGGGAAGATCAGCAAATTTTTTATTGGGTGGGTAGAACAAATGCCAAAGTGACATAATTGGTGGTGACTGGCTATCAATAGAATAGAAACATTGAAACTATGACTCCTCATTTATTGGTAAACATATATTATTGAATTCATAACTAACAATTTGATGTTTCAGACTTTCAAAAGTGTCAGGTGTTGAGATAAAAACATGGTCTTTAATGTAAACCCACAGATAAGAGTCACAAAGTGTGAGATCTCAGGACATTTAACAGCCTGGAATGGTGTTATGCAGATAAGATTGAATATGTGTAAATAAATGAGGTGGAGCACCATCTTGCATGAAAGTGAAGTCATCAGAACCTCCTTCAAGTTGAGGAAATAACCAGTTATGCAGCATATCTAAATAAATTAGTCCTGTCACAGTTTTCTCCAGTAAGATAAAGGTCTATAAACTTTGTTGTTGTTGTTGTTGTTGGTTTTGAGGGGACTAAACAGCTAGGTCATCAGTCCCCTGTTCCTAGCTAAGAGTCCTCTGTCAAGAGTATAAAAAGTAAAACACAGCTCCGAAGATGAAAACTCACAATTGGGGTAAGCTGACATTGGAGAAGTCGCTGACGACACAAAAGGAAGAGACACAATTGGGAAAACGAAGTCGAGATCTCAGCCAAAACTGGACAGCAGAAAAACACGGCTGGCTGATCACAGAGAAAAAACAGGATTAGCCAGCCATACTTCACACACTAAAAACCCCTCGGTACATTACACAAGGGTCTTAAAAGGGTTTAAAATTGCTGGATAGGTGGGGACCTGAAGAATCAGGCCATAGCACCCACCACTAGATGGAGTTGTAAAAACCAGCTGCACGAATAAAACTTAAAACAGAATAAGCCATGGAGGCATCGTCGCCTAAAACTAAAGGTAGCGTGTCTGGTAGGTTAAAAGACTGGCACAATGTAGCTAAAACTGGGCAGTCCATCAGAAGATGGACGACTGTCAGCGCTGCTCCACACTGACACACAGGTGAGGCCTCATGGCGGAGGAGATGACCATGGGTCAGCCAGGTATGCCCAATACGGAGGCGGCAGAGGACAACTGACTCTCGACGTATGGGCCGCAGTGAAGACTTCCACAGAGTTGTGGATAGCTTCACTGCTCGGAGCTTGTTTGTTGCACTCATGGTAGACCATTCGGCACTCCAAGCATCACGCACCTTCTTGTGCAATGATAACCTGAGGTCTGATTCCATGGCGCCAATGGTGAAGGGTGGCGCAGTGGTGGCCTGTTTGGCCAACTGGTCAACACGTTCATTCCCCGGTATGCCGACGTGGCCAGGGGTCCACAGGAAGACCACACATCGGCCAGATTTGCCAAGAGAGTAAGTAGTGTCTGGACTGCACTAACGGGTGACGAGGGAAGAACTGGTCGAGTGCCTGCAAGCCACTCAGGGAGTCACTACAGATGACAAATGACCCCCTGGGGCAGGCTCGGAGGTGTTCTAGAGCCTTGAGGATAGCGACCAGCTCTACAGTAAAGACAATACTTTCACGGGGCAATGAATGTTGTTCGACATGGTCACCATGGAGACATGCATACCCAGCACGACC
This sequence comes from Locusta migratoria, assembly GCA_026315105.1. Taxonomy (NCBI): domain Eukaryota; kingdom Metazoa; phylum Arthropoda; class Insecta; order Orthoptera; family Acrididae; genus Locusta; species Locusta migratoria. Next base: position 307,809,871 of record CM048746.1, read on the forward strand.
ATCTGCTAGGGACCCATCAGTATAGATGGCTTCAGCACCACGGAAAGAGTTGAAGAGATCCAGGAACTGGTGTCGGAGTTGCGTTGGAGAAACGGAGTCCTTTGAGCTATGGGACAGATCCAGACAAAGCTGCAAACGGGGAATGGACCAAGGAGGGGTTTGAAAGGAATATTGTAAAGTGGCAGGGAGTGGTTGGGATTCGAGGGACGAAAGTAGAGAACGAACGCGGACTGATATTGGATAACCCGACCGAGGTCGTCTTGGAGGGATAGGGAGTGCAGCGCCGGAAAAAGAAGCCGGTGGTTCGGATGGTGTGGCAAGGCCTTAACATGGGCAACGTACGAAGCCAGCAGGTGCTGCCGGCAGAACCGCAGAGGAAAGACCCCAGCTTCAACTAGTAGGCTTGTCACAGGGCTCGTGCGGAAAGCCCGTCGCCAAACGAACTCCAGAATGTAAGACTGGGTCTAATGTTTGCAGTGCTGAAGGTGCAGCCGAATCATATACTACGCAGCCATAGTCTAGGCGCGACTGGATGAGCGCCTTATAAAGTTGCAGGAGCGTTGGGCGTGACGCTCCCCAAACAGTATGGCTTAGACAGCGTAGAAAATTAAGGTGTCACCAGCACTTTTGTTTGAGCTGGCGAAGGTGTGGCACCCAGGTGAGATGGTTGTCGAACAACATGCCTAAAAAATGGTGCGTCTCTTCGACACGCAGCAGGTCATCAGCAAGATACAGTTTGGGTTCAGGATGGACCGCCCGACGCCGACAGAAATGCATCACCCGGGTCTTCGTAGCGGAAAATTTAAAACCATGAGTAAACGCCCACGACTGCGCCTTTCGAATAGCTATCTGCAACCGCCGTTCAGCAACGCCGATGCTAGTGGAGCTGAAATATATGCAGAAGTCATCAGCATACAACGAGGTGTAAACCGATGACCCCAAAGCAGTAGCAAGACCATTGATAGCGACCAAAAATAAAGGGACGCTAAGAACGGATCCCTGTGGGACACCGTTTTCTTGATAATGAGGGGAGCTGAAACAGGAACCAATACGAACACGAAAAGACCTTTGCGCGAGAAAATTCTGTATGAATACAGGAAGCGGACCACGTAAGCCCCAGTCGTACAGCGTAGACAGTATGTGGTGGCGCCAGGTGGTGTCGTACGCTTTTCGCAGGTCAAAGAATACAGCAACCAGATGTTCGCGGCATGTAAAGGCTGTACGGATGGCCGACTCCAGCGACACGAGATTAACGATAGCGGAGCGGCCACGACAGAACCCACTCTGTTGTGGGGCCAGGAGTCCCCGGTCCTCAAGGATCCACATAAGCCTCAGACTCACCATCCGTTCGAGGAGTTTACACAGAACGTTGGTGAGGCAGATTGGGCGGTAACTATCAGCCACTTGTGGATCAGCCCCGGGCTTCATCACTGGGATGATGATGCTATCCCGCCATTGGGACGGGAAGACACCCTCAACCAAGAGACGATTCAGCAAGGAGAGTAGTTGGCATTTAGAGTCTGCTGATAGATGTCGGAGGAACTGACTATGAATGCGGTCGGGTCCGCATGGCTGGGCATGCGGCAAGGGCGCTTTCGAACTCCCATTCGCTGAAAGGGATGTTGTAGATTTCCTGGCGTCGCGTTCGAAAAGATATCTATTTTCGCTCTGTGCGCTCTTTAAGGGCGCGGAAATCCGCATCATATGCAGCGGTCGCTGAGGTGCGAGCATAGTGGTGTGCCAAATGCTCAGCTATTGTGAGAGGGTCAGTGCAAATTGTACCCTGAATGCTGAGGCACGGAATTCGCACTGGTGGGCATCAAACTTGCGACCACAACCGTGAAGGTGATGCTCGGGAGCCAATGGAGGCGACATAGCGCTCCCAGGATGCCCTCTTGCTTTGCTGGATCAATCGCCGTGCCCGTGCACGGAGACGCTTGAAGGCAACAAGATGTTCGACACAAGGGTGGCGTCGGTGGTGCTGTAGTGCTCGCCGACGTTCCCGGATGGCCTCAGCTACCTCCGGCGTCCACCAGGGCACTGACTTACGGTGGAGTGATCCAAGTGAGACGGGTACAGTGTTCTCAGCAGCAGAAATGATGGAATGTGTGACCTGCTGCACAGCGGTATCGATATCAGCCAGAAGAGGAGAGGGAAGCACAGCAGCTATGGAATATGCTGGCCAGTCGGCCCTATGGAGGGACCAGCGAGGCAGACGGTCAGCAGGTGGACACTGTGGGAGCGACAGGAAGATAGGGAAATGGTCGCTGCCACACAGGTCATCGTGTACCCTCCAAGTGAAGTGCGGAAACAGGCTTGGGCTACAGACAGACAGATCTATGGTGGAGAATGTACCGTGTGCCACGCTAAAGTGCGTAGCAACACCAGTGTTCAGGAGGCAGATGTTCAGCTGCGTCAGTAGAGTCTCAACATCTCTACCCCGTGCTGAAGTCTGTGTGCCACCCCACAAAGTGTGGTGGGCATTGAAATCCCCCAAAAGAAGGAAGGGTGGGGGAAGTTGGGCGACCAAGGCAGCGAGGTCTACAGGAGAGACAACCTCATCAGGCGGGAGGTAGACCGAACATATGGTAATGTCTTGCACTGCCCGGAGCCGAACAGCAACCGCCTCTAGAGGCGTTTGAAGAGGCACGGCAGCGCTCGGGACAGTGGCTAGGACATAGACGCAGACTCCACCAGAAACTCTGCCATAGATAGAGCGATTTTTAAAATAGCCCCGGTAGCCTCGAAGGGCAGGGGACCGCATCGCTGGAAACCATGTTTCCTGAAGAGCGATACAGAAAGCAGGTGTTTGGCTGAGAAGCTGTCGTAGCTCAGGCAGGTGGTGGAAAAAGCCACCACAATTCCACTGGAGGATGATGTTATCTCCTGGCTGTACCGCCATGATGAATAAAGGAGCAGATCACTCCATTGGATCATCTGCTACCACGCGCTCTGAATCCACAGAACCAAAGATCTTATTGTCTGGGGAATCAGTAATTGTGAGATCCTCAGGAGATGCGAGGATCTCGACTTCATCCTTTGAAGAAGAGGATGTGGGTGGTTATGGCTTTGAAGCCACCGAACATTCTTTTTTCTTGTTTCTCTTCTTCTTCTCCTCTCGCTGGCCCTTTGGTTTGCTGGGCCGAGAGGGCTTCCCAGAAGCGGCATCCGGGATGGAAGAAGAGCAAGAAGCTCTTCGACCAGCAGGTTGTGGATCTGTAGGCTGGTGGCCAGGATCCTCCGGAGTGCTCAGAGTAGCCGCGGAAGGGGGTGTCCCAAGGGACCCCTTCTCAGCGAGAGGGGCCGGAGAAGGCTTCTCCTTCTCCGGCTTAGAGGTGGGGACTCGCATCCCCAATGAGTTAGCGGGTGTTGCTCCCAAGGTGAAAAGTGTGGGAGCCACTGAAGAGGAAGTGCCCCAAGCTGGTAAGGGGGCAGGGATATTTTGTTGGGCCTGGGAGCCCACTGGTACGGACTGAACTGACTGAATCGAAGGCACATTGGAGGATGACAGTGAGACTGCTGTGGCATAGGTGTTGACCTGGCACACAGGGTGGAGCTTATGGTACTACTTCTTTGCCTCTGAGTATGTCAGTCGGTCTCTGGTCTTGTACTCAATGATCTTTCTTTCTTGGTGCAGAACTGTGCAGACAGGCTAACAACGGGAGTGATTTTGGCCACAATTAACACATACTGGAGGAGGGGTGCAGGGGACGTTCGGATGGACAGCACGTCCACACTCCCGACATGTAGGATTGGCATCACATCGGGAGGACATATACCCAAACCTCCAGCACTTAAAACAGCGCATAGGGGGAGGAACGTAGGGCTTTATGCCGATCCGGTAGACCATCACCTTGACCTTCTCGGGCAATGAATCACCCTCAAAAGCCAATATGAAGGCACCGGTCGCGACGCTATTGTCTTCGGACCCCTATGGACTCGCCGAATAAAATGTACTACCCGCCGTTCTAGATTGGCACGCAATTCGTCATCTGACTGCAGCAAGAGGTCTTTATGAAAGATGATACCCTGTACCATATTTAGGGTCTTGTGTGGCGTAATGGTAACGGAAACTTCACCCAGCTTGTCACAGGCAAGCAGTGACTGGGCTGGGGATGACGTCGTTATTAAGACAGACCCTGACCGCATCTTAGACATCCCTTCCACTTCACCATACTTGTCCTCCAAGTTTTCGACGAAGAACAAGGGCTTAGTCGTCTTAAACGAGTCCCCATCAGTGCGGGTACAAACTAGATATTTAGGGGCATAAGCCTCACCCTGCTTTCTTGCCCGACGTTCCTCCCATGGTGTAGCCAGGGAAGGGAACGTTTGGGGATCGTACTCTGCAGCATTGTACTCGTTTCTTCGACGCTTAGAGACACAATTTTTGCGTGTGGCAATGCTATTGATTGCTCGTTTCATCCTGGTCCCACAAGCAGCTAGGGAACTAAAGGTCCACCCAGGCAGAGCCCCGCTTGCCTGGGTAAGCCTTATACAACTGAGGTGCGGCAGGTTCCTCAGAGGTTGCTCGCTAGCGACTGATCAACCTCAACAGCCATACATCTCCTCGGCACGTAGCACACCTTGAGATTGAGGTTTTTTTTTATAGAGGTTTGTACCGTCCTCGCGACCCGGGCGATTAAGCCAAGATCCCCGGGCTCTGAAACATACAATGTTCCACTGTCGCGCCGAACGATGGTCATTGATGCATGCACAGAGCTTACGATGTAGCGGACTTTTAGCGCAACACAGCCCACGGGTTCGCCAAGCCTGTACTCAGCAAATTAATGCTGAGCCCCTGAGGGGCATAAACTTTGTTTATAGTTAAGGTAAAGAAAACGTTAATCTTCAGTAAGTCTCTTTCATCTCACTATTTTGTTCTTTGTGTACAATGTGCGAATATACTCAAAAATTTTCATTTAATGTGCTAGGGCATCCCATGCTCTACGACTTGAAGATGCAATCATCTGCTATGAACTTTTGATGCCGCTAGTGAATCTGCTTATGACAAAGGTAGTTGTTTATTAAACCAACAGCAAAAAGTACGTTGAACTTTAATAACAGACTCCAGTTTTGCTAACTGCAACACAAAAATGCTTGTGTTGCCACTGCACCAAGAGCCTCACTGTGGCTGTGCATACAAAACAACAGTGCCAATGCAGATGTGATTGAAAAGTCTACCCAGACTGTTCAAAATTTATACTGTTGTCTGTCCAGGAAATTTGATATTATTGTTCTATCTTTTGTAGTTTGGAAGATAACTTGTTTGAAATCTGTTTCTTCTTTTTGAATACCTCTGTATGAAGAAATGAGGAGGACATTAAGGTGACTTTATCATTATCCCTCTCATGACAGATTACCGGTACCTCTATTAAGGTAGTCTTTAGATTGGAGTTGGTATGGAGGAGCTGATCATAGATTATACTGCCAAGAGACTGACCTTATGTGTTTGGGGCGATGTGTCAGTTAATTTCTGATTATCATTGCTATGTCATTCCTAGTAAAGTTGCAGCCAGTCAAAAAGCACCATAAGAACTCGATCTGGTACCGTATATGTAATTCTTGTCAGGTTAGGTGTATGTTTTGGTAAGGGCCTTCCTGGAGAGAAATGAACTACTTTGTCTTTCCTCACCTTACAGCTGGATTCCTTGGAAAAACCACTGCCCAGGCTAACAATCGCTGCAAAGGAATCAAACCACTTTCATAACATTTCTCTATCATTCCATTCTCTAATAGTGCATGGGGAAAAGGAACCCCTAAATATTTCAATTTTTTAGCATATTTCTCTTAATATTGTGATCTTGTCTCTACATAGGTGTGTGTTAACAAAATATGTTCGCTTTCAAGGGAAGAATGTTGGTGAAAAAAATTTGCAAATAGATCTTGCCAGTCTTTTAATGTTTTCTATCCCAATTCTTGCATCATTTCTGTGACACTCTCTTCCCTGCACTTAATGAGCTGCCTTTCTCTGAAATTTTTTATGTCCACCATCAGTTCAACCTTTTGACGATCCCATAATGTGCAGTAATACCCCAAAATAGGACGGATTAGTGTAATGTAGGTAGTTTCTTTAGCAGAACTGTTGCATTTCTTAAATGTTCTGTTAATGATATGTAGCCTTTTGATCGGCTTCCCAATGATATTTTCTTTGTGTTCTCTCCAATTAAAGTTGTTTGTAATTGTAATTCCTAGGTATTTAGTTGAATTTATGGCCTCTATCATATAAATGCAGTTTAAAGGATTTCTTTTAGACTACATATGGATGCCTTCACGCTTTTCATTATTTAGGATCAATTGCCAATTTTTACACCCTGCAGATATCTCACCTAAATAATTTTGCAGCTGCTTTTGAGCTTCAAGTAACTTTACTGATCAACGTATCATCAGTGAACAGTCTTAAGAGAGATTCTCAGATTGTCTCCTACATTGTTTACAAAGATTAGGCACAACAGGGGCCCTATAACTCTTCCCTGGGAAATGCCAGATATCATTTCCATTTTACTTGATGACTTTCTGTCAATTGCTATGTACTGTGTTCTTTCTGACAGGAAATCATGAGTCCAATCACACAACTGAAAATATTATTCTATAAGCAAGCAATTTGATTAGAAGCTGCTAGTGAGATAGAGTCAATAGGCTTCTGGAAATTAAGAAATATGAAACTGATTTGAGATCCCTTCACTCATCACTTCATGAGTTAGCTGTGTTTCACAAGGACGATCCTTTCTGAACTCTTATTGACTGTGGGCCAATAGGTTGTTCTCTTTGATATAGTTCTTAATGCTCAAAAAATGTAGAAGTTACAAAAGCCTGCTGAAAACTGACGTCATTGATATGGGCCTGTAATTTTGGAGATCACTGCTATTATTTTTGTTGAATATTGGATTTACGTAACTTCCCAGTCTTTGGGCACAGATCTTTCGTCAAGCGAACAATTGTATATGATAACTAGGTATGGAAGTATTGCATCTGCATACTCTGATAGGAACCTAATTGCTAAACAATCTGGACTGGTCACTGATAAGTGATTTAAGTTTCTTTACTACTCAAAGGCTCTCTACAAGGGTAAGTCAATTATTATCCGCAAAGTACTTATAAAATTTTATTGTAATAAAATACGAAACTTACAAGAACATCATCTTTTTACATAGTCTCCTTGCTTTTCAATGCACTTCGTCCATCACTCTACAAGCTTCCTTATGCCCTCATAAAAGAAGGTTTTCGGTTGAGCTGCGAGCCAGGAATGCTCCGCTTCCTTCACTGCTTCGTCTGAGTCAAGTCGACAGCCCCTTAATGCCTGTTTGAGTGGACCAAACAAGTGATAGTCAGAAGGAGCAAGATCGGGACTGTATGGAGGATGATCCAGTACTTCAAATTTGAGTTTTTGGAGTGTTTCAGCAGTGTGGACAGCAGTATGCGGACGGGCATTGTCGTGCAACAACACAACACCTTCTGACAGCAATCCTCGGCGTTTGCTTCGAATTGCAGGCTTTAGCCTGTCAGTAAGCATCTCACTGTAACGTACACTGTTTATTGTTGTGCCCATTTCACCATAATGTTCCAGTACAGGACCTCGTGCATCCCAAAAAACTGTAAGTGTCAGTTTTCCTGCAGACGGTTGGGTCTTGAACTTTTTCTTGCACAGCGAATTTGGATGTTTCCATTCCATACTCTGCCGTTTACTCTCCGGCTCGTAATGATGGATCCATGTTTCATCACCAGTAATGATTCTGTCTAAGAAGTTATCCCTTTCGGTACCATAGCGATCCAAATGTTTTTTGCAGATGTCGAGGTGCGTTTGCTTATGCAACTGTGTGAGTTGTTTTGGGACCCATCTTGCACAAACTTTATGAAATCCAAGTCTGTTGTGAATAATTTCATAGGCAGAACCATGACTAATTTGAAGATGATGAGCCACTTCATCAATTGTAAATTGTCTGTCTAAGAGAATCATTTCACGTGATCGCTCAATGGTTTCTTCATTTGTGGCGGTAAATGGTCGTCCGGCTCCTTCATCGTGCTTAACACTCGTGCAACCATTTCAGAATTTTTCAATCCACTCATACACACTTTGTTGTGGCAAAACACTGCTCCCGTACTGTACTGAAAGTCTTCTATGAATTTCGGCCCTGATACACCTTCCGCTCAAAAAAACGTATCACTGAATGTTGCTCTTCTTTGGTGCAAATAGATAGCGGAGCAGCCATGATTAACAGCATGGCAGCGACAACGAAACTAACGTAGCAGGTTGAAAATTGCAAAGATATAACAACAAATAAACAAAGCATGCATCACCAACGTAAAACGACAGTACTACCAACAAAAACAAAAATATAACTAAACTGCGGATGATAGTTGACTTACTCTCGTACTTCTAAATTATGCATACTGGCAGCAGTTCTTGATAATAATTCTGAAGTATTTGCTTCATATTCTTTGGTGTAGGAATTTTGGGAAACTGTGTTTAGCAATAAGGCATTATCGGATTCTTTTGACTTTGGTTAACTTGACTTGCAACAGCAGCAGCATCTGTAGGTGTTTCCAGATGGCTTTTAAGTGTCAGAACAGCATTTTTACTGATAGTGCATCAACATCTGAAGGCAAATTATCTAGTTTCAATGGTGAATGTTTTTGAATCCATATAACAACTCGAATGGAGTATAGGCAATTGATTCATTCTCTGTTGCATTATACAAACATATGGTGAAAGTCTCTCCGAACCTGTGTGGCCGTGGTTCACATACATATGAAAATTTCAAGAACAGACTTACGGACACAGTCTACCTGACCATTACATTACAATGATTTTTAGCAACTTGCAATCTTGTGTGAAAAGGCATGTTAACAAGTTACGTCCTTGATCTGTTGCAAATGGCTTCAAGGCTGCCATGTGGCACAATAATATGCATTATGAAAACTCTGGTGACTGTCTCTGCAGTCATATCTGCTAGGGGCACACCATAATAACAAAACAAGAAAAATGTTGTACAAAAAATAAAATAATTTATTATTTTGAGATAAAGGGAATAGGCATATGAGGTCAAAGAGGACAAAGGAATTTTTTATGTATAAAAATAAAGATTGTTTGAGTTACCCAAAGCACAGGTTCGCCGATAGACACAAAAAACACAAATAAAAACACACACAAACATTTAAGCATTCGCAACTGTTGGTTGCTTCGTCAGGAAAAGAGGAAGGAAGGAAGGGAAAAAGGAAAGGATGTGGGTTTTAGGGGAGTGGATGAGCGTCATTCCAATCCTGGGATTGGAAGGACTTACCTTAGGGGAAAAAAAGGAAGGTAAATAAATACACACACACCCACCCATATACAGACGCAAACACACCTTCGCAGACATTTGTAGAAAGCAAAGAAGTTGGACGGAGATACCAATTGAGGCAGAGGCTCTGTCCAGAGAACCGAGGCAAAGATGTTAAAGATGGTCAGCAGGAATTTGAATTTAGCAGAGGTTGAGACCAGGTGGGCAATGGGAAGAGAGAATATGCTGAAGGGCAAGTTCCCATCTCCAGAGTTCTGAAAGATTGGTGTTGGATAACCTGGACGGTGTAATATTGTGCCAAGATGTGCTGGCCGTGGACCAAGGCATGTTTAGCCACAGGGTGATCCACATTACCATCAAACACTGTCTGCCTGTGACCGTTCGTGCAAATGGACAGTTTGTTGCTGGTCATTCCCACATAGAACACTTCACAGTGCAGGCATGTCAGTTGGTAAATGACGTGGGTGCTATCGCAAGTGACTCTGCCCTTGATCGTGTACCCCTTCCTGGTTACAGGACTGGAGTAACTGGTGGTGGAAGGGTGCATAGTGCAGGTTTTACAACGGGCATGGTTACATGGGTAGGAGCCAGAGGGTAGGGAAGGTGGTTTGGGGATTTCATAGGGATGGACTAGGAGGTTACGGTGGTTTGGTGGGTGGCGGAAAGACACTCTCGGTGGAGTGGGAAGGATGTCTAGAAGGATTGATATCATTTCAGGGCAGGATTTAAGGAAGTCGTATCCTTGCTGGAGAGCCACATTCAGAGTCTGCTCCAGTCCCAGAAAGTATCCGGCGACAAGAGGGGCACTTCTGGGGTTCTTCTGTGGAAGGTTCTGAATTTGGGGGGTTGAGGAATTGGCTCTGGCAATTTGCTTCTGTACCAGATCAGGAGAATAGCTGCGGGATGTGAAAGCTGTTATTAGGTTATTGGTTTACTGGTTCACAGATTCGGGACTGGAGCAGACTCGTTCGCCACGAAGAACTAAGCTGTAGGAAGGGAACGTTTGATGTGGAATGGATGGCAGCTGTCATAATGGAGGTACTGTTATTTATGGGTTGGTTTGATGTGGACGGATGTGTGAAGATGGCCGTTGGACAAATGGAGGTCGACATCAAGGAAAATGGCATGGGATTTGGAACATGATCCGGTGAATTTGATGGGAGCAAAGAAGTTGAGGTTGGAGAGGATATTGTGGAGTTCTTCTTCACTGTGAGTGCAGATCATGATGTCATCAATGAATCTGTACCAAACTTTGGGTTGACGGGCTTGGGTATCCAGGAAGGCTCCCTCTAAGCGTCCCATAAATAGTTTGCGTACGAGGGGGGCCATCCTGGTTCCCATGGCTGTTCCCTTTAGTTTTTGGTATGTCTGGCCCTCAAAGGTGAAGAAGTTGTGGGTTAGGATGAAGCTGGCTAGCGTAATAAGGAAAGAGGTTTTAGGTAGGGTTGCAGGTGGTCGGCGTGAAAGTAAGTACTCTATCGCAGCAAGGCCCTAGGCGTGTGGGATGTTTATGTATAAGGAAGTAGCATCAATAGTTACAAGGATGGTTTCTGGAGGTAACAGGTTCGTAAGGATTTCAGGCAGTGGGGAAAGTGGTTGGTGTCTTTGATGAAGGATAGGAGAATGCACATAATGGGTTGAAGGTGTTGGTCTATGTAGGTAGAGCTTCGTCCTGTGGGTGTCTCGGTAACCGGCCACAATGGGCCGGCCCAGATGGTTAGGTTTGTGAATCTTAGGAAGTAGGTAGAATGTAGGTGTGCGGGGTGTCAGTGGTGTCATGAGTTTGATGGACTCAGGTGAAAGGTTTTGTAGGGGGCCTAAGGATCTGAGGATTCCTTGAAGCTCTGCCTGGATATCAGGAATGGGATTGTCTTGACAAACTTTGTAGGTACTGTTGTCTGAAAGCTAACGCAGTCCCTCAGCCACATACTCCCGCTGATCAAGTACCACAGTCATGGATCCCTTGTTGGCTGGGAGAATGATGATGGAATGGTCAGCCTTCACATCACGGATAGCTCGGGATTCAGCTGTGGTAATGTTGGGAGTAGGATTAAGGTTTCTCAGGAAAGACTGAGAGGCAAGGTTGGAAGTAAGGGATTTCTGGAAGGTTTGAAGACGGTGATTTTGAGGAAGAGGGTGTGGGTCTCGCTGTGATGGAGGACGGAATTGATCCAGGCAAGGTTCAATATGAAAGATGTCTTGGGGAGTTGGATCATTAGGAGTAGGATTATTTTTCTTCGTGGCAAAGACTACAAGTATAGGATAGTAAATCTTTGATAAGGGCTGTTTGGTAGGAGAGTATGAAAGAATTCCTTTCATTTATTCACAAGTAACATGTAGTTTTACATGTACAGAATTTTATCAATTTTTTAGATTATTACAAATACTTTAAAATACTTATCATTATAATAATATTATAGAATTCTACAGTTAATGCTGTTTTACAGTGGAATTCAATTACTGTACTTTTTCTAACACAGGATTGTTTTTTATACAAGTTGTATGGGCATTTTTTGGATAAACCACTGTTTGAGTTGCTTTCTAAAAATATCCCCTGTCAGCATCTTAGTTTCATTAAGTAAAGAATCAAGATAAATATCTCCTTTGACAGGGGCTTTTTGCTGTTAAAGCTGATTTCCTGCTAACCTTGTAAAAGTCTCTTTTGTGGCTTGTGTCATGGATGTTTATTTCCATGTTCCTCTTTATTACCTTTGTATTTTGTTTTACTAACATTATTGTTTCAATCACAACATGGCATAAACAGCAAGTGAATAGACTTTTGCAACATGTCCTTGTCTTACTATTGCAATGATTCTCAAGGCCTCTTCTGCATTATGAAAACCCTTTTCATATTTTTGTGGCAAGTCCCAACTCACGTACTATTCCATATGACAAGAAAGGGTATGCTAATGGAAAATATACAGTACTTAGTCTTTCAGAGTTAAGGTATGGTGGTAATATTCTTATTACATATAGACTGAATGTAATTTTTAATTTTAATGACATAGTAAACTTGCTACTTCTTGAAAGTCAGTCATTTATGTATAAACCCAAAAATTTACAATCTGAATAGGTTTCTGACGGGATATCTTCACTCACTATATTCTATTTGAAGCAAATGGTTAAAAGTGACTAATACATTTAAAAAAAAAAAAAAAAAAAATTATTTTTAAATTGTTTCTTTTGAAGTGAGTTCTAGCCTATTTAATAAAATTCTGAATTTATTCAATTGCAGACATTGACATGAAGTCTCTGATGAGGCTGCGGTCACTGTTGGTACAACAGATACCAGATGTCTCATCAGCATATATAGTGATCAGTCATACTATGCACGGCAGTGTGCGGTATTGATATATTCGTAAACTATGCATGCGAATTTGCGATTCTTTAGGGACCCATATCTCATATTCTATTCATCTCAGAGTGAAGGGGTAAAGTGTTCTCGATAGATCTTGGCCTAGTGGTCATTTGTGTACATATTAGAAGAATGGGTATACTATGGCTATCATACAGTACAGCGTCAAAATTTTCAAAGTTACACACTTCCTGGGGCCCATCCAAATTGGGCAAATCAGTTGGCTTTTGAACATGTCGTGTAGTCTATGGTGGGCCTTAAATGGCTTACAAAAGCACTATTCATTCATGGGCGGTTCATGAGGGGAAAAAACATTATTTTTGGGTACCAAACAAATGAATTGTGGGGATGGTCACTTTGATACTTTCTATTCATTGAAAAATCTTCAAAATTTTTACAATATGTTCTTATGATGGTATTCTCGAGGCTGTTTTTAAATTTTTTTCAATATCACTATCTGTTACCAAGATCCAGAGGCTGAAACTTATCATAGTTTTGCACAAAATCACAAAACTTGATTTTTAGCCATTTTAGTACCTTGAATCACAAATATATAAATTACTAACCATAGAAAATTGTTCAAATACTTACAATACATCCTGTAGACATTTATCTATAAATGGCATTTCGTCCATTAGCAAGATAAGGCCGAAAAACTGCGATATTTTGCTAGAAAAAGTATGTATTGTGCTGAAAGACAGCGTTCGGACAGCTTTGAAGCTTACCATACGATTTGAAAAAAAGTTATGCTGCGAAAAAATCTTAAAGACTGAAATCTTTGGTCGATGAAGGGGTGATTTTTGTTTTCGTTTACATTACAGTTAATATGCAGCATCCAGTTTAGTGAACTATTGCAACATATTTTAAAGAGTTTGCAGTGGTAAAAACACATTGCCTAAACTTCTCATATGGTTGATTTTAGGTTACGCATAGCTGCATATGAAATGTAGATAACATATTGAAATTTTACTTAAAGTTTAGAGCAGAATGATATCTTATATGGTTCTTGAGATATTGGTCCGTGAATGCTAGAACATGATAATAAAAGGTTCAAAAATGCTATTTCTGATTGTGATGTAAGGTATCTTGAAGAATATGTAATGTGTATGCTGTTTAGGCGTTTATCTGGAAAATCCGTTTCCCGTTTTTGGAAATGTTTATTAGTTATCACGATACGCTACAAAAATAATAATTTTTGATATCAAAAGATCTAACTGCGTGCATTGGAAAATCTACACTTCTATTACTGGCAAATTGTCGAAATTTTTATGATGCGTTCTAATATTATGATTCTGGAAAGCTTTGAAAGTTTTTCCGAAAATACTGTCCATTACCAAGATCTGTAGATTCCAAGTTACTGCACATATTCATGACAAATATGCAGTGTTATTAATCCCTTGATATTTGATCAACATTCACGTCTTTCAGGCCACTGGAAGTGCAAAATTCGTCATTGTAAAGGTTGGATCAACATGAATGAATTGAATTATCATGAAATAGCAACATCATATAAAACTAAATTCTCAGCTGGACTGGAAAATATTTACATGCTTTTTATGGAATGATATTGATAGTGTTTAACAATGTTCTTTGAAATAGTTAAGCATGTTTAGCAATCATCTGAATGTGTAGCTCTTTTTAGAAAGTAAACTACCATATAATCAATTTGGTCTGACATTTGTACATACGTATCAAGGTAGGCATATAAAATACTATTCAAATTTTACTCACCATTGATTTGATGTTATATAAGCACTACACTCTGATGTAACAGGAAAAAGACGGGAACCAGCTGATAGGTATTCCTGCTTAAAGGAAGTTCCTCTAAGAAAGGAACCACCTGTGACAAAGTCTAAGAATCTAAGTAATAAGGGAATTACTATTTTTCATCAAAATACACAGGGTATCAGAGATAAACTGCTTATTGATGTTGATTCTGACATTATTGGTATTTCAGAGCACTTCTTAGGTAATGTGACAATCCAGAGACTTCCTTTGCCAGGATACAGGTTAGCTGCCTTCTACTCTAGGAGTTACTTGCAGTGTGGGGGCGTGGCCATGTATGTAAAAAATGACTTTTCATCGTAGTCAATCGCCTTTTCTAAACACTGCACAGAAAAGATATTTGAATGTTGCCGCAGTTGTTAATGTTAATGGAACTAAACTAGTAATTGTTGTTATTTATAGGTCCCCTAACTCAGATTTTAAAATGTTTCTGCCCAAACTGGAATTGGTTCTGGCTTCATTGTATAGGAAGTATAAAAATTTACCGTAATTGTGCGTGGAGATTTCAACATTAATTGTGTAGGTGATAGCTCGAGAAAAAGTCAGCTGTTAGATCTATTTTATTCCTATAGCATGATGCAAACAGTCTTTTTTCCAACGAGAGTGCAAGGAAATAGCAGGTCTACCACTGACAATATTTTTGTTCATTCTTCATTATTAGAGGGGCACTCTGTCAGCAGAATAGTAAATAGCCTATCAGACCACGATTCCCAAATTTTAATTCTAAAAAGTATTTGTTCTCAAACAAATTAGCGTCAAAGTCTGTGGGCTATGTCTGTAGTAAGTGGAAGTACAATTTCCAAGTGCACAAATTGTGGGTCTGAGGTAAATATTCAAAATTACTGTAATAAATACTTCAAAATGGCTATGGATGTTTTGTGATTTATAGTATGGTCATTTTTACACATTTTTGTTGTTAGAGTAAATTTGTAATCTGTGCATAATGATTTTTAGATGGCAGGTTATTCATCTAATATCGATGAACAAATATGGAGGTGGCTGCTGCAGGATGACGAAGATGGCGAAGTTCTAAGCGAAAGTGAACATGAAGTAGAACTGTCAGAACAAAATGTCTCACCTGTATCTCCTCATCAGTCTGACAAGGGACTGGAAGGCGAGGAAGACGACAACGACGAAGACAGGCTTTTATCAGCTTTGGCTACATATCAGTCTCATAATAGCACTAAATGGAGTAAGTTTCCACCCACCACCCACATCAAGAACTAGAGCTCACAACATTTTGGCTCATCCACCAGGCCTAGTGGGAGTGGCTAAAAATGCTAAAACAGCTCTTCTTTCTTTTCTGCTGTTTTTTGATGGTGATGTTTGGAACACACTCATTGATTTGACAAATATTTAAATTGATATCATAATAAGCATATATCAAAGAAACAGAGATTCATCTCATACTGACCTGATTGCAATGAAGGCTCTTATAGGCATTCTATTAGTGACTGACATTGAATTAGTGTATACTACTACATCAGAGAGTAGATTCACATCCTTATTGCACGCTCTCTGCTTTGATGATGCACGAGATAGGCATGCTCGTCAGGTGAACGACCAATTGGCTGCAATACGTCAAACTGCTAACATAATGGTTGAGAACTGCAAGAAGTATTACACTCCAAGCGAGAATCTTATGATTGATGAACAAGTGACAGATTTCAAGGTGCACTGTGGTTTCACGGTGTACATACCTAACAAGCCGGCAAAGTTCAGTATAAAGATCATTATGGTTGTGGATGTCAAATATCCATATGCTTATAACTTTGAAATTTACGCTGGAACACAATCAGAGGGACTATTTAGACAGTCAAATAGAGTGCCGGACATCGTTCATCAGTTTCTAAGTCCACTGTATGGCCTTGGAAGCAACATCACTATTAACAGCTGATTTACTAGTGAGCCAACATGCAAAGAGCTGTTGGCTCACAAAATCAAGGCTGTAGGAACACTAAAAAAGAAGAAACCAGAGATACCAGGAATATTCAAAGACAACACAAAACTGAGGAATAAACGACTCTATTTTTGGGTTTCAACCTGATTGTATGCTGCTGAGTGATGTGCCAAAGTGAAATAAATAGTTTTGTTTTTATCTATTCTTTATGTTTATGACCAGATGGATGCTGTTACTGGTGAGCCAAGGAACCCAGAAATCATCACATTTTATAACAAAACTTAGTGTGGCATCCATATTTTTGATAAAATGTGTGAACAATATGACATTTCTCAAAATAGTCATCAATGGCCTCTCATGCTGCTCAATATGGTGGGCATAAATGTTCTCGTTTTTATCAGATGAATAATCTGAAACTAAAGTTATCCGCCGCCATTACCTGCAAGAAGTTGGATAGGGCCTATCAAGACCTTCTCTTGAGTGTTGAGTATCACAACTGCTTGGGCTCCCAGAACAACTGATGCAAGCAGTTATGCCTGTTCGTGGATGAGTTGTCCTTTTTGTAGCAGAGTTCACAACCGCAGCACACGGAAACGCTCAGCAAATGCACAAAACACATTTGCTGCGACCATCAGGCAGTCTTGTGCCCTGAATGCATGCCCTTGGAATGAAGATGACTGTCAAACATGGGTCATTGGTTCAAAGAGATCATAATTTAACATGGAACTAATAATTATTAATTATGAAATTTAAAACATGTGAACATAATCAAAGCCCTTGCTTCGATGTTGATTTTTAAGGACAATTTTGTTTCATTTTTTAGGATAGTTAAAATGTTCGATTTTTGTCAATTTTATGTAAAGGTGTGATAAAAATAAAGATGTTTAGTGATGATACAAAGTATTTTAGTTATATTACTTGCGATCCGCCAAAAACGCTTGAATGAAAAGAGGAAGGCGGCCCCGAAGGCCCCATGTGTGCAATGTGCAGAGAATGCCCGCTCTCCAACAGGTATCGTATGCCTTCTCCAAGTCGAAGAACACTGCTACTGTTTGACGCTTCTTTAGAAAGTTGTTCATTATGAAGGTCGACAACGTAACGAGGTGGTCAGCAGCAGAGCGGTGTCGACGAAAACCGCATTGGATATTAGTCAGGAGGCGGCGAGATCCGAGGAGCCAGACCAACCAAGTGTTAACCATGCGTTCCATCACCTTACAGACGCAGCTCGTCAGAGAAATGGGGCGATAACTGGAAGGAAGGTGTTTGTCCTTCCCTGGTTTGGGGATGGGGACAACAATGGCTTCACGCCAACTTGTGGGAACATGACCTTCAGTCCATACGCGGTTGTAGGTACTAAGAAGAAAGCACTTGCCCGCAGGAGAGAGTTTCTTCAGCATCGCAACATGAATGGAATCGGGCCCGGGAGCAGAAGATCGGAACAGGGCGAGAGCACGGTCTAGCTCCTGCATGGTGAAGGCGACGTTGTAATCTTCACGATTAAAAGAGTGGAAAGAAGGCGGCTGTGCCTCCTCTACCTCTTTGCGACGGAGAAAGGCAGGGTGGTAATGGGCAGAGCTCGAAACCTCCGCAAAGAAACGGCCCAATGCGTCGGAAACAGCAGCGGGGCCCACGAGGGCTGCGTTCTCCACGGTCAGGCCAGGAATCGGGGAGTGGACCTTGATGCCGGATAAACGGCGTAGCCCACCCCAAACAACCGTGGAGGGAGTAAAACGGTTAAAAGAACTAGTAAAAGCAGTCCAGCAGGCTTTCTTGCTGTCGTTTATGATACGACGACACTGCGCTCTCATACGTTTATAATTGATGCAATTCTCCAAAGTTGGGTG
This sequence comes from Locusta migratoria, assembly GCA_026315105.1. Classification (NCBI taxonomy): domain Eukaryota; kingdom Metazoa; phylum Arthropoda; class Insecta; order Orthoptera; family Acrididae; genus Locusta; species Locusta migratoria. The sequence goes on from CM048746.1 coordinate 307,828,033, forward strand.
GCAGCGGAAGGTGCGTAAAGCACGGCGCCGGGCTCTAAGCGCGTCGTGGCAGGCTGCAGTCCACCAAGGGACCTGGACACGACGTGGAGAAGAGGATGTACGAGGTATGGAACGTTCAGCAGCGGTGAGAATAACCTCTGTGAGGTAGTCGACCTGACTGTCACAGTTGGGAAAATTCTGATCGTGAAAAACAGCCATGGAAGAATAAAGCCCCCAGTTGGCTTTGGAAATGTTCCAACTGGTGGGACGAGGAATGGGGAATGATGCAGGAAATGGATGATACAAGGGAAATGGTCACTTGAGTACGTGTCAGAAAGTGCATACCACTCAAACCGACCGGCAAGCTGAGGAGTGCATATTGCGAGGTCTATATGGGAGTAAGTGTGTGTTGTGTCAGAAAGGAAGGTCAGTGCACCGATGTTGAGGCAGACAAGATCGAGGTGTTGGAGAAGGTCCACCAAAAGGGAGCCTCTCGGACAAGGTGCCGGAGAGCCCCATAGGGGGTGGTGGGCATTAAAGTCACCTACCAACACGAAAGGTGAAGGGAGCTGGTCAACAAGGTGTAGCACATCTGCCCTAGTAAGGGCAGGTGACGATGGCGAATAGATATTACAGAGGGAGAAGGTAAATGTGGATAAAGTGATGCGGACGGCAACTGCCTGTAGGTGAGTATGCAAGGAAATGGGATGGAAATAGACATCGTCTCGAAGGAGCATCAGAACCCCTCCATGGGCTGGGACACCTTCCACGGGTGGCAGGTCGAACCGCACAGAGGTGTAGTGTGGAAAGTCTGCACGATCACGTGGACGCAACTTTGTTTCTTGTAGACAGACTAGAAGCGGGCAGTGCAACCGAAGGAGTAGTTTTAACTCCTCCCGATTGGAACGAATGCCGCGAATATTCCATTGAAGGAGCGCCATGATAAAAATGAGAGAAGAAATAAGGATAAAAACCAACTAGCAAGCGGGGTCACCTCGACGGCCGCTGAGGACCGGATTTCGAGGGAGCACTGCTATCGCTGTCTAGGGGCAAATGGTCGTGGTCCATAGGTTCGACCGACGCGCCTGCCACCTCCCTGAGTTGATCAGGAGGGGCAGTTTCCACCGCTGGTAAAGGGCCGGGTGCCCGGCAGACGGAGCGACCCGGTGAAACAGAAGACGGCCGAGGCCGGCAACTGTTGGGCGGCGTGACGGATGGGTCACGCCTCGGCGGGGAAGGAGAGGAACTCTTTTTCTTGTCAGCTCTTCTGGAAGAGTGACGGCGGGAAGAGGCAGTTGACGGTTGGGAAGCCTGAGAACGCAGAAAATCCTCACGGACGGGTTCCTTTTTCAAGGTCGGGGCATCTTGTTTAGGTGCCCGCGGTTTACCAGAGGTTGACGAAGACTGTACCTTAGAAGCAGCAGGAGGAAGCGGGGACGTGGAACGGGCAATCTTCGGGCTGGCGGATCGCACAACTGTGTCAGCGAAAGTGAAATCACAAGTCTGGGTACTGGAATCCTTAGTAGGTCGAGTTGAGGTCAGGACCTTACTGTATGTACCTGCTGGGAGGACAGTGGGCTTTCGACTCGCCAACAACTTTCGAGCGGCAGATGTTGATACCTTCTCCGTAACCCGAATTTGCTGGATTACCTTCTCATCCTTGTATACAGGGCAGTCGCGAGAGGAAGCCGCATGGTCACCATTGCAGTTTAGGCAGCGAGGGGACGGAGGTGGGCAATCCCCCTCATGGGCGTCCCTACCACAAGTGACACACTTTGCTGCATTTGGGCAATGTTCACGGGTATGGTTGTACCTGTGGCACTGAAAACAGCGCGTTGGGTTAGGTACATAAGGGCGGACGGAGATGACTTCATACCCTGCTTTGACCTTCGACGGGAGGTCAACTCTGTCGAATGTCAAAAACACAGTACGAGTCAGTGTCAGCTGGTTATCGACCTTTTTCATTACCCTATGGACGGCTGTCACACCCTGGTCGGACATATAGGATTGGATGTCTTCATCAGACAACCCGTCAAGGGATCTCGTGAAGACTACCCCTCGTGACGAGTTGAGTGTGCGATGTGCTTCCACCTTGACAGGAAACGTGTGTAACAGTGTAGTCCGGATTAGTTTCTGAGCTTGGAAGGCACTGTCCACTTCCAGCAACAATGTGCCATTGCGCTGACGTGAACAGGTTTTAACAGGGCCAGCAATTGCATCCACACCTTTCTGTATAACGAAAGGATTGACAGAATTGAAATTTTTTCCGTCGGTGCGAGACACAACAAGAAATTTCGGTACATTAGGCAGAGTCTTTTTTTGCTGAGGCGAATCGAACTTAACGTTTCTGGGTCAATGTCACTAAAGAAGAGAAAGAAGTCATCGCGGAAGTGTCCCCCGTGATTACCGGCGTCTCCGATGGCGCGCTCCTTCCTAGTGGGGGCCCTCTCCGAGGGCTTACCCGCCTTGTGATTGTTCACACCTCAGGTCACACCTCCCGAGAACTGACGGAGGGACCAATCGGCACGTTCGGAAGGTACCAGCTCGGGTAATCACCCCTCCCTGGGCCTGGCCTTTACCAGGGGGTACGTACGTGCCCTACTTGTCTACCCGGGGCGGGGAATTACGCGTTACCCCGTCACCTGCTACGCATGATAATGCGTGGGTCGGCCTTCAGACACACACAGGGAGGAAAGAAGAAGAATAGAGGAAGTGAAGAGAAAGAAGGAAAGAAGTGTCTCAAACGCCGAGGCGGAGACTAATGAGGAGAAGAAGGCTAGGAGAGAAAGACAGAAACAAAGGGTAAGAAAGGAAGGAACGAAGGAACAAAAACGACAACAATAACCACCGTAGCTCACGAATTATGTTCGTCTCCGGGTGAAGGCATAAACTGGGAGGGAAAGTGAAGCAGCCTGGGGCAGAAGAAAGGCTGCTCCGGCTCGGGGCCCCGTGCGCGCCACACACGTACCCACAAAAGAACTGTGGGCCCCCTGGGGGGGGGGGGGGGTTGTGTTTAAAGTTTGTTGCAAGTTGTTAAGTACTCTCAATCTCATATAGGGTATTCATAGAGTCTCGTCTCATTGTGTGGCAGTTTCTTGCAACTCTTATTGTTTATGACGTTATATCTCGTGAACCATATGTCGTATGTGGTTCATAATCCTACAGCACTTGCTATCTCACATAAGGAATATGAGTACCAAATTTGGTTAAAATTGGTCCAGTGGTTTAGGAGGAGATGTGGAACATACGTACACACATACAACCTATTTTGTATGTAAGATTACAAGCAACAGGTGTTTTCTGTGATTTGTCAAAGGCATTTGACTGCACTAACCTCAATATCATTTTATGTAAATTAAAACAATGCAAATACCTTAAAGGAAATATTTTGGAAAGGATAGGTTGCTACTCACCACGGAGATGTCCGATGAGCCGCAGAAAGACACATACAACAGAATAAACAAAATGAAGCTTTCAACTGTTATGCCTTCATCTGCCACAGATAACGCACATACACACACTTACACAAACCCAACCGTCCTCTCCGGCTATTGTGGCTGGACTGCAACAGACAGCACAGCTGAGGCAAGAGCACCAGTGGTGGGGATGAGGAAGTGGCATGGAGAGGGAAGCAAGAAGGAAGGGAAGGAATGCCGGTGAGGATGGATCAATACATTAGTACCATCCACCAAACCTATGTAATATCCTTGTCCACCTCTACTCCTTCCCTGCTTCCAACCCTTTACCCCATTGCTCATATCCCTGCAATAGACCTAGATGCAAGACCTGTCCTATCCACCATCCCAGCACCACCACAAACTCTAGTCCCGTTTCAGGTATTTCCTATCCCATAAAAGGCAGGGCAACCTGTGATAGCAGTCATGTTGTGTGCAAACAGAGCTGCAAACACTGTGCAGCTTTCTACGTGGGCATGACCAGCAACAAGCTGTCTGTAAGGATGAATGGCCATCATCATACTGTGGCAAGGAGACAGCTGGACCATCCTGTTGCAGAGCATGCAGCAATTCATGATGTGGCTCACTTCAATGACTGCTTGTGCCATATGGATCCTCCCCACAAACACCAACTTGTCCGAATTGCGAAGTTGGGACCTCTCCCTACAGTATATCCTATGCTCCCGCAATCCCCCAGGCCTAAACCTTGGCTAGTTCCTGCCCCCACCACTCTCCTCTCTCCCTCCCTTTCTCTACCCACACCCAGCTTACATACATCTCCCTTTCCACCACATGCTCCAGTCCCTTCCTATTTGAGACAGCACTGATGTATTGCTCCATCCCTACCGGCATCCCTTCCATTCCTTCCTGCTTCCCTGTCCATGCCACTTCCTCATCCCCACCATTGGTTGCTCTCATCTCAGCTGTGCTGTCTGATGCAGTCCAGCGACAATAACTGGAGACGGCGGTTGGGTTTGAGAGTGTATATGTGTTTACCTGTCCTTTCCCCCCCAAGGTAAGTCCTCCCTCTCCCGGGCTTGGAATGACACCTCACCCACTCCCTTAAAACCCGCATCCTTTACTTTTCCCCTCTTTTTCTGAAGAAGCAACTTAGGGTTGCGAAAGCTAAGCATTTGTGTGTGCTTTTATGTATGTGTATCTATGCTGTGTTTTAGGACCACGTGGCTGGCAGCATGCTTTTCACTTTCCCGGCCTGCCACCAGGTGCCATCTCACCAGTGACTAATTGCATCAAAGGGGAGATTGTGTTTGTACAAGCCTCAGTGCTCTCAGTTGCTGTTCCTATGTGCACACATTACACTTGTCTATTGTACTATCAGAATGTCACTCTGTGACCTAATAAGATGTGTACCTTATTCTGCTCATAGAGTGAACACAGCAACATGCACTTGTGGTTGTATTAGAGAGGCTTTGGACACACTGACAGCTGAGGCTTGCCCATTTCAGATGCCCCCGTTCCCTGTCTACACAATGAGTCTCTAGAGGACTGGAAAGCTTGCAAGAAATGTCTCTGCCAGTACTTTTTTGGAATCCAACTGGCCAATAAGGAAATCTGGAAGACTTTGTTTTCACCTTAGACAACCCTCTCCTGTGTATATGACAGAGAAATGTATGAGCACACACCTACTTTGATGAATGGGTGATGATATGGTGCCTATGATAAATTTCCTACATTTTGACCTCCTCCACCTGCAAACGTACATACATACTGACATATACTGGGCTGGTGAAAGTCGAATGGGATTTCTCCTAACAGCATTGGACTTCCTTTTGCTCGGTGAAATACAAGAACCTAACCTAGCATGAATGCAACAAATTGTTGAAAGTTTTCTTCAGAAACGTTGCATCTTTAGTCATTCATAAGTGTCACCAGGACAAGATTTTGTGCATGGAATGACCTCTAGATTATGTACCATTAAATTTTTGATGGGCTTCATGTTAGGTTATATGGTTGGCCACATCATTCACTGGAATGTCCAGTCGTGAATAACTGTGATATGGTTCACTGCCACCTAGAAAAATTTCATTGTTATTTGGAAATACAAGGTCCACGAAAGACTGCAAACTATCTCCAAGTAGGTTTTCATGTATTATAACATACCCAAATAACAGAAAAATCTGAGTGACACTTCTGTAGATTTACTTGTAAGTGGTTTTTATTACTGTATGTATACTTTCTATTTTTGGTTTTTTTGTGAATGACAGAAATGGTGATAATGCAAAATTAATTGTTTTCCTTATTTGTGATTGGTAGCTATCATGGTTATTAGTTCACCATTACTGGTTAGGTTACATTTTTGATAGCAGTTATTGAGTTGGTTTTCGTATGTGGTACTGTGGATGTCACATTAGATGACATAGGTCAAATAAAATTTTTTTCTATTGGAGTTATAAAAAGATCCACACTATTGAAATCCTCATTTGAACTACAGTTGTAAAGTGGAATCTATATTTCTGCTGGAAGACTGCAGATTACCTCTAGATATAATTTTACAAAGCAATTACAACTGTCTGCTTTGACCCATGACATCAACATGCCAGAAAATTCATATTTCAGTTGTAGCCAGCTGCAAATAATCAATGTTTCAATTACACAGTGTTTTTAATTAAATTACTGGGCTTGTTAAAATTTTACTGGTAATTTGCAAGAAGCATTGAATATTGCGGATGCAGTCTACTATTGGTACATTTCAAATACGCAAGCACTGCAGTGTCCTCTTTGCTTGTTTACTCTCAACAATTTAAGCTTTAGCCTACTCTTAGGTTCCTCCCTAACCACATCTTTTAAAATTGACATGTTTGTAAAAATTATTTAAATACTTTTGTCAATCAGAATAGATACCTACAGTCTAGCTTCTCAAAGTACATTATTTGTAGTTGGTAGCTATCATGGATATTGGTTCACTGTTTGTGGTTAGGTTACATTTTTGATACCAGTTATTTAAGTTGGTTTTGGTTTGTTGTACTGTGGATGTCACTTTAGCTGACATATAGATCAAGTTAAATTTTTGGTATTGGAATTAAACATGGATCTACCCTATTGAATACTTAATTTGAGCTATATTTCTAAAGTGGAACCTGTATTTCTACAGTTTTGATTTGTCAGTGGGTTTTGAGTATTAACGGCTTTGTTAAGCTATGTATGTCAAGCACTGTTTATGACATCTAAGATTTTCATTTCTGCTTGTGAAGAATATTCATACTTTTGTGTACTTGATATCTGGATAAAATTTGTTTCATAACTGTGACACTATTCTTATTGTAGTATACATAGTTTGTCCCCATGCAAAATCCGTCTACTTTTTGCTGATGTCTAGTTAGTTTAATTTTATTATTGGAGTTGAATATTTTGCATGTTATTTATGTTTGGTCATAGGTGTAACAAATGACATGTTCACCATATTATAGATGCTTGATATATAGGTGTCCATTATCTTGATGGCCCAAAAGGTCACAGCAAACATTTGGAATCGCAATTTCCGGTAGCCTCCCATTTTGTTGAATGTTATGAAAGCTGCGACAGTAAAAACAAATACAGTCTCCTCTCTAAAAGTAGATACCAGCCGTTTGTCTGCTACTGCTACTTTAATATGTACTTCAACACAATGGTATTTTCAAGGAAATAGTCGTCTTTATCTGAAGTCCTTCTGTAGACAACATATTATTACTTGACTTTCTGTTTATATAGAGTTTAAAATTTTAGAATAATTTTTTTTCCATTGAAAGATAACAAGTAGCAGTTGGCAAGCCTATAAATTATTTAAAAAAATTCTTGACAGCAACAGATAACTGTACTAATACCACTTCTCAATCCTTGAATCGAGGTATTCCGATAATTCGCAGGACGTTGAAGCTTATGAATTTTTGGGTTTAACATCCCTTGCAGAGTGTAGTCATTAGAGAAGGAGCTCACACTTGGATTTTTGGTAATGATGGAGAAGGAAAGGTGTATTTGAGCCAATGTCCTCCTAAGTGCTAGTTTAATGTGTTACTATTGCGCCACCTTGCTAAGCGAAGTTAATGAGATATGTTTTTAGTCTGCTTTGAATTGGAAGTGATCCCTAATTTATGTTAGGTGGGAGCTCATTGAAAATGTTTACACCAGAGCACATAACTCCATTATGAATCCCAGATAAGCATGTTACACTTAAGTTTACTGTACATGATGAGCATTTGTGGTATTTTGTGCATTAATCAACTCTTCTGGAGTGATTTTATATAATGGTCATGGGACTTTTATGCAATCTGAGAATCTCATTGAATGGTACTTCATGTTATAACAAATTCTCCATTTTTATTGTTTGTGGATGCAAATAATTAGTCTGATGGTAGCTTTTCTTGACCAGTTTACAACTGTAAATATGGCATCAAAATGTTCAAATGTTTGTTAAGCTTATGGGACTTAACTACGGGGTCATCAGACCCTAAACTGACAAACTACTTATGAACTACCTTATACTAAGGACGGCACAAATATCCATGCCCGAGGGGGGGATATTAACCCCCGACCGTAGTGGCCGTGCAGACCGTGACTGGAGCGCCTCAGTCCCCTTGGCCACAGCGGCCGGCAAAATATGGCATCAACTAAATATGTAATAAGTATAAAATCATGCCATAATGAATTTCAACTGCTCTATGAGATCACATTTGTTGATATAATTAAAATCAGTTTCCTAAGTAACCAAGACACACACACACACACACACACACATACAACAACAACAACAAAGAAACAAAGGCAATTAAGTACAGTGGTCAACACAGATAAATGACCGCGGACAAATGGACTACGGCAGTACTGGTACCAGTAGTTATAAGGGAAAACATATTCAGAAAGTTATTGTTGAAAAGAAGTTTTATGCAAAAAACCTACATATACGGTAGGTTAGAACCAATATTTCTCCAAAGAAAAATGCAGCTGCTTATTCTCCGATTTTTAGCACTCACTCAATATTCTAGTTACAGAAGCTAAATCAATCCAGAGCAAATTGATCACAGTGAATGATTAGTAACAATAGCACAGTGAGGCTGAATTACAGATTTCGTACATAGGCCTAATAGCTGGCTAAAAATGACTTGCATGTTTGACATCTACATAAAGTAATTTATAATTATATTCTAACAACTGCCACAGAAACTGTGCGTCATGTAAATAGCAAAGTTTTCAGATGTTAATAGGGGAAAAAACATCTCTCGTTAAACAGGCCAAAAAATGTATCAGAAATAATCTATGGCAGTGTAGGGAAGTAAATTTAATTTGAAACTAATACATAAACCAGATCACAATGTTCATGGAAAGAGTGTAATGTTTGTAAGCAATGGTATTGTAATGAGTAACTCAATTATCAGCCAGTGCAATTCAAATAATTTTAGGCTTTAATGTTACATATATGCTATGGGAGATGAACAATTATGTCAGTTTAAAAAGGATGAGTAATGTCTCTCTGGGGCTTATAGGAACTATCATCATGCACTTCAGGAAAATATTGACATATTTGTTTACGTATCCAAATATGGGAATCACTGCCCTTTATAAAAACATTAGGCTTCTATTACTAAATTTGGTATTGCCTAACTACAGCCTTGGTTCGGATGCGAAAGCTATGCCCCAAATTTTATCTACATTTCGGATTTTTTTTTTTTTTTTTTTCGTGTTTTAACTTTAATTTCCGTACACCGCAATTGGCTCCACCATTTTTTGCCGTCTTGAATTTTTCTTAACTTTACATGGAAAAGTGGGCATAACTCACACAAAATACAACGTACCGTTTCTTTTTTCTGAGATATCTTTGCAGGCAACTGTTAACTTTTTACTGTCATTATGAACAATGTTGACCAGTTCCTCCTCCGAAGAATCGGTGTCACTTATGGATTGGGGAAGGGGAGAATATAGCGCTCCCTGCCCACATCCACCGCTGGACATTTAGTGCCTCTTTAATGAAAAGAAATTCCATACATACCACATTAATTTTTCACAACAAAGCTTTTGAAATATTTAACAGCAAGAAAGTCATAATTATTACCGTAGAACACGAGGCGCTAAAAATAATTTATTTTCTTTTGAACATACTGCATGGCGTAATAAAGCACAACTAGACACATTTAATAGTACGTCAGAGCTAAAACTACAGCAATTTACGCGGATAAGCTAATTCCGCATTGCTTATGTGCAAGTCCCTTCTTTAAATGTCAAATAGTTTATGAATTGCATGCGCAAACACCAGATGGCACCACCGCCAATCAACTAGAAGCGTCTAGGGACAGTAGTGCGTCGGACCCCAGTTACCCGTACCAACCGATAGATGTCTCTACGCCACGGTCGCAAGCAGTGATCTCGATAGTATAGAGATCATTGGTCGCAAGCCATGTCATGCAGAGACGCCATTTACCATTTCGCATTTTCCTGCTTTTCTCCTTATAACGCGTGTGTTGCTATTTCAAAGTTACGGCACACTTAAGAGGTACAAAAATCATGTCGTTCTTAGTTCAATTAGTTGTAAATTACAGTTAATAAATGCCATATTGGCGAGTAACCCTTGATATTGATGGCAATGTAAAACAGAGGGGAATGTATAAGTGCAACCTTGTAGCGTAGAGGCACTGCCTTCATCACGAAGGCAGTGGTAGAGGATAAACGCGTTGAGAAGCTGCTAACCGTCGGCGGTGGTTCGTTTCCCGGTCCAGACAATATTTCTTTTCTTTTTTACCTTGACTCCTAAAAGTTTTCTTACACTGTTGTTAATTAAAAGGAATTTACATTTTGCGATATTTCGACATACGTACGTACACAAGTGCTTTCTCTAAAAAGTGCGATTGTTCTCTTTAGTGAAAATACCGTGAAATGTGGGCCAACGAATTTTAAACATTGTCTTGTGAACTACTTGCACATAAACTGAAGACATACTATAATAATTAATGTTCTAAATGTCATGCTAATTGAAATAACTTTATATATAATGTACTAGAGTTACGTGGCAAGTGTCGGTTCTTAATGAGATTGAAGTGCCTTGTTCCTTTTTTGCACCAACTGTTATACACGTTTTTGCGTCCTATATGCATTGTTTGTAATTGCGCTAATACTGTAGCCATTTAACTGATCTCAAGAGCTTTGTATTTTCTAGTAAATGTATGAAACTATTTGTATCAGCATGTCATTTGCAACATTCACTATAACAATGCGTCCGCACTTTATGTGCAGGTACTGTAGTTCAGAAGACAGTGTTTACAATTTGTTGGACCATATTTCATGGCATGTTCACTAAATAGAAGAAATGCACTTTTAAGAAAAAGCAGTTGTACTTGCAAATATGTCGGATATCGCAACTCGTAAATTCTATTTAATAAATGTGTCAGAAAACTTTTGGGAGTCAAGGTGAAAAATAAAAATATTGTCGGAAGCGAGAAACGAACCACTGCCCACACACACATCGGTTTTTCTTTTTAGTGTTTTCTTTTCTTTTGCATTTTTTTCTCTTTTGTTGTTTTTTACCTTATATATATATATATTCCCCTAAGCTTTGCCATTTCAGGCCTCGGCTCCTGTCACCTCCAAAAATTTACTAAATAAACCTACAAAACAAAATATCTAGTGCCACCGCCACTTTCTCCATAAGCTAAATTGACATAATATCGCCAATTCTTCAGGCGCCACCATCAACGAAAAAAGAATACATTCAGTTTCCTCTAAAAGCCGATCTTTTCTGTCACCATCTGTGAAATATCATGGAATATTACAGACACACTTGTATTACAGTAATACTGAAGTCTTAGAATGATTCATATTTCGAATGTCAAAATACGAAGGTAGAAATATTTACGTAAATTAAACAGCAGGAATGATAAATAGAAGCCCTGGAATCCTATAGGATCATGTTAGCATGACCGTAGAGACTTCTATCGGTTCGTACGTGTAACTGGGGTCCAATGCACTACTGTGCCTAGACGCCTTTCAAGAAACTTGCCTGAGATATTTGACCAAGTGATCTCATCATATATTTAGGCCGAAAGGTTATTTCTCTTAGTTTTAAACATTTATCAAACTTCTTATTTCTTCCTGTATTGGTACCTTAAAAATGTTGTCTGAAGATAATTTTGAGGCGATCTTAATCTATTATGATAATAAAATACATATGCTTAAAATTGTAAGAGGGAATAACGATTGAATCTATACACAGCCTACAAGAGTCACTGTTTGCTAATTTTATCCAGATCTAAATGAAATTTTGCACAGGACCACTATTGCCATATCAGTCTGTAAAATACGCCTACATAACAATTGAAATATCTTCATGAGCTAGAAAGCCTCTACAGGAGCGAAAATATTCAAAATGATAAAATAAATATAATTATCGGCATATGATAGCCTAGCAGTTCGTGCAGCAATGCTGAAAAACACAAATAAAATTTGCACTGATCATCATTTTTTTGTTTTGTTTTTTGAGTTAAAGCTGTGTTTACTGTTGGACTGAGATATGGCTTCCAGCTCGTATCAAGGCCAATCAATTCACACTGTCCGTCATGTCAACGTCACGTCACGGCACCGTCACGTCAAGCTGTATTCACACTGTCCGTCAGTGTCCGTCACGTCAATTCGCCCATCTCTATACGCGATGTTGAAAGTGAGGTTATGAGTGGTGATCTGTTATGTAGAAAGTCATAGTTTAATACTAGACTGGAGGGAACAACAACGCTAAATGTTATTGATGGTCAAAGAAAACTTTACTTTACAACATTTAAAAACATTGACATCTATTTTCAAGACAAAAAAAATAAACATATGAAAACATCAAACAATACTTATAAGAGCATAAAAAGCGCCTGTTTACTTTATCCATTGTGATTTGCCCTCTGTCATTGTTAATACTGTAAACAACTGAATTTTTGTCTTTCATTAGAACTGACTTTTTCATTTAAAATGTTATTGAATGAAAAATGCGTCTTCAAATTACAATCTTATTCAAATAAACAGTTTGCTTCAGTCTTTTCTGTTACAATGTTCCATAACATAAACCATTTTTTGGTTTCAGATATCCGACCTCGATTTTAGGGCAACACTCAATTGACAAAAATATTTAAGTCATCGTGGAACATTTGAGATCCACCCCTAAAACGAATTATAGCAACAAAATAAAGATGAATAAGACACATTTGCGTATTAACAGTGCAATCGTCGACTGTAACATGTAATTCGCGTGACGAAAATAGGTTAACTTCCAATGTTAGCAGATGGCCGTAACGTCAAAACATTCTTCTTGAGGAAACTTGCCGTTATGTGACATGACGGTCCGGTGATGGACAGTGTGAATGCCGCCATTATAAATACATTGCGGAATGTTCTGACAGATGGTGACGTGACGTGACGTGATGGACAGTGTGAATTGGCCTTCATTCACTATAGTTTGGATCAGTCTTTAATGCAAGAAGAAGAGCAATCTAAACATTTCTCTATATATTAGATTTCTCTTCTTCTTGCACGATTCTCTGTATTATTTTTCGTCTCCCATATTTAGCTTACGTTTTCTCCAAGGAGGCTAGAATATTAGCTCTTTATTTGAATGTATCACAGCCATAATCGATACATTATAAATCCATATCACAATATACAATTGTGACACTCACTTCTGTGACAGTTGTTACCAACAGACAGTTGCAACGACACCACAGGCAGTGCCACAGTCTATCACAGACAGTCGCGAAACTCTATAGGAAAAAAAAAATGCAGCTTAAGCGACACTAGTGCTCCAAGCGGCCAGTAGGCAGTAACAGATGAGTCGAGTGATACAAACTGAGACGTTGCCGTTTTTAATGCTGTTACTTTCATATTTCCAAGTCACTGAACGTTGCTGTGAACTTTCTAATACAAATATGAAATCATTATTAAAGTAATATCACTGCTTCTGTGAATGGCAGTCTATCATAACGAATAGTCAGTGCAATGTACTTCATACAGTTAAAAAAAACCTGAGTCATAATCATATCGTTCAAAAACTTTTTCAAAGCAGAAATAAAATGCAACCTAATGTGCTCAAGTATAAAAGTAAATAATCATGATTATGTTCGCATGCTTGGTGCATACTGACATGTTACATGAGATTGGTTTTAGCCAATTTCGGACACTGCAATATTTTCAAAACTATACATGACTTTTACATTGTAGGAGAATAGACGCTACATCACCTTTAAACCCTCTTTTCACCTTGTCCTTGCTTCTGTGCCTGTCATGTACCTATCATAATTTTTTTAGCTACTTGGTAGTTTTCAAACTAAATATCGTCAGGAATGTGCCATGCAACTATTCACAGTTTTTTAAAAAAAGTTTATATATGGACAAATTATTTGTTTGTAGCTATGCATTCACCAGCAAAATCTGTTGGTATACAGGCTTATAATTTTTGTGAAAGTGAGGTGTGAAACTAAGCAGGCTTTATTGAAATAGTTAACTGCTATTGGAAGCATTTAGACATTACTTTTATACAGCGGTAATATTATGAAATACCGGTAGTGGTCAAGTATTTGTGATTCTGATTAAAAACAGAAGTTTGTACGTGAATGAATTGTTAAAGATTTACTTCTATGCCTAAAAATATAACTAACAATAGTAAATGAACACTTGTTATTTGTCACATTATTTTCTTACTTTTGAGCATCCTTTGCAAATGAGAGATATCTGAATTACAATTTTGATAGATGGTACAATTTGTAGTGTCATAGAATCTCCTAAATACGAAGTATTTTGAATGTGCTGCTTCACTCCAAATACACATTTATTACTCAATCGTTTCGCAATATGTTTTTACGACCTATACGCTCGGCAGCACTGCAGTCGGGAAGTTGCAAAAATTCCGTGGGAGTTTTGTTACTCTTATGTTAGAGTCTATTGACACTAGCGCTCCTAGCGGTGGGCAAGCCACCGTATCAGTCATGGAGGTAAGAATAAAGGGAGATGGCGCTACGTATCCCAGCCGTACAACGCTTTGAAGCCATGCCCGCCATGACACTCCGACCAAAACGCTGACTGTGTTACAGCTGTGCTTGTATTTGCAATCGCTAATTGCATGATATTCGTATGTAAAGTCCCAAAAATGGTTGTTTCAAGTTTTTATTTAAAATAAAATCTCGAAAATCGAAAAAATAGCATTTATTCTGTTTAAACAAAGTTGTTAATACAATATTAAGAATCAAAAATGCGTTTATTTTCTTTAGCTGACAATATTCAAATAAAATAATTCGACTGAGTGAACCAACGCCAAATTTACGAGCACAGTGAAGATATCTTTCCTTTGTGTATTAAGTTTCATTACTTTAGAAACTAGGATTTGTTTTTGAAATCATTGACTTAATAAAAATAAAGTTTAAATCTTAATACTTATTCATTCATAAATAGTATGTTAAGTGGGGGAAATAACTTTCATTTTTAGGAAATCGAAATTCATAAGAGAAAAATACACAACATTAGAAGTAAAGATATTGTATACGTTCGTTCACAATCAAGGTGGTAAAATCACACTTTAAGGCGGAAATTTACACATGAAATGGTATTTCCTTCGATTTCGTGTCACAATCAGAATGATTCGTACACATAAACATCACACAAGTCACCTAACAGTGAAAAATCATTCCATAAACGAGTGGCAAGCACACGCAAACAAGGTGAATACATCAGTGTTTTGGTCTGATCAAGATGGCTACCCTTACCTTCACAGCTGTGACACAGAGCGCCTCCGTTTATTCTTACCTCCATGGTATCAGTAATGTTTGTTTGTAATAACTTTTCTGCATAATTAACCAAATAGTTTCTCTAATTTTTGCATTCCAAGCATTAATAAAATATTTAAAATGGGAAATAATCATGAAATAGATGCAAAAACAACCAAATATTACTGATTCAGTGATATAAACAATAACTTATAAACGAATACGGGTATATTTCCAACTTATTTCGCTGAAAGTAAGAACAATATAAAGATAAGAGAAACATAAATTTCTATTATTGTGGTGTCGCACAAGTTTGAACTGAGGCCACGTACTTTCGCCGCGCGCCGCCATGCACGCATGGCGTGGCATTCTTACGACGTCAGGCTCGAGCGCCCTCTGCTGCAATCCCGTTCGTGAACTGCATCGGTCACTTGGGATTCGGACAGGAACTAGGAAAGACTCTCCTCAGTAGACAGGCTTCTACCTAGTTAAACCATGTATCTGCATTCCACTAGTCTTCAGTTAACAAAGTTAAGTATTTTAAAATTTCTACGAAATACAACTTGTTCTAATCTAGCTTAGTGTTTCTAGTTTCTGCTCTCCCACTGGCTGGTCACCTCAGACTCTGTACCCGCACACGGGAGCATCCTATTTTCCTATGTCGGTCTCTCTCTACTCGGCCACCGAAACCCAGGATAACCGGCAGAAACGAGACACAAAAGTTATGGTCTCTTCTTCTACATCTATCTTCACATGCACTCCGCAATCCATCATAAATTGCATGGCAGAAGGTACACTACGCCACTACTAGGCATTTCCTTTCCTATTCCACTCTCAAACAGAACGAGAGAAAAAAGAATGTTTATACAACTCTGTACGAGCCCTAACTCCTCTTATCTTATCTTTGTGATCTTTATGTGAAATGTAAGTATTAGGCAGCAGGAAGATCGTACTACATTCAACTTCAAATTTCGGCCCTTTACAATTTCTCGAAAAAACGTCGTCTTTCCTCCAGCGATTCCCATTTGAGTTTCAGAGCATTTCTGTGACACTCGCATATTGTCGACCTCCCAGTAACGAATGTAGCTGATTGTTTCTGAACTGCTTCCATGCCTTCCTTTAAACTGATCTGTTGTGGATCCCAAACACTTTAGCAATACTCAAGACATGGTCGTACAAGCGTTTTATATGCATCCTTTTTTACAGATGAATTACATCTCCCCAAAAATCTTACAATAAACCTAAGTCGGCTGTCTGCCTTACGCACAACTGATATCGCTCTGCAATGGTATGCCTAGATATTTGAACGATGCGACTGCATCAAGACACTCACTATTAATGCTGTAGTCTTACATATACAGTTTCTTTGAGATGTAAAACTTCGGTATGGAGTATAATGATTCGTGCATTTTTACACTTGCTCGTCTTTCGTTTAAACCAGGCCCCTCCAACTCGAGCACTCGGTGCGGCGCCGTGCGGCCCTGGTGCTTCCTCCACCACTCTTGCCTCACCGTGTAGCAGCACATGTGTGACAGAGACAGCGCTCGCTCTCGCATTTTCTTGAATGTTCTGAATATCCATTCTGAATCTTATCAAATAGGACACTGTTGATCTATCTCGCAGACGTTTATCATGAACACAAAAAGTTTGGATATGTGTATGCCTTTTTATTCTTTAAGGCTGATGGGAAAGCACAGTGCTTAATACGCTATTCTACCTTAAATATGAAAGGATCAACAAAGTGTCACTAAGAAAAATGTTACACATGAAAGGATTATCAAACCAGACAGAAGGGAACTGATAACTATGTTAACAGGTAAGTCTTGTTTATTGTAAAAGAAAAACAAAAATATACCTTTAAAAATTGTAGTTATTACGGATTGTGTGTCCTCTCGAGTTGTCCTGCATTGGGCATGCGTGTGTTTGTGTATTGCCCTTATTATAAGTTAGCTTAGGGTCTTTGTAAGTCTAGGGACTGATGATGACAGAAGTTTTGTCCCGTAGGGTTACAAACATTTGGATCACTCACCTCACTTTCAAGAAAGACATCAAAGATTATTTACATGACTTAAATAAATTAATTGGTTCTACGTGTGATTGTACTAGACGTTCCAAATTGCAGGTTTTGCTTTCTAAAAGTCAGCTTCGAGAAGAATGAAAATTTTCTATCTCATAATCCCTTAAATGAAGTACTTATGTCCACATTTGGGAGTATACCAAAGCATTATATTCATTGCATAAAAAGTTGGAAGATAGTTTTGAAGAAAGAAAATAAGAAAATGTACATTCAAAAGTTTTTATGATGCCTTTTTTGGTGCACCCAGAGGATATCCCATCGTGTCTCCAAACTGAACTGATAAAACTGCCATACCATTCAGGCTTGACATACCACTACCACAATTACAATAGTGATGTCAATTCCTTTTTATAAAGGCATGATCAAGAAGAATTCCCGAGGATTCATGCCCTTGTCCCAAAATGTGTAAAATGTGTTGCAATGTTCTGAACAACATTCATTTGTGAACAAATGTTTTAAGTTACGAATATTAATAAAACAAAAAGAAGCTCAAGTTTAATGCATCATTGTAAGCTGTATTTCGAATTGCAACTGCCAAAATGGTTGTGCCTAACATGAGAAAATTAGTGTCTTCAAAGTGATACTAAATATCAACAGTGTTGAAAATTCGCGCAAAATAAGGAGCACAATAAAACTATTCTTTTTGTCCATAAACAAAAATTGGCATTATTATTCATTTCAATAATTCACAAACAAGCACATGACTCGGTTTGCTAAGCGCTGTGACAACATGTCCCCTTGCTACCACTGCCATGGCAGTGCCGTGTCTGCCTCGCTCTCGTACCCCATACCACCGGCGCTGCAGCAGAGCACCGGTGCTTTTTCCCAGTGCCAGCCGGTGCTTGCGAATTTGGTTTAAATGCAGATGCTTTTGAATGTAATTACTTCTGCTTACAAAACAAATGGCATGAAGTTTCATGTCGTTTGTGGTTCAGATGTTGCAATAATAGCGGATTGGTTTCTGCTTTGTTGGGCAACAGTGTTTTTTGCTTCCGATGTTGTATTATCATGTTTGTAAGGATTTTCTTTCAGCTGTGGTGGCTGATCTGGTACATTAAATAATGTAGGTATTGTATTTCATAAACGTTTCTTACTTCCAACACTTACTGATTTGACTGGAATTGTAGTGACGAAACCTTGACGTTTCCGAGTAGAAAACTGTCTTAATGTAAATGATCATTGATGTCTGTAGTTTATTAGCCATTTCTTGTTCATTCCAGAAAGGGAAATATCATCATTAAAAAGCCAAAGATTTTGAAACAATCTTAAATAAACTCTCCTGCAATGTGCTATCTCATACTTTCCAGTGGTTGTTAGGAAAACTAATAGAGACAAAAGTGGAGTCATTTTGTATTTATTACTGTAAAAAGTATGTTAAAATTTATGTAAACAACAATATTCACACACATTAAACACCATATTCAGAAATGTAACTTGAAGTGCCGCTGTCATGGACTATAACAAAAATCAATTGGAGTATCATACCTATGTATGTTAGACTGTGATCATATTTTGTCTCTGGAACAATCAGTAGCAACTGAATCTATTTCCCGTGACCTATCACATTTTTCCTTTCCTTGTTTCCTAAGAGCGGCGTGCCTACATGTTTCGACTGCTGATACCGTAATGCTATCCATTTTCAAAATCACATTTAAATATCCACAGGCAAATACCAAACAAGGTCCTGGCTACCCACATGGTCAGAACACGTGGTGCTTCTGTAAGAGTTTCACACACAAAATTATTTTCATACGCAAAGCAGTCGTAATTGTACCCGCGTTTCACACTGCTTAAACTCGACAATTATTTCCCCCAAAAATACAAATAAATACACTCATTGAGCACTGCTGAAACCAAAAACAAGTGCACTGGCAATGTGCGGGCAAAATCACAATGGTAGTACACTAGCACTTGCGATTTCTACCCATTCACAGGCACACACACACATTCAAGGGATGGGTGGGCATCTAGAGGAACAAAAAAAAAATTACAAATGGAATCAAGAGACGCCAGAAGGACGAATCATGGCTGCGGTAGGCCAAATGAAAGTAGCTTGTTAATTTTCTATGTAAGATCTCAGGCAGTAGAGGTCTGTATATGCAAGTTAAAACGCTCACTGCTGCTCTAAATTACTTTTTGAGTGAGCCACGGTAATAGTGCAATGGAAATTTATCTAACTGCTCGAGCAGCCAACGTTTTAACAAACACAAATGATATATATATATATATATATATATATATATATATATATATATATATATATAAAGGAATAGATAATTAAACATGGAACAGGGAACATGAAATTACAAAGCAGAGATTTGATACTTTATAAATCATTGTCTATTCAATAAAATAAACAAGCAAAATGTGGGGAGACCAAATTAAGCACAATAAAGCACATACCTTGTACAAAAGTAAATTAAATCATAAAGTTACTGCCCGTAGTAAAATTATTTCTGCCCTTTATGAATATGTAGGTAATGTGGGAGGAAATTTGGAAATACACAGTGGATAAAGGAAAGCATATTCATTCACTCACAGACATGCACATAATGCTTGCAACATTTCTCATGTGGCAACACTTCATAGCAGTTTCAAAACAAAGCGTTGGCGGCGTTTTGACAAGATGGCAGATGTCTTAAAGCACAATTAAAATCAAACTATGCACCAAACGAACCTATGTGTGGGGAGGCAGCAGCATACCAGCCTTAAGTACCATGTGGTGTGCGACCATGGTGAATTACATAGAATTCACGAAAAGAAATTAATTTAGAATAAGCAAGGAAAGCACACATGAGAATTCATGTAGAAGGAAGCTAGTATCAGTAAAATCATGAAAGAAGGCCGAAGTAATGACGATTATGAAAGCATGTTGTGCAATCAGTCATACCAAGACAGGAAAGATGGAATCAATCCAGAAAATCTGAGAAAAATTTAGCATACTCACGGATACAGACACCACATGAAAATGTTAGTTAAAAACAACAAGGAATTCAAACATAGTAAGTTATCACAGAGGCTGAAGGCCACACACATGTATTCTAACTTGAGAAAACCGAACACATAATCTTCACTGGAATGAAAATGCAGATACTAAATTTAAACTGAATTACTCAAGTTCTGTAAAGTAAGAAACACTTTGCCTCGCATAGCGAAAGAATTACTCAAGAAAACTATCACTAATAAACCAAGACTGCCTGATCACAAAGAAAGTAAAGTTCTAACAGCATGCCATCCCCTCAGCTTGATTCTATGAAATACTCACTTCGGCACTTGCGGCAAGAGTGGAGCCTCAGGCCAGGTGCAAAGCCTTCCCCTCCACGCACCGGATGTAGGGACGCTCAAAGCGATGCGGAGTGCATTCAGGGCCTACAGTCTACCAAGACTCGCTACCTGAAGAAGATAATATCCTCTACTAGAGCTCTATAGAGGTCTCTTTTATCACCTCTTTCGTCCATGGTTATATTGGTACTACACTAAGGCCGGTATTACACTCTAAAAGATCTTTGACAAAGATCTTTGTCAAAGTTTTTATCCAGGATCTTTGAAGAAACTACTTCACAGGAGCACATTACACTAGCGTAAAATATTTCGTCATAGTTGTTCGGAATAAGACTCCAAAATAGTAAAACGTCTGTATTATAGTACGTAATATAATGTTGCTCAGGAGTGCATTCATTGGAAAGAACGAAAAATGGAAACAATTTTAGGTAAAACCGTGAATAGCAAGAGGAAAATACGAAAACTGCTCTCACAAATGTACTCCACGAGCTACACATCTGGGAAATAATAACCTAAATTGTTTAAGAACGTGTGACCAAATATTTTAATTCATGCACATATTAATAAATACATCATAATCGATGTTTCAGGAAGCCCTAAAGCTGTGTCAATGGGTAAATAATGAAACACTGAAATAATTTAACGTGTGTCATGCTAAACATAACTTTGTTAGACACTTTATCATAATTAAGAAGAGAGAATATTTTCGTAGTTCTTTCATGTTATGCTTCATTGAGGATTATGCACTGCGAAAGACATTTTTATAGTTTGCTGCAGTCTGGCATTTGTTTTGCCTGATTTTCTGAAACATAAAATATCCGTATAAATACCCGGACTTGTGGTTAAATGTCGAAAAGCATCGTGCAAAGCAAGAAAAAATATGGAGCTAACTAGTGCAGTACCTCATTACGCAAATCATGAATCCCTTCCCACTGAAGATCCTCCCATTTGTAACCACATACAAAATCTATTCCAGCAAGCAGTAAAATACACGAATCCTATAGTGGAGGCCTAAGATTTCACCCATTATTCCAGACATAAGTGTACCAAGATGTAAAACACTTTAGGAATTACGAGGTTAGGTTAGAGTACAAATAAAAACATTTATTTCACTTATGCATCTCCATATATCCTTTGATCCATATAATTTCTTCCGTATAATCATCCTCAGTGAGCCACTTTGAATACAACTGACAGCCGTGGCTTTTTCTTTATACGATTCTAACCCTACATTTTAGTAAATGTGCTTTGTATTAATAAATATTCCGCACACTTCTCACTTTGAAACGATCACTGTGGCAGTAGCGACACAACAAATACACTTCTACGTTAATTTGTAGGTTGAAAGGCGTCAAAGCAAGGAAAGACGCATGTATACAATGGCGAACTTTTATAAAAGCTAGGCTCTCTCGCTAACTTTTATCAAATATCTTTTATAAAAGAAATCTTTTATAAAAGATGACCCATTACACTGTCAAAGATTTGACCAAAGAGCTTTGATAAAAGATCTTTGTCAAAGATCTTAAGTAAAGTAATTGAGGCCTAAAGCGCAAGGCGGCGTCTTTAAGCCATTGTGCGGAAGTCAGTCAGTATTGAAAGCAACCTTCCACATTCTTACGTGAACCAAGTTGAATCACACGGGTGGAAACATATATAAACATGGGGCATTGATCATTAATAAAGGAATGAAATACTTGACATACAAATAGACAATATTAATGGCGGAGAAACACTTAAGAGTGATGAATAACACAAAATGGAACACTACCACACATGCAGTGGACTTGTTTCAAGGGCTAACAGCTGTCCCTTTATAATTCGTGTAAATATTGGCATATAAATACCAGACAAGCCCAGGAATGATCCTATGAAGTTTGGTAGTGATCTAATCATAATATTAAATTGTTTGATGAATATAACGCAAAAAATGGAACAATTATAACTCTTTGGAAAAGATTTTTCTCTTTGACATTAAAACTGTACAATATTTCAGAAAATGCTTTTATTGGTTGCTATGTTCCCCATAATACACTGCAACACAAAGAATACCATGCTCATTTAATCTACAGTGTGTTTAGTCCATATTCAGGCCTACATAATAATGTCACTGTCTAATGTACACAAAAAATGTTTACATCTGGAACTTGGAACAACACTAGCTCATGAAGAGGAGAAAGACCCAACCATAGTGAACTATCAATAATCATGGGATCTATGCTACTGATTCAAGTGGCAACATTGCAGTAACAGAAGAGTAGCATGATACAAATAGAGAAGTTACTATCTTTAATGGTTTTGTTTCCACATTTCCCAATCACTAAATGTAGTTGTGCATTTTCCAGTATGAATAGGGAAAAACCAATTAAAGTAATATTTCAACCTCTGTTAATATCAGCCTATAATAATAAAATGTCATTGCGGTGCAATACAAATGCCTGATAGAATTTCTAAAACGATCACTCCTCTATTTTTATACATAATGACTTCATATATTATACCTTCATGCCCCATCTGCATAGACGCCATTTTGGCTATTTACAAAGCTGCCACCAAAGATTGTAGAATCAGGGAATTGATAAAATAGAATTAAAACCTGAAGTACTTTGGTAAACATTCATCTGCTCCAATAATGTGAGCTGCCTATGTATCTTGTAAGAATCTGTCAGTTATTAGCGATCCAAACAATACTGTAATATTGAACTTTCATCCAGCTCCTTACGAATAATCGATGTCGAATTTCAAGAACAAAAATGAAAACATTTTTATTTACTTTAAACCATAACTTGTACAACTAGTCAATCAACAAGAGAAGTAACTCGAACGACTTCGCTGGAGACATTAACTAAGTAAAGTTTATTCATTTTTTTTACACTGAGTGTTCTTGTCAAGAACACAGCACTGTACCAGAGAGTATTTTTCATAACAAAGCGCTCCTGGTGGCACGCACGTGTACTCATTTGACACCAGCACCAGTAAAGTAGTTGTCTGCATACTGGTGCTGTATGTCACTGCAACAGCCCCCTCGATGGAAGTGGAGCATCGTCCAAGAATCTTGATAGAAAATGAACTCGTCATATGGAACTTCTATGGCATTCAGGTTGAGTTGTTTCCATTAGACGTGGTTGTGCTTGTGATACATGCTACTGTTGGGCTTATTGGGTGTTTGTTGACGATTCTTCAGGTAACATGAAAGCTGGCGTAACTCTGTCGATAGAGACAGCAGTGACTTTCATATTAAGCAGAATGTCTATTGTTTTGTCAGTTCTGCCAACAACAAGGTAAGGACCAGAGCATGGTGCTGTTAGTGGCGGTTTCACTCCATCGATACACAACATGACGTGTGTGCATGAAAGAAACTTTTGATGCACATCCCCAGATGTCTAAGCACTTCACCATATATGAGCTGTGCCGCTGAAAAGTCCGTCAGGCTTCTTAAGTATTACACAGACCCAGTAAGACCAATGGTAAAGCTGTTGTCCAACGTAAATCGTGGCACATGAGTGTAGCTTTTAATTAACCATG
The DNA here is from genome assembly GCA_026315105.1 of Locusta migratoria. NCBI lineage: Eukaryota > Metazoa > Arthropoda > Insecta > Orthoptera > Acrididae > Locusta > Locusta migratoria. Next base: position 307,852,062 of record CM048746.1, read on the forward strand.
CCAGGGCTCTAGCATACCATTACTTGCTGGATGTTAGCTCATGTTCTTATGATGTACAGCACTGCAGAATTTGTTCAGCTGAGTAAACATTTCCGATTCGAATTGTCGTCCACGATCTGTAATGATATGCAATGGACGACCGAAACGTGATACCCAGTGTGAAATGAAAGCAGAGGCTAATGTTTCTGCTGACATGTTTACCAATAGTATGGCTTCAGGTCAGCGGGTAAAACGGTCAGTGGCTGTCAACAGATAACGATGTCCGTTTGATGAAGGCAGTGATCGTACCACATCAATATGGACATGTGTAAATATGGCGGTTGTTTCTGGAAAGTCTCCCACAGGCGCATGTGTATGTTGTAATATTTTACTATGTTGACATTGAATACATGCTAGACTGCTCGAGTCCACCCATGACAATCATTCTGCATTCTCGGCAACAGAAAATGGTTGGCAACAAGACGAACTGTAAGCTCTGATGCCTGGGTGACATAAGTTGTGGAGGCGGCCAGCCGCGGTGGCCGAGGAGACTGAGGCGCTTCATTCACGGTCTGCACGGCCACTACGGTCGGGGGTTCGAATCCCCCCTCAGGCATGGATATTTGTGCCGTCCTTAGTCTTAGCTAGTTCATAAGTAGTTTGTAAGCTCAGGGACTGATGACCCCGTAGTTAAGTCCCATAAGTTCTACAAACATTTGAAGATTTTTTTTTTTGTGGAGGCTCTCAAAAGCTTGTCTGCGGAATGCAGGTGTCAGAAGTGGACTAGTTCTCCCATTCAAAACCTTGCAATAAAGTTTAACATTAGTGGTAGGAAAGTAGACCCACCGCAATTGCAACTTGAAAGAAATATTTTTCAGAAGATTCTGAAGTTCCTGGTCTGATTCGTGTCCTTCAGCAAGTTGCTCAAAATCTAACATCTTCACTATGCTGTTTATCTGGGACAGGCAGTCTGCTACGACGTTGCCAATGACTGTTATATGCTGTATGTTCGTACTAAAGTGAGCTATAAACACTAAATGATTGTTTTGCTGGGATGAAAACTTGTTATTATTTTGTCAGAAATCATAGATGAACGGCTTGTGGTCGGTGAAGATCAGGAACTCTCTAGCCTCCAATTATGGCCGATAATACTCGATAGCTTCGTAAACAGCAAAAGTTCACGATCATAGGCGCTCCATTTATGCCTTGATGGAGAAAGCTTATGTGAATAAAAAGCTAGTGGCTGCCATGGACCTTCTATTATCTGTTGCAATACAGCACTGATCGCTGTTTGGCTATCATCCACAACTAATGCAAGGGGTGCATCTAATTCACGGTGTGCAAGTAATGCAGCATTTGCTATGCTGCGTTGAGATGCATCAAAAGCCGTGTTCATAGCGTCAGTCATCTGTAAGAGCGTCTTTCCTTTTGCCTTAGGACCATACAGTGCAACTGTCAATGGTGCTTGAAGTTCAGCCGACTGGGGCAGGTGACGACAGTAAAAATTTAATATTCCTAGAAAACGGTGAAGTTCTTTTTCAGTTTCAGGCCGTGTCATTTTTAAAATAGCCTCTACTTTTTTTTCATTTTCGCTTTTGTGGCTCTCTTACCACAAGGTAAAAATAATATTGTATGCAGCTTATCCCATATAAAACCAATATCACTCATGTCCGAGATTAAAGTAAGAATGAACTAAGTAAAAAAGAATAGATAAAGGTAATATTAAAAAATGTAGTTACCTCGATTTAAGGGATGTTGCAAGTGGTGCCACACATGAGGGGTACCAGTTTTATGTGGGACACCCTGTACTGTATTTCAACCCACCTCCACTTTCAGAGAATTCTACACAGAATTTTAGTATTTATTGATTTTGTTAAGAAGCTGCCTGAGGGGAACTGCATTTCTACGAACATTTTGCTGAATCATCTGTTGACAAATTTCTTTATCTAAACGTTCAAAAACATTTTGTCTCAGTGGTACTTCGATTTTTTAAATTTTATTCAAAAAGAAAATTGCGCAGATTTAGTTTAGCCTCAGACACTACAGGTCAGGCCAGTAAAGAATGAAAGGTGTATCCCACTTTGTGTTTGTTGTTTTATTTTTTGCTTTTTGGTGGGCTTGTCCCAGCAATAAAGTATCCTCACCCACTGACAGTTGAAGATCGAAGGAAACAGAGTGGTGACCAAAACTTTTTCACTGGCAGCTACTTAGAGCCAGCTAAGAGTTCATTGATTTTGTTATTTTATTTCTATTGTTCTCACACTATAGTCACTCATCGGATTTTAAGCACATAAGAAACAGGTGGTAATGGACTCATCCCATGAATTTCGACTGACATTTAGGAGAGTTTTTCCTTACAGGAACAGCTAAAAAAACATTTCTGAATTTCAGAATTAATAGTAATACAAGAAAAAATAAACAGAAACTTTTTGCACAAGTGTTATCATTATTATTGTTATTTTTTAAAGCTATCATGCAGAGAGACATGTTCTGAAAGCAGGCTGGAGACGTGAGATACTTGTGCTGCAGAAGCAATACCATAGTCCAATCAGCTCGCGCCGGTGCTGGAGCCAGCTCACGCCGGAAATATTAAACATGCCAGTTATTAGTGATTCGAACAATACTGTAATATTCAACGTCCATCTAGCTCCTTAAGAATATTCAATGTCGAATTTCAGGAACAAAAATTTACTTTAAACCATAACTTGTACAACTAGGCAATCAACAAGAGAAGCTACTATAATTACTTAGCTGGAGACTGTAACTAAGTAAAATCTTTTTTTTAAAAAATTTTTTACGCTGACTGTGTTGCCAATGAACATGGCACTGTACAACAGAGTATTAACATGGCGCTCCTGGTGGCAGCACATGGATTCATTTGACAGCAAAGCTGATAAAACAGCTGCCTGCGTATCGGCGCTGTAGATCGCTACAAATCTATTACGAAATAATAAGCATATTAGCGAAACATAGTTAAGGATCAAATGAAGGAATACTTTAAAAATGATGTAAAATGGACAGTTTTTTAGAAACAGTCGCATTAATTACTGTATTTTGACGATGCAATATTCAGAAAAAAATGGTATCTTGTTGTTGTTGATGTAAAATATGAAAGTATCAATAATGTTTTCAATTTTTTTTTTTGTATTTGACTCCATGTTAGGTGATTTTATGTGACTGTCATGTTTTTTTCTTCCATTCAGTTTGTTAATCTCATGTTGATGGCAGCAACTGTCGAAACCAGTTGAGCATAGCAAATTATTTTACAGCTCTGGGCACAAAAACGATATTTCAAAGTTCTACATATAGTTCATAGACATTTATTCACAGTACCAGAATCGTAATTGTATCGTAGAAAAATATTTAAGGCGAGAAATGAGTTGTAAGAGGACGTGTTTAAAGTTCAGAGGGCATTGGCATATGCCACGATGGAGTGGCCGAGTGTTCTAAGGCGCATTATTGCAGAGCACGTGGATGCTCGCTGTCACATGTTCGAGTCCTCCCCCAGACATGGGCGTCTGTGTTGTCCTTAGCTTAAGTTAACTTAAGTCAGTTTAAGTAGTTTGTTTTTTCGGATTTTGGTATGTTCATTTCCACATGCATTCCTATTTTCAAATGTTTTGCTCTGATTTTGATTCGTTTCATGAGTATATTTAGCGGATTCCGGAATCATTTTAATAGTTTAAGACTAGACATGATTTTTTCCTATCTGTACAATACTTTTATTATTACTAATATCTCTAAATTTATATATACACAAAGAAGCCTAAAGCAATTCAGAGCATTTCCTAGCTTTCATGCTGTAAACGATATCTTGGTATGGATTCACAGCCACATTAGGCCTAATTATTTCCTTATGGAAAGATGTCAGCGACATATTATTCACTGGCTGAAGGTCAGCATATATACAGGATTTCCTCACCAATTGTTGACTATTACTGGCATAAATTTGGAACATTTATGATTTTCACATGACCAGTTGGCTGGGTTGCTCCTGAGTAGACAGAGTAAAACTTTTATGTTTTTATTCCAAATAGAGAAACAAGAAGCAATGTTTACCTGCTGGCCTTAAGATGAATTAATAAAAGAAATATAATTTCCCATTTGTCGTAAACACTGTTTTTCCTTGGCCATAATAAGTCACTCTACCTATAGTTATATCCGCTAAAAACTTTGTGACATCATATTCTCCTGATACACACCTGAAGTCATCTGACTACAGTCATTACTGCTACTTGAGCAAAGCTGGGGTTGGTCACAAGTGCAAGACATGTTTGTGGCAATATTATGAAATTGTTGTCGTTAGTGATGGAGAGCAGGCTCAGATCGATTTTTGCCAAGGATGGGGAAGGAAATTGGCTGTGTCCTTTGAAAGAAACTATTACCTGGAGTAATAATTGAAAAATTTAAATCAGGATGTCCAGAGCCAAATTTGAACTACTGACGTCCAAAATGATAGTCCAGTGTTTTAAATCATTTCTGAACATGGTTACATAAATTTACCCACAATATTTCATGATTTCCTGATTATTTCAAGTATTTCTTTTCTGTTATACTTTTATATGAAGTATTTCTATGAATTCGTAAAATGTCTCTTATTTTGCCTTCTAGACAAGTATGTACTTAAAACAGAGGAAGAATATTCTAGAGTTGATCACCCTGGAATCTTATATGGCATTTCCTCCACAGATATGTTGCACTTTTCCCAGAGCTGTTCCACAGAAATCTGAATCTGCTGTATACATTCTTTAACACAGATTTTGCATTAGTCTTCAATTTCACATTGCTTCTTAGTATTACCCCTACACTATGGCGACCAGATTCCCAAAATCAAAGTACATGACACACATTGGTAAGGAATAATGTGAAACAGAATGTTAACTTTACCTGTGCTGCCATCGACCTGACTGCTATTTCCAGCTGCTGTGGAGTGGACAAGCGCTCTAAGGTGCCTTGCTGTGGAGCATGTGGTTGCTTGCCATCAGAGGTTCGAGTCCTCCCTTGGGCATGTGTGTGTGTGTGTGTGTGTGTGTATGTGTGAGAGAGAGAGAGACAGAGAGAGAGAGAGAGAGGGGGGGGGGAATGTGTGTGTGTGTGTGTGTGTGTGTGTGTGTGTCTGTGTGTGTGTGTGTGTGTGTGTGTGTGTGTGTGTGTGTTGTCTTTAACATAAATTAGATAAAGTTGTTAATATGCAAAGGGACTGATTACTGCATCAGTTAAGTTCCTTAGATTAACAAACATTTGAACATTTTGTTATTCCCAAGCTTATACAATATGACAGACATTGTGTCACTCATTAATGCAGACTTTTGAATATAAAACAATTACCACAACACAAAATTTTAATTGCTGAATGAACATGAAACCAATGGGACAGCAATCCCATTAACTAAGACATTCAAAGTCACTTACAAATACATAAATTAAGCAAACATATTCGCACCATTAAAATACAAATAAATTGCATAACTAATACAAGAAATATTTTAGTGCTTATAGTTGTCACATGGAAATACGTCCGAATGACAATTATTACTTATGCTGTTCACTTATTTCTCTCTCAATTATGTTTTGCAACAGAATGTATGCCATTCATGAGTCCGGTATTTTCACACAGATTCTGATAATAATCAACATGTGAAGTATTTTGGTAAAGTTCTAGTTTAAGCATTTCCTCACAGTTTGCACCTAAATCTATTCTGTAACTCAGACCATAAACTGTTCGTCATGGCCACCATTCTTTCTGCAGCAACGTTAGTCTCAGGTAGAGCTAGCAAAACGCTAGTAATGACATGAAAATTTTTGAAGCAGATATCTTCAGATGCAAGTAAATTCAAAATGACAGAACAGTTTTTACCAACTAGCATCACAGTTATTCACACACCCCTAAAAAGCTGATCATCACATCTTTCTTTCAAAATATTTTCCTTAAACTCTGGTTAAATTTTAAGACTTTGCTGAACAGACTTCCAAATAAGAGGATATTTGAGCTCAACCTGGTTAAATGCTGTCAGTATATGAAATCACTAAGAGCATATCACGAAATAATCGTTTAACATCTCATGAAACGAATTTAACTTTGAAGAAAGCACACCATCTTCTAGATACTGCAAACGTCATGGAAAAGCACTTTCATTTTTTTTTTTTTTTTTTTTTTTGGTTGGGGGGGGGGAAGACGAGTGTGTAGTGTTTAGTTCTTGTGCTTGATTGTCTTTTCTTACTTTGCAAGTATTTGGTACCGGTACATGTTAAGTAGTACTCATTTTGTTGAACAGCAGCCAGTGCTGAAATTTATGTCAGTACAACTTTTTTGATGGCTTATTTAATAAGTACTTCAGCAAAATTATTTATTAATTATTTGTGTTCAAAAACTTACGTCCTTGCTGTGTTGTATGTTTATTTTGTATTGACTACCAATAGGGTTATTCTTCTAATAAAAGTGCATAAGACAAAGATTGTTAACTATTTTGTGAAAAATGCAGCAAAAGCATATCTACAAAATAAATGAACATGTTATGGTTTAATTTTAAAAGTGAACAAATCCAGTAGTTAATACTGAAGCTGGCCAAGTCCTGTTTTTAACCAATTTAAATATCTTACATATTAATTTTTGTCATGTTTTGCTAACTGTAAGTCATTTTAACAGAAATGGAACCAGACAAAAACACTCATGAGTGTGGGTATGTTACCAATAGGTTTTCCGTTTTCTGCCTCTCATGTAAAAACCTCAAAAGTAGACATGGCTGTCTTTCATGTTAGTCCCCTCATATGAGGAAATATCTTCACCTAAGAATTTTTTTTAATTTTTTATAACCAGCCAACCAATTGTGTAAAAAGAAAAGTGACATAAGAATTTGAGTTTGAATAGTTTTAGTTTGTCTAAATAGGTCAACTTGCAAAAATCTTCTAAATTATTTATTTAGAATATGCATGAATTTAAAGTTAAAAATTGAGATAAATAGCAACTAACGCCAATTTTGATAAGAAAAGGCTGAAACCGCAAGGTAAATAATGAAAGGAATGATGAATAAATTGATCTGCTACAACTCTTTTCCAATTTGTTAAGTGGGTCACAACTGGTTTCGTGATCTGTAGTCACATCGTCAGGTTTCATACCTGAATAAAAAGAAGACACCAAAACATTACAACTTGAGACACCAGATTATAAAACTCAATTACATATATAGAAATTGTCCAAAACCAAGGTAATACATAACTGAAAATGTACTATCCCACTGAGTTGAATGGTACTTACTATTAAAACATATAACAAAGGGTTCCATAAGCTATCCGCCAGTTCGTAAAATTTATCACAGTTAAAATGCATTAACATTTGTCAACTAAACCTAGAGAACGAGACAAGACAGAACATTGAGACTGCATATGAAACCGCTGTCAAAATATGGCGAGGGAGAGAGAAATAACAAGAAAAATGTAAACGGAAACATATCAACAACATTAACTGGATCGTTTAGGCATGGGGTAGTGGTGTGACTGGAGGTAAACTAATGCAGGAGCAGGTGATAACACACTATACAGGGGTTCATGCAAGCGCAGCGTACATTTGGTGGGCACACATTGCGAGGAAAATTCTATGAATCAGAGAGAATAAATGTATAACAATTATTTTAAAATACACACAAATTAAAAAATTACAGACAAACCGCTACAGCAAGATTTCAAACTGAATATTTTGTAAATCTGTAAAACTGGGCAATCTAAAGAGCGAAACAGTGAACAGTGGGTCTATTAGAAGGCTAAAACCATTAATTAATTAATGACAACAAACAGTAAAAAATAAAGAAATATATATAATAAAAGCTAGAAGATTGTTGGTAACACTGCACCCGCGCGAACGTTTCGAGTATTTGTTCCAGTAAATAATTACAAAATCGTTGTTTTTAAACTATATTTATTCACCTTTTAGTCAGTACTTCAAAAATGTTCAAATGTTTGCCCATGCCCGAGGGGGGATTTGAACCCCCGACCGTAGTGGCCGTGCAGACCGTGTCTGGAGCGCCTCAGTCCCCTCGGCCACTGCGGCCGGCTAGTCAGTACTTAATCAAGTTTTTACGGTTTCTATTTTTACCATGGCTGAGAAGTGTGTGACATTCCATAGGATCGTTAGTTCCGGGGTGTGGTGTGATAGTTGTAGAGGTTTATTTTCATTGGGACGAATGTAGTGGCGTGGGAAATGCGGATATAAATGAGGCTCACCAGTGATTTTGTAGGATTTGCAACAGAGATAGGAAAATAATGGAACAGGAGGGGAAAATTGCAGCTCTTCAAGCTGGATTAGATAAGGCAAGGGAGACTCTGAGTCGGTTAAGAAGGAAGAAGGGAGAACAGCCGTGGGAAGTGGCAACAGGTAACAGGGGGAACAGGCTTAGGACAGTTTCAGACAGCTTTGTCATTAATGTGAAAAATAGATTTGACCTGTTGCCTCAGTCAGAATCGGATGAGCCTCGTGTAGCTGAAGCTGTAGAAAGGACACAACAAACTTTCAAGAAGGATTTGATAAATGTAAGGAAAACCGTGAAAAGAAAGAAAGTCTTGTTGTTAGTAGCTCCCATGGTAGAGGTGTTGGCCAACTACTGCAGGATGAGCTAGGATCAGAGTACCAGGTCACACACTTTTTCAAATGAAATGTGGGCCTGGGTCAGGTAACAGTACTGATACTATATTAGTATTATTATATTATAATGAAAGTGCTTTTCCATGACGTTTGCAGTATCTAGAAGATGGTGTGCTTTCTTCAAAGTTAAATTCGTTTCATGAGATGTTAAACGATTATTTCGTGATATGCTCTTAGTGATTTCATATACTGACACCATTTAACCAGGTTGAGCTCAAATATCCTCTTATTTGGAAGTCTGTTCAGCAAAGTCTTAAAATTTAACCAGAGTTTAAGGAAAATATTTTGAAAGAAAGATGTGATGATCAGCTTTTTAGGGGTGTGTGAATAACTGTGATGCTAGTTGGTAAAAACTGTTCTGTCATTTTGAATTTACTTGCATCTGAAGATATCTGCTTCAAAAATTTTCATGTCATTACTGGCGTTTTGCTAGCTCTACCTGAGACTAACGTTGCTGCAGAAAGAATGGTGGCCATGACGAACAGTTTATGGTCTGAGTTACAGAAAGAAAACCAGGTTTGAGAGAGATTCCAAGACACCATCAGTTTGGAAAAACAGATAAGCAGGAGATAGATTTTAGCAAACAATATTTAACAGAAAGTACTGAGAAACTTCCAGTAAATCTTAGTCAAACCGTTAGTATGCAATATCAGTTATCTTTATTACATCATAATATTCCAAGACTCAGAAATAAACTTCATGAACTACTCATTTGTATTGATGAAATAGATTCCTCTAACCTTGTTGACATAATTTGCCTCTCTGAGACATCATGTGGCCACTGGTATAGATATGTTAAACATTCCAGGATTAAATTTATCTTCACATTTCTGTAGGGTAGATATGGAGGGAGGACGAGTTGCCACATTCATTAAAAATTTCTATAAATTCAAGAATATTTATATAAATAAATTCTATCTAGACCAGCATTTAGAAGCTTGTGCAACAGAAGTAGAATTCCAAAACAGATGCTATATAATAGTAACTATTTACCGAGCACCTGCAGGAAATTATAATCTATTCTTAAATCTTCTAGAAGCTCTATTGGGTTATTTAACAGGAAGAAATAAAGAAATCCTGGTTGCTGGTGACTTTAATACAGATTTTATTATGCAGTCCTCCAGTAAAAATTTATTGCAGTCAGTAACTTTGTCTTGCAACCTAACACATACTGTAAACTTTCCAACTAGGATAACTAAAACCTCTAGGACAGCAATTGATAATATTTTTATAGAAAAATCAAAGGAACAAAATCATATCACAAAACCAATAAGAATTGGCCTATCAGATCAAGATATGCAGCTCCTTATTTTAGGTATAGATTCTTAACAGATTATGAAGACTGCAGAATAAACATGCAGGAGAGTAGTCAACCCACCAAAAATTAAAAATTTTAGAAAACTCCTCAAAGACATGAACTGGAAAGATGTATATAGTGCTCATGACATGAATGAAAAATATAACATATTCATTAATAATGTTAGTATCATATTTGAAAACTATTTTCCTCTAAAAGTAACTCAAATTAAACAGAAGTCTATAATAAAACTATGGATTACACAAGGAATAAAGATTTCATGTAAGACAAAAAAGGAAAAATGTATCTATCAGCCAAGAGTAGTTGCAATGATAATCATTTAGCTAAATATAAGGAATACTGTAAAATAGTTTAAAAAAGTTATTCAGGCATCTAAACAAATGAACTATGAGAAGAAAATAGCAACACAAGGAAACCAAATAAAAGCAATATGGGATATAGTGAAAGAGGAGACTGGTAGAACCAGAAAGGAACAAGAGCAGGTAGCATTAAGAGTAGATGACACATTAGTAACTGATGGGCATAGTGTGGCAAATCTATTTAACAAGTACTTTATATCTCTTAGTGATAGTAAGGGATTGTCTGGGTTAGTAAATAATGCCCTTGAATATTTGAAACTAGCATTTACACATAACTTCATGTACATAAATTTGTCACTCACTTCAGCACAAGAAAGAACTTCCATAATAAAATCTTTAAAAAGAAAGCATTTTAGTGGTTACGATGAAATATCAACAAAGTTAATTAAAGCATGTTCTTGTGAACTTAGCACAATTTTAAGTTATTTGTGTAACCAGTGTATTCTAACTGCAACATTTCCTGATTGGCTAAAATATGCGGATATTAAACCTGTATTCAAGAAGGGGGATAAAGAGATACCATCAAACTACAGACCGATTTCACTTTTGTCAGAATTCTCAAAAACTCTAGAAAAGGTAATGTACAAGCAGCTTCTCAACCACCTGACTACAAATGACATATTGTCCAAAACACAGTTTGGATTTCTGAAAGGTTCTAATATTGAGAAAGCTATTTACACCTACAGTGAGAATGTACTTAATTCATTAGATAATAAATTGCAGGCAGCAAGTATTTTATGTAATTTGTCAAAGGCATTTGATTGTGTGGACCATAACATCCTTTTAAGTAAATTAGAATTCTATGGGGCCATGGGAAATGCTGCAAAATGGTTCAAGTCGTACCTCACTAACAGGAAACAAAAGGTGTCAGTGCAAGTGACTAGTAAATTTAGCCAACAGTGATCATTAGATTGGGAAGAAATTACATGTGATGTCCCACAATGATTCATCTGAGGGCCATTGGTTGTTCTTGTGTACATTAATGGCCTCTCATCAGTTACACTACCAGAAGCAGTTTTGTTTGCAGATGATACAAGTATTGCAATGAAAAGTACGTCAAGCATAGTTATAAAAAGCTCTGCTAATGATATTTTCATGAACATTAATAAATGGTTTAAATCCAACTCATTGTCATTAAACATTGAAAAGACTCACTAAATTTAGTTGGGAGGAGCACACCACAGAACTAAAGAAACGACTCAACAAATCTGTATTTTCAATACAAGTGTTATCAAACATAGGAGACATAAAAATAACAAAGCTTGCATACTTTGCTTACTTTCAGTCCATAATGTCATATGGTATAATATTTAGGGGAAACTCTTCAAGTCAATCCAAAGTCTTCAGAGTCCAAAAGCGTGTAATACATATTATTTGTGGAGTAAATTCACGGACATCCTGTATAAGCCTCTTCAAAGAACTGGGTATATTAACTACTGCCTCTCAGTATATTTATTCCTTAATGAAATGTGTCATAAATAATATATCCCTTTTCCCAACAAACAGCTCAGTTCATACATACAATACTAGGAATAAAAATGATCTAGACAAGGACTTAAAAGCACTTACTCAGGTTCAAAAAGGGGTCCACTACTCAGGAACACACATTTTCAATAATTTACCAAGTATAAAAAATTTAGCTAAAAATAAAGATCAATATAAGAGGAACCTAAAAGACTTTCTAGTGGCCAACTCCTTCTACTCCATTAGTGAATTTCTAAATTGTACCAAATGATGCATGTATCAGTACTGATACTATATTAGTATTATTATATTATCAGCTGAAAAAAAAACTTAAAATTGTATGTATCTGTATTTATATTCTTAGTATTATCTATTATTCAGCTTGTAAATTTTGTTTCTTGACATGTTCCACATTCACGAAGATCTCCTCAACATGGATCTATGGAACGAAAACTAATCTAATAATAATAAAAAGACAACCAGTGAGTGGGCTGGGTTATACTTTGAGATAGTCAAAATGGACGAGACTAGATTTGGCCCCATTTTGGTCTGGGCGATGAGTGTGTGATAAGATGATAGCATTAAGGCATGGTATATTTTCTCCCAACATGTTAAGGTAATTTCTTTTCCGTTCCCTATCTATCTTCTATACTAATAATAAATCTGTAAATGTAGGCCTGTCACTTTTCCCTTCAATCTTCAAAACTACTGGACAAACTTTCATCCGGTTTTCACAGGAAACATGAGAAACGTTTGGGTCAACATATAGGCATAATTTTATCCAAATCTATCACGTAATTGAAAGATATCGTAATTTTAAATATTTTCAGTAACTGTGTCTGTTTTTTCAACTATTAAAAACATCTTATATCCAAAACTACTTCACAGGTAACTTGAGCGTAACTGGACAATATATAGACTTTGTTTCATAAAAATTGGATCTCAGAAAAAAAGACAATATCGCAATTTGAAATGTTTTATCTACCAACCATCATGTCTGTCTGTTTCAACACGTGTATCTCCACAACTACTTGACGAATGTTCATGGGGCTTTCACACAAAACTTCAGAACATCGTACAGTTACATAAAGCCTACAATAATTCAAATCGGATTACAGATAATAAAGATATCACAATTTAATCATTTGATTAGAAGCCATTGTGTATGTCTATTTGTTGAAGGTAATCACCAAAAGTACTACCCGAACTTTCATCGGTTTCCACAGGCAAATTAAGAATAGTTTGGAGAGTAGCATAGGCTTAGTTTTATCAAAATCGGATCAGAGGAACGAAAGATAGCGTAATTTGAAGTTCTATGTGCATACTATGCTTATAAGTATGGTGTAGTACAGCAAATCCCCAAGAGTACCACACGAACATTCATGGGGTTTCAGAGGGCAACTGAGACTACCTTGGCGCAACATATAAGCTTCAGTTAATGAAAATCGGATAAGGAGAAGAAAAGATATAGTAATTTGTAGTTTCTGGTGTAGCCTTTGCTGTGCTTGATTTGCAGCATAGTATAGCAAAGATCCGATAGAGGTGCTGTTGCTGACATAGTATAGGCCTACCAAATAACTAATAGATGGCGATGCTGCATTGTTATTCTTAGAGCCCTGTATTGGGAGAGTAGTGCCAACCTTTTATGTATGGCTTGCCGACAACTGCTGGCTGCTATTGGTCAGTTGAGCGCGGGTGGGGCACATCCGCCATTTTAGGCCTAAGCAATCCATTAGCGTAAATGGCATATTTCACTTAACTAGCTGTTATTTTACCATTTAGAGGTGTTGGAAATGTGTAGACTCATTATATATTAAATTAAGAGCTTAACGTAGCAAATTCCATTTTTATATGATGAAAAATGCCACATTGTTGGCAGTGAATTGTTATACTTAGACAGTCCGAGGTAGCACGTTTTACGCATTCCACGGGCGAAAGAGATGTGAAAAGACGCGAATTGTGGGTACACCGCATTGGAAGAAAAATGCATTTCCATACGAGAATGCAAACTTTTGCAAAGTAAGTGAATTTGTATTGAAATATTGAGTAAACTTCTAGGTTTATCTGTCAAGTTTCTTGCGAGCAATGTTGGACGGACAACACATGTAAGAGAAAAGATATTTTTAAAAGATACAAAAACTGAAAATCTAACATAATGTGCCATATTTGACGAATTTCGTATTTATACTTAGCCTGCATGTTACGAAAGTTTGGGCGGTAAATGACACCGCCCATTAAATAGATCTCCAAAACTCGAATTTTAAGATAAAGTTTATTTTACTGAAGTACCCAGCAGTGCGATAACAATGTGTAAAAACTTAAACCTTCCCAAAATGTTAGCTCAGTCAATGTTATGTGATAACATCACATTTAGGTTAGCACACAACACCTATCAACAGTAGTCACTAGATTAATGGAAAGCAACAAGTATTAATTACATCTACTTTGGTAAAAACCAATATATTAGATATAAAAACACCAGTCCTTAGCTAATTTGAAAGCAGGAACGTCACTTATTGCGAAAGCAATGCATTTGGTACAGGGTTTAAATTTTAGCACGAAACAATTTTACAACTAGTTTGCTCAAAAATAAAGGTCTTGATCTCAGATTACCAATATTTCCTTAACAGTCGCTGTAGAAGTGATGAAACGATTAAAAACTTAAGTTCATTGCTTACTTAACGTACTGTCATACCACGTCGATGAACAGACCGGTTCCCTTCATCATAAATGTTAATTTAACAGCGCCGTGCATAGCGCTGCTACTGCGAGATAGGCCTACAATGGCGGCGCTCGCCCGGTTGGTGGTACTCCCCCATACAGGGCTCTAGTTATTCTCGTACCTAAAATGTAATACACTAAACAAGAACCATGATTTTCCTTACAATAGTGGTATCCTTTTTGAAAAATCAGTCACATACAATGAAGGGAATTATTCTTAGTGTTGATAATAAAGTAAATAATTAATATTGTTCCGATCAGTAAATTAATGATCCCCTTAAAGCGAATATTTCGTTGCCAACATTAACATACTAAACTGCTGCCACTGCAAGCACAAAAGAATATTTTTTTTACTAGCTGTAGCCCGCATGCCTTGCAATACCATGGAAAGGAAAAAAAACGCTTCTTTATGGAGTTGCTGCGTTTTGTTTCATTCTCATAACTATGGAGTAATACACTACAAAAAGGGGTACAATTTTACTTATGGCAGTGGCGTTGTGCACTGATGTTGGCAACGGCTCTTGAATGCTTTTTCAAAAATCAGTCACGTAGAATAAGAGGAATAATTCTGTATGTTCATGATGAATAAATAATTTATGCATTTCTGGTTAGTAAATTAATCATCCTCCTAAAGCGAATAGTTCATTGCCAATGATAGGAATCTAAACCGCTGCGACTGCAAGTATACTTTAGTCCATGTAGGACACAATTTTTTTTTTCTTCCTAGATGTATCGCATATGCTTTGCAATGTCATGGAAAGAAAAGAAATGCATTATTCGACAGGTATAGCCACTAAATTATACACAGAGTAGAAATATCTATGGAGTGAGCATTGGCTTCTGTCCATCTTCTCAACATTAATCTGGAATTACCAAGTGATACTGGGACTAATCCACTCGTTCCACACTTATATTTGCTGTTAGTATTGGCTGCAAAGAAGCCCTACCTCCTTTTCACAGAGCAACCACATAACATGAAATAATATCTATATAACTGTGTCACAGAAACAACAGGAGAGTTGAAGCGTCACTAAAAGGGCCATTTACACATAGTCATCCGTCTTAACCGAACAAAAAGGACCAAGATAAAGTTAGCAATTAGCAGATTTTTCCCAATATCAAGTGACATTTCCACCTAAATGTTGAGAACACAAAAACTGTTTTGTGCATCTGAATGCTCACTCGAGAGATATTTCTGCTCTGCGCCTGCCGCTAGAGATAATATACACACTCAAGCGACAAACTTATTGGACACTTCCATGCTTTAATAATCATTCGGTACAATATTGTGATTAAAATTTTTTAATGACTTACTTTTGGTGCGGACTACACTAAGTTAAAGAGGTCTTCTTTTGCAGAAACAACTGTACTTAGAGTTATAATCCGACTTATGAATATATAGTTCTATTACACAAGGTCGAGTTCAACTTTTGCTTTATGAAGTAATCACTGCAGGACGTGGGGACCTGTAGTAGCTGAAAGAGTGCCAGATGCTGCTAACACAGTCAAGGCAATTCACTGCAAATACTACTATATTTAATGGAAAGTTCTATACAGACGATCAGCTGACGCCATTCCTTCAACAATTACCCAGACTTACTTAATCACACATTGACACCACCATGATGTATCATTTAAACAGACATGAACTGCTCTGTTGATTGAATTACCAGACTTTCAGTATCGACTTTTCGGTAATATGGAACACAGCATACAGAATAACTACATTGTCTCCAGTTGTCTGGTTACGTTTTTTGGGCTATTTCTCTCTCCCTCACTGTATTTTATATGGCGGTTTCATATCCATTTCTAATGTTCTGGCTCGTCCTGTTTTCTAGGTATGGTTGGCAGAGGTGGATCTTACCTTCAAGGGACCTGGACGTGAAAATGACTGAAAAATCGAAAAAAATTGTCTTGATCTTCAAGACAGATTTCTCCCATTTTCAAAAATGTATGGTTTTATTTACTTTTAAGGAGTCATTATAATATTAAACGCTCTTTTTACAAATATCTGCAAATATCTGCACACTTCAGGCAAGGAATATCACCATAACCATCCAATGCCTACCACAGTCTTGGAAACAATAAATCCAATAAACAGGGACCTTACAGACAAAAAATTACTCAGCAAATGTCTACATGGCGGTACACAAAATCCAAATGAGAGTTTCAAGAGCTGGGTGTGACAACGAGTGCTGAAAGCAGTGTTTGTTGGATGGACAACATTCAAGGGATATTGTTATCTGTTTCAATGGTGGTGTAATTAGAAAGACAAAAGTAATGGACAAATTAGGATCCAACCAGGAAATAGTATGAGAGATGCTCTGACTGCCATAAATCGTCAGTGACTAGTTGAAGCTGAAAGGACTGCAGAAGCCAGTGCCAAAGAGTTCAGAGTAAGGAAAAGATTCCTGAAAAAGTTTTCAGAGAATAAAGAAGCAGCTGGCCAGCACGATTATACCACTGGAAAGTTCTGAAAGAAGACTATGGCGAGTCAAAAACACTGTAAACATTCTTTCCTCATTTTCTCGAAATTACATTTTCTGAATATTAGGTACATAATGCTTTTAGCTGTGTTCAGCAAATTTCTCCTAATTGAAGAATGGGATAGTATCTTTGTATTATGCCTAATACATTGCAGGAATGATATATGTTTGTCATTCTGTATATAATTTTAATAGTAATTTTTAGACAAAATAGTAATGAAGTGTAATCTATTTCCTCAGATATTCTCCAAACTACAAAACAAGAGGCATAATTTATTACTACTAATGCTGACAGCAGCCTGCCACAGTCTAAATGATGTTAGACTGATGATGAATCAGAAAATGGTTTCACAATGCGAATGTGCGTTATAAAAACATCTATTAGGCAAAATACTGTAATTCTTAAACTATAACAGATATTTCAATAAATTTCCTGTTCATTGTTGATAACAAATCGCATTGGAAATAAAAAATAATGTACACTGAAAGCAAGGTAAGAAAATGCAACCTGTTCATGTACAGGTCCCCTTGATGTTTTGTAACCATGATAAATTTTAGGAACCGGTGGATAGTTATTTTGAAAGTTTGTGGAACTCCTTGTTTCATGTTTTAATTGTAAGTAATATTCTATAGGATATTTATACTTTCACTCATGTATAATCTTAGGTTTGGCCAATTTCTATATATGTAGCTAAGTTTTATGATCGGGTTTGTCACATTGTAATGTTTATATGGTTTCTTTCTATATAAGTAAGAAATCTGATGAGGTGACTACAGGTCACAAAACTGGTTGTGTCCTTTTTTAATATAACGGAAGAAAGCCGCAGAGTACCCTTTTATTCACCATGAACAGTTTTAGCTGTGGATGTTTGTCTTCCAAATTTTTCTGTAAAAGGAATGTAATGGCGGAGGTAGCAATCAAGATTGAGACAACTGCTCGAAATATCATTATAAAAAGTAGCAAGAAGTTTGCTCAAAATAGCTCATGGGCTCACAGGCAGCAGTATTTTCTGGAAAATAGCTGTAACTGACAGATAACTCAATTTATGGTAACTTTTAACAAAGAAAGAGGTTTAGATATGTTAAGCTCCACGTTAAAATATGTGGAGGACAGTGCAAAAATTTAGTTAAGATACGAAAAATATGTTAATTGTTGGACATCAACAAGGTGTTTAAGAGACTGCAGCTTCTTTCCCTAGAGAAATAAAATGAAAAGACCTGTGAAATTAGACAATGGGGATTAATGATTACTTGAAGTACAAAATGAAGTGTAATGGTGCCCAAACCTCATGCATAGTGAGAATAGCAATACAGATGAAAAAACAGTATTTAAGTAATTATTCAGGATAAGGGAAGGAATCATGAATGAAAATCAGTATGCAGCTTTGAAGATTAACCAAGGGGGTTTTCTCTAAAGAAAGACAGGCCCTATTTTATCAAACTTACTTGTTTCATGTAGGTGTCGAAGAAACAGTGGCATCCTAACCCCTCAAAAGCTGAACAACGAAAGTAGTAGCTGAAAGATGAATGCAGACACTGGGCAAAGATTCATTTTGAAAGACGCATGGAATTGAAAGCGTCAAGCATCGCTTTTATCTATGAAAAATCGCATGTATCAGTACATGGTGTAACTATTAGCAATACTCACACCTTCACAAGGCTATAAGGTGGTACGATAAAGCTGTTCTGATAACTTTCACACTTAAATTTCATACTTCATTGCTCACTTTATTTTCAATGAACATTTTAGTACACACTGACAGACAAATGCATATTTCGACTACTTTTTTAAAATTATATATTTATTTTTGAAACAGATGTAAGGATATTCACGTACCCGTAGGACAACAAACATTCATTCTTGTCTCGTGTACCTAACACTCGCTTGATACTGTTAACAATTAGGTTGTATTACTCTTTTATATGATTTATAACACAGTACATTTAAATTGTTACTTATGAGTCATATTGTCACACATTTTGTTCACACATTATAGGTGCAATTAAAATAGCTTTTCTTATAGCTAGTCATGTGTACTTATGAAAACTGCTAAGCTAGAAGATGCAATCATACGTCTGCTATTATGGCACATGACTAATTAGATGCCTCATAAATAATAAATGCCTGAAACACAATACTCTAATACTGAGTTTCGATTTAGCCTTCAATACTCTTGGTCTCAACTAAGAAAGCAACTTCATACATCATTTCTTCTCAAATTACCATGTATCATCTAGTGTATAAGGTCTTAAACCAGGCATTGTAGATTCCACTGTTTCATCTATTTACTGTGTCTTCTACATTACATCAATGACTGAAAATAAAGCCAAATAGTTGAAAGAGTTATTCAGTAACACTTTTCTTAAACATGAGGTGTGGTGTAGTGTGTAGATATTGAAATATGAAATTTAAAATTACGAAATGATTTGAAGGTATGTGTTTACTTATTGATTTTACATATGGTAGTAACTTCTTGTGATATTCTGATATAAATTTTTCGTCGTGATTTTACTGAAAATTATAGCTGATTTTACAAATTGGCCTTCTTTGAGAGACACTTTTTTGTGTTAACTTTTATCTATCAGTATCCCTGCAATATCTTTTATAGCAGGGATAGAGTAGTAATTTTTTAACAAAAGAATTTCGCCATTATGTTCAGTATGATGTTCTTTCCATATTCATAATTTACATACAAATGTAAATGCATATCTCCAGAAACATTAATTTTCTGGACACTGAAACATGCTTAATGCAGTATTGCATCTTTTTGTATAATACTGTGCTAATGGGTGAATGATTTTTTATCTCAATTTGTTTCTCAAGTGATATGTGTTTAAAGTTTTTCCTTGTAACGAATTTCTTTCCTTATGTAGGGCAGTGTTACTTAATCAAATGAAGCATGGCGTTTAAATGTCTATAGATGGTAGAATTAATTGTGAATTAAAATTGTATTTACAGAATTGAGCCTTTTTTACATTAGAGACTGTTGTTGTGAGACCCAGTTATCTGTTTAGAACTGAAATGTTAACATAAATTGTAAATAAAAACCACAAGAGCCTATACTATCACTTTGCCTATTACACATATATTATATGAAATGATATTCTTATAACAATGCATAAAGTAATATTTGGAAACTAAATCACATCATTTTTGTTATTGATGTAACAACTGTGTTACACTTAGAAGGTAATGCCGTTCTCTGATAAGAATTGAGTTCTTGTTGTGACAGTTACCATTTACTTTTTAGTTCAAACTATTAATAAGTTTGAGTAGCTAATTTACACTAAATGAAGCTCTAGTTGTAGGAAGGAAACCTTTGTAACATGAAAATCATATGGGTCTTATAACACGTCAAAGGTTCTTTATTTAGACCGGTTTTATCATCAATTCATGTTGAATATATTTACATTTAAACAATAGTGATGCCATTTAAGTGATTAAAACACATAGCTATATATCTTATATACATTTATTTTCATAAAATTTCAAATAATTAAGATCAAAATAGAAAAAATTTAAACATAAAAATGAGAATATTTACAATCTTTGAAAATAAAATTAAGTCTTTTTTTCTATTTTGTTATCTCATTTGAAACAGTCATTTGATAAATATAATTAACATTGTACAAAACAAGTAAGACTACCTATCATACAACTCATGCAAAAAATGTTGCAAACTTCCAATCAATTGTGGGTTGTCTTAATCTAATAATTATAACTGACAGATGTGTAACGATTGCTCAAAAAATGCACTGTACACAATGAAATGTGTGTGATGAAATGAATTTTTGTACAAACTTAAGTAAAATGATGATGACTTTCACCTACAGTTAGCATCTTACACTAGATATGTTTGAATAATACTGCAACGGTTGCAAGTATAACTGCCAGATTTGCTGCACTCAGCATCTGACATTTTATTCATCCATTAATCCATGTAAGGAAGTGCACGCTATATGTTAGTAGCCAGCTTATCTCGCTTCCTTTTGTAGGTCACAATCATTTCTATAATCCAAGATACAATGCAAAAAAGTGCAATAATATCCAAAGTAGCGACACTTGCCACAAAACTGTTGGTAACATCTTTCAGTAAACCTGAAATTAAAATATTTTTTTAATAAATTGTAAAGTAATTACTATTACACAATTATCTTTTATTGATAAATTGTTCAGTAAAATTATGCAGTATTTAAAAGCGATAATTTTTTCAAGCTCACTCAAGAGTATTACTGTTATTTATTTAGAAAAGTACTCAAAAGTAAGGTAGAATGGGAAATGCAAATAATGTACTTTGTTTCAAATTTTCTTCATTATCATAAATGAAAACATACATTTTAGTACTTTAACATATTTTTAGAAAATAGTACTGTATTACATTTTACTGAGAAACAGCATGTCATTTCACATTTTTAACAGTTTCAATTACTAAGTGGATCTGTCGCTAATGACCATGCTATTGACAGGACGTTAAACTCTAAGCTTTTTTACTTACTTCATTAAGTGAATGTTACCAGTCTAGTACCCTCAGTTATTCTCTATGTATAGCTTTCAGTCATGCTATTATTCGAATAATCAGAGATGAATGTTTCACATGAAAGACCAGCGTTTCGTGAACACAACCAGATTCACTTTTATTTTGTTACATATATCAAAATATATCTAGAAAGTAATAAATACCCTGATAATGATAACACTTATACTGTTTAACAGGATTGCCTTTTTACAGGAGCACTGTAGGATTGACTGATGATATATTATTAATATGATAGTATATTATCAATATGAGAATAGATGCAAGGATATTATCATATCTATTACTATTGCAGAAGTAAATAAATTTTAGCACAGATCCTTGTTTCCCATTCAGGTCATTATTGATTGTTAAAAGAGAAATTGCTTCTATCAAGAATCAACAAGTACCAGTGACACATTCCTTTCCTAATGCTTGGTTCTGGACTCACAACGATATTATTTCCTGGGATGAAGCGTTATTACAACACCCCTGATAATACATTGCCTTTAGAAATTTTGTCCCTTATAAAAATTTAATCAATATAAAAGAAGCTCATGAACTGGCTCTATCGCCACTTGAGAAGTAATCCCAACTATAACAGTCTGACTATCAGCATGTAGCTATGGTTAGAGGTCTGTGCAGATAAGAAAAGTGTTATTCACATCTGCACCACATCCGCAAGGCTCATATCTGAAACACTTTATCCGCATCCACAAGTTCGTTATACACATCCGCAGATATTAAAGTTTTGAATGGGTAATAGTAATAGATAGCAGTATTTAAATCATGATATATGATGATATAATTATAATTAGAGTGTCATTTCTATGACAACTTAACTACTTACTACAGTAACTGTTCTATATCTATTTCAAAACAGGCTATTCCAAACAGGAAAACATTGGCGTTCAGGACACACACAGTTGCGCTTCAGAGCCTATGTGGTTGGAGCACTATGTCAGCCGTTTAATACTGGCATCTTCTTAAATTTCCGTGGTTAAAACTGATCGGCATAGAGCAGGTTTTACTGTGTTTTCATTCAATAAAAGAAACGGTTCTTTATTGTGTTATATCTCCTGAACTACTTGTCTTACATCCATTTAATTATATTAGTAACTGTCGCAAAAGGGTAAGCAATATGTTGGTAAAGTTTGATTGCAACCGAATGAACGGTACAGCGACACATAAAGTATGAGCAAACATACAAACATTCATGTTTATGTATTAGATAAATGGTGATAGAAGTAATAAACATTGACATTAGCATTTTATAGCAACTTTCATAATCAGGTATAGTGTACAGTGAAAGTAACGTATTTAGGAAGGTACACAATGTTAGCTTTATAGGCTGGCTGTAGCTGCAGACATTGTCCCTATTTGCTGACAGTTACGAATTAGAAGTAGACGGCAGTTTTAACACTTAGAGTTACAATATTTAAACTCGTTACTGTTTTTATTAATTGGGTGGTAAATTAAAACATCATATTATTATTATTAGGGATGATTTGAATATTTTGTAAGTTTTTCAGTGTAGTCAGAATAATCTTCCTCGAGCTATTGCAGGCACAGATTTTTGGTCATGAGCCATAATTTGAAGCACCACATGTAAGAAATTACAAGACCCGCCATTCTACCGGCTGGGCTACTTCACTGTTCACAAAGAGCGATCCTGCTCCGTGGCTGGAACAGCATTTTCTGCAGATATATTACTGTCATGCACGCTACAATTTAGATAGGTACTTACGAGATCATACAGTTTAATAATAATCATATGTGAGCTGTTAAATGTTCTTGTTATGAACAGTAAAGAGTACTGGGCTTATCCCTCGCTCTTTATCCGCATATAACACGTGGATATCCACATCACTCAGAATTTTATCCACAAAGTAAGAACTACTATGGATATCCGCAGATATATCCATGGATATCCCCATACACGAGACATCTAGCTATGGTAAACACAATAAATAATGTATAAGCCTTCTTCTGCTATCAAATAATAATTGTTTAACACAATGGTCCCAACTGGGGTTTAAATCTGGGTGAAAATCACAGAGGAAGACTGAGAAACAAATACAGTAAGCAGAGTCAGAAAGATGTAGATTGCTGTTCTTATTGATAGAAGACGTGGCTTGCACAGGATAGGGCTATGTAGACTAAAGGTCTGCACCTCGCTCGATTGCTCGCTCGAACCGCGTGATACATGTCATTCTATGACAGTCCGACAGATGTCAGTACTGCAGTTTGTGGCAAGGCGTGTGGCTGCACTTGACTGCCTCCATGCTCGTTAGAGCGGGGCACGCTTGTCTGGCCCGACCGTTCACTCTCCCCGCTCACCACTCGGTCGCTCACCACAGCGCCACTTGAGTCCAAGGTGAGTGTCAGGAGCAAACTAGAGGCTTGAGAATAAATCCTGACTGCGAAATTTGGAATTGTTTCCTTTCCTGGGTGCTTCGAAGCTGTTCTCTCGATCCTGTTGAACTAGCTATCCAGTTTCGCATTTTGTACTTTACCATACAAGTTATTATACATAATTAACATAAAGTTTCTCTGCTAAGATCATTTACTAAATGAGTTTTCCCTGATCTTTTTTTCTTTCTTTCTTTCTTGTTCCCATTTTGTGGACTGTTAGTTCCTGTTTAGTGGTATGTGTTACTTGCCGTCTTAATGAGCAAATGATTGTATTTTATATCCATACCTCTTATCACTCTCAAGTCCTGGAATACTTTGTCCGTGTTTTATATTGATATTAAATACAAGATATTGATGTACACCCGTTAGGTTAGGTTTGTGCATCTATCTCTCTGTTGCACCCCGTTAATATATATGCCCGTAGCATTTTGGCAATGTGAGTGGTTGCTGCACCTCTACCTTTTCTGAGTGAGTCCTTAATGGGAATTTTTCCAATTGCAACATTCAAATATTCCCTACCGCCACTGTTGTCTTTCTTATCTACATAATAAAGAATGCATGTAAGCTTTGTGCAATATATAGGATCCGCGTTTTCTTGCATCGTCAGGGTCATATACCGGTCTAATCCTCATATATCCTGTACCTGTTTTAAATTCCTCTTATTCCAATTGTTTACTTTACACAGTTGTACGAATTTATGGTGCTCCTCCTGTTTCAGTGATATATTCAGTGTTATATTTATTTAAGGACGTCTGAAGAATGTCATCCAGGTGCACCAGCCAAAAGAATGAAGTGGCGCAATCCACCAATGAGATAGACCTTTATTTAGCACGAATTGATGGTGATGACGGCGATCTGCTTGAATAGTAGAAACGCAACAGCACTCTCTTTCATAAGCTAGCTATATTGGCAAACAGTATTTTGTGTGCCCGCCTCAAATGCACCTAGTGAACACACTTTCAGTGCGGCAGGGAACCTGTTCTCTGATAGAAGAACTCTACTCGATCTACAATGTGTCAATGATATTTTAACAATACATTGCAATTACGATGCCACTATCGAATAGTTTGGGGATAATGTTACTTTTCGTTGTATACTTTGTTGTACAGTAATTTTCACTTTTGTACATTGCAATAAAACGTTGTTCGTTCTGTAGTTTCTCTTTAGATCCTTTACATTAATTTCAAATGTTGTAGTTAGAGAAAACAACCTTTTGGTCTCGTTTGCGGTTTCATGCTACTATGCAGGAATACACGTCTACAGTGTAACTGATTTTAGTTCCTTTAGTTAGTAGGGATGCGTCAGACATAACAGCAAGCCACACCTCAGAGCCTCTACCGTAGCGACTGACAAGGAAACCTACCCAAGTGTCACTCTCTGATTTTTATGCAATTTGGATTTGTTATAATACATGAAAAACTGTGGAACCCATATTTTTATTTTCATTCATTTTTTTAAGCGGTGGAAAAACATATTTAAGGGGTGAAACGGTCTCTCCAAAATTAGGGCTAAAATAAAAAAATCGTGATAGAGATTAATGAAGCGATTTTAATGATTTTTTTGGTATGAAAATATCTTTTGATAAGAGATCAATCTAGGTACATTGCAGGGGGAGTGACAATTAGGGGGGCAACTACCCCTAAAGTGACCAATTTCTTGTGCTCAAAAAATGGTTTTGATATAATCGAAGTTGAATCTATGAAAATTGGCTTTTAAAAAGATACTTTTATACTAAAAATCATTAAAATAGCTTCACTCATCTCGAATTATCGCCATTATTCTATTTTAGCCCCAATTCTGGAGGGACCGTTTCACCCCTTAAATATGTTTTTCTGACGCTAAAAAAATTACATGTCCCATAGTTTTTCATGTATTATAAAATATGAAAATTTCATAAAAATCGGAGGGTGACTTCGGTAGGTTTCCTCGTAAGTAGAGTGGCAGCACTACGCTGTGCAGGCTCTGCCAGCCCCGCCCCACGCCGCCTTGTTTGAGCATACACACTCGCCGCGCCACCGCCGTGCGTTGTGCATTCGAACGAATATGAGCGAGCGAAACTGGCGATTTGCAGACCTCTACTGTAGACAGCTGCATCAAACCAGTATACAGACTACAGACCACAAGAGCTATTTGTTCCAGTAATATTAAAAACTAGGAAGAAAATGTTGGGACTGTTCATATTTGAGAAATTCATAATTAATCTGCCTGCAAAAGAAACAACCAACTTCAGCTGATGTTACCTACGATAATTGATATATACCTGTGAGAAAAACAAAGTCATCCTCATTAGATATAGACATGACAAAAAACATAGACGAATAATATAGATCATCAGTTACATTATTCGCTACAATTAGAAAATGATAATAGGATGTATTAATAACAATGTTATCAGGTGCCAAAAATAAGTTAGAACCTTTTACAAGGAAATATGAATGGTAAAGTTATAAATTTGAATTTTGTGTGTACTGTGATATATATTAGAAAATTCTTCATTAAAAGTTTCTGCTAGGAGAAGGTAAGCCTGGAAAACTCCTGAAGATCTAGGCACTAAATAGATTGCATTAAAATCAAACAAAGATAAACATGCTGAGAGAAATGTACTCACTTAGATCCAGGTGGTCACATTGCTGTATATCAACATTTATGGCTAAATGGAACATGAAATTTCCTAAATGACAAAGTGCAAATAAAACTAAATGATGTAATATGAACTAAAATATGAAGAATCAGCTGAAGATCGTGAGTAAACGTGATATAATATACCTACTGTTTAGGAACCAATACTTTCTTTATAAGTGATAAGTTAATGCAGAAATTTATTTCATAAGAAATTATAGAATGGAAATACGTAAACAATATCAAGTGGTTGATTTGTTTATTTACAAGACTATGAATTATATTCAGAGGAAAAGTAGCGGAAGTTAATTGATTGAGAAAGTCAGTAATATATTTACTCCAGTTCCAGTTTTCATCAATGCTCTGAAAAAATTTGAGCATTCTAACATTGTTTACTGACTGATGTTTTGTGCTGCATCAGTCAGTATTATTATTCTGTTTGATATACCACTCAATAATTCTTCAAAAAAACATCACCAAACACTTTTGGAGTTTTCTCTGCAATGGGATTTATCATAACACTAACATTTCTGCAGCAATAATAAAATTTTCGTGTGAATGTTAAGTGGAATGGTGTGCATGTACATTGCTAGGAAAAAATTAAGTCTTAAGATCTAGGGTGTGATAAGCTAGATCTCTGCTTCAACATTGGTGTTTGTGGGGGGAACACTGACCAGTGTGCGATATGTGGAGACAAAAACCTTTGGCAATCTTTCAACAGGAAGGTTATTTTTTTTCCAACAGGATAATGGTCGCCCAGACACTGTACATGAAACGCAACAGGCTCTGCAAGACGTGCAGCAACTTCCTTGACCAGCTCAATTCCTGGAGTAGTCTCCAGTTCAGCAAATGAGATATCCTTAATTGTTTTCCAACATTACTTGAGTTATTTAGAACAACCTCTTGGTTTCAATTTGTTACGTATAATTCATACCGATTGTGTGTAAAGCAATCAATTAAATGGAAAATACGTTTTTATAAGAGTGTAACATGAGCTACACAACTAAATGATTAGATGAGATTAATCCTTGTTCCATAGATCATGAATTATTTCACTATGTGAACTTGTCAGTTTCATAAAATGCCTCTTTGCATGATATTATAACACATTTATTTTTGTGAAAAATTACTTATTCAGAAATTCACTTAATTTGTTTTATTAGTAGTTGGCTATCTATCAAGCTTTTGATGCAATTTGTTAAGTGACTGAAGACTTCTGTGGCAACATAATTCATCCTTTGTATGGAAAACTTGTATAGTGAAGATCATCCTTGCTCCTAGTGTTGTAGCTATGCACACTGTTATTAGTTTTGAATTAGTTGGGTAATTAATAACAAATTACATAAGTGAATGTGTATGTTGTGAAGCTTCTGTGAAGACCCATAGATCCTTAAATAAATGTCTGCATGATGATCTTGGGTGGGCTCTAGCCTTTATTCTGATTACACACTTTTGTACAATGACTAGCATTTCACTCATTGATTAATAACAACAATTACAATACTATTCGATATTTGCAATATCCCTAACAGCACAAGTAGCTGATCTCAAACCTTTCAGCAGATCATCACTTTGCTTCTTCCAGTTCAGTCTCTCATCAATGTTCAGATCTAAAAATTTTGATATTCTTCCATAACTATACACTTTTGACCAAAGCCCATATTTATTGATGGTGTCATGTATTTTACTGTAGAGAACTGTATATACTGTGTTTCTTTTTCAAAATTTAATGAGGGTCCATTTACAGTAATCAATCATTTTCTGAACAACATTATTTACGATTTTATCATTTAATTCATCTGTCAGCTGTGATTACTAAACTAGAATCATCAGCAAAATCATTAGCTTTGCATCTCCATGAATATAAAGTGGCAGGCCATTAATATATATTAAGAACAGGAGAAGATACAAGACAATACCCTGTGGAAACCTGTTCTTTATAGCTCCCTAGTTTGTGGAAACAACTGATTTTTGAGCATTATATAAACCAATAATTTCAGCTTTCTGAACTATTTGTATACTGTTCCACTCACACCACAATACTGTAGCTGAAGCCTTTCTGAAAACGAAACTGACATTTTGTTAGTACTTTATTTTTACAAATATGTGAAGCTACTCTTGAATGCATACCTTTATAAAGAATTTTCGATACAGCTGTCAGAAGTGAGATTGGATGGTTGTTCTTGAGATCACATGTAACCCCTTTTTATGTTATAGTTTAACAATAGCAGAATTAAGTCTATATTGGAAGATACCCTGTGTCAGAGAGCTATAAAAAATGTGGATGAATCCTACCTATCTGTTTGGAACAAGCTTTAAGTACTTTGTTGAAAATGCTATCAATTACATTCAAGCTTTTACTTTTCAGTGAGTTTATAATTTACCAGTTACAAATGGAGAGGTGTGTGGAATCTCAATCGTATCAAACTATATAGGTATGGCCTCTGCCATTAGTGGCTTTGCTTCTTTGAGTTGACAATTAGATCCAATTTTCTCCACTACATTCAAAAATGGCAATGAAAAATGTTTCCAGCTTGTTGAGAAACTTTTCGTTCAGCTTGACTGTAATATATCCAACGTTTTTTTGATAAAGGTTTCATTCAGTTTGACTGTAATATGGTCTTTCTGGGCAATGTGTTACCCAGTATGCCTTAGTAATATTCCAAAATGTTTTAAGTTTATTATGAGAGGTCCTAATCTCAGACATGATACACATACTTTTGAATATTTTAATAACTTTTATTAATGTAGCATAGCAGTTTTTATAATATTTGAGTGTTTCTGGTTCACTACTGTTTCTAGCTGTTAGATACATGTACCTTTTCCAGTTACAAAGTATTTTTGTTCCTTTAGTAAGCCCTGGGTTTTGTACTATTATATTAACTGCTTTCTTAAAGAACAGTTATCAAATATACTTACAAATGTATCTTAAAATTACTTATTTTATACTAAAATTTGGATTTTTTTACACCTGATCCCCATCTAACTGCTTTAGGCTTTCTCTGAAATATATAACTGTTAAAGCGTTAATGGAACACACTACTTTGGAGGTAGCTATGTGATACACTCTAAATAGCTGTGCTCCTTGATCAGATGGGGCATTCTCAACAGGATAAGCGTATAAAAATTACCTATCAGTGTGCTGGTGTTCCTTACTACCCAATTGTGAAAATCAATAATGAATGTCAAATTGAAAGACGTAAGTAATGCTTCAAGGCCATTTTTCATATTACGCTTTTTCAGAGACTCCACAAAAATAGTATTTTGTTTTCCCTTGGCTGAGAGGTAGCAGAACAAGGAATCTAAGTTTTCTTTCCTATAAATAGCTGAAAATTTCCCGATGGGGACCCATATAGAGTTCCAACAATAAAACTGGAGATGTTTACTTTAAGCTCACAGGAATATGCTTCTACATGTTGCTCTACCCAAAACGTTTCATTTTCTGAATTTCTCACATAATTGTAAGTATAATGTATATGGTAACTTCCCATTTCTCCTTATTGTCTCAACTTACATGTGCTAATATTTTATATCCACAAATATTTGCCTTTTCCATATCAATGACTATGTGACATCTTGTAAAGATCACATATAAACCCACTTGGTGATATTATTTAAGAGTTGTAATATTTGGTGGGTGATTTGTAAGTGGGATTCCCCTCTGAGTAACCTTCTGGAGTAAGTGTGATATTCTATGTAAATGGTTTCTACTCCCTAGTACCTTATAATATTTTGGGCAACAATTATTTAAGTATATCATGTCACTCTTGTCTTGAAGAAGTTTAACAATTTTGTACTCGCAATTTAACCTATTTAGAAACCTTCCCTTTGCCTGAAATAAAGGAGAGTTAGTAGTAAAGAAGTATTTAAGTAAAAATATGTTACAAGTGATGTGACATTTTTCTAAAAATTAACAGTGAAACTCTAGTAAGGGATAAACACTTTTCCTTTCAACATTTGTGGTCGACAAAAGGTTTTGGGAATGTTTGAAATTACGTGAAAACAGCAATGAAAGGTTGTAACTGTAACATTTTGATGAATGTCACTAACTGCTGTAATTTTACAATACTGGATGAGTATAGTCTAGGTATTTGGGCACAGTTCATTACGATTCTTCATCACTACCTCCCTCTCCTCCCCCCCCCCCTCCATCATCCCTGTCAGCCCAGCGACCCCTATTCCTTTGAGAGGTTCTTACCTGTGGCACCTGAATGAAGTTTAACTGAAATTGATCCAGTAATTTAGGTGAAGACGTTGAAATGCATGCATATGTACATACATCAATCCAGATTTGTATCAATCTGTATTAAATATTTGGGCTCAGAGATGTTTGTATTAAACATAAGTTAACTTTATCAGTATTACAACATGAGAGTGTTGTGTGTAGAATTGCGTAAATATTTGTTTTCAGTATTGGATAAAAAAAAAAAAAAAAAAAAAAAAAAAAACAGCAGTAAGGTAGGATAAAAGAGAAAGTATCTGTTTTGTCCTAGCATAATTTTATGTCTATAAAGTAATGGTGCTCAGTGTGAGCTTATTAACTCTAGTCACATTAAGGAAGCAACATGCAGTAATGGTCTCATTTCATATGCCTGAAGTTGTCACTCATTATAAGATTTATAGAATACAAAGTGTGAATGGAAGAAGGTTTGAATAGGTTAAACCATCCTGTATAACCCACAAACAGAATATTACGTGTCATTTCTTCAATGAGCATT
Source organism: Locusta migratoria (assembly GCA_026315105.1). Taxonomy (NCBI): domain Eukaryota; kingdom Metazoa; phylum Arthropoda; class Insecta; order Orthoptera; family Acrididae; genus Locusta; species Locusta migratoria. The sequence continues at coordinate 307,883,290 of CM048746.1, forward strand.
TGCTAGGCTTTAGTGAACCAGCTTAAAATGGAATTTCAATTTATTTATCAAAAACAATTTGGAAATTTATGTCTCCAGTTGTTACAGTAGTGTATCTCTAGAAAAAAATAAATCAGGGAGGAAATTGGGCAAGAGAATGAAATGCACTGCAACTGGATACATCGATTGTCATGAAGCTGAGTCCCAGACTGCTGAGGTGCTACCAATTTTCCTTAAACGTTTGTAGACACTTGAGAAATACGTGTGTCTTTGGAGATTTTGATTCACTGTACAAAGATGCCATAATTTTGAACTAACTTTCTTTCTTCTCACATAAGACCTTTAAAACCTTACACAATTTATTAATTTTTATAGAATTGAATGAAACCTTTCTTAGGTTTTGGGTTTGGTTCTCGGAAGCGATTGTGTTTAAGTCACGAAATATGAGATTTTCAACGTCCAGCACTTGTTTATCCCCATAAGAAACCCAGTATAACTTACCTATTAGGGGTCCGATGGTGATGTAAAGGAAGCCAGACATGATAGTATGCAGACCGTACGCGGCGGGAAAGCGCTCATTGCTGCACGTCTCTCCTACCACGAGAGGCATGGTGCTCGTCATATAGTTCCTGAAGAAGCCCATCAGAACGGCTAGCACAAAAATGGGCGTAAAGTCCACGAAAAATATGAGCACTGAAACAAAATGAGCGTGATTGGTGATTAGGGCAGCAACGGATTACAATGTTGAGAAACACACACACAAACACAGATATATGTATACAATCTCTGACAATAAAGTTCGGTGAATAGTCCTGTGACATTAACGTAGATGAACTCTTAACTATAGTTACTTTACTGTCCTTCGTAATAACCACCTTCCATAATTATGCACCCATCAGCTGTGTGATACATGTCCTGGAAACTTTGCACGAAATCTGCCTTTGGGATGGTGTTCTAAAGCCTTGTCACATTTCTTTGAATGCCAAGAATATCACCAAATCTCTTTCATTTCAAAGCGAGTTTGAGTATAGGGAATAAGAGGAAGACTAGAGGATTGAGATCCGACGAGTCTGGCGGATGTTCAGGTTATACTGTCCTTTTTTTGCCAGGAACTGTGTGTGTGTGTGTGTGTGTGTAAGTGTGTGGGCGAGCTTTGTCACCCAACTTCAATGGTATAGATTATTATATATGAGGTCCACTTGTAATCTGAAATTCTGTTTTTAATATGAACCAAATGTGTTCCATCATCAGTGCATTATCTTTTTTTTTTTAAATCTATGAAATGTGAAAATATTTTAAGCAAAAATCAATCTACGAAAATTGATATGTTAATTTTGTATTATACAGTGCTGCAGCACCAGTTGTACATTAACAATCACTGCCAGAGTGTCATGCAATGAAATTCACATATTACTTTTCAAAATCACTTATTACTTGAATATGGAAAACCTTATTTATGCCGCATTGCCACAAAACTGCTTCCTTCCGAAGTCTCTCATTTGTTTGCTAACACATTCCTTCAGTTGCATATTGTAAAATTTGTAGCTGGATATATATATATATATATATATATATATATATATATATATATATATATATATATATATATATTACTTTGCTGTATTGAAATATATATACTCTATTGAGGCATATCTATAAATTATATATTTGCTGCCTGTTAAACAGACTTTACACTAATCATTAAACGCTAGCTTGTATGTCGTTACTGGAAATCGAAGCATCAATTTCCCACGCGCCATGAGCAGTCATCTTAATCGTTCTGACTATAAAATCGAAATTTCCATGTGCTGCCAACCCCCATCTGCGCTGATTTGACCCTGTTTCTTCATAGGTCACAGTCACATTGAGTTCCAAAAGGGGAAAATAATATGCATCTACACAGAGTCGTATCAGGAAATGTTTTTCAATTACATGTCTGTTCTTTGAGACATGTCAAAGTGGTCGGGTGACCAGATGCAGTAAGACTATCAAAAATTGCCAAGTTGAACTGATGAATTATTTCAGAGCCCAAGCAAATTAGTTGTTTTAAAGTCAGTAATTCTGATTATCGAACTGCTGCGTTTATCCACAGTCTTGAGAAAGCCAAAGATGGTAACAGACAGAGATGCAGCATTTCCAAAGTCTGAGACAGTATCTTCAAAAATCTTTTATTTTACTATATGGAGGAGAAACAACAGTAATAAAGCTCCTGGTCAATTGCTGCACACAAACACACACACACACACACACACACACACACACACACACACACACATTACCAATTCTTTAGTTAGATACTATAAGGAAGTGAATGTTTCTAATTATTCACAGAGAGTGTGTTATTTACTCACTGCAATATTCTGTAGTAACTTTTATTCAGGGTGTTCCATTAGAGCGAGTAGATTACTCCAATGGACAATTTGAGGTAGGAATATTGGGGTCAGAGAAGTCGCCTTAAGAAATGTCAAAGTATACTTGTCTACTGCTTTGTTTCAGATTACGTTTATCCAGCTTATTTACATGTATTGTGTTATTTATTTACATATAAATGGAAACAAGGAGAATCAACCTGATTGCTAGCGTTTTATGATCTAAATAGGTCATATCTTGTACCTGGCCACCAGAATGGCCAATGTACTTGAGGTTCCTGCAAACAGTTCTACTTGAGTTGTTGGAGTACGTTCCCTTTGCTATTCGTGAGAGGATGTGGATACAACATGATGGTGGACTGCCCCACTTCAGTGTGGATGTCCAAAATCAACACAGTGCTGTGTTTCCCAGGCGCTGGATTGGAATCCCCTTGATTATTTCAGAAGGGGTTATCAGAGACAGGTGTGTATGAGACCCCAGTGAATAGGGAGATGGAATTAGTTGCCAGAATTGTAGTTACTTGTCATGTGGTTCGAAACAAACCAGGGATAGTTATTAGGGTGCTTCAGAAGTTTGTTTGACGATGTCATGCTACCACTGATTTTGAAGGCCATCTGTTTCAGTACATTTTGTATCACACAATGGAAACAGCATGATACCTGTGTCAATGATGGTATATGCAGTTAACTGTAACTGCACTGTAATGTGATTGAATTCCTATTATCTCCTCAAGCTGGCTTCTCTGAATAATCCGCCCACAGACACACACACACACACACACACACACATCTCGTAAATAAAACACGAAACTGCTAGGTATAGCAAATATATTAAATGTAATTATGCCTATTGAGACAAACAAAAGTAGGCTAAATTAGAATGTCAGTGGAGTTCGTTGCACGGATCTAGTGGAAGTCGCTTATGAGATATCATATTGTGGAAGTTCGCACAGCAACACTTGTACAATACCTGTGGTAGCACAGGTAAAAGAACAACATATGTGCATATACTAATGACATGGATTCTGACCAACAAAGATACAATTGATCATCACATTTGTGTTAAAAATGACCACTGGCTGCATCAATATACGCTCCCAGTCTGGTATGGAAAGACTGCTGCACATATCGTAACATTTCATTGGAGATATCCGAACAGGTTGCAGTAATACGTCGTTGCATATTATCGGGTCTAGTGAATATGGCTTTTTAGATATCATCTTTCAGCTATCCCCACAGTACAACAGCTACAGGAGTCCGTAAGAACAGGCTGACCAAAGTACAGGTTCTCTGCGTCCAATCCAACGATTTGAAGATTTGAAAAAGAAAGAGACATCCGAGTACTATGGCCTGGACAGCCATCACGTTGGTACCAGAGATTCCTCATAGTCCGCAGAGGAACGTCTTCTAGCTGACGTGGCTGATGGTCTGTTAAGCCGCGTCCACACTGCCCGTGGAAACATGTTTCAGAGGGAAACATTGTTTCCTGTAGTGTTTTGCAACTGTTTCCAACTTTTGTTCTTTGTCTCTGTTTCCGTCCACACTGGCGGGAAACATTTTTCTAGTGAGTTCACTTCGTCTACAGTGCTATTTGTCTGTCCTCGTATCGTCTGCTGCTTCGTTATGTCTGGTGCTGAGGAAATTATTTTGATATGTGGTGCTACATTATTAATACTATTACGTAAACAAAATGAAAGGCGCCGTCAGCATCGTTGGTGAAAAAAAAAAAAAAAAAAAAAAAAAAACATATTATAGAAGAACTGGCCGGAATAACTTGGTATGGGAGCTGAATGTGGAAGACAGCTCCAGTTTCCGTAACTTCACTCGCATGTCATCTGCGATTGCCGCGGCGGATTAGCCGTGCGCACTGGGGCGCCTTGTTGCGGTACGCGCGGCTGTTTGCCGTCGGGGGTTCGAGTCCCCGCTCGGGCATGGGTTTTTGTGTTGTCTTTAGGTTAGTTTACCTTAGTTTAAGCAGTTTGTAAGCTACGAACTAATGACCAGGCAGTTGCGTCCGATAGATTTACAAACATTTGAACATTTGAGACTGCGATTATTGTGCATGTTCAGTGTACCGTCTATGAAAAATGGGCCTTTGAGCTGTTGGATAACTATTCCACACCACACGTTTACACTCCAAAGACGCTTACTTTCCACCTGTCAACAGACCAATAACGCATGTTTCGGCGGTTTACTAGGGTATGATTGGTAGATGTGGCTTCATCACTAAATTAGATACATGATGGATCTGAAGTATCTTGCCGTGTTGCCCATGTACAGAGGGTAACGCGATTCGCATAATCGTTTTCTGGCAGCTCTTGACAGAGGTGTGAGACTGATGTAACTGATGTCGATGGAGAATGCGTAGTACATTTGCCTTGCTCATGCCACTTCCTCGTGCGTTTGCGAATGAATTAACGTGCGAATCAACTGAAACAGCAGCCAAGACATTAATTTTTCCAACTTCTGTAGTCACTTGTTTCCTTCTGCTCCGCTGGCTAGGTGTTAGACTACCACATGCAGTCAACTGGTTGAGAAGATTGATAAATAATTGCAGAGATGGGGGATGTATATTTTATCCGCATACGCCGTACAAGCACGAACTGCATTCTTCCTACTCCATACACCATGAGAATGTCGGCCTTTTCTGTACTGCTAAAGCCCATCGCCCAATCAGAACCAATTGTTTGGACTGCCACACACGAGCAAGTAGTGATGCACTTAAGGAACAAACAAGCACAACGTAAGAATACATAGTCGCTTTGGAAACTTTTTACAGTACAATATCTCGTAAACGATTGGCACTGGAATCCTGCAACAAACACCACTGAAATTCTAACATACCTTACTTTCAAATTATTAGCGTCAATAGACATTGTTAAATTAAAAACAAATTTGTATGCTTGCAGAAAAATACAATTTTTAGGCTTTATTAAAATTGTGTATTGACTAACAATTCGAGCCTCTGACTACCAACCCATCGTATGAAAACTGCTCATCGATAGTTCTTCCAATTTCAACAATATTTACGGTGCACGTTTTAGGGGATTCAGCCTGACTATACCGTAACCACCATGCCGGTTCAGGATGCCAGTCAGACCTTACGTCGTCGCAAGTTTGTTCTACAATGCAGATAGACTGTGGTGCAAAGATCAAATGATTTGGCTGTAGCCCGAGAGACTTTCAAGTTTCGGAATCCCTATCTGACTAACAAGGAGGGTTTGAGGTCTGGGAAATTCAGTGTGGGATGAGAGTTCGCATGCTGGTAGTGTACGTCATGGGTGTCCAATAATAGAAGTAATAGAAACGCGTTATCTAGAAAATTCCAAGAAAAAGGGCTCGAACGTTTTAACTGCAACACATATACCGTATATACGCCTGGCAGGTAACATTGCATTGCAGCGTGGTCGTCAAATAGATCAGGTGGTACCGGTGCGGTGGCTCAGAGCGTTTGGTGAGAGGGTTGAAAATGCTCTCCCTAATATACAGGGTGGTCGAAAATTCCTGTTCCAACCTTGTAGGAATTGTAGAGGGTAGTCAGAACATAGCATTTTGAATAGAACCCATGTACGGAAACGTATCGTTTCCGGTCCACAACGGTTTCAATTCAGATGCTTATCTCATCCACTCCTACTTGAGGAATGTAATTAGGCGTGACCCAGTACAATTGTTACAATCAATTTGAAAAGAATACTGAAAAGGAGAAGATACTCAAGAAGTAACAATTAGAGATGTCGACAGCTTCCGGAAATCTATTTACAATACTAGGTGGAAAATTCTGCTGAAATTGCCGACGTGTGTTGAAGATGTCCATGAAGTTCTCAGTACGTTACATGTTGAAACTACAGTTGGGAAAATTTTCATACAATATCCGTGAAAGTCTTTCAGCAGTATTTCCTATTTTCCGATTTACTATTAAGGCAAGTTTTATTAGAAACTACAGATGTTCATAACTTGCTTCTATTCACGTTAAGTCAAGCCAGTTTAATGAGATTCATGTCTCGCCCTCCCGTTGAAAGCAGAATTTCTTCTTCCTTAGGAAAAAAAATTCGCCTGCCTTGTCCTCTGTTTATAATTCGACGCTGTATCAAATAAACTTGTATACCAACTGCTGAAAATGTTGGACAGATTTATCAATTGCGAGTAAAACGTAATCTTTAGATTGTAAGAACCAAAGTGATATTACTGTACGTTTACTCTGACTCTAAAGTTAACTGGGGCTTAATTCTCACTCTTACTTTACTGTACAATACATGCACTGGAACATATGCTAGATAGCTTTGCTTGCCTGAAATATTCATAAAGGTCTGTCCACACACTCTGGACTCGGTCTGCCACCGACTACTGGCTTAAACAGGTAGTGGGAGGATTCAGTCCCGTCCTTTTCCACAACCTTGCAGGCTCGGGAGGATTCAGTCCTATTTTTCTGAGCGTGCGAGGAATGGTTCCTGCACCACCTTGGGCATGGATGTTTGTACCGTTTTTAGTATAAGGCAATTCATAAGTAGTTTGTAAGTTTAGGGACTGATGACCCCACACTTAAGTCCATTGAGCTTAAGATACATTTGAACATTTTTAACAATTGCATTGGACGCAACGATATGAACCATTAGCTCATTTGAAGAACGAGAAATCATTCCTTGATGTAATAGTAAAAGTATTACAGAGGTGTGGTTTCTTAGCTCACCAGCTTATCTGATTCATGAGCGAAAGTATGCAAACGCACCCTGCGACTACAGTACTGCTTTCCCTTTGTGGGATGTTGAATAGTTTGTGTACACAATCTGGATTTGATCTACAACTAACAGCATGACACTGAGGCTTTATTCCTGGAAGAGTAATAAGAGTAAAAAAACGGTCATGTTACCGTACTGGTAGGTGTATTAGCTGTCTCTCATACCTGTACGAGCGACTGAGGGCTGTTAGTGAAGGATTTGAAGTTGGCTATATATGGTTGACAGATGAAGCACGCTTCCTACGGAATGGAGCCGTGAATAAGCGAATGTGGCGAGTTTGGGGTCTGAAAATCCCCATTTGTGTGAAGCAAAACCACTGTACTGTGTAGGCTCCGGTATGTAGGACTGGTAAACGATCACTAGTGAACGTTACATTAGAATTTTGGAACAATTTGTCACCACTCAGGAAGCGATGGAGGATCGACCCGCGACCGAGGTGTTCATGCAAGATGGTGTCAGATCACATCGCGCCAAACAGGTGTTTCGCTTTCTACATGAATACTTCGGCAATTGCATATTTACAGGCGCAGGATGGATCGGTCTCAATATTCGCCCGATGTGACTCCGTGTGACTACTTTTTGAGGAGCACATTGAAAGAAACTGTCTACCCGAACCATCCTACGACGCTGGACGAGCTTCAATCGGCGATATGCTAGGAATCTGACTCAATTTCCGTTGAGACGCTGCAAGATGTGATGGCAAATTTTATTGTACGTTTGCACCACTTCTGTAGGTTGCTAGGGTGGCGGGTTATTTCAAAAGATTGTTGTGTGATAGCGAGCGACGGACGAGTTTCATCATTCATTATGCATGCTGACACTGGACGAGCTGTACTGTGTGTCAAATTTTTGTGAACTTCTGTGTAACATACCTACAGATTTCACAATAAAAATGCTTTCTGATGTCCTCGTCTATTAATCTTCTTCCCTGTACACCCTGTATATTGACCCATTTCATTCAACTGATTGACTCTGTTGCACTGGCATTGCTCATGCAGGTTGAGTGACTTCGATGAACAAAGTAAGGAAATGTGTTGTTGATACCATATATACATTCGAAGTGTTTTTAGTAGATATCGGAACCAAGGTGATGCAATTTTTTTTTAATGTTAGACAGCTTACTGAACAGTATAAGTAGGATATTGAATACAAGGAGAGTCGTTTAATTAAATTTTGTACTGTGAGCGGGATTCGAACCTGGGACTTCCTGCTGACTAGGCAGATGCTTTAAACCGCTCAGCTAAGACGTCGTCTCTCCACACCATATACTTTAATTCTGACTCAGTGTTCCCTGTGAAATACGTATCAAATTACCAAGGATCTCCTATATTGGAATAGCATCCTAGCAAAGGACGTGAATGGGAACAATCCCTCCTTGTTCCTCGTTATACATATATTCAGTGCCTTTCGTATAATGCCTGTCTTAAGGAACTGAATTATTATTCATATTTATAACGAGGGTAATTTGCAAATACCACAAAGACGTTCGTCAAGCACATAAAATAGACACTCATACACACAGAACTTGAAGCATGCGGCCACAGCCTTCATCAGCAAAATACACATACAATACAATAACACAAGCACACTTCAGAGGCATAACCGTCTTCGCTCGCTGCTGCTTTCCGACTAGGTGAGTAGCATACTATTCTCATTATATTGTTGAATTCCAACGTGGACTTTCTATCGCCTGGCAGTTTACTTACAATTTCGGTTTTTCTCATTTTAATTTCACTGCTCCTCATATGATTTCTGTATGTGAATGCAGCGATTTCTTATTTGTCATTCTTATTCATGGAAATAGTTGGTAATGAGGGAATAATGTAAGCTTAATCTCGCTTATGAATCTAAATCTATAGTCTAATATCACTAATATACTTACTTGTTCGGAAGGACATAACTGCTGTTGTTCCCACAAGGAACAGAACCCTGTTCTTCGTGACTCCACAGGCGCCTATGATTGCCATGCTAAGCCGTCCTCCTATATCCGAGAAAGTCATCACGGACATTGCCAAGGCGGCATCTTTACGAGAAAGTCCCGTGTTAAATAGGTACAGTGGAATTACTGTCATGCACATCATGTCGACGAAGAATACCAGTGATATACCGACCAGAGTATTGGCTGTGGAGAAATCTTGCATCAGTTTCAAGTCAAAGAAATCCACAACGATTGACCACCATCTGAAAAAAAATATTTACATTAGTATGCACACAGTCTAATGCATTTTAAATACTGTAGAATTACATGTTATCTTTACTTTCGTGTCGGAGACTTTCTCTCTCTCTCTCTCTCTCTCTCTCTCTCTCTCTCTCACACACACACACACACACACACACTGGTCCCTCTCCCGTTCTTTATCTGTCCACACAGTGAAAGTAAGTACCACCCAGAAGAACTATGTTTAGTGGTACCACGATATAATAAAAGGGACGAACATTAAAAAAAATTACATGCACACCTTTATGTAGAAAGACGTATATATTGTCATAAATATTACAGTGAATACAAGGGCGTTTGAAAAGTTCAGTGAATGGTCCCATATTTTACAAACAGCGCTTCTGAGGATGAGGTTCTCTCGCATTCACATTGAGAGACATGCCAACAAGCGTCCTCTATCGTGCAAAGCACTGCAGCGAAGCGTGGTACACGCTGTGACTCAGCTAACAGGGTAAGTGTGATAAGCGTTCTCAGGTTTTACTTCAAATTAGTCAAAATGGCGATGGAGTCCCATGGGATGTTAATGCAAGTGTAGGCTGTTGAAGTAGTGAGTAAAACGTAACTGTTTGAGTCGTTTAAACGATTTAGAGCCGGAAAGGAAGATGTCGAGGATAAGACACGTTCGGATAGACTATCCACAATCACAGTCATGGACAACATTGAACGAGTGTGACGGAGGATTACGGATGATCGGCATCTGTCTTTGAGAATACAGTAGACGAGCTGAAGATCAGCAACGGTTGTGAAGATCCACCAACGCATAACTTCAATGCTTCGAGCGATTCCACAACTCTTGTTTCCAATATTTCCTGAGACCATTCACAGAGTTCCACAGACGCATCCTGTATCATGTTAAAGTCGCTGGAACTTAGTGACCCTGTTTTTCTCGGAAACAAAATAAGCACCTGACATGTTTATTTCAAGGATTCCAAAGCTAAAGCTGTTTTTAGTGTTTTCGTGTATTTATGCCTACACATTACGAACGACGTGCGTTTTAATTGCACACCAAATTAAAGATCTATCCAAAATATGTGATTGTAAGTATGGTTTGTTGGGCTACAGCGTTACTGAGACATCGGAATACAGCATAATATGATTCATTTGCGTATTTTTTAGACAATTTATGCTTAAGATTTGTGTTTGACTAAAAAAGAATTATTGATTGATTACTAAAAGGCGATTCGTAGTTACAAAACAGTCAACTTAATTCTACAAAAGGTGAAAGTTAATGTGGTACTGCCAGTATAATCAGATTTTGAAATTACAATCTTCTTTGCTCTTAAACACTTGCCAAATGGATTTCGAAAAGGAAGTGACAAGGGTTATAATTTCTGATCAGACGAATCTGTCAAGTAAGGAAACGAACTATATAACATCGAGTGTCAGTGCAGTTGTAAGACGCATAACCTCAAAATTAGGTATAGATTAAAATGTTGTAGTATTAAACTGTGGGGCTAGTGTAGGTATGTTAGCTTTCCCCTCCAGGACATCGTAATAGCATCCAGCACATAACGTCAGAACAATGAACTTTTTTTGATGGGAAGATATAAGGTTGGAAAGATGGCTGTTAGTGATCAGGTTTCAAGTATCACAATGAACTTGTATCATTTGAGAAAGTATTGTGTCTCACTAATGTTGATACTGGATTTCTTTTTTTGTTTATGAAAGTCGATACATGGATCGCAATCGAAAATTACTTTTATTATTCGTAGTTGGTTCAAGAATGGATTTTCTTTTATATACACTGATTGGTTTACACCTGTTTCCAATGTCTCAGTGTTGTTTCTAAGAAAAACTCATTCCCAAATACAACATTTACACTTTCTTATTATGTTGTTGTACTTTTATCTCAATTCTAATACAATAACATTAATAGTAACACCAATGTCTCTTAGAAAAATCTCAGCTGACACAGTATTGCCAGGCATGCAAATAGAATTCTGATAGGCGTGAGTGAAAAATTCAGTGCACAGTGTGTACATCGCATGCTGTGGCACCGTTTTTGTGGCCAGTGTAAGCCCGCCTTAAATAACAAAGCGTACAAAATCGATTTTACCAAAGTATGAAGTGATGTTGAAAGAAAAAAGTCTGTGAAATGTGTGTACTGTTTGTGTGTTGTCCACAGATACGCAGAAGAAATAGTGTGCTCCAAAAAGAACCGTAAGTAATAGACAATACATGCTCCCCAGATTTACGTTTTCATACTACAAATAGCGTGTCAACTCATCAAAATGTTCACACAATCATTTGGTTGAAGATATCAATGTTACCATTGTCTGACTATGTAAAAAGACTCTACATGACCGCTCAATGTAAAGCCAAGGTAATAACCAAACACAAGGCACACGACTTTTCGGCCTAATTTTCATACATGTGTTAGTGGTAAAATAATGTATTTGATTTTAACTGCTGCAAATAAATAGCAAAAACCCACAGAAGTGTCGAACAAGTCTGGTAAAAAGTTAAGTCAGTGGTTTGCATATCGCGGACCTCATACCCAGAATTTTTTTATTGCAAACACGGAAATGTTAAGAGCTGCACATCCAAAACAATAAATATATCGTCACTGAGTTAGGCGTTCCCCAGCAGGCTCTAGAATAAATGCAGAAACATCTTATTGTTTGGTCCGTAATATAATTCCAGATATATATATATATATATATATATATATATATATATATATATATGTGTGTGTGTGTGTGTGTGTGTGTGTGTGTGTGTGTGTGTAAATTAATTCAAGATAAACAAAACAGTAAATTTAAGAAAATTATAAAAGACACATACACACCCACAGCAAACAGTCATCACGACGAGATAATAATGTCCATGAAAGAGTCGTCAATCTAAGTAACATAAATCTCACAAAACAGGAAGAAGCCTACTAGAAAAAGAGCCAAAACACAAAAAGAACTCACAAATATAGCACAAAACTTTACGGACCTCTCAACAGACTCTGAACACATTATGAACGAACAAGAAAGGCTGCGCGCACCAAATTTTAATGCAACAAGAGAATTAGTAGCTGCTGAAATAACATACATAATCAAAACCCTATCCCCATGAACCACAGACATTGCCGAGGTGGGGTGGCTTGCGTGTCTCAACGATGCAGATAGACGTACCGTAGGTGCAACCACAGCGGAGGGGTATCTGTGGAGAGGCCAGACAAACGTGTGGTTCCTGAAGAGGGGCAGCAGCCTTTTCAGTAGTTACAGGGGCAACAGTCTGGATGATTGACTGAGCTGGCCTTGTAACATCAGCTAATGTGGCTTTGCCACACAGCTACTGCGAACGGCTGAAAGCAAGGGGAAACTACAGCCGTTACTTTTCCCGAGGACATGGAGCTCTACTGTACGAACATATGATGATGGCATCCTCTCGGGTAAAATATTCCGGAGGTAAAATAGTCCCCCATTCGGATCTCCGGGCGGGGACTACTCAGGAGGATGTTGTCATCAGGAAAGACAATACTGGCATTCTACGGATCGGAGCGTGGAATGTTAGATCCCTTAATCGGGTAGGAAAATTAGAAAATTTAAAAAGGGAAATGGATAGGTTGAACTTAGATATAGTGGGGATTAGTGAAGTTCGGTGGCAGGATGAACAGGATTTCTGGTCAGGTAAGTACAGGATTATAAATACAAAATCAGTTGGGGGAATCACAGGAGTAGGACTGATAATGAATAAGAAAATAGGAATGCGGGTAAACTACTATGACCAGCACAGTGATCGCATTATCATTGTCAAGATAGATACGAAGCCAACACCGACAACAGTAGTACAGGTTTATATGCCAACTAGCTCTGCGGATGACGAGGAGATCGAAGAAATATATGAGGAGCTAAAGGAAATTATTCAGACAGTTAAGGGAGAGGAAAAGTTAATTGTGATGGGAGACTGGAATTCGGTAGTAGGAAAAGGAAGAGAAGGAAAAATAGTAGGTGAATATGGTCTGGGCAAGAGGAATGAAAGAGGAAGTCGCCTGGTAGAATTTTGCACGGAACGTGATTTAATCGTAACAAACACCTGGTTTAAGAATCACAAAAGAAGGTTGTATACATGGAAGAGACCAGGAGACACCGGAAGGTATCAGATAGATTTTATAATGGTAAGACATAGTTTCCGGAACCAGGTTATAAACTGCAAGACGTACCCAGGGACAGATATAGACTCTGACCATAACTTGTTAGTCATGAACTGTAGGCTGAAGCTGAAAAAACTGCATTAAGGTAGGAAAATAAGGAGATGGGACTTAGATAAATTGAAGGAAAGTGAAGTTCTGGAGAATTTCAGAGGGAGATTTAGGCAACAATTGACAGAAACAGGGGGAAATAAAACACTAGAAGAGGAATGGGTAGCATTGAGAGATGAAATAGTGAAGGCAGCAGAGGACGAAATAGGTAGGAAGGCAAGACCTACAAAAAATCCTTGGATATCACAGGAAATACTAGATTTAATTGATGAAAGGAGAAAATATAAAAATGCAGTAAATGAAACAGGCAAAATGGAGTACAGACGATTAAAAAATGAGATTGACAGGAAATGCAAAATGTCTAAGCAGGAGTGGCTAGAAGCCAAATGCAAATCTGTAGAAGAATGTATAAGAAGGGGAAAAGTAGATACTGCCTACAGGAAAATAAAAGAGACATTTGGGGACAAGAAAAGCAACTCTACGAATATCAAGAACTCAGATAGGAAGCCGGTTCTCAGCAAAGAAGGGAAAGCTGAAAGGTGGAAAGAGTACATAGAGCAGCTCTACAAAGGAAATGACCTTACAGACAATGTGGTAGGAAGGGAAGAGGACGTAGATCAAGATGAAATAGGAGATGCTATACTGAGAGATGAATTTGACAGAGCCTTGAAAGACCTAGGTCGGAACAAGGCCCCAGGAGTAGATGACATACCCTCAGAGCTACTAAAGTCTCTGGGAGAGCCAGCCATGACAAGACTATTTGAACTGGTGTGTAGGATTTATGAGACAGGCGAAATACCTTCAGACTTTAAGAAAAATGTAATAATCCCCATTCCAAAGAAATCAGGCGCAGACAGGTGTGAAAATTACAGAACCATCAGTTTGATAAGTCATGGTTGCAAAATTTTAACACGAATTATCTACAGGAGAATGGAAAAGCTGGTAGAAGCTGACATCGGGGAAGATCAGTTTGGATTCAGGAGGAACATAGGAACCTGCGAGGCAACACTCACTTTACGTCTTATCTTAGAAGATAGATTAAGGAAAGGCAAACCTACATTTTTAGCTTTTGTAGATTTGGAGAAAGCATTTGACAATGTTGACTGGAATACACTCTTTCAAATTCTGAAGTCAGCAGGGGTAAAATATAGGGAAAGGAGAGTTATTTATAACTTGTACAAAAGCCAGACCGCAGTTATTAGACTCGAAGGGCATGAAAGGGAAGCATAAGTTGGGAAGGGAGTAAGACAGGGTTGTAGCCTTTCTCCGATGTTATTCAATTTGTACATCGAGCAGGCGGTGAAGAAAAGCAAGGAAAAATTTGGAATAGGGATTAAAGTACAGGGGGAAGAAAAGAAAACATTGCGTTTTGCTGATGACATTGTAATTCTGTCAGAGACAGCAAAGGACCTGAAACAGCAGTTGAATGGAATGGACAGTGTGTTGAAGAGAGCATATAAAATGAACATTAACAAGAGCAAAACAAAAATAATGGAATGCGGTCTTAGAAAATCAGGCGATGCTGAAGGAATTAGATTAGGTAACGAAACAATGAAGGTGGTAGATGAGTTTTGTTACTTGGGTAGTAAAATAACATGTGATGGTCGCAGTACAGAGGAAATAAAATGCAGAATGGCAATGGGAAGAAAAGCATTTTTGAAAAAGAGAAATTTGCTAACATCGAATATTAATTTAAGTGTAAGTAAGTCTTTTCTGAAGGCATTTGTGTGGAGTGTTGCCTTGTACGGGAGTGAAACATAGACGATAAGCAGTGCGGACAGGAATAGAATAGAGGCTTTTGAAATGTGGTGTTACAGAAGAATGCTGAAGATTAGGTGGGTAGATCGCATAACCAATGAAGAAGTACTGAACAGAATTGGTGAGAAAAGGAATTTTTGGCATGCCCTGGCTAAAAGAAGGGATCGCTTGGTAGGACACATTCTTAGACATCGGGAAATCGTAAATTTAGCATTGGAGGGAAGTGTGTGGGTGAAAAATCGCAGAGGAAGACCAAGAGATGTATATAGTAAGCAGATTCAAGTGGATGTGGGTTGCCGTTCTTATGAGGAGATGAAAAGGCTTGCTCAGGATAGATTAGGGTGGAGAGCTGCATCAAACCAGTCTCCGGACTGAAGACCATAACAACAATGAAAACCACCATAAACTCAACAGAACATACGAAGAAATTACACTTAGTAACTAAAACGAAAACTAAGAGAAACCAAGGCCATATAAACCTGGGAAGATAAAGGAAATATATTGGTTCTAATCAGGCGCGGCTCGCGGTTTTCATACTAGGGAAGGCTCTGAAATTTACCGATCGGAACAAACCTAGACCTCGAGCTACGTATCAGTCTGTAACCACGACGATTTCAAGAAAGGGGGGGGGGGGGCAATGTCATATTTTACCTGAAACTTTACGTACTACACCTTCTTCCTGTTTCAGAAGCAATTAAAAATCAAAGGCTAAAACCAACATAAAGCCCTCTGATAGCTTTTATCTACTGATATTACGTCTCAAGACTTTATCGCAAAACAGTACTAAATGACACCGTTTGCAGGAATCTTTAAAGTGGTGTGGATAAACTACGCTGCTTGCTTAATGTTATGATAATTTCAATTGTAAACATGAGGTGTAATTTATAATTGTAACAATGAATAAAGTGCGCATTTTGATACACTTCTTTCATTCTTATCCGAACTCCATTATTGCGGCCACTCATAACAGGAGCACCGTCGTAACACTGAGCTATCAGTTTCTCCGGTTTATGATGTGTACACCAGTATTCATTTTCTCCAGCTCGCAGAGAATTGCTGCAGTTACATTCTCTGCAGTATGGCTTTTCGCTCGTACAAAGGAAATAAATCTTTCATTTATTTTCCCCAGTAATTCATAGCGAATTATGAAGACCAATTGAGACAAATTTGCAGTCAGTCGTTTAGTCAACTTCGATTACGAGGTAATTTGTCTGCGACAGTTCACTCCTTATGAGATTAATCCCATTGAGGCATACTTCATAAATCGATTCTAGCAGATCATTTTGAAGTAAAAGTCACTAAAACTTAGCCACAATACACGCACAAAAGACGAAACTAATAACACACGTTAACCGCAAACTCAAATCAGCGAGAATGGAATCGAAAGTAACGGGACATATTTCGCGCGCTTTTTTCTTAAATAATTGGCAACTCTCTCGCTAGGTAGTGACACTTTACGGTACCGCATTGTAGTGCACTCTAGTGAGAAATTTTCGAACTTATTCTAACACCGGATACAACAGCCAATATCAGAAACAAAAAGTTATCTTACACTCTATTAAAACAGTAAAACTAACGAGTGGTAAACCGCACACTAAAACATAATAGACATATACAGAGACAAGAGATTCGATAGTGGAGTTTCAGCCACTCTTTATTCTCTTTTGAAGTAAGCAGAAGAACGAGAAAGTAGTGTGGAGGTTGGTAGGACACCCTTAGGCTACACGTCGGAGCCTTCGAGACGCTCATAAAAGCAATACACCAACGAACCCTCACTCCCAACCCTCCACTACATGGAGCTAAACCACAGAATAGGGAGGATACAGAAGGGAAAGCTAGAGGCGGCGCCTTTGATCTGTATGTTACCAAGCGTTGCGCCCGACGCCATATTGAAAAGCAGTAAACGTGGAACTATAGCCACTTGGTACTTTGGCTGGAAATGGACTTTTTACGAACTGCAGCTAATCCCACCGACTTTTACGAAAGGAAGCGGCTTTTCATTATGCTCACCTACTTTGCGACCTCTTCTTGCACCTAATTGTAATCCAACGAAAAAAATAGGCCTAAATTTTAATACAACTACGAAAATGTACGGTGGAATCGATGATCGTTTTATTTAGTGCTTATCTCTAGAAAAATCCCAACTAACGCGAAGCTATGTTTGGGAAATTAGTTATAAACAAGAAAGTGACTTTACAACTGCCAGGTTTTATTTGACACGAATAAATTCGCACAAAATATTGAGTCAGACTTAGCAATACAACGTGATTACACAGAACTAATGACGTTGGGCGTATATAAAAGTTGTATTTACTTTAGGAGTATCATTAATTTACTGATAGGAGAAGGGGATATAGAGGAATCTGTCAACCACAGAGCAGGAACAGCATAAAATAATTATTCCCCTGAATCTATTTGTTTGAGTATCGGAAGAGCATTCGTTGCCAATATTAGCACACTACGCCTCCAATGCCGCAAGTAAAATTGTACCTGCCTACTTACGCACTATTCGTTGTCATTCATTTCATATTGTTCCCTGCAACTTATAAAATATAAATGTACTTCAACATTTCGATGCTGTTGAACTGCTGCAGCAACAGCGAGAGTTATCGTCAAGAGAAGAAGCAAGGCTACTTTTAATAATTATGCACACATTGCTCTCATTCGAAACTGATAACATTTAACTTTCACTGCACATATAGCGACGTTCTCTTACTGCTCAGCATCTTTCGGGAATGTGAAGAAACTTATATCCTTATTTGTATTCGAATTATTGCGGCAATTAGGTGCTGAACACCATCGGCCGCCTTTTCTTTTATAGCTGCTCATAATAAAAACGGAACAGCTCCAACTACTGACACACAGTTCTTTCTTTTCATTGCACCAAATATTTGTTTACTTTTATGCGATTCAGACTGTTAAAATACACAATTAACAAACAAAGACGGCACATTACCACGACACAGAGTAGGGAGTGATCACACGTTTACTGCTTTTCAAGATGGCCGATTCCGCGCATGCGCACTAAATTTTGGACGACAGACTGCAGCGGGAGTTTCCTTTCTGTATACTCCTTATTCTGTGGCTAAACGACACCTCAAGGGGCAGCCTTAAGGCTACTACCAGACTGAAAAACATCGTTCAATATCAACAGTTCCAAAAACATTCATCTTCATTCTTTACATCCGTGTGACGGAAAAATGCTAAATGAATTTTGATTATTATAATTCTGTAATCTGTTGTTGATACATATATTTCAAATATTTTTTTGGGGCGGCTCCGCCTCAGAGCCTTTAATTACGAGCCGCGCCTGGTTCTAATAAAAGAAATGCTCAATGAACAACCAAGAAGAAATACGAACAAACGACCGCAAAGCATCGATTTCTCTGAAAATAACCAATTTTTTGTCCCACTTTATTTTTTACTCTTGCATCCTAAAAGGTTTACGCACACACTTTTTAAATGAATGCAGCTGTATTCTGCAAGATTCTGAGTGTTTCAAACGTAACAGCACTTTCTCTGAAAACCTCATTTTTTTCTGTTTAGAGAGCATGCCATGAAATATATAGCATCGAATTGTAAACACAGACTTCTTTAACACAGGTACTTAAACTGGGGAGATACTGTTACAATGATAGTACTAACTTTGACTATATAAGTACTAGAGCTATGAGAGTTAATTCAGCATTACCACACTTATTCGTTTGTGATTTTAGCTGTAAAAGAAAACGTAATCAAGGTTTGAAATAGAATAATTGCTCTTTATTTTAGTGCAGAACAGTATAACATGAACGAAGTCATATCTGAACTACAAAAAAGGTAATACCATCGACGTTAAAAGCGTCCATAGCAACCATGTCAAAGACAAACATTTTAGTTGATACATTGATTCTAGTAAATGACTTTCAATATATTCCACAAATAGTGAATAAACGCTTAGAAAAAAATAAACAAGGTAATTTGTTGCAATGTATACACTTCCCTTCTGTTTCATTAAGGAACTATCCTTTCCACAGAAATCTGGGACTTCCTTTATATACGAAACTACCTTTATCAGCACTTTGTGCAGAATGTTCATTATTACAGTATCCTCCCAGTTTACGTGCATATGTTTCAGAAGACCATTGTTCAACTCGTTCTTACGTATTTCACGGCATGTTCACGAAAAAGAACAAACACGCATTTTAGAGGGAACATTGTTACATAAGCACAACTGTAAACATTGAAGAACATAGCGCTATTTTATTAATTAGAGTGTCTGAAATCCTTTTAGGAAACAAAAATTTAGCACTGGCGAGTTCCGAACACGTGACCTTAAGCATCATAGACCAATGCATTGCCCACTACGCTACGTACGACTAACCAGTAGAACCTGCATCTCTTAATCTCGTACTATTAACGGCAGTTGTTAACTGATGCTAATATGGCAGTTTTAGACACTAGATTATAATTTATCGTACGAAGAACGACGTGTTTTTGTTAATTCTTCAGTGCGCCATTGCTTTGAAATGACAACGTGTAAGTTACAATAAGAAAATCATCAAATACGCAACGCAAGATGGCGTATGTCCGAGAGAGTTCTGGGGAAGGAATGTCACGTGACATCTCCGAACGGCTGGTTTTCGTTAATTCAATGGAGGGTGTCAAACCTCCGTTATTTTTACAAATATCTCTCAAACGATACGAGATATGGAAAAAACATAAGGGAGCAAAGTTGTAGATAATTTTCTCCTCTACAAATTCGGTTATTCAATTTTCGTGTCAGGTGAACGGTTTATTTGAAATTAAAATTACGTTACAAACGGCTTTTTTTCGTGTTACTAACGTATTTCTTGTCCGAAATATTTGAAAAAGCGAGGTTCTGGTCTCTGATAGCCAACAATTATGTCTGTAAAATTTGGTGCCGATCGGTTAAACGATTCTACCTAAAAAGTGGGAACACGTTACAGAGAGACAGACATCGTCAAATCGCCGTTATTTTTGCAAATATTTGGGCAATGATGCAAGATGTGAAAAAAAAAGAAAAAAAAAGGCATAAGGGAACGAAGTTGTAGAGAATTTTCCCCTCTACAAATTAGGTTATTCAATTTTCCTGTCAGATGAACGGTTCTTTTGCAATTACAATTATATTACAAACTGCTTTTTTTGTATTACTACAGTATTTTTTTCGAAAAATTTAAAAAAAGGTAGGATTGGTCTCTGGCGGCCTACAATTATGTCTGTAAAATTTGCTGCTGATCGATTGAACGGTTCGTCTTAAAAAGTGGGAACACGTTAAACGGACAGACAGACAGACAGACATCCCAAAATAGCCGCTATTTTCGCAAATATCTCTGAAACGATACGAGATATGAAAAAAACATAAGAGAGCAAAGTTGTAGAGAATCTTCTGCTCTACAAATTGGGTTACTCAATTTTCGTGTTACTTGAATGGTTAAGCCGTTATTTTCATTTAAATTCCGAGCTGTCAAAAGCGAATCGCAAAGGCCCACTTTTAGTGTTACTACCGTAACCTAAAGTGGGCCAAAAGTGAAAGTTTGCTCCAAAAAGAACCTTAAGTAATGTACAATACAGGTTGATGATCGAAATATCCCTGCTCACCAAATTTACGTTTTCACACTCGAAATAACGTGTTAACTCATCTCAGTGTTCAAACAGAATTATTTGGTTACAGATGACAACGATACCATTCTCTGACAATGTAAAAAAGGGTGATATATGACCACATAATGTAAAGCAAAGGCAATAAAAAAAGAGATACGTCTTTAGCCTTAATTTTCACACATATATTAACTCCGTCCGACACACCGCTAGAGGCACACTGGGTATGAACCGGCTGCCCTGTCATCCTCCTCCCGAGGGCGTCTTCGGATGCGGTATGGAGGGGGGCGTGGTCAGCGCCCCGCACTCCCGGCCGTCATGTCAGTCTTCGTGAACGGAGCCGCTACTTCTCCATCAAGTAGCTCCTCAGTAGGCCTCACAAGGGCTGAGTGCACCCCGCGCACAGCAGACGCGCACTATAACCCATCCAAGTGCTAGCCAAGCCCGACAGTGCTTAACTGCGGCGATCTCGCAGGAACCCTGTGTGTCCGCTGCGGCATGGCAGTTGGCTCACACATATGTAAGTACTAAAATAAGGTATTTTGATTTTCACAGATGTAAATAAATAGGAAAAACCACTGATGATGACAGAAGTGACGAAACATGTTTGGATAAAATGTAAAAACAGTGTTTTGCTTATCGGACGGACCTCATACCTAGAATTTTTGAATGCAAACACGTAAATCGCAAGAGCTGCACATCCAAAATAATAAATATTGATACAAGAAGTTGTTGAACACATTCACCAATAGAGGCGCTTCAGTGTTGACGAGTTTCATCGGAAGTTTTCATAAGTTTCAAGATCAGTGGATTATCGTATTATTACTGTCAAACTTCACTACAAAAAAGGTGACGGTCAGGCGGCAGAGTTGTAGTTACATACACATGTGGCGTCTATTCCTAAAGAACAGACGTCACTTCTGATCCTGCAGTTGTTTTTATTTTCACATTCACTGAATATATGACTTCAACTGCGAATGGACAAGGCTGAAAATGTGTACCAGCGGGGATTCGAACACATGTTTCCTGCTTTCTAATCAGTAGCGCTGACCCCTACACCGCTGGGGCCACAGTGATCACCGCACCTGCGAGGACTACCTAAGCACGCCTCCCGTCAGACACTAATTTCTTACAGAAATTAGTACATAGTGGCTACGAGTTTGAGTACTGTGGGCAGGATAAAACTGGAAATTTGTGTCTGACGGGAGGCGTGCCTAGGTAGTCCTTGCAGGTGCGGTGATCACTATGTCTCCAGTGGTGTAGGGGTCAGCGCAATTGCCTAGAAAGAAGGAGACCCGGGTTCGAATCCCGGCTGGGTACACATATTCACCTTTGCCAATTCTGTGAATATGAGAGTTTTAGTTGCTGTGGAAACAAAAGCTGGTGCCACGACTTGTTAAAATGCTTGTAAATCTAAGGGACTTAGCTACGTTGGACATTAGTCCCTAGGCTTACAAACTACTTAAACTAACGTAAAGTAACTTATGCTAAAGGCAACAAAAACACCCATGCCCGAGGGAGGAGTCAAACCTCCGACGGCGACCTACCGCACGCTCCGCGTCGGGGGCCACGAGATGACAAATGTTTAAATGTTCGTGTTGACTATGATGACAAGTGAAATAATATGTAATTGTAATTTTTAGTACAATTTACGTCTGTAAATAAAGTTTCTCTTACTCCATTACAAATCGGTTCTTATTTTCAAAATTGAGCCTCGTAGTATAATTATAGTTGGAAAGAACCGTTAAAAATGCTTAGGAATAAAGAGTCTACTCGCCGTGAAATGGCATTGTTGAGCTGTCGAGAGGTGCAAACATAAAAGAGAGATGATTTTGCTAGCTTTTGGGCTGCTACTTTCTCAAGCTGGAGTACAAACACACACACACACACACACACACACACACACACATATATATATATATATATATATATATATACACTTGTGTTCCTATATGGTGCCAGCTGAGTAGAAAGAAAGGAAGAAGGATTCGCGTTTGACGTACCACCGACAACGTGATCATGAGAGACGGCAGACACGCTAGTCTCTTAACTGATTACTTGTAGCACACTGTTTAGAGTGTAGGAGTCTATTCACTTTGAGGCAGTGAACAGGCGCGGCTATCTCGTGTAATCAGGAAGTGAAGCGTGGGGTGTCTTACCTCCTGTTGTTGCTGCCCGCTGCAGTTCTTGGCGATGGGCCGATCTTCGCACTGCTTGCAGGTCGGGATGGTCGCTGTATCTGGCTGTTGAGATTCCCAGCACTGTGGTGGGAGGGACGTTTCTGTTGTCACAGTATGAAAATGTTTAGTTTCTCATTTAGTAAAAGAAACATAACAAGAAAACAGGTAATTCAGCTACACGATCATGAAGTAACAAAATACCATGTTACCTACATTTTTGTAATTCCTTTACTCACTGCATGCAATTATTTATGAAAAGTTTCCGTTACCGACATATACTACAACTTGTCAGTAACTAAGAGTGTAGCACTGCAGTTGGTGTGTCGCTGTTGTGTGCACTGCTAAGGTAGAAACCTAGCAGTTTTAAAATCTGTGTAAAGAGTGTTTGTGAGTGTGTGTGTGTGTGGGGGGGGGGGGCAAAGATGACTGGATAGCAGGCGTGAAGTTTTAAATATTGCCCCACATCACACTCTTTCGTCCAACTAGAAACACAACTCTCAGTCCTCCTCCCCCCCTCCACATTACTTACACCTTACCTTACCCTTCTCACGTGTGCACCACAAACCACACTTATATCCCAGTGTTTAAAACTGTACACCTGCTAGCCAGTCATCTTTGTCCTCCTCCAACCCCCCCCCCCACACACACACACTACAAACTCACTACACAGATTTTCAACTTCATTAGCACACCTTCACTTACATGTCAGTATCCAACTATCACTCTACATTACATCTACTGTCCAGTAATTGCAACTACCCTCTCTCCCAAACAGACTCACCACCCAGAATTGCATTATCACTGTTACTCCTTCACTATACTTACATAAAAAATAAAATTAGCATATAATGCCTTAAATTATATTTTAAGTTAATAAAAGTCAACTCTCAAATCTCCCCTTTCCCCCTTACAATACCACTACCCCACTTCCTGACCCTCACTCTTGTCTTCTATTTCACTCTACATCCAACTACTTACCACTTTACAACCACTTAAGTCAACTTTCCCTGCCACTTGAAGGGTTGCTAGTTTTAATGTCAGTCACCACAATGTTGTTAAGTATAAGTAAACTTGTATCTGTGGAGAAGGTACGGGATTTGTGAGGAGCGGAGTGTTGCACCATTGGAAGTTCAGAAGAGTGGAGAGTGTAGTGTGTTGTAATGGCTGGACAGCGCAGCGTGTGTGGATTGGGTTGGATTTTTTTTGGAAAAGAAATATAATATCAACTTAGTAAACAAAATATGAAGATTTGTATTGAAATTGATATATGATTATTTCTTTTAAAAAAGATGATATTATGGAGGTACGTTGGTATGTTACTTTTACGATGATTGTTGTTAAGGAAAACATGGAGTATTGTTGAGAAATGGTATTCCTTTTTATAAAATAAAGTTAATGTTTCAGCGCATAAATTATTCTTTTAGTTTCCAAAAATGTACATACTTATTTTATCAGAGAGATATTGGCATAAAAGGGCAAACGCAAACCTTTTTCATTCCTTAAAAGGCTGTTTTGCAGTGTATATGGGAAACAAGTATTGTTTTATCATTAAGATTTCTGTTACGTGCTCTTTGTTGAACTGTTTCCGTATCCTGGCTTACGTCAGATCTATTTTTTTAGATGGCATAAATATTCTTTAACGTTGTAACCCTTTATTAATTACACACCACATTTCGTTCTTTCTTACATATTGGAACATAAAACAGAAAAAATGGTAAATAGACGTGAAACATATTTCCATATTTTGACACATCGTTGCCTATGCAGTACAGGATGGCTTTTTTACTTAGGTAATGAAACACGGTGAGTTAGATTTAAATTTCTTTATTTATGATTGGCATTCCGAGTAGGAAGGCAGGTTGTGGTGTGTCCGTTGATCATTTCTGCACGTAGTTAATTTCCGTGTTCATTCACCTATTACATTTTGTTATGAAAACCGCGATCAATTATTGTGCCTCTTAGCTACAAGTAATTTTTCTAAATTAATTAGACAACTTGGGCGTAGTATAGCAATAGGTTTGTTAATAAAATTAGTCTTGATCTCAACACGTGTCTTGATACACAATAATCATTGGTAAAAATCACACAACCACCTATACTCATTTCGTTTTTGAATTTGTAATCAAATCTTGATCTTTACTGTAAGTGATTAACGTATTCCAAGTTTGTCAATTCACGTAATTGCACTGGACATCTTATCTGTTCATGTCATTCAGTCAATTGAATTTACAATTTCGTCAGACTAATGTTTGGCTAAGTGAGCGCACTAACAGGTCCATACATTTCGTTCTCAGTCAATGCCAGCTTAATTAATCGCATTATTTATTCTTAATCTAACACAGTCATTTTGATCAATTCTTACATTCACAGAGTAGTGACAAATATAGGCATAAGAGCATCACACGCACGCTCAGCCATAGTTTTCTATTCAAATACATCAATTTTTTATTTGATTTAAACATATACGTTTCACACTCCCCTCCAACAAACATTGATCATACAGATTTGTAATTTTGTCATTACTAGCCTTATTTCTTAGAACAAAAATAAATACACTATAACATAATTTAAAATAATGTATCAAAAATCAGAATAAATAAAATAAATATAAAAATAAGAGATCAATTGCGATGGTACAAACTCTGTCACATTCAAAACAAACTAATAGGTCTGGTAATGGCACACTAACCAATGAAGAACACCCCCCTCCCCAGGGGATCACGGTTCTTTTGTGAATACGTGCGTGGCGAGTACGGGGCCCCGAGCTAATGCAGATTTCCTTCCTTTTTCAATGATGCGAAATTCCCGTAAGTTTCAAATAATTCTATATTTTTCTAACGAACTGTTATAGATTAAAAAGAAGAAAAAAAAAACTATAGTTTAGATATCTGTCATTACAGAGCACTGAAAATGTTTTACAATGAATAAAACGAAACGCGTCTGGTAAAAGAAGTCGCGTCTTATTGTAATTGTGTAGACGGACGTAAAATACCTTTCATAACTGTAAAGCAACTACGGACGTCACGGTCTCTAAAATGAAGAATTTTCGACGAGTTATTAGTTTTATTACGTTTTCATATTATATTACAACATTCACAACCAAGTTTGGTGACTAGGAAATATGAAAGCAACAGCATTAAAAATGACAAGTTCAGCTATCAAAAGGTTATTTGTCGCCTATAGAGTTTCATGGTTGTTTTAGACTTGTTGAACTGTTTCCACCTGTTTCTACCCTCTTCGTGATTGTTTTAGACTGTTGCTGAACTGTTTCCACCTGTTTCTGCCCCCTTCGGATAACGACTACAATGTTTCAACCGCTGACGCCACGTGCCTGAGCGCGTCACAGGAAGTGACCCTTCAGGTCTTACGAGTTTCAGCGGCCGCCAGTGGCGGGAAACGAGTTGCTTTTTTCAACCAGTTTAATAGCTCCAACTGCTTATATAAATAAATCCGAGCCCTGGATAACGCGTATCTTTTGTGGGTTCCTCTCCATTGGTATTCTGCTTTCCTGTGTGAGGCCCCGGATGGACCCGATAGTTGACGACGTATGGCGGCCAACTACTGTACTGTGACGTCATAAGTTGATTGGAGCGGCCTCGGTATTACTCTTGGGTCCCGTCTGAGTGCGCCGAGCCAAGGAGCCTTGTGTTCGCCTTCGTTCCTAGTAGTCGCCGGATCGATATCCAAGACCGAATGATTTCAGATTCAACATTTTAAAGCCTGAGCCTACAAAACCTGCTCTCATTTAATAACTTGCAGTTCTGCACTTCCACACTGCACTGGGTGGCGCCTGATGGGGTTGAACGTGATGGAGGTTGGCTTTGGCGGAGATCAGCTACTGAGTCTGAGCCCGTTGTGTATTTTATGTGCGGTGAGATACAACCGCAACTGAACTGTAGGGAAGACTGTAGTTTACGTAACGATATTCAGTAACTTTGAATTCAAAGAATCAGTTGTAGTTGGTTCAGCATGATTTTAACTCTGGTCACAGATACATACGCAAAATCTTCTGCACTACGAGGGGGAGCTGGAAAATAAGTTTCCCTTGTCGACCGATTGTGGTTAGAGTTGCGTGTGAAAGGAAAAAAAAATAGAATGAGACATTGAAGACATCTTTATTTTCTTGCATAATTTCCAAGTATAAAAAAAAAAATAAAAAAAATAAAAAAAAAAATAAATAAATAAAAAAAAAAATAAATATAAAAAAATGTTTGTGTAGCTTATGGGACTTAACTACGGGGTCATCAGTCCCTAAACTTACAAACTACTTATGAACTAGCTAATCCTAAGGACGGCACAAATATCCATGCCCGAGGGGGGATTCGAACCCTCGACCGTAGTGGCCGTGCAGACCGTGTCTGGAGCGTCCTAGTCTCCTCGGCCACCGCGGTCGGCTTCCAAGTACATCGAGACATTTGCGATACTGATTTATAAGCTTCAAAAAGGCTTCCAGGAAAAAATCAGGGGTTTCATACGGAAAAAGCGTTGAACGGCTTGTTTGACGTCAGCACTGCTTCCAAAGCGCCTTCCGCCCAGAGTCTTCTTTAAAGCTGGAAACAGAAGGAAGTCACTTGGTGCGAGATCAGAACTGTAGGACGGATGGTGTAGGCGCTCCCAACCAAGAGTTGCAATATGATTTTGCATTGCCGTCGCCGAGTGTGGTCAGGCATTGTCATCCAACAGCAGAACGCCAGATCTGATAAGGCCTGGAAGCTTTTTCCCAAACACATCTTTCAATTTCGAAAGAGTGGCACAGTAATGCGCAGCATTGTTGATTGCATCCTGCAAAAAGTCCAGCAACGAAACTCTTTGTGGGTTCCAAAAAACGGCGAGTAGTAGTTTACCTGCAGACGGAGTGCTTTTGAACTTCTTTCGGACAGGTGATGACGGATGTTTCCACTCCATGGATGCGGCCTTCGATTGGGACGTATAATGGTGGACCCACGTTTCATCCCCCGTTCACAGTCCAAAACAGAAAGTCATCTGCTTGATCGCGGTCGACCTCTACCCAGTAGTGTATCGGTGTCTTGCACGTGCGCGTTCACCCACTGTGTCGACTTTCGCCCACAGCCGTTCAACACTTCTTCTGTATGCAACGCCCTGATTTTTTTCCCGGGCGCCTTTTTGAAGCTTATAAATCGGTTTGACAAATATCTCAATATTAAAATTTATACGTAGGGCAACCACAGTCGAAAGTTCCAAATTTTTTAAAAGAAGGGGTCCGCTGCGACTGTTAAATTCCTTTATTGAAGGACACACATGACAGGTTTCGCAACTTAAAGTCGCATCCTCAGGTGTTATCTGTTTACAAATGAATGAGAACTGTCAATGTCAACATCAATGTAAGGTCGTAATAGTCTTTGTCTACTTACATTAAATCATTACAAAGAACTGGTGAAGCTCATTCCCAAAATGAAATGAAGGGAATGAGCTTCACCAGTTGTTTGTAATGATTTAATGTAAGTAGACAAAGACTATTTCGACCTTACATTGATGTTAACAATGCTTAAAATTCTGACAGTTCTCATTCATTTGTAAACAGATAACACCTGAGGATGCGACTTTAAGTTGCGAAACCGGTCGTGTGTTTCCAATAAAGGGATTTAACAGTAGCAGCGGACCAGTTCTTTAAAAAAATCTCTGCCCACAGTCGACAGGGGAAACTTAATTTCCAACTCACGCATATTTTCTATAGTTATGTACGAACCTACTAGTAACCGCGAGTTTTATGGGTGGATGTGTTTACTGAGATGTGCGTTTAATTAAGTAAGAAATTTTTTTATAAACAACCAAATATACCTTTATCTTACTGAGCGCATTAGATGAGAAGCAGAAGACGCGAACAAAAAATTGAAGCTATTTCAATACACTACACTGTGATTTCCTCAAAACCATGTAAAAGATTATATGGATCCGGTTAACGATTAAAAGCCAGTTTAGTACAATATGCGTAAATGTTTTTACGTTACCTGTGTTTCAGCACCATCTCCACCCGTAGTTAAACGGTTGAATTTGTCTCCGTTCAGTTGTTTCTCTGCGTTCCTTTCATTTATATGATCCACCGACAAGAACCTCAAGATATTCCCACGTACTGGCGTGCGCTTGTCAGCGCTTTTGTCAGGGTTCTTCTTCTGCAGTGGCCTCAGGATTGTCAAAACAGGGATGATGCTCATATTGATTGCGAAAATAATGAGCTGTGCTGTTCTGAAGCCAAGGCTGGCCACTAAATATTGTACCAACATGGGAAAGCCGAAAGTTCCCAGGCCCAGACCTAGCTGAGTAAGTCCCATCGCAAAGGTTTTTCTGCGATTGAAGTAAATATTGAAACACGTGAAACACGCTGGGAAGACGAGGCCCATGCCCAGACCTGAAAACAGAAATGTTTCAATCATAAATGTGTCACAGGCAACGATTCAAATATCTGCAGAACAAATAGTTGGTAATAATTGACCCTTTTCAGTCTATCCCAGATGGAGAGGGAGGGGGGGGGGGGAGAAGGGCTCTGATATACTCTTCAACCCTGACCCTTCTGAAGCAGCTAGTTATTTGCACTAACCTAGAGCTATTT
This sequence comes from Locusta migratoria, assembly GCA_026315105.1. NCBI lineage: Eukaryota > Metazoa > Arthropoda > Insecta > Orthoptera > Acrididae > Locusta > Locusta migratoria. The sequence continues at coordinate 307,912,891 of CM048746.1, forward strand.
TTTATTATTTTTAATTTTGATATTATGTAATGGCTTTCTCTTACTATTATTTACTTACAGCATTAATTATTCTGATATTTCTTCGTAATTTGATGTTTAAGGTTATATGGTCAAACTAGCTTATATGCCCGTGCTTTGCAACGGTTGTTAAAGAAGGGCCTGTGTAGATCATGGTTTTTAGGGTTTCGGTCAGCAAAAACAGAATCCTTGTTGGATCGTTCTGTCAATAAACTCAGTTCTCCTAGCTAAGATGTCAAATTTAAGTAGAAGTAATTGTCAAAAACAATGAATGTTCATAACGTTTTTCATACAAAACGTGAAATTAAGTCCGTACTCCGGAACGATATAAATTCAATGTTATGTTGTGTTCATAAAGTTAACATTGCGGTGTGTAATTCTCTGTTTGAAGTAAACTTCTGAAAACACTTCTATCGTTGAGATGAGAAATAGTAATAATTAAATCACCCAACCAACTAATCGAAGTATGACTGTGACTGTAGTGTAGCGCTCTATTATTCATTTGTTAGCCTATCTGCATTTTCAACTTTGTCTCTGTCGATCGTCGGTAAAGTATTGAGGAAAACGCGCCGAGAAGTTAAAAACTTACATATTTGATATTATACGTCGTTATTCTCAATTTTGTTACACATTGCAACAGCAGCGCCGAAAGCAGCTGGCAAATTATATTTCTGAAAACGATATTGGATAAGTGTGAATATTGATTTGTAACAGTTTTCACAAAGATCTTCTTAAATAGGAATTTGGAATGAATTGTAAGACTGTGTGAATCATGAGACTCTATACAAAAGAGTTTCGCGTGAAAGTGCTGGTCATAATGACATGTGACAACAACGGATGTATCTGATTCGGTAAAATTTGACTTTCTATCCTCGTTGCAAAGATGACCGAACCACATGGAGTGTGCTTGATTTCACGACAAAATATTTGCTTGTCACTCGATTGGCTTATGACGATGTCACATGATTCTCGTTATTCAACATGTGTTGCCAACATTATCACTGGAGGCCGCCGGGATATGAGTAGGACTACGTCGCATAGTTTTTCTTGACCCAGCTGTCAAACGATAACACCTTTCACATCAGATAGTGTCGCGGCATTGATCTCTATACTCTCTGGATGTTGAACTTCAGTTTTCTTAGCATGCCAGCCATAGATATTCATATTTAGTTTCTTGCCAAATTCAAACATCGCTGCTAAGAAGCATTTAAAGAAAAATAGAAGAAAATATGTTTCGATTCCGTTCCCATATCAACATACAACATCGAATATGGAATTAAATTCCAAATCAAGAGGTAAGCAAGCAATTCTTTGTCACGTAATAACCAATGGGAACTCGTTTGCCAAATTTAAACATGGCGGACACTGCGAAATCGTTTTATTGCATATTTTGCGAATTTTTGCTCGTTACACTCACCCACTGCCACGCAGCGCGACCAAACTCCCTTACTAACATCATTAGACCAAGGGCTATCTACCACCACAACCACGAGTAGGTGGCAGTATGTGGTCAAGGAGAAAAGTCTGTCAGCAAGTACACACACAAGCCTTTTATATATAGATATAGATTTAGAAGTAGTAGTCTTTGTTGTTCCTTGCATATATCTTGTGCCTCGTGCTCTTACCTGTTTTGCTATTACTGTGTTCATCGTTTTCGTGGCCTGTGTCAAATTCAGTATTCGTGTTCTTTCTGTTTGTTGTTGGTGCGCTCTAAATATGGCACGCGGGCGTTCACAGCTCTAACACTACTACGTGACGTATTGTGCAGTTTACGGGGCACCACATTCACATGTCTGTGTAAATTTGTTGGGTGTGGGCGATGACTTCGTCAGAAAGTGCTCCATTCCTCTGGTCGAGTCAATGGGCCTTAACCTCATTTTTTTCCCGTATGATGGCGAATGGGCACTGAACACGACGTCCTGTATCTGTATTGTCACATTATGCATGCCACGTATTTGTAACGGTAATTTAGAATGCAGAAAGGTTTTGTTCCGGGGGCGTAGCCACTGGATCATTGACGGTTCAGTTGGCCATTTGTACATTAATCCATACGTTTTCAGTTAACCATGTCAGTGTGCTTCACTGCTTTTTAATACTATTCAAATGTATGTCACTTCTGTGCGCCTCGGTTGCACAATGGTCGCACCCGGTCAGGGGATTAAACATCGCCGGCCGCGGTGGCCGAGGTGACTGAGGCGCTCCAGTCACGGTCAGCACGTCCACTACGGTCGGGGGTTCGAATCCCCCCTCGGGCATGGATATTTGTGCCGTCCTAGTTCGTAAGTAGTTCATAAGTAGTTTGTAAGTTTAGGGACTGATGACCCAGTAGTTAAGTCCCATAAGCTTTACAAACATTTGAACATTTGGATTAAACATCCTCTGTAATAAAAAAGCTGAGCCAACCATTCAACGAACAACCTCGAACGAACTGAAGGAACGGCCGCGAACCATAGATCTACGAGATGGAAAAAAAAAAAAAAAAAAAAAAAATGGTAGAGTGCCAGACTACAAATCCAAAGCTCGCGGGTTCGATCCCCGCCAGGTCCTAGCGTTTTTATCTGTCACTTTCCAGTTCTTTCACCTCTGGCGGTATTGATCATGTGAAAAATACCGAGTAGCACCGCGGTTCGGAACCCACGTTAAACTGTAGGTCCCCCTATAACTGGCTGGGTTAAGTCAGTTCGAAGATCGGAGGAAGGCAACGTCATTACCACCCCATACAGGACCATGCCTAGTACAGCACTGTCGTGTTCAAACCAATCTTCGGATTGTTGACTGCTTTACCTTTTTTTTTGTTCATGTTTGTAATGACAGTACTTTTTACCGTTTCATGTCTATAAGGACAGAACTTTTTTTTATTTTTTATTTATTTTTTTAGTTTTTTTAGCGTTTCAGTCTCAAATTAGTGCCAATCTGCATGACCAGTAATTTACTTGGTTTGGAATGTGTAAGACAGATTAATATAAATTGAGGCATTGTTTTCGGTTTGTGTATTTTGTGTTTCTATAAATACAAGGTGTGTCTGAAAAGTTTACAAACCACGCTGGCGAAGATGAGGTGTCCGAGCATGAACTGTACATTTAGGAACATGTCAAATAGCGCCCCCTACCGTGCAAAGCGCTGCAGTGAAGCGGTGGTAAACGCTGTGACCCAGCTAACAGGACCAGTCGTGTCATTGCAACATGGAGCGCATAATGAAGCAATGCAGCAGCTCGTTAACATCAAGTTCCAGATTCAAAAGGTTGCAAAGCTCATCGACGAATTTTTCCTGGCGGAAATGTCAGCTTATACTCGCAGGACTGCGCTTTACCTAAGCTACGCTTCGGTACTTTTCATAATAATACAATGACGTAGTAATTGGTAGGATTACAGGTAGCATTATTTGGTAAACAAACATTACTGAATGTGTAAGACAGGAACTGCGAACCATCGACTTCTTGTTTTTTGTTTCCTTGGCTGTTTGCATATTAATTGCAATCACACATCGTTCAATATTAGCCCAACGCATATTTTATGTATCTACAGAATATATATATATATATATATATATATATATATATATATATATATATATATATATATATAATTAGTAAAAATAAATTGAACGCGCGACTTCTGTTCTTTTATGTAATTGAAGGAATTATTATTGATGCAAGTTTACATGCACAAACATTAAACGATCTATATAATTACGGTTTTTATTTACTTAACAGAAGTTTCATCTTTACCGAGTTTCCTGTTAATGAGATATAGTAACGCTGTTTATAAATAAGAGAAAGTTGTTTTATATGAGCTTGACGAAGTATTGCGCCGATGTTTGATTATTTGTTTTTGTGTTCAAATGTTTGTTAAGCTTATGGGTCATCAGTCCCTAAACTTGCAAACTATTTATCAACTACCTTATACTAAGGACGGCAAAAATATCCATGCCCGAGGGGGGATTCGAACCCCCGACCGTAGTGGCCGTGCAGACCGTGACTGGAGCGCCTCAGTCCCCTCGGCCACCGCGGCCGGCTTGTTTTTGTGTATCACGTTTTTAAAATTTCCTATTTCTGAGGAAATAGCATTTTGTTGCACTATATAATAAATGTGTCCTATTATCCTACTCCAATTTCGCATGCAATCAACAACTGATAGGTTGATAGGTGTGTCTGTGTTTGGTTGTCTCGGTAGATAAACCTTACATTTTTTTTTCTTTTTCAAACAAGGCTGTTTCCAAAGTGTAGGATCTTAAAGGGACGGAACACTGTCGTTTTATTCACGCATGTGGTAATGTCTCACCCTACTCTATCACGTCACAGGAAGGCGCAAATTAGGGGGGCTGAAAAAGTGCAAACACTCTTCTCGGCTTGGTATCATTCACAAATTTCGTCAAATGGTTTTGAACCGTTTCTAGTAGTTCCACGCTGTACACCATCACAAAAATGTTGCGGTTCCGCTATCCTCGAAGGGGTGCGATCTAGTTCACTACGACGTCGTTATACAATTGTTTGGTGGGTGTCAGAAGTGTCAAAGATTGTCACGAGCGCACTGTGAACTGTTGTTTCAAACCGTGAAATGTATGAGACTCAAGGGGTGCTTTTATTGATGCTTTCTATGCCGCCTCCGAGACTTTTTGACATCGATATGACAAGCAGCACTACCTAGGTGCAACTTGTCGATTTCAGCACACTTCGAATGTGTTGTAGTCTAGGTATATAAAATGATGCTGCAAACTTACACGGTTGAAAAAACACGATAATAGAAGAAAAAAGTCCCAGTATTCACGGGTCCACAAACGACCCACATGCAAGTACTGTACCATCAACCACACTACCCGGATTGAAGTCCTTGTGACCCTGATTTGAATCCGAGAATGGAGCAACCACTTCGTGGAATGCGCTTCAGGACTGTTCCAGAGATTCGACAAGCAGTAGACCGCTCCATTCTCACCATCAACAGAACAGGCTCTGCTAACGGTATACTACGCATCGCTGGCAACGTGTTCTGCTACTCGGAAGGGCGCTAAGAGGTGCAAACATGTAACGCTTTTGTATCGGTTGTATAGAAATAGTTGTCTCTATTTAAGTTGCAACTCTCATATATATGCTTGGCATATTTCAACCAAGGGTGCGATCTAAATTATTATTGCTGAGAATATATACGTATGCCAAGATCGCTGTTTGAATATTTTATTTTAGATAATCAGTTTCGACAAGGTTAGTTGTCATCTTCAGTTCTGCAACTGCTAATTAATAATTTTTACCATGACTGCTGCAACGTCTTTGATTATCGTTATACACATGCCAGCATCTAGACAGTTGCTGCTACAAACAGCGTAAACAAGTGAGAAAAATGTGTTGTGGGATTATTTTTGAAATTGACGAGCTGAGGCGTATAATTTTAAAATACTACACACCCAGTTTATACGTAAGTAACACAATACATTTAAAACAAGCATGTAGATTTTATAACACAGACATCAAGCACCGTGAGGTGGTATTTTTTACAATGTAGAGGTAATAAAAGTATGTTTCTCTGTTCGCTCAAAAATGTTTAATTGTTTGTAAACCTAAGGGACTTAACTGCTGCAGTTACCAGTCCTATGCTAAGAAACTACTTAAACTAATTTGTGCTAATGATAACACACACACATCCATGCCCGAGGGAGAACTCGGGAGTTCCGACGGCGAGCAACCGCGCGCTCCGCAGCAAGGCGCCTTAGAGCGCTCGGCCACTCAGCCGAGTTTTCTTCTGTAGGGTTTTTACCACTTTTAGGGCCGTATTTCTCCAACGTTTCAGAAATGAGAAATACTAAATGCAAAATAATTAGCCTAGTGACTTTTTGATCTCCACTTGCGACCTGCAGCAAGCGATGCTACCCATTACTTGCTGTAATATTAACACTGCTTCTCTGTTGTTCGTCATTATTACTCGTTCAGAAGTGGACTTGTTTACTTCACCATTCCTTGCACTGGTTTCGCGTTGTTGCTGAATTCTGAACGCCACAGCAGTTCGTTGCGTCACTCAGAGGTAGCTCTACCTATTAACCGAAGGTGACATGCTAACTTCAGTCACCATGTTGCGGTTACTTCGAAGTTCTGAATTGCACTCGTTAGAGAGGTCGAGTTTCATTGCAGGTGTATCCCTGAAACTACCGTCGATACGTGGTAGGTCTTCGTTCAACCCCCCCCCCCAACACACACACACACACACACACACACACACACACACACAAAAAGGAAGGTTGGATTTTACGTCTGACTTACATACTTCATATTTAGAGCAAGACCGCAATTCGAACCAAGTTCAGAATTTTATTTTGCTATTCACATCGAAAATGATACACTTTACTTCTCCAAATTATCTCACAATTTTCGCCGAGAAAATATAAAGTGACGGTGTACTTTGTAACTGCGAATCTGAGCTGCGCCGTTGCTCCTTAGATGTGACAAGGCCGCTAGTACATTATGTGCTGCGTCACTATCTTGCTACTACCGGAATGCTCCGCCATAGTGGAAACGCACTCGCCACACCGCAAGTTCTCTCGATGCAGCCGTAGATAATCACGCACTGCACTTTCACACGGATTTCTCTCCCACTATTTGCTATTTATACAGCATGTATCAGGTAACTGAGATGCGGAATAAATGTAGCAAGAACAAAAATAGTCATTCTACAGAATACATTTGCGCGGAGGTCACTGTACATCGTTTGACAGTTAACAAACATGGCCTGTTTGCCTCGCCTGAATTTGGCTGCCGAGTTTAGCAATGGGAACGGCACATCATTTCCATGTTCTCAAGTTTCAGTGCCTCCTTCATGGCATATCTGCTAAAGGCACGAGGTTCCTTTGAATGCGCTTCATCATGCGGATATCGTGGTCAGCGACTGTATATTACATTTTCAATGATGAGCAGCAGTAAATCGCAATTTGCGACTGATTGCTGCTGATCATTAAAAAAAATCCTCTCTAGTGTTGAAAATGGTTGTAACACGCACTCAGAATGGGATAATTTAAGTAGGGGGTACCCCAGGGGTTTGTTGTGGGACTTCTGTTGTTTCTTATTTATATCAATTATATGCATTCTAGTATACCCCAGTTGCTAAAATATAACTGTTTGCTGATGACACTACAATATTCACAGAGTATCAAATAATGCAGATAAAGATGTCCTTTCATTACTCATGGAAAATAAATAGATTCTGAATCACAGCAAGATTCAGTTTTTGTAGTTTATGAAACACAATAAAAAAACACATTTTGATTACAGTTCAAAGCTGCCGTGGAAAGCAGATATTCAGTATCTTGTGATTCTTGAAGTTTTCTCGGCTGACATAATATTCCATCATCTTTCGGGAGTGCACCCGGGACAGCGACAATTCTTCGTCTGATATTTCGGCTGCAAACCTTACACCATCTTCAAGGCGAGTCCAAGACTGAGTTCTCAGAGTCTGCGCGTGACTATTTATACGGTAAATCACGTGATGCAAAGCTACTGAGGATTAGACTGAGCATGCGCGAAGATATCACGTTCGTAACTGCTGCGCTAGTCATAGATGAATACAAGGAGGTCAGAATAAAAGGAGATGGCATAATCTATGCCGAACACATACGTCAGTTGAAGCCTGTCCGCCATCTAGGTCAGTTTTGAAATGCTACTTCTCCGTTAAAACTACGCTTCAAATCAACCCTCTTACTGCTAATTCGAACAACTGACAGTCACTGCAAAGTATGTACTTTTAAACAATATATTTTCTTCAGTAAATATTAATAAATACTCATCATAATATATTTGAAAACTTAATTTTTAACAGCTAATTTGCACTCTTTTAATACGTTGAACATCACGGCAAAACCGTCGGACGTTTTATTCGTTTTTTAAGTGACATAAAACATTTGCTCTACAATACGAACACTACTCCGAAACTTAGCAATATGGCGGAGACAGGCTTCATTTTTTCACCGTAAGGGCGTCTCCCTATATACTAACCTCCTTGGATGAATATATACTTCAAAGATAAACATGTGAGCGCTGAGTGCAAACATAAACAGAGCTGTTACGTATCCATAGTGCTTACAAATGAATAATTAATCATTAAAAGTGGTAATAAATAGGCACGTGCAGACGCTGAGAACTCAGTCTTCGACTCGCCTTGAAGATGGCTGTAAGGTTTGCAGCCGAAATATCGGACGAAGAATTGTCGCTGTCCCGGGTGCACTCCCGAAAGATGATAGAATATTCAGTATCTTGTTCAAAAACTGAATGCTGCGTTATTTACCATTAGAACAGTATGTGAATTGACTGATAGCATCTAAAACAATTTCCCTTGCTTGTTATTTGTTGAAGGTAGTGATCATATCAGTCGCTGATCTTGGACGGTTATAAATTTATTTACGCACCAGTGATAGTTATTGGAATTTCCCTTCTCATTGTATGCTGAACTTTGTTTCATGGTATAGACTATCAACCTTCAGAAATAATAAGTAACTTCACTATCATAACAACATTATATCGTAACGCAGGTCAGAGGCATACAACCGCCCAATTAGTTGTACGCAAACAAAAAAATTCCAATTCATAAAGCATCCTTTCAGTGAAACTGATAGGTTGGCGACATGACGCTGTTGTGAACATGCAAGTGTAGTACAGTGCTCTTCCTCGCTGAGGCTTAAGCACACCCACTTACCGCCACACATGTTGGCCAAAACGAACTGCCAGAACTGGGTGGCGAAGGCGACGGGCCCCTGTCCTGCGGCCATGATGGCGGCTCCTATCCAGCCCACCTGTCTGCACGAGAAGCGCTGGAACATCTTGTTGCAGAACACGCCTGGAACGACAAACCAAAGTGCATTAGGCTTTAGCAGTCGTCAGCATGGAGTAATAATAATTTAAACGTAAGGGCACATCCTAGTATGAAATGCGACAATATTTTCACAAAGGGAATGAAGAACAATATTTGTTAGCAATGCTTGGTGAAATCTTGTTTTTTATAGGCTACTAGTTGAAAACCCGGCGTTGCCAGGGTATTTATTTATTTACTCCAGGCTTGAATCATTACTTCTCCTACCCCTTCTCTCTGTGTCTATCTGCTCTTTCCTATAAAAAAAATAATAAAAAAATAAAAAATAAAATAAAATGGGAGAGTATATGAGAAATAAGGCCGTCTTGCATAATTATAAGTCCGGTATTGAAACAGAGAAATGTTGTAATCAAAATACAAATGGTATGTAATATTCATATTATTCAAAACCTAAGTATAAATATAATTTCTTGTTACTTGCCCAGGATCTAATATGAATAAATTCTTCGGTGAGCTTACCGGCCGGCCGCGGTGGCCCAGCGCTCTGCGGCGCGCCAGTCACGGTCTGCACGGTCACTACGGTCAGGGTTTCGAATCCCCCCCCCCCCTCGGGTGTTGATATTTGTGCCGTCCTTAGTATTAACTAGTTCATAAATAGTTTGTAAGTTTAGGGACTGATGACCCCGTAGCCAAGTCCCATAAGCTCTACAAACATTTGAACATTTTGATTTTGAGCTTACCCTTGAGCAAGCGACATAGAGTTGTCTATGCGACAAACATGGGAACGCCAAATCCACTCTGCAGTTATTGATATGGTATCCGTTCTTTTCGGACATGTCCGGAAGAACAGACACCATTAGTTAACCGTGACGGCCGTAAATTTACGAAATCGAAAGATTGAAACATTTCGACCGTTTCGGGGGGTTTAAATAAATTTAACAACGTAATTGAAAAAAAAAAAAAATGCGCTGGATCGCGATTCGAACCAGGATTTCCCACTTCTTGCCAGCGGTCGCCTTAACCAATTAGGCTATCCAGGTACGCTTCCCTTCCATCCCTGGCCCATTGATTCCACTTGCTCGCAGCATATACTGGATTCCCGTAAGGGATCGAGCGTTTAAATGCGTCCGCATTGAAATTGTCATTGCCTGTTGTGGGCATATGTTCAAATGTTTGTATAGTCTATGGGACTTAACTGTGTCCTTAGGATAAGCTAGTTGGTAAGTAGTTTGTAAGTTTAGGGACTGATAACCCCGTAGTTAAGTCCCATAAACTTAACAAACATTTGAACATTTGAACTTAACTGTGGGGTCATCGGTCCCTAAACTTACAAACTACTTATGAACTACTTACGAACTAGGACGGCACAAATATCCATGCCCGAGGGGGGATTCGAACCCCCGACCGTAGTGGCCGTGCAGACCGCGACTGGAGCGCCTTAGTCCCCTCGGCCACCGCGGCCGGCGTTTGTGGGCATATTTACAGTTATTGATATGACATCTGTTCTTTACGGACATGTGCAGGGGGCTAGAAGTTGAGAATTTGTGTTTGAAGGGAAGCGTGCCTGGATAGCTTAATTGGTTAAGGCGACCGCTGGCCCGAAGCGGAAAATCCGAGTTCAAATCCCAGTCAAGCACAAATTTTCAACTTTGTCGTTAATTTACTTCAAACCCCCTCCCTCCCCTCCCTTCCGAAATGGTCGAAATGTTTAAATCGATTTCGTCCATTCTGCAGTATTGAACAGATTGCAACTGTGATTTATTAATCGTAATAGAAGATGCAAATCGCACTGGAAATTGCAGTCTTTTGAAATTAAAAGGTAGATGTGTCGGAAATAATTGGTACTCGTTGGATAAACAATATTACATACTCTCCTTTTCTTGTAGCCGTATAGAAGTGTGTATAGAAATCTGCAGCCGAGTGCGATCACAGATCAAAGCTGGTTAAAATTTGACAAAAGGTCATTTTTCAGGAATTTCCTTAAGCTGACTGGAATTCAGCACTGTCTTAGTAACAAATACGTAAATCTGTTAAAATGTGGTGCATGATGTGAAAGGTTTTTACCATTGCAGTATATATGATCTCATATTTATTAAATATATGGTGTATAAATGTATAATTTTGCTCCTCATATCTCATGAACTATGTGTCGTACTGTGATAAAGTTTCGAAGGTATGTTCAGCTGTATGTGTGTATACTGTCTGTAAAATTTCCTGAGAGTACAATTTGTAGTGTAGAAATAGAATTCAGTAGTTTTACTCCACGAACAGCGAAAGAGAAGTAAGCGAGAAAGTTTGTTCCTTTTACCATTTTGATGTGGATGTCAGCGCAAAAGTATAATAAAGATTTGAAATTACATATAAAGTTTATTGCAAGTCGCTAAGTACTCTCATTGTTATACAATGCATGTCTAAAATTTCGCCCTAAGATGTGGCAGTTTTTACGACTCATACTGTTTTTACTCTTCTGAATCATGTGTGGTATGTAATTCTTACCCCTACAGCAATTGTTCTCTCATGGTAAGGAATGAGTGTACCAAATTTGGTTGAAATCGGCCCAGTGATTTAGGAGACAACGTGCAGCATTGTCGCTTGATGTAGCAGTTTTTCACGCATCGCAATGACTGCGGGGTGGATTTGGCAGCACCAGGTTCCTCACACGAACACCTTTATGTCGCTTGCTCAAGTGTGGTCTCTCCAAAGATCCTGCACAAGTAACAAGAAATGTTGTTTATCGTGAAGTTTTAAATAAAATGAATGTTACATATCATTTGTATATTGATTGCTACCTTTCTTATAATTTTGGACATTATGCAAGATAGCCTTTTTCTGAAGGAAGGAAAGAAGGAAGCTTGGGGTTCAACGTCCCGTCGACAGCTTGGTCATTAGAGACGGAGCTAACGCTCGGAGGTTTGGTTATGGATGGGGAAGGAAATCGACCGTGCCCTTTGAAAGGAACCATCCCGGCATTTACCTGGTGTGACTTAGGAAAATAACGGAAAACCTAAATCTGGATGGTCGGAGGTGGATTTGAACCACCGACATCCCGAATGCGAGTCCAGTGCGTTACCATTTCGTCACCTCCCTCGATCCTTTTTCTGATATATTCTCCCTTAACTATAATATGTTTTTAGAAAAAAAAAAAAGAGAGAGAGAGAGAAGGGATTGGAGAGGTACTAACTCAAGGATTGCTAAATAAATATCCTGCCAATGCCGGGTTTTAAGTTATTGGACAGTAAATACGAAGGAAGGCAACAATAAATAAGTAAATAAAAATAAATAGTATTCACTGTTTTAAAGTACAAACTTAATTAAAAACTTGAACTTTCATTTTTTGAAATGAGTTATATTAAAAAAAAACTACCACAAGCTTTTGAACAGCGCTGGTGGCGCCGAAGTGAAGACTGCTTTGGACTGGTAACGTGTCTGGATTAATGGAAGCAAATGCTGTAGTGAAATTTTCATCTAACTCGTCGATTACGGTTGTTGGGAAAAATATTAGTACGACTGAAAGATTGACGGCGAGTTTGATCCGATGACGTCAGAAGACACGTGGGTGTAGTGGATGTACCGGTAATGGTTTCAATGTTGTTCGCCAACAGAGCGTCATCTGTGTGTACCCTTTAATAGGGAATGTTTACAGTCATATGTTTCAGTGTGATGATGTGTGACGTAAACAAGCGCCATGCCACGGAAACGCACTCGTACTTACTATAGTTGGAACCACGAACCCACGAACGATGGCAGTTAGCGCATGTCTAGACACAGACGGGGAAAGCATTGTTGCCGGTTTCAAGCAACAATTACGTTATGGGTTTTGCGCTTGAAGGAAGCTTATATCTCTTGCTTTTCGCATGACAGCACCATCAGTGATGACAACTTGCAACAAATTCAATGAAATCCACTAAATAACTCACTTCAATCACGTTATATGCTGGCAGTGGTTACAGCATTTACAGCAGAGCGCTTAGAGCAGTAGTGAACCCTCATTAGCTGTCTGAGAACGCGTCACGTAGGTGCGCAGAGGCAGCCTAAACTCGACCGTCGTCGGTTCTGGTTCCAACTATACAGCCAACTGAGCGACTTGAGAAACTGGTCAAATTGTGGCCTTCCGAAGGGCGAGATAGTCATTTCTGAGAATTTCTGCACAAGTTGGACGTGCTGCGCCAATTGAACACCAATGATAGTTTCAGTGGGCAACTGAACATTGTCACAAAACGTAGATGGAGTTTCGGACGTCCACGCAGCACAGACGTCCGCAAGAGACAGCAGCAGATTATACAGCTACCACAGCACACACAAGAGGCTTTGTAAGCCCAGACGTGTCAACACGAAACATTATATATCGTTTATTAGCAGTGGGGTTACGTGTACGCAAAACTGGTGTCGATTGATGATCATCAGTAAGATGGAATGGCCGGCCGTACTCTTCAGCGATGAAAGCGGATGCTGTGTGCATGCAAGTGACGGTTGACTGGACTACGACGTAGACCCGCGAACAGTGTCTTGTGGAGTGCATTAGTTCAAGGCACACTGGCTCCAGCTCAAGCCTTATGGTTTGGGCTGCTCTAAGCTACAACTCTGGTGCACCTTTACTGTTTGTGGCGATTACGCTTACCAGCGCCCTGTACAAGCAGAATGTGTAAAGATCCGTTCTTTTGCCATTCTTGCAACAGGAAGGTGATGTTCCATTAGGATGTTGCTTGCCGACACACTACGCATGAGACTCACAGCGTCTTCCCTGCCCAGCACGCCTCCGGACTTGTCTCCAATCGAGCGCGTTTGGGACGTGGTGGGACGACAACTGACACGTGCCACTCGGTCAACCCCTAACACTTGCGTAACCGCGTGAACAGGTCGACCTGGTGTGTAGTAATGTATCCCAAGACGGTATTCGCCAACTGCGTGACCGAATGGATGCCAGAAGCAGCGCCTGCGTTGCCGCGTACTAATATGCGATCGATCTGGTACCGCTTGAGCTATTGATCTCTAATGTAATCTTTTCGTGCTCTGTTTCAATAATAAATGTTAAGTGACTTGCAAAACTGCAGAACAGGGTACTAATTTCTATTTCCGGCAGTTCCTGAACAGCTGTTGCTGCAATTTTTTTTCAACCAGGGGGACCACCTTATTCAATTTGACCCAGATTTTGGCAGCCACAACCGGATATCACGAAACACTGTACAGAGAGGCTATAGAAATTATTGTAAAACACCCCAATAATTTTAATAGGATAGAGGAGAGCGTGAAAATGAATGAAATCCTGGATTCCGGTGTTGAAGAAGATATGTAAGCCGACCGCGGTGGCCGAGGGGACTGAGGCGCTCCAGTCACGGTCTACACGGCCACTACGGTGGGGGGTTCGAATCTCCCCTCGGGCATGGATATTTGTGCCGTTCTTAGTATTAGCTAGTTCATAAGTAGTTTGTAAGTTTAGGGACTGATGACCCCATAGTTAAGTCCCATAGGCTATACAAATATTTGAACAAGATATGTAACAATGTTCCACCATGGGACAATACCAACACGAACAACGGCAATCGGCAACGACGCCACAGCTCTTCGCGCGAGCACGCCTGAACTTGAATTCGGCTGCAGTCAGTAACGAGCAGGGATGTGCATCGGACGTTAAAAGGAGCCATGATCCTCCACGAGAATTTACTCTACAGATGGGGACAAAACGTTGGGTTTTAATAACAAATCCACAAGACCACGGCATAGTAGGCCGGAAAATTTTAACAATATTGACATTTCCGGCCGTGAAAGTTTACATTTTACGTCGACGCGTGGCCATTGGTGTCAGATCAGATTATCTCTTCAACCTACGCCCTGGACAGGCAGTGTGTCATGACGTACAGCATTCTGTGTCGATGGTGATGGTGGCTCCATCTTATTACATATAAAATACTGGCAGGTAGAATGACTGCTTTTCAAGATTCCTCATCAGTTGTGGTATCCTCGCAGATGGGACCGATAATTCCACGTGATTGCAACCCACCGCACATAATAAGCATCTATAGATTCAGGATTTTCTCCTCATGAAGGTAAGGATTTGCAAGAGCCCAGTAGACACAACTGCAGTGATTCACATCAAAGTACCGTTAAATCTGAATGCCACCTAGCCAGACCACACAAATTTACGAGTGACTATGTACAGAACTTTTGGCTCCCGGTGTTTACTTTTTGTAATTTCCGCCATATTTCAACCCGCCGAATTGTACGTAGCATGTTTCTGAACCGGAGATTCGGGCGCTACGCGTCCTCACGTACTACAAGAAACTTCTTGTGTAACTTGTACCCAACTTTAAGGGTATGCAGGCCTGTTGGGTTTGAAGTTACTGATAGTTTGTTAATGAACAGGCTGAAAGTGTGGTGGAGACATCCTAACTTTCACTTTAAAAAGTGATCTGTAACGTAGCCTTAAGAAGGTTAGGTGTAGGTTAAACAAGAAGACGGGTGGTCACCTGACCGATCTGGCACCGGGAGCCAAAAGTTCTGGTCTGTACATAGTCAATTATCACAAATATTGCAACAAATGCCGGCCGCGGTTGCCGAGTAGTCTGCGGCCCTCGAGTCACGTTCTGCACGGCCACTACGTTCGGGGGTTCAAATCCCCCCATGGGGCATGGATATTTGTGCCGTCTTTAGTATAAGCTAGTTCATAAGTAGTTTGTAAGTTTAGGGACTGATGACCCCGTAGTTAAGTCCCATAACGTCTACAAACATTTGAACATTTTTGAAACAAATTCCTCAATATCGCTAAGTATGAGGTGAAAACACTCACAGTATTAAATTCTCCTATCCGGATCGTCAACGTTCATTGTGTGTTAAGTCTGAATGTGCACTTTTCAAAGTTCACACCTGACTTGCCCGCCAATACCGTGCATCATTCTCTCTTTCTGTAATCTCCATTCGCCACGCTGTCTCCAACCTATTGCCACAGCCTATTTGTTCTGTAATGCTCGCAACCACAATACTGTATTCCCGCACCAGGGAGAACAGACCATGAGGTATCGAGACACAATTGTCGTCAGGAGCCCAGCCTCGGCTGTGGTTATAGGAAGGAGACAGTGTGGCGAATGGAGATTTGGGTGTGGCGGGAGACGTGCAGGGAAGAGTCCTCTGTAGTCGGGTTGGTCATTGCGTCCTCGGTGGTGGAGTGGTCAACGCGTCTGCATAGTAAGCAGGAGATCCCGGGTTCGAATCCCGGCCGGGCACACATTTTCATTCTCGGAACATTGGTATTACATCTAAACTAGTACAGTGAAGCCATAACTATTCGCAAATTGCTATTTCATTATTAAGAATCATCTCCTTATTTCTGGTTGTATCATTGTCACTGGTCCTAACAGTTCTCAGTGTGTTTTGCGCGTGCGTCTGTGTTTTGCGTGTGTCTGGAGCCTCACCTGAGACGGCGGACATGGTCATCCAGACGCTGAGCAGGGTGGTCATCCCCTGCGAGCCCTGGCCGATCTCCACCAGGTAGTCGGCGAACACAAACGGCGCCGTCAGCGCGGGACCCATGGTGGCGGTCTGCAACCAACAACCAGTCGCGCTGTTCAGCGTCTCGTAGACTGGCTACTGCAGCTTAAAATGTTAATTAAGTTTGAAAGGAGTACGCAAAAAAATTATCACTTAATTTTTGCCTGTCATACAGCCTATAATTCTGTAGAACACAAATTTATGTAATATTTTGCACCATTTCACTAATCGATATAACATACTGTACTTATTTTCATGTCTTTGCTGTAAAGCAAAGAATTTGTTTTATCTTTGGAGTATGTCTTGCACTGACGGGTTAGTCTGTCTGTGTGTTAGACGAGAAGAGTAAAAAAAAAAAAAAAAAAAAAAAAAAAAAAAAAAACCATATATATATATATATATATATATATATATATATATATATATATATATATATATATCGCAGATGATGTAATGTGTACTTTTCTATTGTTATGTCTGCTAGCCTATATTTGAACTATTGTAGTTGGTGTTTGTCTTTTTGCTAATGAATACTGCTTAGTGCAGCTCGCATTTATCATTTAACCCTGGGTCATTTTCCAGTTCCTCGTTTCTTTCACCAATTTGAATTGCTATCCGTTCTGATCATTTTTTCTTATGATAGTGTTGCATAATTATTAAGTTTGTAAATGTACGTGTTAATTAGAACAGTTCAGCGTACGCATTTTGTCATGATAAATTGGTCTATTAATGAGAGCAGGAAGTAGATTGTTCATAAACCCAGTAAAGTTCATAGTTAGAGATTTTCTGAGTCTTAATGAAAGTTCAAATTATTAAGGCTGTCAATGTTAGTAACAGTTAAAGTGATATGTCTGATCTGAAATGATGTAGATCACGTAAAGAGATAATAAATATTTTCAGTGAGTGATACTTGAAAGCCGGCCGCGGTGGCCGAGGAGACTGAGGCGCTCCAGTCACGGTCTGCACGACCACTGCGGTCGGGGGTTCGAATCCCCCCTCGGGCATCGATATTTGTGCCGTCCTTAGTCTTAGTTAGTTCATAAGTAGTTTGTACGTTTAGGGACTGATGACCCCGTAGTTAAGTCCCATAGACTTTACAAACATTTGAACATTTTTTTGATACTTGAAATCTTTACCAGATTTGTAGGACATTTTATATTACATTGAATCAGTATGGTAATTGTTGTTCAGATAGGCAATTTATCAAGTGCAGTGATTTTGGTATCCAATTAATCTCAAATATCTTTGTTTGACATCTTATTTATTCAACTGTCATAGTAGTAGCACGCTCTTGTTCTTGGCTCTCGCAGTCGAATTCTGCTTGTAAGTCTGGCTACTGGTATATGATGAACGCTAACAGATCTACACTTTTCATTTGCCCATATTGTTCCTCACACACGAGATTAATGAGTAAACCAATTACGAGTTTAATTACTGTTAAATTATTAACTACTGTACAATTTAAGTTGTTATCCGTTGCGCATCAAACTAAACCACATTTACGTAAGATCATTGCATCCCATGTCAGTTGCAATTTATTCTAGCAGGGTAAAGGCAGGTACTAAGTCTCATTGCTTAGTCAAATTATTTTGTAACCAAAACTCAAACAGAACATTTATTTGTGTATTTTAGCGGGGACGGTCTCTTAACACAAACAGTGACACGCTCGCCCCCGACACATACTAGCTTTAGCATTCATTGAAACGCACACACACAACTTTTAAGTTGATTGAACAAGTAATTGCCACAAATAGACACAGAAGTTTTCTGTTGGATTAAAAGTAGCGGGCTCACTGAAGTATCACGGGGAATACATGCTTGGAGAGCTATGAACATCGCTCTGAGTATTTCAGGGAAAAATAGGAAGGAGACTGTAGATCTCTTAAATGATGATTTGTTTTCTTTACATGAAGTAATGTTTCCAAAAGAGGCACTTTCGACGTTATGTTTGTCACAGGAATAGAACAGCAACTGAAATACCTCAACATAGGAAAGCCCGCTGAACTTTATGGGGGACCAGTTTGATTTTACACAGAGAATGTGAAGTAACTTGCCCCTGCCTCCCTAACCCCCTACCCCCCTACCCCACCCCCCGCTTCTTCTAGCAATAGCGTACCGCAGGTCACTTCTTGTATCAAGAACTACACTGATGATGAAACTGCAGTGGCTTGAAAACTAGACTTGTGTGGTTCGCGAACGAACTAGTTCGGAAGAGCGGCGCTTCAGTCACGGTCTGCACGGCCACTACGGTCGGGGGGTTCGAATCCCCCCTCGGGCATGGATATTTGTGCCGTCCTTAGTCTTAGCTAGTTCGTAAGTAGTTTGTACGTTTAGGGACTGATGACCCCGTACTTAAGTCCCATAAGTTCTACAAACATTTGAACATTTGAACACACACACACACACACAAACACAAATCGTCCAACAATTTAAAAGAAAGCTGAAGCAAAAGAATGAACTTTTTTCCTTTGAGATAACATAGTTTTGTTACGTTTCGTTGGGATTAAGAGTTTGCCAGAACGTTTTTTATATGGAAGGCGGTCACAAGTCTATTTCTACTTGCAAGGGGGACGCTTATTCGAAAAGATTGAAAAACACTGCCATAACTCATTACGTTCCTCCACGGAAGACCGTCAGTGCACGGTATTACTGTTCGGTTTTAGAGTATGAGCTGCGACCAGCTTTGCGAAAGAAGCGGCAACACTTTTGCGCAACCCACTCATCAAAATGTTCAAATGGTCAAATATTTGTAAATCTATCGGACCAAACTGCGTGGTCATCAGTCCGTAGCTTACAGACTACTTAAACTAAGGTAAACTAACCTAAGGACAACCCACACACTCATGCCCAAGGGAGGACTCGAACTCCCGACGGCGAGCGCGCCCCGCAGCGAGGCGCCTTAGACCGCTCGGCTACCCCACCGCGGCAACCAACCCACCCACCATTTTGCAAGCCAATGCGCAGGCAAATACAGCGCAATCTGTGGCTGCTCTGTTCGGTCGATGGTACTAGGAAGTACTGTACCATCCGCCATACTTCACAGAAGTAAGTCCTTGTACTTTGATTCCGAAGATGAAGGAACCTCTTCGTGGCATTCACTTCAGAACTGTTCCACAGATTCGACAGGCAGTAGACCACTATATTCGCACAATCTACAGAACAGACTCTGCTAACGATAGGCTATACTACGCCTTCCCCTTCGCTGGCAAGCCAATGTCGGGACACAGTAATACCCAAAAGTCAACTTCACATTTCCAGATTTTTACCATACAATTGCATTGTCATTTGTCCACTTAGGAACATGCGGAAAATGAATAAATGTTTTTAGCTCAGTGGGTGACAATGTGCACGAAATATTTTCATCATTTATGACACTCTGGTGGTCCAGTGATAGTGACCGGGCCAAATATCTCACGAAGTAAGCATCAAACGAAAAAACTACAAAGAACAAAACAATTGATTAACGGTCCGTTTTGACATGAGTAATGTATTACGAAGCAAATGCTGTCCGCACAGGCGAAATGTTACGCGATACCATGTACTTATATGTTTGTGACTATTACAGCACCATCTATCACAAAGCGACAAAAGTGTTCCAAATAATTCATATTTATTTACATACTAGACGAATCTAATAAATAAAAATGAATGTTTGTATTTAATGGATGGACGTACCGTTCAACTGATTGTGATGAAACTTCGTCAACATATTGCTTGCACTTTCGCGATGGTCACAGACACCATTAAACTACTCTACGACAAATAGTTCAGGAGATATGACGTAATGAACAATAAAATACTTGGAAATATGTTGCATCATGCGACGTCTGCTTGTAAACCACTGTAACGATTTAACCAAATTTGGTAGACATATTCCTTCCATGAAGTAACAATTGACGTAGGGTAATAACTGCTTACGACATATACTTCAGAAGATATGCCGTCATAAACAATTATATGGCTGAAAACCTGAGGTATCATGCGACATGCGAATAAGGACACTTATTCATCCTAAAATCTTCATGAAATTTTCGAGACAAGAGGAAGGCCACTGCCACATAAAATTTTAGATGGTGCAAGACGGAGGATACTATACATATAGATTCTACAGTTGTATTGTGATCCTGATGACATTTTTAAATATATCAAGGCAAGACTTGTGGGTCTCGAGGAAGTTTCTGCGATCGTCATATGAATAAAATACTTGAATATTAGTCTCCAGATCGCTTTTATTTTCTAGAACATTACCGGTTTCGGGATAGCTGCCCATCTTCACATCAAATTTATGGAATTACAGAGTAACTTGTCCTGTGATGAACGACAGGACAGGTTACTATGTAACTTCGTAATTTGATCTGAAGATGGGCAGCTGTCCCGAAACCGGTAAAGTTCTAGAAAATAAAAGCAATCTGGAGACTGATATTCAAGAATTTTATTTTTAAATATGATTGAACAATTTAGTTTATCAGTGCAGTATTGATATATACAGATTACCTACAATAATTTCAATTAATTAACGTGAAGAAACAGTTAATTTTCAGATTGCGGCGAAGTTTCGAATGAAATAAAATTTCTGAAAATTCTAGCAGCTCCCTTTGGAAGGTACGTTACATTTTTCAGGGTGATAATCATCAAAGAAACATTTAAAACATAAATATTTATGTTTTTTTTTAAAAAAAAAATGCGTCATTCTTTTTATAATTCGTTATTATGCAAGATAACTATTTCAGACGATGTCCCCAAAATTATTTCTTTTGCAGAAGCAACGTGCCGGGTGTTAGTTACCTCAAACATAAAGTACAGTCCAGGACTCTGCAATAGTAGGCCTATGGCTTTGAGGACATTAGTCTGCAGTTGCATGCATCCACTCTATAGTTTCTTCTAATATATTGTATAAGGTTGATTGGTGGTTTGGGGGGAAAGGGGTGGTTAGGTTGGGATGAGATTTTAAGGGACTAAATTACAACAGTCATCATTTGGATAGGGTATGGTAGGAAATCGGACGTGTACTTTGAAAGGAACCATTCCGTCATTTGCCTTGAATGATTTAGGGAAATGGAGGAAAACCTAAATCAGGATGGCCGGAGGCGGATTTGAACCACCATTCTCCCGAATGCGATTCCGGACCGTTAATTCTAAGGCGAAGAATCTTTGTCAACATATTGCTTGGACATTTGTGAAGGATTAGTTTGCATAATATTGAAGTGGTATTGAACCCTCATAATGGGAAATTTGAATAACTAGACTTAATTCATCCACGTATCCTCATGAAATCTTACACACTTGACTGATGAGTAAGGTCACAGTCTACATAAAATTTCGTTTGGTAAGTCGCAGAGGATACTTAACCAATGGACTTCGGGAATATCTACATTTGTATTCAGATCTTGATGACATTTTGCAAACTTGAGCTTCAAACTATGAGGAAGGTCACTGCATGCATAATATTTCGTATGGTGTATGGCGGAGGGTACTTTACTTACAGACTTCGACAAAATCTACGGTTTTATTCCAATCTCGATAAAATTTGGCAAGCTGCACCTTCAAAACAACACTTCATTGTCTACTTAAGACTTCATTTGGAGAGTAACTTGCAGTGAACTTAGACAGCACTTCATTGATCACCATTAAAATTAGAAGTTATTTAATTTTTTACTGATAAAAGGAGGAGTAAATGAGCTGAGGAGGTGGAGAAGGAGTTAGACATAGTGATGCCATTTCCGGCAGGTAAAGGGAGGGTGGAGATAGGCATTCAAAGGGGGACGATGAGACGAACAGAGAGAGGGGAGAGGAGGAGATGAACAGAGAGAACGGAGAGGATATGGACAAAGAAGGTGGAGAGAGAGAGAGAGAGAGAGAGAGAGAGAGAGAGAGAGAGAGAGAGAGAGAGAGAGAGAGAGAGATATGGGATGAGGATGTGAAGATTGGAATAAATAAGTCCCGAGGAACGCCGGGTTTTCAGCTAGTCTATATCTATAAATGTGAATGTCTGTTGGTGAACGTTTATCACGTCTGAACCACAAGACATAAAGAGCTAAAAATTTGTAGTTATTAATCTCTACCCGGAGAAGGCTTTAGGCACTGTTTAATGGAGATCGGATAGCTATTGATATATATATTCAAAATGTTCAAATGTTTGTTAAGCTTAAGGGACTTAACTACGGGGTCATCAGTCCCTAAACTTACAAACTACTTATGAACTACCTACAACTAAGGACGGCACAAACATCCATGCCCGAGGGGGGATTCGAACCCCCGACCGTATTGGCCGTGCAGACCGTGACTGAAGCGCCTCAGTCCCCTCGGCCACCGCGGCCGGCTATATATTAATGTGAATGTCTGTTCGGTGTACGCTTATCACGTCCGAAAGACAAGACGCAGAGACTTAAATATTTGTACAGTTACTAATTTATACCTGAGTAAGGTTTTAGGCACTGTTTTCGAACGATCTGATAGATATTTAGTAATTTGAAAAATATAACGCGAAATGCGGAACAATAATTACTTTTTGAAAATTATATTTATTGTTTGAAAATGGTTTTATTGGTTGCATTGTTGCTTGAGGGTTGATAATGATAAAAGGGTGGAGTATATTGGGATGGAAAGTTATCGGTCTACGTCTGTGTGCGGAAAGTACAGAACGTAAACGAATGGACTGTGTGTAATTGTTGTGCGAAGTCTCCCGTTGTACACCATAGCAGTTCCGTGCTGATAGCTATAAGGGGGTGGAAGATATGGTGGTTGAAAGTCGTCAAATTATAAAAAAATTTGGACTGAAGGCCAACGATGACGTTTGCGACTCTATAGCAAGGAGGTTACATACAGCGAAACGTGATGCCACAGACCATATCTTTGGTCTATGCGTGCTAAAATTTCTTCAGCTCTTTCTCTGTAAGGATAAGCATACGAATAAGGATATATAAGAAAAATTAAATAAGGCAGTAAAAAAGAAGTTTCTTTTAATACATCTCTTTAAAAAAATCGATTTGACGTTTCGCGCATTACATCAAGTGATCGATCTATGATATTATTACAATCATTATTATTGAATGCCATCTCATCTTCAAAACGAGTCTCAGGACACACTACTGAAAGATAGCTTACCTATCACAATCAACCAACACGCGAGCGGAGCCACGGGTTTTCAGCTAGTGTGTAATATAAATGGGGTACCTATTTAAAAAATGCACTTGATATCCGTTTGACCTATGGGAGCGCCATTTAGCGGGCCAACCATAGCGCCATCTGTTTTCCCCCTTCAAGCTAGAAAAGTTTTTATCTTTGTAGTATTTTCGTTTGAAGCTTTATCGTGAGATATGTGGCCTGTTGACTATCAATGGAGGACGCTATATGTATAAAGGGTGTTACAAAAAGGTACGGCCAAACTTTCAGGAAACATTCCTCACAAACAAAGAAAGAAAATATGTTATGTAATGTGTTCGGAAACACTTAATTTCCATATTAGAGATCATTTTATTACTTCTCTTCAAATAACATTAATCATGGAATGGATACACACAGCAACAGAACGTACCAGCGTGACTTCAAACAATTTGTTACAGGAAATGTTCAAAATGTCCTCTCCGTCGCATGGAATCCCTGATGCCCTGATGCAGCCTTGGAGAATGGCGTATTGTATCACAGCCGTCCACAATACGAGCACGAAGAGGTTGCGTAGACAAGAGCTTTCAAATGCCCCCATAAATGAAAGTCAAGAGGGGTGATGTCAGGAGAGCATGGAGGCCACGGAATTGGTCCTCCTCTACCAATCCATCGGTCACCGAATCTGTTGTTGAGAAGCGTACGAACACGTCGACTGAAATGTGCAGGAGTTACATCGTGCATGAACCACATGTTGTGTCGTACTCGTAAAGGCACATGGTCTGTGTGAGGAATGTTTCCTGAAAGTTTGGCCGTACGCTTGGCATATTTCGACCAAGGGGACGATCTAAATAATTGTTGTTGAGAATAGATATGGCAAGATAATGTATGAGAATATGGTAAGCTATTAAGCGCTGGTCAGCTGGTCAGGGGTAGCACTCACGATGATGTAGGCGACGGCGGCGGCCACGAGCCAGCCCCAGCCGCCGTCCGGCGCCTGCTGTCGCTGCGGCTGCGGCTGGCCGCCGGCTGCCTCGCCCTCCTGGTCCTTCTGGTCCGCTGCCGCCGCCGCTGCCGCCCCCCTGGCGGCCTCCAGCAGCCTCTGCCGCTCCTCCTCCTGCCGCTGCTCCGCCGCCAGCCGACCCGTCTCCTCCTCGCCGCACTGCTGCTCACCCCCATCCACGTCCATTTCCACCGCCATCCTATACTCGCTGCTTCGCTCTTATCCTGTGAAGGCAAAAAAGGCACAAGTCTTACTAGGATGCCGTTCCTTCTGTCAACCGCCGAAGCGCCTCATTACAACTCATTATTCCCTAACTAAAGAATCGAATGCCCGTGAACATTCATCATCATCGTTAGACACTGACTATCCCTTTCAGATTTCAGTCCCCCTAATACAATTCCTCCATGATCCCCCTATTCTATGCTGACGTTGCTGCCTCGTCTGATGTTAAGCCTGAACATTTGTAAAATTTCATGAGGATAGTTCGATGAACTAAGTCTAGTTATTCAAATTTTCCATCATGCAGGTTCAATATCACTTCAATATTATGCAAACTAATCCTTCACAAATGTCCGAGTAATATGTTGACAAAGATTCTTCGCCTTAGAATTAACGGTACGGACTCGCATTCGGGATAATGGTGGTTCAAATCCGCCTCGCCGGCTGCGGTGGCCGAGGGGACTGAGGCGCTCCAGTCACGGTCTGCACGGCCACTACGGTCGGGGGTTCGAATCCCCCCTCGGGCATGGATATTTGTGCCGTCCTTAGTTGTAGGTAGTTGTTTGTTTGTTTGTAATTCTATCGGACCAAACTGCGTGGTCATCAGTCCGTAGCTTACAAACTACTTAAACCTAGGTAAACTAACCTAACGACAAACACACACACACACACACACCAATGCCCCAGGGAGGACTCGAACCTCCACGGCGAGCAACCGCGCGCTCCGCAGCGAGACGCTTTAGACCGCTTGGCTACTCCACCGCGGCTGTAGGTAGTTCATAAGTAGTTTGTAAGTTTAGGGACTGATGACCCCGTAGTTAAGTCCCTTAAGTTTAACAAACATTTGAACATTTGAAACAAATCCGCCTCCGGTCATGCTGATTTAGGTTTTCCGTGATTTCCCTAAATCATTCAAGGCAAATTCCGGAAAGGTTGCTTTCAAAGTGCACGACCGATTTCCTTCCCTCTCCCTTCTCAAATTATGACTGTTGTAATTACGAACTTAAAATCTCATCCCAACCTAACCACCCCGTTCCCCCCAAACCAACCAATCAACCTTATAAATATATAATCATTCTTCATTACATCCAAGTACTTTCTCCTTGGTTTACCTCGTCTCCCCTTACCCTTTACTTCCAAGCCCATGAGTCTCTTAGGTACCCTTGCTTCTCCCATGCGTGTAACTTCACCCCATCTTCTCAGCCTGTTTGTCCTAATTCCTTCATCTATGGTATCATTCCCAGATTTCCTTTCATGACACCCTTCTGCCATTGTTAGTGCCTGCAATCATCCTTGTTACTTTCATATCTGTAACTACTGGCCATTAAAATTGCTACACCAAGAAGAAATGCAGGCGATAAACGGATATTCATTGGACAAATATACTAGAACCGACATGCCATTACATTTTCACGCAATTTAGGTGCATGGACCCTGAGAAATCAGTACCCAGAACAACCACCTCTGGCCTTAATAACGGCCTTGATACGCCTGGGCATTGAGTCAAACAGAGCTTCGATTGCGTGTACAGGTACAGATGCCCATGCAGCTTCAACACGATACCACAGTTCATCAAGAGCAGTGACTGGCGTATTGTGACGAGCCAGTTGCTCGGCCACATTGACTAGACGTTTTCAGTTGGTGAGAGATCTGGAGAATGTGGTGGACAGGGCAGCAGTCGAACATTTTCCATATCCTGAAAGGCCCGTACAGGACCTGCAACATGCGGTCGTGCATTATCCTGCTGAAATGTAGGGTTTCGCAGGGATCGAATGAAGGGTAGAGCCACGGGTCATAACACACCTAAAATGTAACGACCAGTGTTCAGAGTGCCGTCGATGCGAACAAAAGGTGACCGAGCCGTGTAACCAATGGCATCCCATATGCCGAGTGCTAAGCCAGTATGGCGATGACGAATACACGCTTCCAATGTGCGTTCACCGCGATGTCGCCAAACACGGATGCGACCATCATGATGCCATAAACAGAATCTGGAGTCATCAGAAAAAATTTTGCCATTCGTGCACCCAGGTTCGTTGTTGCGTACACCACCGCAGGCGCTCCTGTCTGTGATGCAGTGTCAAGGGTAACGGCAGCCATGGTTTTCGAGCTGGTAGTCCATGCTGCTGCAAACGTCGTCGAGCTGTTCGTGCAGATGGTTGTTGTCTTGCAAACATCTGCTGACTCGGGGACGTCTTGACGTGTCTGTACGATCCGTTACAGCCATGCGGATAAGATGCCTGTCATCTCGACTGCTAGTGATGCGAGGCCGTTGGGATCCAGCACGGCGTTCCGTATTGTCCTCCTGAACCCACCGATTCCATATTCTGCTAACAGTTATTGGATCGTGACCAAAGCAAGCAGCAATGTCGCGATACGATAAACCGCAATCGCGATAGGCTACAATCCGACCTTTGTCAAAGTCGGAAACCTGATGGTACGTATTTGTGGCATTACAACAACGTTTCACCACGAAACGCCGGTCAACTGCTGTTTGTGTATGAAAAATCGGTTGGAAACTTTTCTCATGTCAGCACGTTGCAGGTGTCGCCACCGGCGCCATCCTTGTGTGAATGCTCTGAAAAGCTAATCATTTTCATATCACAGCATGTTCTTCCTGTCGGTTAAATTTCGCATCTGTAGCGCTTCATCTTCTGGTGTAGCAATTTTAATGACCAGGAGTGTAATTAGGTAACCTGTATCCCCGAGCTTTCATTTCCCTAAATAATAATAATATTTTTTTATGTTCCGCAGGATCTAATTGAGGAGCAAGAATCTATGGCTATGGAACAACTCAGTGGTACACGAAATTTTAACACAAGAGTGGTAGTACAAAAATTTAAAATAGTGCTATGCAAATGACAATCTTAAACCTAAGTAAAAAGAATCAGTAACGAAACAAAAGAATTATCCAGGAATTCCTCGTCAAAATAATAGGAGAGAGCCATGAAGTAACTCTTCAATTTACACTTGAAAGCGCGTGGTTTAATATTAAGGAGTTCTTGTGGCAGCTTATTGAAAATGGTTGTTGCAGATTACTGCACGAACTTCTGCGTAAGAGTCAAAGAGATGTGATCCAAATGAAATTAGATTTCTATCTAGTATGCACGCAGTGAAAGCTGGTAGGTAACTCGTGGGAATAAGCTGATATTTTTAACAACATGCGACGTTAATGAAAATAAGTATTGTGACGCCAATGTCGGAATGCCCGGACTACTGAAAAGGGGTCGACATGACATTCGCAAAATTACATCACATATTGCTCGAATCACCCATTTCTGAGCCTTAATATCCTTTTTGAATCAGTATACATAAAAAAATAACAGCATATGGCACAAGTCAATGAAATTCAGCGTACTAGACTACTTTTCGTTTTGAAATATCACTTATTTCAGATATTGTTCTAATGGTAAATAAATTAAACTTCCTTCTTGCAGAAAAGAGTAAATTCTAGCTGAGCACTCACTGCTTTAGCTTTGCTACACCTCGATTACAGTTCTTTTACTATATTACCATCCTGTGAAAAAATACGTCCTAAGTACTTGAAAATGTCCTATTTAGCACTCACACTGTTTAACTTTCTTTCCCACAGAAATTACTTTTCTTCGTACCATAGTCCCTACATCCTTGATCTGCCTCTGAAATATTAAACTGCAGCCTTTCAATCGAATCTGCCATCACAACTAAGTCGTCCACATATGGGAGACTGCTTATTTTGTTTTCACATATTTGCGGAAAAATGCCATTGAAATTTCAAATTTGCTCCAATAAGTGGAAAATCGAAACGTGTAGCTTCAAATAAAACTGTTTGTAATTCGTGGCAGTACTATTTCTTAGTGTCTAGGAAATGATTTCACAGTGATAAACTGATTACCGGAAACACCTGAACACCTGCCTAAACGCAGCCCTAGAAATTCACGATTTTTTTTTTTGCACATAAATCCTCTAACTTTATTTACATATGAACAAAATACACAGACTATCTCATTTATCTCCCAAGAAAAGCATAACACGAAAAGTCAATTTACGTATTTTTAATTACATGGATTTTTACCTTTCTAAACTTACAGTTACATCCTGACTGTAAGTAAACTTATTCTTATGCTGAGATTCTTTCCTTCACTCTCTCCCCCCCTTCTTTCTCCCCTCTCACTCCCTTCCTTTCTCTTCTCTCTCTCTTTCTCATTTTTTTGTCAGGGTGTCTGGGGGGGGGGGGGGCACATGCCCCTGTGTCCCTCGCCCTAAATCCGGCCTAGGAAGCTGATGCACTCAAACTGATATGGGAGTGCACCCGGACAGTTCAAATGTTCAAATGTTTGTATAGCTTATGGGACTTAACTACGGGGTCATCAGTCCCTAAACTTACAAACTACTTATGAACTAACTAATACTAAGGACGGCACAAATATCCATGCCCGAGGGGGGATTCGAACCCCCGACCGTAGTGGCCGTGCAGACCGTGACACCCGGACAGTGACAAGTCTTCATCTGATATTTCTGTTCTTTACCGTGGTGAGGTTCTATCTTTTCGATGTTCCGCATTCTGATTATGGGACAAACTTCATAAGTGCAGGCCCTGCCTTGTGAGCGGGTGTGTCGCACCTTATTTGCCATCAGTGTCTCCCGGCTTGTTACATGTGCCAGGAAACAGCTCTTTTAATTTATTATTACATCATTGGACTCACTAAGTACGTAAACCCCCTTTGTTATGAATAATTTTCGTACAGATATAGGATAGCCGTTTCATTACATGACAAACTTCACTATTTTATTTGATTGTATTTTGCAGTAGCACCTGGTGATGAAATATGGGTCTCGAAATTCTGGTAGTGCGTATATCTAACAATTTGTTAAATTTAACAACTGTTGTGGACGCCATTATTAAATATATATAATTATCTGTGGGCCCCTTCGGGGGGTGGGGGGTCTATTGGGTGAAAATAGGAAGTCGTATAGGATCGTCTGTTGTGGAGATCCAATTTCCAACAATGAAAATGAATGTGATTGTTGTGTTCCGAAACGCTTTTTGTTTCTAGAATATTGTAACACGTCATTAGACCGTATAATGGATATGTTAGAATAAATTTCAGCTTTTAAACGCATAGGGTACGTCATTTTTTTCCACTCCTCGCATTTCTTTGAGCCAAACATTTTTTCCGTAGAACCAAGAACACAAAAAACGGTGAAGTGTCGACAATAGTATCGATTTTTATACCAAATGTTTCTGACATTTTGTCAACTTTTGGGGGCGATCTAATGCTTTCTTAAACCGCTTGCCTAAGATCGCTTCTAGATTTTTGATTCTGTCCGGGCGTCTGACTCGGCAGATAAAGGCTGCTATCATCAGATCTGGCATATTATTAAAAATGAGATCTCTAGAGTAGAAAATATTAACTACTCATAATCTATGTTAGGCCACCGGACAAAATATACAGAAAAAAGTTGCGGTTTGTAAGGAGCCGGAAGGACAAAGAACAAGATGCTAAAGTACGGAAGAACTAGGTAATGAGGGGGAGTGGTCGCCCTAGCGTTTAGCTCTTGGAAGATGTCCAATAAGTGCTGTTTCTGCAACACAGCTTATTACCTTGTCAAGGCATTACGATATTGTTGCCTTCACTCAGTACACATTACAGAACGTTGGAATAGTAAATGAGTGCGATGCCTTTTACGACAGACAGTCGGATAAACAACACCTGCCTTCGTAACAGAGACCGAGTTCACTCCGGGGTAAACCGGTTTGATTCCTCGAGGCGGATGTAGTTTTCTCTGCCTGTACTTGGCCTACTAGGATAGCTGGTGACATAAAGCTCCCTATGACCAGTGTTTGTGGTAGTTTGCTCGATTAAATTCGAAATATGTGCACTTTATCTCATGAAGTGAGGACGTGTGACACTATTGATGGTAATCTGTCGGATGGGGACGTTAAGGTCGGAGGTCTGCTCCGTGCCATTCGAGAGGACTGAGTGCCAGCACCAAGTTACAGCCTCTGCCACACGTCATACATATAAACAGAGATATAACACCAGACGGTGTTCCACTGTGATACACACGACACAAATATACAGGGTGTCACCTAACATTAGCGCTGGATATATTTCGTAAACCACATCAAATACTGACGTACCGATTCCACAGACCGAACGTAAGGAGAGGGGCTAGTGTAATTGGTTAATACTAACCATAAAAAAATGCACGGAAGTATTTTTTTAACACAAACCTACGTTGTTTTTAAACTGAACCCTATTAGTTTTGTTAGCACATCTGAACATATAAACAAATAAGTAATCAGTGCCGTTTGTTGCATTGTAAAATGTTAATTACATCCGGAGATACTGTAACCTAAAGTTGACGCTTGACTACCACTCCTCCGCTGTTCGATCGTATATATCGGAGAGCACCGAATTAAGTAGGGATTCAAAGGGAACGGTGATGTACCTTACAGTTGGAAACGCGTCGATGTATGTGGTATCAGCATGATGGTGCACCTGCACATTCCGCAATTAACACTAAGGCTGACCCTTGACAGGATGTTCGACGGGCGTTTCATAGGACGTGGAGGACGCATAAATTGGCCAGCCCGTTCTCCTGATCTTACACCTTTGGACTTCTTTCTGTGGGGTACGTTAAAGGAGAATGTGTACCGTGATGTGCCTACAACCCCAGACGATATGAAACAACGTATTGTGGCAGCCTGCGGCGACATTACACCAGGTGTACTGCGGCGTGTACGACGTTCATTACGCCATGGATTGCAATTGTGTGCAGCAAATGATGGCCACCACTTTGAACATGTATTGGCCTGACATGTCGGGACACACTCTATTCCACTCCGTAATTGAAAACATAAACCACGTGTCTACGTGTGCCTCACCCCTCATGGTAATGTACATGTGCGTCAGTGAAAAAGACCAATAAAGGTGTTAGCATGTGGACGTAATGTGCTGTTCTAGTCTCTTCTCTGTACCTAAGCTACATCACCGTTCCCTTTGGATCCCTACTTAATTCGGTGCTCTCCGATACACACGATCGAACATCGGAGGAGTGGTACTCAAGCGTCAACTTTAGGTTACAATATCTCCGGATGTAATTAACATTTTACAATGCAACAAACGACACTGATTACGTATTTGTTTATATGTTCAGATGTGCTAACAAAACTAACAGGGTTCCATTAAAAAACGTAGGTTTGTGTTAAAAAAACATACTTCCGTGCATTTTTTTATGGTTTGTATTAACCTATTACACTAGCCCGTCTCCTCACTTTCGGTCTGTGGAATCGGTTCTTCAGTATTTGATGTGGTTTACGAAATATATCCAGCGGTAATGTTAGGTGACTCACCCTGTATACCTCACATGTTGTAAGTGGTCCGAGGAAAGCAACGACAGAAGAGCTTTTCTACGACATTGTATGCAATTGTGGTGTCGGGTTCCTGCGTCTGATCATTTACCTTCGATAAGCCTCTGTTTTAATTCAAAGTAACCGGAATTAATATTTGACTACATTCTGAAATTTGTCAAACATCGCCAATCGGGACAATACGAGCTTGTTGCGCCTTTTGGGAGTAATTCAAAATTTATCCTAGAACGCATGTATGATGTGACACAAAAATGAAGGCAGCACAAAAGCCTTATATGAATTGTTGACTCTTTGGGTGCACGGCTGTGAGATGGGACGCACCTGGAAGGCAATCTCAGCGCCCAGCAGCGATACGCGGGCCTTGGAGCAAGTTCCATTCAATAACTGCTCTCCAGTGAGAGACGTGCGCCAGGTGTGTATAACACCTGGCACAGTGTACCGACACGTAAAGCAGATCCGAGGACACGGAGAGTTCACGGAAGTCTAAATGCGGTGGCTGCTCCAATGCAGACACGCGTAAAAATTACAGACCTATCAGACTTACTGAAGTAATGGTTGCAAAATACTAACGCGAATTATTTACAGGCAAATGGAAAAACAGTGAGAATCAGACCTCGGGGAAGATAAGTTTGGATTTAGAAGAGAAATGTAGGAACGCGAGAGGCGGTACGACTTACCTGTGATACGACAAGCTGTGAAAGAAATCGAGGGGAAAATCGGAGAAGGAACTAAGGTTCAGGGAGAAGAAATAAAAACTTCGCAGAGTTACCGATGTATTGTAATTATGTCAGAGACAGCAAAGGACTAGCGAGAGCAATTGGACGGAATGGGCAGTGTCTTGAAAGGAGCGTGTAAGATAAACATTAACAAGAGCAAAACAAGGTTAACTGAATGTAGTCCAGGAAAATCAGGCAATGCTGAAGACAATAAAAGTAGTGGATGAGTGTTGTCATTTTGGCAGCAAAATAACTTCTGGTGGTTGGAGTAAAGAGGATATGAAATGTAGAATGGGAATGAAAGCATTTCTGAAGAAGCGAAATTAGTTGACATATCTACAATAGCCGGCCGCGGTGGCCGAGGAGACCGAGGCGCTCCAGTCACGGTCTGCACGGCCACTACGGTCGGGGGTTCGAATCCCCCCTCGGGCATGGATATTTGTGCTGTCCTTAGTATAAGGTAGTTGATAAGTAGTTTGTAAGTTTAGGGACTGATGACCCCGTAGTTAAGTCCCATAAGCTTAACAAACATTTGTCATTTGTCATACCTACAATACTAGTTTAAATGTCAGGAAGTTCTTTCTGAAAGAAAATATTTAAATGTTTGTATAGCTTATGGGACTTAACTACGGGGTCATCAGTCCCTAAACTTACAAACTACTTATGAACTAACTAAGACTAAGGACGGCATAAATATCCTTGCTCGAGGGGGGATTCGAACCCCCGACCGTAGCGGCCGTGCAGACCGTGACTGGAGCGCCTGAGTCCCCTCGGCCACCGCTGCCGGCCTTTCTGAAAGCATTTGTCTGTAGTGTAGCAGTGTACGATAGTAAACGTGAACGATAAGCACAGACAAAAAGTACACAGAAGCTTTTGAAATGTGATGCAATAGAGGAATGCTGAAGATTAGACGGCTAGATCGTGTAACTAATATTAGAGAACATAAATGTTGGTATACCTTGACTGAAAGAAGGGCTGGATTCCTGGGACACATTCTGAGTCATCAAGGAATTGTCAGTTTAGCTTTGGTGGGAAGTACGTTGGCTAAAAATCGGAGAGGGGGGGCGAGAGACGGATACAGTAAACAGATTCAAATGGATGTGGCTTGCCGTTCTCATTCCGAGATCAACAGACTTGCACAGGATAGGGTAGAATACGTATCAAACATCTCTGAACCGAAGACTATAAGATCTACTCCAATGCCATACACTGCATCGTGGTCGTGCGTCGACGCGGTGTGGTTTATTGCTCGAAATCCAGAGGGCGAACGTCCTAACAGGAGTCAAGCAATGTTTTGATCCCCACCCACCGTACATCTGGTTAGCAAATAGGCTCATCAAATTTAACATTTTACGAACAAGATGGATAGTAACACATCGATTTCGTATAAATAATCCTGAAAGGCGTTCGGCACTATACTGCATCGTCGACTACTTATGGAAATACATATCATGCAAATTTGGGATCGGCCTGAGAGATACATGTGACTAATGGGAGTAGTATATGAAAGACCTGTGTGACAAGTCGCATAGTACTGTTCCAGTTGTTAGCAAGCAGGTGTGAATTCAGAGACACACTGACACAATCACAACGTATAAATACACAACACACACCTTCAGCCGTTAATGTTATTAATCCCTTATCACCAGTTCAGTAATTCATTGTTACCATCTTCATACCTTGTACAAGACAACAA
Source organism: Locusta migratoria (assembly GCA_026315105.1). Lineage (NCBI taxonomy): Eukaryota > Metazoa > Arthropoda > Insecta > Orthoptera > Acrididae > Locusta > Locusta migratoria. Next base: position 307,947,267 of record CM048746.1, read on the forward strand.
TAATGACAGATATAACATAAAAAACAGAAGATTATATGACATACACACTATGGGAAGAAAAGCGTTTTTGAAAAAGAGAAATTTTTTAACATCGAATTTTAATTTAAGCGCAAGGAAGTCCTTTCTGAAACTATTTGTGTGGAGTGTTGCCTTGTAGGGAGTGAAACATAGTTGATAATAAACAGTGCGGACAAGGTTAAGGGCTTTTGAAATGTGGTGCTACAGGAGAATACTGAAGATTAGGTGGGTGCATCGCGAATCTAATGAGAAGCTACTGAACAGAATTGGGGAGAAAAGGAATTTCTGGCATACCTTGACTATAAGAAGGGAACGACTGGTAGGAAACATTTTTAGACATCAAGGAATTGTGAATTTAGCGTTGCAGAGAAGTGAGTGGGGTAAAAATCGCTGAGGGAGACCAAGGGATGAATACAGTAAGCAGATTCAAATAGTTGTGGGTTGCCGTTCTTATGAGGAGATGAAGAGGCTTGCTCAGCACAGAGTAGGGTGGAGAGCTGCATCAAACCAGTCTCCGGACTGAAGACACCCGCTCCCCACCAGGGGCACGTGCTCCCACCCCTCCCCAGAGAGCCTGACAAATAATAATAATAATAATGACAGAGAGAGAGAGAGAGAGAGAGAGAGAGAGAGAGAGAGAGAGAGAGAGAGAGGAGGAGGAGGAGGAGGAGAGGGGAGGAGGGAGGGTGGGATAGAATCTCAGCATAAGAACATAAGAACAGTTAACTTTTACTTACAGACAGCATGTAACTTTGGATTTCAAAAGGCAAAATCTCTGTAATTATATAACGTAAATTGACTTTTTGTGTTATAATTCCATTCAATTGCTTCTTGCTCTTTTTTGTCAGTATTTTAAATAAAACTAAATACAATTCGTTTATATTTTTCTGATTGCTTGAGAGATATTGTGTGCGTTTTATTCATAGTAAATAAAGTTAAAGGGTTTAACTATGTGAAAAAATAGTGAATTTCTAGGGCTGCGTTCAGGCTGCCGCCTTCAGATGTCTTCGGAAATCAGTTTATTACTCTGAATTATTTTTCTACACACTATGAAATTAGTACTGCCATCCATTATAAATAGTTTTAGTTGAAGCTCCACGTTTCGATTTTCCAGTTATTGGAGCAAATTAGAAATTTCAAAGGCATTTTGCCGCACATCAGATACAAAGGATTTTCATGTCAGTAGAAATTCTTCTAGGAACACAATCAACTGTCATCTTGTTGATTGGGAAAGCTTTTTTGAAAACTCGTCACGTTTTGCGTAGTAACTGTACAAGGCACGAAGAAGAAATTGATTCAGTACAACGTGGCACACAGGAAATCTAATAGTAGGTTTTGAGGGATTATCAAACTTAGCGCGACATATTTACTAGCTGTTTGTTGTTCAGTGCATTGTTTGATAATGAAACAGCTACGCCGGATACAGTACTGTTTGTCCACGGTAAGTTGACGATTCGTGCGCTGGCTGTTGGCAGTGGCAGGAGGTATGTACCATGGCTGCCGGGAGGCGAGGAGCGGTGAGCGGAAGGCACCGTCGCATTGTTGGAAACGTTACAAGTAACAGTGTGTACAGTAATATTTCGTGTCTAGGGGCAGCGTAACGTTGGCAGCGCTCCGAAATAAAAGAATGTCCTGAACTAGTGCAGATGTTTTCTGCTCCTGCCATCACCAGGTAAAATCATCTTCACATGTCGAATTAATATACTTCCATCTAACTACCAATGCACTACTTGTTTCGGCACACTATGGAGTCATTCTCAAGAGCCTATGATTACAAAAAATATTACAATGATTCAACCACATTGAACAGTGTAAAGTTTAAAAATTTACCACAAAATAAAACAAAAATCTGGAGTATGGAACTCTAATTTATCAAAATGACAATCAAACCACGTGCGTCGCGCGGGAATGGCGGTGTGATCTTGGGCGCAACGAAGTACGCTCCCGCTCCCGCCAGGGGTTCGAGTCCTCCCTCGGGGATGGGTGTGTTGTTCTTAGAAGGAGTTAATTTAAGTAGTTTGTAAGACTAGAGTCCGAAACCGTAGCAGTTTCGTTCCTTAGGATTACAAACATTTATCTATTATTTATTTATTTTCAAATTTCCATTTGTGAACCATATACCCTAGGCTTCTTTTGTACGGTCACTTGCCGGCCGCGGTGGCCGAGGGGACTGAGGCGCTCCAAATCAAAAAATCAATTGTTTGTTAAGCTTATGGGACTTAACTACGGGGTCATCAGTCCCTAAACTTACGAACTACTTATGAACTACTTACGAACTAGGACGGCACAAATATCCGTGCTCGAGGGGGGATTCGAACCCCGACCGTAGTGGCCGTGCAGACCGTGACTGGAGAGCCTCAGTCTCCTCGGCCACCGCGGCCGGCTGAGGCGCTCCAGTCACGGTCTGCACGGCTACTACGGTCGGGGGTTCGAATCCCCCCTCAGGCATGAATATTTGTGCCGTCCTTAGTCTTAGCTACTTCATAAGTAGTCTGTAAGCTTAGGGACTGATGACCCCGTAGTTAAGTCCCATAAGTTCTACAAACATTTGAACATTTTTGTACGGTCACTTAATTCATTTCGCACATTTAATATCATAATCCTGTGTGCAAAATTGTTCAAAACTTACTTTTCGACCCTATTATACAATTGTTTGAGTTTTCAAGTGGTCATTCTTATTCAATCTTACAGTACAATTATTCGAAAATTGTAAATATGTCGGGAAAACAATACCAATTTTGCATGGCTTCCTCTGTATAGGGATTCGCATATATCCATCTGGCCAAGCTGAGAAAGTTACATATCGAATTAAGTTCAGAGCCTGAATGCCCTGTGCTCAACTTGGGGCAAGTGTGCCCACAGCTGGACAGAGGGCATTCACACTCTGAATTCTCTGTTTTTTCTTTTTTTTTAAATTTTTTTTATTATGTTGTAAATATTGGAACCTTTCACTATTTTATGTGGCTTAATCATTGTAATATTATTGTAATCATGGGCACTTCAAAATGACGCCATAAGGAAATTAATGGTAGTACCAATAGTTAGATGGAAGTATATTAAAAAGTTTTTTCTGAGAAGCGACTGTGGCTTTGTAACATATTTTGGGGGATCTTGTATCAGGTATATGTGATAATGACTGTAATTTAGGTCTAATACGCAATATATATATATATATATATATATATATATATATATATATATTCTCACAGACACACAAATATATATATATATATATATATATATATATATATATATATATATATGTCACAATGCCTTTAAGGACATGTTCAATCTCCCCAGCCTTGTGCCCTCCCCCTACCCCCTAGAAAAAAATTCTGTATCCGCCACTGAAATGATTGGATGGTGACTATAATCAAGCACATATCCAGTATTATCTAATAATAAGAAACAATGTGGGAGGATAGGTCACATCTTTTTACACATTGGTGTGGTGTCTGTACTTAGGACCTGTCTGAAAGAACAGACACCACACCGGTCTATTAAAAGTATTTGCACGCAAGATGGCGCTTGATTCATTTACTTCACCGCAGATGCGGTCTTACATTTGACCTCACACGGGAATCTGTGATGACGAGTGAAAGAGGGCATCATGGACGATGGGGTCCCTACAGTCGTAGAGTGCGACTTGCGGAAGTCTGAGACGGATGCGAGGCGAGCGCGGATAGACAAGTGGTTAAGGCGACCGCTGGTCCGAAGCTGCAGACCTGGGCTCTATTCCAGCCGGCTCACAGTTTCGCTTGTCGCTATTGTACAGTGCCCCTATGCAGCTAATGTCATTACTTTCCCTGCTAATCTTTATTTCTCTCCTTAATATGTAATTTGCATATCACATCAGATACAATCAAGAAGAAGCCGAGTGAACGCATAACGCCATTAGGGCACACAAGTGCCCCGTCTGTAGTACAATCAAAGTGGACCCATGTAACACACCGCAACGAACTAGTACTATGTACAGCTCTTAATTGATGTCATTCTTAAAATAACGTACCGGAAAAGTCTTCCTGGCTGCCAAGTTTCAACAATTTATATTTGCTTGTTGGGGACGATCGTGGAGCAATCGGTGACATGACCTGTCTATATAACTAAGTTGATATCTGAGCAGTACATCGAAAAACGAATTAAAAATCTCGTGCCGGCCGCGGTGGCCAAGCGGTCTGCGGCGCGCCAGTCACGTTCTGCATGTCCACTACGGTCGGTGGTTCGAATCCCCCCTCGGGTATGTATATTTGTGCCGTCCTTAGTATTAGCTAGTTCATAAGTAGTTTGTAAGTTTAGGGACTGGTGACTCCGTAGTTAAGTCCCATAAGCTCTACAAACATTTGAACATTTTTGAAAAATCTCGTAATGTTACGACACAAAAAGAAGCAAATCGGGTGCAAAGGAATAGCACAATCACTGAAGTAGAATATATTGATGAAGTATGGGGCCAAAAGCGTATTAGAATAATAACACCAACAATACGAGATAACAGAATCCTAACGAAATATAAGCATTGTAATATTTGACATGTTGCGCATTAAGTCTATGACACTTCAGAAAGATCTGTTGAAACATGACAGCCAGGAGGACTTTTCCGGTACGTTATTTAAAGAAGGACACCATATTATAAGACCTCTGCATAGTGGAAGTTCGTTGTAGTGTGTTACTTGGGTCCACTGTGATAGTACTACAGACATGGCACGTGTGTGCCCTAGTGGCGCTGTGTTGTCGTACACTCTGCTCCTTTTTCGTAATATCTGATTAAGCAAGAAACTATGACAGATGAGATTTAGCGTCCAACTTGTTTATTAATATTAGATTATACTGAATAAGTGCTTGATTATAGCCACTATCCTATCATTTCCCGATTTCTTGTACCCACACTTGTAAGGGAACATTAGTGTCAGTTCACTATATTAACTACGTATGTTGTGTGTGTAATATAATCTTCTGTTATATACAAGTACGTTGTTGTATCTGTCATTATTGTTGTCTGAAGATGCTAACAATGAATTTCCTAACTAGTAATGAAGGATTAATAAGATTAACGGCTGAAGGTGTGTATTGGTCTATTTATAAGTAATTATACAACCGTAACCCAGTCATCTTAGACCAAGGTGGACATACAAAGACAATCTCGACTGGTCCATATAGTTAAAATGAAAGCGTTACAGAGGTAGATTAAGATTGCATAACGTGTGGTTAAGAAGAGAAATAATCGGGAAAGTTAATCTGGAATCCCTGAAAGAAAAGGAAAAAAAAATATGGCTTAGTTGTTTCGAATCCCTGTTCAGTATAACGAAGATTATGCTACCACTATTTTATATCTCGTTGAATGATGGAGGCGGTGGGGAAAGGGGGGAGGGATAGTAACGTGCACAGTTGCATATACATTGTCTTCCAAAGTATTTGAGCCCAACTTGGTGGTGTGACAGATCGTGTCCTGAGGAACAACGTTCGTTAGAGACAAAATGTTCGCTGACATTTCCACACGGCGCTGCATGTATATTGCTACGCGCTGTACTCCTGAGGGTTGGCACAGCGTAGGGCAAGGCTAGCGAACCTTTATACATTTAAATAATTTAAATACTTTCAAAGAACGCATTTAATGTGCCCAAGACGTGCTCTGGCAAAAAGGTTTTGAAGTTTTAAAGTTTCTGCTTTACAGCATCTCTACAGCTCATCGAATATATGTTAAATTATAAATGGGCCAGTATGCCAGTAGGTTTCCTACGTGGCACTTACATGGAAACCATATAACTTTTTCTTCTGAAACAACTGACAAATAATCAGATATTTAAGTAAATCACGAAATGATTACGTCCTTGCGAAAAAAGTTGTCAATTTATTTTCATCCATGCAATACCGTGCGCAGTGAGTACCTCGACGTATACCCTGTCATTTGCGTGACTAGCAACACAAAATGTAAACAACTGACTAACTTAACTTGCAGTGTTCCCATTACCTTGCCTGGAAACCTGTACAAGAATTTATTTCAATTGTATGCACAGTTTTTACCCAGTATCCATTTTTTAACGGTACAGCAGCTACAGGATTTTATTATTGTTGTCTCTGTATGATATCCTGCAATTTGTGTTTTAATCCAAACTCTATCATAGAGCAGGCAAATACATTATTACCATAGATATTACAATCCTTTAGTACCGAGCTCAGCACTGTTTTGTAGCTTAAGATTCTTTTAAATAAAAAAAAAATTCTATAATGTAAATATTGTCTTGTATGTACTAGTAGTTTTTCTTCTTCGTCAGATACCTGAAGTTTCCCTAACCGGTCGAAACGGGACATATCTGAATGAAAGTATATTTTTGCTACCAAGATCGTCTTTTATTTAAAAAAAATTCTCTTTTAGAATTGTTCATCTTTGTCAATCAAATGAAGTATCAGGTAGGTGGATAGCATAGTCATCCTTAAATGTAGTTATTGATTAAGTAGACATAATATCTGTAGTGTTGATCGCGAATTTATTAATAGTGATGACTGGTTTCAACTCATTACTGAGTCATCTTCGGATCAATTTACATGCTTGTTAATAGCTGTATCTGCCAACAGGTAGTATGACGCGGTACCACAATGCAGACTGCTAACGAAGATACGAGCTTATGGAATAAGGCTCAGATTTGTGACTGCCTGGAAGAGTTCCTAAGTAATAGAACGCAGTACGTTGTTCTCGACGGCGAGTGGATCGTCAGGAGTGCCACAGGGAGTGTGATAGGACCGCCATTATTTTCTATTTTTATAAATGATCTGATGGACAGAGTAACTTTTAATTTGCGGCTGTTTGGTGATGATGCTGTGGTGTAATAGCATATAGGATGACTTAGACAAAATTTCTAGTTGGTGCGAAGAATGGCAGCTAGCTCTAAATGTATAAAAATGTAAGGTGATGCGCAGGAGTAGGAAAAACAATCCCATAATGTTTGAATACAGCATGAGCAGTGAGCTTCTTGATGCAGTCACGTTGTTCAAGTATCTAGGCGTAACGTTGCAGAGCGATATGAAATACAAAGAACATGTAAGGACAGTTGTAAGGCGAACAGCCCACTTCGGTTTATTGGGAGAATTTTAGGACGATGTACTTCATCTATAAAGGAGACCGCGTATAAAACGCTTGTACGACCACGTCTTGAGTATTGCTCAAGTGTTTGGGACCCGCAACAATTAAGTTTAAAGGAAGACACAGAAGCAGTTCAGAGGCGAGAAGCTAGGTTTGTTACTGGTAGATTCGACCAATGTGCGAGTGTTACGGAAATACTCCGGGAACTCAATTGGGGATCGCTGGAGGAAAGACGACATTCTTTTCGTGAATTTCTGTTAAGGAAATTTAGAGGGCCGGAATTTGAAGCTGAGTGTAGTACGATCTTCCTGCCGCATACTTACATTTCGCGAAGTGATCACGAAGACAAGATAAGAGAAATTAGGGCTCGTACAGAGGTATATAGGCATTCTTGTTTTCCTCGTTCAACTTGGGAGTGGAATAGGAAAGCCGGCCGCGGTGGCCGAGGGGATTGAGGCGCTCCAGTCACTGTCTGCACGCCCACTACGGTCGGGGGTTCGATCCCCCCTCGGGCATGGATATTTGTGCCGTCCTTAGGATAAGCTAGTTGACAAGTAGTTTGTAAGTTTAGGGATTGATGACCCCGTAGTTAAGTCCCATAAGCTATACAAACATTCGAACATTTTTGGAATAGGAAAGGAAATGCCTGTTAGTGGTACAGTGTACCCTCCGCCACGCACCTTACGGTGGATTGCGGAGTATGTATGTAGATGTAGGAGTAGATTATTGTACGGTCGACAGTATTCGCTCATGCCATGGATTCAGCTTTAGCAGCCCGCAGAACACGCTGAACATTTCTCTGTGACGTCAACATCTTGACTGCAACGAGCTGACTTGCTGCAGCTAGTCATACACTTCCTCTGCGCCAATACTTTCTCGCGCACAACTAGAAAAATTACGTCGTACAAACTCGGATAGTTTATCTTTCGTTCGATGAAGGTTTCACATTTCTATTTTGTTTCGTTGCGTTTCTGTGACCGGTTGGAACTCCACCATGACTTTATGGCACACTGTACTTGAGGGTTACTTTCGTCTCCGGCTGCCATTACCTCGACCACTCAATTTTGGAGTGAAATAGGAAAGGGAATGCCTGGTAGTGGTACAGTGTACCCTCCGCCACGCACCTTACGGTGGATTGCAGAGTATGTATGTAGATGTAGGTGTAGATTGTAGTACGGTTGACAGTATTCGCACATGCCATGTATTCAGCTTTAGCAGCCCACAGAACACGCTGAACTTTTCTCTGTAACGTCAACATATTGACTGCGAGGAGCTGACCTGCTGCTGCTTGTCATACACTTCCTCTGCGCCATTACTTTCTCGCGCACAACTAGAAAAATTACATTGTACAAAGTCGGATATTTTTCTTTCGTTTCATGAAGGTTTCACATTTCTATTTTGTTTCGGTGCGTTTCTGTGACCGGTTGGAACTCCACCATGACTTTATGGCACACTGTACTTGAGGGCTGCTTTCATCTCCGACTGCCATTACCTCGACCACGCTGACACCGCTGTCGAGGCTCAGCAGGCGTTGGGTAGCCGCGGTGGCTGGTCCTCCGGCCGTGCAGATGGTGTGCAAGGTGAGCCAGAGGCGGGCAGGTGACGCTTCCCAAGGCTCCTCCCTCTGGGACCGGCTCTGCTGTAGCGGGTTTCGTACCGCCACAAGCGAGGCCGCGGCATTCGTATAATTTCCCCAGGAAAAAAAAAAAAATGGCCCGTGGTTTTTCGATTACGGCAGCAACTATGCCGGCTAATTTAAGGAAAGCCAGTCGGTGCAGAGTAGAGAAATACGGAAGCAAGAGCAACCTTGGAGTTCATTCTCACTACATTTATACGTTTATGACCTGCTACCCACATCCTTGAGAAAATTCATATACAGGCGTGTTTCACTAAGTTTGTTTACCTCTGTAACTTACAAAATAAGAGGTGACGGGAAATTTTAATGCGGTAGGTCAACATAAGAAATGTTAAACTTTCTGCGGAGCTATGAACATAGTTTATTGTATCATTTTCCAAAGAGTTACAGCAAAAAGATATAATTTTTTAAATGGAACAATAGTTTTTTTCTATCGTGCAATGGATTCGTTGAAACCAGCTGCGTCCCAATCAATTTAAACTACATTCCTATCACTATTAGTTTGGGAGCTACAACCCTTCAAAGTTTAGGGGGCGTAGGCTACGACAGCGTAGCTAACTGGCTGGTGGTTATGAGACAGTGGGCCGTGCCCCAGGGGATAGCCACTCGGCCAGTCAGCTACGCTATCGCAGCCTCCGCCCCCGGAACTTTGAAGGGTTGTAGCTCCCAAACTAACAGTGATAGGAATGTAGTTTATATTGATTTGGACGCAGCTGGTTTAAACGAATCCAATACACGATAGAAAAAACTGTTGTTCCATTAAAAAATTATGTCTTTGTGGTGTAACTCTTTGGAAAATGATACAATAAACTATGTTCATAGCTCCGCAGAAAGTGTAACATTTCTTGTGTTGGCCTACCGCATTAAAATTTCCCGTCACCTATTATTTTATAAGTTACAGAGGCAGACACACTTAGTGAAACACCCTGTATACTGATGACATCTGCTTGGTAACCTAGAGATCCAGTTCCGTTACTGCTGAAAGTACATTAACTGACGACACGGAAATCCTGGACACATACTTCAGTAATGGTGTTTTTGAATCTAATTGGGAAACATTATTTCCTATTAGGAAGAACTGGTATATGATTCAATATGAAAATATCAGTCAAGTTAGCAAAAAAGTTTTCACACATTATTTTTTTATAAGGTAGCCGGTTTCGATATATGCTTAGATCATCCCCAGACAGATTGCTTCATTTTGATGGCGAGACAATGAACGTGCGGCGACTGCTCATCGTCTCGGCTTTGAGGCACTTCGTCTGAGGATGATGTTAGTATAGATCGAAACAGGTTACCTTATAAAAAATAAAGTATAAAACATTTTTGCGAACTTGACTGATATTTTCATATTGTTGTCAGATACGTCGAGCATCTAGTTCTTTTCTTTTACACCTTTCACCCTGTGCAGGACGCCATCGTCTTTTGCTATGCTGCGATAGGACCTTTTTTCAGTCTAGTTCCCAACTTTTATTTTACCATTGGTGATTAGCGTTCGCTATCAGCATGGGTTGAAAATAATAAGGAATTACCTCACAACAAATCAAAAGAAACGCAATGCTTTTGGTTAGTTTACTGTAAGTACGAGACGTGTCAAAAATAACCCGAATTATTTTTTTTTTCAATTTCAATTGACCCACGCTTGAGACCGGTGTTCGCAGTACTTGAGGGGCCTGACCATGAGTGACGTAATATCAAACGCTAAAGCAGTTCTCTACAGTGCCCGGCGGTACGCAGATGGAGGGAAGCGAGGAAAGTCTGCCGACTTATCTACTGTACCCAATTAGAGATCTGGGAAAATGATTTGGCACGTTCTTTGTTAACACGTTGGCTGCCGTGTGGCCACAGCAGACGGCTCTGACGTCATCGGGGCAGTCAGTGTGTTAAAAGAGCGCGAATAGGTTCTCATGCCAAAACGTTTTGTGAGGACAGAATGAGGATTCAGACAGCATGTGCCCCACATTTCTAGGCAAGCGCTACAACCACTTTTTTTAATGATCAACTTTATTGTTTTACTTATATGATCTTTACATTTTTAGAAAACTTGCAAATATACTAGTAGTATGTGGGTCACTTGGGAACACCCCCCTCTTCTAAGGTTAAATTCAACCATAATGTTATTTATCGTTTAAGGTCCCATTTAACCTTAAAAAATTATTTTACTTATCTGTTGGGTAATCGTGTTTAACCTTAAATCTTACCTTAAACGCATTTTATTTTTAAATCTTATTTAAGATTAAAACCAACCACACCCTGTCCAATGAGGTTTCTAAAAGTAAATCTTGGTTAAGGTGAAAACTAACCATAAAAATTTCTGGAGAATTGTGAAACAATTCATGGTTCAAAGTAATCTTAAAACGTAATCTAAAGTTATCATTAAGATCAACCATAAAAAATTCACAAAGTTTTCTTGAAAAATATGAGTAAAATATGGTTCAAACTAATCTTAAAAAAGATTAAAACGCATTGAAAAGTGTTGAGAAAGCTTATGATTAAACTTAATCTTATAAAAGTATTAAATGTGTGGTGAGAATCATCCATTTTATTTAAATACAGAGTCTCAATAAAAAGTGTTAAAAATTATGGTTACTCTTAACCTTAAAATGTAATCGAAGATTTTTTCAAGAATTATTCCTACACTGAGCCAACCACCTTCTATGGTCCTATTAACCATAAAAAACTATTTCACTCATCTTTATAGAGTGCTCTAAGTTAACCTTAAAAATTATGTCACTTATCTTGTTACCTGTGGCCTCATTTAACCTTATTATTATTTATAGTATAATGTTCTTTTATGCTCTATGCCTACCTTAAAAATTATTTTACTTATCTTACCAGTTATAGCCTCTTTTAACCTTAACTTGTCTATTTATCTTAATCTGTTTCAAGGTTGTGTCTATCTTACTTTGATATTTCTTTTGTTATTTAGTATCCCCAAGGATATGTTTCAATAATACCATTGACCTCAGACTCAATCATTCTTTTATCATAGTCAAATTTGAATTCTTTACTAACATCCTTATTAATCAAGCGTTTAGATTTTGTATCTCTTGTAATCATTTTATATTTCAATTTAACCTTATCGATGTCCTTATCCACAATATTTTTCATAGTTTTGATGTTCAATGCCTTAGAGTTTTCATAGTTTAACGTGAAACCTTTTACCTTCATTGTCTCCTTTCCTTTGTATGTTACGTACCCGTAGCTCTTAGGTCCTGTAGAAATCCAGTCTGTGATATGATCATCCTTACCCAGTTCATCAGTCCACTCCCCCAACATACAACCAGTTTCAACAGTGTTGGTACCATCATCAATATAAACAATACTATCAGTATCGTAGTAGACCACATTTGACCCTAGCCTGTCTAGCATATCATAAAGCCGTAGGCGCGCATTAGAAGTTGTAAATGCTGCTATAAACACATTGGTTGAGTAGGAGTCTTCAACGAAATTATCTTTGTACTTATAGGTGACTTGTACAATATTATCATTAATAAAAATCATATTGCTTATATCAACCCTATCATCTAACATTATTTTGTACCACCTCTCTACATCCACTATGTATTCACTTTGGGTCAAGTTCTGTCTTTGACCGAATTTACCCCACAATGAGTTTAAGCAAATCTTAGAAACAGCGCGTTTACCAGGGTTTGGAACCACTTCTTCGGAATTCAGATCGATATCAAGATGTTCCTTAACTGCTGTGGTGTACTCTTCAATAGTTTTAAAGTCATCTTTCCACCCACTCGTTTCTAGCTTAATTTTCATAAAGTCTTTGACGTAGCCTTTAAACAGATCATTACTCTTTTCTTCAAAATGCCAAACCTCGTATACTTGTACCACTTTATACCCCTTCTCTATAGCTTTCTTCACTTCATCTGTAGTCCACGTTCCTATTATCACCCTTTCATTGTCTGTGTGCTGACAAGCACCACATTTTTCCTCAATACACTTTCCACACAACCCAAATATCAACTTATCCTTTTTAATAGGCAAAACAGGATGATACAGTTTGCGCGGTGGTAATACTTTGCACTTAATCAAACCGTACCAATTTTTGTTGTACCTCTTAGGTTTGTATAATTTTATAGGGTGACCGACAGGATAGTAATCAAAATACTGAACTGTAGGGTAGAGGCTGCATACATCTATGTATCTCAGCTTTTTACCACACACTTTAAGCTTGCTTGCATTCCTTCTTCCTCCATAGAAAGCATCTCTAGGGTTCAAGGGCTCAACGATTGGAGTAGTATTGTTGTATCCTTTACTCTTAGCCCACTTACATTCCCACATTTCGACAAGGTTGTATCCTGCTTCCCTAATTTGGTAACTTCTTCGCTTTGTTTTCTCGTACAAGTCTCCCATAATCTCATGGTTAACATTGTTAATAGTCTCTTCTTGATAACAATCAGGACATCCATGCCAAAAGCAACCGTGGAACTGGTATACTGTATTAGTGTCCTTATTGAATCCATCTACTTTTGCCCCACGAATCGTTACTTCTCCACCATTCAAAGCGTGTTGTACACCCCCGAAGGTGTTGAGCCAGGTTATCGACTCTTTACTATACATTTCTTTCTTGTCACTTTTTATCACAGCCATAGTATTTTCCTGGAGGTACTTGGACCTATAAATACCCATACAAACACTCGCAATAGTTATGTACTGAAATGGATCTATGTTAGCAATTTCCAAAAATTGTTTCCTTAACTCTAAACAACCTCTACGCAGAATATCTACATCAGAGTTACAATAATCCATAAATTCTTTTTGAAAGTCAAATATATAATTTTCTTTAACTTTTTGATGATACCACTCAAGAAACTCTTTTCTAGCTTTTGTCTTCATCGTGTCTACGCCATAGTATTTGGTCTCAGGAATAGGTCCTACATAAGTCTGATTGTCTCTTGTGTTGAAGAAATGTGGGAAGTAACCCTTCTTAAGTTCTTTCAACCCGAAAGTTTTTGGAAAGTCGCTCAAGGGAGAAGCTACAAAATTATGGCTATCGATAATGCTTATTAGACCGTTTACCTCTAGCATCATCAGCTTTGTGCCATTGTATATAGTGTATGGTTTCAAAGTGTTCTCTATGCAGTATTTCAGGATGAATTGTGAGTCATACCCCTTTGCATTGTGTGCAATAGCCGTGTACCCTTGGTGATTCTTAGAAATCAACCACTTGCAGAACTCTTCATTTGTTTTGAAGGAAACTTTGGTACCGTCAATATAGTGGGCTACTACGAGGTTGGGGATGTGCACTCCAGTATCTTGCTCAGCTTCATAGTCGAACCAGATATACTTTTCTGTGTAACGGCAACCATTTAATAACGTTATAATTTCAGTCAGTGTATTGTTGTAGAGTACTTTATACTCTTGTTCTGAAATATCTCCATTATCAAATTGTCTTTTAAGGGTAGTGAGCTTAACATTTTTGAGAAGTTTATCCTTGTTTTTAGATATAAAGTGTTCCAAAAAACTCTCCTTATCGGTAGCCTTACAAATACACCGACTTTCACACCTTCCGCCTTTCTGATGTTTATGTTGTATGTAGCATTGATGTTCACCAGTCTTATAAGGTTCCATACAATTGTAGCAAAAGGAGTATCCGCATTTATGCTCTTTAGATCTCAATAAAATTAAATTACATCCTCTACATTTATAAACTGTGTTACAAACTTCTGAGTGGTTATCTAAGCATTCCTGGTTGTAACAATACCTGTTACATTCCTTACAATAAACCTTATTCTTTTCTTCGGGGGAGTGCGCAGGTTTCTTGCACAGAATACACACATTTCCCTTCGTTTTACACTTATGTTTGTCTTTATTATTGTAAGGTGAGTCGCACTTATTGCAGTAATAACAGCTTCCCAGAAAAGCTTTCATACTGTTTATGACGTCAAAATGGTTCCCATTTTTGTATAGATAAATTTTAATTTCTCTTTCTTCTCCTGAGTATATAACAGAATTAAAATTTTTGGCACACACAACCTTTATTTGAATATTCAATAATTTTTCTACATTTTTAATATCTTCAAGTGTGAAACCTTCTTCATTGTAGTTACCAAGCCTCTTGCACAACTCTTCAGTTAACTCTGTTTGAATTTTTCTACCCATTCTGACCTGCTTAATATCCATTGTACTCAATAGCCTACCGAGAACCTCATTCGTGTGGTACGTCAGTGCTGTGACTATGGCTCGTGGACAACACAAGTTATCTTTATTATTTATCTGCGTAATACATCTTTTCGTCCTCACATTTTCAGATAGATTTATAATTTTCGACCTGCCTTGACCTCTAGGTATATTCAGAATCTTAATATTGAACCTGGTCTGTGTGATATTTAAGTTCTCGTTAGAAGATAGAATTCTACCGATATGACTCATGAAAGATCTGGCGTTAACATTGGATTGTACCACGGTTGAAATATCATGATGGAAATTTGGGTTGCTTGCTACTACTGTTAATTTGTCTCCTTTTTTGTAGTTTCCTTTCTCTTTGGCCAGTTTAATCATTGCGTTGATGGCGTTCTCAACTTCCATTAACTTATCAACTTTAATGGTGTAGTCTACTTCAGTGGCATTAAATTTCTTAATGAACCGTGAGTTTGTTTCAGTGATCTTGTAGGGTGGTTTTCTTTCTTCCTTGGGTGGTTCTATCAAGTCTTCGTGGAAACCTAACTCTTGAGCTACCTTATTACGAAAGACAATGTCTTGCGTCTTCAAAATGGATTCAATTATTTCAGCCTTCCTCATCCTGGCAGTCACCTTAATGTTTTTACTTCTACCTATCTCTAGTAGTTGAGGTACCCTTAGCTTTTCCAAATCCTGCTTCTTGTACAACATGTCCTTAGTCTTTTCCAAAGCTTCTTTAAGTTGCGATTTCTTCATTTTCGAAACACCACTAAGATTATAATCCTTAGCCAAGATCTTAAGATCTTCGCGGTATATTTTATCTATGTTGTGCTCCTCCTTCTCTTCATTGTTTGGGTCATTCTTAAGATGACCCTTTGATTTCAAGTGCCTGGACCAATTCTTATAAGTGATTTCCCACCCACACTTGTTGCAGTATTTATCTGCATAGTTATATTTATTTCCTTCCGGCATATTCATTTATTTACTAATTTATTTTATTAAAAAATTAAATTAAAAAAATCAATTTTTTATTTTCGAAAAAATCTTCTTACTACTTGCTACCAATAGTTTTAATCTCTTTAAAGAGATTAAAGACCTTAAAAATAATTTCTTCACCTAATTTACAAAAAAAGACGAGACGCACACTACTTTTTTGAATTTGTGTTTAAAAACACAACTATTGAACATTATTTTGAAGAGAAGTTAATTGGGACTTTAAATTTAATATTTTTATTTCTTTTTCTAGTAAAGACGATTTAGACCTTTCTTTTTTTAGCTGTAAATCTTTTAAAAGAAGTTCATGGTCTTTGTTTTTTAAAGCTAATTTATATTTTAAATCTCTTATTTCGTCAGATTGTTCAGCTTCAGAGTCAGATTGTTCAGCTTCAGAGTCAGATTGTTCAGCTTCAGAGTCAGATTGTGGGATTATTTCAACCATCAACTTTTGAAATTGCTTTTCTAGTTGTGACATACCTTCACCTATTTCTGCGAGTTCTCTCTCGTTTTCTACGTGTTCCATAATAGTCAGTTGTAAATACTGAAGGCTGCGCAGATAATTAAAAACGATATCTCTTAGGTTTTCTGGCACCTTATTTATATCATACATAGGTAGTTTTGAACTATCTCCACCAGTCATAATAAACGTCATGCTACAAGGAGGCACTAATGTGTTATTCATTGTTATTTATTATATATATTATTCCAAAAAAAAATCTTATCGAAATCAGCAAAACCTCGGCGCCGAGGAACCCTGTGGGGTCTTTTGTCTGTAACATTTCTTCGTCGTTGTTGTCGTTCTTCTGCCCCACAGGGTTTTTTCCTCTTTTTTACCACGTCTCGTCCCATGCTTCTTAGCAGATGAGGGAGAGCGGATCAGTGCGGACGTCTCATGACGTCACTCAAAACTCCACGATGAAAACTTTACTCAGTTTTTTCTTCAGAAAGGTGGCCAGTCTTCCTGACCGAACGCGCTGAGCTACCGCGCCGGCGAAACAAATGCATTCGAGTAAGCTATTAATCTTACTCTTTCTCTCAGCATTACGCTTCCTCTGACTTACCGTATATTTTTACTTACATTACGTAGTGTAACATACACAACAACACCCAAAAACAACAATTTATTAGCGGAAAATTTACGTTTAAGTGAATAATATACATTTAAGTTAAAATATTACGCTAGAGCAGCGCTGTTGTGACTAATACAGGCACTCATGACATCGGCGGACCGACCTTCACCGCTGGCCTCCCAGCTGGCTATCGCAGTCGGAGCAGCCTTGGCCGTGAAGATGTCGCAAGAGGCGAGACACGTCACTTCATTCTAGCGTAAATGAAAGGAACATTCTTCATATATAAAGATTTTTAGTAACCATTAACCGCCATTTATACGACTATAGGACAGAAGATTATATGTTATTTTTAGTGAACCAAACCAAGATATCTTCTTTAGTTGGGGCAGAAAATTTTTAATGTCCCAATATACTCATGGTGATGAAAAATTTGACACAAGAGAAGAAGAAAAATAAGAACTACTTATATTCATTTTGAAGACTATGAAATATTTTTAGTGTTGGGAAGAGGGCCAATGGCCCTTAATTCAACAGAAACTACAAAAAAAAAAAAAACTTTTTTTACATATAATGGTCTCATGAAGGTTATTTTTAGATCAAAATCAACTATTGCATACAAATTTCGCGATTGGGCTACTAAAGTGGTGTATACAGATCATCTTGGTACTGAAGAACAAAGATTTGATACCAGTGTTACACAGGTACCGTGGGTAGATCTCTTTTACATAGGCAGAGTGTCAAAAATGCTTAAATACTACCCCTGATTTCATTTATTTAATTATTTATTTTCTTTTTAAAATCATTTTTATTATTTCCATTCAAATAAATGAACAAAATAATTATATTATCAATATTATCATTTGTATCTGCTCACGATGAAGCAGCAGTAAAATATTTGCACAAGTTTGGGTACTTGGATTATCAAGAAGATCAACTTTCTCAACTGAGTGAAGAAGCGTACAAAGATGCACTTACGTTATTCCAACAGAAGTATAAGCTAGAGGTTAATGGTGAGCTTACCGATGAAACATTACAATTAATGAAGAAACCGAGATGTGGTGTGGAAGATAACGTATTAAGCTTTACTACACACATCTACAAGTGGAATAAGAAGAACATCAAGTGGAATTACTACCTAGCAACTAGAAAAATGTTGCAAGTGGCGGAGGCAGCCTTTAAAATGTGGCAAGAACACACGGATCTTATTTTTGAGAACAGCAACCAAAGTCCTGATATTGTCAATTCGACTAAGAGAGGAGCACACCGACGCCAAAACTCAGCCCTACAGTTCTGTCAACG
The DNA here is from genome assembly GCA_026315105.1 of Locusta migratoria. Taxonomy (NCBI): domain Eukaryota; kingdom Metazoa; phylum Arthropoda; class Insecta; order Orthoptera; family Acrididae; genus Locusta; species Locusta migratoria. The sequence goes on from CM048746.1 coordinate 307,965,496, forward strand.
AAGTTTTGATGGTAGAGGAAACGTATTAGCTCATGCCGACTTTCCTAACTTGTACAACGACCCCATTGAAATCCACGTTGATCAGGATGAATACTGGTACATGGAAATTGACGGTAACACACCTTCTTCACAGACAAACCTATTTGTTGTTCTAGTTCACGAGATTGGTCACACGTTAGGTATGGCGCATTCAGATGTGTCTGAATCGGTGATGTACGCCTTTTACAATAGCACTATCACCACCCTATCTGAAGATGATATACGCGGTATCCAAAGTTTATATGGGAAACGTGCTTCTAGCGATACTGAACAGCGCCCTACTCCTACTCCGGCTTCGCCCTCAACCGAAGCAGTCCCTGTAAAGGAACCTGAACTGTGCAGACTGAAGCAGTTTGGAAGTTCTGTAATTGTGAATGAGTTTCTATACATTTTTTATGGAACGTGGGTTTGGATGACTGCTCTTAATAGCAACGAGGATCACTCGAAACCACAACTAATCACAGACTGGTTAACGTTTCTGCCTCAACAATTCAAAAATGTATCTGCTGTTTTCCAGAGACCATCAGGTGAAGTCGTTCTGATTATTAATAACATGATATATATGGTTCAAGTACCGAGCTTATCGTTAAAATCTGGTTACCCTAAAAGAGTATCTGATATAGGGTTGCGACAAAATTCTGTTGTACATGGAGCTGTGAACACTTACACTGGTCGAACCTTCATTTTTTATGACGATGTATACTTCGTCGAAATAGATGAATGTAGCTTTAAAGTAAAGGCTTATGGTGTTATCAGTAAAAGCTTCCCAGGGGTACCTTCAGCCTTTGATTCTGTTTTTAGATACATAAACGGTTTGCTGTACTTCTTCAAGGATGGTATATTATATGAATACAATGAATTCTCAAACGTACTAGTAAGAGCAGGTAAATTCGATCTTTCATTATTCGGAATAAACTGTCCCAAGAAGTCATCGTCATTTACGGCACTAGTGAAGAGCTTAAAAGATACTGTGATTCAGCTAGAAACGTTAACCCCGTAGGAATTATTTAAATTATTATTTTTCATATAATAAATGGAACGAAATCAACTGCTATTGAAACTTAACAGCGTCAACAAAACGTTTACGACGCTGAACGAGTTAGAAACGGGGCGCTCTTATACCATTACAAATGCTGAGAATATAAGTACAAAATATGGACAAAAGATTTTTGTAGAACTCGACAGTGAATGGAAGGTTATATTGCCTGATAGGTTCGCCAAATTATTAAGCTGGGATGATTGCAATACTTTGGTTGGATTAAAGATGTTATACAATGGTGCCAAAGAAACAAACAAGGGCAACAAGGTACATAATATTGAGTTCTATTAAATTGATTTTAATCTCTTTAAAGAGATTAAAATCTATACTAACAATCTACAACGTCCAACGTCAACGTCCCAACGTCAACGTACCAACGTCCCAACGTCCAACGTCAACGTCCAACGTCAACGTCCAACGTCAACGTCCCAACGTCAACGTCCAACGTCAACGTCCAACGTCCAACGTCCCAACGTCCAACGTCCAACGTCCCAACGAATAATTTTTATTATTTCTCATTAAATAAATGTTTGCAAAATATGATGAAAAGCTTGTGAAGCAAGCAAAAAAGAACAGAAAGAAATTTGAACAACTCAAAGGCCAATTTAAAGAATGGAAAATTAAGCCTATAACCGAATACGAAAAATATAAAAAAGAGGACCAACCAGTTATTGATAAATTAGATGCAATAGGGAAGGACGTGATTGACGCTATAGAGAAAAATCGTGAGATTGAAAAACAGTTGATACCTTACGATGGAGGATTTGACGATATGTTTCCTATTCCCCCTACGCCTAAGGAATCATCTTTTGAGAGAAGCTTATTTGTTGATGATGAGATAACGCCTAAGACTCGTAAGAGGTTGGAGCCTATGCTGGAACAAATTGAAGACGAGGAACGGCAGAAGATGAAGGCTGTTTCAAACTACTCAACAACTTACCTGGGCCCAAAAGTTTCAAAATATTTAGGCGCTCTGAATGACACAATTTTTGGTCTCCGTTTTGACAATGGGAGACATTACATGGGTGACTCCGAAGTAACATTCAACAACGATAATATTATGGTGAAGCGTAACTCCTTTAAAGCCACCAATGGGTTTATGAAGCTCCTGACTCAGAAAACCGTATCACCTGAAGAGTACACATCTGACGACCTTGATACCTATACAACTATGCTGAAGGTTACCAATGCGATATATCAGAACAATGATCCAAATGCAAATAAACCCAAGTCAAGCAGTAGCGAAAAATACAACAACATCATTAAACCAATATGGCAGTCACTCAAGAAAGAACGTGGTAACTCGCCAAACACAAAGGGTGGTATGGGTTTTGTAAAGAGGTATACAGACAAACCAGTCGAGTACGTGTGGATGAATGACGTCAGAGATTTAATTGATAGACTAATGGTTATTCATGGTGAAGAGAATGCGGGAAATAATAACTACCACAATGAGAAGGTTGGAATAACCAAGATGCTTACGAGTAAATTTAATGACTTCATAGTAAATAATTCAAAGGGGATACCTTACCTAATTAGATTTCTAAACAATTTCCCTCATACATTCTGGAAGGCAGAAAGTTATGGAAAGGGCTTAGTGAACACGTTAATTAATAATCTCCCTGTTGAAATGCATTTACCTGGATACAATTACTGTGGTCAACTGGGCCACTGTTGTGCTTGAAAAGAGCATGGCAATACACACCTTGTTGCGGGAACGCCCTTAGAGCCTAATCTACCACCTCTATTTGGAAACTTTTAGAGGGAACCCGGGTAATGACCGGCTCCAACGGTAAAAACGATTAGGATTGGGTAATCCGCAGGCGAGTTCCTGTTCTAGCAAATATTGATATATGTTTTTGTGTTTAAATAAACGTAATGCACGGTACAATTTACAAGATAACAAACACTGTTGATAAACTGATATACATTGGTAGCACAACAGATAAGTTATGTAGAAGAATGGCAGGACATTAAAGAACTGTGCAGAATAGAAATTTAACACAGATCAGTCTAGTATGGAGCCGTCTCAGAGACTGAACGGGTGTGGTGGTGAGAAGCCTGATCAGCTTCCGTGATCCATTAAGATACAGTCCGGCCTTCGGGGAAACTTGAAGGGTGTACCGCCAGGTACCAAACTAGAAGAACGATTAGCAAGAGGAGATGCTGGAATAAATCCTCTAGATGAAGCTTGCAAAAGGCATGATATCGCATACAGGGATCATAAAGATTTGGAACAAAGACATCAAGCTGATAAAGAACTCCAGAAAGCTGCAAAGGAAAGGATGTTCAGCAAAGATGCTTCACTAGGAGAAAGATTAGCTTCCACAGCTGTTGCTGGAATAATGTTTGGGAAAAGGAAGCTAGGGCTAGGTTTAGATGATAATGGTTGGGCGCTGTGAAACGTGAATTAAGAGGTGTAATTTTAATGGGTTGTGACCTATTAAATTTTAATTTATTTCAGTTAATAAATGAGAGGATTTAGTATTGACTATAACATTCCCTCAAGTGGGAATCCGAGAGCGAAATCTATTAAAATAAAACTGTCCAATGACGACCTGAAAAATCATGGCTTTCTAGATGCTTATCTTACAGAGACTCAAATGAAACAGAAAGCTAATAAACTTAAAAAAGGTGGTAGCTTATTGATAACATTTTCTATACCTGTTGTGAAGAAGATACTCGAGTATCTAAACTCTAAGAGATTGAAAGAAGGTTCTGGATTGAATAAGCACGAAGGTGGATTTCTACCACTGATACTTGCAGCGTTGGGAGCAATCGGTTCCTTAGCTGGTGGTGCTGCGGCAATAACAAGTGCTGTGCACAAGAAGCAAAAGGAAGACGCAGAGTTAGCGGAGCAAAAGAGGCATAATCTTGAAATGGAAAAGAAAGCGGGATATGGTATCTTTTTAAAGAAAAAAAAAGAAACAAAGTCGAAAAAATTGTGCAATTAATCTTTAACGAGATTAATCACCCGTTGAGCAACTATGATATAGAAAGCTTAGTAAAAACCTTAAAAATTGGTAACTTTAGGGGTGTATTCATGGCTGACGAGCTGCCACCAGAACCTAAAGAAGTAGAATCAGGGGTAGTTAACTTGGATACATCTGATCACGTAGGCACTCATTGGATATGTTATTACAAGAGGGGTGATGAAAAATTTGTTTTTGATTCATTTGGTGGTATTATTCCACTTACGTTAGTACACTACTTGGGGCCAGATAATTTGTTTTACAACTCAGAAAGAATTCAGGATTTTGACCAGTATATATGTGGCCATTTGTGTATGCTTGTATTGCATCTATTTACAGATGGATGGAGTTTTAGTAAAATTCTTGATACAATAAATGAACATATTTGGAAACAAGGAGCATCCTAAAGGATGCAACATAAACGCTGGAGAAATAGAAAACATCAAAACTGAAGTATCAAAAATTGATCCAAAAATAGAAGGTTTGATTAAACAGTTTCATAAAGAATTGCGTAACATTTTTAAGACAACTAAAAGTTATGTTGATTTCAAAGGTAGGAGATTAGTAGATTTAAAAGATCCAATAAGTGGTTACGATGCAGTTACGAAACAATATTTAGAAAATGAATTAAATAATCTCGTCACCAAAGCTGAATACACAAGTATTCTAACACAATTCAATAACTATGTCACAACAACACATCTTAATGACAGGATTCTACAGCTCCATAGTGATAACTATACCACTACAACACATCTTAGAAAAGATATCAATAACATCAATACAGATCTTAGATTCGCTTTAGAAAGGTGTAATGGATTAGAAAATAAGGTATATGACAAACAAACAATTGAATTTACATTTATGACTGGTGGTGAGCAAAAAATTCATAATTTTCAGTATGACTTCAGGCTTAAAAAAGTTATTGTTATTGGTAAAAATGAAAATGAAGATTTAAGATTTAATGATTTTGATATCAGTGTAAGTGTGTCTGATAAGCTATATGAAATAAATAATAGTAATCAATCAATAATAGTACATAAATCTAATTTCATTACGGTAAGGTTAAGAGACACAGTCAAAACCGTACCAGTAGGTGTACAATTAATTATATTTGGCGAAATAAATTAGACTCATTAAATTTCCGATTAAATAAATGACTGATGATAAACATATTTGGTGTCTAAGCTGCAAAAAATTTACTACTACACTTCATCCCAAGAGAGTTGTGACGAAAAACGGTCGTCATAGAATTGAGGGTTATTGTGGGGTGTGTAATACCAAGAAAAGTAAGTTTATAAAAATAAAATAATGTCTCCGACAAATAAAAGTATTCGTGAAAAAATTATACAAGAGCTTCACAAGCCACTGAGAAAGAATTTTCCAAGAAAAGCTGTTACATCCTACGGTATAGATGATTTGTGGCAGGCTGACTTGGTTGAGATGGATTCTGGTCACCTTAAAGGTATATCAAAATTCAACAAGGGTATGAAGTATTTACTGACTGTAATAGACGTCTTTTCAAAGTATGCTTGGGCTATTCCTGTTAAAGATAAATCAGGTGAAAGTATTACCAGCGCTTTTAAAGGTATACTACAAGAAAGGAAGCCGAAACATTTACAAACAGATAATGGTAAAGAATTCTACAATAAACACTTCAAGGAGCTGATGAAGCTTGAAGGTGTAAATCATTATTCTACGTTTACAGAAGTTAAGGCTTCAGTAGTTGAAAGGTTTAACAGGACGTTAAAAGAAAGAATGTGGAAACAATTTGCACTCCAGGGCAATCAAAAATGGGTTGAGCTACTTCCAAAACTGGTGTATGATTACAACAACAGGAAACACAGAACAATAGGGATGAAACCAGTAGATGTAAACGAAAAGAATGCAAAAAATGTGGTGAAGACCGCTTTTACAGCGGAACTCAAAACAGATCCGCCCAAGTTCAAGATAGGTGACAAAGTTAGGATAAGTAAACTTAAAGGCTTGTTCGAGAAAGGCTATACTGCTAATTGGTCGACAGAAATATTTGAAGTGACTCAGATCAATAACACAAGTCCGACTACATACAAGTTAAAAGATACAAGTGAAGAAGAAATTAAAGGAAGTTTTTACGAACAGGAGTTACAAAAAACTAAGTATCCAGATGTGTATCTTGTAGAAAAAGTTTTGAGAAAAAAGGGTGATAAAGTATATGTTAAGTGGCTAGGTTTTGATAGCTCTCACAATAGTTGGGTACACAGAAAAAGTGTGGTATTTTAATGGTTAAAAAACCATTAAAATCTGATAAAAGTTTTAATTTTATTACGGTACCTACCGTCATACAGCTTTCGAGTCATGTCAACAGTTATGAATCCAAAGTCCTCGTTCCACACCTTACTGCAAAGCTCTTTAAAGTCATTCCATTTAAAGTCTCCACCTACAAATTCGTCGTAGATGTGCTTCAAATTAATGTCATCTTGTCTAAATATGTTCAAAAAGTTAAGGTTGTCTCTCACCAACTGCTTGGGTATTTTAGAATACGTTTGCGCTAAGTAGAAACAGTCAATGTTCTTATGTCTTCCTCTGGTAAAGTATTCTCTTACAATATCTTGGTTTTCTGATATAAAGTCGTCAAACACCACAACAGAGCACTCTTCACATTCGTCTAATGGTATAATGTCATCACAGTTACTAACAAATGTAGCTACCTTTTCGTTGTGTTCATTTTCAATTCTTTCACATTTTTCCATAAGATGTTTGTACTTAAACTGTTCTAAGCTTTTCGAGTAGATGTACAAGTGTTTAATGGTGTTCCAGTTAAGCCATCCAGGACACAGAAGGTAATTATCAACCATTAAAGTTGTTTTACCACATCCACTTGGTCCAACGATAGCGCAACGAATTGAACTAGGTAATAACTTCCCATGTCTGCTTTTGATTCGTTTTTCTCGAATTCTGATCTTTGGATCCCAATCAGTCATTTTACTTTTTTATTTACTACTTAATAAATGAATAGAATTTTTGAAATTAGTGGTACATCCTCAAACTTAAAAAAGAGGCTTAATGTACCAATAAGAAACATGTATACAAAGGTTGGTTTGGTCGGATTTTATTCAACATTCTTAACTCCAAATGTCACAAAGGATAATAACAGATTACACTATGAGAAAGATGGTGTGGTTAATACTTTAAATATTCCATCAGGGCAGTACAGTCTAGACAATTTAGAGAGGTGTATTCAGAGCCTGGAACCTTTCAATGCTAGTAATATAAAGATTAAGGCTAACGAAATCCTAAATAGAGTTGAGATAGAAAGCTTAGACTTTAAGCTGTATTTTAATATGGAATGTAGTATTGGGAGGATGCTAGGTTTTAGAGACGAAATTGTGGAACCTGCAACAAAAGTTGTAGCAAATGAGCTACCGAAAATAATCCCTTTTGAAAAAATTAAAGTGCATTTTAACTTAGCTGATGGTATGTTTGTAAAGGATTCCGACCACTTTCATCGAGAGACAAATATTATTGCTTGTTTTAAACCCAAGTTGGAAATGTGTGGTCACTTACAGTTTGGCAGTCCTATAATACACGAACCGAGTTATCCATTATTTTTCCCTGTGCACGATAAAGTTCAAAACCTGGAAGTAAGTGTAATGGATGAAAATGATGCTGCGATAGATTTTGGAGGAGCGTCGGTAACAGTTCTTTTAGAAATGTTTTAATGCAATTTTTTGCATTAAATATTGCAGTAAATAAAATGAATAAAATAGAAAGTTATCAGTGGCAGTCTTTTCCAGTAAATGAGAAGACTAGAAATAATTTAAACCTACCGAACAAAGATGTAGAAATAGACATCAAAGTTGGTGATGGTTGGTTTGACAACAATGCTTACTTGTATATGACCTATAACGTTACTCACGCAAATGGCTCAGACTACACTTCTTACGAAGGCAAATCGAATGTTAAACTAGTTGACAACTTTCCGACACAGTTATGGAGTGCAGTAATTGTTAAGAAAAGAGGTCACATAATCTACAGGTTAGAGCATCCAAGCATTTCGTCGACGGTTTTATACCACCTTACTTCTTCTCTCGACGATGACATTAGATTCGAGGGTAATTTCATTAACAATGGTAAGTTACGAAGAAAGGAAAACGAGGTGTTGTATCCGTTAAAAATGTTGGGTGGATTTTTTAAGGATTACAAAGAAATCATGTGGGAAGGTGACTTAACAGTAACATTTGTGGGAAGCGCAAATGCTGGCGATGCCTTGTTTAGATGGTTTTCAAAAAATAATAGTGGTGCAGATATTGAAGGCTCTCGACCTGAGTTGGGTAAAGTAACCATTACAAATATGGAGATTCGAGTACCCATTGTTAAGTATGAGCCTAATTATGAACTAGAGCTAAGAGAAAAGACGCTAAAGGACCCTAAGATTCCGATTTCATTTTTTGATCTTCAGACGCAGGAAATAGCAGGAATTAGTGGTAAGAGAAACTTTGAACTAGATATTACCAATTACTACAACTCTATGGAGTTTGACATGCCTTATTTTGTATTTGTGGTGTTTCAGACCAACAGGAAAGGAAACCAAGATGCTGATTCATCAGTGTATGATCACGTTCATCTCCAAAACATTTATCTAAAGAATGGTAGAAATGAGATATTTCCTGAAGAACTGTGGAACATTGACCCTCCGGGTACTTGTTTGAAGGCATACAATGCATTTGCAGACTTTAAGAGAATAACTGAATTGAAAGATGACCATAAAATTAGTGCATACAGTTTCATTAACTCGTACCCTATTTACGTAATCAATATGAGTAGGAGAAAGAATGTTGTCACTGCTCAAAAAACAGCGATGAAGTTGTCAGCGACTTTTAATGCGCCTATTCCTGATAACACTTTGGCGTACATCATTATGTATGGCAAGAGAAATTTGACTTACGACCTTAAACATGGACTAATTACTGAAAACTTTTGATGGCGAAGTTTTAATTTTAATGGTTAATGAACCATTAAAATTTTTAATGCAAAAATCGTTGCTTTAGAGTACCTTTAAGCTGTCTACAAAATAATAGCTAGAGTACTGGTGTAAGTTAAGATAGACACAATCTTAAAACAGATTAAGATAATAAGATAAGTTAAGGTTAAAAGAGGCTATAACTGGTAAGATAAGTTAAGGTAAGGTTTCACCTTAAATAAGATTAATATAGGTAAAATAAGTTAAGGTAGACACAAACCACAATCTTATTTAAGATTAAGATAATTTTTTATGGTTAATAGGACCTTAAAAAAGTGTTGGTTAAGTATAGGAATAATTCTTGAAAAAATCTTCGATTACATTTTAAGGTTAAGAGTAACCATAATTTTTAACACTTTTTATTGAGACTCTGTATTTAAATAGAATGGATGATTCTCACCACACATTTAATACTTTTATAAGATTAAGTTTAATCATAAGCTTTCTCAACACTTTTCAATGCGTTTTAATCTTTTTTAAGATTAGTTTGAACCATATTTTACTCATATTTTTCAAGAAAACTTTGTGAATTTTTTATGGTTGATCTTAATGATAACTTTAGATTACGTTTTAAGATTACTTTGAACCATGAATTGTTTCACAATTCTCCAGAAATTTTTATGGTTAGTTTTCACCTTAACCAAGATTTACTTTTAGAAACCTCATTGGACAGGGTGTGGTTGGTTTTAATCTTAAATAAGATTTAAAAATAAAATGCGTTTAAGGTAAGATTTAAGGTTAAACACGATTACCCAACAGATAAGTAAAATAATTTTTTAAGGTTAAATGGGACCTTAAACGATAAATAACATTATGGTTGAATTTAACCTTAGAAGAGGGGGGTGTTCCCAAGTGACCCACATACTACTTATACTCCAACTCATCCCCCATCAAGTTTGAAAATAACCTTCATTGCATCTTGTAGATTCACTTGAATTAATGAATTTGTTTAGATTTCTTCTTTTTCTTTTGATATTTCATGTAAATTCTTGATATTCTTCGTTTACGTATTTGAACTTATCAGGGGAGGGGGAACCATCAAAATATCATTAGCTATACTTAGATAACGCGCCAGAACTGTTTATAACGTAAAGTACTAAAAACATAAAAAACGAAATATTATAAAACATAATCATGCATTTATTCCAGGCCGCTGAAGATGCCTAGCAAATAAAGGTGAGACGCTTATAGCAAAATAATTTGTCTCATTTATTTTCATAAATATCTGAATTATAACTGATTCTGGTGTCCATTCGATCGCACAGATTGCTAGTACCGTCTGAGGATGCCTTATTCGTCGCCTGTTTGACTTCTTCGCGTTGTTCTACAAGAGCTGACGGTCGACGAGTAACACGTGTCGGACGTCATCCCACCATATTCCACACGTGCTCGACTGGAGATAAATCGGGAGACTGCGCTAGCCAGGCAGCTTGCTGCACGTCTTGTACAGCGCCATGATTTCCACGTGCTGAGTGGCCGAGCGTTACGTTGATGCAACCACACACCGTGTTGCACGTACCGACGCTGTTCAACGTTCCCTCCACACCACAAGGCCTAGGCTGAGGTCAGTGTTTCTTGGGCGAATGCTATTCTACGAGACAGAGGTCGCCAGGTCTGCGTATGCTCAATAGACTTCTCGTGCATATGACCCAGGTGATCATTTGATGGCGGAGCGGCCGAGCGCATTGAGGCGCTATGCTACGATGTGAGAGACCGTTCCCCGTCGGGGGTTCGAAACCCTCCTCGGGCACGGTTGTTTGTGTGGCGTCGCACAAGTATGAAGTGCGCGCCACTTACTTTCGCCGCGCGCCGCCATGCACGCACGGCGCGGTGTTCTTACGACGTCAGCCACGAGCGCCCTCTGTTACAACTCCGCTCGTGGCCACCACTGAACGACATCGTTCTCTTGGGACTGAGATAGGAACCAGCTAACACTTCGGAATCAGATAGGCACCAGTGAAGACTTGGCTATCGGATAGGCACTAGGCAGGCCTCTAGCTCAACTATGTATCAGCATTCTGCAGTACTGAGCTATGTAACAGTTAAGTATTACTAAGTCTCTAAGAAATATATATCTCGTTCTAATTTACTCTAGTGTTTCTAGTTTCTGCTGTCCCACTGGCTGGTCACCTCCTACCTGCACAAGCGTGCATCCTTTATTCCTGTGTCGGTCTTTCTACTCGGCCACCGACACCTACGACGGAAACGAGACAAAAGCGGCGACGAGGCTGGGACACAAAAGTTTTTGCTGTCTTTAGTATAAGGTAGTTCATAAGTAGTTTGTAAGTTTAGGGATTGATGACCCCACAGTTAAGTCCCTTAAGCTTCACAAACTCACAAACATTTGAGCCGTGCGCTTCGGATGTTGTGACCTGAATGGGAAATGGGCTAGAGTTCCTACCCGCAGTTCCACTGCTAGTAGATGTACGATCTGGCATCGTTAGCTTCACAATACGACGATGTTAGCGAACGTCTGTGCTGTGTGGACATCCAGAACGTCGTGATTCTTGAGTTTCTCACGATTGATGTATCCTCTGGTGTTCAACGCATCGATCCTCGACGGTACGCATCGTCTGTCCAATGTATGACTTGCAAGTCATATATTGGACAGACGATACGTACCGTCGAGGATCAATGCGTTGAACACCAGAGGCACACACGATTGATGTATCCGAGCAAGTCGGCGGTCGCTGAACATTGTTTGTCGGAGAATCACGCGATGGAGTATGAACGCACTAGGATGTTGATACAGAAGTCGAGATACTGGGACTGCGTCGTTAGAGAGGCCATTGAAATTCGCACAAGTGACGACCTCACAAACCGTGGCTGTGGCTATAATCTTAGCAAAGCTTGGGAATCAGCGATTGGGTTAATTAAGAGTAAATCTAGGAAACGTAACGAAGTGACGACTACGGCGGACAGAGCCCTCACACCGACGTCATCTCAGACGCCGTCGCAATCGGTTCCACTGCGCGGCCGCGGCGCGGGGCGCGGACCGCGGAGGGGTCGCTCCGCGGGCCGAGGGTATTTAAATGGCCCGCTACCGGGCTAGAACCCAGTTCCCTTTGAGCAGCCGTAGCGTGCGGATCTCCGTGCCGGCGCGTCTCCAGGAGCTCAGTCCGTCAGTTCAACTGATGTTGGCGACATGTATGATCGCCGAAATATTGTGCCCGTTGGACACAATAGACCGGCATTACACCCGTGGATATTTTGATTATCCAGAACGTCGTTTAGGGGTGTGAGAATATTCATGTGATCACAACATCTTTGAACAACTGATGTACCTCGTCCAATTCACTCACGGAACCAATATTCCTGATTTCGAATTACAAACAGAGGACAGAAAGAGTAAAGTTGAAGTAGATATCATCGGAGTAGTGAAGCAACTTAAATCACTTAATAAGAACAAGTCTTTTGGTCCGGAGTGTATACCCATTAGATTTCTATTTGATTATGCTGAAGCGATAGCTCCTTACTTAACAGCCATAAATAACCGCTTCCTCAAAGAAGAATCTGTACCAAAAGACTGGAAAGTTGCACAGGTCACGCCTATATTCAAAACAGGCATTAGGAGTAACCCATTAAACTACAGGCCTACTTCATTGACGTCAATTTGCAGCAGGGCTTTGGAACATATCCTGTATTCAAATATTATGAATTATCTCGAACAGAATAGGAGATCAACATGGATTTAGAAAATGTCCTTCATGCAAAACACAACTAGCCCTTTACTCACACGAAGTGATGAGTGCTATCGACAGGGGATCTCAAATAGATTCCGTATTTCTTACCTCAAAAGCGGCTTTTAATAAAAGTGTGTGGTTATGGTATATCGCACCATATTTGCGACTGGATAGGGGAGTTCTTGTCAGAGAGGACACAGTTTGTAGTAATAGATGGTAAGGCATCGACTAAAACAGAGGTGATATCGCGTATTCCACAGGGTAGTGTTACTGGCCCTCTGCTGTTCCTCATTTACATAAACGATTTGGGAGAAAATCTAAGCAGCTGTCTTAGGTTGTTTGCAGATGACTCCGTCATTTACCGTGTAGTAAAATCATCTGAAGATCAAAATCACCTGCAGAACGCTCTAAATAAGATATCACTATGGTGTAAAAATTGGCAATTGATTCTAAATAATGAGAGGTGTGAAGCCGTCTCTTGAGTACGAAAAGAAATCTATTAAACTTTGTTTACAAGATAAACCAATCAAATATGAAGGCCGTAAATTCCACTAAATACCTAGGAATTTTTATTACATCAGACTTAAAATGGAAAGAACACGTAGAGAATTTCGTGTGAAAGGCGAACCAGAGACTACGTTTTATTGGCAGAACCCTTAAAAAATGTTCAAATGTTTGTAATTCTATGGGACCAAACTACGATGATCATCAGTCCCTAATCTTACAGACTACTTAAACTAACCTAAGGACAAACATGCCCGAGGGAGGATTCGAACCTCCGACGCGGATTTGCTGTGATTTGCAGAGTATCCCGTGTAGATGTAGTTCTCCGAAACGACCATTCCGCCCCTCGGAAGGCCGCACCTTGACGCCTTTCAAACTCACGCACTTGACTGTAGAAACCAAGAGTACCTCTCCTTGGCATAGCGCTTGTTTTCTTGACACGTTGATATTACAGTGAGCCTAATGGTTGTAAGCGTTGCCTGTTGAAGGGTGCACACGGCGCTCTGGCACCTACTCTGATAGCCAACGACGTTGGAACCATTATCAATAAGTCCACTATCCACCAGGTGGCCTATGGCATCATTCGATAAAATAAACACTATATGATAAAAACATACATTTTTCATATTAGGTGAATTTTGTTGCCACCTACTGTCAGGAACTTCACATCAGCGACCTTAGTACTCATTAGACATCGTGAGAAAGGAAAATAGGGCACTCCGCGGAATTCACGGACTTCGAACGTGCTCAGGTGTTGGGTGACATTCATGTCTGAAGTCTGTACGCGAGATTTCCACAGTTATAAATATTCTTAGTGCACTATTTCTGATCGATAGTGAAGTTGAAACGTGGAGACTTGCAGCACTAAAGGCTATAGGCCGACCTCGTCTCTTCACTAAGAGACCGCCGACAGTTTAAGAGGGTCGTTCTGTGTAATAGGCAGCACGCTGTCGAGACCATGTCACAGAAATTCCAAACTGCATCGGGATCCACTGCAGGTACTATGATAGGGGGAGGTAAGGAAACTTGGATTGCATGGTCGAGCTGCTACCCATAAGCCACACATCACGCAGGTCAGTTCCAAACGACGCTTTAGTGTAAGAGCGTTAACATTGGACGACAAAATAGTGGAAAAACATTGTTTGGAGTGACGAATCAAGATACATAGTGTGACGATCCAATGGCAGGGTGTGGGTATGGCGAATGTCCGTTGAACGTCATCTGTCAACGTGTGTAGTGCCAACAGTAAAATTCGAGGTGGTGGTGTTAGGGTGTGGTCGTGTTTTTCATGGAGGGGGGCTTACATCCGTTGTTGTTTTACTTGTCACTATCACAACACATGCCTACACTGATGTTTTAAGCACCTCAATTCTCACTATTGAATAGCAATTCGAGGATGGCGATTGTATCTTTCAACACGATCGAGCAGCTGTTTATAATGCACGGCCTTTGGCGGAGTGGTTACACAACAATAACATCCTTGTAATGCACTGGCCTGTACAATGCTGCCTTGAATCCTATTGGGACGTAATGGAACGGCGACTTCGTGCCACGGCTCACCGACCTACACCGATACCTCTCCTCAGTGCAGCACTCCGTGAGGAATGGGATACCATTATTCAAGAGACCTTGCAGCACTTGACTGAAAGTATGCCTGCGAGAGTGGATGCTATCATCCAGTATAATGGAGGGCCAACACCATTCTGAATTCCAGCATTACCGATGGAGGACGCCACGAAGTGGTACGTCATTTTCAGACTGGTGTCCGGTGTGTTCCAGGTGTACTTGCTTTTCGGCAGATTATTACAGCGGTACCGCGCTGAATGTTTATGGGAGGGTTATTAGACGTTGTGCGGCGGAAGGTTTCTTTGTGGTGGAGGGGGAGCGGCGAGAGGGGGGGGGGTATACGCTTGAGCTGGTATCCATAAGCGGTGCAGCCAGCAGCATGCTGTAGAATGCAAGGCCGAGAGGAGGGCAGCCCGGCTGTGGAAAATGACGCGCTGGAATAGCGCGAGAGAATGATAACGAGGAAGCACCGCCAAGATCCTCACGACTCGTCCTTAACGTTTCTTCTCACGGTGTTCTATTTCTAGTTTCGTGATGCAGCTGCGTACTAATTCGTATACTTATTTCGTGGTACACTATGTGATTAAAAGTATCTGGACACCTGGCTGAAAATGACTTACCAGTTCGTAGCACGCTCCATCGATAATGCTGGAATTCAATATGGTGTTGGCTCATCCTTAGCCCTGATCACAGCTTCCACTCTCGTTGGCAAACGTTCAGTCAGGTGCTGGAAGGTTTCTTGGGGATTTCACGGAGTGTTGCTCTGAGGAGAGGTATCGATGTAGGTCGATGAGGCCTGGCACAAAGTCGGCTTTGCAAAACAATCTCAAAGCTGTACTGTAGGATTCAAGTCAGGACTTTGAGCAGGCCAGTGCTGTTTAAGAAATTATGTTATTAATCAAATATCCCATATAAGAGAATAAGTATGTAACGAACACAACTATCATATCAAGTGTGTGGCTCCACACACCACAGTTCCACAGGTATGTTTATATCAAAAATAAAATGTATAAGCAGTGATTTTTAGCGCTCATGGGTAGTAAGTGGCAGGTACGTTGAGTGGTCTTCTAATTTTATAGATCTGATGATGACTGCGAGATCAGTTGAAACCGGTCATGTGGTAAATAAATAAGCAATCTTGGCAAAACAGTAAAAAAGGTTCCTTATGAATGAAGTCTAGCGGCGGTGGCATTAAATAAAATGATACCCGACTTCCAGCCGCGTCAAGTGCTTAACATACATAAGGGCATTGGACCTGACTCTTATTTTTTATCTACCACATTAATGGGTTTCTAATGAGCTTGCAGTCATCATATCTGCGGAACTGTGGTGAATCTAGTCATACCAGTATAACTACGTAGCTCTGTCTATACGGCGTTTTCTGGGTTTGTCAAGAAAAAACTACATAGTTTTACTGGTATGAATAGATTCATCACAGTTCCACAGATCTGATAATCTCAGTCGAAACCAGTGAATGTGGTTGAGAAAAAAAAGCGATATTGTAAAACAATAACAAGAGTCTGCAGAAAAAGAGATCGCACCCAGCAATAAGTGAAATGAGTGTTGATGAGCTGGTGGTACGCTCTTATGTATCCAGCCTCCGCTATGGCCTTTCTGGTGCGCATGGTGTCATCATATACCTTCATTCGTAATATTTGCTTCATTACATTCAGTGCGCCTGGTATAGCCTCGCATACCTCGCAACCCCTTGACCCCACGCCGCGGTAAGCTTTCTCTACCAGGGATGTTAAAAGATAATTTTATTTCACTGGCTTCTTTGACCGTTTTCCAAGGGACAACAGAGATTCGCACACGCCAAGGTTGTAGGCATATCGCTGCACGACTCTCGTTCAGGAGATATGATGTCATATACAGTGAAATGCGCGAAATGTGCTACATCACGCTACAATGCTACACATCTCTTCCTAAACCACTGGTCCGATTTGAACCAAATTTGGCACACGTATTCCTTACCGTAACATTTTCTGTAGGGGTAAGCTCCACCTACGACACATCATCATCATCATCATCAGTCATTTTATTCATTAAATAATGTGGTGTCTTCGAATTGTGGATTCCGGTAGGCTTTCAGCAGTCCTCTCCAAGTGGAACGGTCTTGAGCAGTTCTCTGCCAGGTGCTACCAGCAACCTTCTTGATATCTCTGTCCCATCTGTCCGGTGGTCTTCCTCTAGGCCTCCGACGCTCTCTCGTACTCCAGTTCTAGCTTCGTCCATCTGCTGTCATTTCTTCTCTCGTCATGGACCGCCCGTTCCCATTTCAAGGAGCCAGCTGTCTATAATCCTGCCCTTAATCTTCGTCACGGATCGGATGTCATCTGCCCTTTTCCTATCCTTTCTTGTATAGCGCACCATGGCTCTCTGTGCCGTCCTCAGTTTCGCTTTCGTAAATGAGTTCAGTGTTCATGTCTCACAACCATACGTCAGCACACGAACAATGCATTGATCAAATACCGCTTTCTTCATATGTACTGGCATTTTTGATCTGAATACTGTTGAGTTCCTCCCAAACGCTTGCCAGCCAAGTTTTATGCGACGATAGATTTCAGGCCTTACATCTTCCGTCACGTTTATAATCTGGCCAAGGTAGACATTCACTTAGTCGAAATATAAAATAAGTAATTTAAATCATCAATAGCTTCTAAGAGACACTTACTAGCTGTTGATGCTGTAACTTACGTATTTTATGTTTTGACTAAGTGCTATGTTGCACGTACTATTTAACCTCCATTTTTTAAAATAACGTAATGACCACATTGTACAATTTTAGATGACCAGATGATGGTGGCATAACCCATTGAAACCGGTTGTCATAAAATAAACAATTATATTGCGATCTTGGTTTTCTACTTTTGAATATAATTAATCTATCAGATCGCATCCACAGCCTACGATGTCAGATAATGTCATCAAATCTTCATTAGTTAAACTTTTGCATATCGATTTCGATCACTGAGTGGCCATCTTCAGTGCTAGAAAAGAAGCCCTGTGGGCCCACATAAACTAGCAAATTGCATCTTAATACGGAAATATGACTGTATATAGTCAACGTCAAGCACGTCTGCTAGTTTATGTCGGCCCATAGGGTTTCTTTTCTAGCACTGAAGATGGCCACACAGTGTTCGAAATCGATATCCAGTAGTTCAGGTAGTAAAGATTTAATGCGACCAAAGCTGTTTCCTGCATTATTAATAATTATATTATTTTAAGACACACAGTTCATCAGATTTGACGTCATGAGCACTGCGATGCGTGAAACACTGCCGCATTATGAATCAAGTTTAAATTTACTACTTCTTTGCTACAAAATGTATTGGCAACATACTTTGCAAACCGTATTCATTTATGACAATGAAAATACCGACACTTTCATTGTACGACTTATTCTTCAGGAGATATAAACAATGAGATGCATGATAACACCCCCCTCCCCCCAGTCACACAGAAGTTTTGTTCGTAGTGTATACGAATCTACAGTTGCAATTTCGATAAAATTTTCCGCACCTGATCAACTGTCAGACGCTGAGATACCCGAGAACCGCACATTCCAGCGATACACCACTACTTCTCACATATTGTTCCGTCTGTTCTATGTTCCATTGAGTTTCTTCATCCTAGGGATCCTTGTATTTACGTAAAAATATGTCTCTATTACAAATCAATTTCTTAGTGAAAAAGTACATCGCTTTGCATAAATAATAATGAAATACTAAACTGAAAATCTAGTTTATCTAGTATTAGTGAAGGTCTCGCACACAGTCTGAATCTACTAGCAAGAATCAGGTTGGAATCCAGGCAGCTAGCACAAATAAGAGTACGACCCTCCTCTTCTGAAGACAGTTGTGTCAGAGGTGAAAATATTCTGATATCGAAATAACAACTCACAGGACACACGGAAGCTTACTAATATTATCAATCGCATCGAGAAAACTACGAGGTTTGAAACTTAAATAGTAACAACACTGCTGTGGAGACACAATGCAATGGAATCTACTATTGTCGCTGATAGCGCACGTTGTCGACATACCTGCTTTACCTCCGAGCAAATGGACTCACCCGTCCCATGTCACCGGCGTCACTTGTGAGCGAGCGGTCTAACGTAAAGGTGTAATTATGTTTTCGAAACAGGAACAACGGAGTTGGAGTTGGTTTGAATGTGTCAGAGGTCGTAAAGCATCACAGTGTCATCAAGGTCTTCAAGAGGCGTAGCTTGGAATCGGCATTGCCGTTCATAACAGTGGCACGTTGCGTAAAAGCCTTCAACGAA
The DNA here is from genome assembly GCA_026315105.1 of Locusta migratoria. NCBI lineage: Eukaryota > Metazoa > Arthropoda > Insecta > Orthoptera > Acrididae > Locusta > Locusta migratoria. The sequence continues at coordinate 307,984,586 of CM048746.1, forward strand.
GGTCGGCAAATTGTGGCAGAACGCATCGGGCAGGTCGTTCTAGCGTCTTTGAAAAATAAGTGCATACTGCTGCATCGTTAGTGGACAGTGATCGACGCCAGGCCATAAGTGAGCTCGCTCACGAAACCGGTTTAGCGCATACGACTGCGTGCATCGCATTCTGAAGGAACGCCTAAAGCATCCGAAAAATTGCATCACAGTGGGTTACACATGAACTGACGGAAATGCAGAAATGGATGCGTTACGGCGCTGCTCAGACGCACTTGGAGCGCTATAAGCGCGAAGGAGAGGCTTTCTTACGCCGTATCGTAACACTGCATGAGGCATGGGCCACTTCGTACGAACCAAAACTGGATCGTCATTCCTATGAATGGCGTCGTGATGGGTCGGTGCGAAAGTCGAAAGTACGCCAGAGCCAGAAAGTTATGGTGATTCTCGTGTACGACTGTGATGGTGTTATCCTAACGCATTTCTCCATTGCAGACCGTCAATGCACAGTATTACTTTCGTTTTCAACTTTATGATCCGCAGAGAATACCACGAGTTCACTTAATTATTGAAGGTAGCGGAACGAAAATCAATTGTTGCGTCGTTGATTTAATGGAAAACCACTATGCACACACTGCAGCAGCTTTAGACAGAAAGTACTGAATTATAACTTGGGTCATTCCAGTCGTTAATTCGCCGCACCGGTAACTCCTCTTTAGAATAAACTCAGGAAGGAAGACAGGCTTTAGTGGTCCGTATACGTCGAGATCTGTAGAGAATACAGACGAACAACAAGGTCTTGTTTTGGAAAAACTCGAACAAAAGGGCCGAACCCTTTCGAAAGAACAATTCCAGCATTTGCCAAAAGCGGAAAACCTTACTCTGGAAAGCTAGACGAATATGTAAACCACAACTGTCTCTCGCGTTACTCTCTTGTCTTACCACGTCATCACGTGGTTTAAATATTATCTCTATGGGCACAGGCGTCCAACCCGGCGACAAGCTTTGAGAAAGAAGGGGCAAAACTTTTTGCGCAACGCACCCACAAGTCCTTGTGATTTTGATTTGAAGATGAAGGAACCACTTCATGGCATTCGCTTCAGAGCTGTTAGAGAGGCAGTAGACCGCTCCATTCGCACCATCAACAGAACAAGCTCTGTTAACGGTATACTACGCATTCAACATCGCTTGTAACGGCAACAGGTGCAAACGTGTAACGCTTTTGTATGGGCTGTGAATAAGTATTTGCCATTATTTAAGTCCCTACTCTCGTATTATCTCTATATATAAAAATGAATGTTTGTCTGTATGTCCTCTATGTGTTCATAAACAATTCATTCGATTGCAATGTAACTTTGGTGAACTGTTCATCGTACGCCCACAAAGGTTCCTGACCCAAAAACAAAAGAGCACGACACATAGCTCAGGAGATATGACGTCATAAAGAGAGGCCACCGCGTGAAAATACTCAGATTTATGCGTCAATTATTGGTAAACGGAAGTAGTTAGGGACCTGCAACAAAGTCTGCATGTAATTTCGGACGTTTAGGAAGCGTTTTGTAACTCACCCCCCTCCCTCTCACAAAATGATGAAAAGAGTTTCGCTGTAGATGCCGTAAAACTGTCACATCAGGCATGACCTTGTACTTCATATACAAGAGAGGAAGAAGCTGAACAGATAGAATGGGACAGAAGATTGACTAAGAGCGGCAGGCGGTAATGACAGAGTTGGGGAATTGATGGATCACTACAGTGCGGTTGGGGATGAGGAGGAGTGGGCAGGTGAGAAAGAAGAGAAGAGGCACAGATAGGTAGGCAGAGGAGGGAGAAAGATGGAGGCGGGAAGAGTACATGGACTAACTGAATATTGAATATTGAAAAACCCCAGCATTGCAGGAGAAGCCTGAGAGGAGAAACAAGAAGGTAAGAAAAAAGCTTAGAGACTGGGGAGTTGAAGGAGAGAGAGAGAATAAGATAAGGAGTGCACAACGTATATTCATTTGCCAGGCATATTTAGCAATTGCGAAGCATTGATAAGTTTGCTAGTCATACAATAAAATCAGGAGAAATGTTGGAACATGGGAGGCAATACTCACATTACGACTTATCTTAGAAGATAGGCTAAGGAAGGGCAAACCTGTTTTTAGCGTTTGTCGATTTGGAGAAAGCTTTTGACAATGTCGACTGGAATACACCTTTCAAATTCTGAAGGTAGCAGGGGTAAAATATAGGGAGCGAAGAGTTGTATTCAACCTACAAAAACCAGATGGCAGGTATTAGAGTCGAAGGGCAAGAAAGGGACGCAGAGGTTGGGAGGTGAGTAAGGCAGGGTTGTAGCCTTTCCCCAATGTTGTTCAATCTGTACATTGAGCAAGCAGTCAAGGAATGCAAGGAAAAATTTGGAGAGGGAATTAAAGTCCAGGGAGAAGAAATAAAACTTTGCGGTTTGCCGATGATATAGTAATCCTGTCAGAGACCACAAAGGATCTGGAAGAGCAATTGAATGGAATGGACAATGTCTTGAAAATAGGGTGTTAGATGAACATCAACAAGAGTAAATCAAGGATAATGGAATGTAGCATCAGAAAATCAGGCGATGCTGAAGGAATTAAATTAGGTAATGAGGCAATACAAGTAGTAGATGAGTTTTGGTACTTGGGTAGCAATATAACTTCTGAAGGTCAAAGTAAAGAAGATATAAAATGCAGAATGGCTATGGGAAGAAAAGATTTTCTGAAAAAGCGAAACTTGTTGACATCCGATATTAGTTTAAATGTAAGGAAGTCCTTTCTGAAGGCATTTGTCTGGAGTGTAGCATTGTATGTGAGTGAAACGTGGACGATAAGGAGTTCAGACAAAAAGATGATAGAAGCTTTTGAAATGTGGTGCTACAGACGAATGACGAAAATTAGATGGGTAGATCACGTAACCAATGAGGGGGTGCTCAACAGAATTGGGGAGAGAAGGAGTTTCTGGCATATCTTGACTAAGAGAAGGGATAGGTTGGTGGGACACATTCTGAGACATCAGGGAACTGTCAACTTAGCATTAGAAGGAAGTGTGTGGGGTAAAAATGGTAGAAGGAGACCGAGGGACGAATACAGTAAGCAGACTCAAAGGGATGTAGGTTGCCGTACGTATTGGCAGATTAAGAGACTTGAACAGGACAGGTTAGCGTGGAGAGCTGCATCAAACCAGTCTGCGGACTGATGACCACAACAACAACAACAACAACAACAACTATTACTTGTGGCAGCAAATGGAAGCGATGCGCACATTCCTTCGTTTATGTATGCCATCGTTTTTAGCAAGTAATGGCGAATTTGACTGGTGAGCTAAAAGTAATTTACGTGTTTTACTGGTACGTTTCACGGAGGACCATTCAATCAACTTTATGATCCGCAGAGAACACCACGAGGTCACTCAACCATTGAAGGTAGCGGAACGAAAATCAATTGCTGCGTCATTGACTTCATGGAAAACCACTACGCACCCACTGCGCCAGCTTTAGACAGAAAGTACTGAATTATAACTCGGGTTATTCCAGTCGCTAATTAGCCGCACCGGTAACTCCTTTTTAGAATAAACTCAGGAAAGAAGACAGGTTTTAGTAGTCCGTCTACGTCGAGATCGTTAGAGGCTACAGACGCACAACAAGGTCTTGTTTTGGAAAAACTCGAACGAAAGGGCCGAACCATTTCGAAGAAACAATTCCAGCATTTGCCAAAAGCGGAAAACCTTACTCTGGAAGGCTAGATGAGTATGTAAATCATAACTGTCTCCCGTGTTACTCTCTTGTCTTACCAGGTCACCACGTGGTTTAAGTACTCGTATTATCTCTGTGGCCACAGGCGTCCACCCCAGCGTGGTAAGAGTGTAACACCCCCCTCCCCTCCTGAAATATGGGTACATGGTTTTTATTTATTACAGATTTCATGGATTGCTAAAATACTGAATTGCTTATTACAGAACCGTTCTACATGAATTGAGGCCTCCTAGAATTTTATCGGGTTCAAGCCAGCGCCGCTTACAGTTTATCTGACACGGATTCACAATACGCTAGGAAATATCAAACGATGATTGCATCAGTTCATCTGCTGCAGGTCAATTATACCGGGCAATCTCAGCTGATATTGTGAGTTTTCACACGTTCATCTAGTTGTATACTGGACCTAGGCTACACTTTACGTTACCAGACCAAAACAATATTTTTCACATTTTGTTTAACTTTAACTATACCACTTCAGGTTAAAAATAGAAAGCGGGACCAGATAAATGCCTTAACACAATCAGATGTAAATTTTCGTGTGCAAAGTAGTTGTTGTGAAGTTGAATAAGCTTTTTTATAAATTTTACTCTTTTTTCTTCACTTCGAGGAGTATTAATTTCCTCCCTTAAAACTTTCGGACTGAGATGCCGTGGTCCATACATAAAACTTTCCCCTGACGTTTCGCCTTCGACTGCGGAAGGCATCTTCCGAGGTAAAGCGGCGTAGTCCAACGAGAGCGCGAGTGAACGCCGAATATACAAGCCAAACAGAGGGCGTCGCTCTCAAACACGCGACGTCGTTTGTGCTATGGTCTCTGATATTGCCAACCTTCTCGATTGAAATTATTCGATTGTTATGCTGTTGCTGCAATGTTGAAATCCAGATCTTATCAAGTTTAGTACCTTCCTATTTTTTGTTAAAATTATTGCGGTGTTTAAAAATCTCAATAGCCTCTTTGTACATACGCGCACAATAACGCGACGTCTTTGCTAGGTCGTGCCGCTAAATTTCATTTCGTGGTCACCTTCTTGATACACATTTTCCACTACAGCCGATTTATCAATGTCCGAGGCGGCAGTTCCTTTTATGTTCGCCCAGACGGGTGTTGACGCTTTTGTTGTGTCTATATAAACTTGTCCATAATTGCAGGGAATTGTATAGACTCCTGGTGTATCCAGAGGATGGCGCTTTCTTTTACGGATCTTAAACATTTTTGTTTTCGTGGTGGGTCTGAAAACAGTTTCCACATCGTACTTGCTTAAAATTTTTCCAATACGATCAGTGACCATACTGATAAATGGTAGGAAAACTTGGGTTGGTGTCGTTCCTCGTCCGTCCTAGTTGTCAGTCTACGGCGTAGTGCATGATCTACCTCTCATTCAGAAGAGCCATTCTTCATAAAGGGCACTCTAAGGGGTTCAATCTCATCATCTAAATGATCTGGTTCATATATTTTGTGCGCCATGTCTACTAATGTTAATTACGCCTTTTTTTGTCTTTGGTGGGGGTTACAAACTTTTTGGAGATAACGATCAGTGTGTGTCCCTTTCCTGTAAACCTAGTGACCCAATGATAACGTTCTAAAAAGTTCAGTTAACTATTGCTTTCGTTTTCCATGTTGTTGTTGTTGTGGTCTTCAGTCCGGAGACTGGTTTGATGCAGCTCTCCACAATACCCTATCCTGAGCAAGCCTCTTCAACTCCACATAAGAACGGCAACCTACATCTGTTTGAATCTGCTTATTGTATCCATCTCTGCGGTTTTTACCCCACAAACTTCCCTCCAACTCTAAATTCACAATTCCCTGATCTCTAAGAATGTGTCCTACCAATCGATCCCTTCTTTTAGACTATGTATGCCAAAAATTCCTTTTCTCCTCAATTATGTAAAGTACCCCCTCATTAGTTACGCGATCCACCCACCTAATCTTCAGCATCCTTCTGTAGCACCACATTTCAAAAGCCTCTATCCTCTTCCTGTCCGCACTGTTTATCGTCCATGTTTCACTCCCATACAAGGCAACACTCCACACAAATGCCTTCAGAAAGGACTTCCTTAGGCTTAAATCGATATTCGATGTCAACAAATTTCTCTTTTTAAAGAACGCTTTTCTACCCATTGCCATTCTGCATGTTATATCCTTTGTACTGGGACCATCATTTGTTATTTTACTGCCCAAGTAACAAAACTCATCTACCTCCTTTATTGTTTCGTTATCTGATCTAATTCCTTCAGCATCGTCTGATTTTCTTAGACTGCACTCCATTGCCCTAGTTTTGCTCTTGTTAATGTTCATCTTATATGCACCTTTCAGCACACTGTCCATTCCGTTCAACTGCTCTTCCAGGTCCTTTGCTGCCTCTGACAGAATTACTATGTCGTCGGCAAAACGCAATGTTTTTAATTCTTCACCCTGAACTTTAATTCCTTCTCCAAATTTCTCCTTGCTTTCCTTTATAGCTTGCTCAATGTACAAATTGAATAACATTGGAGAAAGGCTACAACTCTGTCTTACTCCCTTCCCTACCATTGCATCCCTCGCACGTCCTTCAACTCTGACAACCGCTGTCTGGTTTTTGTACAAGTTCTAAATAACCTTACGCTCCCTATATTTTACTCCTGCTTGCTTCAGAACTTGAAAGAGTTTAATCCAAACAACATTGTCAAAAGCTTTCTGCAAATCTACAAAATCTAGATATGTAGGTTTGCCTTTTCTTAATCTATCTTCTAGGATAAGCTTTAAAGTGAGTATTGCCTCCCGTGTTCCTACATTTCTCCTGAACCCAATCTGATCTTCCCCGAAGTCGGCTTCTACCACCTTTTACATTCGTGTTAATATTTTGCAGCCATGACTTATTAAACTGATGGTTCTGTAGTTTTTCATAGTGAATTGAATTCTAAGATTGATATTATTTTGGTGTAACAGGAAGTCATTCAGCTCCTATTCGCCGTGTGTCCATATAACAAATGTGTACATAACGATAGCACCTGGCTGGTCTTTTTCTGGCTGTTTGCAACGTTCGTTTTCAAATTTCTCTATGAACAACAGCTGGACTAAGAGGACTACCCACAGCCACCCCGTCAATCTGTTCATAAAAAAATTATTGTATTGAAAACAAGTTGTTGTGAGCAGTGTCTGAACAATGGCACAATGTCACTAGGAAAAATATCAGCTATGCATGTGATAGCATATCATCAGTGTCCACAATTCGTTCATTATATCGATGACTTGATATGAATTCTTAATATGGCTATCACTTTCGCCAACATAAGGTTGCAGTAACGAGGCAAGGTGTCTAGCTTCCGCATGGGTGGTATACTCTTTTGCGCTGACTTTTGTGTCTCGTTTCCGCCGGGTAGTCGTAGGTGTCGGTGGCCGAGTAGAAAGAGACCGACACAGGTATAAAGGATGCACGCGTGTGCAGGAACGGAGGTGACCAACCAGTGGGACAGCAGAAACTAGAAACATAAGACTTAGTAATACTTAACTTTTACGTAGTTCTTGACTGCTGAATGCTGATACATAGATTAGATAGAGGCCTGCCTACTGATGATTCCTAGTGCCTATCCGATAGCCAAGTCCTAACTGATGCCTATCTGATTCCCAAGTGGCCGATGCAGCAGTCGTGGCCACGAGCGGAGTTGCAGCAGAAGGCGCTCGTGGCTGACGTCGTAAGAACGCCGCGCCGTGCGTGCATGGCGGCGCGCGGCGTAAGTAGGTGGCGCGCACTTCATACTTGTGCGACACCACACTGACTATAGGTCTCAAAGGAACCAGCGGTTTATGCACCTTCGGTAACCCAATTGCGAATATTAATCAGCATCAGCTGTATGGTGTAATCCGGGTTCGAGTCCCGGCCCGGCACAAATTTTCATATGTCACCATTACACCATTCGCAATTGCGAATACATTTCTTGTATGTACTTATTTTTAATACGAACGTGCATCCTTAAGTACTGGTTTCTCTCTCCATAGGCGTATAAAGTGGATCTTGTTTGTTATTTGTAAAATTGAGTATTTAATAACTGTCCGAGTTTCTCTTCGAAAAAAATATCCCGTGATACAGCTGTATACGTTTACACATGGTTAGAGTCTGTTATATTTAACAGGTCTGCTATGGGTTACGAGGTTGTCCTTCAAGACAACACCCTACTAATCGAAAAATTTGCCGCCACCTATAAATTCAAAACGATGTCACAATCGGATTACACGTAATGGACCAGATACAAAATACTACGCGCTTGTTAAGTTCCATTGCCATCAAGGTCGCCAAGAACAGGCAGGTTCTATTACGGAGGAGACCTCGACGCTGGGAGTCTGTTAAAACAAAGAAACAAAATAAACTTTGATTTATTTGCGGGAACAGCTTGGCAAAACTAAGGCGCAGTTTCTTCAAGAAACGGCACTACAGACTCTACATACACTATTGCGTGTTTTAACGAGGCTTGCAATCAGTCGGGAGAAAATGGTTAACTGCAAAATTCTGTTCCTTTTAGGGTACGCTTTAAGCTCTAAAAGTCAATTACAGATTTTCATTTCGCGACGTTTGAGCAGCGTGAAGTTTTCACACTACATGTAAAATGACTCCACTCCACTTTGGCCGTCTGCTTCAATAACAGGTTTTGAAACTGTTTTTAAAGGTTGTGGTCCTTGGATGCGGAAATTTAGTTTTTCATTAAAATAACACTTGTCGCCCTTGTGGGACATTAACAGATTACATAAAAAAGGCGAACGCCAAGATTCCTCTGTCACCTCGAAAGGAACTCGATATGTGTAATATCCTTTCGTAAAATACAAAATGTAAGGCATCTCCGGCGTGTCGAATGGATATTATACATTCGGAATACGTTTTAATCTCATTTAATGGCAGCTGACTCAACTTTTTGTGTAATCAATACGCCAAAACACCTGTCGCCGTCATTGCTTCTATGACGTCATCTGTCCAGCATCACTCAGTTCTTCCACGCCTTCTTCTTATAGGAAGAGTCCATTGCCATATTCCTTATGGCCATATATTGTAGGCAGAGTATGCGCTATCTCTCTGTGCAAACGTGGTTTCCACTTTCATAATCTCTCTGATCCTGTAATTTCTAACATGATGAAGCCTGGAATGTACACAACATCGTCTTCAGAAATCCATCTCAACTGCCACTAGACGTTCTTTTTTCCTTTGAGTTAGTTCCCACAACTCTGCGCCGTAAGTAGTGACACTTTCAATTACTGAATGGTAGGTGATAAGTTATGTTATGCGCGTTGTTGTTCCATAGGGATACGATTTAGCTGCTTTATGGCTCGCCTGCCCTGGCCAATTCTATTGTTTATATCATCCATATTTCTACCGTTGGTAGACGTCACTCTCAAGTAAAAGCTACGACTCCCTTTAACAGTATCAGCACCGAGTTTTGCGTCATTACCAGTATATCTCCCACCTTAAGATATTCTGTTCAAATGTTCAAATGTTTGTAAAGCTTATGGGACTTAACTACGGGGTCATCAGTCCCTAAACATACAAACTACTTATGAACTACTTACGGACTAGGACGGCACAAATATCCATGCCCGAGGGGGGATTCGAACCCCCGACCGTAGTGGCCGTGCTGACCGTGACTGGAGCGCCTCAGTCACCTCGGCCACCGCGGCCGGCAGATATTCTGTTTTAGAAGTTCATGACAAGACCTTATTTTTTGTAAAACTATTGGACCAGACTGCTATGGCCATCAATACCTACACTTTCAAACTAAGGACAACACACACACACACACACACACACACACACACACACACACACACACATATATACATACACACACATACCTCCGGCGGGTACAGCTACCCAGTCCGTAGCATGATGCTTTAGAACACGTAACTATTCCCGTGCCGCTATGGACTAGGGATTTTAGATTCATTCAGGTTTTCAGAAGGCTTTTGACACTGTGCCTTAAGGCTTTTTATCAGTTTCCACGGTTATGGAAGAACGACGCTTCCTTGATTGTTTTATCCACATTCGTTTCATCAACAGTAGACTTGGTTTGTTACCCAAATGACATCTAATGACCACGTTCGAATTCACTGACTTTTCTGACGATTTATTCTCTTGTTACAGATTCGTTACTTGGAACACACAGAATCCAAGTATAAATTCAAAACGATGTCACAATCGGATTACACGTAATGGACCAGATACAAAATATACGCGGATGTTAAGTTCCATTGCCATCAAGGTCGCCAAGAACAGGCAGGTTCTATTACGGAGGAGACCTCGCCGTCTGTTAAAACAAAGAAACAAAAGAAACTTTGATTTCTTTGCGGGAACAGCTTCGCAAAACTAAGGTGCAGTTTCTTCAAGAAATAGCACGACAGACTCTACATATACTATTGCGTGTTTTAACGAGGCTTACAATCATATTGAAAGGTCAGTATCATGTCATGGCCAGTTTCGCATTACGTAGGGACGTACTAATAAAACTGATTACATAAAGAATCTAATTCTGATGTATAGAACTGCTTCAGTCGTCTAGTTTAATGTGGTAAATGTTTGACTTTAAGCATGTTGTCGAGAAAAAGTTTAGAAGTTCTTTTGTTATATTTTTTAAAGGTGCTGGAAATCATGATGTACTCTCATTATCAAACACTGAATGCATGCAGGGTAATTTGCGCGTCATTTTACGCCAAAGTTACTTCTTCACAAATCCCAGTGTTTATGGCGTCATATCTCCGGATGATTTTGCAGCAAATTGAGTGGTATTCTATTGCACGCCATGGTACAAAGAAGGTGTCTTTTAATAATTTAGGTTGTATCTTACAGTGATTTAATTTTGCATGTTCATTCAGTGATATATGCCGATAGTGTCTGCAAAGTGTTTGCTGAATAGATTTACTACTTAGCAAGTAATACGAGGCGCGTTTTTAAAGTAAGCTTTGTTTGAACAGGAGTACACAACGAAAGGTTATTTCAAACAGAAAATTTATTTTCAGAAAGTACATAACTTTTTTATCGACATAGCTGCCAAGTTTGTTCAAACACTTATCATGCCTCTCAACCAATTTTAAAATACCCTCTTCATATAATCTTGCCGCCTGTTCAAGATTTCACTACAGTTTTGTAAAGCACTGATCTCAACACGTCAGAAAATTTGTTTGAGAGACCTGTTATTGTGATTCTCTTGATCTCACGAATCCTCGCTTCAGCCGCAGACAGGTTCCTTGGTGACAAAAACCAAAACGAAAACCTCACACGCGGCGGGCGAGTTGATAGTCTTAAACATTTTGAAAGCGCAGAAGAGAACCGTACATGTTAGCTACAGAGCTGAAACTTAGCACAATTGTTCCCGAGGCATGCCGGTACACGACGAACGCGCTCGTTGCGGTATGTGCGCGAACTACTAGTGTCTACAACAAAACGGAACTTACTAAAAAAACGAGCCTCTTACATTAAAGTGTCCGATGTTTATCTACATTAACAGCAAAAATACAATAAGTGTCAAACTTTTTCCCTGAATTAAAAGCAAAATGTTGTCTATTTTCTACAAGATTATTTTCATTTAGCTAACAGGTTTTTGGCTTACAGACTTTACTGATTTATCAGAGAAGTTACATTATTTTGGAGCTGACTTGGAATAGGTGTTATTCGTCTACATTTAGAGTCAAGCACTTAGTAAAATGGCATCTTTGGATGTACTGTCACAGTACAATTAAAACTGTAAAATCATAAACAGTTAATAATATTTGCAAATGATTGTTAAAGGAAGGGAAGGAAGAAGGATAGGAAAGAAAGGATTGACAGTGGCCGCATTTGGGCATTGATATTAAGCATTGGCGACAAGTAAAAATGTGAGTCGGACCATGAATCGAACCCGGGTCTCCCGCTTCGGGCCAGCGGTCGCCTTAACCACTTGGACACCCGTGCTCGCCTCCCATCCGTCTCAAAATCTCACAAGTCGCACGCTATGTTTGTAGCGCTCCTGTTGTCCATACCCTCTTGCACTCGCCATTACGGATTCCCGTGCGAGGTCGGACGTATGACCGCATCTGCGGCGAAATATCTGAAGCTAACGCCTTCGTCGCGTTTAAATACTTATTGTATTGGTGTGGTGTCTGTTCTTTCGAACGTCCGAACACCACACCACACCAATACAACAGTTAATATTACTAAAAATTTCCGGGCTATTATGCCGTGGTCTTATGGATTTATTATTGAAACCCAACGTTTCGTCTCCAACTGCGGAGAACATTTTCAAGGAGGATCGTGGCACTTTTGAATGTCCGATGCACACCCTAACTCGCTACTGACTGTAGCCAAACTCCGTTTACGAGGGCTCGCGCGCAGAGGTGTGACGTCAGAAGTTTTTGATTTGCGCGCGCATTTCGTCGTTGCCGATTGCCGTCGTCCGTTAATATCGTCCCATGGTGGAAGACTGTTACATTTCTTCTTAAACTCCAGAATCCAGTTTTCATTTAGTTTCACGCCCTCCTCCATTCTATTTAAATTATGTTAAGTTTATTGAAAGTAGCTTAGTGTTATCATTTTTGATTAATGGAAGGGCATATTTGCGTATTTGAAAACTTAAAAACAAACACGCAATTTGTAATTATAATTGTCGTAGTGCGTCAAACTGTATATCAGATTATACCTTTTAATTCGTAAAATATGACAATATTTAAAAAAAATAATCGGTAATAACTGAATAACTGAAACTCAATTTTTTCTTCGTCCTGGGCGCCATTGAGTAGGTGGTGCACAACAGGTGCGGAAAGCCTGTCAATGATACAAATGCGTACCTTCAATCCTGTAGTGTATGGCGCAGGACGTACTGTTCAACGGTTTCAGTTTTTACAATTTTTTAATTATATTATTTTAAACAGTAGGCCTCACTGACATGAACCGTTAGCAGAGTTGGAAGAGAATATCCCTGAGTTTCGTGGTTACTGTGGAATCCTATGAGGAAAAGCACCATTCATTTTTGGATCTACTGGTTTAGCAAAAACGTTCAAATGTTTGTAAACCTAAGGTCTAAACTGCTGAGGTCATCGGTCCATACACTTACAAACTTTGCTGTCACCTTACCCCTAACAAGTTGGCAGCATGCCATGAACTCAAGCTCGGCGGGTCAGCCAATTCAGCCAATTCAATAGCCAGCAGGCGTTATGCCGCGACAAACACGCGGCTGTAAATAAAAAGAGTATTGATTAATTAAATTGTGACAGTCTAGATCGTAAGTTACTGAGCTTTTTATTGGCAACCAGTTTCAGTTCTACAGGGCCATCATCAGGCCTTTGGTACCTTGTTGCAATAAAAAGCTCAGCAACTTGCGATCTAGACCGTCATATTTTAATAATTTAGCATTTTCATCTACATCTACATCTACATGGGATACTCTGCAAATCACATTTAAGTGCCTGGCAAAGGATTCATCGAACCACCTTCATACTACTTACCTCCCATTCCACTCTCGAATAGAGCGCGAGAAGATAGAACACCGAAATCTCTTCGTTCGAGCTCTGATTTCTCGTATTTTATTCTGATTATTATTTCTACCTATTTAAGTGGGAGTCAACAGTATATTTTCGCATTCGGAAGAGAATGTTGGCAATTGGAGTTTCGTAAGTAGCCCACGCCGCAGCGATAAGAGCTGTTGTTGTAATGGGTCCCATCCCAGATCCTGTATCATCTCCGTAACGCTGTCTCTCCTGTATCGTGACAATACAAAACGAGCTGCCCTTCTCTGGACTCTTTCGATGTCCTCCGTCCCACCTGATAAGGATCCCACACTGGGCAGCAATACTCCAAAAATGGACGGACAAGCTTAGTGTATGCAGTTTCTTTTGTAGTTCTGTTGCATCTTTTAAGGGTTCTGCCAATAAAACGCAGTCTCTGGTTCCCCTTTCCCACGACATTATCTACGTGATCCTTCCAGTTTAAGTCTGAAGTAATAGTAATTCCTAGGTATTTTGTGGAGTTTACGGCCTTCACTTTTGATTGATTTATCTTGTAACAAAGTTTAACGGATTTCCTTTCGTACTCGTGTGGACGACTTCACACTTCTCATTATTTAGAGTTAATTGCCAATTTTACACCATACTGATATTCAGATCGTTCTGCAGTTGATTTTGATCTTCAGATGATTTTACTAGACGGTAAATGACAGCGACTTCTGCAAACAACCTAAGACAGATACTTAGATTTTCCTCTAAATCGTTTATGTAATAAGGAACAGCAGAGGTCCAATAACACTTCCCTGTGGAACGCCCGATATCACCTGTGTTTTAGTAGATGCCTTACCATAGATTACTACGAACTGTGTCCTCTCTGACAGGAAATCCTCTATCCAGTCGCAAATCTGGGGCAAATGTTTGTTTGTTAAGCTTATGGGACTTAACTACGGGGTCATCAGTCCCTAAACTTACAAACTAGTTATCAACTACCTTATACTAAGGACGTCACAAATATCCATGCCCGAGGGGGGATTCGAACCCCCGACCGTAGTGGCCGTGCAGACCGTGACTGGAGCGCCTCAGTCCCCTCGGCCACCGCGGCCGGCACAAATTTGGGGCTATATACCATAACCACGCAATTTGATTAACAGCCGTTTGTGAGGTAGAGTGTCAAAAGCCTTCTGGAAATTAAGAAATACGGAATCGATTTGCGAGTCGATAGCACCCCACTTCGTGTGTATAAAGAGCTAGTTGTGTTTCGTATGAATTGGGTCAATTGATCGTTCTGTTCGAGATAATCCATAATATTTGAATACACGATATGTTCCAAAACCCTGCTGAAAATTGACGTCAATGAAATAGGCCTGTAGTTTAGTGGGTTCCTCCAACTACCTTTCTTGAATATAGGTGTGACCTGTGCAACGTTCCAATCTTTTGGTACAGATCCTTCTATGAGAGAGCGGTTGTGCATGCTATCGCTTCAGCATAATCGAATAGAAAGCTAATGGGTATACAGTCCGGACCAGAAGACTTGTTCTTGTTAAGTGATTTTAGTTGCTGTACTACTCCGATGATATCTACTTCTACGTTACTCATTACGGCCTCTGTTCCTAATTCGGAATCTGGAATATTGGTTTCGTCTTCTTTGGTGAATGAGTTTCTAAAAGCTATGTTTAGTAACTCTGCTGTAGTAGCGCTGTCATCGGCAGGATCGCCATTACTATCAAGTAGTGAGGGTATTGATTTTAAGATCGCTGTGTCCAAAACTGCTTTAAAAATATGTATTCTCGAGCCTAATTTGGACATTCTCTCACATAAGTCGCAGCGTAGCTGAGAAGCAGCGAAGTTTTTCTACGCCGTCTCGCAATTGGCCGGCGATTGCCTTTTAGGGACCAGCCAGGCTACTTGTCAGTCAGTCTCGCATCCACCAAGCAAACGATGGCCTCGTGGAAGACAGAGGAAGAAGAAGAAGAAGAAAGAGAAGAAGAAACCCGCTATGGAAGAAGTTACCGAAGACTGTTCGATGCCGTACCGAGGAATGACTCCGGTTGCTCCAACGGACTTTTGTAACCACCTTCGAAGTAGCGACCATTATAAATACTGTAGAAGAATTTTAGTTCTAATAAATTATTACTTCAAGAGCACAGACACAGGAAAGGGAAAAAGACAATAGTGACTTTTGTGGAATTAAAAAATGCCTACGATTCAGTTGACAGGAGTGCCCTGCTTGATGTGTTGGAAGACAGAGGACTGGATGCTACAACACATGCAATAATAAAGGAAACGTTGAGCGACACTACTGCCAGGGTCAGACATCGCAGTACACTGTCAGAGAGTTTCGAAATAAAAACTGGAGACCGACAAGGGGATGGACTGTCACCAGTTTTATTTAACCAGGTCTTGGATGAGGTAGTGAGAGAATGGAGACAACTAAATAGTAATATGAAGATCAAAGGTGCACAAATAGGTCAAACATAATGCAATTGTGGACTGCTTGCCATTACAGATGACATGGCACTTTTAAATGAAACAGAAGAAGAGGCAAGGACAGCACTAAAAATCTAGCTGAAGTAGCAGAAAAGGTTGGACTAAAGATTGCATATAATAAGACCAAGACATTGAACACTGGGTCTGACTGGAAAATAGATGGACAAGTGGTTGAGAAAGTCGAGAGTTTTCGTTATTTGGGAGAGAAGATAACTGGTGGAATACAGAGCAGCAATAGCGCAGTAGACAGGGCACAGCTCTTGCAGAAGCTTCGGTACGCAGTGAAAACAACACATGGCAAGAAAAATCTGTCACGGAATGCCAAATTGCAACACTACACAGCAACTGTAAGAAATGCTGCACTGTATGCATCAGAAACGATCACACTCGCTAAGAGACCTTGTATACATTTGGAGAAGGAGGAGCGGAAAATTTTAAGAGACATATGGGGCACTAAAAAAAATGGTTATATCTGGATACACACAACACGACAGTAACTGTACGAAAATTTTGAATCTATAACGAGCGAGATACGGAAAAGGAGGTTACGATTTGTTGGGCACATCATGAGGATGGAGGATGAGAGGTTGACTAAGAAGACATGGAATGCAAGATGCCATACGGCGAATAACTGGGTGAAGGAAGTCAGAGATGACTGGAAGACTGTAGGAATAAAAGAAAGGAATCTGCAGGCACTGGTGCAGGACAGGGAGGCCGGACACCAAAATAAAAGTCTTCATAACAGAAGAAGAAAGAAACAGAAGAAGCGAGAGAATGAAGAGGTATTGGGAAGAAAGAAGACGTGCTAAACAAGCCACGCTTGATCCTGAAGGGTCCCAAGGAAGCAGAAGAAGATGAAGTAATTCAAGAAGAAGATTGTGTTTACAAACTACTTACACTAACTTATGATAAGAACAACACACACGCCGAGAGAGGACTCGAACCTACGACGGGGAGCGGTGGAAATTCTCGTTAAGCCGCGCGGCCATTTATCGATCCTATTATAGCAGGCACGGAGCCTAGAATGAGAAGCATTCTTATGTGAAACTGTTTAATCTACATTCTGGGAAACTACACTCCCTGATAACCTGTCTGGGGTCCGCATTTAATGCGACTAGTCTTATATGGTCATTCCATTTTAAAACTTCCTCCCTAAACATACTGGCAGATATTCAGTTAGAGTGTTTGCATCTTTGTTCGTTTATAGAGGACTAGCTTAATTCTCGTTGTTTCGCACGCGTATACTGGATAGTCTGAATTGATTGTTTCTCCTTCTAAATATAAATTTTCATAATTTAGCTTTAAAAATGCTTTCCTAATCAAGTTACAACTTGCCACCTCCTAATGCAGCATTGATGGCAGAATTCAAAACATCCCGAAACACATTTTAAAAAATTCTAATCATGGTTCCAAATCCAAATTTTCGCATTTCTAGCATAAAAAAGTCTTAGAAGCGCCCTTAAAAATGTTCCCTTATTTCATCCGCTTAGTGGTTGAATTTACAAAAATATCGAAAAACGTGTTTTTAAAATTCAAATTAAACATCTAAATCCGAAGGTTTGTATTTCTTGCTTCAAAATTGCCTTCAGTGCAACGTACTGTCAAAAAACCTGTTATCCCCTGTTTCACTCGCTGAGGGATGGGAATATCGAAATTTCGCTGATGCCTACAGTGTAAGATAAAGAACGTCTACAAATTTCAAGATTCTATACTCTGTAGATTCACTTTTCAGCGTCGTTTTCTGTCTTTTAGAACGCGAAATTTATTTCTTACGCTTTGGCATCTTTTTTGGTAGTTTCGCTTTTGAATCTGGAATAAATACTTATTTTTCTTTATTCGTACGTTTGTTAGAGAAAAACAACTGAAGAATGTGCATCACGTTTCGCTGTATATAACCTCTTTGCTATTATAGTGTCAAAAGTCTTCGCTGGTCTTCAGTCCGAATTTTATATAAGCTGACGACTTTCAACCACTATATCTTCCACCCTCTTATCGCTATCGACACGGAACTGCTGTGGTGTACAATGGGAGACTTTGTACTATAAAAACACAGAAAGATCGTTCGTCTCCATTGTGTAGTTTTTGTTGAAGAGCAAACTATTGACAGCCACACGTAGAATTTTATACAAGTCTGTAACTTTCAACTCCCACCCCCTTATCGTTAGCAACCCTCTACCACCATAGTGCACAATGCGAGACTGATACCTATTACCACATACAAACACTATTCGTTTGCGATTAGTAGTTTCGGCTGCAGAGTGACATATAGGAACAAACATCTCAATTTTTATATAGAGTGTGTTTCACTAAGTGTGTTTACCTCTGTAACTTATAAAATAATAGGTGACGGGGAATTTTAACGCGGTAGGTCAACACAAAAAATGTTACACTCCCTGCGGAGCTATGAACATAGTTTATTGTATCATTTTCCAAAGAGTTACAGCACAAAGATATAATTTTTTAAATGGAACAATAGTTTTTTCTATCGTGCATTGGATTCGTTGAAACCAGCTGCGTCCAAATCAATTTAAACTACAATCCTGTCACTGTTAGTTTGGGAGCTACAACCCTTCAAAGTTTAGTGGGCGGAGGCTACGACAGCGAAGCTAACTGGCTGGTGGTCATGAGACAGTGGGCCATGCCCCAGGGGATAGCCACTCGGCCAGTCAGCTACGCTATCGCAGCCTCCACCCCCGGAACTTTGAACGGTTGTAGCTCCCAAACTAACAGTGATAGGAATGTAGTTTAAATTGATTTGGACGCAGCTGGTTTAAACGAATCCAATACACGATAGAAAAAACTATTAATCCATTTAAAAAATTATATCTTTGTGGTGTAACTCTGTGGAAAATAATACAATAAACTATGTTCATAGCTCCGCAGAAAGCGTAACATTTCTTCTGTTGACCTACCGCATTAAAATTTCCCGTCACCTAGTATTTTATAAGTTACAAAATCAAATGTTTATATAGCTTATGGGACTTAACTACGGGGTCATCAGTCCCTAAACCTACAAACCGACCGTAGTGGCCGTACAGACCGTGCCTGGAGCGCCTCAGTCTCCTCGGCTACCGCGGCCGGCTATAAGTTACAGAGGCAAACACACTTAGTGAAACACCCTGTATATTAAGATAACTTCAAATCATGCAACAGTGGTGAAGCACTCTACCCGCATAAAACAAGTGTCCAGTTTTGAGGAGCGGTTCGGCTTACAGGATTGTCTGTAGCCGACGATTTGTAGTTAAATGACGCGCTACTCCACAGTGTCCTCAAATGGGGAGTGATTTACAACTGGAAGAATACTGTGAGGGAGAACATCAGTTGTAGGCATAATGTGATGTCTTTGAGCCTTACCTTCGTGCGCTAATGGCTCTGGACAGAGTCGTGGACAAGGGAGCCACGGCGCACCGCCATTTAGCGGTCTGGCGTCAGGTCGTCGCTCGGTCGTTATTTCTCGTAAACCTGCTCGATTAAAACAGGAAACAGGTTTTCGGTCCGGAATGGCCTGCGTCAGCGCCAAGACCTTGCCGTGCTGTTCTGTTCTGTTTGCGGCAGGCTCTCGCGCCCACCTGTTGACGTGTGCTACTGCTCCCGAAGAATTTTGGCAACGCACGTTCTGAGGCTCACGCGTGGGCCCAATGCTGCCCGTAAACGTGCGCTAGCCGCGCGTTTCGTGTATTTCCAGTGCCTACTTCGCTTAACAAGATCTCGGGATGTAATTGGCGTATTGCAATGCGATCAACGCCATTGTTTATGTGATCTGTCATGCTATAGAATGCACATGAAATAATATAGGATGTCGATTAAAAAACAGATTAGTTTGTGTCAAGAAACACATACGCTTTCGTTTTAGAATCTTTCAAAGTACTTAAATTCATGTGCAGCTGTCTTACATTGATGCCGGTGAAAGTAATTTTACATTAGACGTTGTTATCAATATTTACTCGCAATAGCGAATTTCTTTTAGCTCAAAAAAAAAAAAAAAAAAATAAAAAAAAAAATAAATAAAATAAAATAAAATAAAAAAATAAAAATAAATAAATAAATAAAAAATGTTCAAATGTTTGTAAATCTATCGGACCAAACTGCGTGGTCATCAGTCCGTAGCTTACAAACTACTTAAACCTGGGTAAACTAACCTAAGGACAAACACACACACCCATGCCCCAGGGAGGACTTGAACCTCCACGGCGAGCAACCGCGCGCTCCGCAGCGAGACGCTTTAGACCGCTCGGCTACTCCACCGCGGCTTTCTTTTAGCATCACTGTATAAGGTGTGGGTGTGCTACCAAATGGTGACATATGAAAGTTTGTGTCGGGACGGGAGTAAATATTGATAATACTATCATCACTGTAATTCTTCACCATATAGTAATTTAACAGATGCCTAAGCGAGGCAATGACGATAACAGCGTAGGTTAATGCCTCGTTGTTTTCATTCTCCCTGGTGCGGGAATACAGATTAAGCTGCGAGTGCTAAGGGATGAATGCAGTTGACTCGTATGTGCAGTCAGTGTGGCATATAGAAGTTTGGGTCGGTCCTGGAGTCGTGTTCTGGTAGCCTAGTTGTCAAGACGACCGCTCACAAAAAGTGAGAAACCCGGGATCGAGCACCGGCCCGGCACAAATTTTCATATGGCACCATTTGGTAGAAAACCCATACCTTATTCAGTGACGCTAAAAGAAATTCGCTATTGCGAGTAAATATTGACAATATTATCATCACTATAATTCGTCACCATACAGTAATTTAGATGTTGTTCCAGAGATATCTTGGGTGAGCATCTGGGACACCCTGTATATAGGGTGTAAATTTTAAGCTGACAAACCAGAATAACTCAAAAAATAATCTTCACACGATAAAATGCGTAGAATCCCAAGTTGATTATTTTCGAGGGGCGCATCTGCTGGTGCTAAAATTAGACCGCCACCCCAGCCCCCTGGGAGTGGGGTAGGATGCAGCTTTAAAATTTCAAATGGGAACCCCCCCATTTTTATTGCAGAATCAGATTCTACATAAAAAAAAACTACGTATATTTTGTCTTAAAGATTTGTTTTGATTCTCGGTAGTTGGTGCTGTAATTCAAGAAAACCCATGTCCTCATTTTTGCGTAGAAAGTGGTTACGGATAAATAAAAAATACTTATTTACTTCGTAAATTTTGATTCGCTAAAACTTTCCCTCTCTCTTAATAAGGTAGGGTTTTGCTCGCTACCAGTCGCGTTTGACGCGGACTTAGTATTGCTAGGCGGAATTACGCCGAGCGGGTCGCTTCTAGCTCATACAAATTCTATATATACGTATTATTACATTAAAACGACCGCTTCAGTGGTGGACGGGGCAACGCTAAACCATCTTTCCTGTCTTCTCCAACCGTGGTTGTTAATATTTTATTGCCTGTTCATTTGTTTGCTAAAAAATGTTCAAATCTTTGTAATTCTGTGGGACCAAACTACGTTGTTCATCAGTCCCTAGACTTACAAACTACTTAAACTAAGTTAACCCGCGAGAACTCGCGTCTTTAAAAGTTACGTGATCGATCACGTGTACAGCTTTTTCTGACAGTCAAAGAACAGTTTGGAATGTAGTTAATATGTCTAAATAAGTATTTCTAGTTGCGTTTATAAGAAAACACACATATTTGACTATTTGAAATTGGAAAAATGCCGCTTGTTTTAAAATTACTGTGAGCAAAATACTCACAGCACGTGTGCTAGCGGGTTAAACTAACTCCCGGCGTTTGTTTGCTATTTGAGTTTTGTTGTCTGTATTTCTTGAAATGATGTCTGCAGTTGTGTTTACAATACATTTTTCTGGTTCGTGTAGACTGTCACATAAATTATCGGATTCTACTATAGGTCTTTGATGCAAGTAGTTAGCGCAATTGAGGATGACACGTATGAGCAAGGCACACTACCCACAGTCGCATCGCCTTTAGCCGCAAGCAGTGTTGATGGGCACGGTATGGGCCATGGTTGCTCAAGAAGTGGATACGGTTTCGATGTGCATATTTCAGTTTCAGTCGTTCGCCTCTGTCTGGGAAGCAAGAGTACAGTATCATACCTCTCTCAGATCTCTTCCAATCTTTTTTCCCGTGTTTTCCGTTTTCAGTGTTTTAGCTCTTGTTTGTTTTGATTATCTTCTCGCGAAGTATTGTTATGTTTTCATGTTCACTAGGTTCCTGGTCTGAGTGTTATGTCTAACAGTGGAAAATATGGGTTGTAATGTGAGTAATTCAGCCTAAAGATGGTCAGTGAACTACAGACAGGCAGGTAAAATAGATAATCACATTGCGAGTCTGGTTATTTTACCTGCTGTGTGTGGCTCGCGACTGTTACGTCTATTACACGTGTACTCAAAACAACCTGGGCGGCCGCGGTGGCCGAGGGGACTGAGTCGCTCCAGTCACGGTCTGCACGGCCACTACAGTCAGGGGTTCGAATCCTCCCTCGGGCACGGATATTTGTGCCGTCCTTAGTCTTAGTTAGTTCATAAGTAGTTTGTAAGTGTAGGGACTGATGACCCCATAGTTAAGTCCCATAGACTATACAAACATTTGAACATTTTGAAAACAACTTGAGGCGTCTAGGAAAGCAGCCGTGCGAGAGTAGCCGAGCGGTGTGGAGCGCCACCTTATGGATCGCGAGGCCTGCCGCGTCGGGGATTCGAATCCCCCCTCGGGCATGGATGTGTGTGTCATTCTTAGGTTAGTTTAACTTAGTTTAAGTAGTTTGTAAGTATAGGGACTTATGATCAAAGTAGTTTGGTCCCACAGAATTACAAAAAATTGAATTTGAACATTTGAAAGTTGTTCTAAAAGCCGCAGTACATTACTTCGTCCTCTGCCATCGTATTGTGGATTTATTGATGATTACTCGTAATCGGTGTACCCTGACGCTTGAAGTAAAGCTTGTTATTGCCTCGAAGTGGGCTGTGTGATGCGTTCGAAGTGTCTGTAGTGACAGTCAGAAGGGAGGCAGACTTTAATAGCGTTGGGTTGTGCCTGATGTTACTCGCTTCTCCTATCGTTAGTCTAATGCGGTAATTAAAACTCAGCCTTTGGTCTACCTGGATGCCAAGATGCCCCACAGCGGACTTGCTTATTGTTCAAAGAAGTAGCACGACGGGAGTACGCTTTTGCCGAAACGCCAGGTTTCATGGAAGACGCACAACAGACTTTACTGCTTTGTCAACTTACAAAACGGCTGACAGTGTCAGCTACTAACACTGACGTCGGCAAGTGCGTAATAAGAGAGCGAAAACGGAAAGTAGTAGGAAGCTCCTTTTGCTTCCAGCTGAACGTCAAATTTTGTATTGTTCCCCTACATAAGGTGAGGCCCATAGGAAATTCTTACCTAGCGATAGTGTAGCGTAGTGAATGACATTCTTGAATACCACAGCGCGACATTTTGCGAGTCGAAAGTTAGGAATTGTGGGATCTAATGTGCAACGAAAAGAATTCCGTTTTTCTGGCCAGCACCACTGAAAGAGAAGGCCGTCAAGAAAGCTGACAGGCTGGTCGGTAGGACGTAGTGCACCGCGCCTTAGCGGCCAGCCAGTCAGCTACGTGATTGCGACCTACTCCGCGAGACGTGACACAAAAGCGCTGGGGCCTTCTCTTTCGGTGGTCTTGCTGGTGCAGTACTCCTGCCCTCCAATGGGATGTTCACACATCGGTTCCTTTAAACGAGTGGCTGGTCGTAAGCCTGTGCCACGATAAATACTATACGTGAACACTTACAATGCGATAAAACGTACCCACCCATCCACACACACACACACACACACACACACACACACACACACACACACACACAAATAGACACACCTCCTTTTTAGTTAAGTGTTCACTTGTGACAGGAAGGGAATCAACCAAAAAAGTTAAATAAAAATAATTTTGCCAAACCATGAGACGTGCGACAGGACCAGTGCTAAGAGAGGACATGTGACATGTCGAAGGGAAGGTTACGGTTTAACTTTCCATCGACAGCGTCATCATTAGAGACGGAGCGCAAGTTATGATTGTTTTTGTAAAGGATGGTGAAAGAATTCAGAGTTCCCTTTCAAAGAAATCACCTGGGAATGATTTATGAAAATCACAGAAAAGTCGGGAATGATTTATGGAAATCAGAGAAAAGTCAAATCTGAATGACCTTAGGTGAGTTTAATCAACACCACCTAGATGCAATGCCTCACAACAGCCTGTGTGACGTCATACTGACTAGGCCGAAACCGCGAGCTTACTGGTTGGCCGCTACTAGACAGTGGGCTGTGCCCCAGCGGCCAGCCATTCAGCTAGCGGTCGAGGCCTGGTTAGTATTACGTGACACAGGCTGTTGGGAGGCATTGTATCTAGACGGTGTTCGTTTAACCCGCCGTTCTAGCGAATGCGAGTCCAATGTGATAACCGCTGCGCCAGCTCGCTCGGTGTGACTTGTCAATTGGGGGCTTCAAACTTTCAGATTATCTAAAATGAAAGTAACATTGGGACACAATTCTCTTTAGTAGGAAAGTGTTTATATGTTTAAGAAGATTGTCTATATGTTATCTGATACGTGAAAGAACTAACATGCACCGGTCACACTGGACACACAACATGGAAGAAGCTGGCGTATTTTCTGTAGTATTTTCAAAGCAGCCTGTCACGTAAAAATTAAAGACTGCGTACACAACAACACCGAAAAAGATTTTTCTTAATAAAAAGTCACTTAGTTAGGTTGACATTTCTCCTCTCAAAATGATCGTCGCTCATATACATTACATAATTTATGTTCCGAAATGTGTGGCTCGTACACTCCCAAAGATCTCTACTCGCTTTAATCTATTACATCCAAAGAAAGGTAAATCTTTCAAAGATGCATAAGACAATTACAGCTACGCCACAAATGAGTTTTTCACGAAGTGTAGTATGTACTCAGATGTCAGCTTGTTTGTGAATGTTACTAAACTACGAATCATTCTGTACTTTAAGTTTTGATGTTGCGCTATACCTGTTTCTGCCGAATGCTGATACCTCTCCCACTATGTATTAGATGCGTGAATGTCATCAGTTATAATATTGATTGTACAGTGTACGTAAACATGGTAGAACAAAAGACAGTGATCTCTTAGAAATGGAGAACATAGTAATAAGCATAGCTGGTGTAGAGAAGCAGCTAAGAGAGCTGAAAACAAACAAGTCGCCAGGTCTAGATGGGGTACCAATCCCGTTTTACAAAGAGTACTCGGCGGCATTGGCCACTTACATAGATTGCTTCTATAACGAATCTTTGATCCAGGCAAAGTACCAAGAAACTGGAAAAACGTACAGGTAACTCCTGTGTGTAAGAAAGGCAATAGGACGAACTCATGAAATTACAGACTTTTATCTTTAACTTCGGTTTGCTGTAGAAATCTTGAACGTAATCTAAATTCTAATATAGCAAACTTCCTTGAGACTGAGAAGTTTCTGTCCATGCATCATCGCGGCTTTAGGAAGCATCGATCGTGTGAAACCCAGCTTGACCTCTTCTCTCATGGCATCTTGCGTGCTATGGATGAAGGGCAACAGGCAGACTGCATATTTCTCGATTTTCGAAAGGCATTTGACACGGTACCGAACTACAGACTACTGACGAAGTACGAGTTTATGGAATAGGTACAAAATTATGTGGGTGGCTCGAACACTACTTAGAACAGTACGTTGTTCTCTATGGCGAGTGTTCATCAGAGACTAGGATATCGTTAGTGGCGCCCCAGGAAACCGCTATTATTTTCTATTTATATAAATGATCTGACGGACAGGGTGAGTTGCAATCTGTGGCTGTTCGCTGATGATGCTGTGGTGTACAAGAGGGTGTCATTATCAAACGACAGTAGTAGCATGCAGGATGACATGGGCCAAATTTTTAAGTGGTGTGAAGAACGGCAACTAGCGCTAAATGTAGAAAAATGTAAGGTGATGCAGATGAGTAGGAGAAACAACCCCGTAATGTTAGAAAACAGCATTAGTAGTGTGCTGCTTGACTGAGTCGCGTCAATTAAATACCTTGAGGTAACGCTGCACGGCGATATGAAATGGAACGAGCGTATAAGGACAGTCGTGGGGAAGGCAAATGGTCGACTTCGCTTTATTGGGAGAATTTTGGGAAGGTGCGATTTGTCCATAAAGGAGGCCTCATATAAAACGTTTACACGACACCGTTTTGAATATTGCTCAAGTGTCTGGGATCCTCATCGGATCGGTTTAAAGGAGGACATAGAGGCAGTTCAAAGGCAGGCGGCTAGTGTGTTATGTGAGAGTGTTACTGAAATACTTCGGGAACTGAACTGTTAGTCGCTGGAGGGAAGGCGACGTTCTTTTCGAGAAGCACTGATAAAGAAATTTAGAGGGCCGGAATTTGAGGTGGATTGCAGAACGATTCTACTGCAGCCAACCTATATTTCACGTAAAGACCACAAGGATAAGATCAGAGAGATTAGGGCTGGTACGTATGCATACAAGCATTCGCTTTTCCTTCGTTCTATATGAGAGTGGAACAGGAAAGACAGTAACTAATAGTGGTATTGAGTACCCTCCGCCACGCTTCTTTGGGTGTATTGAGGAGCATGTATGTAGATGTAAATGTAGAACTATTATACATTAAACCACTTCATCATAAGATAAGATGAGGTATGTTAGATATTATAGAAAATATTTCCAAAAAAACCTATATCTGCCAGCTAGTGAAAGACGAGACCTAAAATATTGCAGGACTCTGAACACAAGTAAACAGAAAACTTTTTAATGTTTTTTCATCGTTTACTGCTTTTTGCAACTGTAAAAAGCTAATCGTAGATTATCTTAAAATGTTTATTGACATCCAGATAATATTTTCCCATGTAGTGAAACGAGACTTTTCATGCTTAGAATGAGATGTAGTTTCTGATCAAGCGAACATAAGTAACGTGCACCTGTGGAGGAATGATAGACTGACACAGTCATGCCAATGTTTTCTTTTATAACACGGGTGTGTGTGGGAGACTTCATACAGCCGTAGGACGTGTGGTTGGCACTTGCAACAAATGCGAGGTGGCAGGTTTCGCGAGGACCCTGTACGCGCCTTCCTCGGAATCAAGGTTTGGAACCACTGCCGTGTAGCTGGCTGTCCCTCAATTTTGCTTCCTGCATCTGTTTCACCGACGACATTGCTAAAAAGAATGTTTCTCCTGACGATGCAAACTAAGTAGTTACTATTCCCGTTTGGTTTTGACATGTTATCATTGCGTCGTGTAAATTTATAATTAAGAACTCTGTTTAAAGAAACACAATGATATTACTGAACCACAAAGGAATTACTGTACTTTGTGAACGGTATAATATAATTTGCATCAAAATGATACTCACTCCTATTACGGCCTTTGAACTTATTAACAATTGTTAGTGTTGTAATATTTCTGGTTAAAATTGTGTATTTCCAGTCAACTATTTGTAATTTATTTGATTTATCGTTGTTTAGAACATTTAATATTATTACGCACTTCAAAGCAAAGTAGCGAATTAATAATAAGTACTCTTTGATGTTATAAATACTCCAGGGAAAATATATATCAACGATATTATATTGTCATTGAGCGGATGGTTTTGGGATGTTCTAGTTTGTCCATTAAAAAGACTTGCGAAAGTTTAAATAGTTATGAGTTTTAGAAGTCCATGATTGTAATTACCAGAAGAAATAATAATCATACTGAAAGCGAAAAGTAAGTCCATCTTCTTTTTTCAAAAATTATTCTGCTGTTTTAATGAACTTGGAATTGAATGTCGTATAACGGATGCGTCTATCAGACTGGAGGGGTACCAACCTGCCAACGCAGTCAATGCTTTTCAGACGCTTTAATTCAAAATTAATATTTCGACTGCAAACACACTTCTGACTGCTGCTTCCAGATTTGATAGTGTTCACCTACGATTCTCTGAAAGAGGTAGACATTCCGATGTACTGACAATGTCAAAAGAAAAGTTTGAGCTATTAATTACAGAGCCAACAGTCAGCAGCACTGACTGCCGTCGTTTGTTCCGTGCATCGACCCACACGTCGAGGAAGCGAGTAGCTGTAAGAAAATATAATCCCGTTCTCTTTCAGCCTGCCAATGAAATTATGAAATTGCAACAACAGAATTGATAATTACTTTCACAATCATGGCAATTTTAATCAACATTGATAGTGTTAATCAACAGACGATGGATAAACAAAGAAATTGAACCACCAGAACAAAACCGATGGAGGATGTTGTCAGTTTTTAAAGATTTTGGTTCTGTTGCACTGTTAGTGAAGACAAATTTTGACAGTAGAAGTCCTTGGAAAGCACACTTCAGGATTCGGTTATATTTGGGAGATTTCTGTCTGAAAGGCCGTACGGGAATGAGCGCGTGGTCCAAGGCGTCATGCTGCGGACTGGTCGTCCACTCTTGTCGGAAGTTCGAGTCCCCTTTGGGGCACGGGTATTTGGGTTGTCCTTAGTGTAAGTTAGTTTATGTAGTTTCAACAGCGGAAAATTCGACTGGAACATCAAAAGTGGAGGATAGATAAGAACTCACCGTCAAGACCCCTCTGAGTTGCTGACAGGCAGGAAACATAAATTTTCGGCCATGGCCTTCATCAGAAAAAAAGAAACACATACATTTCCACAATCACTCAGAGAACTATACACATACAACAGTCATGTCCGGCCAGTATCTTGACTGACAAGGGGAACACCAAGTATGGAACCAACGGAATTTGATGGGTCGTAGGTATGTTGTGAGGGAATTCCTCCAGACCATCAAGCGAAAAGGATTTGTTCCAATGGGCCTTAATATCTAAGAAAATCGAAATCAAATTCGCAGCAAATTACCACGCGTAACGTGTCTACTTATACAAGGCGGTTACCGCTCAGCGAGACAGCGTGGTGTAATAGGAAAAGTGCTAGACTCCGAATCAGGAGACCCGGGTTCGACACCTATCGGCAGAATAATTTTTAAAAATTGTAATTGCTACTTTTTATATTAAAAAAAAATAAAAATGATATAAAGAAAGAAAAACAATCTATCATAGCGCATTTGTTCTCCACGTTGCACTACTTGCCACACTCATGAACGACACGATACGAATGACTGGCCGTAGCATAATAGTCCACTGGGACGCATGACGTGGGTACACACGTCATAGAAGGTGATAAAAACAGCACGGGTAGGAACTGTAAACATAGGTATTAAATGTTGCCCAACTATTTCAGTTGGTTTACATTCCAAGAGGCGATCCAATTATGATAATGTAGAAAGATATTAAAAAGTAAGCAGCAATCTTGGCTTTTTTATATATTTCTACATTGCCCAACAATTAAAGGTATTAACAAAAGACTGTTTACTGATTTCGAAATATGCTTCAATCGCCATAAAAGTGTGCCTCGAAAAAAAAAAAAAAAAAAAAAAAAAAAAAAAAAAATAATAATAATAATAATAATCGTCGCACAATACATTACATATAGAGCGAATGTTACATGTTTTTATCCTGACAATTTACTGCAAACGTTTACATAAGAATGGTTATAAAATACAAAATTATGCCGAATCATCGGACAGGTGTGAAAAGTAATTGACCCCAGTTGGACTAGAACCCAGGTCGCCTGCATGGCAGCCTCGTATTTTGCCGATTACACCACGCTTTCTCGCTGAGCGGTAACCGCATGTATCAGTAGACACGTAACGCGTGGTAATTTGCTGCGAATTTGATTTCGATTTTCTTAGAAATCAAGGCCCATTGGAACAAATCCTTTTAGCTTGATGGTCTGGAAGAGTTCCCTCACAACATACCTACGACCCATCAAATTTCGTTGGTACCATACTTGGTGTTCCCCTTGTCAGAGACCTATACACATACAACTGTCCTGTCTAGCCGCTCCAGTATCTTGACTGAGTGACCCATCACAGTCAAGATGATGGAGCGGCCGGACATGGTGGTTGTGTGTGTATAGTTGTCTGTTTGTGGGAATTTCTTTTTCTGATGAAAGTTTAAGTTGTGTGAATGTGTCTATTTTTCGTGCCTGACAGCAACTCAGCGGATAGTTTGTAAGACCAATAGGTTCACAAAAATTTGAACAATTTTCTGTTGAAATATGAAGTGCACAAGGAAAGTCATCATCAAATGAGAACTATGACAAAAAAATCTGTATTGTAACTTACAGATTACTTTATAGGTGTCCTTTATTCTACTAATCACAATGATAAAACCGACGGACACTGAAACGTAAAAAATAAAATGTGTAGGTACTGAGTACACACACACACACACACACACACACACACACACACACACCGTCCTATAGGCCCAGAGAAGCCCACCGGGTACCGACTGACCGCCGTGTCATCCTCCACCCGAAGGCGTCACAAGGGCTGAGCGCACCCCTTTTGCCAACAGAGCTTGGCGGTCCGGACGTTGACGCATCCAAGTGATAACCGAACCCGATAGTGCTTAACATCGGTGATCTAGCGGAACCCGTGCATGAGGCAGTCTGAGAAAACGGCTGTGAAATATGCTGGTGTGAGTGAGAGTATGTGCCTCTTCTGACGAAGGTTGTGGCTGAAGCCTAAGTTGCGTGTGTACTTTTTATGTGCCTGACGCGGTTCGACGAACGTCTTTGCGATGCGCTGCAACTATACATCTACATCTACTTACATACTCCGCAATCCACCGTAAGGTGCGTGGCGGAGGGTACACTGTACCACTATTAGGCATTTCCTATTCCACTGACAGCACTGGCACCCACCTCTCAAGTACTGCTAGATCTTCTGTACAAAGTACCAAAGGAAAAACAAGAAGGATTGATAGTATTCTCTCCTCTTTTACACAGGGTGGATCAAAAAGCTTCTCCTGATTTCAAAATTTTCTTCATGCTGTACCACAACTAGGTATTTCCTTTCTTATTCCACTCCCAAATAGAACGAGGAGAAAAGAATACCTATATGCCTCCGCACGAGCCCTAATTTCTTTTATCTTTGTGATCACTACGCGAAATGTAAGTAGGCGGCAGCAAGCTCGTACTACACTCAGCTTCAAATTCCGGCCTTCTAAATTTCCTCAACAGAAACTCACGAAAGGAACGTCTTTCCTCCAGCGATCCCCATGACACTCGCGCATTGGTCGAACCTACCAGTAACAAACCTAGCTGCTCGCCTCTGAACTGCTTCTATGTCTGATCTGCTGTGGGTCCCAAACACTTGAGCAATTCTCAAGGCGTGGTCGAACAAGCGTTTTATACGCGGTCTCCTTTACAGATGAAGTACATCTTCCCAAAATTCTCCCAATAAACCGAAGTCGGATGTCCGCCTTACTCACAACTGTCCTTACATGTTCGTTCCATTTCATATCGCTCTGCAATGTTACTCCTAGGTATTTGAACGACGCAACAGCATCAAGAAGCTCAATACTACTACTGTATTCAAACACTATGGGATTGTATTTTCCTACTCATGCGCATCACCTTACATTTTTCTACATTGAGAGCAAGCTGCCAATCTTCGCACCATCTAGAAAGTTTGTCTAAGTCATCCTGTATGCTATTACAGTCAGTTAAAGACGACACCCTCCCATACACCACAACATCATCAGCAAACAGCAAACAACTTACTCTGTCCATCAGATCATTTATATAGATAGAAAATAATAGCGGTCCTATCATCATCCCCTGGGACTCGCCTGACGACACACTCGTCTCTGATGAACACTCGCCGTCGAGAAAAACGTACTGCGTTATATTACTTGGGAAGTCTTCCAGCCAGTCACAAATCTGTGAACCTATTCCATAAGCTGGTATCTTCGTTAGCAGTCTGCAGTTCCACTGCATCGAACGCCTTTTTGAAGTCGAGAAAAACACAATTCGCCTGTTGCCCTTTATCCATGGCTCGAAAGATGTGATGTGAGAGAAGGGCAAGCTGAGTTTCACAAGAACGATATTTCCTAAACCCGTGCTGATAAATAGAAAGAAGCTTTTTCGTTTTAAGGAAATTTACTATATTCGAAGTGAGAATATGCTCCAAAATTCTACAGGAAACTGATGTCAACGATATTTGTGTGGGTAGGTTCACTTTCCTTTCTTATAAACAGGAGTCACCTGCGCTTTTCTCCAATCACTAGGAACTTTGCGATGAATTAAAGATTCGCGATAAATGCAAGCTAAGTAGGGGGCCAACGGTGCAGAATACTCTTTGTAAAACCGAACTGGTATTCCATCCGGACCAGCAGACTTTTTCGTATTTAGCTCTGTCAGCTGCTTCTCTATTCATTGAAAATATTACTCATATGCTATTTAGTGTCAGCTGATGCCGTTTAATCAAAGCAGCAGTAATCACAGCGGTCGTTAGACTCGCAAAAAAATCGAAAGTGTAACAAACTAGACATTGAATTGTGAAATGGCGGGATTTCAGTCAACTGTGTTACGGCATTGCGCATTACGGAGGAGAAGTATGTCACCTGTTACCAAACACTGCGCGACGGAACAGACCTTCCACCACTGTACAGCGTGACTGCCCGGAACTAACAGCGCGGATAAAACGTGACCTGTTCGCGAGAAAGAACTATAACTGAAAACCACTTATATATGGCATTAGGAGAAAAATACTTTCCATCAGATCACGGACTCTCTTTTTGCAGAGTTCCATTCGTGAGCAGTACACTAAAAATGTCATCATGGTCATAGCAAACGTTAATAGCTCGGGTAGACTTACACTGTCGACAGAATATGAAATATCCATCGCAATGCCGATATTATAATCCACGATGTAGATACGCAGAATGTGATAATTTTTTAAGACATTATATTACATACATATTTTTTTAATGTCACAAAATTGGTGAAACTATTTTACAAGGTTGATTTTGACTGTCCAGTCATGAGCACAAACAAATGTCCAGTGAAGAGAAGAAACAAGTGTTCATTTTAAACAAAAGCAGAAGGTGGTTCAACCCAGACCTGTTCCTTCACTCTAGAAATGATATAACAACCTTAGCACGTGGAATATGGATGTTGGTAATTGTTTTCGAAGTACAGAGTCAGTATTTAAGTTTATTTTTGTGAAGATGTAGAAATTCATTATTTTATTATTTAAAAAAATTAGTTGATACATACGTACTTGAGAATGGCGACGTAGTTTCACCGAAACTAGTTGTTCATAATAAATGACAAAAGATAAAAGTAAATTAGCGACTGTGGCATGTGAGTGCATTACTTAAGCGTCTCGATCTTAAAACATGGTACCAGTTGCACTCCTTACAGACCATATGTCTGATTTTAGAAGAGTGTGTTAACGTTTGTAAACCTGAAGGCTACAATTTGGTTGCGACTTCTCGCCGCAGCGGTCACGCCACTCTGTGCCGTGTCTCTGTGAAAGAACACACGTGTACCAATACCATTCTAGGTTTTCTGGTGGTCGAGGAGAAAGAGAAAGAGGAAATAATGGTACTGTTCACGATATCTTGCTCTTACAGCATTTTACAAACACGGAAAAGTGAAGGTATTTACTCTAACGTAATAACAGGGCATTTGTGAAATGATGAAGAGTAGTACAGAGGATTAATCCAATCTCAGTTCGATTTTATTTTAAGCGTGGTGAAAGAAGATATAGCACTTACAGCAATCAGTACAGTATAAACTCTTATCCAAGATATAAAGATATAAAAGATATAAAAAATTACGTGTTCTTCAACATCGGCTTAATACGGATAATTTTGCATTTATTTTAAATAAGATAAAAGTCTGCGAAGACACATTTATATGGAAATGACTCAGTGCTTGTACAGTTTGTTGTAACTATTACGTTGTGTTTACAATATTATAACTATTTTCAAAAGTAGTAACAGTATAAGAACGTGCCTTTCTCTCCAACCGACGAAACATCTAATTGTTGTGAAGTTCGATAAGAAGAACTCGAAAGACTACTGATGACAGCTAGTAAGACGAGAGACGATTCAGAAGAACATTCAAGTCTCGTAACTTAGCTTGAAATGTCAAATGTTGGTTCATCAATGAGATGAGATGGCAGTTTCCTGATGGATGCTGCGATACTTCTCATGAATATCTATCTCTATATCATGCTCGGGCTGCATCATCAGCTGCAGAAATTCTTCCTTTGAACCATACCGGTCATGGAACAAGTCAATACATTAATTCTTACTCAAGAATGGTAATAGAAAATTTTTAAGTAGTCCTTTGCACACGGCAATCTTAAGACAAAGTGAAAAGAATCAATAAAGAAAAAAATGAATTAGCTTAATTGTTTAACTTTTCTAGGAGTTCCTCGACAGAATAAAAGGAGTGAGCCATGAGGTAACTCTTCAATTTAGATTTGAAAGCGTGTGGATTATTGCTAAGATCCTTTAGTTCTTGGGGCAGCTTATTGAAAATGGATGCCGTAGAATATTGTACCCCATTCTGCACAAGTGTTAAGGTGGTGTGATGCAAATGCAGATTCGACTTCTGTCTTCTGTATTCACCGAGTGAAAGCCACTAACTCGTGGGAATAAGCTGATATTATTAACAACAAACGACATTAAAGAAAAACGTATTGTGACGCCAGATTTAAAAATTCCCAGACTACTGAAAAGGGGTCGACATGACGTTCGCGAACTTACACCACATATTGCTCGAACCGCCCGTTTTTGAGCCAGAAATATCCTTTTTGCATCAGGCGAGTTGCCCCAAAAGATAATGCCGTACGTCATAAGTGAGTGAAAGTAAGCGTAATAGACTACTTTTCGTGTTGAAAAATCACTTATCTCAGATATTGTTCTAATGGTAAATATAGCAGAATTTAGTTTTGGAACAAGATTCTGAACATGGGCTTTCCATGACAGCTTACTGTCTATATGAACACCTAGAAATTTGAACTGTTCAGTCTCACTTATCACATGCCCATTATGTGTTATCAGAATGTCAGCTTTCGTCAAATTATGTGTTATAAATTGTAAAAACTGAGTTTTACTGTGGTTTAACATCAACTTGTTTTCTACAAGCCATGAACTTATCTCTTGAACTGCATTATTTGATATTGTGACAATATTACGAGCAACATCCTTCACTACCAAGCTGGTATCAACAGCAAACAAAAATATTTTACAGTCACCTGTTATACTCGAAGGCATATCATTTGTATAAATAAGAAACAGCAATGGTCCCAAAACAGACCCGTGGGACACTCCATACTTAATTGTGCCCTATTGGGATTGCACGTCACAGTTATTTTCTACACTGCTGAGAATTACCTTCTGTTGTCTATTATTAAAGTAAGAGGTGAACCAGTTGTGGGCTACTCCTCGTATTCCATAATGTTCCAACTTCTGCAACAATATTTTGTGATCAACACACTCAAACGCTTTTGTTAAATCAAAGAAGACGCCTAATGTCCGTAGCCTCTTATTTAACCCATCAAGTGCCTCACAGAGAAACGAAAATATAGCATTTTCAGTCGTTAAACCACTTCTAAAACCAAACTGCACGTTTGACAATAAATTATGTGAACTGAAATGATCAATTAATCTTGAAAATACAGCCTTTTCAATAAATTTAGAAAAAAACGATGGCATAGAAATAGGTCTATAGTTGTCTACATTATCCCTTTCTCCTTTTTCATAAAGTGGTTTCACTACTGAGTACTTTAATCTGTTAGGAAACTGACCATTCTGAAAGGAATACGGTGAATATCTGCTCACTTACTGCACTGACTGTCGCCACCGTGTAAACCTTTGCGTGCCGCCGTGCTTACTGCGGCGGTCGCGGAGCCGGCATTCGCGGCCGACTGCCAGACTGCTTCCGGAGCGGTCGAGACGCGGCAGTCGCGGTGACGTCACGGCCGTCGACTGCCGGGCAGTTGCAGCGGCATATGATACGGTTAACGCCCTCAGTCACTGCTGACCGCTACGGCCGGCAGTCGCAGCGAAATAGTACCTTAAGGGAGCTGAAATCATCGGTCCCTAGACTTAAGAACTACTTAAACTAAGTTATGCTAAGCACGACGTACACGCACACATCCTTTCCCGAGGGAGGAGTCCAACTACTGACGCGACACCCTAGGACGCTAGTAGCTGATGTGGCGTCACTAAAAAGAGAAGACTGAACCTTGATAGGGATATCCGAATCACTAAAAGCCACACGATCATTTCGTTTCATATAGAGCAGGATCAGGAGGCAATTTTTGACCCTCCCCTTGTTGATATTAGAATCCTATTTTGTGTTTATTACATCGTGTACTGGATTTGGGAGGCCTTACTTGTCGATTTTTCAGGGAGACCACGGAGCAATCTTATTTTTGTAGTTTTATTTGTATTTACCATGTATAAAATTCAATGCTTAAATTGCAGTCGGCGAAAACAGTTTGGTGGAACTGAAAATGTATAGAAAAAAATGTACTTTAAATTTCAGAGTGCGTTTAATAGAATAAAGTCGGGCTGCCGGCCGCGGTGGCCGAGGAGACTGAGGCGCTCCAGTCACGGTCTGCACGGCCACTACCGTCGGGGGTCCGAATCCCCCCTCGGGCATGGATATTTGTGCCGTCTTTAGTATAAGGTAATTTATAAGTAGTTTGTAAGTTTAGGGACTGATGACCTCGTAGTTAAGTCCCATAAAAAAAAAGGTGGAGTACTAGGTAGGTGGGAGCTGATTTCGATTAAAAGTTGGTACAAATTCTTAAACGAAGGTTCATGTTTTTTGAATATTTGTTTGAAGCGTAAGATACAGGAAGACTGGAAAAAATCAGTACTGTTCGAGATTAGTAATTACTGGATGGCTAGTGTGAATGTCGTTTTGACATTATTTTCTTTTTTTATCGACTGAACTCAAATTGCAAAAGACAAAGATAAAATTCGTCAAATACATACTAATTAACATATAAAATTGTTATATATTTTTGACGACATTACAGCGTTCAATGAATGAAATAAATCCCAATTTGCGATCAGTTATGGCTTCACTGTACTAGGTTTAGATGGAATACTGGGTTCGAATCTCGGCCGGGCACAAATTTTCATTCGCCGCACTCCATCCGAAGCTAGTACATTGAAGCCATAACTGATCGCAAATTGCGATTTATTTCATATAAAATTGTTATTTTTATGAAAAATTACTTGTTTCCAATTACATATTATACTAAATATTCAATGTTCATTGTAAATTTGAAGACTAGACTTTTATAAAAGACTATTAACAAAGATGGGTTAAATTTTAAAGAATTACAAAGAAATTTTTTCTTATATTTTACGCTTCATGGAAATGATCAGGCGAAATACAGCTGTATTTAATAACTTTGCTACAACGAAGAATGAAACCGACCTGGTTTCATTTTTTTTTTTTTTGACAGTTACTTCGAACTATTTTCGGCTATTCGATATGTGAGTTTTGAATATTAGGTACCGAAAATAATCAAAATTTGAAAAATTCCTAATTTTTCGGGTTGTTTATTACAAAAGTTTCAGTGCCAATAACAAAAAGCATTACATTACCGCAGTCTCATTTTCGAGAGCTGTCGAGTTTCGTTGCAATAACGGCTTAAATCGTTCATTACTATCTCGGTTGATGGCGGAACCAGGTGGATTTATTTGTTCATGTTAAGTAAGTTGATACGAAATTATTAAAATATATATATTGACGATTGGTTTCGACAAACAAAGGTACCATATTATGGTCACTGGGGAATAAAGTGATTAACGTAGTTTACAGACCAGTCGCACACCTGATAACGTGTCAAATTTGTCCTGTTACAATGAGCTCTACATTAAAATGAATCCGTTGCAGTTCACCTTTGTACAATATGAAAATACAATTTAATTGTACAATGAACAACTTCAGTGTATATATATTTTTTACCTTTCATGTACAATTTGCACATTGATCAATCACAATGTCAAGCTTTGTAGTAACAATACAAATGTAACATCAGGAATGTGACTGGTACGTAATATACCATTATCATGGAAAGGTTTTAGTACAAACAGATATATTGTATTCTCCACTTTTTCCCCAGTGACCTTTGTGTGGCGAAACCTGTCGTAAAATAATATTAAAACTTCTTGCGTGACCCTGGAAAAACATTATTTTATTTTAGCAGAACTTTGTACTAGTGCCCATCTGCAGTTTCATGTATTTTGAATAAATCACTTTTAAGACTTATATAAGTTATGCCTCTTCATTAACCAACCAGTTTCAGTTGTTGCAAGCATAATCAGGAATTAATAGAAATACGAAATGAAAAATACATGTATCGAATTACAATGAATAATTTGTGTGTATGATGTAGAAATTAGGACGCAAACATCAGTGGAACTCAAAATAATTCTTTATACAAGTGATACATATGACATGTATTAATGTTTGGTTTAATATTATTAGTCTTACCGATGTTTGCTTCATAAGTACTACATTATATACTCCTGATGCATAATAAATTATTCACTGTGATTGGATTATGTATCCGACGCGCATTTTTAGTTTCGGATTTATAGTAATTCCTGCAGACGCTTGGAACTAGTGAAACTGATTGATTAATAAAGAGGCATAGCATACAGCTTAAGGTTTAAAAATGATTTATTCAAACTACTTTATGTGAGAGGTAAGTGCCTCTCTAGGTACTATCATATGGTGAAACAATATCTTCAACGGCTCAGAAAAGGGTGCAACTTTTGGGTAATTCGCCCCGTGTAGCAACAGGTATTTGCACT
The DNA here is from genome assembly GCA_026315105.1 of Locusta migratoria. Classification (NCBI taxonomy): domain Eukaryota; kingdom Metazoa; phylum Arthropoda; class Insecta; order Orthoptera; family Acrididae; genus Locusta; species Locusta migratoria. Next base: position 308,022,963 of record CM048746.1, read on the forward strand.
GAATGTCATGTGGTTGGGAAGGCAGTAAGACAGAGTTGTAGCCTTTCTCCAATGTTATTCAATTTGTACACTGAGGAAACTGTGAAGGAATGCAAGGAGAAATTTGCAGAAGGATTTAAAGTTCAGGGTGAAGAAATAAAAACGTTGTGGTTTGCCGATGACATAGTAATTCTGACAGAGACAGCGAAGGACCTGGAAGAACAATTGAACGGAATGGACGAAGGATGGTATAAGATGAAAATTAGCAAGGGTAAAACAAGGATACTGGACGGTAGTGTAAGAAAATCAGTCATTTCTGAGGGAATTAGATTAGGTAATGACATAATAAAAGTTGTAGATGAGTTTTGTTATTTGGATAGCAAAATGACTTCTGACGGCAAGAGTAAAGAAGATATAAAATGCAGAATAGCTATGGGAAGGAAATCACTTCTGAAGAAGCGAAATTTGTTGACCTCCAATATCAATTTAAATGTTAGGAATTTTTTTCTGAACGCATTCATGTGGAGTGTAGCATTGCACGGGAGTGAAATGTGGATGATAAGGAATTCAGATGGAAAGATGGTAGAAGTTTTTGAAATGTGATGCTACAGACGAATGCTGAAGATTAGATAGGTAGATCACGTAACTAAGGAGAAGGTAACGAACAGAATTGGGGAGAAAAGAAGTTTCCGGCAGATCTTGACTATCAAGGAGGCCCATGGGTATCGGATTTTAGAATTCCTTTATATATATATGCTACGTGAAGTTCAGAACTTAAATAACAATCAGTCAAAGCCATTCGACGCAACTCTCCGAAATTCTCTAGAAAAGTTTTGCAAGTACACGTAGGTCCCAATAATTAAAACAGTTATAGCTTCTGTCGGTGTAGCTCAGCTGGTAGCGTCTGGCCCACAACTGTATAGGCGGTGGTTCGAATCCCACCGTCACATTTGTTTTTCGTTTTCGAATTCAGTTATGTACAACATTTTGGGATCTCTAGTTCCAAATGTTGTGTCAGCTTTTGTTTATGTGTATGTAGACGAGCTGTCGTTACGTAATACGATGGTTGGGTAGGTTAGCTGCTTGGAAAGCCATTAGCAGCTATGGAGATGACTTTCTAAAAACAGTGCCGTAGCCCTTCACAAACTGAACGATCAAAGACTACCGTCTTCAACTAGTAGCGAAGTTGTAAAAACTGTAACTTTTGATTGAAACCATCATTATAAACAACCTTCTACAAAATATAGAAAAATACGAATAAACAAAAATACGTGCACTTTCAGTAAAAATTACCATTAGATATTAAAATTGTGTAAGTATTCGATCACAAAGAAAAAACATTAAAAAGAGGAAGCGCTACGACAGGATTTGAACCACCGATGCTACGGTTGTGAGACCAGAACGCTACCACCTTAGTTACACCGACAGATGCTGTAAATCATTTAAGAATTGGTACTTACGCTTACTTGCAAAACTTCAAAGTGGATTTTCTCGAGAATTTTTGAGAGTTTGTCGAATGGCTTTGGCTGATTGTTGTTTGAGTTGTGAAATTCACGTACCATAAAAAAAAATCTATTATCCTATACTCATGTGGTCTTTTTGTAAGAGAAAGGATAGATTGGTGTAACACATTCTGAGATATCAAGCAATTGTCATTTTAACATTAGAGGGAAGTGTGTGGGTAAAAAATCGTAGATGGAGACCAAGAATCGAATACAGTAAGCAAGTTCAAATGGATATAAGTTATCGTTCTTATTGTCACCAGGAGAGGACACCTACTCGTCATCGCCGAATTCGTCCAAATTTATGGTACATGTAGGGCGTGCTGAGATATGATGAGATATGAAAGTGCTCCAAATGGGAAGTCCAGATGGCTAACAGCTTAGGGAACATAAGGAATTTTGATATAGGTCTATTACCATATGCACCTTATTAACTGCTCCTGAGATTCTGTTCAAAAAGCGGTGCTTTTCTCAGCAGTAAGGAATCGGATTTTTATTGAAAGGTTCGCGGGTTCGATTCCGCCCGGCGGCAATTATTTTTTTGCTCTTTGGCAATGTGTACACTACTGACTTCACAATTCACTGCAACATCATATACGTCAATCAAGTTGGTTTTTTTTATGAAAAAAAAAAAAAAAAACTGCCAAAGAGCGGCGTTCATAACGTGCGAAAGATGCGGTCAAAATTATTGCTTGTCCTGTTTCTTCGATGAATATCACCCCGCTAGATGTAATTGATCAATTGCAAAAGAACGGCAGTATCGCTTTACATACACGACGTCCCCAAGTACGCGTTAACTACAGTCCCTTTTTAAATGTTTGTAGTCCCGAACTCCATGCAATGCCATTTCTTGTTTTGCTTATATAAACTATAATAACCTATTTGATTTTGCGGTTAATTGTGACGTCAGTCTGCATCTACATCAATACTCTACAAACCACTGTGTAGAGCATGGCAGAGAGTTCGTCCCACTGTACCAGTTATTAGGATTTTTTCCCATTCCATTCACGTATAGCGCGTGGGAAGAATGATTGTTAAATGTGCGTGCTGTTATTAGTCTAAACTAGTCCTCCCGATCCGTACGGGAACGATATGTAGGTGTACGTATTGCCAAGGAGCAGAAAAAAACAATTTGCCACTGGGTGGTGTTGAACCCGTGACTTTCTCAATACGAATCCGATCTTTTACCGTTGAGCCAAACACCGCGTCACGGGGACAATTGATAACATGGATATGGTGATACATCTACATCTAAATGGGATACTCTGCAAATCACATTTAAGTGCCTGGCAGAGGGTTCATCGAACCACCATTATACTATTTATCTCCCATTCCATTCTCGAATAGCGCGCGGGAAGAAAGAACACCTGAATCTCTCCGTTCGAGCTCTCATTTTTCGTATTTTATTCTGATGGTCATTTCTACCTATGTAAGTGGGAGTCAACAATATATTTTTGCATTCGGGGAAGAATGTTGGCGATTGGAGTTTCGTAAGTAGCCCACGCCGCAGCGATAACCACCGTTGTTGTAATGATTCCTATCCCAGATCCTGTATTATTTCCGCAACGCTGTCTCCCCTGTATCGTGACAATACGAAACGAGCTGCCCTTCTCTGGACTCTTTCGATGTCCTCCGTCAAACCAACCTAATAAGGATCCCACACTGGGCTGCAATACTCCAAAAATGCAGTTTCTTTAGTAGTTCTGTTGCATCTTTTAAGGGTTCTGCCAATAAAACGCAGTCCCTGGTTCGCCTTTCCCAGGACATTATCTACGTGTTCTTTACAGTTTAAGTCTGAAGTAATAGTAATTCCTAGGTATTTTGTGGAGTTTACGGCGTTAACGTTTGATTGGTTTATGTTGTAAAGAAAGTTAAACGGATTTTTTTTCGTACTCATGTGGACGACTTCACACTTGTCATTATTTTGATTGCCAATTTGTACACCATAGTGATATCTTATTTAGAGCGTTCTGCACTTGGTTTTGATCTTCAGATGATTTTACTAGACGGTAAATGACGGCGTCATCTGCAAACAAACTAATAGAGCTACTTAGATTTTCCCCTAAATCGTTTATGTAAATAAGGAACAGCAGAGGACCAATAACACTACCCTGTGGAACGCCATATTATCACCTCTCTTTAAGTGGATGCCTTACCATCGATTACTACGAACTGTGTCCTCTCTGACAGGAAATCCCCTACCCAATCGCAAATTTGGGGCGATATACCATAACTACGCAATTTGATTAAAAGTCGTTTGTGAGGTACGGAATCGATTTGCAAAGCCTTGTCGATAGCCCCTTGTGGGACCCTCACCAGGTGGGACTGACGGAAGACATTAAGAAGGTTCAGAGAAGGGCAGCTCGTATGGTTTTATCACGTTACGGGGGGGGGGGGGGGGGAGGGTCACGAAAATGTTGCACGAATTGGGGTGGGAATCATTAAAAGAAAGACGTTATTCATTGCGGCGTGACCTGTTTGCGAAGTTTCAATCACCGACTTTTACTTACAAATTTTTTGCTAGCACCCACCTACTTAGGGAGACATGACCATCCCAATAAAATATGAGAAATTAGATCGAAAACGGAACGATTTAGGTGTTGTTTTTCTTCCCGCGCGCTATTAGAGAATGGAATGGTAGTTATGAAAGTGGTTAATGAACCTTCTGCCAGGCACTTAAATGTAGTTTGCAGAGTATCTATGTAGGTGTAGATAGCGCCCATCACTATGTGTGAATAAAGATCCGCGATAGATCAGTATCAAACTTCCTTTTATTTCCTAAACGCTTGGCCACCTGGTGTTCCCTATTGGGACACTGACGTATGTACCATAAATTTGGACGAATTCGGCGATGACGAGTAGGCGTCCTCGTCAGATGAAGAGGCTCGTGCTGGACAGGGTAGCGTGGAGAACTGTACCAAAGACCACGACACTAACTTGTGAGACGCGCACGCACAGTGCGAGACAGAGCGCTCCTACCTGGTGGCGCTGCCCTCTGGAAGCCGGCAGTCTGCGGAGTGGTGTTCTCGCGCGCCGTGTCCGTCGCACTGGCTGCCAGACGCTAGCCGCGGCCGCCGGCTCAGGCTCCCCTTTATGTAATTGGCCGGCTGAGGCTGAGGCTGAGGCTGCACCGGCCGCCAAGGACCTCCGCACGCGCAGAACCCCGTGCTGGCTGGGGTGTCGAGCCACGCTACGCAACCACCTCCCCCCTCCCCCTCCTCGCCTCCACGACAAGGAACTGCAGTGACGTGACCCGCTCACTCCTTACTTGTTTGGAATAATAAGTGACCTTCCGGGTGTTCTTCAGACGCCTTGTTCCATTTCCTGCACAAATACAGCTACCTCTTGTAACTGGCTTATGAAGTGAAACTTCCCTAACGGACATTTCCCAATAGCGGACTCGTCACAATAGCGGACTTTATAAAATTCCCCTGCAAAACAACATTAGCCCCAAGGCTGAAGCGATAGCTCCTTACTTAACAGTCATATACAACCGCTCTCTCATAGAAGGATCTGTACCAAAAGATTGGAAAGTTGCACAGGTCACACCTATATTCAAGAAAGGCAGTAGGAGTAACCCACTAAACTTGAAACGTGTCCATAAAAAATTATTTTTATAAGAAAATGTCTAATATTGTGCCTCCTGTTTTGTATCGAGTAACTTGCTTGCAAGAAAATGTATAATATCGCTTCTACTGTATGTATCGATATGTGTAAAGTTTCATCTCTGGCAAAGATCATGTATTGCATAGCATTGTAGCTCGCACTGAGAGAGAGAGTAGCACTAGTGGTTCAGCTCGCTTAGAGAGCGGTTGGGTTGTGTGTATGGCTCCGATGTAGAGCAGAGGCTGCTTTGCCAGCAAGTCAGTAGTTGTATTATGTAGGTAATGTAATGCTGTTTATCAATAATAAGTAACTTAACCCTGTTTCATATTTCATTTACGTAGTTAGAAAAGTAACCCACTTCCTTCATTTGATAATTACTTGATTTAGTGGAGTGTTGATTTGAATAACATTATTGAACATATTTCATTATTGGTGCGATAGTAAGATAATAGTTGATTTGGATTTCAATAATAACTGATCGACATTAACTCTCACAGTCAAGCATTAAGAAAGTGATTTGTGGTTTTTCTTATATCTTTCTCGCAGTCAAAATTTTTGAGTATAGTCAGTGTCTGTTTCAAAAGGTTACATGTCACAGTTGTTTACTTAAAAGATCCGTTGCGCACAAAATCAATTTAATGCACTGTTTCTTGTACATTAAGATCAGGGCCATAATTAAACCAAATAGCTGAGTTAATGAACAATTTATTGTCTGATTTAACGAAAGGTTCAACATTTCAAAACACGCGTACAGTTTTTATCTGGCGCCCTTTCTGCCAGGATAGATCACAAACAGGATCGTGACGTAGTTAGATACGTAGTCTTATTTCAGTTAGTTTGTCTTTTCCACTAACCAACTTACCTTTTGGCTCTTAATTTAATTTTTGTAGCACCATCCTCTGTTGTAGCAACAGTAGCATAGTAATTGTTTCTGTAGTCTGTTACTTACCATTCTTGAGATTGTGTAGTATTGTTTATAGTAGATGAATTGAATATACAAATAATTGCATTACTACTGAACAAGCCTCTCTTTTATATTGCCTGATGTTTGTTGTGATGAAAGTTCTAGTACCGCGGAACTCGTGTGATAATTAACGGTTTGCGTAATCTCGATTGTGATTGTATGTTGCACTAGCCCGATTCAACCCATTGTTCTCTCATAATTACTGTGTGTAATTTTCAAAAAAATTAGCAGTAGGTGAAAATAAATATTATTGGTCACTTTACTGCAAAATTCTGTTAACAATGTCGAAGAATAGGAGAGTCCGCGCTGATGCTAAAACTACTTCCGAAAATGAGACCTTGAATGAAGCAAGGAGAGAAACTGAATTTTTACAAGAGTCTTCTCACTGCACTGATACAAATACGACAGTAAATACCGTGTCTGAAAACGCGGAACAGATTAGTTCGGGAACAGACAATATGGATAATGACAAAGTACAGGATTTGACAATACAGAATTCCGATTCTTGTAATGTGGTTGCGGAAAATAATGCATCGGTTCCGCCTAGCTCTGCTACAAAAAATACTTGTGCGACGGCTATGGAAAACGTATTACTAAATGATTTCATGCAAATTTTATTGTCACAGCTCTCTAAATTAAATGAGAATAGTCAATTACTATCTCAGGAATCTCAGAAATTAAATGAAAAACTTGAGGAACAATCTCAGAAATTAAATGAAAAACTTGAGAATAGTCAATTACAATCTCAGAAATTAAATGAAAAACTTGAGAATAGTCAATTACAATCTCAGAAATTAAATGAAAAACTTGAGGAACAATCTCAGAAATTAAATGAAAAACTTGAGAAAATTGAACAAACGTGCGATTCGAGGTTTGTGAGTATTCAAAGTAGTTTTAATAAGATAAACGAGGACAACAATCGGTTCAGGGAACAACTGCTCAATACTTTCAAACGTGAATCTCAGCAAATAAGACAAGATATTCGCGACGAGATTAACCCGGTAGTGGAAAGCCTAGCGTCACGAGTGGAAAATATGGAAAGCCTTGCGTCACGAGTCGAAAATATGGAAACTACTGAACTCGCTCAATTGAAGCAACAGAGTAATCTAGTTGTTGAAAAGTTGCAGAACTTCCAGTCAGTCACGACGGAACAGATCAATAAAATAAATAAACAGTTTGAAGATATTACTGTTAAGATTACCCAAATTAGTGATAACACTGACAAAAGTTCGGATGTAACGCATCCTACCCCGTTTAATGAAACTAATGAATATCTCGCCCTTGACCGTTTCAAACAAGGTCAAATGACCATTAATCAGCAATACAAGGCTGAGGTCAGAAAATTAGATGATCGCGTGGCGCGAATAGAGAGGAAATTTGACCACACTTGTGGAAATCCATACGAAGATGTGGAAGAAAATTTGAACGAAAATGACAATGATGATTCGAGCCAAGTAGGTCGCTTGGTACGTGAACGAAGTGTACCTCATAGTAACAACAATGAAGACGCAGTGCGTAGTTTACGCTCACTTACGCCGCACGGGCGAAAGGAAGCGTTTGACTACAAGCATTTCCTGACTGTACGTAAATTCAAGACATTTAAAAACTCTCCGAATGACTTGCACCCTAAAGAGTGGTTGCAGCAATTCGATTATTGTCTTCCCCCGAATTGGCCACTTGAGCACAGATTAGAATTTATATGTGGTTATCTGGAAGGCGAGCCAGCCACCAGAATGAGAGCTATTGCACAAGAGTGCTATAGCGAGAATCACTTCCGACGCTCATTTCTATCCGCATACTGGTCGGAAGCGGCACAAGACCGCGTTAAAAACAGTATTGCGACTTTCAAAATTTTTGAGCGATCAAATTTCTCGAGCCCTGTGGAATATTTCCAAAACTTAGTATACAAAAATCAATTTTTATCGGCACCTTACTGCCCTGCGGAATTAATCAGAATTTGTTTGAACAAATTGCCTCTACACTTGCGTCAAATTGCCATTGCGGCACGATGCAAGAATGATATTGAAGCCTTTAGAAATCTCTTACAAGACTTAGAAGAAGAAGACGAGGAAAATTCCTCGCGCAGTCGATATTTTGAAACAAACAGATATGATCGCCGGTCGCAACAAAGCCCGCCGCGTACTAAACGTTATTCAGAGCACGACGATAAACCAAAAAATAACTCTTTCACTAATGAATCTTACAAACAAAGTCGCGACAATGAGAACGGTGAGTTTCATGATCGTGACATTAACCGTGGAAGTTTTCGTGGCCACAACCGAGGTGGTGGTTTTGGCCGCGGAGGACGCTACAATAATTACTATCATAACAGCAATACTTCGAATGATACTAATTGGCGTGATAGACGCAATACTGATAGTGATCGCGAGACTGAAAATCACAACAATAACGCTGAGAAGCGTAGTCGGGAGGGCACACGCGATAATTCTCGTGATCGCCTTCCACGACACGAAGACACAAATCGGGCCCAAAGCAGATCGCATACCCCAGAAAGACAAGAGCAAAGCATTGAAATTCAGTAATTTTGCTGGGGTAGAGAGTCCATTAATCTGTTTTGGACACACCAAGTGGCGATTGGTGCCCCGTTCTCGAGCTGAGTGTCACTATTCTTCCGCTTTTCCTTAGTGCGCTCTATCTACCTCTTTTTCTCACTGTTACTTTTCTCTAACTCTGAATACTTATGCTCTGTGCTACGCTGGGATATTGTCATACGAAACTTTGATTATCTTGCAATTTGCATATAACGAACTCTGTGGCTGTGCAAGACAAATAAAATTAATGGAAATTTTTGATTGTGTAATCTAATCAAGTTCCTATGTTTCAGAAAATATCAGATTTTTCTTCTGTGTTACTAATTGCATAACTTACGAAGTTCTGAGCAAGTGAAGAAGATTTTGAGTTGACATGAGCATTTGGTAAGCCAAGAACATTATGGAGGATGATGAGTAAGGCAATACACAATATGTCATGGTGGTCTTTAAAATGCATTATTGTTTATGGATAAATGATGGTAAGGAAGGTATTGGTAACAGTCAAAGATGTTTGATAAATGTAATTATGTGGACGAGATTATACAATGATTATGAAGCAATTATGAGGAGAATCGCTATGTTGCTAATGATGACGAGATTATACAATGATTATGAAGCAATTATGAGGAGAATCGCTATGTTGCTAATGATGACGAGATTATACAATGATTATGAAGCAATTATGAGGAGAATCGCTATGTTGCTAATGATGCTATGTTCTGTTCTTTTCTTATGTGCTTACTCGCACTGCCCTTTTGTGTTTTCTCTTTGTGCTTATGTGCACCATTTTGTATATTGATGCATTGTGCCTTCAATGGCATGTGTGATTGGTGAGATTCATATCCTTCTGATGATCTGTAATTATTTGTAATTATGTGTAATGAATATTTCTAATTATGCTTGCAGCTATGCGTATTGCTCTTGTAATCAAAGCTTACCGCTATGCTCACTAATTATATACCTAAGCCCTACCACTATGCTAATTAATTTTATAATGAAGCTCAATGACAATGTATGGTTATGCTTATACGTTCCACACAGCCATCTATCTTGCAAACTTGCAGCTATGCCATAAACTGCGCCTAGTTAAGTCTAGAAAGATAATGCACAGAAATATTTTGCTTTTGCTTACTACTATCTTCCAAATTTTATTGATGATCTTGTTGATGAAAATCTGCAGCTATGCCTAACGAATATTACGTCTGTGTTTATGTTATTGGATGATTTACTGTGATGTACATCTAGTACTGTGCCAAAATTTGCACTAATTGTTTTGTTTGACCCTACTGTTGACCCAGACAGACACAGACATGACCTGTTGACTTGAACCTCTTTTGATATTCTCACGAAACTACCCTGATGTGTTATACCTTAAGGCAATGAAATATGTAGCTCAGTTGAGACAAAAACCTGGCCATGGCAACTTATGTAATTTAAGTGTTATAATTTGTGGTAATGTAATCACCATCATAGTGATATATATTAATTTAAAGAGATATGAACTAATGGCAATTGGAATGTCAATTTAAGTTATATCATGCCAAATTGATGACAAGCACCCTCAATGTATTTCATACGATTATGTGTTTGTAAAGCAATATGTACATAGTATGTAAAGCCTTGTGCTTATATGAAATGACACTAATGTTGTAGATACTCTAAAATAAGAATTAAATTACTCATTAGTATTCAAATGTATCCGTCTTCAAGACACTACTTGTAATGTAAAAATATGGTTTAATACCATGACCCCATTTGTACCACTTGAATTTGTGGGAAAATATTTCTGTAGATATGTTCTAATCAATGACTTTTCTTTCAGTCTAAACTGAAATATCATGACTATGTTACTAATTTGTGTGTAAAATGCTTTATTTCATGTACTTTGGACACGCATGGGAAGTGGCGATTTCGCACACGAGATTCCAGAATGCACACAGAACAATGGACGAGTTACTATGCACCACTGATTTTGGGCCTTTTAATGAAGATGTTTGTTGGATGATGTTTGGCCACACAGTACTGTCCATTGCAGCCTTGGCCACCCACCACCAGTTTGCTCTAATTTTGGCTATGCTGATGCAGTCTGCTAATAGCTCTGTTGGTTGGAGCACACTTGGTTGTCGAATTGCATGGAGGAATACATCAGAACCTTTTCCCCATGACTTCCACTTCAATGCAACCAGCCAGCCCGCCTACAGTGTGGTGTAATCTTACAGTGTTTTGTGTTCGTGTGCAGACCTAAAATGAATGTTAGGAGCTAATGTGCTATTCGTGTGCATATACTATTCAGTGCCTCCCATTGCAAACGTTGTCCACAGGTTCATTACCAGTGTTTAGGTATATTTCATGGTTCTTTCACAGTCAGTGACCAAAATAAAATTGTGCTCTTGATAGATACATATACTTAGTCTGAAATGTCATTGTGCCTATTCGATTGACAAATGTTATATTGAAATCCTATTGTGCTGAAGCAGTAACATTATTTTGTACATGATCAGAAGCCTATGTAGTCAAAAATTTTACATGTATGTTCTAGCATCCATGAAAGTATAGCATTTTAAATGCATCACAGAATACAAAACTGACACTTTATCTTATACTAAGTGCACTAAAAATTTACATAGACTACATTGTGCACAAGGTACAAATGTTCATTTTATGTTCCCAAAATACTGATCTCTTGTACAAAATGTAAACCCATGGAACTTACACTACTGTGTGTATTACTTGTAATTACCACATTTTCTTTAAAGAATGATGACATTAGTTAAAATATCTTTTGTAAAACTTTGTATATGTTCATGTTTATTATTGTATATTTTTTTTCCATTTGTGTATTACTTCTAGCTATCTCATTTTCTCCACTATATCATTTGTCAAACTATGTTTTCTGAAATTCTATATATATACTTATGTTTACCATTATGTATAATTGTCATATATTCCACTTATTGCTGATGTTCTGTAAATTTTGACATTTGCTTATGTCTGTCACACCCTGTACCTCTCCATGCATGACTTTTGATGGTACTGTTCTGCAAAATGGCATGTATTTACGAATGTCACATTTTTTTTAAAATTTTCTATGTAATCCATCTGTTGTTTTGATCTTGTTAAATTTTGGACTTGAAATTCAGTAATTTTGCTGGCTAGGCAATGCCATTGGCATCACCCACCCTACAAAATTTTAATAGGTAGGAGGGGGGTGATGAAACGTGTCCATAAAAAATTATTTTTATAAGAAAATGTCTAATATTGTGCCTCCTGTTTTGTATCGAGTAACTTGCTTGCAAGAAAATGTATAATATCGCTTCTACTGTATGTATCGATATGTGTAAAGTTTCATCTCTGGCAAAGATCATGTATTGCATAGCATTGTAGCTCGCACTGAGAGAGAGAGTAGCACTAGTGGTTCAGCTCGCTTAGAGAGCGGTTGGGTTGTGTGTATGGCTCCGATGTAGAGCAGAGGCTGCTTTGCCAGCAAGTCAGTAGTTGTATTATGTAGGTAATGTAATGCTGTTTATCAATAATAAGTAACTTAACCCTGTTTCATATTTCATTTACGTAGTTAGAAAAGTAACCCACTTCCTTCATTTGATAATTACTTGATTTAGTGGAGTGTTGATTTGAATAACATTATTGAACATATTTCATTATTGGTGCGATAGTAAGATAATAGTTGATTTGGATTTCAATAATAACTGATCGACATTAACTCTCACAGTCAAGCATTAAGAAAGTGATTTGTGGTTTTTCTTATATCTTTCTCGCAGTCAAAATTTTTGAGTATAGTCAGTGTCTGTTTCAAAAGGTTACATGTCACAGTTGTTTACTTAAAAGATCCGTTGCGCACAAAATCAATTTAATGCACTGTTTCTTGTACATTAAGATCAGGGCCATAATTAAACCAAATAGCTGAGTTAATGAACAATTTATTGTCTGATTTAACGAAAGGTTCAACATTTCAAAACACGCGTACAGTTTTTAAACTACAGGCCTATTTCATTGACGTCAATTTGCAGCAGGGTTTTGGAACATATCCTGTATTCAAATATGAATTATCTCGAACAGAACGATCTGTTGACCCAAGGTCAACACGGATTTAGAAAATATCGTTCATGCGAAACACAACTAGCTCTTTATTCACACGAAGTGATGGGTGCTATCGACAAAGGTTCGCAAATCGATTCCGTATTTCTTGATTTCCATAAAGCTTTCGACACCGTACCTCACAAACGGCTTTTAATCAAATTGCGTGGTTATGGCATATCGCCCCAAATTTGCGATTTGATAGGAGATTTCTTGTCAGAGAGGACACAGTTCGTAGTAATCGATGGTAAGGCATCGACTAAAACAGAGGTGATATCGGGCGTTCCACAGGGTAGTGTTATTGGTCCTCTGCTATTCCTTATTTACATAAACGATTTAGGGGAAAATCTAAGTAGCTCTCTTAGGTTGTTTGCAGATGACGCCGTCATTTACCGTCTAGTAAAATCATCTGAAGATCAAAACCAACTGCAGAACGATCTGAATAAGATATCACGATGGTGTAAAAATTGGCATTTGACTCTAAATAATGAGAAGTGTGAAGTCGTCCACATGACTACGAAAAGAAATCCCTTAAACTTTGTTTACAACATAAATCAATCAAATGTGAAGGCCGTAAACTCCACAAAATACCTAGGAATTACTATTACTTCAGACCTAAACTGGAAAGAACACGTAGATAATATCGTGGGAAAGGCGAACCAGAGACTGCGTTTTATTGGCAGAACCCTTAAAAGATGCAACAGAACTACTAAAGAAACTGCATACACTGCGCTTGTCCGTCCATTTTTGGAGTATTGCAGCCCAGTGTGGGATCCTTATCAGGTGGGTTTGACGGAGGACATCGAAAGAGTCCAAAGAAGGGCAGCTCGTTTCGTATTGTCACGATACAGGGGAGACAGCGTTACGGAAATGATACAGGATCTGGGATGGGAATCATTACAACAACGGCGCTTATCGCTGCGGCGTGGGCTACTTGCGAAACTCCAATCGCCAACATTCTCCTCCGAATGCGAAAATATACTGTTTACTCCCACTTACATAGGTAGAAATGATCATCAGAATAAAATAAGAGAAATCAGAGCTCGAACAGAGAGATTCACGTATTCTTTCTTCCCGCGCGCTATTCGAGAATGGAATGGGAGATAAATAGTATAATTGTAGTTCGATGAACCCTCTGCCAGGCACTTAAATGTGATTTGCAGAGTATCCCATGTATATGTAGACGGCTAAAATTATACCGAATAGCGAACATTCTCAATAACGGACAAGGACACTGTAGCATGTCCCTCAACAACAATCAAAATATCCAAATAACGGAAAGAATCAGTACACTCGTGCGTGTCAAAAGTCTGAGTGCAGTCAATTCGAGCGTGTGTTGGTTGAAGTTTTAGTGTGCTTCTTGTTCGTATTGCGTGGTTTGATGGCATTGCCACGTATTGGAACTTCTTCGAAGTACAGTACTCGTCATGTTCCATGCAGCGCAGACGTAGCCTAGTCGAAAACTGGTCGAAAACGACAATGGGAGTGCAGCGACAAACACTTTCCGCCTGCTGTCGGTACATCAGACGAAACCAAGCGTTTAAAGGCTAGTTTACGACGACGACATTACGTTTCATGAAACTGCACTACTGGCCAGTGCGCAGGCGTTCGCCCAACTCGTTGGCGAAACTAAACAGTTTCGGCACCTTCCAACTTTGGCGAAACTGATTGCGCGTGTTTTTAGGTTAGGTGATAACCAATACAGAACAAAACACAACATAAATGGGGAAAATGAAGAAATAATTCGGTTTTTGAACATGTATGAGATGCATAGGTGTTTGTGCCATTTTAAGGCTGAAAATTTCAGGAATAAGCAGCGGCGTCTTAGTGCTCTTGAAGCAATTATTCGTGAATTAAATATTGATGGGTTGACGATTAGTGAATTGCAGACTAAAGTACATTGAATTCCAAATACCTATACAAACGAACTATGGCGATCGTGGATTTGGAAACACGGTACATATACTGTAGAGACGAATATTTATTTGACAAGAAAAGTAATGCATTGTGTAATTTCAGTTCTGGTAACAATGCTTCACGCATAACAGTATCTAGTTTGTTTATTGCATTACTAACTCTGTTTAAAAAGAACGTAAACTGCTCTGGTGACATTCTGAATTGATTACGGTCTTCGATCACAATTTCTTTCAGCAAGGTCGATAAGCAACTGAGCGGACGTCTTTCTTTAATCCAGTCACAAAACCAAATACGTTCCTTATTCTTTTGAGAAGCAATAGGTCCGCCACAACTTTTACAGCTACCAAAACATTCATTCTACTGCGACTACCGCACTTGCAAAACAACGAAACTGAAGTGTGTAGTATTGGCGCCGTGTCTACAGACATACATGAAACCAGTTGCGCGCAACTCATTTCATGAAACGAGTGTCGCAACCTAGTGTCGTCGTGTAGACTAGCCTTAATAGTTAACGCG
This sequence comes from Locusta migratoria, assembly GCA_026315105.1. NCBI lineage: Eukaryota > Metazoa > Arthropoda > Insecta > Orthoptera > Acrididae > Locusta > Locusta migratoria. Next base: position 308,038,091 of record CM048746.1, read on the forward strand.
CTGATGTGCTGCAGATTGGGCTTGGGTAGGACAGAGGAGAGGCGGTAATTGTATGGAATGGTTTCATTCGATGGCTGCCACAGTCTGGTTGCAAAAGTCAAAAGCTTTGTCTAATGCGCCTTGAGTGTTTCCTAGTCGTTCTTTTGTGTGTTTTCAATTTGAAGTTTGTGTTCGCTCTACATGCTTTTAAAATTCCTAGAGATAAAAGTGGCCAAAAACCAAAAAAGAATCAGTCGAAAGCCGGTAAAAAAAAGGAAAAAAAAAACACCAACTACGGGTGCAAAACGAAAAAATAATGTGATCTCGTTGCAACAAAAGCTTCGCACTTTGCAGAAAATTGATGCTGGTGAGCCGCCCGCGAAAGTTGCTGCGGATGTGAACGTTGTTATGAGTGCGATTACTGATTGGAAACAAATCGATCAGTAATTTGAACATTTTGTTCCATTCAAGCGTCAAGCAGCGCAACGAAATATCGGAAAAGAATGGGACAAGGTTCACATCCTCAGTTAGAAAAGGACTTATTTTTGTGGCATGAACAAATAAAAGCCAATGACGTGCCTGTTATGGTCCTTCTATTCGTCAAAAAGCGATGACTTGTGTTTGAGCTGATTGAAGGAAAGGAGCAAGAATATCTCGGAAATGATGGCTGGCTGGATCGGCTGAAGAATGGGCGTGGCATTCGCACGTTTTACGAGCATACACATCGCGGCATTGGCACAAGTCGGTGTGTTTCACGCGTGAAAACAGGGGACCGGTTTTATCCGAGATATTCGTTATCCGAAGCGGTCGCTGTCCCGATCATTTCGGATAAACGGTACTTTACTGTTTTGTATTTTATTCTTTTCTTAACAGTGGAAACTTCTAAGAAGCGGGCAGTTTTATTTTCCCCAATGCTGTCCGTTATTCAAAAGTTTTACTGTACTGCATTTAGTTTTTTAATCCGTATAGAATAGATGGGCTCTGAATTTCAGTTGGGTTGTCTTTTGGAATGGTAGGTTGGTACTTGAAACGCGGGTGCGATATCTCGGTTTGTCGGGAGTAGTTTTATCTTTGGTTTTGTGAGTTCTTTGGCTACTGATATCATGCGCCCTGGCGGGCGGTGTGCGAAGGGAGGACTCGCGATCGGGAACTTGCTCTGGTATTACGGAGTGGCTGCGAGAGTAACCGCCCGAGTAGTTTGATTTTCATTTTGCTGCGTGTTCCTATTTATCCTGGCATGCCTGACTCGTGTTGTTGCCTGGGGTCTAGAGTTCATGGTGTCGACAGTAATCGCCATGTCTTGTCAAGAGGAAAGGGCCAAGTGATTGGAAAAAAGCGCAGGTGATTCCCGTTTATAAGAAAGGAAAGAGAACTGACCCACACAATTACAGGCCAATATCGTTGACATCAGTTTCATGTAGCATATTCTCAGTTCGTATATAGTAAATTTCCTTGAAACGAAAAAGCTTCTTTCTATGAATCACCAAGGGTTTAGGAAACATCGTTCATGTGAAACTCAGCTTGCCCTTCTCTCACATGACATCTTTCGAGCCATGGACGAAGAGCAACAGGCGGATTGTGTTTTTCTCGACTTCAAAAAGGCGTTCGACGTGGTGCCACACTGCAGACTGCTAACGAAGATACGAGCTTATGGAATAGGTTCACAAATTTGTGACTGGCTGGAAGACTTCCTAAGTAATAGAACGCAGTACGTTGTTGTCGACGGCGAGTGTTCATCAGAGACGAGTGTATCGTCAGGCGTGCCCCAGGGGAGTGTGATAGGTCCGCTATTATTTTCTATCTATATAAATGATCTGATGCACAGACTAAGTTGTAATTTGCGGCTGTTTTCTGATGATGCTGTGGTGTATGGGAGGGTGTCGTCTTTAACTGACTGTAATAGCATACAGGATGACTTAGACAAAACTTCTAGTTGGTGTGAAGAATGGCAGCTAGCTCTCAATATAGAAAAATGTAACGTGATGCCTATGAGTAGGGAAACCAATCCTATAATCCAGAATGAAACTTTCACTCTGCAGCGGAGTGTGCGCTGATATGAAAGTTCCTGGCAGATTAAAATTGTGTGCCGGAACCGGGACTCGAACCTGGGACCTTTGCCTTTCGCGGGCAAGCGCTCTAACGACTGAGCTACCCCGACACGACTCACGATGCCGCCTCACAACCTTACTTCCGCCAGTACCTCGCCTCCTACTTTCCAAACTTCACAGAAGCTCTCTTGCAAACACGCAAGACTAGCACTCCTGGAAGAAAGGATATGGTGGAGACATGGCTTAGCCACAGCCTAAGGGATGTTTCCAGAATGAAACTTTCACTCTGCAGCGGAGTGTGCGCTGATATGAAAGTTCCTGGCAGATTAAAATTGTGTGCCGGAACCGGGACTCGCACCTGGGACCTTTGCCTTTCGCGGGCAAGCGCTCTAACGACTGAGCTACCCCGACACGACTCACGATGCCGCCTCACAACCTTACTTCCGCCAGTACCTCGCCTCCTACTTTCCAAACTTCACAGAAGCTCTCTTGCAAACACGCAAGACTAGCACTCCTGGAAGAAAGGATATGGTGGAGACATGGCTTAGCCACAGCCTAAGGGATGTTTCCAGAATGAAACTTTCACTCTGCAGCGGAGTGTGCGCTGATATGAAAGTTCCTGGCAGATTAAAATTGTGTGCCGGAACCGGGACTCGAACCTGGGACCTTTGCCTTTCGCGGGCAAGCGCTCTAACGACTGAGCTACCCCGACACGACTCACGATGCCGCCTCACAACCTTACTTCCGCCAGTACCTCGCCTCCTACTTTCCAAACTTCACAGAAGCTCTCTTGCAAACACGCAAGACTAGCACTCCTGGAAGAAAGGATATGGTGGAGACATGGCTTAGCCACAGCCTAAGGGATGTTTCCAGAATGAAACTTTCACTCTGCAGCGGAGTGTGCGCTGATATGAAAGTTCCTGGCAGATTAAAATTGTGTGCCGGAACCGGGACTCGAACCTGGGACCTTTGCCTTTCGCGGGCAAGCGCTCTAACGACTGAGCTACCCCGACACGACTCACGATGCCGCCTCACAACCTTACTGCCGCCAGTACCTCGCCTCCTACTTTCCAAACTTCACAGAAGCTCTCTTGCAAACACGCAAGACTAGCACTCCTGGAAGAAAGGATATGGTGGAGACATGGCTTAGCCACAGCCTAAGGGATGTTTCCAGAATGAAACTTTCACTCTGCAGCGGAGTGTGCGCTGATATGAAAGTTCCTGGCAGATTAAAATTGTGTGCCGGAACCGGGACTCGAACCTGGGACCTTTGCCTTTCGCGGGCAAGCGCTCTAACGACTGAGCTACCCCGACACGACTCACGATGCCGCCTCACAACCTTACTTCCGCCAGTACCTCGCCTCCTACTTTCCAAACTTCACAGAAGCTCTCTTGCAAACACGCAAGACTAGCACTCCTGGAAGAAAGGATATGGTGGAGACATGGCTTAGCCACAGCCTAAGGGATGTTTCCAGAATGAAACTTTCACTCTGCAGCGGAGTGTGCGCTGATATGAAAGTTCCTGGCAGATTACAATTGTGTGCCGGAACCGGGACTCGAACCTGGGACCTTTGCCTTTCGCGGGCAAGCGCTCTAACGACTGAGCTACCCCGACACGACTCACGATGCCGCCTCACAACCTTACTTCCGCCAGTACCTCGCCTCCTACTTTCCAAACTTCACAGAAGCTCTCTTGCAAACACGCAAGACTAGCACTCCTGGAAGAAAGGATATGGTGGAGACATGGCTTAGCCACAGCCTAAGGGATGTTTCCAGAATGAAACTTTCACTCTGCAGCGGAGTGTGCGCTGATATGAAAGTTCCTGGCAGATTAAAATTGTGTGCCGGAACCGGGACTCGAACCTGGGACCTTTGCCTTTCGCGGGCAAGCGCTCTAACGACTGAGCTACCCCGACACGACTCACGATGCCGCCTCACAACCTTACTTCCGCCAGTACCTCGCCTCCTACTTTCCAAACTTCACAGAAGCTCTCTTGCAAACACGCAAGACTAGCACTCCTGGAAGGAAGGATATGGTGGAGACATGGCTTAGCCACAGCCTAAGGGATGTTTCCAGAATGAAACTTTCACTCTGCAGCGGAGTGTGCGCTGATATGAAAGTTCCTGGCAGATTAAAATTGTGTGCCGGAACCGGGACTCGAACCTGGGACCTTTGCCTTTCGCGGGCAAGCGCTCTAACGACTGAGCTACCCCGACACGACTCACGATGCCGCCTCACAACCTTACTTCCGCCAGTACCTCGCCTCCTACTTTCCAAACTTCACAGAAGCTCTCTTGCAAACACGCAAGACTAGCACTCCTGGAAGAAAGGATATGGTGGAGACATGGCTCAGCCACAGCCTAAGGGATGTTTCCAGAATGAAACTTTCACTCTGCAGCGGAGTGTGCGCTGATATGAAAGTTCCTGGCAGATTAAAATTGTGTGCCGGAACCGGGACTCGAACCTGGGACCTTTGCCTTTCGCGGGCAAGCGCTCTAACGACTGAGCTACCCCGACACGACTCACGATGCCGCCTCACAACCTTACTTCCGCCAGTACCTCGCCTCCTACTTTCCAAACTTCACAGAAGCTCTCTTGCAAACACGCAAGACTAGCACTCCTGGAAGAAAGGATATGGTGGAGACATGGCTCAGCCACAGCCTAAGGGATGTTTCCAGAATGAAACTTTCACTCTGCAGCGGAGTGTGCGCTGATATGAAAGTTCCTGGCAGATTAAAATTGTGTGCCGGAACCGGGACTCGAACCTGGGACCTTTGCCTTTCGCGGGCAAGCGCTCTAACGACTGAGCTACCCCGACACGACTGACGATGCCGCCTCACAACCTTACTTCCGCCAGTACCTCGCCTCCTACTTTCCAAACTTCAAAGTTTCATTCTGGAAACATCCCTTAGGCTGTGGCTAAGCCATGTCTCCACCATATCCTTTCTTCCAGGAGTGCTAGTCTTGCGTGGTTGCAAGAGAGCTTCTGTGAAGTTTGGAAAGTAGGAGGCGAGGTACTGGCGGAAGTAAGGTTGTGAGGCGGCATCGTGAGTCGTGTCGGGGTAGCTCAGTCGTTAGAGCGCTTGCCCGCGAAAGGCAAAGGTCCTAGGTTCGAGTCCCGGTTCCGGCACACAATTTTAATCTGCCAGGAAGTTTCATATCAGCGCACACTCCGCTGCAGAGTGAAAGTTTCATTCTGGAAACATCCCTTAGGCTGTGGCTAAGCCATGTCTCCACCATATCCTTTCTTCCATGAGTGCTAGTCTTGCGTGTTTGCAAGAGAGCTTCTGTGAAGTTTGGAAAGTAGGAGGCGAGGTACTGGCGGAAGTAAGGTTGTGAGGCGGCATCGTGAGTCGTGTCGGGGTAGCTCAGTCGTTAGAGCGCTTGCCCGCGAAAGGCAAAGGTCCCAGGTTCGAGTCCAGGTTCCGGCACACAATTTTAATCTGCCAGGAAGTTTCATATCAGCGCACACTCCGCTGCAGATTGAAAGTTTCATTCTGGAAACATCCCTTAGGCTGTGGCTAAGCCATGTCTCCACCATATCCTTTCTTCCAGGAGTGCTAGTCTTGCGTGTTTGCAAGAGAGCTTCTGTGAAGTTTGGAAAGTAGGAGGCGAGGTACTGGCGGAAGTAAGGTTGTGAGGCGGCATCGTGAGTCGTGTCGGGGTAGCTCAGTCGTTAGAGCGCTTGCCCGCGAAAGGCAAAGGTCCTAGGTTCGAGTCCCGGTTCCGGCACACAATTTTAATCTGCCAGGAAGTTTCATATCAGCGCACACTCCGCTGCAGGGTGAAAGTTTCATTCTGGAAACATCCCTTAGGCTGTGGCTAAGCCATGTCTCCACCATATCCTTTCTTCCAGGAGTGCTAGTCTTGCGTGTTTGCAAGAGAGCTTCTGTGAAGTTTGGAAAGTAGGAGGCGAGGTACTGGCGGAAGTAAGGTTGTGAGGCGGCATCGTGAGTCGTGTCGGGGTAGCTCAGTCGTTAGAGCGCTTGCCCGCGAAAGGCAAAGGTCCCAGTTTCGAGTCCCGGTTCCGGCACACAATTTTAATCTGCCAGGAAGTTTCATATCAGCGCACACTCCGCTGCAGAGTGAAAGTTTCATTCTGGAAACATCCCTTAGGCTGTGGCTAAGCCATGTCTCCACCATATCCTTTCTTCCAGGAGTGCTAGTCTTGCGTGTTTGCAAGAGAGCTTCTGTGAAGTTTGGAAAGTAGGAGGCGAGGTACTGGCGGAAGTAAGGTTGTGAGGCGGCATCGTGAGTCGTGTCGGGGTAGCTCAGTCGTTAGAGCGCTTGCCCGCGAAAGGCAAAGGTCCCAGGTTCGAGTCCCGGTTCCGGCACACAATTTTAATCTGCCAGGAAGTTTCAATCCTATAATGTTAGAATACAGCATTAGTAGTGAGTTTGTTGATGCTGTCCTGTCGTTCAAATATCTAGGCATATCATTGCAGAGCTAGGTTTGTTACTGTTAGGTTCGACCAATGCGCGAGTGTCACGGAAATGCTCCGGCAACTCAATTGGGGATCGCTGGAGGAAAGACGACGTTCTTTTCGTGAATTTCTGTTGAGGAAATTTAGAGGGCCGGAATTTGAAGCTGAGTGTTGTATGATCTTGCTGCCGCCTACTTATATTTCGCGTAGTGATCACAAATACGAGATAAGAGAAATTAGGGCTCGTACGGAGGCATATAAACGTTCTTGTTTTCCTGGTTTTATTTGGGAGTGGAATAGGGAAGGAAATGCCTAGTAGTGGTACAGTGTACTTTCCGCCACGCACCTTACGGTGGATTGCGGAGAATGTACGTAGATATGTAGATGATGTGCATTTTGTGGCTGCTAGTTATAGCTGCTCAAGCACAGATTGATGAAGTGCTGTCTAATGCGGCCTCTGTTGTGCTTAAACATTAGCGTGCAAAGGCCCAATTTAGTGGAGGTTATTGTGTTGAAGGTGTGATGAATATTTGTGTTAAACTATTATTGATGTGTTGCAGAAGCAGTCATTGGTCTGTTTGATTTAGTGTCTGTCAGTGGTTGTTTATACGAGTGAACTTGGGCACTGGAATGTTCGAGTTCTAACATGGTAACATTTTGTAACATAATTCATTTTAAGTGCATTTGATAACTTATTTAATAAACCGTTGGACGGTAGTGAGCGTAAAATTTTATCTTCCACGTGAACGGAGGTTAAAGTTTTGGTATCAAGAGTTTGTTTAGCATCACCCGTCCTTGGTAACTTTTCTGTCTTTTATTTTATTGACCTGTTTTGTGATTGACTTAGTTTTAGCCGACCGCGGTGGCTGAGGTGACTGAGGCGCTACAGTCACGGTCAGCACGGCCACTACGGTCGGGGGTTCGAATCCCCCCTCGGGCATGGATATTTGTGCCGTCCTAGTTCGTAAGTAGTTCATAAGTAGTTTGTAAGTTTAGGGACTGATGACTCCGTAGTTATGTCCCATAAGCTTTACAAACATTTGAACATTTTGAACTTAGTTTTAACGTGCTCGGTGTTACGGTGTTACATGTTAGGAGCCACTCAGCCCTGGGAAGCCGGACACAGCGGACGGTGTCTCCGTCGTAGTGTTAGGTCTGCGTGCCTGCCGTGGGATTGCGAGCTTCTCTTCAGTTAAGTTATCGTTGCTTTAGGGAGATACCGTTTCTTGCGTTAGGTTTCCAAACTTTTTGTTTTGCTGTTTGGTTTACCTCAGCCTCTTCAAGCTTGCTCCCAGTTTATTTGTCTGTTCCTTTAATTCTGGAGCTCTAATGCCGATATGTTAAAGAATTGTTGTGGACTTTGATACGTAGTGAAGATTTGTTAGTGTAATTATCTGAATTTATTGCAAGTTATTTAACTTTGTTAGTTCAATTAAAGCAAGAGAATGAAGATCGGACTAAAGTTTACAGATACAGATTTTAAAAATTTCATTTGAGAATCATTTGTCTGTTAATTTTATTACTGTAATTGTCTTAGTTCTTGGTATGGCCTGACCAAGGCAAGCCTGTCAGTTTGTTAATTCTTATTTTTTTTTATTAATGAAAGTTTGTGTATTTGGTGATCTATATTCAAGTTGGTTTGCTTATACTAATAAAGTGTAGCAAGGAAAAATATGTAGATGGGCCTACCCTTCCTTAGTCAGACCTAAGGCACCCAGTGATCTTAATAATTGATAAAAACACACTTTCAGTACTCCAACTTCTTTTATCGTAATAAATTGCTGTCTTCTATTTAGCATGAAAAACTGCACATACTTTAATTTTATTTCAGTCTGTTTTTTGTAACTTAAATTTTTGTAAAGATAGAGCATGCAATTTCTTTTTCTCAGGGGTTTGATATTAGATGTAACAATACTTGAAACTTTTATCTTTTCCCGGCTAGTTAATTTAAATTGGAGCCAGTTACCAAAAAGAGTCTATCTCACAGTTTATGATGATATTGTCCTTGCAGTTAAAATTTTACTTTGGTTCTCTTTCGCCTCGTAGCTAATAATTTATTCATCCCTCACTTACGATTTATTTAAGAGTCAAAGATATTATTTATAGACACTTTCAAAAGTATTTCACAGATGCTGTTAAGGTTTCTAATTAAGAAATAAACTTGTAAAGACACCCTTTATAGATCACTTGTCTACATATTTTCGTAAAGCTCAGTTCACGATTATTACAGTTGAAAAAAAAAAAAAAAAAAAAAAAAAAAAAAAAAAAAAAAAAAAAAAAAAAAAAAAAAAAGAACAGACATAGAATGATTCACAGTTTGGGAATTCAATTCCTCAGAATTATAGATTTGCTTCACCTTACAGTTCGTACCAATACCGACTTCTCCCAAAATAATGTTCATAATCTCAATATCAATTATTCTTGACAAAATTACTGTTCAAGTCTGACATAGTTCATACTAGTATCGGGAGGCAGAATTTTAACCCTATCTCCCGTCATCTAACCCCGATCTAAAATTCATAGATATTGTTACCACGAAGTGCGTTATACTTCGATATCAAATCTGACTTTACCGAAAGTTCCATACATTGCGATAACTAAACTTTCAGTGAGAGATCTACACTTGACGAGCTCTTTTCTCGGAGAGATAAACCCACAGAGAACTAAACTCAGAGAGCAAAACTTACAGGGCGAGAATAACCCAACTGCTGGTACAATCTATATTAATACTCTGACAAAAGATTGCTGTTATTTAGCTTTGGCTATCTTACTCTATGTCTATTTGATGCTCTGATTAACAAAGATAGAAATTAATTTTCTTTTTAAATTTCAAAACTATACAATTTATGCCTCGTAAAAATAATAAAAAATATTTACGAATCACTGAAATGTGGCGATCCTAATGCTGCGATCGCGATATGGTGTTATAATCTTTACTCACATGATGTGGTGGGGTTCTAGGTTCCGTTGAATAGGTCAGGAGTCAATTACACGCAGGAGACGGCTAAACGGGTAGCGGGGTCTGTGTGGCGTGGACTGAGCGGTTTCTTTTTCTTTCCTTCTTTCTTTTTTCTCTCTCTCTCACACTTTTTTTTTTTTTTTTTTTTTTTTTAGTTTAGTGGACCTCGGGGACACACAGAAAGTGACTAACTCATAGGATACAGTTCAAAGATGGACGAGTACAGATCTAAAACCGATTGGTTCAACAGTTTTAAATTGTCATAGCTGTGTTGGGAAAGTATTAGAGCTCCAAGCGCTGATAGTACTGATCTCAAATCATTATAGAAACCGGAAGCTGCTAAAGCCGGAGATAAGTTCAGCTGAAATTTTTACTAAGGGGCAAATGGTGTTGAGAAAGGATAGATTGAATAAATCAGGTGATGGCGGATTTATTACTGTCACAAGCGGTTTATCTTGTAGCATAATTGTAGTTAGTTGTTATGATTAGAGGTTATACCTAACAACGAGAATAAATTAATAATTGGTTCTTTTTACCGACCCCCTGACTCCAATGATTCGATTGCAGAAATGTTCAAAGAAAGCTTGGACCAAATTTCAAAACGTTCCTAAGCATACAATTTTAATTGGTGGTGACTTTAACCTACCCTCGATATGCTGCCAAAAATACATGTTTAAAAGAGGAGGGAAGCATAAAGCATTGTCCGAAATTGTACTGACCGCATTCTCAGAAAATTATCTCGAGGAATTTGTTCATGAACCCACTATAATAGTAAATGGTTGTGAAATTATACTTGACCTCTTAGCAACCAGTAATCCGGAGCTAATAAAGATTATCAAAACAGACACAGCGAACAGTGAACACAGAGTAGTTGTAATGAAAATGAGTATCGGATTTTCCAAATCTATCAAAAAATAAACGAAAAATATGTCTATTCAAAAAAGCAGACAAAAACTCGATTACGCTTTCCTGGGAGAGAATCTCCAGTCTTCCTAAACTAACCATGTTAATGTTGATCAGAAGTGGCTTACATTCAAAGAAATAATATAGACAACTATTGACTGATTTATAACAAACAAATTAACAAAAGTTGACTCTGATCCGCCTTGGTACACAAAACAAGTTAGATCAGGCTTTCTACACTGTACGTCACAAGCGTCTTCTAACCAAACTGCGTGTTTATGAAATACCGTCACAATTGCGCGATTGGATTCATGATTTCCTGTCAGACAGGTCAGAGTTCGTTTAATTGTCGGAAAGTCACCGAGCAGAACTGAAGTGACAACTGGCGTTCCCCAGGGAAGTGTTATAGGGCTCCTACTGTCAGTTTTTTTTTGTATATAAACGATTTAGGAGACAATCTAAGTAGCTCTCTTAGGTTGTTCGCGGATGATGCTGTCACTTATCGGCTTGTAAAGCAACTTCAAAATGCAATATGATTTAGATATCTGCATGATGCAAAAAAAAAAAAAAAAAAAAAAAAAAAAAAAAAGAAGAAAAAAAAAAAAAAAAAAAGGCAGTTGACCCTTAATAAGGAGGAGTGTAAGAAGTCCGTTAAACGTCATTTACACGATAAATCAGTCAAAACTACAGGCCGTATTCAATTAAATACCCAGGAGTAATAATTACAACTGGAAGGAACACATAGAATATATTGTAGGGAAAGCGATCCAAAGACTACGTGTCGTTGGTAGAACACTTAGAAGTTCTACTAAAGGAAATGCCTACATTTCATTAGTGCGTCCTATTCTGGAGTATTGCTGCGCATTGTGGGATTCTCCCCCCCCCCCCCCACCCAAATGGGACTGACAGACGATGACAGACGATTTAGAGAAACTTGAGTGTAGGGAAGCTCGTTTTGTAGTATCGCGATATAGGGGAGAGAGTGTTACAGAAATGATGCACGAGAAAATGGAAAGATTTAGGTGTTCCTTTTTCCATAGAGCTATTGGAGAATGGAACCGTAGAGAAACATCATAAAAGCGGTTCATGAACCCTCTGCGGTGTCCGGACACTTGTCACGCCGGACATTTGCCACAGGTTTACCTGCTCCGAAGGGTCGGGTGCCCCTGTCTCCTCCTCCTCCCCCTCCCCTACCACCCGGCCCCTGAACCCCGTAGACGGTGTCCAGACATCTGCACACTGGTCGCTTGCGCACGTTTGTAGTGTGTCTATCAGTATTTTTTCCCATTAAAACGGTTACGCGTACAATAAACAGAGGGAATCTAAGGAAGGTGCTTACAAAGAAACTAGGATCACTGCAAGGGACAGCTACTGTTGAAGAACGGATAAGTATTGAACGTTTCAGAACACCTGTGAAGACCACCTGACGATGCGACCTTTATTGGTTGTAAAAACAAAAAGAGTGTACCAGGTTTCAGTATTCCTGTTGTTGTTATGGTCTTCAGTCCGGAGACTGGTTTGATGCAGCTCTCCATCCTACTCTATCCTGAGCAAGCCTTTTCATCTCCTCATAAGAACGGCAACCCACACCCACTTGAATCTGCTTACTATACGCGTCTCTTGGTCTCCCTCTGCGATTTTTACCCCACACATTTCCCTCCAATGCCAAATTTACGATTCCCCGATGTCTAAGAATGTGTCCTACCAAGCGATCCCTTCTTTTAGTCAGGGTATGCCAAAAATTCCTTTTCTCACCAATTCTGTTCAAAACCTCTTCATTAGTTATGCGATCTACCCACCTAATCTTCAGCATTCTTCTGTAGCACCACATTTCAAAAGCCTCTATTCTCTTCCTGTCCGCACTGCTTATCGTCCATGTTTCACTCCCGTACAAGGCAACACTCCACACAAATGCCTTCAGAAAAGACTTTCTTACCCTTAAATTAATATTCGATGTTAGTAAATTTCTCTTTTTCAAAAATGCTTTTCTTCCCATTGCCATTCTGCATTTTATATCCTCTGTACTGCGACAATCGCATGTTATTTTACTACCCAAGTAACAAGACGCATCTTCCACCTTCATTGTTTCGTTACCTAATCTAATTCCTTCAGCATCGCCTGATTTTCTAAGACCGCATTCCATTATTTTTGTTTTGCTCTTGTTAATGTTCATTTTATACGGTCTCTTCAACACGCTGTCCATTCCATTTAACTGCTCTTCCAGGTCCTTTGTTGTCTCTGACAGAATTACAATGTCATCACCAAAACGCAATGTTTTTATTTCTTCCCCCTGAACTTTAATCCCTATTCCAAAATTTGCCTTGCTTTCCTTCACCGCCTGCTCGATGTACAAATTGAATAACATCGGAGAAAGGCTACAACCCTGTCTTACTCCCTTCCCAACTGATGCTTCCATTTCATGCCCTTCGAGTCTAATAACTGCGGTCTGGCTTTTGTACAAGTTGTAAATAACTCTCCTTTCCCTGTATTTTACCCCTGCTGACTTCAGAATTTGAAAGAGTGTATTCCAGTCAACATTGTCAAATGCTTTCTCCAAATCTACAAAAGCTAAAAATGTAGGTTTGCCTTTCCTTAATCTATCTTCTAAGATAAGACGTAAAGTGAGTATTGCCTCCCGGGTTCCTATGTTCCTCCTGAATCCAAACTGATCTTCCCCGAGGTCAGCTTCTACCAGCTTTTCCATCCTTCTGTAGATAATTTGTGTTAAATTTTGCAACCATGACTTATAAAACTGATGGTTCTGTAATTTTCACACCTCTCTGCACCTGACTTCTTTGGAATGGGGATTATTACATTTTTCTTAAAGTCTGAGGGCATTTCGCCTGTCTCATACATCCTACACACCAGTTCAAATAGTCTTGTCATGGCTGGCTCTCCCAGAGACTTTAGTAGCTGTGAGGGTATGTCATCTACTCCTGGGGCCTTGTTCCGACCTAGGTCTTTCAAGGCTCTGTCAAATTCATCTCTCAGTATAGTATCTCCTATTTCATCTTGATCTACTTCCTCTTCCCTTCCTACAACATCGTCTCTAAGTTCATTTCTTTTGTAGTGCTGCTCTATGTACTCTTTCCACCTTTCAGCTTTCCCTTCTTTGCTGAGAACTGGTTTCCCATCTGATTTCTTGATATTCGTAGAGTTGCTTTTCTTGTCCCCAAATGTCTCTTATTTTCCTGTAGGCGGTATCTACTTTTCCCCTTGCTATACATTCTTCTACAGATTTGCATTTGGCTTCTAGCCACTCCTGCTTAGCCATTTTGCACTTCCTGTCAATTTCATTTCTTAGTCGTCTGTACTCCATTTTGCCTGTTTCATTTACTGCATTTTTTTATTTTCTCCTTTCATCAATTAACTGTAGTATTTCCTGTGATATCCAAGGAATTTTTGTAGGTCTTGCCTTTCTACCTATTTTGTCCTCTGTTGCCTTCACTATTTCATCTCTCAATGCTACCCATTCCTCTTCTACTGTTTTACTTCCCCCTGTTTCTGTCAATTGTTGCCTAAATCTCCTCTGAAATTCTCCAGAACTTCACTTTCCTTCAATTTATCTAAGTCCCATATCCTTATTTTCCTACCTTTATGCAGTTTTTTCAGCTTCAGCCTACAGTTCATGACTAACAAGTTATGGTCAGAGTCTATATCTGCCCCTGGGTATGTCCTGAAGTTTATAACCTGGTTCCGGTACCTATGTCTTACCATTATAAAATCTATCTGATACCTTCCGGTGTCTCCTGGTCTCTTCAGTATTCCTAAATAGCTTAATTGTGAAACTAACTGGTCCTAGTACGGTTCACTAGCGTATAATCAATAAGCAGTGAAATTTGACTCAACGAAGCAAAAAAATTAAACATCACTCAAATGATCCACCTGCAACCTGTATTTACAGTTACATCTACCGCTTTTCAATTCGCAATTTCCTATTAAGGTAAGAGCATCTATTGACACGTTAAGAGAATTTTTCTACCTCATAAGTTTACGACCATACTATTGAATAATTATTAGTCCGAAAATTATTTCCTGAAACTTCCGAACCGCAACTAGCACCTAAAAATGTCATGTTTTGTTAAACAGGTAACGTACACTAAAGGTTAAAAAGTTTGAACCTTTGAATTGGACCTAAAACAGATCTGCTACTAAGATTGACAAATTCGCGAGATATAGCGTTGAAATTGGTGTGGAAATAATTCCCATATCTCCAAAATTAGACAAGGATAGAAATTACTATACAGTGGATGTAGATATCATAAAGTACATTCATTACCACATTGTTGATTATCTTCAACAGTCCAGTAATAGCTATCGAAACTAGGGCAAGGAGCTTACTATTCAAAAGTACTTGTTACAAAAGAATGTCACAAACAAGTGTATTAGACGTAATTTTCTAATACATTAGGAACTTTTAGGAAACATATTAGATCATTTCGTTTGTCAGTGACTGTACAGACATCTCTGCAATATCACTTATTGATAGGATGATTTTATTTTGCGGCATGAAGGATATCCACTTCTATGTTATGTATGCAGCAGTTCTCATTTTGAATTGTGGAATATTTACTTCATCTTCTTCGGTGAAAGAATTTCGAAAAACTGCATTCAGTGACTCCGCTTTAACTGCACTGTCAACAGTAACATTACCGTTGCTATCGCTCAGTAAAGGCATTAACTGAGTCTTTCCGTTGGTGTACATAAGACCAGAATCTCTTTGGATTTTTCGCCACATTTCTAAAAGGAGTTTCGTTATTAAAACTGTTACATGTATCTCGCATTGAAGTCCGCGTTAAATTTTGAGTTTCAGTAAAACTCCGCCAATCTCGGAGATTTTGCGTTCGTCTAAATTTCCTGCAAAAGCTTTATGTCCTGTTTTGTGTACAATGGAGGATCAGTTCAGTCTTATTAATTTATTTGGTATGAATCCTTCGAGTGCTGTTGATACTATTTTTTTTAATGTAAGCCACATTTGGTCTCCACTTACATAATTAGCTTAGAAGAAGTGGAGACTGTCTCCTAGGAAGATGTCTACCGATTTATTATATATCACTAAGTGTGTTTGCCTTTATAACTTATAAAATAATAGGTGACGGGAAATTTTAATGTGGTAGGTCAACACAAGAAGTGTTACACTTTCTGCAGAGCTATGAACATAGTTTATTGTATCATTTTCCAAAGAGTTACAACACAAAGATATAATTTTTTAAATGGAACAATAGTTTTTTCTATCGTGCATTGGATTCATTGAAACCAGCTGCGTCCAAATCAATTTAAACTACATTCCTATCACTGTTACTTTGGGAGCTACAACCCTTCAAAGTTTCAGGGGCAGATACCACAAACGCTGCGCATAATACAATGCGCCTTCTAAATGTGGTGCGGCCGAGTTGTAACGTCGCCGGTATCACGGAGCGAGAAGCTTCCTCGATGCGCTGTTAGACTGCCGACTGTCGCCGCACACGGCCGTATTCCCGACAGTTGGAGCCACACAAACAACCGGGGCTCAATATACCACAGTTACTGACATCGGATGACGATGGCATACACAAACAACGAGTACTTTGACATGTTGCTGATGCTCGGCGAGTGCCAACACGATGCCACTGAAGCAGCCACGGCGTATGCCGTGAGATATCCTAGGCGAAGAGCCCCGGCAGCCATTACGTTCTTACGTGCCGAACAACAACTTCGAGAAACAGGCAGCTTGGTAATGCGCTGCAGTAACAGACAAAGACCTGCAAGAAGTGAGGAGGTGGAGGTGCTTGTTTTAGCTGCACTAAACCACGATCCTCATGCTAGTTTACGAGCTGTTGCTGCAGTCGCTGGTGTCAGTCTGATATCTGTGTGGCGTATAGTACACGGCCACAGGTTTCACCTGTACCGTCTGTCACTGACCCAGGAGCTGCATGGGAACGATTTCCGTGCAAGAGTGACATTCTGTGAGTGCGCCATGCGTAATTTCACGCTGGATTCTTTACAAAGTGTTATTTTCTCTGATGAGTCCACGTTCACAAATTATGGTGCAGTGAATCGCCATAACATGCACTACTGGACCGCAGACAATCCTCGGTGGGTACGACCTGTCGACCGTCAACGTAGGTGGTCTATTAATCCTTGGGGATGAAATCATAGGTCCACACTACTTCCCAGGTACACTGACAGGTGAGTTATATCGCACTTTTATAGCCGACAGTTTGGGTTGTCTCCTTGAACAAGTGTGTCTACACACGAGAGTCTATATGTGGATGCAGCACGATGGTCATCCAGCCCATTCTGCGTGTGCTGTTGTGGAAGAACTAAACAACAGGTTTGCAGGAAGATGGTTGGGGCGCCATCGTCCTCATTCATGGCCCGCAAGGTCGCCCGATTTAACACCAGTAGATTTATTTTTGTGGGGACATCTGAAGGATCGTGTTTATGTCCTCAAACGGCGCATCGAGGACACATGTCGCTCCGTCATACCGGCGATGTTACATCTTGTCCGCAGATCCTTTCGACGGCGCATTGCATTATGCATTGAGGAACATGGACACACATTTGAACATCTCATGTAAATCAACTTCTCACCGCCATAACATCTATCACCCACCACACAGCCATATATTATGTACAGCGTGTGGTATCTGCCCCTGAAACTTTGAAGGGTTGTAGCTCCCAAACTAACAGTGATAGGAATGTAGTTTAAATTGACTTGTACGCAGCTGGTTTCAACGATTCCAATGCACGATAGAAAAGACCATTGTTCCATTTTAAAAATTATATCTTTGTGCTGTAACTCTTTGGAAAATGATACAATAAACTATGTTCATAGCTCTGCAGAAAGTGTAACATTTCTTGTGTTGACGTACCGCATTAAAATTTCCCGTCACCTATTATTTTATAAGTTACAGAGGCAAACACACTTAGTGAAGCACCCTGTATATATAAGTACATTCAGCGTTTAGTTTTGGTAACGATCTGTTCCGAAATTGACCCTTGCTACAACTTTTTGTTCGCTAATCTCTGTATCCGTTGTGTTGCTCAGGAGTATTTGTGACTAACAGGTCAAGTGTGTTTTCGAAACCATTTCTATTAGAATGGGCTCGTGAACTAATTGTCCTAAATAATTTTAAAAAATTTAGAACAATTTCGGATGATTTTCTATCGCCGTGTCTGAAGTGTATTTTTGTCAACATACGATTAGTACATTTCAGTCACTGACAATGAAAGTAGCCTGTTATTAAAATAAGCAAGATCTCGGGAAGTTGAGATCCGCAAATGAAAGTTAAAACGCTCACTGCTACTCTAAATTACTTTACGAGTGGCCACAGTACTTGCGCAACGGAAATTTATCTAACTGCTCACTCCTTAAGGGAGCAACCTACGTTTTAACAAACAAAAAATCAACGTTAAAAATAAATGAATAGATAATTAAACATGGAACGGGGAGCATGAAATCATAAAATCTATTCAGTAAAATGAACAAGCAAATAAATGTGGGGAGACAAAATTAAGGACACACCTTGTACAGAAGTGAATCCTATACATATTATATCCTATACATATTATAAATGCGAAAGTTTCTATGTTTGTTACCGCATCACGCTAAAACTACAGCACTGATTTAGATGAAATTTCATATAGAGATTTCTTATGTCTTGGATTAGGACATAGGCTACTTTTCAAAATGTTTATTACAACTTAATTATATCCATTATATCCACATAAACAGGATAAGGGAAGAAAGTTAGATATGCTAGAACAGCTAGAGATTACAATACAAAACGCAAAAAGCGACGTTTCATTAAATGAACAAGTTCAAGGCAATGCATACAGCTTTTTTAAAAACTTTGTGGATCTATTATAACAAAAGTCGGTTATTTTAAATTTCAACCTCTGTCTTACTGTACACCTGAATGTACCCACTGCCTTGTGGATAGTCTTTGGCATTTAGAGGTCTTTGTTTTCATGTTCATACGTGCGCCCCACTCGTGTTGTTGACTCCGTGCGCTTCACTAGTGCTATGCGCCGCCAGTGCTGGGGACTGTTTTTAATATTGACGAAGCACAGTATGCTGAGGAGCTTCCTACGGAGACACGGTTACAAGGGAAGTAACCACGTTTTCTTTTATTACGTTTTAGATTTTATTTGTCTCGGGTTTTAAAAATTCTTGTATGTTTTATCTGATGATGAGGGCTTGACCCTCGAAACGCGTCATATTATAGTGTTTTATACACGATCTATGTGGTTGAGCCTACTTGACAAAATAATTAAGTACAACCACGACCTCAAATCAATAATGGATATAATTAAGTCTATGTTGCCAGGCGAAGCATTGAGGTGTATCTATAAATACAAGAATCTTAAACGAAAATGGCTAAAAACAACGGCCAACATAAATTTCAACAAGGCTTGTGTAAAGAATAAATGTATCCCGAACTATATCAAGTTTAAAATATGTAATCCAAAGTCCAATGTAGGTAGAGCAGTGGTTGATAAAGCACGGAAATTTTGGTTGAATTCCGAAATTAAATTCCTATATAAGAAAAAAGAATGTATTAGTGGGCAATTACTTAAGGCGCATTTAGAAGCAGCTAGTGCGGTACACAATGACGTATGGGATACGGTTAAATTCGAACTTGATGAACAACTACAGGTCGAATTTCTCAATTTAAAAAGTAGGCAGGATCAGAAACTAAAAAAGCTGATGAGACAAATTGACTGTAGAGTAAGCAACGCGCAAAATGTTGACAATTTTCAGTTTTATCCCAGAGTCGTTAATGAAACTGACATCTCTTTTAACGATGAAGAGTTAAGGCTGCTGAACAAAGGTCTTAAATTTAATGTGCAACCTAGCCTAAATGCTAAAACTGTAAAAGAACTTATCGTAGCGACTAAAATGGCGGTAGATGTTGCTAAACTGAATGAAAACGAAAAAGGACACGTGGGATATAAACTAGCTAACGCCATCAAAGCCGAAACGAATAAATCCTGTAACAGTACGCATAATAACAGTGATCACAAAACCGTAACCTCCATTAACGACAAGCTCATCTCTAATAAAGCGATCGTTACTAAGGCCGATAAGGGCAATAGTACTGTTATCGTTAGTGAAGAACAATATATTAATAAAACACTACAGTTCTTTTCTGAAAACGGTGTGACTGAAATAGCTAAAGATCCAACTAAAAAGGTACAGGCAGAGTTAAAACAGTTGCTTAAAAGGACGTCTTTCCTATTGACTGAAAAAGAGAAATTTCAATGTTACGTCATGAACCCCACAGCTCCTCGACTAAGATCGCAATTAAAGGTCCATAAAAATGGGCATCCTATTAGACCTATCGTAAATTCAATGAACGGCCCCCTATGCAAAATTACGAAAAAACTCGATAAAGTTTTAAAGGAGTTTTATGTATTTGGGGATTATTTTTCAGTTAGCAACAACACTACGTTGATCAATGAGATTAAAGATAAGCCTATAGCAGATACATCCCACCTTATGTCTCTTGATATTAAAAATTTATATGCAAATGTTCCGGTTGACGAGGCCATCGACTTGATTAAAGCAAACTTACTTAAACACAAGAGACTATCTCAGCAAGAAATCGTTGAATTCATTGACCTTCTTCGGTTTATTCTGAAATATAACTATTTTACCTTTAACGGGAAATTTTATATGCAAAAGGATGGACTGGCTATGGGTTCAAGTATTTCAGGAACAATAGCAGACATTTTTATTAATAACCTGGAAAACCGGCTTTTCACAAATATGCAGCATCCAGTTGATAAAATCTTATATTATAAACGCTACGTTGACGATACTTTGCTATTGATAGATGGAGGTGAAACTGAAATTAGTGGAATAGTTAATAAATTTAACAGCCTACATGAGAAAATCGAATTTACCGTTGAACAAGAGAAGGATGGCACACTTCAGTTCCTTGACCTTAACATTACGAAGCAGGATGGCAGACACGTATTTAAAGTATATAGGAAACCTACGACTACCGACATTCTAATACATAACAGCTCTTGTCACCCTAATGGCCAAAAACTTTCTGCCCTACGCTGTTTAGTCGATAGAGCCTTCAAAGTGCCAATGAATGAAAAAGACAGAACCACTGAATTTAACATCATAAGACAGCTTGCTAAGGCGAATGGTTACCAAGAAAACGTAGTTAATAACCTAATACGAAAGAAACAACGTGCGAAATCATATAAAAATGGCACAGATAATATCAAGAGGGTAATGGTTCCATATTTTGGTAATCTGTCTCAGAAAGTGGCCAACATACTAAAACCTTTTAAATTAGAAGCTGCTTTTAAAACTAATAATACTTTACATCATAAATTACGAAATAACTTAAACCAAAAGACTGATAAATATGACAAAGCAGGGGTTTATAAGATACAGTGTAGTAGTTGCAATGCCAGCTATATTGGTCAGACCGGTAGATCGTTTAAAGTTAGGTACAAGGAACACGTGGACGCCTTCCGACTTAACAATTTTGACAAGTCCGCTGTAGCTACACATATCCGCGAAACTGGCCACCCATTAAAGCATATTGAAGATGACCTGAAGATTTTACATAAACAGGATAAGGGAAGAAAGTTAGATATGCTAGAACAGCTAGAGATTACAATACAAAACGCAAAAAGCGACGTTTCATTAAATGAACAAGTTCAAGGCAATGCATACAGCTTTTTTAAAAACTTTGTGGATCTATTATAACAAAAGTCGGTTATTTTAAATTTCAACCTCTGTCTTACTGTACACCTGAATGTACCCACTGCCTTGTGGATAGTCTTTGGCATTTAGAGGTCTTTGTTTTCATGTTCATACGTGCGCCCCACTCGTGTTGTTGACTCCGTGCGCTTCACTAGTGCTATGCGCCGCCAGTGCTGGGGACTGTTTTTAATATTGACGAAGCACAGTATGCTGAGGAGCTTCCTACGGAGACACGGTTACAAGGGAAGTAACCACGTTTTCTTTTATTACGTTTTAGATTTTATTTGTCTCGGGTTTTAAAGATTCTTGTATGTTTTATCTGATGATGAGGGCTTGACCCTCGAAACGCGTCATATTATAGTGTTTTATACACGATCTATGTGGTTGAGCCTACTTGACAAAATAATGTTTATTACAAGTTATTTATTTGAAATATATCCGTAGAAATACGTAACGGTTGTAAGAAGCCTCTAATGCAACAGCAGAAGAGCAATATCATGTTTAGCCGCGGGGGTTAACGCGTCATGTAAGAAACCTCCGTTATTTTGGGTAATGGTTCGGGTCCTGCTATAGTGAAATTTTTTTCTTTGTTATCGTTATCTTTTTTACTTTCGAATATACAAAAAGATTCTTGGATACTGCCAAAACGGCTTAACTGATATATAATTACATACACAAGAAATCTGAATGTTGGCGTTTATGCCGCATTCATTTTCATTTGTTGTAACAAATGAAGGAAGTATGTATATAAATTGAAGACTTTAAATAAAATATGCTCTAAGTAACATGGCAAGAAAAAGCATTGACGTTTTGTGTAGAATGGGATCTAAATACCAAGCCCTATTTTGTGTACAAAGCGCGAACTGCCACGTATAAATAGCATACGTAAACTGCAACGAAAGTAGTAGCAAATGCACTCAACAGATGGCAGGCGGAACACTGCAGTTAACTTATGAAACGTTATAGATGTTCGAACATTGTGATGTTATCGTAATTCTTTAAAATTGTATTCTCTTTGGATTTCAATGAATAATAGTTTCTTTGGTGATTTCGATTATTTGTAGCATTCGAACGTTTGCATTTAGTTATTTTGTTGGTTCGCTTTGCATTTGTAGGATCTCAACAGTTCGTTTCTCCGTTAGATGCCTTTTTATCTCTTTACTTTTCTCCGTTAGGTTTGTTTATTTCGTTACATTTCTCCGTCAGGTTTGCTGTTTATTTTGTTCCTTTACTTGCCATGTGTTTTCGATTACTGTATTGTTGTTATTGTAGTTACTGTTAGGGGTACCATCCCACAAGTTGGAGCTGAAGATGGGTGTGCCTGTTTTATTGATGCGTAACTTGGATGCACCACGATTATGCAATGACACCAGTTTACGCATCACGGACCTGAGAAGGCATATCGTGCAGGCCACTATCATCACCGGTGGAGCCAAGAGAGAGACTGTATTAATACCACGAATTCCCATCATCCCAACAAACTTGCCATTCCAGGTTAAACGGTTACAGTTTCCATTGAAAGTGGCCTTCTCGATTACTATAAACAAGAGCCAAGGACAAACATTAAAAGTGGAAGGTATTCATGTGGCCACCCCATGTTTCTCGTAGGCTCTACGTAGGCTACGTAGGCTGCTCCCGTGTATCGAGAGCTAGAAATCTCTGCGTATACTCGGAGAGCAAGAAGTCTAGAAACGTCGTTTAAGGGACGTATTGCAATAGATTTTTGGCTCTCCATCCGTTCCAAGACAATTATATATTCCGTTCTAACAATATCGCAAACAATCATGTAGTTATTTATGCCCTTTCTTGGCACTTTAATGTCTGACTATTGAACCGCGGGTAACACCGCGGGGAGCAGCTAGTTAAACCATATATTTACTGCCCGTATTAAAATTGTTTCTGCCCTTTATGAATATGGAGGTAACGTGGGAGGAAATTTGCAAACACCCAATGGGTAACTGAAAGCACATTCATTCATTCACAGACACGTGCATAAAGCTAGGTGGTACATTAAAAAACTGGAACACTTGAAAGTAGCAGCAAAACGAAGCATCCGCAGCGTCGTGACGAGATGGCGGGTGTCTTGATCACAAATTTAATTATCTTATGCACTAATCGAACTTGTGTTCGGGGAGGCAGCGGCTCACTGTTCTTAAATACTACGTGGTGTGCGACCACACAGAATTTCATAACATTTACAAACAGAAATTAATTTAGAATAAGCGAGAAAAGCGCACGCGAGAATTCGTATAGAAGATAGCAGTATTAACAAAAGCATGGCTATTTAGCATACTCGCTGATACAGAAACGACCCGAAAACGTTACTTAAAAACACAAAGGAAATTCAAACCTACTAGGTTTACACAATGGCTGATGGCCACACACGTGTATACTAACTTGAGCAAAACCAGGCACACAATCATCACTGGAATGAAAATGCAAATGATAAATTTACACTGAATTTACTCGTGTTCTGTAAATTAAGAAACTTTGCCTCTCATAGCGAAAGCATTACTCAAAAGAACTATCACTAAAAAAACCAAGACTGCCTGATCACAAATAAATCTGTCTTCACTAATCCCTATGTCTGTTTACATGCTCTTTATTAGTTCCAGATTATTTGTTGTTAAGAGATCAAGTATGTTTTCACAGTCATGTACTATTCTAGTGGGTTCATGAACTAATTGCTTGAGCTAGTTTTCGCAGAATTCGTTCAGTACAATTTCGAACGATTTATGATTGCCTCCGATTTTGAACATGCGTTTTTGCCAACATATCGAGGGTAAGTTAAAATTACCAGCAGTGAAAATTGTATGTTTTGGTTACGTTTTCGAAATGTGATCCAAAGTTTCTTTGAACATTTCTGCAATCGAATCGTCTGAGTCAGGGCGTCTGGTAAAAAGAACAAACTACTAATTTATTACTCTTTTTTAGGTACAACCTCTACCCATAGAAACTCACAGGAACTATTTCTTTCAATAAACGGGAGAAAAGCGCTCGTGAATTTCGTTATGGAATAAAATGCTTGTGATAGTAATAAATACTCCACGACCTGTTTTATTCAGTCTCTCCTTTCTGAACACTTTATGTCCATTTGTAAAAATTTTAATTGAAGCTATATCTGGCTTTAGCAAGCTTTCGCTACTTGATTTGTGCTTGACTACTTTCTATCAGCACATGGAGCACTACTCCTTTCCCCACAAAGGTACAATAATTTACAACTGCGTGACCAATGATCAAATCAGTGTTTGTCCTATTTGTATCCTGTAAACTTTTAATTTGACATCCTTATTTGTGAGTTCGCGATGCCCTTTAACCTAAAACCACCACTCGATGACGCAAGTTGGAGAATCTGTAGCCTACACGGTCGCAGAATCGTCTGAGCCCCTAATTCAGACCCTCCACACGACAGAGGTCCGCAGTCGGTCAACTATGGTGCAGATGGAGAGCTCTGACTTCATCTTGCAAGCAAGCGTGGCAATCTTTTCTTCTTCAGATAGCCGCTTAAAACTGCAGAGAATCTCTTCCGATCGAAAGTGACACACATCATTGGTACCAACATGAGCCATCACCTGCAGTTAGTTTCATCCCATACTTTTCATGGCATCCGGGAGAACCTGTTCCTTACCTCACACCGAGTGCACTTTGGCATTCTTCCCCTTTGCTAGCAGCCATGTCCCTAAGGGCCTTATTACACTAGGCAGCCAGGCTGCACCGCCAGTCACACCACTGGTCACGCTGCTGCCATCACACTGGCACAGAGTAACATATACAGAGGATAAGCCCCCGCTAAACCAATGTCCTACGCTCCACTCGTAGTTCCGTAAGATGCTAGCAGGTGTCAGGCTGTTCCCTGGCTTAGGGTGCCTCTCGCACGTCAGAGGGTAGCTTGGAGGGGAGGCTGAGGGGAGAGCTCGTGCCGCCTGCCACGAGGCCACGGCTGTGTCCGGCGTGCCGGCGTTGAGGGGAGGTGGTGGTGGGGACAGCCGCTACCTGCCGCCTGCTCTGGCCAGTTTAAAGGGCTGCTTCTGACCGCAGCGCCATCATGGGACATCTTACGGAACTGCTGGAAACCCTCCCTCCCCGCACCCCTGAGCATAGGACCGGGACCTTACAGAGGTTTCCCGTCTGTCTGTGACACTGCGCAGCCAGGCTGCGCGCCCAGCGGAGCAGCCAGCAGTGCAGTCAGCTACGCTACCGGTGGCAACAATCACTGTTTTCTTCACGCTACGGCAGTTATCGCCAGTCGAGCACTGTTTTATTCGTGCAGTGTGTACGCCAGTATGTCGCGTGAACTGCAGATTTCCACGGTAATTAATATTTCCTACAGCAAAAAGATAATGACTTACAATACGATTTGTTGGTTTACTCACCTCAAAGTGATTACGAGCTTTTCTTCTGGTGAGATAGACTTTCTCATCCGCGAACCCTTCCCGGTAATATCAACTTGTATTAGCGACAGTAATCCAAAAAAATATGATTTAGACATTCTCAAGTATTTAAAAAACTTGTTTTCGTCCATACACAGTTCACCAAAAGAGTATAGTACAATCCTTTAGAGTCCCTTAATGATAGCATAGGGTGCACATGCATCATTCTCTTCCTTCGTCATCTCTTTCTCATTAAAAGTACGAGGAGGAGCATATGTGTATATTTGTTGTCACCAGTGCACAGCTGACTGGCCAGGTGGTGTCGAAAGTGCTGGCAGTGCAGCCTGGCTGCCCAGTGTAATAGGCCCTGCATGACTTGATGCCCCACTGCGCCACGGCCCTCCGCCGCCAGTGGCTGCCGGCCTGGTCCTGGGGCACAGCCAACACCACCTAGAGACAAGGCTTTACAACAGGCCGTGCCTACGTCACACTTAGAGGCCGCGGCCGCCCTCTGACTGGCCGGTCGCTGCGCGGCGGTGGGCGTGCCCCAGCGGCCAGCCATTGAGGTGGCGGCCGCGGCCTCTTAAGTGTGACGTAGGCACGGCCTGTTGTAAAGCCTTGTCTCTAGGTGGTGTTGGCACAGCCACCAGTCGGCAGCCAAACTGTGGCTGCGCGACCGGCTGCCCTGGTGTAATAGGCTCCGTAACTCTGAATGCCCCACGACGAGCAACGCAACTGGCCGCGCGACTGGCTGTGCAGCCTGGCTGCCTAGTGTAGTAAGGCCCTAAGGGGCCCCATCCCCATTACCCACCTGACGTTGGAGTTCTCAACTACAAGCAAGCCCACCCACTGTGATTGCCAGGATCTTGCAGGCTGAGTGCTGTGTTGATGACAAACATCACCATCTGGCTCAGTAACATTATCCAGCAAAGAAAGCGCCTCAGTCCTATTGGCAAGACCAACCGGAGGACATCTCAAAGGGTCCCCCGTGAAATCTTTCACTGCCTGCCAAGCCCTAGGGCGATCTCCCACGCCACGGCAGGTGCGTTGTCTGCCTCACTGATAACCGTAACACGCCTGGCAGCATCGGACGAGCTGTGGCACATTCTGGTTACCCATGACCATCTCACAACAGCGGCGTCCCTCGACTGCAGTCTGCAGCTGTGCAACTGAAGTTGAGAGCGAAGCGACACACATTCAGCTCGCAGCCGTCACAGTACCTATACATGACTACAGCACCCAGAGAAATAAATGAAGACGCGATATAGGACTCTACTGTAGGTAAGTAAAGCCAAGGCAAGATCTGGGCCAATAGGTAAGACTATCAAACAGAAGTAAGAGAAAAAAACTAAGAAATTACACGAGACAAACTGAAACGACTGTCGCGGTGAAAGCTTTTGTACCAGACATTCTCTTTCTACGAGGGGGAGTTGGAAAATATTTCCCCTGTCGGTTGTCGTCAGAGTTGTGTATGAAAGGGGAAAAAATAGAATGAGACATCAAAGTTAAGACATTTTTCTACATAATTTCCAAGTATATTGAGATATTTGTCAAACCGATTTTTAAGCTTCAAGAAGCCATCGAGGAAAAAAATCAGGACGATGGATATGGAAAAAAACGTTGAACGGATAAGGGTGAAAGACGACACAGCAGCTGAACGCGCACGCATAAGAAACCGGTTCACCATTGGGTAGAGGTCGACCATGAATATGACAATGACGTACTGTTTCAGATTGTGACGGGGATGAAACGTGGGTCCACCATTACACGCCCGAATCGAAGGCCGCATCCATGGAGTGGAAACATTCGTCATCACCCGTCCGAAAGAAGTTCAAAAGTGCTACTCAGTTTTTTCAAAGACGCCCAAGCAGTTTTGTTGCTGGGCTTTTTGGAGGATGCAACTATAAATGCTGCGCGGTACTGTGCCACTCTGTCGAAACTGAAAAAGGTGATAGAAGGCGCTTCTGAAGCAATGCTGAAGTCAAACAAGCCGTTCAACGCTTCTTCCGTATGTAACATTCTGAATTTTTCCTAGAAGGCTTTTTCAAGCTTATAAAGTGGTATGATAAATGTCTCAATGTACTTGTAAGTAATGTAGAAAAATAAAAATACTTCTTTAATGCCCCATTTTATACGTAATTCTGTCCAACTCGTATCTACTTGATCTACATCTAGATAGATACTCTGCAAATCACATTCAAGTGCCTGGCATAGGGTTCATTAACCACTTTCATAATTTTTCTCTACCGTTCCAGTCTCTAATAGCGTGCGGGAAGAAAGAACATCTAAATCGTTCCGTTTTCGATCTGATTTATTTTATTGGGATGGTCATGTCTCCCTAAGTAGGTGGGTGCTAGCAAAATATTTTCACATCCAGAACTAAAAGTCGGTGTTTGAAACTTCGCAAACAGATCACGCCGCTATGAATAACGTCTTTCTTTTAATGATTTCCACCCTAATTTGTGCAACATTTCCGTAACGCCCCCCCCCCCCCGTAACGTGATAGAACAAATCAATGTCTTCCGTCAGTCCCACCTGGTGAGGGTCCCACAAGGGGCAACAGTACTCCAGGAGAGGACGCACAAGTGTGATGTAGCCAGTCTCTTTGGTGGAGCTGGTGCATCTTCGAAGCGTTCTGCAGATGAAACGTAACCTTTGGTTCGCCTTCCCCACAATATTTTCTATGTGTTCTCTCCAGTCAATGTTGTTCGTAATTGTAACTCCTAGGTATTTGGTAGAATCTACGACCTTAAGGTTTGACTGATTTATCGCGTAATTGAAGTTCAGCGGATTTCTTTTAGTGGTCATGTGTATTACTTCACACTTTTCTTTATTTAGTGTCAATTGCCAATTTTCGCACCAAGTAGAAATTTTGTCTAAATCGCTTTGCAGTTGCTTTTGATCCTCTGTTGACTTCACTAACCGATAAACGACGGCCTCATCCGGGAACAATCTAAGGGAGCTATTCAGATTGTCTCCTAAATCGTTTATAAACACGAGGAAGAGTAGTGGACCTATAACGCTTCCCTGTGGAACGCCAGATATCACTTCTTTTTTACTCGATGACTTACCGTCAATTACAACGAACTGTGTCCTTTCTGATAGGAAATCGTGAATCCAACCGCACAATTGGAGAGATATTCCGTAAGGACGCAATTTCATAAGAAGC
The DNA here is from genome assembly GCA_026315105.1 of Locusta migratoria. Taxonomy (NCBI): domain Eukaryota; kingdom Metazoa; phylum Arthropoda; class Insecta; order Orthoptera; family Acrididae; genus Locusta; species Locusta migratoria. The sequence continues at coordinate 308,066,658 of CM048746.1, forward strand.
CGCTTGTGGGGTACAGTATCAAAAGCCTTCCGGAAATCCAGAAATATGGAATAGATTTGAGATCCCTTGTCGATGGCACTTAACACTTCATGTGAGTAAAGGGCAAGCTGTGTTTCGCAAGAGCGATACTTTCTGAATCTGTGTTGACTACTGGTCGTTCTCTTCGAGGTAGTTCATAATATTCGAACAAAGTATATGTTCCAAAATCCTGCTGCAAATCGACGTCAATGAGATAGGCCTGTAATTTTGGGGATCACTCCTATTGCCTTTCTTGAATATTGGAGTAACTTGGGCAACTTTCCAATCTTAGGGTACGGATCTTTCGCTGAGTGATCGGTTGTAAATTATAGCAAAGTACGAAGCTATTGCATCAGCATACGGAGCTATTGAATCAGCTGCTGCCTTCACTATTCCTCGATTGTTTTACTTTCTACATCTACAATCATACTTGGCAAGCCACATAGTGGTGTGTGACGGAGGGTACTTTCTTACCATTGTCACTTCTTTCTCCTATTCCAGTCGTGTATGGTTAGAGGAAAAATGATTGCCGGCATGCCTTTGTGTGTGCTCCAATCTATCTGATTTTACCCTTGTGATCGTTTGGCGAGATATACGCAGGAGTAAACATTATATTGGTTGACTCCTGGACCTATGCTCTCGGAACTTTGACAGAATTACAGAAATGTATATGAAGCCCGTACCGCGATGTACATTTGAAGTGCCCGCTGCTGGAGTTTCTTAATCATTTCTCTAACGCTATCGCGCTTACTAAAAGAGCCTGTAGCGAATCGTGCTTCTCTACGTTGGATCTTCTCTATTTCTTCTATGGAGCCTACCTGGTATGGATCCCACACTGATCTGCACTACTCATGAGTGACCGAACGAGTGTCTCGTAACTTAAATCATTTATTCCAGTGAATCTCTCTGCCTTGCCTACATTTCATTTTATGTGGTCGTTCCATTTCAGATCTTTCGTAATGTCTCCCAGATTTTTTATGGTAGTATTTGCTTCCAGTGTTTGTCATACTGTTGCCTAGTAATACGAGGGTCGTCTACAAAATAAGTTCCGTTTCTATTTCTATCCACGATAGTGCTATGATCGCAGTTCCGAGAATGCGTGGCAGTTACTCTGACTCAAGGAGAAGACATGTACGCCCAGACATACGAGGCGCGTCCAGAAAGTAAGTTCCGTTTGGTAATAAAATGCCATTGTACACAGATACAGAAGAAATTTTTATTGCACAGAATTCTACAACTCTTAAACTACTTTTCCACATAATTGCCGAAATTTTGCAGGAATTTGTCATAGCGTGGCACCAGGATTTGTATACCTTCTTTATAGAAATCTGCCGCCGTGTCTTCAACCAGTTGGAAACAGTGATCGTGAAATTTGGGGGAAGTCCATAGCGAGAGCACTAATTGTAAACCTACGGTTTTCCTGGATCTTGTCATCAATCGCGTGAACCAGTTCTTCTGTAACCAAAGGTGGACGCCCACTTCGTTCTTCATCGTGCACATCACTACGCCCGCTATTGAACTGTCGGATCCATCTTCTCACCATCGAATCACTCATCGCATTTGGTCCGTAAACATCGCAAATTTGCCGATAAATTTCACTTGGTTTCACCTTCCTCGCATTCAGAAACCGAATCACCGACCTGATTTCACAGGCGGCGGCATTTTCAATCAACGCCGACATTTCAAACAAGCACAACAAAGCGTACGTAACTGACAGCGATCTCCAAATGGCGCACGTTCTTCTCCTTGATACACATCGTCTACAGCGCATGTGCGGAACTGCAATCGCAGCGCTGCAGCAGAGATAAACTGAAACGGAACTTACTTTCTGGACGCGCCTCGTATATTGCTAGACTGGCAATGCCGTATACTGTAGACTATCATTGGTGTCAGTGACTCTTGCCGCCATATTTCTATACTATAAACGTGAGAGCAGTCGCGTGTGTTATTAGCGAAAAAAGTCGTAAAACTGACGTAACTACGTTGTCTTTTGAGTTTTGACATGTGGGAAATTGGTGTGTTGTACATGGCTGCAATTTTTTCAGCTGGAGTAAAATTGACACATACAGTAATGAGTTGCATCGATTTGCTATTATTATTAATTTCGGATTTTCCTTTAGTAGTGTGGTAATTATCCCAGATGTTCCTGAAATTTTTTCGGTTACTTCTGGTTTACAAGATAGGTTATTAGATCTGTAATAAATCCTTCAAATGTTGCAACATTGATTTTACTCGAATTGCATCCTTAGTCTCGGCATAATAGGCCGTCCTTTTAGAACGAGGAAAAAAATGAAAACACTAATATTACATGTTAGATATGACGTTTTAATTATAAAGCCATCTCTATGTTTCTGAATAATAACAATGTAATTGATGGATAAGTATTTATACACCCAAAATTATCAGTTAATTCATACATTGCTTCTGCGTCCCTTTCTTCAAAGATGACTAACATAGAATCACGTTCTAAAACAATGATTGTTAGTATTTGCATGTCAGTGATCGATATCCAGATGACAGTCCGATGTTGGAGAAAGTGTTGTGTGCCAAAAGGAAACAATTTACTTTAAATGTTTAAACAAACAAAACACCATCTTTCTGGAAGGACGTCAGGATCATCTGGGTTATGGAAGTGTTATCATTCTTTTGAGAGTTCTCAGGAAATCTATAGTCTGCTTTGACATATACACTAATGAGTCGCGTTTCCTGTTTTTATTAATCGGTTGTCAGTTTCGGTCAACTTCGGCTTTTGTTTCAATAGTATGACAGTGATAAATGTGCTGTTTGTCGTGGATAACATATATCTTTATTCTTCTTGGTGTTATTCTGATAACTACTTCTGCTTTCACTGTATGTAACGATAAAATTTTACCTGCCATCCCAGCGGTCTCGCATGATTATGTTGGCACCATCAACGAAACGGGAGAAAGTTTTTGCTAAGAAGTCCGCATTGAGTGACTTGATTAGTGTTTCATACAGATGATGAAGTAAATAAATAATGCTGTTCCTACTCTATGGTTGACAGGTTCTTGTATGTACCCTCGTTCATTCAGTAAAAGAATCTGCGCTGGTAAAACGAAGATATCATGACAAACATTTGAGTTGTCACGCGACAGGATAATGCCAACGTAACATGACTGACTACGTAATCACGCGAGGGCGCCAGAGCGTTAAGTAAAATTTAACCGTACGTAACACGTTCTTCTCATAACACGATTCAACAATGTATGTTTTAATTCATTGCTGAAGTATTGGCTCAAATACAAATCCGGTTCAAACCGACTAATATGGCTTACAACGTCATCTCGTGTCAGAAGTTCCTACTAATACCGTACAGAAACTTTATGACGTGTGGTGAGGCAAGATGGCGGCGTCAGGCTTCAGTCACAGAAGCGAGTTTGCCAGTCTAATAATGTATGTCTGTGAATGCACGCCACTTTCATATCGCTGCTGCAGACGTGTGCTTTGTAGTGCTTCGTTATAATATCAGCCGTAATTGAAAATGCCACCCTGTGTGAAATCCTGTGATTTTCTAAATACAAAGAAAGTTAAACCAAAGGAAATTATCCACAAATCTGCTTATGGACAAAATGCTATGAGTGATTCAACGGCTAGAATAAGCGTCAGACTATTGAATGAAGGACGTGATAAAGTGCACGATGAAGGAAGTGGACGCCCGTCTATGGTTACTAATGAACTGGTTCGCACAACTGAAGAAAACATTGAGCACAACCGTAAGTTTACACTTAGTGCCCTTGCTATGGAAGTTCCGTAAATCTCACGATTTCTGATTCATGAAATTGTTACTGAAAAAGTGAAATTTCGAAAATTTTGCTCATATTGGGCACCCAAAATTCTTACTGAACAACACAAAGAAACAACGGAGGGGCAGTGAACTTCAGTTTTTGACGCGCTACAATGAAGAAGGCCATGTTTTTTGGATAATCACGGGGGATGAAACGTGGGTAACATACGACACCCCTGAAATAAAACGGCAAACAGTGGAATAGAGGCACACTTCATCCCCAACGAAGGTTAAGCCTAAGCACATCTTGACACCTCGAAAAGTCATGTGCACCGTTTTTTGAGACAGAAATAGCATTTTGCTGGTTGATTCTTACCACGAGGCCGAACAATCAATACATATACTTACTGCGAGACCATTAAGAAACTGCGCCGCGCAAAACAGAACAAGCGCAGAGGATTACTTACTACTTTCAATTTTAATTAATTAATTTATTTATATTTTTAAATTTTTTTTATTTATTTTATTATTATTATTATTATTATTATTATTCCACTCCCATGAACCACAGACATTGCCGAGGTGGGATGGCTTGCGTGCCTCAACGATACAGATAGCCGTACCGTAGGTGCAACCACAGCGGAGGGGTATCTGTGGAGAGGCCAGACAAACGTGTGGTTCCTGAAGAGGTGCAGCAGCCTTTTCAGTAGTTACAGGGGCAACAGTCTGGATGATTGACTGAGCTGGCCTTGTAACATCAGCTAATGTGGCTTTGCCACACAGTTACTGCGAACGGCTAAAGGCAAGGAGAAACTGCAGCCGTTACTATTCCCGAGGACATGCAGCTCTACTGTATGGAAATATGATGATGGCATCCTCTCGGGGAAAATATTCCGGAGGTAAAATAGTACCCCATTCGGATATCCGGGCGGGAACTACTCAGGAGGATGTGATCATCAGGAAAGAAAACAATGGCATTCTACGTATCGGAGCGTGGAATGTTAGATACCTTAATCGGGTAGGGAAGCTAGAAAATTTAATAAGAGAAATGGATAGGTTGAAGTTAGATATAGTGGGGATTAGTGAAGTTCGGTGGCAGGATGAACAGGATTTCTGGTCAGGTGAATACAGGATTATAAATACAAAATCAATTGGTGGGATCACAGGAGTAGGATTGATTATGAATAAGAAAATAGCAATGCGGGTAAACTACTATGACCAGCACAGTGATCGCATTATCATTGTCAAGATAGATACGAAGCCAACACCGACAACAGTAGTACAGGTTTATATGCCAACTAGCTCTGCCGATGATGAGGAAATCGAAGAAATATATGAGGAGCTAAAGGGAATTATTCAGACAATTAAGGAAGAAGAAAACTTAATTGTTATGGGAGACTGGAATTCGTAGTAGGACAAGGAAGGGAAGGGAAGATAGTAGGTGAATATGGTCTGGGCAAAAGGAATGAAAGAGGAAACCACCTGGTAGAATTTTGCACAGAACATAATTTAGTTATAACAAACACCTGGTTCAAGAATCACAAAAGAAGGTTGTATACGTGGAAGAGACCAGGAGACACTGTGAGATACCAGATAGATTTTATAATGGTAAGACATAGATTTCGGAACCAGGTTTTACAGTGTAAGACTCTGACCATAACTTGTTGGTTATGAACTGTAGGCTGAAACTAAAGAAACTACAAAAAAGTAGGAAAATAAGGAGATGGGACCTAGATAAATTGAAGGAACCTGAAGTTCTTAAGAATTTCAGAGGGAGCTTTAGGCAACAATTGACAGAAACGGGGGGAAATAAAACAGTAGAGGAGGAATGGGTAGCATTGAGAGATGAAATAGTGAAGGCAGCAGAGGACAAAATAGGTAGGAAGGCAAGACCTACAAGAAATCCTTGGATATCACAGGAGATACTAAATTTAATCGATGAAAGGAGAAAATATAAAAATGCAGTAAATGAAACAGGCAAAATGGAGTACAGACGACTAAGAAATGAGATTGACAGGAAGTGCAAAATGGCTAAGCAGGAGTGGCTAGAAGGCAAATACAAGGATGTAGAAGAATGTATAAATAGGGGAAAAATAGATACAGCCTACAGGAAAATTAAAGAAATATTTGGAGATACGAAAAAAAGCTCTATGAATATCAAGGACACTGATGGAAAACCAGTTCTCAGCAAAGAAGGGAAAGCTGAAAGGTGGAAAGAGTATATAGAGGGGCTCTCCAAAGGAAATGAACTTCGAGACAATATTGTAGGAAGGGAAGAGGATGTAGATGAAATTGCAATAGGAGATACTGAATTGAGAGAAGAATTTGACAGAGCCCTGAAAGACCTAAATCGAAACAAGGCCTCTGGAGTAGATGATATTCCCTCAGAGCTACTGAAGTCTCTGGGAGAACCAGCCATGACAAACCTGTTTCACCTGGTGTGTAAGATGTATAAGACAGGCGAAGTACCCTCAGAATTTAAGAAAAATGTTATAATCCCCATTCCAAAGAAAGTAGGCGCAGACAGATGTGAAAACTACAGAACCATCAGTTTAATAAGTCATGGTTGCAAAATATTAACACGAATTATATACAGAAGGATGGAAAAGCTGGTAGAAGCTGACCTCGGGGACGATCAGTTTGGGTTCAGGAGAAATGTAGGAACACGGGATTCAATACTCACATTACGGCTTATCCTAGAAGATAGATTAAGAAAAGGAAAACCTACATTTGTAGCTTTTGTAGATTTGGAGAAGGCTTTTGACAATGTTGATTGGAATAAACTCTTTCAAGTTCTGAACCAAGCAGGAGTAAAATATAGGGAGCGTAAGGTTATTTACAACTTGTACAAAAACCAGACAGTGGTTGTCAAAGTTGAAGGGCAGGAAAGGGATGCAGTGGTTGGAAAGGGAGTAAGACAGGGTTGTAGCCTTTCTCCATTGTTATTCAATTTGTATATTGATAAGCTATAAAGGAAAGCAAGGAGAAATTTGGAGAAGGAATTAAAGTTCAGGGGGAATAATTAAAAACATTGCGTTTTGCCGACGACATAGTAATTCTGTCAGATACAGCAAAGGACCTGGAAGAGCAATTGAACGGAATAGACAGTGTTCTGAAAGGCGCATATAAGATGAACATTAACAAGAGCAAAACTAGAGTAATGGAGTGCAGTCAAAGAAAATTAGGTAATATTGAAGGAATTAGATTAGGTAACGAAGCAATGAAGAAGGTAGATGAGTTTTGTTACTTGGGCAGTAAAATAACAAATGATTGTCGCAGTACAGTGGATAGAAAATGCAGAATGGCAATGGGTAGAAAAGCGCTCTTGAAATAGAGAAATTTGTTAACATCGAACATTGATTTAAGCCTAAGGAAGTCCTTTCTGAAAGCATTTGTATGGAGTGTTGCCTTGTATGGGAGTGAAACATGGACGATAAACATGGCGGACAGGAAAAGGATAGAGGCTTTTGATATTTGATGCTACAGAAGAATGCTGAAGATTAGGTGGGTGGATCACGTAACTAATGAGGCACTGAACAGTATTGGGGAGAAAAGCAATTTCTGGCGTACCTTGACTAAAAGAAGGTATAGATTGGTAGGACACATTCTTCGACATTAAGGAATTGTGAATTTAGCGTTGGAGGGAAGTGTGTGGGGTAAAAACTGCAGAGGAAGACCAAGAGATGGATACAGTAAGCAGATTCAGACAGATGTATGTTGCCGTTATGTGGAGATGAAGAGGCTTGCTCAGGATAGTGTATTGTTGAGAGCTGCATCAAACCAGTCTCCGGACTGAAGACCACAACAACATTATTATTATTATTATTATTATTTTACAGTTTAATGCCCGATCTCACCCGGAGAGTATGAGCAAACAACTCTTATGGGAAATTCACTAGGACGTGTTTGATCATCCTCCGTACATCCCGGACCTCGCTCCTAGCGACTTTCATCTCTTCTTACACCTAAAATCTGTCCTTGCGGTCAACACTTCAACGGTGATGACGCGCTGAAAGAACATGTTACCATATAGTTGAATATGAAGAAGACTTTGACAAGTGCCTACAAAATTTCGGAGCTATGTAGAGCCGGCCGCGGTGGCCGAGGGGACGGAGGCGCTCCAGTCACGGTCTGCACGGCCACTACGGTCGGGGGTTCGAATCCCCCCTCTGGCATGGATATTTGTGCCGTCCTTAGTATAAGGTAGTAGATAAGTAGTTTGTAAGTTTAGGGACTGATGACCCCGTAGTTAAGTCCCATAAGCTTAACAAACATTTGAACATTTATCTATGTAGAGAAGTAGTGTATGTTGTAGATTTTTGTACAATAAATATTTTTTCTTTATTTGCTTACGTTTGTTTTATGTAACCAAACGGAACTTACTTTGTGGACATACCTCGTATAATAAAGGATCTTTTTCTTTGCCGCGAAGGAATAGCCGTGCGCTCCAAGGCGCCTTGGCTGTGGAGGTTCCAATCCTCCCTTGGGCATGGTTTTGTGTGTGTGCGCGCGCGTGTGTGTTGTCTTTAGGTTAGTTTAAGTAGTTTGAAAGCCAAGGTACTGATAACCACATTAATCAAGTCCCATAGATTTACAAACATTTGAACTTTCTTTCTGTGTGAACGCAGCACTACACTTGTTTAAGTTGTGGCTCAATTACCATTCCCGACACCGTGCGTAGATATGCTGCATAGCCTCCTGCATTTCGCTACAGTTTTCCAGTGTTGCGACTTCTCTATATACTACAATACCATCCGCAAAAGCCTCAGTTAACTTGCGATGTCTTTTTTTACAAGGTCGTTTCAAATGTTCAAATGTTTGTACAGCTTATGGGACTTATTTAGGGGGTCATCAGTCCCTAAACTTACAAACTACTTATGAACTAGCTAATACTAAGGACGGCACAAATATCCATGCCCGAGGGGGGATTCGAACCCCCGACCGTAGTGGCCGTGCAGACTAAGACTGGCGCGCTGCAGACAGCTCGGCCATCGCGGCCGGCTTACAAGGTCGTTTATCAAATCTACAAATGTTTGTAATCATAAGCGACCAAACCGCTGAGGCCATCGGTCCACAGACTTGTAAGTTACTTCTACTAAGGACAAAACACATACACACACACACACACACACACACACACACACACACACACATACACACACACACACGTGCCCGAGGGAGGACGAACCGGCAGCGGGAGCGACTGTTCGACTCGTAACATGGCGCCCCAGACCGCACGTCATTCCCTGGCGGCGAGGTCATTTACATAATGAAAAGCGAAGATTGTATAACACTCGTCTCGTCTGGGGCACACCAGAAATCACTTCCATGTCGGAAGACCTCACCGATGAGTATTACATGCTACGATCTGTTAGCCAGAATCCCTTCAGACACACTGCTGGTTTGATATTCCACATGCTCGCACTTTGTTCATCAGGCAATGGCACGGAACCGTAATGAACTCCTATCGGGATTCAAGAAATGCAGCATCTACGTGGGAGCCCGTGTCTGCTGCTTCGGGTCTCGTGGATGAAGAACGCGGGCTGCGTTCCACATGCTCGTTGCTTTCGGGAACCAGTGTTTCTGATGCTCAGGGCAAAATTCTACCAAGCAACGGACAATCTTTCATATATTTTCCCCAGTCCATACTCGCCTACTATTCTTCATTTCCTTCTTTTTTCTACTAGCGAATTCCAGTCCTCCACTACAATATTTCTTTCCTTTCTTCTAACTGTGTGAATAATTTCTTTTATCTTTTCTTTAGTCTCATCATCGCCAGAGTAAGTTTTCCACATAAACTTCTAATACTCAAGTGGTCATATAAATCCTGTTCATCCTACCTGTGTCGCATATAATATGCAGCTACTATATTCTAAGGAAGAACTGGAACATGTATTCGGATTGCACATGATTCACTGTCTTCAATAACGCTTTATTAAGAACAAGTATAATTATCAACAATCTTGCGTGAAGTGCATTTTAGGACAGGCTCAACGCTTAGAACACAAATTATCCTAAGAAACAGTTTAATAATTTGCAGTAAACACTAAAAACAATTATTACAGATTAAAACAATAATAGATACCTCCTGAGATTTCTGCAATAAATATGGGACTCAGCCATTGGCATCTCAATACTGATAATAATAAGAATGAATAAGGAGTCTCTCCTCAAACACTAAGTCTAGCACTTTCAATCAAAAATTAATTAAAGCATATAGGGCATTAAATCAACAGTAGGTTGTTAGAGTTCTTATGTAACCCAAGCAACTGAACGACTGTATGAATGAACAAGCTGAACACACAAATCTTCTGCATTATACATTGATGCAGCCTACAACAAACGCTCAACGGCATTGAGTACCTTAGCACTGAAACATGAAACGTTCATTTACAGAAATGAAAATTAGTTCAAAATTTCTGACAAGAAGTTCCATTTAGCTCAAAATCTTTAACTTTATATTAATTTCTCTACTGAGAATAAGTCTCTCCCTAAAGGCACAGTGTCATTTGTTCTTGAGAGAACAGTTTTTTGGCGGAGGGTGAGCCAGCAGGGCTGATGAGTACAGGTAAATTCCGTTCGTGGGAAAAGGACGAACCACAGTGAAACGGTCTAGAAGAACTTTACACATAAATGTCAATCACAAATACCGGGTTGTCAAACCGATATCAGTGATCAATCACTATCACTCTCAGTTACATGTTGCCACGTCGTCTCCACTGCTCTGAACAACCAACAAGTTGCCGCGGTGGAGTAGCCAAGCGGTCTAAAGCGTCTCGCTGCGGAGCGCGCGGATGCTCGCCGTGGAGGTTGGAGTCCTCCCTGGGTGTGCGTGTTTGTCCGTAGGTTAGTTTACCTAGGTTTAAGTAGTTTGTAAGCTACGGACTGATGACCACGCAGTTTGGTCCGATAGATTTACAAACATTTGAACATTTTTGAACGGCCACTACGGTCGGGGTTCGAATCCCCTCTCGGGCATGGATATTTGTGCCGTCCTAGTTCGTAGGTAGTTCTTAAGTAGTTTGTAATTTTAGGGACTGATAACCCCGTAGTTGAGTCCTATAAGCTTAACAAACATTCTTTTGAACCAACAAGTTACATCCGACGTGCTTCCGCTCAGGCCACAGAAGGAAAAATGCTTGTCAGTCCCGAGCCAACGGCCGCATTCACGGCGTCACACACACTCCACCGGGCACCACGTCGATTTCAATCAGTGCAGCAATTCCAACTCAATAACTGCCCGCACTCTGAGCAGAAGTTACCCCAGGCCGGCACGACTCCGTATTGACAACCCTTGCCCATCCACACGGCTACCCGCCTGCCGAGGGAAGCCGTCACTTGTCAACAGCCCCGAGCTACGTACTCAGCCCGCTTTCCACCGGCCCCTACAGCGCAACTGCCGTCAAAGTCACGTGCCCACTCCGGCGTACAAAGATCCTTACAACGTTCCAGCAAAGATAAACAGCCGATCGCTGACAGTCGACCAGCGATCCGGCTCACTACCATTGAACTTCACTAATTCCCACTATATCAACTGCACCTATCCATTTCTCTTTTCAAATTTTCTATCCGGTTGAAGTATAGAACATTCCACGCTATGATCTGTGGAATGCCTGTGTAGTTTTTCTCAATGACGAATTCTCTTGATCTGCTAGGAGATCAGAATGGGGGACTATTTTAAACCCGGAATATTTTGCTCAGGCCGACGCCGTTGTCAAGTATTCACACAGGAGCGTCGCTTGTCCTGTTGCATTCAGCCGTTCGCAGTAACTGTATTGCAAAGTCACATTAGCTGAAACCACAAGGCCAAATCCTGACTGTTGGCGCTGCAAGTAATATATGTTTGTCTGGCCTTCCCACAGATACCCCTCCACCGAATGTATGGCTTTATCGTGGAGGTGGAGGCACGCAAGTCACCCAATCTCGGCAATGTCTGTGATTCGGGTTCGCTTAACATTTGCAAGTGTTGAACACATGTTCTCCTATTTCATCTCTCTGCAAAAAAAAAAAAAAAAAATGTTTGTTAAGCTTATGGGACTTAACTACGTTCCTATTTCCTCTGTCCATCTCCACGTCATCCTATTTTCTGACCATGTGCTCTTTTCCCTCTCTGTATCTTTACCTTCTCTCTGACCATCTCGTAATCCTCCCCTCACTGAAACCCCTTGTAGTGAATCTTTTCCACCACCTTTCTTCCTCTCTCTAAGTACATATTCTAGTCCACACTCTCATTGTCCATTCCATCTACCGCCATCTTATCACCTCTCATACACCCACCTCTGTCTCTTCATATTATCATCCTCTTCTTTCTGTGCACCTTTCCTCTCACCATCTATCTTCCTTCTCTTTGCTCAACAGTTTCCATTTGCAGGCAGATGCTACAATCATAGCACGCCTCCCCTTGTAGTGGGAGATTGGAAGCCTCTCACAACGCCAGTCAACTCGATTTCGAAGGTAATAATTATTAATCAAATTTTATGAATTTAAATGATATATTGTTAATTCTGTCACGTTCACTACTAGCGGCGCGGAGCGTCGTCTCTTCGCCTTCCTCGGCAGTGTCAGAGATATTTCTAGCTGGTTACTACCTGACGTTTACATGTTGTGACAACAAATGAAGAGAGAAGCTACGAATTCAAGCTAGAATTATTATTTTTCTTACAATTTTCTAATTTTTGATATAGAGATTTCCGAAGTATAAGCGCAATTTTTATTTTGAAGGCGACTGAAACAGAAACTACATCGCATGTCCCACTCCGATACGACGTCGCATCTGTTAGGTCAAGCACACGATCGGCGTCATCTTGCAGGATTGCTTGCGGAATGTCAGAGTATGTGGTACATGCATGATGGAATTCCGACACATTTTGCTCCTTCCGTGAGACGACATACGCGCAGATACGGCCAAATATGGGTAGGTCGAGGCGGACCTGTACCTTGTCCTCCAAGATCACTTGATCTGAATCTTCTGGATTTTTGTGTCTGACGTCACTTCAAAAGCGAAGTGTACAGCACGACCATTAACAAGGTTTAATAACTGGAGTGGAGAGTTGTACATGCTTGTCAAGAATTCCGAAATGATCCAAGGGTTTTCGAAAGAATTCAAAATTCACTGCAGAGCCGAGCACAGTATTGCATCCAGATGCAAGGAAGACACTTCGAACACCTTCTTTAGCAGATAAAATGTGAATTAAATGCGATGTAAAAGCTAATAGTAAAGTTAAAATTTCAAATTAATTTGTACTAATTAGGTCGATGCTTTCAATAACGTCAATGGCGTCTTGGAAAGATACATTCGTAATTATCTCGCAAAAAAGGCACGTCTGCGAAGCCATGTTTACTGGGACATTTCTGCTTCTAATATCGTGTTCTTTCAACTGTGTAAGTTTGCGCCATCCTTCATGATACACCCTATGTGCGTGTGCGTGTATGTGTGTTGTTTGAAGCTACCTCCAACGTGCAACAGCCTCGTATTGCATCTGAGCGCAGTGACGCACCTCAACTGAGGACACATTATCACGTGGTACACAAAACAGGTCAGATCACTGTTGCAGAAACAAAGAAAAACGCATGCAAAATTTAAAAAGACACAGAATCCACAAGACTGGCAATCTTTTACTGAAACACCAAACCTAGCGCGGACATCAATGCGAGAAGCCTATAGTAGTTACCACAACGAAACTCAAAGAAATTCTGGTCATATGTGAAGTACACTAGCGACAAAACACAAACAATACCTTCACTACGCGATAGCAATGGTAATAGTACCGACGACAGTACTGCTAAGGCAGAATTACTAAACACAGCTTTCCGAAATTCGTTCACCAAAGAAGACGAAGTGAACACTCCAGTATTCAATCCAAGAACAAATGCCAGCATGCGAAACTTGGAAGTAGATGTTCCTGGAGTAGTAAAACAACTTAAGTCACTAAACAAAAACAAATCTTCCGGGCCGGATTGTATACCAACTAGATTCCTCTCAGAGTATGCTGATGCAATTACTCCTTACTTAGCTATAATTTACAACCGATCACTCAGCGAAAGATCTGTACCCAAAGACTGGAAAGTTGCCCAAGTTACTCTAATATTCAAGAAAGGCAATAGGAGTGATCCCCAAAATTACAGGCCTATTTCATTGACGTCGATTTGCAGTAGGATTTTGGAACATATACTTTGTTCGAATATTATGAACTACCTCGAAGAGAACGACCTATTAACCAATAGTCAACACGGATTCAGAAAGTATCGCTCTTGCGAAACACAGCTTGCCCTTTATTCACATGAAGTGTTAAGTGCCATCGACAAGGGATCTCAAATCGATTCCATATTTCTGGATTTCCGGAAGGATTTTGATACTGTACCCCACAAGTGGCTTCTAATGAAATTGCGTGCTTATGGAATATCTTCACAATTGTGCGATTGGATTCACGATTTCCTATCAGAAAGGACACAGTTCGTTGTAATTGACGGTAAGTCATCGAGTAAAACAGAAGTGATATCTGGCGTTCCACAGGGAAGCGTTATAGGTCCCCTACTCTTCCTTGTGTTTATAAACGATTTAGGAGACAATCTGAATAGCTCCCTTAGACTGTTCGCGGATGATGCTGTCGTTTATCGGTTAGTGAAGTCAACAGAGGATCAAAAGCATCTGCAAAGCGATTTAGACAAAATTTCTACTTGGTGCGAAAATTGGCAATTGACACTAAATAAAGAAAAGTGTGAAGTAATACACATGACCACTAAAAGAAATCCACTGAACTTCAATTACGCGATAAATCAGTCAAACATTAAGGTCGTAAATTCTATCAAATACCTAGGTGTTACAATTACGAACAACTTTGACTGGAGAGAACACACAGAAAATATTGTGGGGAAGGCGAATCAAAGGTTAAGTTTCATTGGCAGAACGCTTCGAAGATCCACCAGCTCCTCCAAAGAGACTGCCTACATCACACTTGTGCGTCCTCTCCTGGAGTACTGTTGCCCCTTGTGGGACCCTCACCAGGTGGGACTGACGGAAGATATTGAGAAGCTTCAGAGAAGGGCAGCTCGTTTTGTTTTATCACGTTACGGGGGGGGGGGGGGGGGGGGAAGCGTCACGGAAATGTTGCACGAATTGGGGTGGAAATCATTAAAAGAAAGACGTTATTCATTGCGGCGTGATCTGTTTGCGAAGTTTAAATCACTGACTTTTAGTTCTGAATGTGAAAATATTTTGCTAGCAGCCACCTACTTAGGAAGACATGACCATCCCAATAAAATAAATCAGATCGAAAACGGAACGATTTAGGTGTTCTTTCTTCCCGCGCGCTATTAGAGAATGGAACGGTAGAGAAAAGTTATGAAAGTGGTTAATGAACCCTCTGCCAGGCACTTAAATGTGATTTGCAGAGTATCTATGTAGATGTAGATCACACCTCACCCTCTTCACCTATCTCTTCCTCACTACACACTCTTTCCACTTAATTTTATATTCCACAAGGCCCGCTGCTAATAAAAGTCACATAATAATAGTCACATAATAAATGTGACATAATAATAATTACACAAATCGCTGCTATAATATTATCTATTTTAACACGACGGTCCCGTTCGTCTTAAACTGCCATTATAAAGTGACCTGCCGTTCAAAGTGGGTCGCATTTAGGTTGAACAAAATATTATGTTACAGTATAACATTACAATTCAGAGATTAACATCCACTTACGTGTAAGTAAAGTACAGATGCTCTTTCATATACAGGACATCTAAGGCGTCTGTATATTAACTGTCAAAATTTATTGATAGTTGCAATCCCAATTTGGTATTTTGACGGATGCAGCCACGATGTAGTATGCTTACAAAGCATGCAAACGTCATATTTATGTCATTAGGATTTTTGTAATCTAAGCATATGCTACGAATTTACATGTGCTAATAACATCTAAGCGTTTTTGTTTTATTTTTACATATATAGTAATTTTGTATATTTAGTAATCTAACATGGTTACCAGAATACATTTCAGTAACTGTACTTTGAACCAGACAGCAGATCACTAGGTTTGGTAGCCATGAAAGAATACGCGGAGAAAAGAAATTTCTACCAATCGGCTCTTGGAAGTTTATCACTTCACGCACTAGGTTTTTACATAGTTTCTACTTTCGCAGCTTTGTGGTTTCTTGTCGCCTGGTTCATATATTCCTATTGTGATTGCCATTTGCTAAATAACTGATCTTATCAATTATATTATGGTTTCGGAGTTCGGAAGGGGGTCTCCAGAAATGTTTTACTTTAAAAGGGGTAGCGAATTCGAAAAGGTTGAAAAACACTGAATTCTAGTGGGAAACCAAATACCAGTCACTTGATATTGGCAGTTTAAGCCGAAACGGAACTGTCCTGTTAAAATAAATAATAGTACATAGCAGCGATTTGGTTCATTACTGTTATCTTTCCAGAATCTCTTCTAGTTGCCGATATCCGACTCTCGCCATCTCTGTGGAAGGCTCCTCCCTCCTCTATGCCTCTCCTTCTCGTCTCTAACTGTACACCTCATCCTCCTACCACTCAATCTATTGTACACATGTTTTACTGCTGAACTGTCCCCATCTTCATGCGAAGCTTCTACAAAACAGGCCGACGAAGCATTTCGATACCACTACCGCAACATGCTTGTTGTGCAGGGGAGCCTACCCACCATGAAACACATGTAGGTTGGGTTGCATAGCAGGGCGATACATCAGGCCAGTACTACTCCAACACCCCTGTTGTTCACGGTAGCCTACATGGCTTGCCTGTTATGTTGATGTTCAAATGTTTGTTAAGCTTATGGAACTTAACTACGGGGTTATCAGTCTCTAAACTTACAAACTACTTATCAACTAGCTAATCCTAAGGACGGCACAAATATCCATGCCCGAGGGGGGCTTCGAACCCCCGACCGTAGTGGCCGTGTAGACCGTGACTGAAGCGCCTCAGTTCCCTCGGCCACCGCGGCCGGCTGCCTGTTATGTGGTCATATTAGTGCAGGCATGGCCAAACACCGCCTCGCGGGGGAGTGTGCCTTTCCACGCCCCTGCCCCGCGCACTGTGCGCAGCAGCGTGTGAGGCAGAGTGGGCCGCGGTGGAGTAGCCGAGCGTTCTAAAGCACCTCACTGCGGAGCGCGCGGTTGCTCCCCGTGGAGGTTCGACTCCTCCCTGGGGCATGGGTGTGTGTGTTTGTCCTTAGGTTAGTTTACCTAGGTTTAAGTAGTTTGTAAGCTACGGACTGATGACCACGCACTTTGGTCCGATAGATTTACAGACATTTGAACATTTGAGGCAAAGTGGCGAGCAGGAAAAGGAAGAACGTTTTGTACTTAGTTATATAATTACTTGTGAAATTTTGAGTTATCTTATATGTCGATATATTTATATTTTCGACACAGTATGTCTTGGAGTGTAATTTCTTTCTTTCTTTCTTTTTTTAATTTTTTTTTTCAATATTTTTTTCACAGTTTTATGCTTTGTTTTTTATGTTTTGTGTTCTAATGTCTGTAGAACTTATGGGACTTAACTACAGGGTCATCAGTCCCTAAGCTTACAAACTACTTATGAACTAGTTAAGACTAAGGACAGCACAAATATCCATGCCCGAGGGGGGATTCGAACCCCCGACCGTAGTGGCCGTGCAGACCGTGACTGGAGCGCCTCAGTCCCCTCGGCCACCGCGGCCGGCTATGTTTTGTGCACTTTATTATTTGCACTTATTACATTTTGACAACACAGTTGACACCAATGATATATGTGTTTAAAAATTATTTACATTCTTTTTTTTGTATGCGTTAGCTATACACAAAATGATCATATAATTCTACACTTCAATTTGTTTTCACAGTGATGCAATTTACGTTACGTAATATCTCTGTTGTTTTGATCTTGAGGTGTCGAAAATTATCCTTTCTCTTTAAGGAATTAAATAAAGGATTCTAAATATGTCAATCAGCTTAATGCTACTGGTTTTATTTTTCAAAAAAGATTTCTATGTCTGCTAGTCACATACATAATGCGTATGTGCTTATTTGATTAAAGAATAAAGTTATTACTTTGACGAATGAAAAAGGCACTACATTCCTGATTATAAAAGTACTCTACGACAGTGCCATCTCCACTTAGTAGCCTCACTGTTTTGCAAGAAATGCCTTCCTTTGGTTTCCCCCCTGCAGCGTTTGGCATAAAGCCGTCTCACTCCCATTTTCTTCTTTTTTTGTGTTATCATATTTGTGATACTACTTCATTTAAGAAACATATATCTTCAGAAGAAGCCCACTGTATATATGAGTGTACATATAGAATACTAATAGAATCAAATTTGGGTAAAAAATTACCAAGTTTCCTTCGATTATTGTTTTGGATATTTTCTAAAACTTCGTGTAGTGACTCTGTTACCTAAACAGTAAATGGTTTGCTCGTTTCACCGTTCTTCGACCACATTACAGAGATGCGCTTCCTCTGTTACTTGGCTTACCTTGGATCTGACCGCGGGGCAGTCCAGCGCAGAGCAGTGCTGTGCGGTCTCACTCTTTCCTCAGCACTCTCTCTCTCTCTCTCTCTCTCTCTCTCTCTCTCTCTCTCTGTTGTCGACACTAGCGACACACGCTCGCGGCCGGGTGGTGAACTACGAGGTACTCCGCCGGGCGGAACTGTTGGCCATGCCTGTACTAGTGTCAGTTACCGCGTTTGTCTGCTTGTGTTTTTACCTTTTTATTTTTGTCCATCTCCTTCGTCACTATCCATTTCCTTCGAAGACCAATTTCGTTTCCATGCTGTCCAATTCTTATCACGTCATATCTCTTAAACTGTTTACCGTGTGATATTATAATTTTTCAAGTTTGGAGTATTAGGAAATTGTCTTCAAAATGTATTACGAATGGAATTGGCAGTGAGGTCGTAAATACATTAAAACGTCTTGTATGATGGGTCAGTTTTCAATTCTCTTAGACGTCATATCTCCTGAACGTGTGTCGTATTATAATCTCGAAGGTGCATTTAGTAGTACATGTGTATAATGCTGAAAAATAGGTCGCGGCTAATTTAACCCTAGCGTCAAATGACGGCTACGTTCAAATTGTCAGTGAGTCTTGACGTTTTGAGGAACAATTGATGAACAAGTGTTCACGGTTAGTGTGTTGGTTTAGAATCACACACGCCGAATTGGCGGGTGTTACTGACAAAAGTAAAAAACGTCTGGTGTTAGTAGCGAGTGTTAAAACCACATGTTAGTAACGCAGGGTTAAAAGATTGTGTTATTTTTCTTCATTTTGAGATTGCAAGAAATGATATCGAAGAAGTAAAATAAATTATTAGTCTTCCGTTATGTAGATCATGGGTTTTCAGTCACTGAAGTAAGGGAATTTGTAAAATTAATGATTTTTTCTATAATTTACATTTTAAGAAATGATGTTTGCAATTATTCAGTATGTGAATTAATCATAATCCATTTTATGTTGTAAAACACGGTTGACAATAGATACTTAAGATGATTTTTGCAATAATAACTATATCAGCGTCATCTAGGATATTCGTGATGAAACATTTTCTGAACAAAAGATAAATGCTAAGTGGTCCCTTATGGTGGCCTTTTGTGTAATCTTTTCGCTAGATCGGTTACAAACGAGATTGGTCAATATTCTTTCAGCCTTAAGAAGTGAATGAACTATCTGACATTCAACACAGGGTACTTTCTGTTTACTTCATCATATACATTTTGTACTACAACACCAGATATGATAATGATTCGCTCTCGAGTAATATTTGTATGATATTTTCGCTTAATATCATTAAGCTTAAAAGAACATTTATTTACAAATGTGTAAATTATGCGAAATTGGGAACATTTTCTTTTCAGTGATACAGATTTCGACAAACTCCATATAAGACGACGTGATTTTAAATTTAGGAAGTGATAAAAGTTTTGTACTTGATGTTTCGTTTTTAGCTGGAATACGATTGACCAGTATGGAAACTGAAACAACCGTACTACATGAAATAACAGTAACTTAGCTCAGCAGTATGGTTGAGCTACATGAATTTACAACATTCATATGCAGTAATTTTGGTTATTTTTCGTAAATGGAAAGTAAAAAATTAGTTTTCTTTCTAAATATTGACATTCAATAAAGTTGATATTCATAACATTTGATGTGAACACATGAAAATGACGACGCAGTGCGCCGAAACTAGTCGCGTGTAATAAATACAAAAGTGACTGTTGGCTTATGAGCATATTAATCAGATGTCTCGCAAATAAATTATCCCTAGATACTCTTGGACGATAATACGTCGTATTATAACATGAAAATTAGATGGGTAGATCAAGTAACTAATGAGGAGGTGCTTAACCGGATAGGGGAGAAAAGGAGTTTTTCTGGCTTATCCTGACTAAGAGAAGGGATAGATTGTTTGGACACATTGTAAGACATCAAGGAATTGTCAACTTAGCATTAGAAGGAAGCGTGTGGGGTAAAAATGGTAGAGGGAGACCGAGGGACGAGTATAGTAAGCAGATTCAAAAGGATGTAGGTTGCCGAACGTATTCTCAGATGAAGAAACTTGCACAGGACAGGGTAGCGTTGAGAGCTGCATCAAACCAGTCTGCGGACTGAAGAGCACAACAACAACAACATATAACATTCCCGTGATGGTTGACGTCTACTGGCGAATGTTTCTGCAAACACTGTACAAGAACGAACTATATTCTTCGTATACTTTGCATAGACAATAAACAAGTCGACTTGTCATGCACTGATAAATCCCATCGTCCAATCACGACCTACTGCTAGGACTGACTGTATAACAAGTAGCAATGCCCTCAAGGAACACAAGAACAAGGTAAGTAAATCTGAAAACATCGTACAGAGTTTCTAAGTAGGTTGAGTGGTACAACCAAGTTTGAATAAGAAAACTTTTCAAAATAGTACATCTCGCAAATGACTCGTCGTAGAATCCTAGAGCAAACACTACAGACATTCTAATTTAACCTAATTTTAGTTTCTTAATACGAATTATTCCACTTATAAAAGTGTTTGCTTGCAGAAAATATACACTTTCTAAGTTTTGTTATAATCTATTTACTGGTTAACAGTTGGTGTCCCTGAGTACAAACCATTTTGTGTAAACCGCACATCAATGCACTTTCGATTACACTGGACGACAAATAAATACCCCAGATAAGTACTGCTTACCAGTAGTGAATATCTCAATCCCTAAATGAGAAAGGGTTTCTTGTGTACTATAAAGATTACCAAAAATATCGAAAAAGTTGTTGGCGCAAACATCTTATCCCTTGGCTCCTGACGGCGTGAAACAAAATCAGATGTTAAAACCGTGCCACCCAACAGCCTAAGCGTCATAAATCACTGACACCATGTTTACTTGCATCGCTTTATGAGATAGTATACTCGTGATAGTAAATAAGCAAACCAGTTTCGCAGCTACTACAGTTAACGTCATAAATAGAGTTTCCGTTAAGTGTGTTTCATAAAGCAACGGAACGCCCTGTGGGACTTTCCCTTAAAACCCTGCTATGCAATGAAACCACTAGGTAGATCAGGTGCTAAGCGGAAGAAGAAATTAACAAACGGTACAATGCGGTGTCGCGTTTAGCGCGTTTTAAAGCAGGTAGCTACAGTGAACAGTTGGTCATTCAACATGAATTTGAGACGGTATGTCGCATTCTCGCTCATAAGGAAAAATATTGGATCTCCCGACCAGGGTTTTCACGAGACTATGAGGGATGAACAGGCATGCGAAAAAACAATATACAGGGTCTTTCACTAAGTGTGTTTGCCTCTGTAACTTATAAAATAATAGGTGACGGGAAATTTTAATGCGCTAGGTCAACACAAGAAATGTTACACTTTCTGCGGAGCTATGAACATAGTTTATTGTATCATTTTCCAAAGAGTTACAGCACAAAGATATAATTTTTTAAATGGAACAACAGTTTTTTCTATCGTGCATTGGATTCGTTGAAACCAGCTGTGTCCAAATCAATTTAAACTACATTCCTATCACTGTTAGTTTGGGAGCTACAACCCTTCAAAGTTTCAGGGGCAGATACCACAAGCACTGCGCATAGTGCAATGCGCCTTCTAAATGTAGTGCGGCCGAGTTGTAACGTCGCCGGTGTGATGGAGCGAGAAGCTTCAGTGGCATCGTGTCGGCACTCGGCGAGCATCAGCAACACGTCATCGTGCTCGTTGTTCGTGTATGCCATCGTCATTCGATGTCAGTAACTGT
This sequence comes from Locusta migratoria, assembly GCA_026315105.1. Lineage (NCBI taxonomy): Eukaryota > Metazoa > Arthropoda > Insecta > Orthoptera > Acrididae > Locusta > Locusta migratoria. The sequence continues at coordinate 308,088,677 of CM048746.1, forward strand.
GGTATATTGAGCCCAGGTTGTTTGTGTGGCTCCAACTGTCGGGTATACGGCCGTGTGCGGCGACAGTCGGCAGTCTAACAGCGCATCGAGGAAGATTCTCGCTCCGTGACACCGGCGACGTTACAACTCGGCTGCACCACATTTAGAAGGCGCACTGCATTATGCGCAGCGCTTGTGGTATCTGCCCTTGAAACTTTGAAGGGTTGTAGCTCCCAAACTAACAGTGATATGAATGTAATTTGAATTGATTTGGACGCAGCTGGTTTCAACGAATCCAATGCACGATAGAAAAAACTATTGTACCATTAAAAAATTATATCTTTGTGCTGTAACTCTTTGGAAAATGATACAATAAACCATGTTCATAGCTCTGCAGAAAGTGTAACATTTCTTGTATTGACCTACCGCATTAAGATTTCCCGTCATCTATTATTTTATAAGTTACAGAGGCAAACACACTTACTGAAACACCCTGTATGCTAAATACATCTCCCTCCTCCTTTCCCTCACACCGATGAGGTCATAGAATTTGGAGATTTGCTCGCAATAAAGTGATAGGCTCAGGTCGATATCTAACATTGTGTTCTGAAAACGGCTTATACAACTAAGAGTGTAAGTTTTCTTTCTTAAAAAAAAAAAAAAAAGTTCAAATGTTTGTAAAGCTTATGGGACTTAACTACGGGGTCATCAGTCCCTAAACTTACTAACTACTTATGAACTAGCTACTACTAAGGACAGCACAAATATCCATGCCCGAGGGGGTATTCGAACCTCCGACCGTAGTGGCCCTTCAGACTGTGACTGGCTCGTTTCAGTCCCCTCGGCCACCGTGGCCGGCGGTGACAGGTATGTAGCGTGTCGCATAACCTTTGGTCGCAGAGCATGTCCTTATAGGCTCCGTCAAACAGAGAGCGGGCAGCCCGCGCGGGCAGACCGCGCTGTTGTCCGCCGCGTTCCGCAGCAGTCAGGCACAGCGCGGGCAGCGCTCGGCGTTCCGCTTGTTGAATGGCGCTTGCAGTGCGTAAGTAAGCTGCGGAGCGTATAAACATGAGTACTAGTTCAGACGAGGATGCATTTCTACTTCTCATTTTGCTTGCTTCAAAGAAGCGGAGAAAATAAGTCCATGAAATTAATATGAAAAGAAAGAGCTTTGATTTTGTGAAGACAGTTTTTTTAATTATTTTCGAATGTCTCACTAACTCCATTGGCAGCTACATAGAAAGCATGTACGGGTAAAATGTCCAAGAAAAGAGTGGCTCAAGTTATTATTGTTATACAAAAATCAGTTGTCTCGTTTGGAGTTGTTGATCATGATGACATCTTTGTGGTTTTGATGTGGGCAGCTAGAGCAGACACAGTGACAGTGTAATTTATTTTAAATACTACATTTCTGCACGGATTAACACAAGGAGAAAATATTCTGCCTCGAAAGCCATTGCGGGATACAAGCACTCGTGTGCCTCGCGTGTTAGTAGGTTATGGTTTAAATTGCAGAATTATTTCAAATGTTCAAATGTCTGTAAATCTATCGGACCAAACTTCGTGGTCATCAGTCCGTAGCTTTCAAACTACTTGAACCTAAGTAAACTAACCTACAGACAAACACACACACCCATGCCCCAGGGAGGACTCGAACCTCCGCAGCGAGCTGCTTTAGACCGCTCGGCTACTCCACCGCGGCACAGAAGTATTTAATATGTACCTTTCCTAATATTTCTGCACGGATTAACACAAGGAGAAAATATTCTGCCTCGAAAGCCATTGCGGGATACAAGCACTCGTGTGCCTCGCGTGTTAGTAGGTTATGGTTTAAATTGCAGAATTATTTCAAATGTTCAAATATTTTTTTTTAAATACTACATTTCTGCACGGATTAACACAAGGAGAAAATATTCTGCCTCGAAAGCCATTGCGGGATACTTATGAACTCAGGAGGATGTGATCATCAGGAAAGACAACACTGGCATTCTACGGATCAGAGCGTGGAATGTTAGATCCCTTAATAGGGTAGGAAAGCTAGAAAATTTAAAAAGAGAAATGGATAGGTTAAAGTTAGATATAGTGGGGATTAGTGAAGTTCGGTGGAAAGAGGAGCAGGATTTCTGGTCAGGCGAGTACAGGATTATAAATACAAAATCAGTTGGGGGTATTACAGGAGTAGGTCTGATAGTGAATAAGAAGATAGGAATGCGGGTAAACTACTATGAGCAGCACAGTGATCGCATTATCGTAGTCAAGATAGATACAAAGCCAACACCGACCACAGTAGTACAGGTTTATATGCCAACTAGCTCTGCAGATGATGAGGAGATCGAAGAAATATATGAGGAGCTAAAGGAAATTATTCAAACAATTAAGGGAGAGGAAAACTTAATTGTTATGGGAGACTGGAATTCGGTAGTAGGACAAGGAAGGGAAGGGAAGATAGTAGGTGATTATGGTCTGCGCAAAAGGAATGAAAGAGGAAGCCGCCTGGTAGAATTTTGCACAGAACATGATTTAGTTATAACAAACACCTGGTTTAAGAATCACAAAAGAAGGCTGTGTACGTGGAAGAGACCAGGAGACACCGGGAGATACCAGATAGATTTTATAATGGTAAGACATAGATTTCGGAACCAGGTTTTAAACTGTAAAACATATCCAGGGGCAGATATAGACTCTGACCATAACTTGTTGGTCATGAACTGTAGGTTGAAACTCAAGAAACTACAAAAAGGTAGGAAAATAAGGAGATGGGACCTAGATAAATTGAAGGAACCTGAAGTTCTTAAGAATTTCACCGGGAGCTTTAGGCAACAATTGACAGAAACGGGGGGAAATAAAACAGTAGAGGAGGAATGGGTAGCATTGAGAGATGAAATAGTGAAGGCAGTAGAGGACAAAATAGGTAGGAAGGCAAGACCTACAAGAAATCCTTGGATATCACGGGTGATACTAAATTTAATCGATGAAAGGAGAAAATATAAAAATACAGTAAATGAAACAGGCAAAATGGAGTACAGACAACTGAGAAATGAGATTGACAGGAAGTGCAAAATGGCTAAGCAGGAGTGGCTAGAAGGCAAATGCAAGGATGTAGAAGAATGTATAAATAGGGGAAAAATAGATACAGCCTACAGGAAAATAAAAGAAACATTTGCAAATAAGAAAAACAGCTCTATGAATATCAAATACACTGATGGAAAACCAGTTCTCAGCAAAGAAAGGAAAGCTGAAAGGTGGAAAGAGTACATAGAGAGGCTCTATGAAGGAAATGAACTTAGCGGCAATATTGTAGAAAGGGGAGAAGAAGTAGATAAGGATGAAATAGGAGATACTATACTGAGAGATGAATTTGACAGAGCACTGAAAGACCTAAGTCGAAACAAGGCCCCTGGAGTAGATGATATTCCCTCAGAGCTACTGAAGTCTCTGGGAGAACCAGCCATGACAAACCTGTTTCACCTGGTGTGTAAGATGTATGAGACAGGTGAAGTACCCTCAGACTTTAAGAAAAATGTTATAATCCCCATTCCAAAGAAATCAGGTGCAGACAGGTGTGAAAACTACAGAACCATCAGTTTAATAAGTCATGGTTGCAAAATATTAACACGAATTATTTACAGAAGGATGGAAAAGCTGGTAGAAGCCGACCTTGGGGAAGATCAGTTTGGGTTCAGAAGAAATGTAGGAACACGGGAGGCAATACTCACTTTACGGCTTATCCTAGAAGACAGATTAAGAAAAGGCAAACCTATGTTTCTAGCTTTTGTAGATTTGGAGAAAGCGTTTGACAATGTTGACTGGAATACACTCTTTCAAGTTCTGAAGTCAGCAGGGGTAAAATACAGGGAAAGGAGAGTTATTTACAACTTGTACAAAAACCAGACAGTGGTTGTCAGAGTTGAAGGGCATGAAAGGGAAGCATCAGTTGGGAAGGGAGTAAGACAGGGCTGTAGCCTTTCTCCAATGTTATTCAATTTGTACATTGAGCAAGCTATAAAGGAAAGCAAGGAGAAATTTGGGGAAGGAATTAAAGTTCAGGGTGAAGAATTAAAAACATTACGTTTTGCCGACGACATAGTAATTCTGTCAGAGACAGCAAAGGACCTGGAAGAGCAATTGAACGGAATGGACAGTCTGCTGAAAGGTGCATATAAGATGAACATTAACAAGAGCAAAACTAGGGTAATGGAGTGCAGTATAAGAAAATCAGGTGATGCTGAAGGAATTAGATTGGGAAACGAAGCAATAAAGCAGGTAGATGAGTTTTGTTACTTGGGCAGTAAAATAACAAATAATGGGCGTAGTACAGAGGATATAAAATGCAGAATGGCAATGGGTAGAAAAGCATTTTTGAAAAAGAGAAATTTGTTAACATCGAATATTGATTTGAGCCTAAGGAAGGCCTATCTGAAGGCATTTGTATGGAGTGTTGCCTTGTATGGGAGTGAAACATGGACGATAAACAATGCGGACAGGAAGAGGATTGAGGCTTTTGAAATGTGGTGTTACAGAAGAATGCTGAAGATTAGGTGGGTGGATCGCGTAACTAATGAGGAGGTACTGAACAGAATTGGCGAGAAAAGAAATTTCTGGCGTACCTTGACTAAAAGAAGGGATAGATTGGTAGGGCACATTCTTAGACATCAAGGAATTGTGAATTTAGCATTGGAGGGAAGTGTGTGGGGTAAAAACCACATAGGAAGACCGAGAGATGGGTACAGTAAGCAGATTCAGACAGATGTAGGTTGCCTTTCTTATGTGGATATGAAGAGGCTTGCTCAGGATAGGGTATTGTGGAGAGCTGCATCAAACCAGTCTCCGGACTGAAGACCACAACAACAACCTTTCCTAAAGCTGCAACCTTGGCAGATCCTGAAAAGTCCATTTACAATAAATGCCTCTGCAAGAGACGGCATGTAGTGGAAATTCTTATTGAAAAATGGCGTGCCTATTTTAGGGCCAATGGACCTACAAACTGATGCTGTAAATAAAAATTTGGAAACAGCGTGCTGTCTACATAATTTCCTCCGCAGCAATGCAATGCAAGCTACGTTCCTACTGAATAAGAGGAGCAGATTGATAACCCACAGGCTAATACATTTTCGAATATGCTAAGATTAAATACAGAAACCAATTTATTGCGTATTTTGCCAATAACCAGAAACAAGGTATTGGCATCAAGTTGTATGTACATTTGGCAGCCAACAATTTTATCTACACCATCTGCATTGATGTTTATCCAACCACATAGTTATTCTCACCTTTTTAACGGTATTTTGCACCACACAACCAGAAATATACTGTAATTTTCAATATTTCGCTTAATTCATTTTCATGTAATAGTTGGATTAGACAAGTAGGTGTACATTGGTTTGTAATTATGAAAAATAAATTAATACCCACTCCCATGAACCACAGACATTGCCGAGGTGGGGTGGCTTGCGTGCCTCAACGATACAGATAGCCGTACCATAGGTGCAACCACAGCGGAGGGGTATCTGTGGAGAGGCCAGACAAACGTGTGGTTACTGAAGAGGGGCAGCAGCCTTTTCAGTAGTTACAGGGGCAACAGTCTGGATGATTGACTGAGCTGGCCTTGTAACATCAGCTAATGTGGCTTTGCCACCAGTTACTGCGAACGGCTGAAAGCAAGGGGAAACTACAGCTGTTACTTTTCCAGAGGACATGCAGCTCTACTGTATGAACATATGATGAGGGCATCCTCTCGGGTAAAATATTACGGAGGTAAAATAGTCCCCCATTCGGATCTCCGGGCAGGGACTACTCAGGAGGATGTTGTCATCAGGAAAGACAATACTGGCATTCTACGGATCGGAGCTTGGAATGTTAGATCCCTTAATCGGGTAGGGAAGCTAGAAAATTTAAAAAGAGAAATGGATAGGTTGAAGTTAGATATAGTGGGGATTAGTGATGTTCGCTGGAAAGACGAACAGTATTTCTGGTCAGGTGACTACAGGATTATAAATACAAAATCAGTTGGGGGTATTACAGGAGAGGTCTGATAATGAATAAGAAAATAGGAATGCGGGTAAACTACTACGAGCAACACAGCGATCGCATTATCGTAGTCAAGATAGATACGAAGCCAACACCGACCACAGTAGTACAGGTTTATATGCCAACTAGCTCTGCCGATGATGAGGAGATCGAAGAAATATATGAGGAGCTAAGGAAATTATTCAGACAATTAAGGGAGAGGAAAACTTAATTGTTATGGGAGACTGGAATTCCGTAGTAGGACAAGGAAGGGAAGGGAACATAGTAGGTGAATATGGTCAGGGCAAAAAGAATGAAAGAGGAAGCCGCCTGGTAGAATTTTGCACGGAACATTATTTAGTTATAACAAACACCTGGTTTAAGAATCACAAAAGTAGGTTGTATACGTGGAAGAGACCAGGAGACACTGGGAGATACCAGATAGATTTTATAATGGTAAGACATAGATTTCGAAACCAGGTTTTAAACTGTAAGACATACCCAGGGGCAGATATAGACTCTGACCATAACTTGTTGGTTATGAACTGTAGGCTGAAACTGAAGAAACCACTAAAAGGTAGGAAAATAAGGAGATGGGACCTGGATAAATTGAAGGAACCTGAAGTTCTTAAGAATTTCAGAGCAAGCTTTAGGCAACAATTGACAGAAACGTGGGAAAATAAAACAGTAGAGGAGGAATGGGTAGCATTGAGAGATGAAATAGTGAAGGCAACAGAGGATAAAATAGGTAGGAAGGCAAGACATACAAAAAAAATCCTTGGATATCACGGGTGATACTAAATTTAATCGATGAAAGGAGAAAATTAAAAAATGCAGTAAATGAAACAGGCAAAATGGAGTACAGACGACTAAGAAATAAGATTGACAGGAAGTGCAAAATGGCTAAGCAGGAGTGGTTAGAAGGCAAATGCAAGGATGTAGAAGAATGTATAAATAGGGGGAAAATAGATACAGCCTACAGGAAAATAAAAGAAACATTTGGAGATAAGAAAAACAGCTCTATGAATATCAAGGACTCTGATGGAAAACCAGTTCTCGGCAAAGAAGGGAAAGCTGAAAGATGGAAAGAGTATATAGAGAGGCTCTATGAAGGAAATGAACTTAGCGGCAATATTGTAGAAAGGGGAGAAGTAGATGAGGATGAAATAGGAGATACAGTAGAACCTCTCAAACTCGACGCAATGTGGACTTAAAAGTTGTCGAGTTTTAAGGTTGTCGAGTTTTAGGGAACTTAAATAAAAGTAACTAGGAGTTGAATAAAAACGCTTATTTCGAGTATTAAAATTGTACATTTATTGATTTATTATATACAATTATGTATTTATATCAACATTGATAACTTATAATTAAAAAAAAATTGAGACAAAAGGCCTAGTAGAATCTGAAAATACACTGTTCATTACAATTATTACTGAAGTAGTTTATGCTGCTTATAAAAAGTCCATGACAGTTAGTTATGGGAAGTTTTCTGAATACTAGAAGAAAAGTGTAAAAGAACACTTACTGAAGTCGTTCGAAACCCTGTGATTGAAGACTGCTTTTCTGTCTCTACACGGCTTCTTGCAGCTTGATCACGGAGTCGCCTGAGGAACAGAATCTCCATTCGAGTCGCATTTTGCTGCTCTAAGTACTGCAATGTCCCTTCAATAAATTTCACAGCCTCACTGTGGCTAACTTTTCTTTCTTGTCGATGGTCCTCTTCCTCTTTGTCTTCCGAATCGTCCCCTTCTACGTCACACCCTTTGACAGCTGCGATGATTTCATCTTCTCCTAATGGTTCTGATTCATTGACATCATTGCTTGAAGACTCTTCACACCCTGGGATTTTTTTCATGAGTTCAATCAAGTCACTATTTTCATAATTAATTCCATCGTCACGCGACAAATCATTGCCTGCGTGATCTAGAAGTTTCCTCCAAGGAGGGTTATGGTCTCGATCCAAGATTGAGAGACCCATCCAATGACATCTAATAAATCGATCTTTTTTAGTTTAGCCGTTAGCTCCTCACCCGATTTCAAGAACAACACCAAAGATGACAAAAAGCTTACGTCTGTATCTTCTCTTTAACGCTGCCAAAGCTCCTTGGTCCATCGGTTGACAGAGAGACGTGACGTTCGGCGGTAGAAACATTGCTTTAATGTCTTTGTCCTGTAAATATTGCACATCAGGGTGAGTCGTAGCATTATCGAGAATCAGTAGAGCTTTCCTGGGAAGATGTTTTTTCTTCAGAAACTTCTCAACCTCTGGGACGAACTGTTGAAAAAAACAATTTTTAAAAATTGCTTCGCTCATCCATGCATTAGATTGATTTCTGTACCAAACTAGGAGTTCAAAGTTGCCATCACTTGTGCATCTGACAGTTTTCAATGCTCTTGTTTTTTTTTTGGTTTTCCAATTAGCGCTAATTTGAGTTTGTGCACTCCTGTTGCATTACTGCAGGCAAGAATAGTCACATGCTCATTACTTCTCTTAAAACCTGGTGCAGCTTTTGCATCTCTCAGAGCTAAACTTTTAGTACGAAGCATTCGAAAGTTTAGTCCTGTCACATCTGCATTGTAGATTTGATCACGTGACAGTCCTTCTTTTTCAATAAACACGTTGTTAGGGTCAGCTGACAGTTTTTCCCCACAGCAGCTTGATTCCATATCGTTGTTTCCATCTTGACAACCAACCATTGCTCGCTGTAAACCCAGGCTTTCCTTCGTCCGTAAATTGTTCATAAAACTGAAGAGCTTTCTCTTGGAGGATGGGTCCAGATATAGGCGTTCCCTTCTCCCTGAGCACACGGAACTATTGGTAAAGGGTTTACGCGACTTTTTCGAACTCTTCTCATTGTTTTTTCGTTCCGCGATGGATTCTGTACTCTGTCTTTTCAAACGCCACGATTCAATTTCAGATTTCTTTTTCTGCCAACCGAGCACTGTAACCTACCGATATTCAAGTAAAACGCTATTTTATTTACGCTTTCACCACGCTCAAGTCGTCTTAGGGCACCAAACTTTGCTTCCATTGACACTGACATTTGTTTCCTCTTCTTCTCCGCCATACTGTCGCTCTATATTCCACCACAAAACTCGTTTAAACAATTGTCAAGCACTCTCTAACAAAAGCACCTGACCATAACGGTGTCTCAACAAATACTAAACTGAACGCCCAGTGACGACAATGTAGCGAAGGTAGTTTATGACCTGCCCGGGAATCCCAGGTCATCGTGCAGCCTCACGATAAGGGAAGTGGCCACAGAAATCCCCGAACGTGTGCAAACAACAGCCCGACCCAGCTGGGCAGGTAAAGGGTGCGTTGAACGACCTTGGAAAACGCAGTAAGCTAGTCTTAGTCTCTAGCGCTCTCGTGCAGCCTATGTACTGATGGAAAGCTTTACGTTATGGGCAGTGTAAAAAAATTAGTAATTCACCATCCCTGTCGAGTTTTACGGAATGTCGAGTTTTCGGGAATCGAGTTTGAGAGGTTCTACTGTACTATACTGAGAGATGAATTTGACAGAGCACTGAAAGACCTAAGTCGAAACAAGGCTCCTGGAGTAGATGATTCTCCCTCAGAGCTACTGAAGTCTCTGGGAGAACCAGCCATGACAAAATTGTTTCACCTGGTGTGTAAGATGTATGAGACAGGTGAAGAGCCCTCAGACTTTAAGAAAAATGTTATAATCCCCATTCCAAATAAAGCAGGCGCAGTCAGGAGTGAAAACTACAGAACCATCATGGTTGCAAAATATTAACACGAATTATTTACAGAAGGATGGAAAAGCTGGTAGAAGCCGACCTCGGGGAAGATCAGTTTAGGTTCAGGAGAAATTTAGGAACACGGGAGGCAATACTCACTTTACGGCTTATCCTAGAAGATAGATTAAGAAAAGGCAAACCTACATTTCTAGCTTTTGTAGATTTGGAGAAGGCTTTTGACACTCACTTTACGGCTTATCCTAGAAGATAGATTAAGAAAAGGCAAACCTACATTTCTAGCTTTTGTGGATTTGGAGAAGGCTTTTGACAATGTTGATTTGAATAAACTATTTCAAGTTCTGAAGCAAGCAGGAGTAAAATATTGTACAAAAACCAGACAGCGGTTGTCAGAGTTGAAGGGCATGAAAGGGATGCAGTGGTTGGAAAGGGAGTAAGACAGGGTTGTAGCCTTTCTCCATTGTTATTCAATTTGTACATTGAGCAAGCTATAAAGGAAAGCAAGGAGAAATTTGGTGAAGGAATTAAAGTTCAGGGGGAAGAATTAAAAACATTGCGTTTTGCCGACGACATAGTAATTCTGTCAGATACAGTAAAGGACCTGGAAGAGCAATTGAATGGAATGGACTGTGCTGAAAGGTGCATATAATATGAACATTAACAAGAGCAAAACTAGTGTAATGGTGTGCAGTCTAAGAAAATCAGGGGATGTTGAAGGAATTAGATTAGGTAACGAAGCAATAAAGGAGGTAGATGAGTTTTGTTCAAAAAAATGTTCAAATGTTTGTAGAACTTATGGGACTTAACTATCGGGTCATCAGTCCCTAAGCTTACAAACTACTTATGAACTAGCTAAGACTAAGGACGGCACAAATGTCCATGCCCGAGGGTGGATTCCAACCACCGATCTTAGTGGCCATGCAGACCGTGACTGGAGCGCCTCAGTCCCCTCGGCCACCGCGGCCGGCTGAGTTTTGTTACTTGGACAGTAAAATAACAAATGATGGTCGCAGTACAGAGGATATAAAATGCAGAATGGCAATGGGTAGAAAAGCGTTTTTGAAAAACAGAAATTTGTTAACATCGAATATTGATTTAAGCCTAAGGAAGTCCTTTCTGAAGGCATTTGTTTGGAGTGTTGCCTTGTATGGGAGTGAAACATGGATGATAAACAGTGCGGACAGGAAGAGGATTGAGGTGTTTGAAATGTGGTGCTACAGAAGAATGCTGAAGATTAGGTGGGTGGATCGCGTAACTAATGAGGAGGTACTGAACATAATTGGGAAGAAAAGAAATTTCTGGCATACCTTGACTAAAGGAAGGGATAGATTGGCAGGGCACATTCTTAGACATCAAGGAATTGTGAATTTAGCGTTGGAGGGAAGTGTGTGGGGTAAAAACCGCAGAGGAAGACCACGAGATGGATACAGTAAGTAGATTCAGACAGATGTAGGTTGCCTTTCTTATGTGGAGATGAAGAGGCTTGCTCAGGATAGGGTATTGTGGAGAGCAGCATCAAACCAGTCTCCGGACTGAAGACCACAACAACAACAACAACAACAACAACAAATTAATACCTGTGATTCAGACTTCTGCAAATCTCCTTCCAACTGTCCGTCTTCTTAGACGCATTTTTGTATTGTGAGTCACGCATGACAGGAATGGCTTTGGACGCACCAGATCGATCATTTTGCCTGTTTTTCGCCACACTGCTCCGGTTACTGCGCCGCGGTCTCTATAGAAAATCACAGCCTGCTCGCTGCACGTGGCCCTGTTTGACTGAGGCGGTAAGGCAGAATGCAACACAGCGCCCGCGCGGGCTGTCCGCTCTCTGTTTAACAGAGCCTTATGCGTTTCGGAATGATGTCAAACAGCCTTTGGATGCTTCCCTGAGATACGTTTGGCCACAATTGTTGCAGCTGTCCGTCCAGATTCCTCAAGTTAGTATTGGGACAGACGCCTTCTCCATTACGAACCTCCACGTGTTTAACAATTGAAAGGTCTGGAGACTTTGCTGGGTACAGGAGGACCTCTACATACCTAGTCCGCCAGAAAACTGTATTCACTCTTTGTCAGGCCCTATCGAGATATGGAAATTGTCGTCTGATATTAATTACGAATGTGCTGTAGTTTGCTTCTTAGCTCAACATTTGTTAGTACTTTCATCTCGGTATTTAGAAAACACGATGGCTGGAGTTCGCTTGACATTTCAGCAACGAAAATATATACTGAAGTGAATAATTCCTTTGAAATGTAACGTCAGTGGAGGCGGAGTTTGTAACAGAACCGCCAACCCGCCTAACAATTAAACACATTATTGACAAGTTCGAATTGCTTGGAACGATTTGTGATATTTAGAAATGAAGATAGGGAAGTCAATCTACCAGGGGTTTATGTGTGGTGTGATCTTGGGGCTTAGTAGAAACCCTTTTTCTTTGATGATCCCTGTCACTGGAGAAGTATACATGGAAATGTTACGCACATCAATTTTGCCAAGTATTCGTGCGCCTTGTGGAGCTGTTAAAGAGGTCTTCTTCCATTGGGAAAGAGGGGGGGGGGGGGGCGCCAAACTAGCACCTAGCTTACCAGCTTTCCTGGACGACAACTTTCAGGAACGATGAATTCACGAAGAGGGCTCATTGAGTTCCCACCACTATCGTCAGATCAAACACCTAGGAGTTTTACTAGCGGGGAACTGTGAAAGACGACGTCTACTGACGTAAGCCACGCACGCTGGGGAAACTTTTCAAGGCTTTTACAGCGACTGTGCAGCAATCTCCACTGCAACAATGACGTATTTGCAGCGGACGCTCGTTGTTCCGCCAACGGCCAACATTTTGAACATTTAAAGTAACCAAGTGTTAAAGTGAAGGTTGTACAATGTGTATGATCAATTATAAAATGTAAAATAAATACATAATACTTTTCGTCCCTTAAAATGTATATACATCTTTCTCACGGTCTCCGTGGGGGAGACCGGGGCACGTTGGCCGTAGGAGCAAGATGGACCAATCGAATTATACAATAGGCACTAGATCGTCTTAAGAATCAAAGAGAAAGTGGGTAGCACTGTACGTTTCCTTACACAGAGACAATATCGCAGGCGGAGACGTTTTGGACAAGCTGTAGTGCTTAATTGTTTTTGTGCGTTTTTCAGTAAAATTCTACTCGTCGGTTAATGTGTGTCGTTTAACTTTTGCTTGGTTTAGGCGCAACGGGGTGAATAGTATAATTAAAGTTCGAAGTTTAAGGATTATTTCTATATGGTATACAGACTTGCTTTAGTGACTTTTATAAAGATTTATTGTAAAGGTGGCGATGGGGAAAGTTGGCCCCGAGAAAACGGGGCACGATGGCCAGCCGAGACAACCTGTCACATCCTATAGGAGCTACACTTCTTTAAACTCTATGAAAGGTTTGTCACTCTTAATGATAATAATGTTTATCATTCTTCGAATTTATTAAATTGTTAATATAATTGTCGAAGTTATATTTTGATACATTTCAGAGGTCAAAAGATCGTCATATTCACGAGATAAATACGTCAACCAGTAAATTTTATTTTAATCTTAAATATTGATCTGACAAGTCACAATCTCGTTCATTTCTTTGTTTTCAAAACATGAGTTGCGGCTCTGGTTTAAAACTTTATTTTATTTGTAGTATCATAAAAATAATACGAAATTATAAAAGAACGAAAGGGGGATGATTTCTGAAAATACGATGCTGAGAGCAGTTACAGAAGTAAAAGAAAATGATAGATCTGTGAGGAATGTTAGCGAAGACTTTGGGATTCCAAGAGAATCTTACCTTCGGTGCTGTGCTAACTACAGACAGACGTCATGTCAGTCTACACAGGTAATTGAAACTCGGAAGCAGAAACTGAATTTAACCCATGCAACTGGAAAGAAATAGTGAAGAAAAATTAAATCAAAGGCTAGAAAAGTACGAGCAATAATAGTATGACATTAACTAAAACTGCAGGAGGAAAAATAAATAAATAAATAAAAATAAAATAAAAAATAAAATAAAATAAAAAGCCAAGGAAAGATCGTGATGCTGATAATGACGACGAGGAGGAGTCACTGTGCCTTTATCAAATAACCTGGTGAACAAGGAATTCAGTGCACAAGCAGCAAGCGTTGGGCTCATCAGACATGCGTGAAAAATGAAATCTATGGACTATTTTATGTTAAAACTGTGCTGATCCTTTGAAGCTGAACAGTGATTAAAGTTGACTGGTTTGAATGAAGACACTGGAAATCCTAATAAGTTTAACCTGTCCTATTGTCATAGTACTCAGTATTAAGCGTTTAACTTTATATTCAACTTAACATTATGTACATTAAAGTATGTTTCCTGATAACTGTTAGTTTTATTTTGATACTTAAAGTTATACCAGTTTAACTTATCAAAATACTACATGGGTCAATGTGCCCCAGCCTCTGGGTCAACTTACCCCGAGGTAGGGGGCAGATTGACCCTCTTGAGCTATGTCCAATAATTAATTTTTTCTAATACTTTAACTGTTATTTTTAAGCTTAATAACTGCCATCCAGATTCAGTAAAGACCTCTCTAAAATTTAACAATAATTTCATAAATGTAAATATGTAAAATAAATTTATATTAAGAAAAATTAAAAAATCTGGCCAACGTGCTCTGGTCCCCCCTACATAAGCAGTGCATAGACACATGAGCTGTCCATGTCGGACCTCTGCCCCAGGGTGCTGTGCCATCTGCGGTAGGCCGTTTGTTTAATTTTCCTAAATCAGTCCAGGTAAATAGCAGGATGGTTCCACTGAAAGGGCAAATAAACCTTAACCAAATTCCGAGCGTGAGTTCCGTCTGTAACGACCACGCTGTCGACGAGACATTAAACTCTACGTTTCCTTCCTTTTCTTTCGTTTGTGTCCGTGGCGTATCGCTGTGCTAGCAATGTTATCCGAAACCCGACAAGAGTTTACCTGAACGCACGTGCTAAGGCTCCCCATACTATGATCCTAGTGGTCACGACTGTCTGTCTCTCCAAGATACTGGATGGATGTACTTACTGCCCTTGACGTCACGAAACTTGAAAACGATGGTCATCGGAGGTTATTGGGAAGCAGGTGTCATCATGATGCAATGCCTTTCGTCCTCTGTCCAAACCTCCCGGACGCGGCACCACCCTTAACTTCGGCGTTGGTGTACTGGTGTCAAACAATGCAGGGAGAGGTATGACCCCAATCGGACATGTGAGACTCGCCGAGACTCTGTGAGAGAAACTCACGGATGTTCGCCGATGGGTGCCGAGGACACAGGTTTCCGCATTGCCTGACGCATCACACGACGGGTCTCCCTCAGTGTGGTGTTTTGTTGGTCGACCGGAACTTGCATGGCGACTGAATGCCCTCATGTACCCCATGTTTCCATCATCGGGTCATTGCTCAAGTGTTTGGGTTCCCCACTAGATCGTTTTAAAGGAGGACATACAGTTCAGAGGCGTGTGTTAAGGTTTGTAACTGGAAGATTCGATAAACGCGCAAGTGTTACCAAAATTAGATTACATTAGATTAATACTTGTTCCATAGATAATATATATGACATTTCGTAATGATGTGGAACGTCAGTTTAGTAAATGATGTTTATACATGACAATATTTTGAGGATTTTTTATTTTTTAATTGTTTAAAAACTTTTTTAGTTTTATCTAATAATTCAATTAAAGTGTAGAAGGAGTTGCTATTCAGAAATTCCTTTAATTTCTTTTTAAATACCAGTTGGCTATCTGTCAGATTTTTGGGGCTACTTGGTAAATAACCGAAAACTTTTGTGGCAGCATTATTCATCTCTTTCTGTGCCAAAGTTATATTTAACCTTGAGTAGTGAATATCACCCTTTCTCTCAGATTTGTAGCTATGCACACTGCTATTACTTTTGAATTGGATCGGATTATTAATAACAAATTTCATGAGTGAATATATACATTGTGAAGCTACGGAGAACTACCCAAGATCCTTAAATAAATTTTGCAGGATGATCTTGGGTGGGCTCCAGCAACTATTCTGATTACACGCTTTTATGAAATAGATACTTTTTTTTACTAAATGTAGAATTGCCCCAGAATATGACCCCTTCTGAAAGCAGTAAATGAAAATAGGCATAGTAAACTAGTTTACTCAGATGTATATCACCAAATTTTGCAATGACCCTGATAGCATAAGTAGCTGAACTCAAACGTTTCAGCAGATCTTCAATGTGTTTCTTCCAATTCAATTCCTCGTCAATGCAAACACCTAAACATTTCGAACATTCTACCTTAGCTACAGATTTATGTTCAAAGTGTAGATTTATTAATGGTGTCCTGTCATTTACTGTATGTAAGTGTATATACTGGGCTTTATCAGAGTTTAATGAGAGTCCATTTGTAGAGAACCACAAAATAATTTTCTGAAAGACATTTACAATTTCATCAGTTAATTCCTGTTTGTCAGGTGTTATAGCTATACTTGTATCGTCAGCAAAAGGAACTAGCTTAGCATCTTCGTGAATATAGAATGGCAAGTCATTAATATGTATTAAGAACAGCAAAGTATCTAAGAACGAACCTTGTGGGACCTCATTTTTGATAACTTCCCTATTAAAGGAATTAATAGTTTCTTCTGTATCAAGTCATCTGCGTATTTCAACTTTCTGCACTCTTCCACTTAAGTATGATTTAAGCCATTTGTGCACTGTACCACTCATACCACAATACTTAAGCTTATCTACAAGAATCGCATGATTTACACAATCAAAAGACTTTGAGAGATCATAAAAACCCCAACTGGTGATGTCCGGTTATTCAAAGCATTTAACATTTCATCAGTGAAGGTATATATAGCATTTTCTGTTGAATAGCTTTTTTGAAAACCAAACTGACATTTTGTTAGAACTTTATTTTTACTAATATGTGAAGAAATACATAACTTCTTCAAAATTTTTGGATAAAGCTGTCAGAAGTGAGATGGGGCGGTAGTTGTTGACATTAGACGTATCACCTTTTTTATGCAAAGGTTTAACGGTAGCATATTTCAGTTATCCGGAAAAATATCCTGTTTTAAAGAGCTATTACATATATTACTAAGAATCCTATGTATCTCTTGGAAACAATCTTTTAATACGCTGATGGAAATGCCATCAAATTCCATGTGACCTTTTGCTCTTGAGGGAGTTAATTATTTTCCTCATTTCTGAAGGAGAGATGGATGGAATTTTAATTGTATCAAATTGTGTAGATATGGCCTGTTCCATTAACTGCCTTACTACTTCTAATGAACATTTAGAGCCTATTTTCTCTACAACATTTAAAAAGTAATCATTAAAAATGTTTCCAACTTCTGGCCTTTTGTTACTAAATTTTCCATTTGTTTTGATGGTAATACTCTGTTCCTGTGCACTTGGTTGCCATGTCTCTCTTTTGATAATATTCTAAATTGTTTTAATTTTATTATTAGAGGAACTAATCTCAGAAATGATGTACATGCTTCTGGATTTTTAATAATTTTTTTTAATGTAACACAGTAGTTCTTATAATATTTGATTGTTTTTAGGTTATTAATATTTCTTGCAGATAGATTTAGTTTCTGTTTTTGGTTACAAGATATTCTTATTCCATTATTAAGCCATGGTTTTTGGATGGTTTCTTAAAATTATATTTAACTAATTTCTTGAGGAAGCAGTTTTCAAATGCATCCTGAAATAAGTTACATTTTAAATTGTCATCAGGTTCCCCATAAACTTCATCCCAGTCTAACTGCAGTAGGCTTTCTTTGAAATTTCTAATTGTTAGGACATTAATCGAGCGCACAATTTCCGAGGGCTGTTTCGAATTACTGAATGGAACTATGTCATATACTGTTACCAGCTATGCACCAGGATCAGAAAGACCATTCTCATCAGGACAAGCATTTACGTTGTTAAACTTTTCTATAAAAAAAGTTATCTATCAATGTGCTGCTGTTCTTTACTACCCGAGATCGTACGTGCCAAATAAGACTTCCAGGTCATTCTTCCTATTACACTCTTTCAGTGACTCAAAATTAAAATCACCACAAATAATAATTTGCTTCCTCCTCATCATTTAGTTTAAGCTGACAGGCACATGCTTCAATATGCTTCGGGAAGTCAACTGGGAGTCACTGGAGGGTAGGCGATTCCTTTTCGAGAAGCGCTGTTGAAGAAATTTAGAGGGCTGGAATTTGAGACGGACTGCAGACTAATTCTACTGCCGCCAACCTACATTTCGCGTAAAGACCACTGGAGAGATTAGGGCTCGTACGGATGCATACAAGTATTCGTTTTTCCCTCGTTCTATATAGGAGTGGAATAGGAAAGCAAGTAACTAGTTGTGGTGCTGTGTGGATTGCGAAGTATGTGTGTAGATGCCTGGCAATTCCACGTTTCGACCCCCTCCCCCTTTCCCAGCAACCGCCCCGTTTCACGAACAGCAACAGTGCGGATTCTGTGGAATGCATTTAGTTGCTAGACCGTTGTCATGTCCTCCCATTTTATTTGGCTTTTTCACTGATAAACTTAAAAAAATTACGTAACAATTATGTGAAAATACTGTTTACATTGTGCACTAGTGTAAACGTGCCTTGACACCAATCACTTTATATGCGTGGAAAAAAAATCAATGAATTTAATTAATCTTATGAAGCATTATTATCTGTTTTATTGTTCATGTATAAATGATAGTGAGCAAGGATTTTCATTCTTCTCGTTGCTTAGGTCTAGGTTGAGAAAAGACACCTTGTAACAGATACGTAATTTTAGTAGAGGCGTCGTGAGATTATTAAAAGCAATCTGAAAAATGGATAAGGTGTGTATTACGTGTACAAAGGTTACTAAAATATGTTAAAATATAGATATCAAACATACTCGTGTGATTTTAATTTTCAAATAAGCGTTGATTCCAAATTAAGATCAACAAAACTTAACAGTAGTCGCAGCAAGCAACCGCCGCTCGGGTACCAAGCATTTCACTATCGTTACGCGGCAAATTTAAAATGACAACTCAGTTAAATCAGGGCTGGGCGGTAATAAGTTTTGAGAGGAATTAACAATTTTATTTCTGCTGTTATCAGGCGCCCCTGTGAACATGGGTGGAATATTTTACAAATTATGATGATTTTTTTAACCACCTAAGCCTAAGTAGCGTTACGACGCAAAGAAGTGCAGCGAAATAACGATTGTGACGTTATTGAATTTCAGTGAGAAAAGCTCTGTTATTTCAATCACAAATTTTTGGTCGGTGAAACTTAATAATATAAGATAGTTGATCAGTTATTTCATCGTGGGATTCTCAATTACTTGAGATGAGTATCATTCTTTTAAAGTTGAGATACAGTCAGCATCATTTTTACAACTACTTTCCGAATATTGTTGAACAGATTTTTGGTTGAGAAATACTTTCACAGTTGGAAAGTGGGACAGTCTTGTAAAAATACTTGTCCAGTGAATAGTTTTTAAATGGCTAACCAGGGCAATAATAAGTAAAATAAAAATGAACATTTAAAATCAATGAGAACACGTTTACCGATCAAACATGACAAAAGCCCAAAGGCATGTATAGAGAATATAAGACCACATGATAAGTGAAAACTCAATTAAATAAATAAAATGACAAAATATATTTTAGAAGTCGACTATTTTTACACCTCATAGCGCGTCTGCAAGGCAGCGCTGTTGCTTCGCTCTATACGAAAACGTCTTGCTTCACTGCCTGACTGCCGGCAGGTGACTAATACCAGGGTGCTGCTATCACGTAATTATGCACGCTATTGGGTGTTGTAAACAAAACTTTTTCAGTTCCATCTCTGCACGGTGGTGACCAGAGTTCCGCACGCTGCTCACTTCAGCCCGCCTACCCCGTACGGGCTGGGGGCTGCCCCGGCTGGCCAGTCTAGCCCGCTGGGCTGAGTGTGGCCCGCCGGGCTGAGCACAGCCCACAGGGCCAGATGCAGTGAGTGCACCGGCCTACCAGTTGTTCTGCTCCCACTCTCTGCTTGCGCCACTCGCCACTACCTGTGCTGCGGCACCTCTTTGTTTGTGACATTTTAACCTTTTTATTCCCGAGTAATATACTTTCAATTACGTAATATGCGATTATTTGGGTACATAGCTGACGTTCTCAAAAGTCTTTCCCCTTATTCAAGAAAAATTTGCCTTATGGCAACAGTCATATTTCAGAGTACAGATGCAGATGTAGCATTGTTCGTCACTCCCAGTACATGTGTCACGTTGCTTATCCCTCCGTGTCAGTAGGCAGAGAGACCGTAACACAGCAGGGGCAAGGCACCGGCTGGTAATGACAGTGCGCGACCCGACGGGCTGGGGGAGTGGCGGGCCGTGTCAACTCTGATGGGCTGCGCTCAGCCACAGAGTAACATATACAGAGGAGCAGCTCCCCCCCCCCCCCCTAAACCACTGTCCTACGCTCCCCTCATAGTTCCGTAAGATGCTAGCAGGTGTCAGACGGTTCCCTGGCTTAGGGTGCCTCTCGCACGTCAGAGGGTAGCGTGGAGGGGAGGCTGAGGGCAGAGCTCGTGCCGCCTGCCATGAGGCCACGGCTGTGTCCGGCTTGCTGGCATTTGAGGGGAGGTGGTGGTGGGGACAGCCGCTACCTGCCGCCTGCTCTGGCCAGTTTAAAGGGCTGCTTCTGACCGCAGCGCCATCATGGTTTCTTACGGAACTGCTGGAAACCCTCCCTCCCCGCACCCCTGAGCGTAGGACCGGGCCCTTACGGAGGTTTCCCGTCTGTATATATTTGTCTGTGGCTGTGTTCAGCCCACAAACCTGCCACCCCGCTGGGCCAAGGTCAGCCCGTCAGCCCGTCAGCCTGCAGCCCGGCAGGCCAGACGCGCTGGCCTCGGCCCATACGGGCCACGTCGTGACTCAGAGGCTGGGCGAGTTGAAACCAGCGCTGTGCATGTCTCTGTCGGTGACACAGGTGCACCTTCTCTTATTATTGGCCCACTTTAGGTTACGGTAGTAACACTAAAAGTGGGCCTTTGCGATCGTCTTTTGACAGCTGGAAATTTAAATGAAAATAATGGCTTAACTATTCATCTGACACGAAAATTGAATAACCGAATTTTTAGAGGAGAAAATTCTGTACAACTTTGCTGTCTTATGTTTTTTTCATATCTCATAGCGTTTCAAAGATATTTGCAAAAATAACGGCGATTTTGAGATGTCTGTCTGTCTGTCCGTAACGTGTTCCCTGTTTTTAAGGCGAACCGTTCAACCGATCAGCACCAAAATCAAATGTTCAAATGTTTGTATAGCTTATGGGACTTCACTACGGGGTCATCAGTCCCTAAACTTACAAACTACTTATGAACTACCTAATACTAAGGACGGCACAAATATCTATGCCCGAGGGGGGATTCCAACCGCCGACCGTAGTGGCCGTGCGGACCGTAACTGGAGCGCCTCAGTCCCCTCAGCCACCGCGGCCGGCCAGCACCAAATTTTACAGACATGATTGTAGGCCGCCAGACACCAGAATCTCCTTTTTTCAAATTCTTCGGACAAAAACTACTGCAGTAATACCGAAAAAAGCCGTTTGTAATATAATTGTAATTGCAAACGAAACGTTCGACTGACACGAAAATTGAATAACCTAATTGGTAGAGGAGAAAATTCTCTACAACTTAGCTCCCTTACGTTTTTTTCATCTCGTATCGTTTGAGACATATTTGCAAAAATCACGGAAATTTGACAACCTCCACTGAATTAACGAAAACCAGCCGTTCGGAGATGTCACGTGATATTCTCGCCCAGAACTCTCTCTGGCATACGCCATCCATCTTGCGTTGCGTATTTGATGATTTTCTTATTGTAATAACGTCATTTCAAAGCAATGGCGCACTGAGGAGTTAACAAAAACACATCGTTCTTCGTACGATAAATGTTAATCTAGTGTGCCACATTAGCATGTTAAGAAAAGCCATCAATAGTATGAGATTAAAACACTCATCTTTTGATTGATAGCTCTAGCGTATTGGCAAAGCGTTGGGCTATGAGCTAAAGGTCGGTGGTTCGGAATTCGCCACTACCTACATTTTTTTTTCTAAACGTGTTTCAGATACACTTATTAATTAATTTTTTATTATTTAGATTATTATTTTGGTCCAAAATGTGTGCAAAAACTTATAAAACTACAAATCTAAAGTGGGCCGTAAAACACGTCAGTGCGATTTTCTTCTTGATCAGCTTTCTGGTTCTAATATTGTGTGTGTGTGTGTGTGTGTGTGTGTGTGTGTGTGTGTGTGTGTGTGTGTGAGGGAAGGGGGGGGGGGGGAGGGAAGATCACTGAATACACTACATAAGTAATTACCAAATGTCTGACGATGTCGCTAAAAGTACTGCAGTACATCCCTGTCTTTCCTGTAAGAAGATCGAAAAATGAAATATATCTTTGAGACTATAACTAAAGAGGTAATTTGAAGAACGTGTTTTTTACCAGTTAACAGCATATGTCTTGGTCTGGAAAAAATACGGCGAAGGAGCATTTTTTGCTCGATCACGTGTGATGACATTATGAGATCTAAGGCAAACATATTCCGAATTAGAAGCTGCACATCAACTGAATTTCCGCATTACAGGTAGTGTTCTCTTGTTGGAAATCTTTTGTCAACCACGAGTTACCATGTGCCCGCCGTAAAGTGATTTTGGTGAATCACTTGCCGCATCACAGGCCATGCAGCTTGTGGGTGTCGTCTCTCAATCCTATTCCGAAGGTAATTCTTCATCAGCAGACCGTACACTTCACTGATATTTGGTACTTTCGTGTGCACGTAACTGTAATCCAGAAAGAATGTTTCGGTATGTGAGAGATGCTATGTGAGCAGCAGGTGGGCTGCAGGATGGAATGTCTAGTTCGTCGGAAGACCTCATTGAAGTGTAGATGCTTCCACATCTTGAGCATGGTCTTCATATAATCTGGCCCGCTACACGTGCGCGAACGTTGATAAGACCGTTCAAAAATCAAATCTTTGTAAAGCTTATGGGGCTTAACTGCGGGGACATCAGTCCCTAATATTCCGAACTACGTATGAAATAACTTATACAAAAGACAACACAAACATCCATGCCTGAGGGGGGGATTCGAAGCTCCGACGCGGAAAGCCGCGCGATCCGCAACGTGGCGCTCCAGAGCGCTCGGCTACTCCCGCGCAGCGATAAGACCCAGTCTTACAAGGCAAAGGGGGTAGGCTAGGAGAGTAATCCGTGACTCACAAAGTATCCAATGGCCGCCTTTATTCGTAGTGCTATTACTGAGAAGGATAACTTGTAGGCGTAAAAAATGATGCGCAAACTCCGTAGTGTATCCGTCATCTACAACTGGACCTCACTACCATCCAGGAGCCTTCTGTATGTTTTCCATGGCACAATCCTTTACTAGTTCATGTTGCTGCCTTCATTGAGGATCTAACTGAGATTGGGATGTGTCCTTTGTAAGATACCTGTCAGTACTATGCGTCACATAGGTACATTTGTTAATCACGTAATTATCAATAAAAGATTTTGTTATGTTGTGAATTAAATTCAACACTAATAAGGAAGTTTGCAGTACTCAATATGTATCAAAAATCTGATCATTAATCACAAATTTAATGTAAAGTATTTTTCAAAACATATAAAATCTCTCTGTAACGGCTAGGAAGAGGAGTGGTTATTCTTTGTTGGTATGTTCCAGTATTCGAATTATGGACGAGGATTGTCGTATTTGGTTATGGAATTATTGGATGTATGACGAACGCTCAATATAAGTATGTTTCAACTATGGAATTATTGTATGTATGACGGACGCTCAATATAAGTATGCTTCAACTCAAAGTAAGTTCTGCATTTGTCTACAGTTATTTAATCAATTGTACAGGCAATTTCTGTTAAATACAAAGGTAGCCTACGGGACAGCCTCATCTGGAATTAAGAACCTGCAGATTATACACACGGGACTTTATCTAAATTGATCATACAATGTTTGTTACATTACACACAGAACAGCTAGCAATTCCAGATTGGGTAGTGGTTTATCCGTTCAGACAGAGATACTCAATTCCGTGACTCTCTCTCTTATGAAAAAAATAAATTCAAGTTTTACAGCTTCACACAATTGCAGATCATGAATCGAGTATCTACGACCTACATTGACGCCACAACGTCTAGCCTATGGTGGTAAGAAACAAGTAAACTGTTCTCTTTCAGAATTTTTTTGCAGCATCTTATCAGAACATAACCAGAGAGAGTTAATTTCAACTGATTTATTATCTCAGACATGTTTATTTTATTTATTTATATATAAATTTACACCTTCCACCTTCGAATTGAAATGGAGTATGCGCATGATCACTTAAATGAAGACAGTAGGAAAAGCCGCACGACCCACTACGGCTTCAAAGAAAGAAAGACTCAGTTTATCAAAAGCGCGATCAGAGGCCAATGCACCGCGTAACCGACACGCCCAAGCAATGCCGACCATATCGCGCTAGTCGCTAAGGGTCTGTCCTATTCCAGAGATGTTTGCTCATATGAAAAATACGCGCTTAAGCCGCATCGGCACTATTCTGGCAAAGATCCTGAAATAACTGTTGAATTCGGTGCTTGGACGATAATATTCAATTCGTATTCGTCCAGACGGCTTGGGCACAGGAATGACGGCGGTTTCCATGAAAACCGGTGATATGGCAGCATCTCGTTATACATGCCTTTACAACACGGGAGCATCATATCCTCTATAGTCCGGTAGAATTCCAGCTGAAAGCCGTTCTGATCTGGCGATTATTAACTGTCCCTTTAGGAAGGGCGAGCGACTAAATGAATGTCCTGAGACTTCTGACTTTCGGACTACATAAGGGGTGTACCAACAAGTGAACATCATAAAGTACCTCTGTTCTTAATCACGTTGAGGAGATGCATTAATAACAGAATGCTTGATTTGATTTGATTTTTTCAGGGATGCCAAAACAGTGTTGGTCCAACCCGCCACTGCCCGCACCGAAACTGAGTTTATTGTGCGGTATCGCTCCCTGTACATCTAGTAAAGCCAACCAATGCCCTTGAACAGTGCAAGGAGTCCCTTTACCAGTTCTTTATTAGACACAATTTCTTCGGGTCTGGTTGTCCCAAATGTTCTGTGCCTTTTACTCTCCAATGCAATGCATTCGAAGATTAGATGTGATGCAGTTTCATCACCGTCATCACAGATCCTACATTTAGGGTCTTCTTCTGTTATTCCCATTGTATGTAGGTGTTTTTTGAAATTCCCATGGTCTGTCAGCAACCCAACAATGAGTCTAATCTCTCTCCTGTTCAGACCCAGGATTGCGGAGCTTCTTTTAAAACATGGCTTTGGCATCATTACCTTGCCATGTTGTTGTTGATGGACTTTGGTCCAATATTCTACGTGCTGTCTTCTGAGCCAGTTACGTAGCTCCAATTTGATCATTGCCTTGGTGATTGTTAGGACAGGTTCCGGTCCAATAAATGGAGTCTCTGTCCCCATCCTGGCTAATCTGTCGGCATGTTCGTTGCCAGTGGCCAGCTCCACTAGAACCCTGTGACATTCTGCAACAATTTTAGACCTTATTGCAGGAGCTGCCAGTGATCTCAGGACCGCCTGGCTGACAGAATAGATATAGATGCTACAATCTTTGTAGCACCTACGCAAATTCTCCTCCACACACGCCCTGATGGCAGTGATTTCGGCCTGGAATACTGAGGCCAGTTTCCCTAGAGAGATGACGCCCTCCAGTGTTGGCTGCACCCCATATACCCCAGTCCCAACACCTTGGTCTGATTTTGACGCGTCAGTGAACCAGACAATATCCCTCGTACGGTGTCGAACTATTTTCTCCCACTGCTCCCTACTTCCAATTGTTATATTGAAAGGCTTGCTGAAGCAGTATGGGGTTATAATAGTCGGATGGCATTTCCCCAACCTTTCCTATATTTACCTCACTCAACAGAATCCTTACGAAAATATGTTTATGGTGTGATGTTATGAATAAATTTGAGCAGTCGAGTTGGTACTATGGCTTGGGTGACTAATTTGACAGTCTCTAGAGGGTTACGGTAATTAAAATATAGGGAATAATTTATCAGATGTGTTGTGAGTTTACGTTTGTCTAACAGGAAGTTATTTGTGAAATGACACACTTCCTTAGGTCGTAAGTATCTCCGTGTAACTTGCAATAATGGACACATTTTTTTCAGACTAAAAGACGAGAGTAAATAATACCAGATTACTAAGAACACAGCCGCAGGTGCAGATAATATATTTAACGATCTGAGCTAAGGTTACGACAGAGCTATGGATGTCATCTTCAGAAGGAAATTAATTTCTACTGTTACATCACATATACCGTATCTCATATGTCACAACAAATAGCTCTCCAGTCAAGAAATAAATTACATAAAATTTCAACGCTTTACATTATTAAAAGTGGTGTGGCTTTAAAGTCAGACATCACTTTTAATAATGTAAAGCGTTGTTTTTATGTACTTGATTTCTTGACTGGAGTGATGTAGCTCGCGACATATGTGTGTAATGTAACTCAGTAAGTAATTCATTTACTTCTGACAAAGATACGCCTAGTTGTGTCGAATCAATAAAAATATTACCTGCAAGTGACTGACTGTGTGCTTGTTAATCTGAAGGTTTGCACAGTTGCTGACAACAGACATCTTCAAGACTGTAAATAATATCAGTGTATGACTAATATCAATTTCTCGGTAATCTTTCATCTGTTGTTCTCCTTTTTTGCTATGAAAACGGCGGTGGCGGTATAATGAACGCGTTGTATAACAGGTCTTCCTAACCTTGGGCTCCTAGCCGTCTGCAGAAACCTGATCGTGTTGACTACACCTGACCTTCCGTCTCTGTGGTATTATAATTTTTCTTCCTGCAGACATTGAAAGTCGAGGTTGTACAGAAGAACTCAGCAATACGATTTGCTAATTTTGCTTTTTGTACCAATTCTGACTGCTTGGAAGTGCATATGGATCCATCTAGTGGAAAAAGATAATAATACGACACAGTAATATAACTGTGCTTGATTGAAATGGAACTAATGTAATAACAGTTTGTGTATTATAGAAAGATTATGATGTCAGTGATGTTAAAACGACAAAGAAATATTTTCGAATTTTATCAATATTTTAGATTTTCCACCTCTTCCTACGTTTACCGCTAGTTTAATACTGCATGTGTTAAATGATACGTCCTCAATAACATACGTTATACATCATTCTTAGAAGCTACAATTTCCACCTCGGCCTCACTTCAGCTAACCATTTAATGTAGCAAATTACTCACTCGTATAATCACGATACACATAGTTCCCCATCCTCTGTAATACATTTTCGTTTCAATCTTCGGTTGAAGAATTTGAACGTGATTTCTGTAGGATTTCTTCGATATTCACTTCTCCTATAGGCGCTGACTCAGAGATATTCTCCACGTTACAGATTTCAGATGAGCTATGAAGAGCCGTCACATCTTTCCTTAAAATTATCTATTACTCTGTTGTAGAATCATTTTACTGTAGGCAGAATATTGGTATAACATTCATTTTACACTTTAATTAATAGTTGTACGTGACGTCTATGTAGTTATCATGATTTTCAACCCGAAGGTTGGTTTCATTTTTATGCAGCTTTTCGCGCTAATCTATCCTGTAAACGCCTGTTTATCATGAAGTACCATATTGTGGTTTCTCTCTACAGTTCTGCCCACCTCCTCTTTCACACGTCACTGCATTAACAAAATGCCAATTTCCTTGTGTCCTATGATATGTCGTATCAAAAGATCCCATGTTTTAATCAAGATAAAGTTCATATTTTCTCAGAAAGATTCATTGCTTTCTTTTTGTTATTCCTTCACTCTCCAGAGCTTCAGCATTTCCAGAAAAGATTTTTGAGCAATAGTCAGGTTGCATTATTAATCCTCTGTATTCGCCAGTTATTGAAAAATTTACTGCAGTAATACCAACACTAACGGATTATAACAACAATAATTTAGTTCCTTGAGACAAACACTGTCTCTTTATATCAAAGCTATTAAATATAAGTAGAGGCATGGAATTCATTAAGGGTTCGAATCTCGGCCACAGCACAGATTTTAATTCAGTGCCTCTTCTTATATTTAATACATTTGGTTTAACGAAACAATGTATGTCTCAAGGAAATGAATGATTGTTGATATTTGTATCACGTCTGCCTGAGCAACAAGATGAGATTGTTCCCATTCAAGTTCTTTGCTGGGGTGTTATTCCAATATAGGAGAGCCCTGGCAATTTCACAGAACATTGAGGCAGAATTAAAGTATATGGTCTGGAAGGAGACATAATTGAAAAAAAATCCGTGTAGACTCGTTGTTCATAATGTTGTGTTAGCGCCTTTGTAGTAAGCTGGAGGTCCAGTGTTTGAATCCCAGCCACAGCACAAATTTTAATTCAATGCCTCTCCTTATATTGAATACTACCACGTAACTTGTAGTGACGCATTTGAGATTTTTTATCATCATCGGATTTAATTCGGTTACATTACAGTGACTTCGTATTACCTTATTTATCGTTCGTTTTATAACCTTATTTCAAAAGACTGTTGGATCCATTCAGCAGTTCTTATCAGTACTGAACTACTGCGCACCGTATTGCCTTTTGTAGAGTGAATACCGCAGGGCCGGCCGCGGTGGCCGAGCGGTCTGCGGCGTGCCAGTCACGGTTTGCACGACCGATGCGGTCGGGGGTACGAATCCCCCCTCGGCCATAGATGTTTGTGCCGTCTTTAGTATAAGCTAGTTCATAAGTAGTTTTTAAGTTTAGGGACTGATGGCCCCGTAGTTAAGTCCCATAAGCTCTACAAACATTTGAACTTTTTTTTTTAATACCGCAGGCTGCAATCCTGTGTCTGTCCCTTTCCAACCACTGATTATTTTCAGGTCTTTGTGTATCCATCTTGCGTTATATTATTGTTAAAAATGGAAAACCTTCAACCGTTAGTTTTGGATTTATTCGAATAGTTTCGGGAATATAGTATTCTCTTCTACAGACCCTTTAAGAACCCATGCTGTAATGCATACTAGCCCTCCATTGCGTGTATTGAGTATCAAGCTATCACTTCGAGAAGTAGCCGCCAACTGTCATACTAACCACGAGCCGTGTTGAACACTCAGTCGTGCTGAATATTTTTACTTTTTGTTTTTCACAAATTATGAAGTGTCCGTCCAGTTTTTGACTTGTTGACTGTATTCAGTTGTGTGTCTGTATTATGTTAAGTCCGTACCGCACAAGTGTTGTATCAAGAATAGAAAGGGAGCTGCAAACCTTCATAACAATACGACAGAGGAGTCCTGCACTGGAAAACAAGTCTGATCATACACAAAATTTCTAACAGAGTGTAAGGGATTAATGTCTTTGCTACTATGTCTTTGAAGTGAGCCGTTGTATTTGTAATATCGCTGACTTGTAGCGCCAGCAGTGGCAGTGGTGTTCATTGTAGAAGTTGTAGCAGTTGAGTTGCTGACCGGTGCGGTTGTATAATAAGACTGAGGTTTTGTTTTGATATTGTTAGGCTGATCTTTAGAAAATAGTGACACACAGTGTTGAAGTTTTATATGTTAATTTATGTGTTGTGCGTGTGAGGCTAATTTAAATATAATAAATGTCAATCTTACCAGTGAAACTTGCATTATCCATTCAAGTCAACTATCATGTTGGGATTAAAGTGTAGGCCCTAAACTAAGAAGAGGAAAACTTTATTCAAATTAAATATTAAACGTCAAATGCATCTCTTCGCCACCAATTTTTTGAGTAGGGCAGTTTGACCCCAGGTAACAGCAACCTGACGGGAGGAAAGAAATGGTGGAAGCATGTTTGGACAAATTGAAGGAATCAGAGATGGTTGAGAGTTTTAGAGGAAGCATTACATTAGGCAAGGATTGTCTCGGCGGTTTTGTAGGGTAGAGGGCTTTGGGGGAACACTAAATGGGCTGTCTCAAAGGGTGCAGGTCGGTCACAGGAGAAATATAGATCTAGGAATTATCGGTATAACAGTTGTAAATTGTCGTAGCTGTATCGGGAAAGTACCAGAACTCCAAGCGTTAATACAAAGCACCGAAACATATATCATTATAGATAGCGAAGTTGACTTAAGCCGGAAATAAGTTCAGCAGAAGTTTTCGCAAAAGATCTAACTTTGTTCAGAAAGGATATGTTAAACAACATAGATGGAGGCGTGTTTGTCGCGCGTCAAAAGTAGTCTATCGGTAGTGAAGTTGATAGCTCCTGTGAGCTATTATGGGTAGAAGTTGTACCTGAAAATCGTAGAAAGTTAACAATTGGTTCCTTTTACCGGTCCCCCGACTCTGACGATACAATAGCAGAAAGGTTCTAAGAAAACCTGTGTCAAATTGCAAACTTGTACCCGACTCACACAATAATAATAGGCGGTGGTTTTAATTTACCGTCAATCTGTTGACAAAATTGTATTTTCAAATCAAGAGGTACGCATAAAACATCGTGCGAAATTGTATTCAACACATTCCCTGAGAATTACTTCGAACAATTAGTTCACGAGCCAACTAGAAATGTAAATGGATGTCAAAACACACTTGATTCTCCTAGCAACAAATATTCCTGACCTCATGAAGAGCATCAAAACGTATGCAGGTACTAGTGAACACAGAGGTGTCGTAGCGAGACTGAATATCGAAATTCCCAAAGTTACCAAAAATAGACGAAAAGTATATTTGTTCAGGAAAGCAGATAGAAATACTATACATTGCTTCCTGAAAGACGGTTTCCACATTTCAAACACTAATCGTAAGTGCAGACCATATATGGCTCCAATTCAAAGAAGTGGTATCGACTGCTATTGACAGTTTTATACCAAATTAATTAATAAGAGAAGAAGGTGATTCCCCTTGGTACACAAAACCGGTTAGGACACTGTTGCAAAAACAACGGAAAAGGAATGTTAAATTTAAAGGAACACAAAATCCCCAGTATTGGCGGTCCTATACAGAAGCTCGAAATTTGACAAGGACTTCAAATGAAAACCCAAAGAGATGTTGGTCATATGTTAAATATACTAGGGGCAAAACACAAACAATACCCTCACTACCTGATAGTAATGGCGATCATGCTGATGATACCACTACTAAAGCAGAGTTACTAAACACAGCCTTTAGAAATTCGTTCACCAAAGAACACGAAACCAATATTCCAGATTTAGAATTACAGAGGACAGAATGAGTAACGTTAAAGTTGATATCCTCGGAGAAGTGAAGCAACTTAAATCACTTAACAAAAACAAGTCATCAGATAGCCTTCCATAAAGAAGAACAAGTCTTCCGATCCGGACAGCATACCCATTAGGTTTCTATTCGATTATGCTGGAGCGATATCTCCTTACTTAACAACCATATACAACCGCTCCCTTGAAGAAGGATCTGTACCAAACGACTGGAAAGTTGCACAGGTCACACCTATATTAAAGAAAGGCAGTAGGAGTAACCCACTAAACTACAGGCCTATTTTACTGACGTAAATTTGCTGCAGGGTTTTGGAACATATCATGTCTTCAAATACTATGAATTATCTCGAACAGAATGATCTATTGACCCAAGATCAACACGGATTTAGAAAATATCGTTCGTGCGAAACACAATTAGCTCTTTACTCCCACAGAGTGATCAGTGCTATCGACAAGGTATTTCAAATTGATTCCGTATTTATTGATTTCCAGAAGGCTTTTAATACCGTAACTCACAAATGGCTTTTAATCAAATTGCGTGGTTATGGTATATCGCCCCAATATTTCGATTGGATAGGGGATTTCTTGTCAGAGAGGGCACAGTTCGTAGTAATCGATGGTAAGGCATCGACTAAAACAGAGGTGATATCGGTCGTTCCACAGGGTAGTGTTATTGGTCCTCTGTTGTTCCTTATTTACATAAACGATTTGGGAGAAAATCTAAGTAGCTCTCTCATGTTGTTTACAGATGTCGCCGTCATTTACCGTCTAGTGAAATCATCTGAAGATCAAAACCAACTGCAGAACGAGCTGACAAAGATATCACTATGGTGAAAATATTGGCAATTGACTCTAAATAATGAGAAGTGTGAAGTCGTCCGCGTGAGTACGAAAAGAAATCCGTTAAACTTCGTTTACAAGATAAATCAATCAAAAGTTAAGGCCGTAAACTTCACTAAATACCTAGGAATTACTATTACTTCAGACTTAAGCTGGATATAACACGTAGATAATTTCGTGGGAAAGGCGAACCAGAGACTGCGTTTTATTGCCAGAACCCTTAAAAGATGCAACAGAACTACAAAAGAAACTGCATACACTACGCTTGTCCGTCCTTTTTTGGAGTATTGCTGCCTAGTGTGCATCCTTATCAGGTGCGTTTGACGGAGGACATGGAAAGAGTCCAAAGAAGGGTAGCTCGTTTCGTATTGTCACGATACAGGGCAGACAGCGTTACGGAAATGATACAGGATCTGAATTGGGAATCATTACAACAATGGCGCTTATCGTTGCGGCGTGGGCTACTTACGAAACTCCAATCGCCAACATTCTCCTCCGAATACGAAAATATATTGTTGACTCCCACTTACATTGGTAGAAATGATCATCAGAATAAATACGAGAAATCAGAGCTCGAAGGAGAGATTCAGATGGTCTTTCTTCCCGCGCGCTATTCGAGAAAGGAATGGAAGATAATTAGAATAAGGGTGGTTAGATGAACCCTCTGCCAGGCACTTAAATATGATTTGCAGAGTATTCCATGTAGATGTAGATACATTGAGCAAGCTGTGAAGGAATGCAAGGAGAAATTTGGAGAGGGAATTAAAGTCCAGGGAGAAGTAATAAAAACTCTGTGGGTTGTTGAAGAGACAGTAACTCTATCAGAGGCAGCAAAATACCTGGAAGAGCAATTAAACGGAATGGGTAGTGTCTTGAAAGGAAGATATAAGATTAACACTAATAACAGTAAAACAAAGGTCATGGAATGAAGTATCGGAAAATCAGTTGATACTAAAGGAATTAGGTTAGTTAATGAGACAATAAAAGTAGATAGTTTTGTTATTTAGGTAGAAAGATAACTTCTGACGGCCTAAGTAAAGACGATATTAAATGCAGAATGGCTATGAGAAGAAAAGCGTTTCTGAAGAAGCGAAATTTGTTACATCCAATATTAGTTTAAATGTTAGGAATTCCTTTCTGAAAGCATTTGTGTGGAGTGTAGCATTGTATGGGAGTGAAATGGCGACGATAAGGATTCCAGACAAAAAGATGATAGAAGCTTTAGAAATGTGGTGCTACAGACGAATGATGAAGATTAGATGGATAGATCACGTAACTAATAAGAGGTGCTCAATAGAATTGGGGAGAAAAGCAGTTACTGGCATATCCGATGAGCAGGGATAGGTTGGTGGGACATATTCTGAGACATCAAGGAATCGTGAACTTAGCATTAGAAGGAGGTGTGTGGGGTAAAAATCGTAGACGGAGACCGAGATATACAGGGTGTCCCAGCTATCTTGTCCACCCAAAATATCTCTGGAACAATAACAGCTATTGGAAAACGACTTTCACCGGTATCAATGTACGGCTGGGGCCCATGAATGTACATATTTGGAAACATTCTAAAACGAAAGCAAATGTGTTTTTAACACAATATTATGTTTTTTAAACGGACACCTTATATTTTTTCTTCAGCAATCCATAGCATGACAAATCACGTATACAATAGCGTCGATTGCATCGCAATATTCCAATTACATCCCGAGATATTGCGACGCGAAGTTGACGCTTGAAATAACGCGAAACTCGCGACTAACGCACGTCCTGAGACTCAGGCGAGAACCCCATGCTGCTCAGAACGTGCGCTAGCCGCGCGTTTCGCGTATTTCAAGCGTCAACTTCACGACGCAATATCTCGGGATGTAATTGGAATATTGCGATGCAATCGACGCCATTTTTTATGTGATTTGTCATGCTATGGATTGCTGAAGAAAAAATATAAGGTGTCCGTTTAAAAAAACATAATATTGTGTTAAAAAAAATTTGCTTTCGTTTTAGAATGTTTCCAAATATGTACATTCATGGGCCCCAGCCGTACATTGATACCGGCGAAAGTCTTTTTCCAATAGCTGTTATTGTTCCAGAGATATTTTGGGTGGACAAGATAGCTGGGACACCCTGTATAGTAAGCAGATTCAAAAGGATGTAGGTTGTCGTTTAGATGAAGGACAGGGTAGCATGGAGAGATGCATCAAAGCAGTCTGCGGACTGAAGACCGCAACACGAGTGTAGCAGATGAATGCAGCAGTTTCACAATCACACATTCTGCATCTATCCAAGGTAATCAGAACCTGTTCTCGATTTTCGGAGAGCGAAGTTGATTGTATTTGCAAATTATAAAGGAGGGGAAGGAAGAAGTATTAGAAAGGAAAGGAATGGCAGTGGTTGCATTAGGGCATTGGAATCAAACAAGGGCGAATGTGAAAATGTGAACTGGGCCGGGAATGGAACTTGGGTCTCCCGCTTCGGGCCAGCGGTCGCCTTAACCACTTGGCTACCCGTGCTCGCCTCTCGTCCGTCTCAAACTTCGAAATGTCGCACGCTATGGCTAAAGTACCCCTATCGTTCATGCCCTCTTACATTCGCATTTACGGATTCCCGTGAGAGATCTAACTTATGACCGCATCTGCGGTAGTATGTGAAGCTAACGCCGTCGTCTCGTGTGAATACTTATTATACTGGTGTGGTGACTGTTCTTTTGGACATGTCCGAACGGACAATTGACAATTTTCTGAATGAGAAAAAGTCGCACTGACGTGTTTTACGGCCCACTTTATATTGGTAATTTTATGTTTTTGCAAACATTTTGGACCAAAATAATAATCTAAATAAGAAAAATTAATTAATAAGAGTGTCTGAAACGCTTGGGAAAAAAAAAAAATATTAGGTAGGGGTGGGTTCCGAGCCACTGACCTTTAGCGTGGTAGTCCAACGCATTGTCCAAAACGCTACGACTAATACTTAGGAACTGCGTCCTTTAATCTTATACTATTGTTGGCCGTTGTTAATTAATGATAATATGATATTTGTAGACACTAGATTATCATTTATCGTGCAAAGAACGACGTCCTTTTGTTTATTCCTCAGTGCGCCAATTGCTTTGAAATGACACCGTGTAAGTTACAATAAGAAAATCATCAAATACGTAGCGCAAGATGACGTTTGCCGCCGGCCGCGGTGGCCGAGGGGACTAAGGTGCTCCAGTCACGGTCTGCACGGCCACTACGTTCGGGGGTTCGAATCCCCCCTCGGGCATGGATAT
The DNA here is from genome assembly GCA_026315105.1 of Locusta migratoria. Classification (NCBI taxonomy): domain Eukaryota; kingdom Metazoa; phylum Arthropoda; class Insecta; order Orthoptera; family Acrididae; genus Locusta; species Locusta migratoria. The sequence continues at coordinate 308,123,776 of CM048746.1, forward strand.
TTGTGCCGTCCTTAGAATTAGCTAGTTCATAAGTAGTTTGTAATTTTAGGGACTATTGACCCCGTAGTTAAGTCCCATAAGCTGTACAAACATTTGAACATTTTTTTTGGCGTATGCCAAAGAGAGTTCTGGGCGAGGAATGTCACGTGACATCTGCGAACGCCTGGCTTTCCTTAATTCAATGGAGGGTGTCAAACCTCGTTACTTTTGCAAATATCTCTCAAACGATACATGAAAGAAATAAGGGAACAAAGTTGTAGAGAATTTTCTCCTCTACCAATTAGATTATTCCATTCTCGTGTCAGATGAACGGTTCGTTTGCATTTACAACTATATTACAACGGCTTTTTTTGGTATTACTACCGTATTTTTTGTCCGAAAAATTTGAAAAAGGGAGGTTCTGGTCTCTGGCGGCCTACAATTATGTCTGTAAAATTTGGTGCTGATCGGTTGTACGGTTCGTCTTAAAAACAGGGAACACGTTACGGACAGACAAATATCCCAAAATCGCCGTTGTTTTTGCAAATATCTCTGAAACGATACGAAATATATATATAAACATAACAGAGCAAAATTTTAGAAAATTTTCTCCTCTACAAATTCGGTTATTTAATTTTCGTGTCAGATGAATGGTTAAGCCGTTATTTTCATTTAAATTTCGAGCTGTCAAATAAAATGTTCAAATGTTTGTATAGTCTATGGGAGTTAACTACTGGGTTATCAGTCCCTAAACTTACAAACTACTTATGAACTACTTACGAACTAGGACGGCACAAATATCCATGCCCGAGGGGGGATTAGAACCCCCGACCGTAGTGGCCGTGCAAACCGTGACTGGAGCGCCTTAGTCCCCTCAGCCACCGCGGCCGGCGAGCTATCAAAAGACGATCGCAAAGGCCCACTTTTAGTGTTACCACCGTAATCTAAAGTGGGCCAAAAAGTAAAAATACATACACTAACGGAAGTTTCAACACGTACCTCCAGCATCGCCCTCCATTACCAGCAGCACAGAACCACGACGCCGCGGCTCTAACGTTATGTCCGATGTATTTATAGCACTTCGACCATGAAAACATTGGCCATCGTATGGCCGCAGACGACTACAGCAGGCGACTCTGGCGCGCGTCTGACGTCATCGCGGCAGTCAACGTGTTAATTGTTTCTATTTTCTCTCTAAGACAGACCACTACAACTCGAGCACTCGGTGTTTGCGCGTCCCTGTGCCGCGCCAAGCGGTCCCGGTGCTTTCCCCCCCCCCCCCCCCCCCACACTTATTCCTCGTTGTGCAAGAGCACGTGATTGACAGTGATTGCTCTAGATCTCACCTCTTTTGAAATATCAGTTTTGAAAATTATCAAATCAGACACCTTTAATCTATCTTGCGAACGTTCAGTGTGAACACAAAAGGTTTGGATTTAAGTGTGCTCAATGGGAAGATTTTTTTTTTTTTGCCTGAAAATATGAAACCATAGACTGATCACTGTCACTACGAAAATTAACATTCCGTAATATTCGATGAGATTGTTGGACCTGACAGAAAATAAAAATCAAAATTGCCACATTCGAAAGTGTTGTTCATACTTTACATTCTAAATGAAAAACAAAAATATACTTTTTTAAAAATTGTAGTTATATCTATACAAACTTGCGCTGTTCCTCTTGAGATATTTTTGTTAAACTAAATTATAAGACTGTTTTGTGTGGCACGATTTTAAAGTTAATTATTGTTGTTCTTGTCCCGCAGATATCTGATCTAAATTGCATATCGGTAAGAGCAGTTCGAACCAGCTACAGCGTTGCACTGAAAATTGGAAAACGGTCAATTTGTAAAAAGAGTGGTTTGTAGAGTGTTCGGAGGTAATATACCCGTTTGTAATGGTCTTATTTGAAGCGTTAAGCTTGTATGAACATACAATGTCTCAACGAGTACAAGATATTGGTGCCCAATTAAAGGAACACAATAAATTTCGCAACTTCGTAGAGTACTTGATGAGAGGAATCACACTTACAGCACAGCTCAACTTGTCATTTTAGTAAAGGACCGAAGAAGATTGCACCGCTACCGAGGAACTGTTGGACGCTGTTTCTTCGAAAAGCACCACAACCGGAAAAGATATTTTACTGTCTTTTACTGTCTGTAGAGGAGGTGTCGGCCGATATGCAATTGTTAATCGAGCGCCTGAATAGCACTGCAACTGATGGGGCCCCAGCAATGTTGCCGGAAGGGTCGGTTTCGTAAGGCTTAAAAAAAAAAAAAAAAAAAAAAAAAAAAAAAAAAAAAAAAGTTGCGCATCCTTCAATTTTGACGGCATGCTCATGCTCAATTTTACATCAAGAACAGCTATGTTACTTCAAAGCTATGCCAAAGATCAATCAACAAAGATCTTTTGTATCCCACCATTTGTGTTTTGTTGCCGCCGGTTGTCCTGGGTGTCGGTGGCCGAGTACGGAGAGAGACCGATACAGGAAAATAGGATGCACGCGTGTGCGGGTACGGAGTCTGAGGTGACCAGCCAGAGGGACAGCAGAAACTAGAAACACTAAGCTAGATTAGAACAGTATATATATATTTCGTAGAGATAGTACAATACTTAATTTTGTTAATTGAAGACTAGTGGAATGCAGATACATAGTTTAACTAGGGAGAGGCCTGCCTACTGATGAGGGACCGTCCTAGTGCCTGTCCTATAGCCAAGTGCCCGATGCAGTTCAGTGATGGCCACGAGCGGGGTAGCAGCAGAGGGCGCTCGTGGTCGACGTCATAAGAACGCCGCTCCGTGCTTGCATGGTGTCGCGCGGCGAAAGTACGTGGCGTGCACTTCAGACTTGTGCAACAACACAAGATCGTTGAAAAATTAGTACAAAATAAGGAGTAAAAAAAAAACTAATCTCTCTCTCTCTCTTTCTATATATATAGTTGAATGTTCACGCATAGCTTTCTTCGGAATCAATCAATGCAAGTGTTTGAAAGAGCAAACGAAAGAGCTTGACCCGCTGAGTGTTGTTAGGTGAAAAAGAACTGCGTACCTTAATTAGAACCGAAGGATCGTAAAACAAACCGATTAAAGTATTCAATGCAAGGACAGAAGGATACCGCGTTTGAATAAAAATAAAGGGTGTAGGGAGTTAAGTAAATTCTGATACTTGATGATAAATCATCTAATGAATACCTTTCATTTAAAGTAGAAAAGAAGAAAATCGGTCGGATACAAGGACTTAACTGACTTTAGTTTACAGCAAGGACATCGCCATAAGAAATATACAGAAGGAAATCGTGCTTGAGCATAGGAAAAAGAAGGCGAGAGTTATCTACACTTGACAGCAAAAAAAGTGGGTCACTGCTGAAAGCAACCCAACTAACGTAGCTGTGTTGCGGGTACTCTACACACAAAACTCCTGTGGAGTACAGTCGTGCTACTATTCAGAATGGGTACCATAAGAAGCAGTAGAGAACACTTCCACATGTAATTCAATACCGTCATATAAAAAACATTAGAATACAAGTTATTAGAGTCGAGAAAGCAACGTAAATTAAATTTCATTACAATAAGTGACAAATCGGATACCTTATCAAACTCATTCAATGACGAGTTTTTGTTCGTGCTCTGAATTTGAACGCACTGTTGACAAAAAAAAAAAAAAAAAAAATGTCCTTGCGTTTCTGATCTAGACTAGATTAGGCATAAAGAGACGTAAAACATTGACGTTTTCATTGATATCGCTTTACAAGGCCAATGTTCGAACCCAGAAATGTATGGTTATCTTTATCATTGCATGAAGTTCAAATTGTTTCTGAGAGGTAACCACTAAAGGTATGTAATACAGTGCAACTCACAGGTGTCAAACGTCACAAAATTGTGGAATAGAACGCAGTACCTACATGAATCGTTAACTAAGCACGATCACACGTCAGATATTACATAAATTCACAGATAGCGCGATATTTGAACGTGAAACGACGATCAATTGACTTCTTTCCCGACAGGAACTCAACCCCGGCTCTACTCGCAATTTATATATAATATATATATATATACGCAAAGAGATGAAATAGTTACTATTCTCGCCATTAGCGGGATGTGCATATTACGTTCGGCTAGAAGTAGCGCAAGCCGCGGCGGATTAGCCGTGCGTAGTGGAGCGTCGTGATGCGGTGCGCGCGGCTGTTCCCGTCGGGGGTTCGAGTCCCCCTTCCGGCATGGGTGTTTGTGTTGTCCTTATGTTAGTTTACCTTAGATTAAGTAGTTGAGTCCGATAGATTTACAATCATTTACGAACATTTTGAAGTAACGCAATAAAGAACGTTGTGCTGCCTGGGACTCCAACCCGTGGCTATCGTCAGCGTTGACCTCAGATGAATAGGTAACAACTCTCCCAATCTCGTTTACTTGTAATTAGGAGAGCGCCGTTCGTAGAGACTTGGAGGGGTTTGGCATATAGAAGAAACAACGAAAACTATCCAACTTTGTTTTAGTCAGGAGCGAATGGACTTGTGTAATGTTGATTTGAAACACGCCACAATCCTAAATTCTTTACTTGGAGATACTGGAGGTGGAGAGGGGGATGTCTGCGATTGTTAAAAACTGTTACCCCAGCAGGAATCAAACCATATCTTAGCCGTTACAAGCTAACATCATCCCGGCCAACTGCCGATTTTCATATGTGGTAGTATAATGTTTTTATCAAAATGGAGTGCAGAACACTTCGTACGAGAATGAAAATAGTTTGTCGGTATCTGTCTACGTAACAGTAATTTCTTGGCCGCACTGTCTAACACATCTTGTCGCGGAGTTTCGGTCGCTCCCGCCAGAGATTCGACTTCTTCCTCGGACATGCTTAGTTATGTGTGTGTGCGTAATTTAATTAAAGTAGCATGTAAGGCAGGTAGGGACTGATGACCTCAGCTGTTTGGTCCATTAGGACTAGAACGAAAAAAATTATATACGATATGTAGAATTATGTAACAATGCGTATGACAGTATAATACGTTTCAACATGCTCCTTGGTGATTTTGTATGGCATGATCGATTTGTTTATTTAACTATGCTCTCATTTTGCTCAAGTTTGTAGAAAAAAATGTGTATGAAATCTAATAGGACTTAACTGCTAAGGTTATCAGTTCCTAACTTACATACTACTTAAACTATCTTAATCTAAGGACAACGCACACATCCATACCCGAGGAGGACTCGAACCAACAACGCAAGCAGCAGCCTGATCCACGACATGATGCATTAGACCGTGCAGCTCCGCTGCGCGGTGCTCAAGTTTGTAGCATAGCTCTTACCAAAATAAATGGAATATTGCACATGTTAAAGATTGCGAGGAGCGTCGTTTACGCATTAGAAAACAGATTCTAAAACGGCAAAATGTATACCATTTGTAACATTTGGAATGAAAGCAGAGGAGGTCAATCGAAACACCAGTGCTCTGTATTTCACAAAACGAATAATGAATTATAGGTAAGGAGATATGAAAGAACACGGTTTCATACAGAGGACTGGTAGACAGTAACGAAACCATAAATTAAAAGAGAAGGTATGCTTCAAAAGAAACCAATAGATTTGATCATAGCGTTTTGAGGAAACATACCAAAAGGGAATCTGTGGTTATTATGTAAGAGAGGCGACAGGGAGTGAGAGAGAGAACAGAAGAGAACAATGAATAAATAAAAGACAAATCGTTTGCATATTTTGTGAAGGATGTAGAGTGTATTATTGGATGGAGAGGAGGAGAGAGACGTATTTGAAATAACAAAAATTACTTTGACAGCGTCCATCTAAACTGATTACCCTGTATGCATGGAGGCTGGGTATAAATGAAATAAAAATAGGCTACTGAGTGTAATGAGAAGCATTGAATTAAAATTTGAGCCACGGGCGGGAATCTAACCCAGACGTCCATACTTTCTTTAATTCAATTATGTTCCTTTCACTCAATGTCTTTCACATACTGACACAGAAAACTGTCTTTAGATATAAAAATTTATAACAAAAATGGGATAATAAGGGAACTGAATATTAAAATAAACTTCATTATAAAGGTAGCTCAAAGGAAAAAAAACTCTATTTCAGTTGCCAAGACATCTTCCAAAGTCTCTTACTTTACTTCTTTATTCGTTGTTAATTTCTCCTCCATTACATTATAACCTCAGTTGCCCTTTTGGTCTATTCCCCCAAAACGCTGTAACAAAATTAGTGGTTTCCATTAAAACAATACTGTCTCTTTTAATGTCTGCTTCCTTTACTGTCCATCGGTCCTCTCTATGAAGCAGCGTTCTTTTATATCTCCGATAATCCATCCTTTACTTTTCAAGCATTTCACTCTTCTGTTTTCCAGTTCTGCACTCCTGTTCATTCCTAGTACCTGCCCTCCCTTCTGCTACCCCTGCCTTCTGCTACCCTTCCCTTGACATATATATCTGAATCTACGTGCTTCTTTTCACAATTTTGTGCTTGGCAGGCTTTTTTTTAATTTTTAATTTTTTTTACATCTTTGTTGTTATTTCTCTGCCGCTGACTCTCGAAAAGCACGTGGATATAATTGACAACTGAACCTTACCGTGCAAGTACTGATATACCAATTGAAATGGATATCTATTCCGACAAATGCCAGTGTCCAACCTTCGAAATGACAGACACTGAAGTCCCCCCCCCCCCAATCCTTCCCAGTTGTATATTATGCTTCGCACGTAATCACATTTTCTATGCGACATTGTATCAGAATTCACATTGCTGTTTTTTAACTTCAATATGACTATTGAAGGCAAACACACCGTGAAGAATAATTGCTCAACACACTTGCCAGTTATAGGATACCTTGTCATTGACCATACTAGTAAATCACAGATAACTCCTTCATCGAAGTCTGTGTTCCTGAACGTGGTGAATAATTTATGTCAAAACGAAGTTACTTTTTCAATTTCAGAATCATTTTTCTAATGCATAATCGACTCTCCTCATAACTTTAAAATGCGTAATATTCAAGTTTTCGTGGCAACAGCTACCCAACAATATTCATTAAAATGAACCCATAGTTAAATAAGGTTATAGCAAAATGCCATACCAAATCGTACAATACTAAAACGTAGCATGAAATCATGAAAAATCCGAGATAAGGCGCCTCAGACTATGTGGCCATCCCATGCGGCCGAGAATGTCTTACCTAGCCAGACACCTTTGAGCTCTTTGACTGGTCGTACCGTCTAGTGAGTACTCCATTGTGAGGTCAACTTGTAATGGCTAAGGCATGGGCCCGATTCCCGCTGGGGGTAACAGTTATTAACGGCCACAAATACACCATCTGCACCTCCAGTAACGCCAAGTAAAGAACGCAGGACTCTGACTTGTTTCAAATCAACATTGCACATGTCCATGCTCTACTAAGTTAAACAAAACCCCTCCACGTCTCTACGAACGGTGTAACGACAATGTGATAGTTGACGAGTCATCGTGTAAGGTCAAGAGTGACGGTATGTGCGGGGTTGGAGTCCCCAGAAAAACAATAAATATATCAGCAGTATTCATTCCTATCATACAATAGCAAATGGTGCCGGGTTCGCGTCCCTGTCTGGTAAAAATTAATTGTATCGTCGTTTCAGGTACTAGTATAACGCTATTTGTGAACATATTTAATATCTGACATCTTATTGTGCTTAGTTAACAAATCATCAGTATACTGCATTCTATTCCACAACTATATGATGCATGACATCTGTGAATTGCACTACGTTACATATCTTCAGCAGTTACCTCTTAGCAACAATATGAGCTTCATGAAATTCCTGGTGCGGTGCTAAGATTATCATTTATTTCTAGGTTCAGATATCGGTCTTGGAAACCGATACTAATGAAAAAGTCAATGTTTTACGTCTATTTATGCCTAGAGATCACGCACTCAAACGTGGTCCCTGAGAGGAGAATGTTGGGAGGTGAAGCTTGCATTGAGCTCATAGCGCATTGGCTGTTAGAACAAGTCTCGCTTATTTCTCCCAGTGCCGCCAGCTTACGACGTATAGATTTCAGGTTTTAAAATCAACAACATGCAAGGGGATACGGCGTCAGAAATGGAACACGAAATTAAGTATCACTTTAATGTTTTAGTTAGAAAACTGGAACGTATATCTACAAAATATTAACATTTTAAAGGGGCTTTTAAGCGGGTGTAGCAACGCTTTGTGCCTCTTTCTATTGTTGTAACTGAATAACAATCAGAATTAACATTCTTCATACCACTTTTTTCTAAAAGAGGTCGTCAGGGTATGTGGACCTTTTTTTTTAGCAAATAACAAAGTGGAAGACAATAATCGAAACCAAGCACAAATCAACAATACATTGACAAGGTCTACTGCGTACAATGCTGTTACGAAGTAAGGTCGGTAGAGAGCATAAACATTCTGTAGACACAAGAACTCAGCTGACTTCTGTCGATCAGAGAGGGGCCACGAAAAACTGCTTGACCTGTAAACGCATCTCTATCAGACACACAACTGTTGTTTACTTAACAGTGCGTTCAGATTCAGATCGCGAACAAAAGCATACCATGTCACTAAACAAGTGTGATAACGTATCTGACTTTTTACTTATTGCAACGACATTTAATTTACAAGTGTTACTGACTCATTTCTAATGACGTGTATTCTACTATTTGTTGTACGAAAGTATTGGTTTGCACCTTGCCTGAATGCCATAAGGAGAAATAGGAGAATTACTTAGTAACTATTGTGCATAGGCATTAACTGTACTGTGGAATGATTTGACGACCTGCGACACAGCTTTGCTATGGTGGTTGCATAGCGTCAGGTGCGGCCTCCACTTTCGAATTCAGGGGTGATACACTTTTTTTGCAGTCAAGTGTACATTCTGATACTTGATACCAAATCTGTGGATGATTACCTTTCGTTTAAAACAAAAATGAAATAAATCGGGCGGGTAGTTTGGCCTGGCCGACTTACTTTAGTTTTCGTGTATTCTTTGAATATATATGAAGATTTTTATTATAGTCGACATGATCGATTGGATAGTGTCCGAACTGCACTATGTTATTTTAAATGTGTTTATTTCCGTCAACAGTTGCAATATAATTGTTTAATAAAATGTTTCGATCACTTGGATCATCTTCAGATCTTATAGTTGCTTCCGCAACTAATTGGTACTCAGCCAGGCGAGTTGCGGACGCAACTATAAGATCTGAAGATGATCCAAGTGATCGAAACATGTTATTAAACAATTATATTGCATTTGTTGTCGGAAATAAACACATTTAAAATATAAGAAGATAGTAATTCACAAACAACGACTTTCGACAAGTTCCTCCCCTACCAATGCCGTGACGATGCTGCCTCTGCCTCGCCGAGATGCTGCACACCACCTCACCGGCGCTGCAACAGAGCACTGGCGCTTTAAGCAGATGCCACCCGGTGCTGGTGAAGCACCTGACTTGGAGAGGCCTGAAAGTCTACGGCGCCTTGTTACAGAGCGGGTGGTTCCTCGCCGTCGGAAGTTCGAGTCCTCCTTCGCATAAGTTGGTTTAACCCTACAGTCGTGGGGCGCGGACTGACAGTCCGCACAAATGTATTTTATCCTTTCAAATGTTCACATGTTTGTAAATCTATCGGACCAAAGTGCTTGGTCATCAGTCCGTAGCTTACAAACTACATCAACCTAGGTAAACTAACCTAAGGGTAAACACACACACACCCATGCCCCAGGGAGGACTCGAACCTCCACGGCGAGCAACCACGCTCTCCGCAGCGAGACGCTTTAGACCGCTCGGCTACTCCACCGCGGCTATTTTATCCTCTCATTTTCGTCTCTGTACCACCTGAAAATCACATAAATTCAGTACGTCCCCGCATTCAGAAGTAGTACATTACTGCTTTATGTCACGTGGAATAGAGCACCGGTGGTGGAATGCGCAGCAGTTGCGGACTGACAGTCCCGCACGATTATCGGCGTCTCCCTGTTATTGCAGTGTTGTTTACTATTCGTTACATAGTATTTTTAGGTTTATCTTATTTATTTATTTTATTTACGCTGTTTACTCTCATTTTTCTGCGAAATGTGCCTATAATGAAAAAGTCCGCAGAAAAAATCCGCCGTACGAAAGATTTGTAGTTTTTGTAGTGCCAGAAAAAACTAAGAGGTGGTTACTTCAGCATAACATACATACGATGAAACGTATTACAAATGAAACAAATTACTGTATCTAAACGGCTTTTAATCAAATTGCGTGGTTATGATATATCACCCCAAATTTGCGATTGGATGGGGGATTTCCTGTCAGAGAGAACACAGTTCGTAGTAATCGACGGTTAAGGCATTGACTAAAACAGAAGTGATATCGGGCTTTCCACAGAGTAGAGTTATTGGTCCTCTGCTGTTCCTTATTTACATAAACGATTTAGAGGAAAATCTAAGTAGCTCTCTTGGGTTGTTTGCAGATGACGCCGTCATTTACCATCTAGTAAAATCATCTGAAGATCAAAACCAACTGCAGAACGATCTGAATACGATATCACTATGGTGTAAAAATTGGCAATTGACTCTAAATAATGAGAAGTGTGAAGTCGTCTGTTAAACTTTGTTTACAAGATAAATCAGTCAAAAATGAAGGCCGTAAACTCCACAAATACCTAGGAATTACTATTACTTCAGACCTAAACTGGAAAGAACACGTACATAATGTCGGGGGAAAGGCGAACCAGAGACTGCGTTGCATTGGCAAAACACCTAAAACATGCAACAGAATTACAAAAGAAACTGCATACACTACCCTTGTCCGTCCATTTTTGGAGTATTGCTGCCCAGTGTGCGATTCTTATCAGGTGGGTTTGAGGGAGGACATCGAAAGAGTCTAGGGAAGGGCAGCTCGTTTCGTATTGTCTCGATACAGGGGAGACAGCGTTACAGAAATGATGCAGGATCTGGGAATCATTATAACAACGGCGCTTATCGCTGCAGCGTGGGCTACTTACAAAACTCCAATCGGCAACATTGTCCTCTGAATGCAAAAATATATTGTTGACTCCCACTTACATAGGTAGATATGACCATCAAAATAAAATACGAGAAATCAGAGCTCGAACGGAGAGATTAACGTGATCTTTCTTCCCGCGCGCTATTCGTGAATGGAATGGGAGATAAATAGTATAATGGTGGTTCGATGAACCCTCTGCCAGATTATGTGATTTGCAGATTATCCCATGTAGATGCAGATGTAGAGGTTCGATTTGTTGTTTGTACTGACAGTTCAAAAAGAGAGGGTATGACTATTTCAGTAACCAGTGTGTGAATATCATCCTGATTACGATAGAAATATGTTCAAATGTTTGTTGAGCTTAAGGGACTTAACTGCGGCCTGATCAGTGCCTAAATATAAAAACTACTTATGAACTACCTTCTACTAAAGACGACACAAACATCCATGCCCGAGGGGGCATTCGAAACCCGATCATAACGGTCGTGCAAACTGTGGTTGGCGCGCCGCAGACCGCTCGACCACTGCGGTCGGCACGATAGAAATGTACTACATATGTTTCACGAAGTGCAACAGTTGTAGCGAATTATCAAACTTACTATTTCATCGGAATTAGACAGAGTTTACATGTCTTAGGTAATGATGTAAAAAGCTACAATTGAAACACTGTAGATTGCATATTCTCAATTACTGATTCGACTTTTGCTACTACTGCTAATGTGAAAAATCGCGAGACTGATGCAGGGTTAAGCCTAGGGACTGCTAATCGCAACAGTTAAGTCCCTTACATTCACAAACATTTGAAGTTACATACAACTTTTTCCTGTTATTGTGTTTGAAGTGTGTTCAGTTTTGATGGGCTATCCGCTGCGTCATCTTACCACAAAATCTGAGGGGGGGGGGGAGTAATTTGGAGTTTCCTTTGTGGGTGACAAGAGTAGTCGCATCTGACATCGGTACCACCACATTCTGACATACGTCTCAACACTCACTGGCGCTCAAAGCAGTGAACAAGGTAAGCTGTTAAGGCCATATACATCGTACGAATACTGCATTTTCCAACCCCTTTCTTCGTGATTTAGTATATGATTATTTTATTTTAGAATCGATGGCGTTAGTCTGATATGAAACGAAAAGCTGTGTAGCTAAGAAAGATGATTAAAATGACGAAAGCTAGACCTTACTCACTAAAAAATTCATGCCGTTCCGAATATTGGGAAACGAAAATAATGTAGATCAACAGACCCAACAGTTTCAAGCATAAGAAGCATGGTCGTCTAACTCCAAAGTAAACGGGTATAGCGCATAATGTCCTTTTCGTTTTGTTCTGTATTTTAGTTCCCAGCTCACCTGTTAGCAAAATTAGAACGTTCGTCTTTATTATTGTACTGCGTCGGATGAGGTACTTCTATCCGAGAGTAGAAGTATGTTGAAAACTTTATTATAGTTTTTACCATCTGTCATCGTTACTTTACGTGCATATTTACGAAAAAAATACCACTAATGACCGCTGGTGCTCATTTATTTTTGGTGTTGATATTTCCTATACTTTTTGGATATTTGTTTGTGTGTCTCATAATATTCTAGGTGCTTCTCATCTTACTTTTCGAAATTTCTACTGTTTCCCTAAAATATAAGTTTTCGAATTTTGAAGTATATTATAAATATCATAAAGTGCAGCTTATAAAGCATTTTTTTCTGTACCTTTGGACACCCAAACTGCAGTATGTAGTTCTCTACACGCTCTATATGAGCCATTGTCTACTACTAAAAAGATCTATCATTATTATACCGTAATTAAATTTGTCTCATTTTCAGTTGAATCGTAACTAAAACATTTAGGCAATTGATTATTTTAGAATGTGTGGTGTCTATTCTTTCAGACATGTCTGAAAGAACAGACATCACACCTGGTTCGCAGCCGTATTGCATTTACAAATTATTTATTAAGGAGGGGAAGAAACTAGGATTAGGAAGGAAAGAACTGACATTAGCTACATTGTGGCATTGAAAGTATACAATGGTGACAAGCCTGGCGGGGAATCGAACCACGGTCTTCCCGCTTCGAGCCACCGGTCGCCTTAACCACTTTCCTTTATTTTATTTTATTTATTTTTTGGTTAGCGGTCGTTTGTTCATGATCGTTGAGTATGTTGCTCTTTTTTACTTTTTACTTATTTTTATTTATTTCTTTATTGCAGAGGGTGCTGAGCCCTCTGGCCGAGCGCGCTACCGCTCCGCTACCCGTGCTCGCCTCCCCACCGCCTCTATCTTCCACAAGCCTCACGCATGCACGGATGATAACTGGGCTGATGTATTTGATTTCCATACACAATGACAACCTACATAAATCGTTGAATGTACGGCAATGAAAATCTCGATATTTTTGTCTGTAGCTACAAATGAAAATCATTTTGGATGCCATGGTACTACTTAATATTTTGTGAATATGTTTTACGTAAGTTTCAGATGTCTTAAACTTGTGTATATGTATCATATAATTAGGTTTGGCGAGTGGGAATTGAGGTCTGTCCAGTCTGAAAATGCTGCAAAAGAAAAGAGTGAAGTCGTTTTCAAGGCTGAAGAAGCGTTATGTAAAATCAGGTTTATCTTCTTTCTGGGCGACCAGTTCTAACCATAGTCCTGGTTGACCAGCGCACGTGCGGGGTATTAAAAATTTAATAAAATGTATGGCATTTAAAAGAGCCTAATCGTTCTTTAGCTAAAATTAGTACTTTGTTCGATTAATTTGGAATTTATTCCATAGCTAAAAACATTATTTTTTCGATGAACTTTGAATTAAGTGGCACACGTTAAAACAACTGTAAGGTACTATTAACGAAAAGATAGATTTCATCATCCATTGCTATTACTCAGTTTTGACAGATACATTACCAGAGTCAATACCATCACATATATAAGCATTTTAACAAAGTCTGGAATAAAAGTAATGAATAAATTAACTAAATAATGTTATTCTCTGTCCTTTTCCATGCTTTGCGTCTTTTAAGTGTGTTCCTGCTGGGTTATTTCGTACATTGTCGAAGCAATTGTGTTTGTACGTTGCACACTTTTTTTTCCTTAAAAGCTTTTGTTTTTCAAAGGCGAACAGCAACTGCTTGAACCAGTGGTGACCTTTTAGTACACCTTTGACGTCTTCCATCTGTATACGTATCAGTATAAGTAAATGTTTTATGTTATTTTCATCACATTAGTAAAGCCACGAAAATAGTTATAAATTACCTCTACCTCAAGATGTAACCCTGACCCGAAATGGCAATATCTGAATAATAAAAGAAAAGACTGAGAAAGTTTTTTACATGGGAATTCTGTATTTCCCAAGGTGGAAGTGCAGATAGAGGAAGCTAATCCGCGACTATCACAGAAATCAGATGACATATTGGCGGAAGACAGGGAATCGAGTTTGTAATCTACATCACACGTTAGTTTATTTGGACACTGATAAAGCACTAAAGGAAACGAAATTAAAGTTCAAGGCGAAGAAGTTAAAACTTTAAGTTTTTCCAGTGACCTTGTAATTCTGTTAGAGAGGCCAATGAATTAGGAAAGATCTGTTTAACGTAATGACTTCTGCGTTGGAAAGAGGTTGTAAGATGAACCAAGTTGTTAAGGGAATTCTGGAAAATTAAGGGGTGGCCGCGGGTACTGAGGCGCTTCAGTCACGGTCTGCACGGCCACTACGGTCGGGGGTTCGAATCCCCCCTCGGGCATGGATATTTGTGCCGTCCTAGTTCGTAAGTACTTCATAAGTAGTTTGTAAGTTTAGGGACTGATGACCCCGTAGTTAACGCCCATAGACTATACAAACATTTGAACATTTTGAAAATTAAGGTTTGGAACAGCACAGCTTGCGGTGTCAGATACATTTCGGTCAAAAGGGGGCATCTCAGTAGTTCACTTCTTGCAGTAGGAGAAGCACCTAGGAATCGAATGGCTAAAGGCCCGAACCAGACGGGACTGTCCCTTCAGGACATTTCGAGAATGTTAGAAAACGTTTTAGACTGTTACACAATGAGATGATAGAAGTCTTCGTATACCTTCCAAAACAGTGCCTGGCCTCGTGTAGTTCGGCGAAGTGCAGCAAGTGGCCCCTGTAGTGACCATGATGTCGACGGTACGTTTAATCCTAATGTTCCTTATTATTTCTTCTGTAGCAGCTGTTTCAAATCGTTGTGAGCCCCCTGCAGCAATATTAAGCCATGTTGCTGTAACATTACCATCCTAAGGTGGCTGCGCTCGCGGTATTACCTGGCTGAAAATATTTGGGGTTCTTATTGTCTACTGTAAGAGCTGTAAGTGGCACGGAAGTTGCTATTCAACAGTTGTTTAATTGATGAAATCGAATAACAGTCGTTTTATGATCAGCTATAAGTCTCATTAATGAACATTTTTAAGTACTATGACCTGATAATGTACGATCTATGCCTCGATAATTAGACCAAGATACGCCGTGGTGCAGAATACTGTCCCTGGTACATTTCCCAGTCAGCACTTGCATGACACGGATATGAAATTCACAGATTATCAGTCATAAGTCGATCTTTTTTAAACATTTTTATTGGCAAATCATGATTTCGGCCAGTAACTGGCCATTGTTTAAAAATGTTCAAATGTTTGTTAAGCTTATGGGACTTAACTACGGGGTCATCAGTCCCTAAACTTACAAACTACTTATGAACTACTTACGAACTAGGACGGCACAAATATCCATGCCCGAGGGGGGATTCGAACCCCCCGACCGTAGTGGCCGTGCTGACCGTGACTGGAGCGCCTCAGTCACCTCGGCCACCGCAACTGGCCATTATCAATGCATGTGTTTCACTGTAGATGTTATTAATATGGAAAAACTCACACCACGCCAAGTATGACAACTGGCGTGGTGTAAGTTTTTCCATATTAATAACATCTACAGTTAAACACATGCATTGATAATGGCCAGTTACTGACCGAAATCAAGATTTGCCAATAAAGAATTTTAAAAAGAGCGACTGATAGCTGAAAATTCTCAGAGTATTGGAAACATATCACAGTCGTGGAGCGCAAACCATGTAAAGTAAACTGATCATCATTATTCACTTCCCCATAATCAGTTTTCACAATAAAGTTCAAAACTGACTTGTTCACTGTCCGAAAACTGCTCTCCTACTCTCATATGGCTGTTGTATAAATTCTAGCTAACTGAACTCTTTAATGGTGCCAAGACTGCTGTACATATAGTTTTAAAGTAATGCCATTCAAAATTGCATATTACGGTTTCATTAAATTACAATCAATATCTTTACTCGTTTGCCAATCAACTAACAATGAAAAATTTGGTTTAAAAACAGTTTCAAATTGAGATGTAAATTCTTATGGGCACAAACGGTTTTGATATAAAAAATACGTCAATAATTCTGGAGGTAATGTTTCACATGAAGATGTTAATTACACAGCAGCTAATGTAGGGCAAATGTTCCTAACGTAATTTGGAGATCAGAAGAATAAGTGCTTCAAGAATTTTTGAATGTATTTTACTTAATTTTAACAGAAATTATTTGAATGCCAATGGCCGCGCCACAATGGATACACCGATTCCCGTTACCTTCGATGGGTAACCGTCCGCCGGCTGCGGTGGCCGAGGGGACTGAGGCGCGTTCAAATCCACCTCCGGCCATCCAGATTTAGGTTTTCCGTGATTTCCCTAAATCACTCCAGGCAAATGCCGGGATGGTACCTTTCAAAGGGCACGGTCGATTTCCTTCCCCCATCCTTCCCCAAAAATCCGAGCGTGAGCTCCGTCTCTAATGACCAAGCAGTCGACGGGACGTTAAACCCTAAGATTCCTTCCCGTATGACTGAGCGCTCCAGTTACGGTCTGCACGGCCCCTACGGTCGGGGGTTCTAATCCCCCTTCTGGCATGGATATTTGTGCCGTACTTAGTCTTAGTAAGTTCATAAGTAATTTGTAAGTTTAGGAACTGATGAACCCGTAGTTAAGTCCTATAAGCTATACAAACATTTGAACATTTGAAACATTTGGTATCCGTCCACGGCTGCCCAGCGCTGTTGGCAAGCGGGATGCACTCATTCGTCTTGAGGCCAACTGAGGAGCTACTTGATTGAGAAGTAGCGGATCCGGTCACGAAGACTGACAAAACGGCCGGGAGTGCGGGGCGCTGACCACGCCCCCCACCATACCGCATCCATGGCGCCCTCGTGCAGAGGATGACACGACGGCCGGTCGGTACCTGTTAGGCTCTCGAGGACTGTGTGAGACGGAGTTAAGTTCTGGTGTAGTTGATATCTACACCACAACAATACCAATAAAATAAGGAATAGCATCGTTTAATACAAATTACGAAAATTGTGGGTATCAATTACTCTGACATCAAAAATTAAAATTTCTGGTTGAAGAAATTTAGGCAAACTATGACTGCACACGGGATTGTGCAACACATATTAATTTGTAGCATTGGTATCGGGAGGTACATAAGATAGATGAGAGACAATTCCAACAGGCTTCGGTACACTGTGTCTATAGCTGACCATAATTGCGAAAGTTTTGCTGGTGCAGGAATTTGTGAACGGGCTGATAGGTCATGATTTAAGATGTCAGTTGGTATATTTATGTATGATGGGGTATTGGTATAAGATGGTTAAAGCGGAGGCTAGTTCTGATAATTGAAAGTGCAACTGTGAAGAAAAATATAATAAATAAAACATATTTGGAATTCCTGTGTGTTGGATGGGATTCATGTCGGCTGATTTAGGTATTCCGAATGTTATTCACACCATTCACCAACAATTGTGGCCTGATGACTTGGCTCAATGGCATCCATTAGAATTTACTCACTGCTTAGGAACATAAAGTCCATTATGCCTATAATGGAGTAGCAAAAAACAAACATTTACAGTCAGTAGTCGTTTCCGTTGGACCAGAGGACGTATGTGACAACAGTCGACCCTATTATGAAAAAGCCGTGCGGGAATGGGCGCGGTATAAGGCGTCATACCACGGATAGTAAGGCTGCTCCCGTCGAAGGTAAAAGTCCTCTCTCGGGTATGAGTGTTTGTGTTTTGTTCATAGCATAAGTTAATGGTAGTCTAGGTACCGATGACATAACCATTTAGTTCCCTTAGGTTTACAAACATTTTGAACATTATGAAAAATAAGCAAGGAACATTAGAGACGGACGCGGTTATGCAGCCACGAAAGGTTAGCTAGCTCAGTGCCTTTTAGACAACTTCGGTAGGTGGCTTCTTGGAGGTCTGCATCAGTCTCCAATCCTGGCATCAGATCTTACCAACGGAAACCAACCTTCATCTGATCAAGCCACAATGTTACGGTCTTATAGGGTCCAACTGATATGGCTCCAAGTTCAGATGAGACACTCAGGCGATGCATTGCTATAAGCATCATCATCATCGTTGCCACATGGCAGTTCTGCAGGCTGTCCGGTCTTCTGTCATCCTCTTCAGATCCACATAATTTCCTCTTCATATCGTCTATCATCTTGTATCTCCTTCTTCCTCTCAGTCTTCTGTCACAAACCAGTCCTTCCAAGGCATCTGTTAGCATTCATTCCTTTCTCAACGAATGTCCCAACCAGTTCTTTTCCCTTTCTCTTATACATCTTCTCTCCCCAACCATTCCAAAATTCTTTCATTAATCACTCTTTCCATCCATCTTATCGTCTCCATTCTGCTCCACATCCACATCTCAAATGTTTCTAACCATTTTTCATCCT
Organism: Locusta migratoria; assembly: GCA_026315105.1. Classification (NCBI taxonomy): domain Eukaryota; kingdom Metazoa; phylum Arthropoda; class Insecta; order Orthoptera; family Acrididae; genus Locusta; species Locusta migratoria. Next base: position 308,142,501 of record CM048746.1, read on the forward strand.
CTCGTCTCAGCGTCCATGTTTCTGCCCCATATAGTGCCATACTTCAGACAAAACAATTTCCAAGCCTTTTCCTTAGACCTTTATCTAACTTCCAACATAACTGTCTCCTCTTTCTGTTGAATGCTTCCTTCACTATGGCAATTCGAGTTTTCACCTCCTGGTGGCATCTCAAGTCTTCAGTTATTGTGCTTCCAAGATATTTAAAAACACTTACTTAGCTAATGGTTCTTCTCCTATTTTAATATTGGCTAGTCTGCAGCTTGTACTGATAACCATTTTGTTTTTGCTGAGATTATTTACATCCCAAATTCCACACTAGCTTCATTCAGATCTTTCAGCATGTTGTTCACTATCCGCTCACTTTCTGCCACTGATAACATGTCACCAGCAAATCTTTCCTGTTTCTCAACTAAGCCTTTCGCAATAATTTCTTCAAGTTATAAATTAAACAACAGTGGGGAAAGGCAACAACCTTGTCTTAGACCTCGTCCAATTCTGCTTCCTTCTGGTAATACATTTTCAATCCTTATCCTAACTTTTTGATGTAAATATAGATTCTGTGTAAGTCGCCTCTCTTTCCGATCTACTTATTTCCTCTTCAAAATATCCATATAGTAAATGGAATGACACCATTAATAAATGTAAACATGGTTCAGAAACCTGTAGCAAAGGTAGAATATTGACAATTTTTATGTGTATGCATTGATGAGGGTTTGAACTGGAAAAAACACATTGAAGATCTGCTGAAACGTTTGAGTTCAGCTACTTATGCTATTAGCGTAATTGCAAATTTTAGTGATATACATCTCAGAAAATTAGCTTACTATTCCGATTTTCATTCTCTACTTTCGTACGGCATCATTTTCTTGGACAATTCATCGTTGAGTAAAAACTTATTCGTTGCAGAAAAGCGTGTAATCAGAATAATTGCTGGAGCCCATCCAAGATCATCCTGCAGACATTTATTTGAAGAGCTAGTGATCTTCACAGTAGCTTCTCTGTATATATATTCGCTTATGAAATGTATCATTACCAATCCCACCGAATTCAAAAGCAATAGCAGTGTACATAACTCCAACACTAGGAGAAAGAATGATCTTCACTATTCAAGATTAAATCCAGCTTTGGCACAGAAAAGGGTAAATTACGCTGCCACAAAAGTCTTTGGTCACCTACCAAACAGCATCAAAAGCCTGACCGATAGCCAAATAGCGTTTAAAAATAAATTAAAAGAATTTCTGGATGGAAACTCGTCCTACACTATAGATGAATTTTTAGGTATAAATTAGTACAGGGTGTTTCTTGTGTTTGCCTCTGTAACTTATAAAATAATAGGTGACGGAAATTTTAATGCGGTAGGTCAACACAAGAAATGTTACACTTTCTGCGGAGCTATGAACATAGTTTATTGTATCTTTTTCCAAAGAGTTACACCACAAAGATATATTTTTTTAAATGTAACAATAATTTTTTCTATCGTGTATTGGATTCGTTTAAACTAGCTGCGTCCAAATCAATTTAAACTACATTCCTATCACTGTTAGTTTGGGAGCTACAAGCCTTCAAAGTTCCGAGGGCGGAGGCTGCGATAGCGTAGCTAACTGGCCGAGTGGCTATCGCCTGGGGCACGGCCCACTTCTCATGACCACCAGCCAGTCAAATACGCTGACGTAGCCTCCGCCCCCTAAACTACAACTCGGCCGCACCACATTTAGAAGGCGCATTGCATTATGCGCAACGTTTGTGGTATCTGCCCCTGAAACTTTGAAGGGTTGTAGCTCCCAAACTAACGGTGATAGGAATGTAGTTTAAATTGATTTGGACGTAGCTGGTTTCAACGAATCCAATGCACGACAGAAAAAACTATTGTTCCATTTAAAAAATTATATCTTTGTGCTGTAATTCTTTGGAAAATGATACAATAAACTATGTTCATAGCTCCGCAGAAAGTGTAACATTTCTTGTGTTGACCTACCGCATTAAAATTTCCCGTCACGTATTATTTTATAAGTTACAGAGGCAAACACACTTAGTGAAACACCATATATATATATATAAAGATAACTTTCCGTCCCAATACACTCCACCCTTTTATCTTTACCAACCCTCAAACAACAATGCAACCAATAAAACCATTTTCAAAGAGTAAATATAATTTTCAAAGAGTAATTATTGTTCCGCATTTCGCGTTGTATTCTTGAAATTACTAAATATCTATCAGATCGCTATAAAACCGTGTCTAAAGCCTCCCCCGGGTATACATTAGTAACTGTACAAATTTTTAGCTCTTTATGTCTTGTGGTTCAGACGTGATAAACGTGCACCGAACATACATTCACCTTTATAGATTTAGATTAAATACTGTAAATCTCATGATGTGCGACGCTGGAGAGTGCAGTGACAAGGGGCGGCAAAATGGAGCAAGCCGGCCGGTGATCCGCATCAAAGCCCTGTACACACGAATGCAGCACGAGAACTTTATGCAATGACCATGAAAATCCTATAAATATACCTCATACTCTTACACTCTCTAATTAAGCGGGCGGGCATATCCATTTAAATACCATTCTTGTGCTCTTAAAAACCACCTTTTCAGTTTTCTACAGCAGGAAAACGGACAGATGTGGCTGCGAAGTTGTTCCACCTTTCAAAGCTTTACTCCAAATGAAGATAATAGACTTGCAAGACGACATTTCCTTGCAAACATATAAAAACGTATCCACTGATGAATTGTGAAGTGACCATGTCCCGGAAAAATATGAAAATTACCAAACATTAGCCATCTACTTGGCTACTATGTTCGGCTCCACATACATTTGTCAAGCCGGCCGCGGTGGCCGAGGGGACTGAGGCGCTCCACTCACGGTCTGCGCGGCCACTACGGTCGGGGGTTCGAATCCCCTCGGGCATGGATATTTGTGCCGTCCGTAGTATTAACTAGTTCATAAGTAGTTTGTAAGTTTAGGGACTGATGACCCCGTAGTTAAGTCCCATAAGCTATACAAACATTTGAACATTTTGAACATTTGTCAAATTTCATTTAAGTAAGTATCGCTCAAGATTAACGGCCGCCCACCTCGAAGGCACTATTCGCATAAACTGCTACACATGTGAACCTAGCTTTAAGAAACTAGCCGAAGGCCGCAAATGTTCTTTCTTGCATTGATTTTATTAAAACACAAATACGCGTAGTTCACTGTATTTCATACTTTTTTTGTGTGTGAAAATTAAACCAAAAATAGTTTTTTAGTGTATGACCTGCTACTGGATTTTTCAATAGAAGTTTGACTACACATTTTATTTCATACAATTTGTGAGTGAAAATAATAATAAATAAATAACAAATACAGTTTTACTGGATTAATTATTATACTTTTTTATTTCACATCTTTTGTATTTCGTATTAGTTTGACACTGAAAATTAAAATAAAAAATTGATAAGGAATAAGTGGTTTTACTTTTGGACCTTTTCAAAAGTATCGGGACCTCATCCATGATTTCTTGCCGACCTCTTATCTACAGTTATCTTACTGTCCTTCGAAATAGTTACCGTAACCATGCAGCGCTGAGCTTTGCTACATGTGTCCTGGAGGTCTTCCTTTGAGGTGGTGTTCAAAAGCCTCGTCAAGTTTCGCTGGATGTCAGAAATATCGTCAAAACTCTTTACATTCAAACCCGGTTTGAGTCGAGGGAATAGGAAGGTGGCTGAGGGATGAGATCCGGCGAGTGTGATGGATGTTCAAGTTGTTCAAATATTTGAATGTTTCTAAAACTATTGGACCAAACTGCTATGGTCATTAGTCCACAAACTTACAAAGTACATAAACTTACACTAAGAACAAACACACATCCATACCCGAGGGAGTACGCGATCCTCTGGCGGGAGCGGGCGTACAATCAAAATGTTCAAATGTAAACGAAGGCTTCCGCGGCCGTTAACATTGTTGATAAAACTCTTCTGGGTATTGGACCGCATCGTCAATACATCAGTAGGCATCAGTGCTACGTCATTGCTACCACCGCTCTACATTCGCCAGTTTCTACCAATGGAAAACATTAATGCAAACACCAATCAAGGACTTCCTTCTCCACCAATAGGAAGAAATAAAGGAAACACCAATGAGAGAGAGCTGAAACCACCAATCATAACTGGCAACATTCAATATTTAAGACACTAGCTTTCCCTCATCCAACAGTAAACGTAACACTCAGAAGATGGCCGCTTGCAATAGTGGCCGAAACGTCGGTGAAATATTTCATATATTGACGATGCGGTCCAACACCCAGAAGTGTTTTATCAATAAAATGTTCAAATGTTTGTAAATCTATCGGACTTAACTCCTTACAAGCCACTTAAACTAAGGTAAACCAACCCAAGGACAACACAAACATTCATGCCCGAGGGGGGAACTCGAACCCCCGACGACTAACGGCCGCACGCACCGCAGCACGGCGCCCCAGTACGCACGGCTAATTCGCCGCGGCGGCGTACAATCCATAGCGTGACGTCTTAGATCACGTGAGCATTCTGTGCTGCTGTTCCAGTTGTACCACCCCCTTTTTTTGCTAGGGATTGCTTACAGTGTTGGCTGTGTGAGCGAGCGTTGTCGTGAACAATAAGCTAGAAACGTTGTTGTGAGTTCTGGAGTCGTAGCCTGCGTAGACGTTGCATGAAACGTTGCTTAAAACAAAACTTTAAATTGATCCTTCCCTCGTTCATTGGCATGTTTTTAGTTCAGAACCAACGCAATAAACAACCACTTCGTCCATCAGATCTGACACGGAACTCACACGATGCTGAACTGAACTACGGTGCGGCAAGTTGGCAACACTGGCCGCTACACAGGTGCAGCGTTCTGATTGGCCTGTGTAACCCGATCGACCGTTCTGACTTCAGTCACCTAAAAATCGCTACACCAAGAAGAAATGCAGAGGTTAAACGGGTATTCATTGGACAAATATACTAGAACTGATACGTGCTTACATTTTCACGCAATTTGGATGCATAGATCCTGAGAAATCAGTACCCAGAACCACCTCTGGCCGTAATAATGGCCTTGATACGCCTGGGCATTGAGTCAAACAGAGCTTGGATTGCGTGTACAGATGCCCATGCAGCTTCAACACGATACCACAGTTCATCAAGAGTAGTGATTAGCGTATTATGACGAGCCAGTTGCTCGCTCACCATTTATCAGACATTTTCAATTGGTGAGAGATCTGGAGAATGTGCTGACCAGGGCAGCAGTCGAACATTTTCCGCATCCAGAAAGGTCCGTAAAGGACCTGCAACTTGCGGTCGTGCATTATCCTGCTGAAAAGTAGGGTTTCGCAGGGATCGAATGAAGGGTAAAGCCACGGGTCGTAACACATCTGAAATGTAATGGCCACTGTTCAGAGTGCCGTCGATGCGACCGATCACCATCACGCTGAGTGATACGCCAATATGGCGATGACGAATACACGCTTCCAATGTGCGTTCACTGCGATTTCAGCAAACACGGATGCGTCCATCATGATGCTGTAAACAGAACCTGGATTCATCCGAAAAATGACGTTCTGCCATTCGTGCACCCAAGTTCGTCGTTGCGTACACCGTCACAGGCTCTCATGTCTGTGATGCAGCTTCAAGGGTAACCGTAGCCATGGTCTCCGAGCTGATTGTACTTGCTACTGCAAACGTATCGAACTGTTCGTGCAGATGGTCGTTGTCTTCCAAAAAACCCCATCTGTTGACTGAGGGATCGAGACGTGGCTGCACGTCAGATGCCTGTCATCTCGACTGCTAGTGATACGAGGCCGTTTGCCTCCAGCACAGTGTTCCGGATTGCCCTCCTGAACCCACCGATTCCATATTCGGCCATCAGTTATTGGATCGCGACCAACGCGAGTAGCAATGACGCGATAGGCTACAATCCGACCTTTATGAAAGTCGGAAACGTGATGGTACGCATTTTTCCTTCTTACACGAGGCATCACAATAATGTTTTATCGGACAACGTCCGTCAATTGCAGTTTGTGTATGTGAAATCGGTTGGAAACTTTCCTCATGTCAGCACGTTGTAGGTGTCGCCGCCGGCGCCAACTTTGTGTGTATGATCTGAAAAGCTAATCATTTGCATATCATAGCATCTTCTTCCTGTCGGTTAAATTTCGTGTCTGTAGCACGTCATCTTCGTGGTGTAGCCAGGAGTGTATAGTCTAGTCGTGTAAGAAAGTGAGCCTTGAACTATAAAGAACACAGATAACAAAGGAATTGAAGGCTCTGAAATGTAGCGCTAGAGAAACACGAGAAAAATGCTGTAGATTAGAAGCGCAGAATTTACGGGGGCAAATGTACGAAACATTTTCAAAAAAGAAAGTTTCGGTAGGGGACGGAGAATTCAAGGAATAGACGGTAGTGCAGAGAGTAACAGGAGGCGAAGGCAGGTGCAAGTGGATGGGTCGCTATAGATAGCATATATGAAGAGGAGTGCACAGGATAGACTGTCGTGGACATCAAAATAGTATCACGGCTGATAACTGCAATCTTTTTCTCTTTACACTGTAAAGTCTCAGAAAATAAGTGACGCGATGATATGTGTGTGGAAGTAAGCTGAGAAAGTCTGCAGACTGTGAAGTAGTTACGTAACGCGAAGACGGACTCACGCGCCCACTTTTTTCCGTCCAGTCGGCAGCCAGTTGTTGCCAGCCTTAACATTGACCGTGAGGAGGCTTGCTCTCGAGTCTCCTTGAACGTGCCCTTCAGAGGTTGAGGGCGATGTATCAGGTATTCGGTGAATCACTAGCACTTGTTTGCTGTAATGTATTACATGCACCCGATAGGCACCGCATCTATTGAAAGGTGCTTCTACAAAATCAGTACCTGTGAAAACATACTGAAGAAAGTTGCTCGTTTTGTCTTGGGGTCAGTGAAATATGTGAGCTGAAAAAAAACTGACGTATTTTACAAATATCGTCTTTTACAAACACTGTATTTTACGAATGTATTCTGTATACACATAAAAATAGATAAAATAAATAAATATTCTTACTTAGTGCTTCTGATTAAAAAAGCGGATGTTTAGGAATGTTCATAGTTTTGTTACATAAACCTTTTGTTACATAAACCTTAGTACAGTTGTATGGCATAAATTCACACTTACTATCGTTGGAACAAGACGTAGACACATCGGAAGAGTGCTCACAAATTTCGCCACCTATGCCGTCAAGCCGGCCGCGGTGGCCGAGGAGACTGAGGCGCTCCAGTCACGGTCTGCACGGCCACTACGGTCGGGGGTTCGAATCCCCCCTCGGGCATGGATATTTGTGCCGTCCTTAGTGTTAGCTAGTTCATAAGTAGTTTGTAAGTTTAGGGACTGATGACCCGTAGTTAAGTCCCATAAGCTTTACAAACATTTGAACATTTGATATGCCGTCAAGTAAACAAAGATCGCCGTAACCAGATCCAGCGATTAGAACGCTATGGTCTCGTTACCATTGGAGACATAAATATCTCATGACTTCTTAGATTAAGTATACGTTCATTCGACAGCAGCCGGCCGCGGTGACCGAGGAGACTGAGGCGCTCCAGTCGCAGTCTGCACGACCACTACGGTCGGGGGTTCGAATCCCCCCTCGGGCATGGATATTTGTGCCGTCTTTAGTATAAGGTAGTTGATAAGTAGTTTGTAAGTTTAGGGACTGATGACCCCGTAGTTAAGTCCCATAAGCTTAACAAACATTTGAACATTTGATTCGGCAGCACATTCGTTGCGTACGTTCATCACTCAAAGTTTGACATCACATCATGAAGATATATTGACCGATATTGTGATAACTAAGATTACGATCTCATTAACAGAGACGTAGATAGACTATGACGAGCGCATTGTGATTCCAAGATTTCGGTCCGTTCGCTATTCAAACCCAACACGGTTATGGCTAGTGGAGTGTGCACCTACGAGAACGAAGCATCGTCATTGGCAATTCAGTCTGCAGACCATAAGCGGTTGAAATTCGATCCTGCAGAAATTAAAGTGCAAAGGATTCCTACAAAACATGTCGGGGATAGAGATATATTCGAAACTATATGATCAACGATAACCGTACTCTGTTAGTTTCAGTATACATAATTCCAGGAACATCTTTACGTTCAATTAGATATTTCTTCGAATTAATGGCTTACAGTAAAGAGGCTTATGTGTTCTAGGTGGTTATCCATCGTTCTCAGAGGGACATCGAACTGAGCACATGGTCCTCAGTGGGTGAAACATAGATGTGAATATTCCTTCAGTCTCTTTGGCCAGTGTGATTAACTTGAATGGCAAAGGTGTGTGGTTGGCACTCCTGGGATGAAGCGTTCGTCCTGTGTCAGATGTGTAGCTAGGGTATTAAAAAAGTGGTCTCACAATCTGCCATGGTACATATCTATCGCACTGTATACTTTTAGTTCATTACTTTTTAGTGCCCACAGTGTAACCTGTGTTACAACTTTTAAATATTGAGAACCTGAGAAATGCCTCCCCTCAAGAAGACAACTGAATTCTCCTCTTGTGATTGCCTGTTAACGACTGGCAATTGCAAACATCTAGTAGTTTGCCGGGTTGGAGGACCTCAGTTCGACTCTCGGCTCATCAGCGTTGCTGAAGCTGGAGTTTCAGGTGGTTACTTCAGAAGAAAAATTAAGATAGCTGCTACAGAAAATTTCTGGTAAGTGATGATACTCAGCACAATGCAGTCCACTTCCTGCAATATGGAACTCCAGTTCCGTAATACCATTTGTCACTGTCGAAGTGGTTCTGGCAATGTATTACGACATGCATATTAGCGAAAAGCTAACTGATTACGACAAGTAGTCCACTTACGCTAATGAAGACTTGCATAGGCGTGCACCATTACAACCACAGGAAAAAGTTTCTATGAATCGTATATTTAGTAAGTTGGGTGTTCACGGAATATACAAGGTGTTACAAAAAGATACGGCCAAACTTTCAGAAAACATTCCTCACACTCAAAGAAAGAAAATATGTTAAGTGGACATGTGTCCGGAAACGCTTAATTTCCATGTTAGAGCTTATTTTATTACTTCTCTTCAAATCACATTAATCATGGAATGGAAACATACAGCAACAGAACGTACTAGCGTGACTTCAAACACTTTGTTACAGGAAATATTCTAAATGTCCTCCGTTAACGAGGATACATGTATCCACCCTCCGTCGCATGGAATCTCTGATGCGATGATGCAGCCCTGGAGAATGGCGTATTGTATCACAGCCGTCCAGAGTACGAGCACGAAGAGTCTCTGCATTTGGTACCGGGTTTGCGTAGACAAGAGCTTTCAAATGTCCCCATAAATGAAAGTCATGAGGGTTGAGGTCAGGAGAGCGTGGAAGCCATGGAATTGGTCCGCCTCTACCAATCCATAGGTCACCGAATCTGTTGTTGAGAAGTCTACGAACACATCGACTGAAATGTGCAGGAGCTCCATCGTGCATGAACCACATGTTGTGTCGTACTTTTTAAAGGCACATGTTCTAGCAGCACAGGTAGAGTATCCCGTATGAAATCACGATAAAGTGCTCCAGCGAGCGTAGGTGGAAGAACATGAGGCCCAATCAAGATATCATCAACAATTCCTGCCCAAACGTTCACAGAAAATCTGTGTTGATGACGTGATTGCACAATTTCGTGCGTATTCTCGTCAGCCCACACATGTCGATTGTGAAAATTTACAATTTGATCACAATTGTCTGCACGAATAATTTCAATTTACATTTAAAGAGAAATACTGAAATGAGCTCTAACATGGAAATTAAGCGTTTCCGGACACATGTCCACATGACATATTTTCTTTCTTTGTGTGTGAGGAATGTTTCCTGAAAGTTTGGCCGTACCTTTTTGTAACACCCTGTATATAAATAAAAAGCAGTTGCCGCATACATGTAAGAGCATAACTTCAGAACGACATGACCGATTTGTCTGACCTTTTATTGATGTGTTCGTAATTCTCAGGGCAAGGTTTGTATGAAACAAAATTTTGGAAAATCTTCCGGAAGATTGAAAAAGAATTCAAGGCGCGTTTTGCAATGTTCTTTTAGTGAACTCAACACTATTTCATGATTCGTACGATGCTGAGTGGTAATTAGTTTTTGGTTTTGTTTGTTATGGTTCTTGAAAAGTTGACAAAATTCGTTACAGCTAAAAGCGAAAAATTTAACGTGCAAAAATCATAATTTTTGTATGAACTCTCTATCTTAGTTGACGTTAGGAACGACAGTTTTTTTTTGATCGAGCGCCATCAAATTTGGCACATTTCTGTATTTTTTCATCGAGAAGGTTTCCGTGCTTCGCAACCCACCGTGTGGTGGATGACGGAGGGTACCTTACAACAGATTTCGACGCTATTTGTTCGATTAACAGATTTTATCATAGTTTTGCCTATCACTTGTATACTTGTTTTCGTGGAGACATTTTTTACCCTCTACAACTAGTTGTGTGGCGGAGGATAACTCGCAATAGACTTCGCTTCATCAGTTACCATGTGAAAATTCGTAGGTATGTAATGTTTCATAGAAAGAGGGGAGGAGGAGATAGAGATAGATGTGCGTAGAAAGAGAGGAGGAGCAGGTGAACTTTCAGAGAAGAGGATGGATGATTAATAGAAGATTCGTATAAATACAAAATGTAAGATATGTTAGCCAACCATTGATTATATGAGGAGGAGGGGACAAAGAGATGTACAGATGGGGGAGAGGGGTAGATGGGTGAGGAGACGAAGGTGGAGGTAGTGCGGGATAAGAATTACAGGGAGTGGGACGAATTTATGGACAGAGATAGGGGAAGGAGGAGATGGATAGAGGGGGAACGAGGAGAGAGTGAGAGGAGAAAAAGATTAGTCTCTATAACTAATTCCCATGGATATTAGCATTTGGAAAACATTGCTGGGTGTGTTAGCTAGTTTATAATAAAGATGAGTGAGATCTAGAACGCTGCCCTTTGTTGTAGTTCATTGACTTGTTCTGCAGCTGTATCTAACGAAAGAGAAAAAAGTCGAGATTTTCTGCAATGGTTTCGTGGTCAACAGTCAAATAAGTGATTCTATAACAAATTTAATTATTCCTTTTTGCCACTTACGCAGTTGAAAAGTAGAGGTGAGAATACATCATTACATGATTACAGTTCTCATTTTAAAATCATCTGTCTCCTAAATTTCATTGCGGAGGTGGTGTCAGTAAGAGTATTATATTAATCGGAGAAATACTGTTAAACGATTTCGGATAGTTGTTCGGTCGGTTGAATTATAAACGTTTCTTTTAACCTACAGTGGCGCTGTGAGTTTATTGTGTCTTTCACAGTATTCAAATGTTTGTTAAGCTTAACGGACTTGACTGCGAGTTCATCAATCCCTAAACTTACAAACTACTTACGAACTAACTTATACAAAAGACAGCACAAACATCCATTCCCGAGGGAGGATTCTAACCACCGACGGGGGACGGCCTCGCGCATCGTAGCATAGCGCCTCAATGCTCTCGGCCACTCCACCGCGACCATTTCACAGTATTCACCTAGTTGTTTTGTTTGTATAGTCTATGGAACTTAACTACGGGGTCATCAGTCCCTAAACTTACAAACTACTTATCAACTAACTAAGACTAAGGACGGCACAAATATCCATGCCCGAGGGGGGATTCGAACCCCCGACCGTAGTGGCCGTGGAGACCGTGACTGGAGCGCCTCAGTCCCCTCGGCCACCGCGGCCGGCTATTCATCTAGTTGTGAATCAGATTGTTTCTCTAGTGTATGAAGCGTTTAAGGAAAGAATCTGGCACGTCATTGAGTAAAGAGGCTATAAGTAAGCTTTTGGATCAGCGCGGACGATATGCCTAGATGTTGCGGAATATTACTGGTTTGTCAGTCACCTTGGCTTCCTGCTTTTTTCAACAAAATTTAGCTGATTATAGATCCTTGTACTAGTACCTTTTTGTAGTTTATATGATGTATCTAATTTTCCCCGTTGTGAGAAAAGATGAATCAGGATGGACGAACATGCAGTTTCATAACTACAGAATGGGTTGTGAAAGTGTGCTGTTCTCCAGGATACGAGAGGTATTATTATTATGGAAGGAAGTTTTACCATCGCATTTCTTGAAATCTGAACTCATAGAACGCTGAAATTTTCTTCTAGTCGTCGTCAATCTTGACTGTTTTGCCGAGTATAGTTAGACTGCGTGGCTTCTAGGATCCATGAATTTTGTTCACTGGTCTTCGTACTTCCGGGATTCGCTTCTGTCACATTGGCCTAAAAACGACTTTATATTTGCACTTTCACACGAATATTGTTTCATTTGATTTTGAACGGTATTCTACAAACTTTCATCAGAAACCTCAGGCAGAGAACGGGATTGTGTTTTTTTATGTTACTTGCTGTCGGTATTTTAATCGTCCTACAGTAGAAAATAGAAAATGTATTTATAGAAGAATGTATTTTCAGTTCCAGCTACTTCCTTCACTATTTATTGGGAGAATGCGTTTCAGTAGCAGGCTGATTACTGGGTGCATAACTGTTATTCATACAAGGTGCATCTGAAAAGTTTGATGAATGGTCTCAGGAAATATAAGCAACAAGAGTTACAAACAAAATACCTCTACATGCCTCCAAAGTAATAGCCATTGGCTGCAATACACTTCTGACTTCGGATGTACAGCTGTTGAAAACTGTAATCAAACGCTTCGTGTGGAATTGCGTGAAGCACTTTAGTCAGACGTTGTTGGATCTCCGAATCCTTTGTTGATCTTCAACTCGTCTGCTATCATTCTCAAAGGCAGCCGACAATCATCCGCAAGCATTCGTCACACTTGTTCGATGTCGTCTGGAACTACGATTGTGGACGGTCTACCCGAATGTGACTCACTGTCGACAGCTTCCTTTCCGTCTTTCACTAATTCAACACTTGCAATAACATCCCATCTATCCATCGCCGTTGTTGCCTGGGACGCAACGTGTACCATCGCTTGAATGCAGTGCTTTGCCCGTTAGGGGACGCTTTAGTCCAGGACCTTTACGGAAAAAAGGCCTGCAAAGGAAAAAGTAGGGGAGAGATGAAGCCTCTTGCAATACTCTCAGTTTGAAGGCCTAGTTAACATACTAGAAGTTCCCGAAGCTCCGGGCTGTGGAATCGCGGTTATGACATCAGTATGGCGGCCTAAAAAACTGTAATCTTAAAACGGCTATGAATTCTCACAGGACTGACACAAAAAGGTCCTTTTTGCGCCAAACTACAGAGGAAGAGCTGAGAAACGTTTATATAACAATCTCACATGTTTCTATAACATATCTTCTTTTTCACTTGTTTTGAAGTTTCTCTATTAATAACTGCGTAATTATGCAACAAAATGATGATTTTTAAAAATTAATTTGTGTGATACATTCTTTGAGATTTAAAACGATAGTAATATGTTTTTCCTATCGTTAATAATAAGGGAGTTATCTGAAATTATTTACTGTGTAATTATTAACTAGTCAGATCGCATGTTAGAATTCTAAGGAGATATTTCTTAAAACCTTGTTCAAGAGTTGGAAGTACATATGAATATTGCCGCGAGAGACCACGAACACCGATTGCCGGCGTGGCGCAGGGGATAGCGTCACGGACTGCGGTGCTGAAGGTCGCCGGTTCAATACCGCCCACAGGCAAAAAATTTATTTCTCTGCAATTAACAATTCCAGAAGATTCTACATCTTTCTTATGCTCACTTGTAAATTCTACTTGTTTCTTATGTTAACTGTTCTTCTAATTTCCGATAAATTCTGTCTGTGTACAAAATAGCAGAGCACTCTGCCTGAGAGGCAGTCAGTCCTGCGTGTATGTTGAGTTCGTAATAAACGTGCTTTCAGTGTAAGTGCTGTGTTTAGTTCCTTCAAAGTCAAACCTGCTTCCATTTCAACGCGACGTTTGGTGGAGGCGCCGGGTACACTGTGCAACAGCTGCATCACCGTGGCTCCGATTAGGCAACGTAAAAGCCGTCGCTTACACGGACTGGAACCGGAATACAAGGGATACACCGAGTACATCCTTCCAAAAGTCCGTATTATCAGAAGAACGATGGAGACGAAACCAGCAATAAGCCAGCTGCACATCAGACACCCGTCGGTGTTCTCTGGAGATGCTGGACAGGACCCCAACAAATGGCTAAAAGGGTTCGAGCGAGTCGCCAAGTACAACAGGTGGGATCATACGATGTGCTTGGCCAACGTTTATTTCTACCTGGACGGAACAGCCCAGCAATGGTTCGAAAACAACGAAGACAAGTTGAATGACTGGGAGACGTTCCAGGAGGAACTTAAGAAGACGTTTGGAGACCGCCAGCGACAAATCCGCTCGGCGGAAGAACAACTGAAGAACCGAGCTCAACGCCATGGTGAGCCGACACAGTCGTACATACAGAATGTTTTGGCCCTGTGTAACATAGTGAATCCGAATATGACTGAGACCGACAAAATCACGCACCTGATGAAGGGTATTGCAGAAGACATGTACGAAGCTCTTCTGATAAAAGACGTTGCTACGACAGAAAAGTTCATCAAGTGGTGCCAGTGTATTGAAGAGATGCAACAAAGGAGGGTTGGACGCAAGAAATATGACATACTTCCGAATGTAGTCCCTATGACCGTTGTGGAAGACCAGCATGACTTCGCTTCTCTCATACGACAAATTGTGAGAGAAGAATTACAACAATTTACGGCAACCGGGACTATTAGACCGAGCGAGCATCACATTATGGCCATGGATGTAAGCCCTGTAAGTGACGAGGTAGCCGACGCCGCTGAGGAAGACGTATTTCAGACATTAGCTCCTGTTTGCCCGCCAGACGCATCCGACGTGAAGAATTGCGTCGCCCTGCTATGACTTACGCTGCAGCCGCCAAACGGCAGCCTATAAACCGACCGACGCGGCCACAACCGATTCCCCCGGCAACTACGACGCCGCACAGAAGAACAGATGTCTGGAGGACAGAAGACAACACACAACTTTGTTTCCACTGTGGGCGCCCTGGACATGTCGTACGGTACTGCAGAGAGAGAAGGCTAGTATTCGACGATTATTTTGCCGCAAGATGTCAGCCATTAGAGCAGTTCTATCCCAGGCAATCACCTGCTGAAGAGTTCAGTCGACCTATGGGAAGAAGCCCATCGCCGTACCCTAGACGAGGTCGCTCCCCGACGCGCCGCAGCCGTTCACCGTCGCCGTACAGAGGTACCAGCCGCTCCCCTAGCCGCCGCGCCCAGGAAAACTAAGCGAGGCGACCATCTACGGAGGTGAGGCCGCCGCAGATGAAAATCCTTCATGGACGACAGTCGCTAAGATGTCGGGAAATCTCATCGAAGTCATAATCGATGGCCAACCTGTCCGGGCACTTGTTGATTCAGGAGCCTCTTTTTCTGTATTATCGGATAATTACCGCTGCACACTAAAGAAGACAATGTTCTGTGATACGGGAGCAACTGTGCTGAAGGTCGCGAATGGAAAGTACGTCAATCTTGTGTCGCAAGAATAACCATCAACAACAAGACCCAGCCATTTGAATTTGTCGTGTTAACAGAATGTAGTCACAATGTCATCCTCGGATGGGACTTCCTTCAGGCATCCCAAGCTATCATTGACTGTGGAAGATCTGAGCTGCAAATTGAAGAAGTTGTTTCGCCGGGTACACGTTATACGGAATTATCTGGGAAGTTATTCGTCGTTGACAATGTGACGATACCGCCGTTGACAATGAGAAGAGTTGCAGTCCCAAAAACAGATGACTGGTTAAACTGTGAAGTTATTGTTGATTATCAGGCTCACAAAAGAAATTTACTTACCAGCGGCTATAATAAGCATTACCGGTGGTCAAGGAGAGATTTGGATCAGAAATTGTCACGAGCAGTCACAACTTATCCCGAAGGGAATGTGTATCGGGACAGCTGAACCAATCCAGGACGGTGAGCTCAACATCATCAATGAAGACCCATGACCTGCTGTTAGTATGGACAACACGCTGGAGCGGGTGTTAGGTATACTACGCCAATTTTCGGGTGCATTCACACCTCAGCAGGGGAAAATTCAGACGAAACGGCCCACGATAAAGCATCGTATCAATACTGGGGATCATCCGCCAATTAGCCAGCGTTCGTATAGAGTGTCGCCAGCTGAAAGACGGATAATTCGGGAGGAAGTGGAGAAGATGTTGCGAGATGACATTATTCAACCTTCGGAGAGTCCTTGGTCGTCTCCGGTGGTCCTCGTAAACAAGAAGGATGGCACGTGGCGATTCTGTGTCGACTATCGGCGGCTGAACAGAATCACAAAGAAAGTTGTCTACCAATTGCCGCGCATTGACAACACCTTAGACTGCTTGAAAGGAGCTACATACTTCTCAACTATGCACATGCAGACAGGTTACTGGCAAATCGAGGTTGACGAAGCTGACAGGGAGAAGACGGCTTTTTTTACACCTGACGGCCTCTATGAAATTAAAGTAATGCCATTTGGATTATGTAATGCTCCAGCCACATTCGAACACATGATGGACAACTTGCTTCGACACCTTAAGTGAACGACGTGTCTCTGCTATTTAGATGACACTGTCGTTTTCTCGAAAACGTTGGAAGAACATCTGAGTCGCCTGTCAACTGTGTTGAAGTGTGTTCAGGCTGCAGGTCTCCACCTCAATCCAAAGAAGTGCCTCTTCGTCGCCAAAGAGATAAATATCCTGGGGCACCTAGTCAACGGATATGGTGTCCGTCCTGTTCCAGATAAAGTAAGGGCAACCACAGAATTTCCAATTCCTCAGCACATTCGTGATGTGAGAAGTTTTCTTGGGCTGTGCTCATACTACTGACGTTTCATAAAAGGATTTTGCAACAAGAACTTCTGCAGGGAGACGCCAAATTTTTTTGGGATGAGACAAAAGAATGAGCTTTCCGAGCACTTAAGGAGGCTCTAACTTCCGCACCAGTGCTAGCCTTGTACGACGCGAATGCAGAAACGGAACTTAACACAGATGCCAGTGGTTATGGGATTGGTGCAGTGCTTGTACAAGTTCAGGAAGGTGCTAAAAGTGATAGCCTATGCGTCAAGAGTACTCTCAAAGTCCGAGATAACTCTACAACTGGAAAAGAATGTCTCGCAGTTATCTGGGCTACCAACAAGTTCTGGCTGTATTTATTCGGCAAACCATTCACCGTCGTAACAGACCACCATTCTTTGTGTTGGCTGACTAGCTTGAAGGATCCATCAGGTCGACTAGCAAGATGGGCACTAAGAATCCAAGAGTGCGATGTCACAGTGGTATTCAAGAATGGCGCAAACACAAGGATGCCGACTGCCTTTCGAGGAATCCATTAGTGGAACACAACAGCATTAATGAAATTTCAGCTCTCACTGAATTAGATGACGTTACAGCTGAACAGAGGGAAGATCCAGCACTATTAAAAACGATAGAGGCCTTGGAGAAAGGAGAACCGACCAATGAAGAGTTCCAACTTATAAACGGAACATTGTATAAGAGCAACTACGATCCACTGGGCTCCAAATGGCTACTTGTTGTTCCAGCTCATCTCCAGCCAGCTATTCTCAAATATTTCCACGATGCTCCAGTCCGGTCATCTGGGATTCGTGAAGACCCTAGACAGAATCAGACACAGGTATTACTGGAAAGGTCTCTACCGATCTGTCAAGCACTATGTGAGTCACTGTAAAGAGTGCCAACTACGGAAGCATGTGCCGAAATTACCTCCAGGACATCTCGTACCGATTCCGCCGGCAGTAGCTCCATTCCACCGAGTTGGGATCGATCTTTTAGGGAGGTTCCCGAAGTCGACAACTGGTAAACGTTGGATAATAGTCTTCACTGACTACCTCACACGCTACGCTGTCACCAAACCTGTGCCGACTGCAGAAGCTACAGAGATCGCAAAATTCCTTGTAGAAGACATTATTTTGAAGCATGGAGCACCACGTGTAATGATATCTGATCGTGGAAAAGTATTCCAGTCAAAACTAGTATCAGAGTTAATGTCACGGTGCGACATTGTCCACAGAATGACAAATACATACCATCCTCAGACAAATGGTCTTACGGAACATTATAACAAGACGTTAGCCGACATGATGTCGATGTACGTCGATGTTGAGCAGAAGGATTGGGATACAATTCAAAAAAATGTTTGTTAAGCTTATGGGACTTAACTACGGGGTCATCAGTCCCTAAACTTACAAACTACTTATAAACTACCTCATACTAAAGACGGCACAAATATCCATGCCCGAGGGGGGATTCGAACCCCCGATCGTAGTGGTCGAGCAGACCGTGACTGAAGCGCCTCAGTCTCCTCGGCCACCGCGGCCGGCAGGATACAATGCTGCCAGTCGTGACATTTGCTTACAATACCGCAAGACAAGACACCACAGGCTTCACTCAGTTTTTCCTGCTCCATGACCGTGAAGCTGAGACGACAATGGATACGCTGTTCCCGTTCCAACCGGACGACACTCAGGATGACTATGTTAAACAGCTCGTCACCAGGCTCGAAGAAGCAAGACAGCTGGCTCGCATACGGACACTGGACGCCCAGAAGAAGGACCGTCAGCGGTATAACGACGAGCACCGACCTGTTGTGTATAGCCCAGGAGATCTGGTATGGATTTTTACCCCTGTACTGTTGGACTGACAGAAAAGTTATTGAAGCGATACTTTGTTCCGTATCGTGTCATACGCCGCCTGTCAGACGTCACATACGAAATTGAGGATTATGAGCCATCGTCGAAACGTCATAAACGAAGAGACATTGTTCACGTCCTGCGCATGAAGCCTTACTACGATCCTGAAGAGCAGGTAGACGACAATGACTTCTTGTAATGTTCCTGATGAAGCCACGACAGGAACGTCTGTCGTCGATAATCGTGGAGAAGGGTTCTCTTGAACTGTCATACAGAGCACCAATGACACGGTCAAGATCCAGGACATTGCAGCTGGCTCCACAGGGATCATAACAGCGGGTCGCTGTTTCTCCAGGAGAGGGAGCAATGCCGCAAAAGACCACGAACACCGATTGCCGGTGTGGCGCAGGGGATAACGTCACGGATTGCGGTGCTGAAGTTCGCCGGTTCAATCTCGCCCACCGGCAAAAATTTTTTTCTTTGTAATTAACAATTCCCGAAGGTTCTACATCTTGTTAATGCTCACTTGTAAATTCTACGCGTTTCTTAAGTTAACTGTTCTTCTAATTTCTAGTAAATTCTGTCTGTGTATAAATAGCAGAGCACTCTGCCTGAGATGCAGTCAGTGCTGCGTGTATGTTGAGTTTGTAATAAACGTGCTTTCAGTATAAGTGCTGTGCTTAGTTGCCTTCGAAGTCAAGCCTGCTTCCATTTCAACGCGACAATATTCTCAAAAGATGGTGGAATGACTGTTTCTATAAACATTGTCACATCTCATGATTTATTTTTACAAAAATAATAATATATATCTAAATATACAAAGTGCTGATTTGTATTAAAATCAAAAGATGGTGGAATGACTGTTTCTATAAACATTGTCACATCTCATGATTTATTTTTACAAAAATAATAATATATATCTAAATATACAAAGTGCTGATTTGTATTAAAATTTTACATGAGTGATATGAATTCATTCTTTTATATATGCATATATATGTTTATATTTACCAGCCTCACTGCCTGGTTAAATGAGAGACGTAGATCATTTTCTCAAAAAGGAACCTTTACTAACAATATTATTTTGTCATTGAATCAACTAATAAGGGTTCACGCTGACCAGCATTAATTAACACATATGTGCAGACAAAGAACAGAGTGCACTCTGAACGCCAATACGGAGTCCCACACACGAATACGTTACAATATAAGTATCTGAATGTCTTCATAAATTTGGTGTTAAAAATATGAATCACATCTGAATCATCTTTCTCATCACACTCCTGCATATAAGGTTCATCATCATCCTCATCAAAATCAAGAATATTTGAGTTGCTACACCCATTGCCATTGCAATATCCACACAAAACAGAACATTGTAAACCAACACTGCGACAACGACAATTTCGTCCACATCCAGATTCAAACTTGCAAAATATTAACCTTAAGATGAAGTCGGCGACAGGACGTTCTTGAGTTAAAACTGACTAAAGTGAACCATTTTTAAAGACTCATTTTCATGAAGTGGGTAGCAATTCGTTGCTCCTCCACTACTGCACGTGAAGATAAACACGTTTTGAATGTTCTCTTGCTGTCGCAGATGTTGGAGGAAGTCGAGCAAGATCTATGTGAGAGGTGATTGGACGTGTTGCCACAGTTTTTAGGAAACGCTGGTATCTAAGACTATTTAATGACGTCGTTCCTTTAGGTGCACCATACAATGCTAACAGAAACTGCTCTCCTGCTTCAGTCACTTCTTGAGCATTTGCGTTGTCATTATTGAATACAGAAGACATTTTCCGTAGTTTAGGCTGTGTTTGGAGGAGTCGATCATATTTTCTGTAAAGGCATTACTGAAGGAATTAGATTAGGTAAGGAGACAATAAAAATAGTAGAGGAATTTTGTTATTTGGGTAGTAGAATAAATTCTGATGGCCGAAGTGAAAAAGATATAAAATGCAGAATGGCTATGGGAAGAAAAGCGTTTCTAAAGAAGCGAAACTTGTTAACATTCAACATTAATTTAAATGTTAGGAAGTCCTTTCTGAAAGCATTTGTCTGGAGTGTAGCATTGTATGGGAGTGAAACGTGGACGATAAGGAGTTCAGATGAAAAGAAGATAGCACCACATTTCAAAAGCTTCAAATGTTTGTAGACCTTATGGGACTTAACTGCGGGATCATCAGTCCTTGAACTTACAAACTACTTATGAACTACTTTATACTACAGACGACACAAACATCCATGCCCTATGGGGGGATCGGAACCCCCGACGAGGGACGGCTTGCTATCCGCAACGGTTGCTCCAGACCGCTCGGTTACTCCCGCTCGGCACACCTATTAACACCATGCAGCTATTCTTCAGGGTAAGTTGTATGCGGATACTGAAGAGGACCTCCAGAAATTCTTAAGCCATGAACTTATATTCCTTATCCTTGTATGATGATTATTACATGTTGTTGTTGTTGTAGTATTCCCTCTATTGCTAAATTTACGATTCCTTGATGTCTAAGAATGTGCCCTACCAATCGATCCCTTCTTTCATTTAAGTTATGCCAGAAATTCCTTTTTTATTAGTTACGCGATCCACCCACATAATCTTCAGCATTCTTCTGCAACACCACATTTCAAAAGCCTCTATCCTCTTCCTGTCCACACTATTTATCGTCCATGTTTGCTCCCATACAAGGCAACACTGTATAAAAATGCCTTCAGAAACGACTTCCTTACACATAATATTCTCTTTTTCAAAAACGCGTTTCTTCCCATTGCCATCTTGCATTTTATATCCTCTGCACTGCGACCATCGCATGTTATTTTACTCCCCAAGTAAAAAAACTCATCTAGCACCTTTATTGTTACATGATTAATGAAAATAAATCGCCAATTTATGCCACAATTAGCCAGTTATCCATCAAGAAACTCCAAAAAATTTTTGAAAAATTATATTTTGTCGTTTTCGATTAATATAAATCAGCAGGAATATTATATATACGTCATATACTGTTACATAAAAGATTTCACCCCTTCTTCTGTAATTTGGTGCAATTTATGTGGGAATTTATAGCCGTTCAAAAACTACAGCACAAATTCTTAGCCGGCCGCGGTGGCCGAGGGGACTGAGGCGCTTCAGTCACGGTCTGCACGGCCTTTAGCATCGCCTGATTTTCTAAGACCGCATTCCATTATTTTCGTTTTACTCTTGTTAATGTTCATTTTATACGCTCTCTTCAACACACTATCCATTCCAGTCAACTGCTCTTCCAGATCCTTTGCTGCGTCTGACAGAATTACAATGTCATCAGCAAAACGCAATGTTTTTATTTCTTCCCCCTGAACTTTAATCCCTATTCCAAATTTTTCCTTGCTTTCCTTCACCGCCTGCTCAATGTACAAATTGAATAACATCGGAGAAAGGCTACAACCCTGTCTTACTCTGTTCCCAACTGATGCTTCCCTTTCATGCCCTTCGAGTCTAATAACTACGGTCTGGCTTTTGTACAAGTTTTAAATAACTCTCCTTTCCCTGTATTTTACCCCTGCTGACTTCAGAATTTGAAAGAGTGTATTCCAGTCAATATTGTCAAACGCTTACTCCAAATCTACAAAAGCTAAAAATGTAGGTTTGCCTTTCCTTAATCTATCTTCTAAGATAAGACGTAAGGTAATTATTGCCTCCCGGGTTCCTACGTTCCTCCTGAATCCAAACTGATCTTCACCGAGTTCAGCTTCTACCAGATTTTCCATTCTCCTGTAGATAATTCGTGTTAAAATTTTGCAACCATGACTTATCAAACTGATGGTTCTTTAATTTTCACACATATATACACATGACTCCATTTGTCGAGATTCCAGGGATTCCCGCTGTCGTCTGTAATCCCTGTAGCCGCCTGATTTTACTCCAGACCTGCGAGGCTGAGGTACCTGTCCCAATAGTGGAAACGTACCTCTCCCAGTACTCCTGTTTCTGTTTTCTTATTAGCTGGCGAGCACGAGGGCAAAGCCATTTAAAATTGATGTGGTGCTCTTGAGAGGGGTGCTGTTTGAATCTCTGTAAGGCCCGCCTTCGGTCTTTAATGGCCTCAGCGACCTCCGGCGACCATCACGGCACTGTCTTACGCCACGGGCACCCTGATGTACGCGGAATGGTAGCGTCTGCAGCAGAAATAATAGAACGTGTGGCGCTCTCGACCACCACATCGATGTTCTCGAGTGGGGGAGGGCCAACGATGGCAGAAGTAGTGTAGTCTTCCCAGTTAGCCTTGTGTAGAACCCACCTGGGTGGGCGTGCTGGGGACTCGCATTGTGGGAGTGACAAAAATACGAGGAAATGGTCACTGCCACACAAGTCGTCATGGGATCTCCAGTGAACAGATGGTGGGAAGGCTGTGGCTGCAGATGGACAGATCAATGGCCGAAAATGTGCCATGTGCCACACTCAAATGTGTGGGGGTGCCTGTATTTAAGAGGCAGAGGTCGAGTTGAGTTAGTAAATTCTCGACAACCTTGCCATGACCAGAGATCGTAGAAACACCCCACAAGGGACCGTGGGCATTCAAGTCGCCCAACAGTAAGAAAGGTGGGGGTAGTTGAGCTACGAGTGCAGCCAAAACGTTCACAGATACGTCACCATCTGGCGGCAAGTAGATACTGCAGATGGTAAACTCCTGTGTGGTCCTCACCCTGACAGCCAGTGCTTCTAATGGTGTTCGAAGGGGCATGGGTTCACTATACACAGAGGTGAGGACATACACACTCCACCTGAGACCCTGTTATATATGCTACGATTGCAGTAAAATCCCCTGTAGCCGCGATGGGCAAGGGTCCACATTGCTGGAAACCAGGTTTCCTGGAGAGCAATGCAGAAAGCAGGTGTCATGCTCAGAAGCTGCCGTAGCTCAGCCAGGTGGGGTAAGAAACCGCCGCAGTTCCACTGGAGGTTGGCACTGGTTGAGTGCTGGGAAGGCATGAATCAAACGAGTCGGTGGGCTACAACTCTGCATCCACCGGTGTAGGTTTGTCACCTGGGTTGTCCATTTTGTCAAGGACGTCCCCAAGAGCGAGGTCCTCGGGTGACGCAAAAATTGCCACCTAATCCTCAGAAGTAGAGGCGGAGGTGGTGGGGAGTGGTGGCGTGGAAGCCACCGTCGACTCCTGTGTCAAGTTTTTCTGTTGTCTTCGTTTACCCCTCCATTCCCTCGGGGGCTTTGCCGGTGGGAGGTGCTTCTCAGATTCAGCAACAGGGACTGAGGAGTAGCGCGAAGCCCTGCGACCAGAAGTCTGCGAGCGCGCCTGCTGCTGGTTAGTGTCGGAAGGGAGTGTCCCAAGGGACCCCTTCTGTGTGAGGGAAGCCGCAGAAGGTTGTTCTTTTTCCAGCAGAGAGGTGGTAGCTGACCTCGAGGCTTTCGCCTTGGGAGCTGTGGGAGGATAACCCCAACCAGCGTGGGGGCAGGCTTAGGTTGGCGGCCCTGGGGGCCCACAGAAACAGAGGAAGTAGGAAATACTGCCGCCGCCAAGGAGAGTGGCGACGACGTTACTGCTGCGAATGAGTTGTTCATTGTAACAGGGTGTAGACGGTCAAACTGTTTCTTCGCCTCATTATATGATATATGGTCCAGGGTTTTATACTCTGTAATTTTCCGTTCCCGTTGAAGTGCAGGACATTGCAAGGAGCAAGGAGGATGGTTCTGACCAGAGTTGCAGATGGGAGGCGGTGTACATGGGGCGCCCAGATGTGCTGGACGCCCCCAGTCCCTACATGTAGCACTGGACGTGCAACGGGAAGACATGTGGCCGAACTTCCAGCATTGAAAGCATCTCATAGGGGGAGGAATATAAGGCCGCACGTCACAACGGTAGATCATTACCTTGACCTTTTCGGGCAATGTATCACCCTCAAAGGCCAAGATGAAGGCACCAGTAACGACCCTATTATTCTTTAGACCCCTATGGACGCGCCGGATAATATGAACTCCTCGTCATTGAAGGTTCGCCCTTAGCTCGTCGTCCGTCTGGAGCAACAAATCCCTATGGAAAATTACACCCTGGACCATATTCAGGGACTTGTGGGGGAGTAATGGTAATTGCAACATCACCCAGTTTGTCACAAATGAGTAGCGCCCGCGCCTGGGCAGGTGATACTGTATGGATGAGAACAGAACCGTTGCGCATTTTAGATAATGACTCCACTTACCCACACCTGTCCTCCAGATGGTCCACAAAGAACTGAGGCTTGGTCGCTGAAAATGAGTCCCCATCAGTCCTGCTGCAAACGAAATATCTAAGAGAATAATCTTCACTCTGCTTTGTGGCGCGACGTCCCTCCCAAGGTGCGGTCAGGGAGTGGAACGTTTGGGGGTCGTACATAGATGCATTGAACTTTCCTTTCTTGGAGACGGTGGTTGTACGTCCGCCAACGTCTCGCGATTTTTCTCTCTTCATTGCGCATGATCCGCCCCTCCTCATGGGCGCCACCCAGCCACAGCAACCTCACCTGGCGGGATGACCGTTGCCAGGAGTCCTGATGCCCCACAGAGACAAGCATCGACTCCTCGGCTTGCTTGAGGAGTATTCAGCTCTGGGGGCTACAGGGTACATGACGACCCCACCACAACGGGCTGACTACTGTGCTGGCTTTCTGGCGCAGTGTAAACCATTATGACTGGGGTGCAAGGGTGTCGGCGGACAACGGACATGGCTTGAGCTGAGATGAAATAACCTGCCCGACGGTTACATAAAAGCCGCAGCCATGAGGCCGTTCCAAAATTGCATAAGATCGAATTGCACAATGAACACTCAATGCAGCACTCAAGGTGTCCTTCCCCAAATGGTTCACTCTCCAGGAAAATTTTGATATATGGAAGGTCAAACCCACATAGGGGACCAAAGATAGATGGCCGAAACGTATGAGGACTCCTTTTAGTCGCCTCTTACGACAGGCAGGAATACCGTGGGCCTATTCTTTACATTAGTGCGATGCGTTCTGTGAGTTGTTTTATTTAAATAATAGTAAAGTGACTGTTAATTACATGCCAACTGTGGACAGATGAAGGCACTACGTGCAGGAACGCCTGACATTAGAAGAGAAACTCGGCATTAATTCCGACTGCGCATAACACACTGGTTTGCCATGGGGACGAACGAACGTCACGTGTCTCGTCCATTAGCAAACAGGTCGCGCGTCGCTCGAGTCACCTGGTATCCAGCCGTTGCTCCTTACTCGTCCACTGCTTGACGCCGGTGTTTACAAGGTACGGCGCCAGCATGTGGAGGCGCGAGCCTTGAGCGGCCGCAGATGGTAGCGCCGCGGGGCTTGGAGCGTGCGCGGGAGATCACACGACACGTGGCAAACGCAATTACCGCATCCACACCCGTGTCCTTGGCTCATTCATTCCTCCAAAGTAATTGTACTGCCGCAGGCGTTTAGTTCGTCGTGTGTTCTTTATTAGGTTTTTGTGACCTTGCATCGTTTTCCTGACCTATACATGTAACACGAACAACATACGCCAGTGTGTTTGCTACAGGCATTACACCAATCGTGGGGACTGTATCAGGAAGTAATGTCGATTCTTTGTCGGCAAGAGCGCAAAGAAAGGACTTCATCCTTACACAAGTGGTGTATTGCTCGTCAAGGAGAGGATAGTAGAGCAATACATGGCCGCGAATCTACCGACGGCACGTGTGGAGCAGTGGTTAGCGTTGAAGGTTTCTGTGCCGGCGGTCCACTGTTCTGATCCCACCACTATACGCGGACTATCACGGCGACTGACGTACTCATCCCGCAGTGTGCAGCTTATCCTCACACTAAGAGAAACGCCACAATTAGGATATATGGACACACCGTTTATGCCATCTTCTACCTTAAACTGACTTCTGAAATGGATTTTCTCACCTATCTTGCCACTGAACATGACAAACTCAAAACTAACACCCGATATAGACTTACCTTTGCAAAATTTCTGCACGTCTCTATAATGCATGCCTTTGCTAAACTGATGACGACTATTTAGCTACGGACGCGGACTTGATTGGTTCTTCTTAGGATCTCGCTACCAAATGTTCTACTTTGATCGTTCCCTTAGAAGAATATCTTTTCATTGATTTTGTATTCTATGTAGTTTCTATTCCTTTTTTAAATCCGTTTGCTTAAAGAAGATTGTTATATTGTAATGTAAATATGGAAAAAAATTCACTCGTATTTCAAATTGTAAGCAAATGTTAAAACTATATATTCCATTTATTGTCAATTATTGATGAAAGGAGATTTTTCCCAATGTCAATTGTAAGGAATCAAAAATTGTAAAACAAAGCTCCCTTCCCCCGCCCCCCCCCCCCCCCAAAAAAAAAGAACGAGCAGGAAAAAAAACCGCACTGACGTGTTTTACGGCCCACTTTAGATATGTAGTTTTATAAGTTTCTGCAAACATTTTCGACCAAAATAATAATCTACATAATAAAAAATTAATTAATAAGAATGTCTGAAACCCTTCTAGGAAAAAATATGTAGACATAGCCGGGTTTCGAACCACTTACCTACAGCGCCACAGGCCAACTCATTGCCCACTATGCTACCGCTGACCGTTAGAAGTTGTATTCTTTAATTTCATACTATTCATGGTCGTTGTTAACTGATGCTAATATGGCATTTGTAGACACTAGATTAACGTATATATCGTACGAAGGACGACGTCTTTTGTTAATTCTTCAGTGCACCATTGCTTTGAAATGACAACGTGCAAGTTACAATAAGAAAATCATCAAATACGCAACGCAAGATGGCGTATGCCGCAGAGTTCAGGGCGAGGAATGTCACGTGACATCTGCGAACGGCTGGTTTTCGTTAATTCAATGGAGGGTGTCAAATATTCGTTATTTTTACAAATATCTCTCAAACAGTACCAGATATGAAAAAAACATAAGGGAACAAAGTTGTAGAGAATTTTCTCCTCTACAAATTCGTTTATTCAATTTTCGCGTCAGATGAACGGTTTATTTGCAATTAAAATTAAATTACAAACGCTTTTTTTGGTATTACTATGGTATTTCTTGTCAGAAATATTTCAAAAAGCGAGGTTCTGTTCTCTGGTAGCCAACAATTATGTCTGTAAAATTTGGTGCCGATCGGTTGAACGGTTCGACCTAAAAAGTGGGAACACGTTACAGCCAGACAGACATCGTCAAATCGCCATTATTTTTGCAAATATCTCTGCAACGACGCAAGATATGAAGAAAAAAACATAATAGAGCGAAGTTGTAGAGAATTTCCCCCTCTACCAATTAGGCTATTCAATTTTCGTGTCAGATGAACGGTTCGTTGGCAATTGCAATTATATTACAAACTGCTTTTTTTGTATTACTACCGTATTTTTTGTCCGAAAAAATTGAAAAAGGGAGGTTCTGGTGCAAAATTTGGTGCTCATCGGTTAAGCGGTTCGTCTTAAAAACAGGGAACACATTACGGACAGACAGACAGACAGACATACATCCCAAAATCGCCATTATTTTTGCAAATATCTCTGAAACGATATGAGATATGAAAAAAAGCATAAGAGAGCAAAGTTGTAGAAAATTTCCTCCCCTACAAATTTGGTTGTTCAGTTTTCGTGTCAGATGAAAGGTTAAGCCGCTATTTTAATTTAAATTTCGAGCTGTCAAAAGACGATCGCAAAGGCCCACTTTTAGTGTTACTACCGTAACCTAAAGTGGGCCAATATTTCTATGTTTTTAATATTTGCAGAATGTTCTATGTGTTTTTTATGTTTGATGTTCTTGTAAGTTATAGAAAATTCTGTCTACGTATAAATAACGGAGTACTCCAATCAGGAGTCAGTCTGCTTTGAGTGTACACTTGTGATAGAGATTCACCTGTACTGAGTGTACAGTGTTGTGCTCCATTAACGACCCAGCCTTAGAAAAAAAAAAGTTCAAATGTTTGTTAAGCTTATGGGACTTAACTGCGATGTCATCAGTCCCTAAAATTACAAACTACGTATGAACTAGCTTATACTAAAGACAACACAAACACCCATGCCCGAGGGAGGATTTGAACCTCCGAAGCAAGAGACCGCACGATCCGTAACGTGGCGCTCCAGCTGGGTATCCTGCAGTACATCTACATCATCGTGGCTCCGTTTAGACAGCATAAGAGCCGTCTCCTACACGGAGAAGAACCGGAATAAAAAATGTTCAAATGTTTTTTAAAACTTATGGGACTTAACTGCGCGGTCATCAGTCCCTAAACTTAAAAACTACTTATGACCTGAAACTTCCTGCACATTAAAATTGTGTGCCGGAACCGGGACTCGAACCTGGGACCTTTCGCAGGAGAGATTTTGTGAAGTTTGTAAAGCGGGAGGCGAGGTACTGGCGGAAGTAAAATTTTAATCTGCTAGGAAGTTTCATATCGGCGCACACTCCGCTGCAGGGTGAAAAATTTAATTCTACCTATTAACTACCTTATACTAAAGACAGCACAAACATCCATGCCCGAGGGGGGATTCGAACCCCCGACGGGGAACGGCTAAGCGCAACGGAACATAGCGTCTCAATGCACTCGGCCACTCCTCCGCGGCGAACCGGAATACAAAGGGTATACCGAATACCTCCGTCCGAAAATCCGTGTCATCAAAAGATCCGTTGTTGTAATTGTGTTTTTCAGCCAGCAGACTGGTTTGATGCAGCTCTCCACGCTACCCAGTCCTGTGCAAGCCTCTTCATTTGAGAATACGAACGGCAACCTACTCTCTTGGAATCTCCTTACTGTATTTGTCCCTCGGTCTCCCTCTAAGTTTTTTACCCCACACACTGCCTTCTAATGCTAAATTGACGATTCCTTGACGTCTGAGAATGTGTCCCACTAACCTAACTCTTCTTATCGTCAGGAAAGTGCGTGCTTTTGGAATACCGCCCCAATTGTGCGACTGGATTCACGATTTCTTAATAGCAATTGACGGTAAGTCATCGAGTAAGACAGTAGTGATATCTGGCGTACTCCAGGGAAGCGTTATGGGTCCCCTACTCTTCCTTGTGTTTATAAACGAATTAGGAGACAATCTGAGTAGCTTCCTTAGATTGTTCGCGGATGATGCTGTCGTTTATCGGTCAGTGACTTCAACAAAGAATCAAAAGCAATTGCAAAGCGATTTAGACAAATTTTCTACAAGGTACGAAAATTGGCAATTAACAGTAAATAAGAAAAGTGTGAAGTAATACACATGACACCAAAAGAAATCCGCTGAACTTCAATTACACGATAAATCAGTCAAACCTTAAGGTCGTATATTCTACGAAAAATGTTCAAATGTTTGTATAGTCTATGGGACTTAACTACGGGGTCATCAGTCCCTAAACTTACAAACTACTTATGAACTACTTACGAACTAGGACGGCACAAATATCCATACCCGAGGGGGGATTCGAACCCCCGACCGTAGTGGCCGTGAAGACCGTGACTGGAGCGCCTTAGTCCCCTCGGCCACCGCGGCCCGCTATATTCTTCGAAATACCTAGGAGTTACAATTACGAACAACTTTGACTGGAGAGAACACACAGAAAATACTGTGGGGAAGGCAAACCAGAGGTTACGTTTCATTGGTAGAACACTTCGAAGATGCACCAGCTCCACCAAAGAGACTGCCTACATCACACTTGTGCGTCCTCTCCTGGAGTACTGTTGCCCCTTGTGGGACCCTCACCAGGTGGGACTGACGGAAGACACTGAGAAGGATCAGAAAAGGGCAGCTTGTTTTATCACGTTACAGGGAGGAAAGCGCTGTCAGAGATTGGAGCTGTAGAGAAAGGTTTATGAAAGTGGTTAATGAACCTTCTGCCAGGCACTTAAATGTGATTTGAAGAGTATCTATGTAGACGTACATATGCCAGAAACTCCTTTTCTCTCCAATTCTGTTGAGCTCCTCCTCATTAGTAACGTAAGAGTAAGGCCCTAGGAGTGCCTCCGCATTGGAAAAAAGGATCATGGCACGTCATCGGTGTATTTTATAAGTTATATATACATTGATAGTGACTGGGCTAAATATCTCAGGAAAGGGGAAAAACAGGTGGCGCTATGGTTGGCCCGCTAGATGGCGCTGCCATAGGTCAAACAAATATCAACTGCATTTTTTAAACTAGGTACCCCCGTTTTTTATTACATATTTGTCTACTACGTAAATAAATATGAATTTTTTATTTGGAACTTCGCCTGAAGATGATGGAGACGCATTCCATCGAAACGTTGCTACGAGTCGACGACGAAGCAACTCGGCCGATAACCCGCGAAGACTTCATACATGAAATCCGCCGAGAAAACCATACTGTCTGCAACTCCGACTCCCGTTTGTTCTACTCCTCTGCCGGGGTGCCCCAAGGCTCCGTCCTCTCTCCTCTCCTTTATCTCATCTACTCCGCCGACATGCCCCAACCCGAGCCTCCCGTTTACCTTCTACAATATGCTGACGACACCGCCTTCCTAGCCCTCGCCCCCTCCCTTGCCCGCTCCCAGTTTTTGCTCCAGTCCCACCTCACCGAGTTCGCCTCATGGTGCAACCGGTGGCTCCTCTCCGTCAATCCTGACAAATCCCAGGCAATTATCATAGGTCGTACCATCCGCTCCTTCCGTCTCCATGATTTCTACCTCACCCTCCACAACCGCGGATAGCCACACCCCCACCCTGAAGTACCTTGGCCTAACCCTCGACCGTAACCTCTCCTGGACCCCCCACCTCCGCACTGTCCGACAGAAAGCCCTCTCCCGCCTTAACCTCCTCAAACTCCTCACCGGCCGGACGTGGGGTCTCAGCCCCTCCACCATTCTCTACACCTACCGGTCCCTCATGCGTCCTGTCCTTTGCAGCTTCCATCCTGCCTGGATCTCCGCTCCCACATCCTACTATAAAACCCTCCAAGTCCTCGAGCGCCACGCCCTCCGCCTCGCCTACCGCATCCGGCTCCCGTCCCCCACGCGGATCCTGTATGACCTGATCCCGTTTCCCCACCTCCTCGAATATCTCCAGCGTATCCGTATCCTCTATACCACCCGTAAAAGTGACTCCCGCAACCCCCTGGTCCACGCCATCCTTACCAACCCTGGGACTCTGCCACGCCTCTGCCACGCCTCTACCGCGTTATGCCCCCTTCCCTTCATCTCCACACCCTCCATGTCCTCTCCCAGGATAATTTCCGCCGCCTCCCCCTTCCTGATGACGTCCTCCGTTCCGACATCTACCCGTCCTACCAGCTCTGATCCCGCACCCATAGATAAAGTGCTCCCTCTCCTCCCTCCCCTTCCGCTCCCCCGCTTGGCTACCCCCCTCCCTGCCCTGGAGTCCCTACGGCTCTTCCCTGCCGCCCCCCTTTTCTTCACCGCCGTTTTTTTTTCTCCCCTCTCCCCCACGCTTTGCTCCGCCCCCTTTTTATCGGGGTCCTGGACCGACAGTTTTACAAGTGCTACGTCAAGTGTTGTGTATTGTGCTACAGTGAAGTGTGTGTTTTTTAACTGCGTCCACCGCAACCAGACAAGCGTCGCACCGTGTATTTTACTTAGTGTCTCCGTGTACTCGCCGTCCTGTGTTCTTGTCGTCCAACGTGTGCTTTTTAAGTCACTGTGGCTCCTCGTTTTTAACTGACTACATCTGGTTTTTGTTCACCTGTCAACTGTTTGTACCTCCAATTGTTGCCATGTATGTGTCATTGTTCCTCCGTTGATTTTTCGCCTGTCATGTATTTTAAATTTCATCTCATCAATGTATTTTATTCTCTCGGCTGAAGAGCAGCCTCTGGAGCTGCTGCCAGCCTACTGGTGTAATCGCTGGTGTAGAAATACAATAAAGAAAAAAAAAAAAAAAAAAAAAAACGAGAAAACCATAGTAGTGTCGAAATAGTCGTAAAGATCAATAAAATATTACCTGCAACTGATTGGCTGTACACTTACTAATCTGACATCTATATCCCCGTAGCTCATATATGATTGGAATTCCACTTCGCCCGCAGCGGTGGCCGAGGGGACTAAGGCGCTCCAGTCACGGTCTGCACGGCCACTACGGTCGGGGTTTCGAATGCCCCCTCGGGCACGGATATTTGTGCCGTCCTAGTTCGTAAGTAGTTCATAAGTAGTTTGTAAGTTTAGGGACTGATGATCTCGTAGTTACATCCCGTAGACTATACAAATATTTGAACTCCACTTCCGTTTTTCATATCAAGTTTTTTTTCCTGCAAACACTCTGTCGTCAGGTCGCAGCGATGCTAGACACGCAGCTGACCTTCGGCTGTCACGTAATTAATTTCTAGCCGTGTCTGCAGTGCCGTGAGCCGTCGTTAATCTCAGTACTGATGAAAGATACCCACGTGCTGACAGGACTGGCACCCACCTCGCAAGTATTGCTAGATCTTCTGTACAAAGTACCAAAGGAAAAACAAGAAGGATTGCTAGTAATCTCTCCTCTTTTACACAGGGTGGATCGAAAAGCTTCTCCTGATTTCAAAATTTTCTTCTTACTGTACCATTACTAGGCATTTCATTTCATACTCCGCTCCCAAACAGAAGGAGGATAAAAAGAATGTCTATATGCCTATGCACAAGCCCTAATATCTCCTGTCTTTGTGATCTTTACGCGAATTATAAGTAGGCAGCAGGAAGATCGTTCTGCAGTCAGCTTCAAATTCCGGCCCTCTATATTTCTTCAACAGAATTTCTCGAAAAGAACGTCGTCTTTCCTTCAGCGATTCCCATTTGAGTTCTTGGAACATTCGCACATTGGTCGAACCTACCAGTAACGAAGCTAGCTGCTCGCCTTTGAACTGCTTCAATGTCTTCCTTTAAGCTGATCTGCTGTGGGTCCCAAACTCTAGAGCAGTGCTTTCCAAGCTTTCCCTCATGGTGACACCCTTTTATAGCTTAAAGTTTTGCGCGACACTCTTTCACTAATCTAAATACACATGGTAGAATTTAGATGGTTCTAGCGGGGGGCGGAAATAAAGTATCGCTTAAATGTAGTTTGTAAACGAAATTGAAATCCTGGTACCCATTGACACGTTTAATGTTGATCCTGACTGCAGCAATTACGTACACTCATGGCAAGAAAAGGAAACATTAAAACTACGGAGATGTACAACAGAGTAACACCGCAAACAACCGCAAGCAACTAACTCACACAGTTATACTTGCTTCTTCTATATGCGACCCAACTTCCGAAACACGAAAACTGAATTTCGGAAACAGTTTTTCGCTGTCGTGTTGCCGAATCGATTGAAACGGCATCTGGAAATTAGCTGCTCGGATTTCTGATTTAGACAGCACAACGGCTGTTCCCTTTCAGTTTAATATTATCACATTGTTTGCAGAAATAATGAGGATGTATTTATGACAAGTGAAGAATTATTATTTAAGTTTTATTGTTAGGTTCTTGCTTCACTTCGAGCTCGGAAGTCCCGACATATTCGGAAAAAATGGATAATTATTTGTGACAAGTAAGAATATGAACGTCATTTCTGGTCCCAGTATCTGTTACGTACAGGAAACTGAGAGAAAAAAATATTAACGCGTACCGGGGTTGGAACCAACGATCACTGCATTTTTATTTTCCGTAAATCACCCGGCCATAAGCCATAAGAAACATCGCTACTGACTAGCTTCAGTCAGTGGACAATTGTGACTGCTTTTACATTCTGTGACAGCTTTTACAGCCACAGTGTCATAGATTGATATTTAATTGTAAGAAACGCTGCGGAGGGTGACATGGTTTTGATAAATACATTAAAAAACGCTCAGGTGCAACTTTTTGAAAAGGATAGCAGACTACAGTCAAGGTTCGTTCAAGCAGCTGCCAATTTTAGCAACTGCGCATGTGAAGAGCTGTTATGGAGTTCCAGCAGCAGCTCTGCGCATGCGCAGATTGCTGGAATCTGGCAACTACCAGCTGCTTGAACGAACCCTGAGTGTCTATTGCTGCTGAAGCAGAGCCGCCGCCTAGCGGCTGAGCACGAAATTAAAGTGCGCCGATCATTCCTTTAATACGTGATCTGTGGTGCACTGAATGAAGAGAAGGATGATAAGCTGCAGGCGAGTCTTCAGGGTAGTATGAACAGAAGGATATTTTGTGTTACTTTATGACAAGGTTTATTGTTTAGAGTCTAAATTTGTGTCTCGCGACACCCTTGATACTGCTACACGACACTCCATGGTGTCGCGACACCCAGATTGGAAAGCTCTGCACTAGAGCAATACTTTCCAGTAGTTGGCTGTCGGCCTTGCTCACAACTGTCCTTACATGTTGTAAGGAGTCAAGTTTTCCTCACTGTAATTTCCTGCATATTCTGATCTCAAAATCACATTCTACTCAAAGGGGTATGGACATTTTCAATGATAATAATTACAGTTTGATATGCAAATTGCGAGATCATGTCGCAAGTACAACAAGATAATCAAGGCTGGTGCACAGTAGTGATCAAACACTTCTTTTTGTAAAGTGAGGCGAGGCGAACATGTGGCGGCGGCTGGTGAAAGGGTCACCACTCCAGTCGCCTCAGGCGGTCTCCCGCCAGAAACATTCCCTTCTTGGGGAAGTATGAATGCCTTAAAATCCTTTTAAAAGCCACAATACCGCTCTCAACAAAAGGGTTTTACTTGCAGCATTTAGGATGCAGGTGAAACGCAAAATCCAACTGGCACCGTCGAGTCTGAGAGGAAATACTTAAACGAGACGTTAGCTGACTCACTATTGGTCAGTAAGCCATACAGTGTTTTAAGATGCACTATCCGATTGGTAGGCGAGCCACTGGCAGAGAAGCGCCAGCATTATCAGAAGATATACACAAGCAGAACGAGAAAAATTACGGCTGAATCGCTCTCTTGCCAACACTGGCTGTGTGTCTCATCGCTAGCACTGTGACACTTTTGCAGCGATTTCTTGTGCGGAGAGGCAATAAAGACTCCTGTACAGTATTGAAATGTAAGGAGCACCTATGTCATGGCGCAGATCTTAGTGAGTCTCCAGTGGAAAGTGCGGTCAGCAGTAGTAGATCAAGACAGACAATATTTAGTTTCGATTTCAGCAAAGACACAGCTAGCATCCGTCGGCACAGTTAATCGTATTGAGTGCAAACACTTTAGGCAAACTCCACCCATCTCAAAACAGCAATAAAAAATTCATTTTTTACCATTGCGTAATATTTCTGACATTGCTACAGCCTTGAACGTAAACTGACGAAATTGAATTAATTTTAAACTCAAGTAGGCGCGGTTCTTATGCCGTTCTACCAACTTTATTTTCTTTTGAAATTGTTTATACGTTTCATCTATCCTTTCAACTATCTGGAAATGGGAATTAAAAATTTAATTAGTTTCTTTAATAATTTGAGTTTTCTTAATAATAAATACGATAGCTTTAAAAATGTTCAAATGTTTGTTCAGCTTATGGGACTGAACTGCGGGGTCATGAGTCCCTAAACTACTTTTCAACTAACTTATACCAAAGATAGCTCAAACATCCAAGCCTGAGTGGGGACTCGAGCCCCCGACGGGGAACGGCCTCGCGCATCGGAGCATAGCTCCTCAATGTGCACGGCCACTCCGCCGCGGCACCCTTAGTCTTGATGACAGCTTTCACTCTTGCGGACAACCGTTCAGTCAGGTGCTGGTAGGTTCTTGACTGAGGAGAGGTATCGATGTCCGTGAAGCCTGGCACGAAGTCGGCGTTCCAAACCATCCCAAAGGTGTTCTATAGAAGTCAGGACTAGGTGCAGGCCAATATCCATTCCAGGGATGTTACTGTCGTGTACCCATTCCGTCACGGGCCATGCATTATGAACAGGTGCTCGGTCATGTTGATAGTTGAATCGTCATCCCCGAACTGATCTTTAACAGTGGGAAGAAAGAAGGTGCTTAAAACATCAATTTACGCCTGTGCAGTGATAGTGCCATGCAAAACAACAGGAAGCGCAAGTCCACTCCAATAAGAACACGACTACACCACAACACCAACGTTGCCATTACACACGCTGGCAGATGACGTTGATCGGGCATTAGACATACGTACAACACCCTGCCATCGAATCTCCACATTGTCTACCATGTTTCGTCATGCCGCACAACGTTTTTCCACGGTTCTATCGTCTAGTGCAGGGGTCGGCAACACGTCGATCGCGATATATACCGGTAGATCGCATGAATACTGCGAGTGCAGAAGAAAAATTGTTGAATAAAATTAAGAATAATTGTATTTGTTAGCAGTGAAAATGCACGCACGATCGACACAGGTTCATTTTATTTATTAACAACGCGCAGATATCGTAGCAACAATGAACCAATAAAACTGTGTTTCTCCAATTAGTCTGTCGCAACCTGTGCCCCACTCGCCGCTACACTATTTCATTCATCATTGTTCACTCTGTGGTAATAGTTCGGTACCTGTCAAGAGAAAGCAGTTTGTTTCGTGCTTTTCAAAAAAATGTTCAAATGTTTGTAAAGCGTATGGGACTTAACTACGGGATCATCAGTCCCAAAACTTACAAACTACTTATGAACTATTTACGAACTAGGACGGCACAAATATCCATGCCCGAGGGGGGAATTCGAACCCACGACCGTAGTGGCCGTGCAGACCGTGACTGAAGCGCCTCAGTCTCCTCGGCCACCGCGGCCGGCTTTCGTGCTTTTCAAGAAGGTTAGAATTATTTCTTTGGTACCATTACGATGAACTAGGAAACTTCAGCATTTTTATAGTTTTTGTACGGGATATTTTGTGACTAAGATATTCAAACCTCATCTTGTACCCAGAATTTCAAATAAAACCATCAAAAGAGATTTTTCTCTCAAAAGTGTTGCAGAACCGAAAACTGCGAAGAGAAGTACCCTGTACTATTAAGGTTGCACTTAGATTAAGCCGGCCGCGGTGGCCGAGGGGACTGAGGCGCTTCAGTCACGGTCTGTACAGCCACTACGGTCGGGGGTTCGAATACCCCCTCGGGCATGGATATTTGTGCCGTCCTTAGTTGTAGCTAGTTCATAAGTAGTTTGTAAGTTTAGGGACTGATGACCCCGTAGTTAAGTCCCATAGACTCTACAAACATTTGAACATTTTTGAACTTAGAATAAAGGCCTTGTTTCTTCTTCTTGCCTGTGCGGATCAATGTTTTCAAATATGAATTTAATAAACAAAAAAACATGGAACAAGGTAATCCTCGAAAACTCAGACTCCTTCATTCGAATAAGTATATCCAGTTATTCACCAAAAAACAACGACATGATTAAGAGAAAATCTACTCAAGTTTCACATTAAATGTAAGATAGTATTTGTAAAATATTTTGAAATAATTTGTTTTTGCTTGAAACAATAATGATTTAAGTTTTCTTGTTAAATTTACTTGTTTTACAGAATTAAAAAATTGAAAATGTAACAATTACTGTATTTTGTAAAGAAGTAGATCGCTTTGCTATGGTGGCACGAAATAGTAGATTGCCAAGGCTTTGTGGTTGCCTACCCCTGATCTAGGTGAGGCGTCGTTTGGCACTGACCAGTGTGGTGTGTGGCATACGGGCATCCGTTCTACTTTGAAATCCAAGTTTGCTCACTCCCGACTGTCATAGTACTTGGAGTTAATCCCGATGCAGTTTGGTCTGGACAGATGTCTACACGGCATAGATGTCGAACAACAGCTTGATTTGTCGCAAGTCAGAACATTTAGATTGTCAACGAACGGGTACTCCGTCCTATGGATACTGCACTCACAGACCCGAATTGGTTTGTCGCTCTGCAAAAGATTTTGTGTCAAGTGAGTCCATAGGAGTGGCCGGCTGCAGTGGCCGAGCGGTCTGCGGCGTGCCAATCAAGGGCTGCCCGGCCGCTGCGGTCGGGGGTTCGAATCCCCCCTCGGGCATGGATGTTTGTGCCGTCTTTAGTATTAGCTAATGCATAAGAAGTTTGTATGTTGAACGACTGATGACACGTAGTTAAGTCCCATAAGCTGTACAAAAATTTGAACATTTGAGTCCATAGGAGTGCCTGAAACTCGTAGACTCACTTCCGCGCGTCCGAAGACCAAAGAAGGCCCCACACACTGTTAGATTCTATTCCATGACATATGATAAACCAGTGTGCAACCTTTTAATTTCGAAAATAACGATATTACTTTACAAGATATGTCTTTTAAACGGATGGTATTACGACCTTGACGTAATTCTTAACATAACGTAAAGGATTAAAAGTTTCATTTATCTGTAAAAATATTCTTTGTGCCCTCTGATCACACGCAGGGGAAACAAGCAGACAACAATGGTATCCCGTTCGACACAAGTGTACAGTTGCTACTTATTAAACAGCCACGGAGCTGTAAGCTATACAGTCAAAGGACAGTGCAAGAACTTAGAATTACGTTTATTCGATTGTCTCCGGTCTCAAACAAGCGTACGGTCCAGTATAGTGTGTTATTATGTTGAAACTGTTGGGACTGATGACCCCGCTGTTAAGACCCATAAG
Source organism: Locusta migratoria (assembly GCA_026315105.1). Lineage (NCBI taxonomy): Eukaryota > Metazoa > Arthropoda > Insecta > Orthoptera > Acrididae > Locusta > Locusta migratoria. The sequence continues at coordinate 308,181,658 of CM048746.1, forward strand.
CTAAACAAACATTTGAACATTTCTCTGTGTAAAAGTTCAGATTATAGTCCAGTCAATTGGTACTCAAAACAGCCTGTTTCGTAACAAAATTCCGAAAGTTTTTTTCTCAACGGTTCTCTATGTTTTTGGGGGCGCCGAATTCGAATTTCAAGTTTGCTGCCTTGTAGGAGGTCGGCTTCACAACGAAAAACTCAAGAAACCTCAAAATGTTCGCACATTTTTCAGTTTCTTGCTTATATCTCGAAAACTATGCGTTTCTCGAAGATGTTCATTCTGAACAAAATAAAAGTAGACAAAATTTCCTACAATATGCACTACTCATGTTTGATTTTCCGGCGAGCAGTGTAGGCACTAGAACTCAATGAAAAAGAGCAAATTTTTGGCACTTCTGCAAAAACGTCAAAATTGCATAATTTCACGCCCTACAACTCAAGAAATATACATGTTATCAACAAAATCACTACACCACGTGAAAGTAAATTCAATTTCCTACAAGGGACGTCTATAATATTCCATTTTCTCGTAATGGGGAGAAGCACCACAAAGAAAATTACTAGCAATGCTTTCTGCGCCCTATAATGTAACGCCCGCTCCCACCGACCTATCTCTCGCCGGCGCTATAATTTCTATGTGTTGCACTGAAAAGTGACTCTTTGATTGGATTAGAGAAAGTATGTTTGAAAAAACAGAAATTATCAAATTATGTTTCGAACCTTTTCGTTACATGACACTGAGCAGAAAACTGAACATGAAATCAGCATGTGTTATGAAATGAGTGAGCGTCGAGCCCAGGATTGGGCTATTAAATGTTGTAACAAAACCTCCTACACCTCGTGAAAATACATTAAATGTCCATCAGCTGAGTCAAAGTGGTCGAACACTGTCTCCACCTCTTAACGGGACGGTCCTTGCATTCCTCTGTTGGCCACATCCCTGCTAAATAGGTTTCCCCTCCCGACACTTTCGAGGGTTTAGCAGCCCATCTGATCTTATCTTGCGGTACTTTAGTCAGGTCACAGTTGCCAACGTGTCGTGGTCGAATCTTTAAAGCTGCAATATTGTTTTACTCTTCTGTGTCAAGTTTTTATTGTATGCGCACGCATAATGTCTCCTACAGAATGTGTAATTTGTGACAAACTGCTAGAAGATGGGACACAGAGGAGTGTTGTGAGAGGAAAAAGGTTTGAAATCTTTCATTCAAGCCAGTAAGAAGAGACAGTATGGTAAGTTTCTAATAATTAAGAGGAACACTGAAATTGAGTTTCATGAAAAATGTAGGAAGAATTACCTGACAGGAACGTCTATTGCTGCTTATTTAAAGAGGGCTCAGGAAAATCCGAATCTAAACCGTTACGTTCAATTATACCTGAGTGTGCTTTTAAAACTCACTGTTTCTTGTGTGAAGAGGTGGTGCCTCTGGATACGCCAAGATACAAATAAAAAAGCCTTCCTCAAAACGTAATTTGGTATACCTTGTGAGGAAATTAGCCGTTAGAGAAAATGTGCTCACACTGGCGAGAAACTTAAATAATGAATATGGGCGCAGTATAGTACGACGTGTAGAGCCAGTTACTGACTTGGTAGCAGCTAATGCGCAGTACCATTTCCTTTGCATGAGAACTCTGCACCAGGCTCCACCGTCTCTTCGTAGAGTTGGCGGATCCCCTGGAGGTGAGGTGGAAGATGCTATGCAAACAATTTACTGTTTTCTAGAAAACAACGACGAGGAACGTCAATTCACTGTGTAAGAATTGATGGAGCAGATTGAATGTGATTATCCGTTAACATCAGAGCACTATCAGAAGACACCTGCTTCAGAAGTATGGCAGCGACATTTTAATTATAACAAGCAAACTTTATGTTTCAAAGCCACTGGGCACAAAATCATAAATGAATCCTGGTATCGAGATATTCAGAGGCTACCAGAGAAAGAAGAAAAGCGTGCCGTAATTGAAGCAGCTGCTGCCATAATTGTGGATGACATAGCAAGTATACAATATGACTCAATACCCCGAAACTGAGGATGTCATACCTGAGACTCTCTGAGTTTTCATGGACACTGTGCTGCTGAGCAAAAAGCGAGGGGATCTAGAGAAATGGAAGAAAAAATCAGCAGCCAGTGCACATTGTATAATTAGTGCTGTCCGATCTGCGTCGTTCCTCTCACCTCTTCTTCTGCAACTTATATCTTGCAAATGCACGACGGATTGCCATGGTCGGTGTGGGTACAGGCGAGCAGGACTTTTCTGCACGAAACTGTGCCAGCAATGTGAAGGATTGTGCTCGAACATTGACGACACTTTGAATACAGGAAACGAAGAGAACTTGGACGAGCCACTTGCAGCACCACTGTCTGAAGCAGCTGAGGTGACAGAAGGTATTAAATCACATAATATTTTGCAGCATCATGCGTCTTTATTAATCAATTTTTCTCTGTCATAATATTAATCATATTACATTTTTTCAGTTGAAGATCAATTACTGACTGTTCAGCCTGGACTCTGCAATGCCCCTGATAGTTTACCTAGACCTTACGTTGCTCGAGATCCTTTACCTGAACCTTCACGTGACCAAGAAACATTGCCTGTGCCGAAAACACCCAAATGGAGACGAATAAAATAACTGTGCATATAACATCAGTAGAGGTATTTCTTCACACAAGTATCGCTACACAACTTATTTGTCTTTTGTAACCATATTGTAACATCAAAGGCACTCTTTTTTTTCCAGATGGAAAACCTATAGGAAAGAGATGACCTAATCCTGAACTCGTCATTCACTCATTTCATGATACATGTAATTCATGTTACTATGTAACTTCAGCAATCTGTTCATTGGCATGTATATAATGTGATCTCAATAATTTGATAATGTTTTTTCAAACATCCTTTCTCTTTAATCCATTTAAACCATCACTTTTCAGTGCAACACATCGAAAATATAGAGTCGACGAGAGATAGGCAGGTGGGAGGGGTCGTTACACTATAGGGCGCAGAAAGCATTGCTAGTAATTTTCTTTTTGGTGCTTCCCCCCATGACGAGAAAATGGAATATTATAGACGTACCTTGAAGGAAATTTAAATTACTTTCACCTGGTGTAGGGATTTTGTTAATAAGATGTATATTTCTCGAGTTGTAGGGCGTGTAGTTGTACGTTTTTGACGTTTTCGCAGAAGGGCCAAAAATTTGCTGTTTTTCATTGAGTTCTTGCGTCTATACTGCTCGACAGAAACTCAAACATGAGTAGTGAATTTTGTAGGAAATTTTGTCTACTTTAATTTTGCTCATAATGAACATCTTCGAGAAACGCATAGTTTTCGAGATATAAGCAAAAACCCGAAAAAAGTGGGAAAATTTTGAGGTTTTTTTTATTTTTTTTTTTATTTTTTTTTAGTTTTTCGTACTGAAGCCAACCTTTTGCGAGGCAGCAAACTTGAAATTCGAATTCAGCTCCCCCATAAACATACAGAACCGTTGAGAAAAAAACTTTCGTAAGTTTGTTACGGTAAAACTACCATTTGACTGGGCTATTAGCAATTTGTATTTATTTTGAAGATGAGCGCTGGGTCTTAAGCTACTTCATCAACTCCTCCCAAGCTGACAAACTGAACTGGTGTAAAATACAGCTACATAGAAATAGGGAATAAAATGTCTACCTTTTTGCTTGACCCCTTAAAAAAGGAGTAGCTAGACTGTAAATATTACCAAATTTAATTTAAAAATTCGTAAATGAATAATACTTTCAAGGTGTCTCATTGTATGTGTCAAATCTCCTTCTATTTAAGGCTAAGAATATGACCTGACACATCGGCTTCTGATGAATATAGTCGTTTAATAATCAAACTCAGCTAAGGTCGCTAATTACCTTTGTTAAGGTGACAGATTCCGGTAGATTAAACTGCCGGTATCGGATCCTTCACTGCCCAAACCGGTCACCTTAATAGAGATAATTAGCGACCTTGGCTGTTTTTACATTATAAATCAATCGGCTGAAAAATGTTCTGGTCGGAGCACGAAAAAGGCAAGTATGTTCCTAAAAAAGAACGTTGGCAGAAATGTGGGGGAACCAGGTCCTTGAGACCTCATTCTGACTTCCTCACGAAAAACGTTGCCATGGGAACATAATACGCGCTCTTTTAACAGAACATGCTAAACCCAATATCTCATCGTAAAGTCGGTTTCATACACGTCTTCTCTTCCACTGCTACTTTCTATATATGCCTCTCCCCCACTGTCTCGTTTTCCGCCCATTATCACTGTCTTCTGTCTGCGTCTCCCACTGCCGCTGCCTTCATCCCTTTGTTTCCAACTTGTCTGCCTTCTTCTGCAATTGTCTATGTCCCAATCTTTTTCTCCTACATTGCTACTGCCACTTTCTTTCTCACTTTATCACAGTCTGGTCTCTTTAATCACGATTATCTCCGCATTATACCTACTCTTGGGATATATTTGCTTGGGCTACCAATTCCTTGATCGAGAAACTAATACCTAGGTATGGGAGAGATGCGAGCGAGCGTACAAATGTTTTGTTACTGAAGTTCGCTCGTTTTGAGGATCTCCAAATTTTATGTGACGGTGTTGTAGGGGACCCGACACGGGACTTGGTGTTGTGTGCTGTCCTCATCAACATTTTCATCATCATCAAAATTTAAGTCGTCAAAGTGGCGTCAAGTAAAAAGACTTGCACTAGGCGGCCGAGCAATCCCATCCAGGATCCTGGCCAAAAATGCCATACGATCATTTCATTATGTATAGCCTACATTCATCTCTGTTTTTCAGTTTCCCTGTCTCCTCTCTGTTTTACTTTAATTATTACTGTCTGGATCCATTTATCTTTTTTACTGAATGTCTTTCTTTGCCTCTATACGTATATATAGAGGGTATGAAAATAGCAAAAAAAAAAAAAAAAAAAAATCAGTAGCTTATCGAGTGGATATATCAGACCGTGTCGTATCTTAACACAAGAAAGAGGAAAAGGGGTTGTCGGTCAGTCTGCTAGTGCCGAGCGGAAAGGATTGACTACAGAAAGATGTTGTTGTTGTGGTCTTCAGTCCGGAGACTGGTTTGATGCAGCTCTCCACAATACCCTATCCTGAGCAAGCCTCTTCATCTCCACATAAGAACGGCAACCTACATCTGTCTGAATCTGCTTACTGTATCCGTCTCTTGATCTTCCCCTGCGATTTTTTTCCCCACACACTTCCCTCCAACGCTAAATTCACAATTCCTTGATGACAGAAAGATAGGTAATAAGTATGTGAGAGATGCGGATTTCGGGACTCAAGAGGATACTTGTTTCGGATATTTAGGGAACTCATAGGTAACCCTGAGGCTAATCAATTAGAAAATCGAAATGCCAGAACAGAAGTCAGTGTTTACATTCCCTGTAGAAGAGCCTGATACAGCTACCCTTTCTAGCAACATTCCATGAAAGACGTTCTCCCTGCGAGAAACAGACTGTCGTTGAGCTTACCCCTTTGGCTTCACACAGCCTCTCAACAATAGCAGCAGTGATAATCAATATATGACAATCGTTATCACGGAAATGGAATTATAAATATTTCGTATTAGACAGAGGTAAGCACACCGCAGTGTCCGTGAGATATAAAGCAAATGTCCAATGCTCTCAGTTTTAAATAAAATTTCGATATCTCCTCTCAATTTGATACAAGCTATGTTTAAGCTAAAATCAAACATATCTAAAGTCTACGCATTATATTTTTACCTCTGCAAACTCGTTAAAATATGTTGCAATACTTTACTTAATATGATGCTGCTCGGTAACTGTGACGAAAATAAAATCAAGCCTTCACCGAGCGAAGATAACGAACTGTAAGTTGTGCAAAAATCAATTTTTTTTTCGGTGAGTATATTTCTTAAATCGGATAATAGGTTTCATAGCGGTCGGAACGTCGTCTCTTGATACAATTGACACTGTCGGTACCAAAGCATTATCGTATTTCGGGTGTTCTTGATAAAGTATAAAGACTTTCGAAAAGGAGAAAATGGCGTTTCTAGATACGCGTCTAGTTCTTCTAATAAAATACTGGCGTTGAAATGATTTTTGAATGCGGTTTCGGAACACTCCGACCGCGCCCTCTTCAAACAGTGCCGGCCGCGGTGGCCGCGGGGACTGAGGCGCTTCAGTCACGGTCTGCACGGCCACTACGGTCGGGGGTTTGAATCCACCCTCCGGCCTGGATATTTGTGCCGTCCTTAGTTAGTTCATAAGTAGTTTGTAAGTTTAGGGACTGATGACCCCGTAGTTAAGTCCCATAAGCTTTACAAACATTTGAACATTTTCTTCAAACAGTGCGCCGCTACCACGCGTATCAAGTACATTACGCCAACGACTGTCTACGAAGGCGCTGTGAGAACCACGTGAGCACCCAGCCAACAAGAGCCAAGCGTGCCTCACTCTGTACCACAGCCCTGAGGTCTTTAGAGGAACAAACATTCCACTACTCTGTCTCGTTTTTGTCAGTCTATTGAGTTTAAAAATGTTCAAACGTTTGTAGAGCGTATGGGACTTAACTACGGGGTCATCAGTCCTTAAACTTACAAACTATTTATCAACTAGCTACTACTAAAGATGGCACAAATATTCATGCCCTAGGAGGATTCGAATCCCCGACCGTAGTGGCCGTGCAGACTGTGACTGACGCGCCGCAGTACGCTCGGCCACCGCGGCCGGCTATTGAGTTTATATATTGTATAGTGACTATCTGGTTGTGCTAGAACTTGCGGCTTTCGTACTTGTAAATTAATAACTGTGAAGTCTACGACATTTATACTGTAGTCGAAGCTGTAACAAACTGTGTACTAAGTAGGATCGACACACTACATTCAAATAACTGTACATTCTCATTGTATAAAACATTATTAATCCATTAGTGTTGATGTTCTAAATAACCCAACCAGTCTCCCGCCCCATTATATCGTGCCTCTAGACAAATACGGAAGTGTCTTGAGTTCACTGCACCTGAGCCACGAGCTGTCGATACTGAAATGACACAAATTCAGAACCTAATTGTTCAGAATTGTCGTACAAATGGTTCATGCGTTATTGGTGTGACACTTTAAACTATTAAGGTAAATGAAATTAGAAAATAAATGAATCGGAAAGATGCATTTGAAGATGGTTACGATTACGTTAAAATTATAATACTATATCTGTTTGACGAAAGTTTCAGAGCTGTCACAGTTTCCTGCTTTTCTAAGTTTGATAGTGCCACTTCTAACCATTTCTTGAACCATGGTAAGTTATAAAAATATGTTTTCCAATGGAAAATGGGGGGGGGGGGGGATAGCAATGTTCAATTTTTTATGGCAACATTACATACTGTCTACGATTTGCAGAGACTTTTTTGACCTTTTTTTCAATCATGGTCAGATTATTCGAACACCCATGGAATGCAGGGGGAGGGGCCAAATTACCATGGGTACATACTAAACACGTAACAGGGAGAGTTATGGATGGGGACGAGCCGCTCATCGCGAAGAAAGCTTTGTTACACACAATTAATGATGTTAATTAAGAGCTTATCAAGAATGAAACTTTCACTCTACAGCGGAGTGTGCGCCTGAACTGGGACCTTTGCCTTTCGCGGGTAAGCGCTCTACCAGCTGAGCTATCCCGACACGACTCACGATGCCGCCTCACAACTTTACTTCCGCCAGTACCTCGCCTCCTACTTTCCAAACTTCAGTCGGTAGAGCGCTTGCCCGCGAAAGACAAAGGTCCCAGGTTCGAGTCCCGGTTCCGGCACACAATTTTAATCTGACAGGAAGTTTCAAGTTTGTCGTCTTAAGTGCACAAATTTTCGTCACAGACGCTATATACCGAGTACATCGGTGAAAAGTCTTTGCCACAGGCACAATGGAGGTGCTCTGTGACTAATACCCGTAAATTCTGAAAAAAAAATTTCTGTCTCAGACCAAATTTACATGATTTGTCATTTTTATGAAGGGTATTGGTTAGTAAATGGTAACTGTAAACATAGTTTCGTGACTTTCTAACCAAGGACTCTTGTTGTTCGTTTTCTATCTTAGTTAAGACAAAATAACGTCAGACCGGATATTAAGTGCCTATTTTGCGTGCATATGTACAGTAACTTGGAACCGACGTATCTTGGTAACGGATAGTACGCGTATTATGCAAGAAAACTTTCAAAGCTTCCTTGGATCACCATCTAAAGAACAAATCTTAGAACCTGGGACGCTGTTCCATGAATATAAACTGTAGATATGCCAATAACACAAATGGTAATTTTGATACAAAGAATTATTATGTTTCTAGCGTATCGTGATAACGAAAACACATTTTCAAGAACGGGAAACAGAATTTCTAGATAAACATTTAAACAACGTCGGGGTGACATTTGAGTCATTTACTACTCCCCAAGATACTAATTAATGGAAATCGTATTTTCGAACACACTGATATAGTACACTGATAGATATCTCTTGAACGAGAAGCGATATCGTCCTACTCTCAACTCTAAATAGTATTTCGACATGTTATCTACATTTTATACACAACTTTGTGCGACCTAAAATGAACCTTTCGTAAAGTCTATGCAATGTGTTTTTACCTCTGAAAACCCTTTAAAATATTTTGCAACACTTGACTGAACAGGATACAGCACATTAAGTGTGATGAGTAATGAAAATAAAAGTCACCCATTCATCGACGGAGATACCAATCTTTAAGATGTGCAAAACTGTACATGCACGAAAGGTAACCAAAGAAGGCGCGTTAAAATATATAGTATAGAGAAGTACATACAGAAGTTCCCGTCAATAATGCAACCCAAACAGAAGTCGCGAAGTAAATGCAGTAAGCAAATGAAGCGAAACAAGGAGGGAAAGATATTTTTAAACGATAGTTTTTGTAAGAAACTGCAGACTATTCCACGCTAGTATCAGAGCGAAGCCGAAGAGGAAGGACGCACAGGATGAAAACCAGGTGCTACCTTGGCTCAGACCTGAACAGGGGGATATAAAACTACTCGATCCTTGTACTGAAGATCACGTTAGGTACTAGAAAGAGCCGAAACAGGACGCCTCCCACTAACTAAATCATCAAACAAACAAACAAAAATATATAAGCGATCCTATACAAACAACCGAGCGAAGGCGATAGCCTAAACCACCGTAAGAAATGTGTTAATATAAACTCAAAGGTACGTAAATGACACAAAAAAAACAAACTCGAATGGGCAAAATAATCTAAGAGACACCAAACAAGTCGTCAAGACTCAAACCCCACTCCTCAAATCAAAAGCAACTCGCCATGGACGCAGGATGTCCCACAGCCATACCAACAAACCGGCGATGATCTCAACTACTCCAAAAGACACACCGACAGCGGCAACTACATTTGGCATCATTGTGACTACGCACACACACACACACACACACACACACACACACACACACACACACACACACACACACACACACACACCAACACACACAAAAAGATGTAACTACATTTGTCCTCATTGTAGCTACCAACCTACGGCAGAATCACCCATATTCACACGATAACCGGGACCACCAACATGCGCGGATAGCTCGAATCGCCCGCGCATACCGATGGATTCACCTCTGCCCACAACGCAGTCCACTCCGAAGGCGCTGAGAGCCCTGTGATGTTACGACACCGGACATGGGACGCCCTATGAATAACTATACAAGTATTCCTATTACCTGAGCTACGAGATGTGTGCCCAAAGTCGAAAGATAGGTTGGCTATCATCTAGGAAGGAAAGGGAGCTCTGCAACTCTTGAAGATACCTAGTTACGTATTTAACAGCTGCCTCTACCACACCTTCAGTTTTGCGAGACGCGACAATTGATCCAGGGTTCCTTGAGACTAGGCTGTCAATTCAGGCACACTGCCTTCGGGCAGCATTAAACATTATGACACAACTCCGAGACAGAACTTATACGCAGATGGTACCCCCATCGCAGGTAGTCACAATATACTTTGCATCTTTGCGTTGACGACCAATGTTTAGTGTCCCAAATAAAATGCTTAGATTAGCTGTAAACCCGGCGTTGCCCGGGTATTTATTTATCCTACACTCTCGTAGTCCACATCCCTTTCCCCCCTCTCTCTGCATCCACCCCTTTGTCTCCCATTTCTCTGTTTGTTTCCACCTTTCCCTCTCTCGGCAAAGTTTTCTGCAAGGTACCCTCTGTGATGTACCATACAAACATTTATGTACCCAGTGATCTTCTTCTTGGTTTAAAGGTAATCTGTGCAAAAATTCATAAAGATTGGAGCAAAACTATGCTTTTTGTAAAATTCCGTAAGTTAAGTACCCTCCACCATGCACCGAACGAAATTTTATACCGACAGAGTGACATTCCTCTTGTTTTTAAGGTAGAGCGTGCAAAATTTCATCAATATCGGAACAAAACTATAGATTTCTATGCAATAGAAATGCAGGGCCACATTGAAAAACGCACTTTGTTTTTCTCAAATATTTCAGTTTTATTTTATACAACCATTGTTCCAAGAGTAATAATAATAATAATAATAATAACAAGAATCTGTGAAACTGGTCGAGCCGTTTCCAAGTTATGGCGCGATCAAGATATTTAGGGATCCCCCATGCACCGTATGAAACTTAAGGTAGACGGTTATCTTCCTCTTGTTTTGAAGGTCAAGCGTGCGAAATTTCGTGAAGATCGGAATGAAACTGTAGATTTCGTGAGTCTGAAGGAGAACTATGCGCTGCCGTCCACCTATCACATAATTTCTTAGCTGACGTTTTCTACCTATAAACTACATTCCTGCCAAATTTCAGCTTCATAGGAGAAGTAGTTTTCGAGATTTCGTGTTTAGTCAGTGAGTGAGTGTTCTTTAGCTTTTATGTAGATAGAGATTAATAAAACAGATTGCTTAATTTTGGATGCAAGAGGATTAAAGGAGACTTGCAGACAAAAGTAAATAGTAACATGCAAATCCGTAATTCTAACTTAATTTGATACAAGTTCATGCCTGATGCGACAGTTTTACTACATCTACAGCAAAACTATTGTGAGCAGTAGAATTCTTTTCGTTTAATCATTTTGTGGAGGGAGGGGGGAGGGGTTAGTTACAAAAAGCTTCATAAACGTCCGAAATTACATCCAAACTTTGTTGCAGGTCCCTAACTACTCCCATTTTCTAATAATTAACGCATAAATCTGGGTATTCTCACGCGGTGGCCTCTAATTATTTATGACGTCATATCTCCGTGCTCTTTTGTTTTTGGCTCAGGAACCTTCGTGGGCGTACGGTGAACAGTTCACTAAAGTTTCATTGTAATCGAATGATAGAGGACATACAGACATACAACAAACATTCTGACTGAAACAGTCATCATATGGTAGCAAAGAAATAAACGTTTCAGTTACTTTCTAAACATATTCACTAGGAAAATACATTTTGTTTACAGGAGAAACACACAACGAATTAATCTGTAAAAATGTTCAAATGTTTGTGAATCTATTGGACTCAACTACTTGGTCATCAGTCCGTAGCTTACAAACTACTTAAACTAAGGTAAACTAATTTAAGGACAACACAAACACCCATGCCCGAGTGGGGACTCGAACTCCCGACGGAAAATAATTAATCTGTAAGTAGATAGAGATACTATACTACTCTTCAGCTAGTAGTGGGTTGTTAAATTTTACTGATTTTCCGGTTGACACTGTGGACACGTGTCTGCAGCTAGAACTTATCTACCTACAGCGTGAAGTGTGCGTGATTAGTTTCATAGCAAAATTAGTCTCGTAAACTTCTGTTTCCTCACTTTAAATTTGCAACTACTGTTATGTTGACATGTAGATTTGCATGTACGTGCTGCTTTTTGAAGCATATAAATCCACCCACAGGAACTCACTGGCAGAATTAACTTAAGAGCTTGTCTTCGAGTTAGCATTACTGGAAATGTGGTATCATTGTTTCTTTAATGAAAAAGAAAATAAAGAATATTCATTGACAGTATGTGTTTTTCTGTTTCAATAAAATGCTAATGATATATATATTTAAATGTCATCCGGGAACGACAATAAGGGTGTAAGTCTTTAAGAACTACCATCTTTGCCTCAGCAAAATATCAGAAGAGAATTTCATCGTCCGTTTTTATTATATCGATTTAACTGTCAGTTCTCATTACTACAATATTCTTAAAAGTAAATGTGCTTTGAAACGCATTAATGAGCCGCCTTGAAGCGGTCCGTGGTTGCTTACTACTGCGGTGTGAGCGCCAACCAGCTCAAAGCAACGACTGCACTGAACTGCTGGACTCCTTACTCCATCTGTAACTGCGAAAAGCCGGTTACACCGACGAGAGCCCCGGTCTCCATGAATGTATCACTGCATTCAAATTCCACTCCGTGCAAGTGTTCGAACCCGCAGATACCGACCGGCCGCCGTGTCATCTTGCGCCCGAAGGCGTCACCGGATGCGGTATGGAGGGGCACGTGGTCAACTACCCTCACTCCCGAACCCTGTGTCGATTCTCGCGCCTCGAGCTGCTACTTCTCAGTCAAGTAGCTTCTCAACTGGCCCCAAAAGTGAATGAAATAAATCGCAATTTGCGATCAGTTATGGCTTCACTGTACTAGGTTTAGATGGAATACCAAAGCACGGCGAATGAAAATTTGTCCCCGGCCGGTATTCGAACCCGGAATCTCCTGCTTACTAGGCAGACGCGTTGACCACTCCGCCACCGAGGACACAGCGACCAGTCCGACTGCAGAGGATTCTTCCCTGCACGTCTCCCGCCATACCCAAATCTCTATTCGCCACGCTCTCTCTTTCCTATAACACAACCTATTTGTTTTGTAACGCTCGCAGCCACAATACTGTATTCCCGCATCAGGGAGAACAGACCATGAGGTATCGAGACACAATTAATTGTCGTCAGGAGCCCAGCCTCGGTTTGTATATATGACGACGTTGCCGCAGTGAAGTAGCCGAGCGGTTTAAAGCGTCTCGCTACGGAGCGCGCGGTTGCTCGCCGTGGAGGTTCGAGTCCTCCCTGGGGCATGGGTGTGTGTGTTGTCCTTAGGTTAGTTTACTAAGGTTTAAGTAGTTTGTAAGCTACGGACTGATGACCACGCAGTTTGGTCCGATAGATTTACAAACATTTGAATTCGAATTTTGACGACGTCACAGCGTTCAGTGAATGAAATAAATCGCAATTTGTGGTCAGTTATGGCTTCACTGTACTAGGTTTAGACGGAATACCAAATAACGCTGTAACGTCGTAATATATATATATATATATATCCTCACGAGGGCTGAGTGCACCACGCAAACCAACAGCGCTCTGCAGATTCGGACGAGCCAAGGACGACAGCGTTTAACTTAGGAGATCTAACGGGAACTGGTGTACCCACTGCGGCATGCCCATTGACTCCGCCTACCCGTACTACTGCGACAAACGTTTATGATGCTCGTCTGTCTTCAACAATGCAGTTATGGGTGCCCACTGAGGCCATCTGATTTATATCAATTGCTTGACATTGGCTCTTCAGAAAGTGAACCGGCAGTACTGGATTCACTGCCGTTGCTGTGCGGCATCACAGTCTGCACGCGTTACTAGAACTGGAATCACGTGAGTGAAGTCTTTCAGAAGACCTTGGATGCCAGTGGTGCTCTTCAGGATGCGTACAGCGTCTACCCTGTGGGACTCTTAATACCTAACTCTTGACAAGTATCATGTCGCAGATTTGTAATTCAATTGCAACTGTTGAAACGACGAACAGTACATTCCTTTTATTGTTGTGTTATCGCTGTCTCAACGAGTGGAGGATTTAGCTGCGCAAGGAGCACCAACTCTGAACTACTTGAACCGGTAACTGAAGACACATGCCTTGAAACAAGACTTTCTGACATTTAAATTAATATTCGATGTCAACAAATTTCTAAATTTCTCTTCTTCGAAAATGCTTTTCTTCCCACAGTCATTCCGAATTTTACATCTTCTCTACTTCGTCTATAGTGAGATATTTTACTACCATATTAAATAAAACTCACCTACAAGTGTCATTGTGTCATTAGTTAATGTAATTAAGAGCGCCTGATTTTCCTTAGACTATTTTCCATTACCATTGTTTAGCTCTTGTTAATGTTCGTCTTATACGTTCCTTTCATGACAATGTCCATTCCTAATATTCATAGAATATATGACATCAACTGCGATTGGGCAAAGCTGAAAATGTGTACCCAGCCGGGATTCGAACCCGGGTCTCCTGCTTTCTAGGCAGTTGCGCTGACCCCTACACCAGGTGCAGGTGCAGGTGCGGTGATCATTGTGTCCCCAGTGGTGTAGGGGTCAGCGCAACTGCCTAGAAAGCAGGAGACCCGGGTTCGAATCCCGGCTGGGTACACATTTTCAGCTTTGCCAAATCGCAGTTGATGTCATATATTCTATGAATATTAATAATAACAACTGCAGGATCAGAAGTGACATCTGTTCTCTCGCAACAGACGCCACATGTATATATAATGTCCATTCCATTCAGTTGCTCTTCTAGATATTTGGCTGTCTCTGACTGAATTACAATGCCCTCGGCAAACCGTAGAGATATTACTTCTTCTCCTTCGGTCGAGAGGAGCAGTTCCAAACAACTATCGATCTTTAGGTTCTTACTTAAAACTAAAAATTTCACATAATTAAAAGAAATCATAAATAAACACAAGTACAAATACGCTTACAAACAAATAATAAAACGATGTGAATGATATACATAATACAAAATAGTTGACAACGAAATATTAAGTTTACAAAGAATACGCACGTAATGCAATATACATGACCTAAGACGTGAAATTTTATGCAACGCAAATGTTACATCGACCTTTATACATTTATAAATAAATAAATTTTCTCAAAATATTAGTTTGATGTGTGTTCCACGTAAGTGACACCTTAAAAGGTAGTACAGCAAAGAACCAACAGAGGCGCTGCTATTTTCGTGGTCCGCCAAAGAAACGATAGACGTCCCTGTTGCATGTCTTGCCTCAGTAGTAGAACTATTTTGGTAAGCGTACGTCAATGACAGGGTTAATCGCCGTAATCTTATATGTAGCACTGAACAGCGAGTTCTTGATTTCGCTTTGAGTACGAGGGGTATTCAGAAAAAAATAGTACGAAACGTATTAACAACCAGATGGATTTAAATGTTAATATGCCGCTTTGGGATAATGTAGTGCAACATCTAGGAACGTGACACCTCCCCCCCCCCCAACAAAAAAAAAAAAAAAAAAATTAAAGGCTGTGCTCTCAACGGGCAAGTTTATGCTCACCGTCTTGTATGACATCCGAGATCCGACACTCATCGAATTTCTCGACCACGCAAAAACCATTAACAGTGACGTGTACTGTGAGACAATCCGTAGCCTACGCAAGTCCATCAACAGCACACGGCCTGGGCTGCTCACGGAGTGAGAGATTCTGCTACGTGTTTTGCAGGGTCACACAAAGTGTACTGGCCAAGTGGGAGCAGCTTGAGCATGTCGCCCTGTGACTTCCATCTGTTTGATCTACTAAAAGAACATCTCAGAGGAAAGCCTTTCAACTCAGACGGCGAACTGAAAGACACAGTAGAAAACTGACTCTTGTCACAGCCACAGCAATTCTGGTAACAGGGAATCCTTCGGTTCGTTAAATGGTGGGATAATTGTGCTTACGCTTCTGGTGATTACTTTTGAATAAAGTCCTTCGGTTAATTTACCTAGCTTTAAGTAGTTTGTAAGCTACCGACTGATGACCACGCAGTTTGGTCCGATAGATTAAAAAAAAAATTACTTCAATTACACTCACGGTGTCGTTTCGTACATTTTCATTTGAACACCCCTCGTATTAAAAACTTAACGTTTCTTTGCTTATTCAAATTTTTGTAATTCTGTGAGACCAAACTACGTTGGTCATCAGTCCCTAGTCTTACAAACTACTTAAACGAAGTTAAACTAACCCAAGGACAACACACACATCCATGTCAGAGAGAGGATTCCAACCTCCGACGCGGGAGGCCGCGCGATCAGTAACGTGGCGCTCCAGACCGCTCGGATACTCCCGCGCGGCGGAAGAGAATTTGAGACATTTCTTCGCTTTCATCGACAGGTTTCATTTACATCAGAAAGCTCTGCAGGTACGATTGAATTTATGTGGTTTGCTTTGTAATGTCACGTACTAGTTTTTTTGAACCGTTCTGTTTACGAATAACCGTACCTAGAAAGCGGCAGAGTCTTTCGCAATACTCAAGAGCTGGAACAGGACTCAGAATTGTGTGGTATTTTGTCTGGGAGTATTGAGTTTATTGACAAATTTATGCAACAAGGATTCCATATTTACTGGCAAAGGTGCGGAACCCTTAAAGGCGATGGTATGCATAACTCCTCTTTACATCAGTGGCGAGGATCGGGCATGATGCTAGCGTGACATATAAGGTGGGATAATGGTGTTACAAAAAACAATGCTCATTTGTTTGTAATTCTATGGGACCAAACTACGAGAGTAAGTCATTTGTTATTAGCAATTTAGTTATATTTTTGTTTATGTTGGTAGTACTGTCGTTTTACGTTGGTGACGCATGCTTTGTTTATTTGTTGTTATGTCTTTGCAATTTTTAAGCTGCTACGTTAGTTTCGTTGTCGCTGCCGTGCTGTTAATCATGGCTGCTCCTCTGTCTATTTGCACCAAAGAAGAGCAACGTTCAGTGATACGTTTTTTGTGGGCGGAAGATGTATCAGTGACCGAAATTCATAGAAGACTTTCAGTACAGTACGGGAGCAGTGTTTTGCCACAATGAAGTGTGTACGAGTGGATTGAAAAATTCCGAAATGGTCGCACGAGTGTTAAGCACGATGAAGGAGCCGGACGACCGTTTACCGCCACAAATGAAGAAACCAATGAGCGATCACGTGAAATGATTCTCTTAGACAGACGATTAACTATTGATGAAGTGGCTCATCGTCTTCAAATTGGTCATGGTTCTGCCTACGAAATTATTCACAACAGACTTGGTTTCGTAAAGTTTGTGCAAGTTGGGTCCCAAAACAACTCACATAGTTGCATAAGCAAACGCGCCTCGACATCTGCAAAAAAACATTTGGATCGCTATGGTAACGAAGGAGACAACTTCTTAGACTGAATCATTACTAGTGACGAAACATGGATCCATCATTACGAGCTGGAGAGTAAACGGCAGAGTATGGAATGGAAACATTCAAATTCGCCGTGCAAGAAAAAGTTCAAGACCCAACCGTCCGCAGGAAAACTGATGCTTACGGTTTTTTGGGATGCACGAGGTCCTGTACTGGAACATTATGGTGAAAGGGGCACAACAATAAACAGTGTACGCTATTTATACATAGAAAGAACTGTATGGAACTTACGAGTACAACAAGAAACACATAGAACATTCTGGAAATAGGAAATGCAAAGAAAGATTTTTTTTTGCCAATGGCAGGATTTGAACCGGGGACCGCCAGCACAGCTATCTACGACACTGACCGGCCGCTGTGGCCGAGGGAACTGAGGCGCGCCAGTCACGGTCTGCACGGCCACTACGGTCGGGGGTTCGAATCCCTCCTCGGGCATGGATATTTGTGCCATCCTGTCTTAGCTAGTTCGTAAGTAGTTTGTAAGTTTAGGGACTGCTGACCCCGTAGTTAAGTCCCATAAGCTCTACAAACATTTGAACATTTGAACATTTGAACGACACTGGTTTTCCACACTCAGACAGACTGCCCTGTGATTGGAGTAGTCCACTATTTGTATATAGAAAGAATTTTCAATCATAAGAAGCACATAGAACACTACAGAAATTGTAAATGTAAGGAAACAATTATTTTGCCAGTGGTGGGATTTGAACCGGAGACCGACAGCACAGTAGTCTGCGACGCAAACCATTGCGTCTGAAGACTCGCAACAATATACAAGACAAAAATAATCTATCACACTTATAGGGCTTCCGTGACGATACCAAAGACTCTGATGAACAGACGCCATCGAGTAAAAAGTACTGGGTAATGTGACAGATGAAAGTAATTGCGACATTCTTCTATTATCATCTTGAATCTTTTGTCAGTCTTATCTTCGCCTGCGTATAGATTGAAAATATATGATACTGTTGAAAATATAACCATATTCACAACATACATGACATTAACTGCGAATGTATAAAGTTGAAAATGTGCACCCAGCCAGATCCTACAGCACTGAGGACACAGCGATCATCACAGCTGCACGGAATTACTCAAGTATCCCTCCCGTCAGATACACATTCTCAACTTAACCCTGCTCACTAGAACTCAGGCTCGTAGTTTTGTAAAATAATTCACGTAAGAGTAAGTGTCTAGGAGTGCCTCTGCACTGAAGAAAGGATCATTGTCCGTCATCAGCATATTTGAAATCTTGCCTTTAATAAAAGTTTATTTGTCTGGATAGTTTATTTGTCTGGCTTGGCAACTTTTGACCGCTAGTAGCTAATTTTACAAAGATAAATAAATTACAATTATAACTATAAATTCTTCCCCGCAAGGCAACGTTTCAATCTCAGTGTCTTTTTTCTGAACGCGGCCTACTTTGTTGTATGCGTGATGACTGGCGAGTGTTCATCAGATCAGAACATCTCAAACTACCGCAAGCTAAAAAAAGGTTCCAGGTGCACTACACAAGTAGGTTTGATGGCTGCTTCCGCTGTATGTTGCATCGTTGACGTATCAAAGGGAGCCTGATCCAGTTTTAGGATACGCAGATGGGCGGTAAAACTGCAGTCAGTGCCTGCTGTATGTAGCGTCTAGTCGGCCGCATGCTTTTCACACACCTGTCGGTAAGCAAGGTCAGTAAATGCTCAGGGCAGGTTACCGCAGCTGTTTTCTTTAACAGCTAACCAGATTCCGAGCAGGTATCGCTTACGACAGCAACTAATAACCCTGATGTTTTGTGCGATGGATTTCGCTTCTAATTAATTGAGGAGTGAGATAGAACAATTCTTCATTCTTAATAAGCGGAATTCTGATTCGTCCTACGTGACTTACAATACTCAGTTTTTCTGTAGGAGTACGGTAGAAAGACACTTTCAGCGTGCAGAAAAACATACCTTCATCGCATAATGTTAAACCTTAGAAATTTGTCTTTATTGGCAGCTGTGATGAATTACTTTGAGATCATACATTAGTCTCAAGCATCCTGGGTAACACCTGTATTTTGAAGAATGCCGCATTAGTATTTTCATAACTCTGACTTAAGCAGAGAGGAAAGAAAAAGAAAAATCGGTATAAGTTTTATGAAGCATTTAGCTCGCGACACTTACAGATTTGTGCGTTTTACAAGTTCGAGTCATTGCTGAACAATAAAATTTAATAAGTTCGTCCCGGCGTCTTCCGTTGTTTGTTGCAGACATCCCGTGCACGTGTGGCTCTTTCTAGGACTGCGTTAACACACCTATCACTCTGAATTTTCATCTAGTCAGTGTGTTCTACACCTACATCTACATATTCATTCATACGCTGAAGACTGCACCTTTACGTGGTCTTCATGTGTCGAAGAATATATGCTGAACTGACAAAACACAATTTACACCTATTGAACTAGGTACAGCTCTGTTCAAGAAATATGGCTCGATGACATGGCGAGCAACTACAATAGCTGCAAATAGTACCCGTGGTTCTACAGTCAAACATCCTATGTTTAGGCTATCATTTGGGAAACAATGATGAATTGTAACATAAATGACTAATTAATAAAAGGGGTTTTATTCTAATGTTTGCAAATGAAGAGGCAACGGTTAAAATTATGGATGTCACATTTTTATCGAAAATGAGTTAGGAGCTTTAATGCATAGCTCATCACACGTAGAATGCACGTACAGCGTTATATGACGAGAACCCTGATAGTCGTTTTGTAGTAATGATCTGAAAATTTCCTATGAACGGAAACAACGCTGGATGCCAATTGTGGCATAGGGAAAAATGATGACCGTCATTCTACCCTCTTTCCGAATCTGTTTATTGTGTTATGCATTTCTTGCAAATTCTGTTGGCAACGCTACTTTTATTGTTCTCAGTCTTTTGTTTTCATAATTATTATTCCACGGATGAAATTCGTACATTATAGATAGTGGCAACTGCAGTGGTGTTTCTGTGTTGTTTATTTGCAAGACGATAATATGGAAGGTGTGGAAGATGAAGCAGATGACTTACAAAATGTTTCTAACACAGAGAAGTCTTCTAAGAAGGGGAAAAACTACGTAATATGGCCTTCATTGACAATAAGACATCTGCTGAAATACCTGATCGTTGGCTGAGCCACTTTTCTGAAGCTAGAGTCACTGGAGTAGATCAAGCACTTCTCAGGTCTTGGACCCGTTTTTTATCACTTCTGTACAAGAAAAATTGTTCTTTTGCCATTCAACCAGTGAAAGAGCTTTCATTTCAACAAGAGATTGGACCTCTTGTCAAATTCCTAAGATCTTACAACGGTGTATGTCAAGTTCACCAATGAAGCAACATCTCCATCGCCCATGTTCTCATGAGGCTGAGGATATAGCTGTTGAGCTAAATTATGAAGAATTTGTACTTCCAAATTATTTATACAAAGGTATGATCGTTACTTTAATTTATTTTTAAGATAAAACAATATCTGACTTCGCAGTTTTAATTTTTATCTTTCTTTGCAAGAAATCAATTTGTGTAGCTATGAAAAAAATAGTGTCCTTTAAACTCGGTTACAGATCTCATTCCACTCTCACTTGAAAAATTTAGGGACCTCTATCACTTGATGCAGTTTCGTGGCCCAGCAACTAGGGAATACTACATGAAATTGCTTTTTTTCAAATCTATCGGACCAAACTGCGTGATCATCAGTCCGTAGCTTAAAAACTACTTAAACCTAGGTAAACTGACCTACGGACAAACACACACATCTAAGCCTCAGGGAGGACTCGAACCTCCACGGCGAGCAACCGCGCGCTCCGCAGCGAGACGCTTTAGACCGCTCGGCTACTCCACTGCGGCAAATTGCTTTTTTATGAGATGAAAAGACAAAGAGCAAATCACAGGAAAAAGGAAAGCATTCAGGCGAGCAGTGAGAACTAAAGACATTAAAAACATGATGAATGTCAAATATGTTACCCCGAAATTTTCGGTGTAGCATATGTGACATTAATCATTGTTTCCAATAACAGTACGTACCAATAATTGAAAATTGGACATAATGACCATAATATTAAAATAAAAATTATTTAATTGTTAAGAATGTGAGACAATAAGATACCCTAACTACTAGTGCACATAGTTTCACACTATACACCCAAGCTTTGACAACAAAGCATTTGAAACTTTAAATTGCATCTCTTGAAATACTGATTCCAAATGACATCAATCACTTTTACAGTTGCCTCTTCAAATGATATATGCAACGCCAGATAAGTCAATTGAATAACGCTTATTCAAATACATCGTATAGGCAGTGATCCTAGACAAACATTATAAAGTTAGCAGAGCAGATGCGTTAACTGCGTTATGAGAATGGTGGCAAAGTCATTCATGATCCTCAGACACAGATTGTCTACGGCGACATCTGCCGTGTGCTGCAGCAGCTCAATGGGATGTTATTCCCCAGTTTTCCTGGCATATTGGCCGCAGGGCCATGCAGTTGTATCGATTGTGCCATACTTATTTTCATGATATGGGAAATTCTTCCGGAAGGTGATACAACAAAGTGTCGGATGAAGCAGGTAGGGGGTAGGAGGAAATGTAGCTAGCTTCCTTTTCCTTTCCTTTATTGTGTCTGTAGGTTTGGTGCGGATAACTCAACGACGTTGACAAGAAAGTATCGTAGCTCCGTGTGACGTCACGTTACATGGTATCACAATATAGTTGTGGTGTGTTTTAATAAGGGAGGAGACTCGCTGTAACACATGACCGAATAAATTTCATTTTGAAGTCTTCAGACAAAACAGAATAAAAATTGTGTGACATCAGAGAGTTTATATTATTGATTTCTCATCTTATCGCTGAAAGACATCGTTGTGCAGCGAAATGTTCAAAATTTGTTTCTTAAAAATCACTTCAACAGTTTAAACAAAAAGGTTTGCGTTACAACTGTCTGAACTAAATTGAACTTTAACATTTGTAAAATAATTATTCATTTCATAGCACTGACAAATTATACCTGAGGATTTTTTGAATAGTTATACTTTGCGTCTAAATTCGATAGTTCAAATCACTTGATAACACTGTTTATATTTCAAAACTCAGTATCATTTCCTACATCTTCAACAATTCACAATCGGGGAAAAACAAGCTGATCCTGTTAATACTACTCGCACTCGAGATCAAAGCAGAAAAAGGAAAAATCTACAAAACATGATCTTTTATTGTGTGTAACACTGCACCAGCTAAAATTCATAGTGCTATGACTCCTTTTTATTAATTTTATTTATTTGTAATTAAAATTTAATAAGTAGCATCAAATGAAAGAAAAAACTTCAAAAATTTTTCTTGTAGGGATTCGTTTTGAACGAAGCGTTACTGAGGGGAAATTGAAATGCTAGTGGATTTTAGAAAAGGGTACACTCGACTGGCGAGAGCCCAGACAGGCAGTGTCTGGAAATGCGCCAACCACAATAATAAGTTTTAAATGTACTGAGGTAAAACACGGTGGGCAGAATAGCACAGATCGTAGGAATTACACTCAATACGAAGAAACCCGAAGGAACTCTACATATGGTACTGTTTTTCAAGACTGTACTAGCCCAGAAAGCAAATATTACAGATATTCCAATTGTTCAGACTAGCGTTTTGAGAGGTTTAGCTTGGTTCTAAAGCGAATCGCGGATTTGGAAACGCCTCCCAAAAGTTTAAGTTGCTGGCAACTATTACATTTTCGCCAGTAATTTGGCTCAGAAGAACTATTTTTCAGTGGCTCACATCACGGACAAGCTGCTGTACCCTCCGGTGTGGTGGATGAAAGACAAACGTATAAAAAGTTAGAAAATAGAATGAAACATTGCTAGTGCGCCGCAGATCATTGGAAACAGAGGAAGTAGGAGAGCGGATACAGGACACAGTGGTAACCTTGACAGACGACCTCCCATTCCTGAACTGCAACTTTTTGCAGATAAGTGTCACTACTGAGATGAACAAAAAATAAACATATACAACTACTAAATGCTCACATTATCATACATGAATGGTTAGAGAAACTGGAAAACCACAGACATTAACATAGAGATTAGAATCTCTACACAGTAATGTAAGAAAACAGACATTCCATTCTGATCGAGGGAAATTCCTTTGCTAAATAGCTTCAGTTATAAACGTTTAGCTGCTTATATAATACGAAGTAACTAAGGGAAAATGAAATAATCGTCAGGAATCTCTGAAACAAGGCAAAAGAATTGAACTACCCTAGGCTAAATTTCAGATAAAACATTGTCTAGCTAATTTAAGGGAAGTAGACATTTAACAACTGGATTCACGATTACTTAAGTGAACTGTTTCGTTTGCAGAGAAACATTTACTATTATTGAAGTAAAATAGAATAAACTTATCTAAAACTGATTTCTGGCTATATATATATATATATATATATATATATATATATATATATATATATATATATATATATATAGGGTGTTTCACTAAGTGTGTTTGCCTCTGCAACTTATAAAATGGAAAATTTTAATGCGGTAGGTCAACACAAGACATGTTACGCTTTCTGCGGAGCTATGAACGTAGTTTATTGTATCGTTTTCCAAAGAGTTACAGCACAAAGATATAATTTTTTAAATGGAGCAATAATATTTTCTATCGTGCATAGGATTCGATGGAACCAGCTGCGTCCAAATCAATTTAAACTACATTCCTATCACTGTTAGTTTGGGATCTACATCCCTTCAAAGTTTCAGGGGCAGATACCACACGCTGTGCATAATACATGGCTGTGTGATGGGTGATGGATGTTATGGCGGTGGGAAGTTGATTTACATGAGATGTTCAAATGTGTGTCCATGTTCCTCAATGCATAATGCAATGCACCTTCGAAAGGATCTGCGGACGAGATGTAACATCGCCACTGTGACGGAGCGACATGCGTCCTCGATGAGCTGTTTTAGATCATGGGATGTAGGCACAGTGACATAAACACGATCCTTTAGATATCCCCACAAAAAGAAATCTACTGGTGTTAAATCGGGCGACCTTGCGGGCCACGAATGAGGACCATGGCGCCCCAACCATCTTCCTGCAAACCTGTTGTTTACTTCTTCCAAAACAGCACGCGCAGAATGGGCTGGGTGACCATCGTGCTGCATCCACATATGCACTCTCGGGTGTAGACACACAGGTTCAAGGAGACCACCCAAACTGTCGGCTATAAAAGTGCGATATAACTCACCTGTCAGTGTACCTGGGAAGTAGTGTGGACCGATGATTTCATCCCCAAGAATTCGACACCACACGTCAATAGACCACCTACGTTGACGGTCGACAGGTCATACCCACCGAGAATTGTCTGCGGGCCGGCCGCGGTGGCCGAGGAGACTGAGGCGCTCCAGTCACGGTCGGGGTTTCGAATCCCCCTCGGCATGGATATTTGTGCCGTCCTTAGTTGTAAGTAGTTCATAAGTAATTTGTAAGTTTAGGGACTGATGACCCTGTAGTTAAGTCCCATAGACTCTACAAACACTTGAACATTTGATTGTCTGCGGCGCAGTAGTGCATGTTATGGCATGACTGCAGCGTGAAATTACGCATGGCCCACTCACAGAATGTCACTCTTGCACGGAAATCGTTCCCATGCAGCTCCTGGGTCAGTGACAGGCGGTACGGGTGAAACCTGCGGGCGTGTACTATACGCCACACAGATGTGAGACTGACACCAGCGACTGCAGCAACGGCTAGTAAGCTGACACGAGGATCGTGGTGTAGTGCAGCTAAAACAAACACCTCCGTCTCCTCACTTCTTGCAGGTCTTCGTCTGTTATTGCGGCGCATTACCAAGCTGCCTGTTTCCCGAAGTAGTTATTCGGCACGTAAGAACGTAATGGCTGCCGGGGCTCTTCGCCTAGGATATCTCACGGCATACGCCGTGGCTGCTTCAGTGGCATCGTGTCGGCACTCACCGAGCATCAGCAACATGTCAACGAACTCGTTGTTCGTGTATGCCATCGTCATCCGATGTCAGTGACTGTGGTATATTGAGCCCTGGTTGTTTGTGTGGCTCCAACTGTCGGGTATACGGCCGTGTGCGGCGACAGTCGGCATCGAGGAAGCTTCTCGCTCCATGACACCGGCGACGTTACAACTCGGCCGCACCACATTTAGAAGGTGCATTGCATTTTGAGCAGCGTTTGTGGTATCTGCCCTTGAAACTTTGAAGGATTGTAGCTCCCAAACTAACAGTGATAGGAATGTAGTTTAAATTGATTTGGACGCAGCTGGTTTCAACGAATCCTATGCACCATAGAAAAAACTATTGTTCCATTAAAAATTATACCTTTGTACTGTAACTCTTTGGAAAATGATACAATAAACTATGTTCATAGCTCCGCAGAAAGTGTAACATTTCTTTTGTTGACCTACTGCATTAAAATTTCCCATCACCTATTATTTTATAAGTTACAGAGGCAAACACACTTAGTAAAACACGCAAATTTTAACAGCAAGAAATATTACAGGATCAGTTCAGATGATTTTGAAGTATTGTCATCGGCAGATTAAACTAAAATGGTTCGATGTCTTTCTATCGATTCTACAGAGTGGAGACATCAACAATACGGCAACCGAGATAGTGGGGATAACAGGAAGTTGCTGCGCAGGAGGTCGAATTACACAAGCAGTTGGGTTCAGATAGTGTAGCGAGCAGGTTGTGCAGAGCAACAACAACGTGACTTACCCAAAGATATGGCATGGAGAACCATAGGAAGTTTGGAAGCGGTACAGACACAAAGGAAGGTGGTTGCAGCTATTGGAGTGTCCCAAAGTGTAATTTCCAGGATCTGGACGCGATTTCAAACAACAGGAATTGTTAAAAGAACATAAGGTCGTCCACAGATAACACCAGTAAGAGATGACCGTTATCTCTGATTAACAAGCCAACGAGACAGGAGGCTCAATGCAACTCAGTTGCACTCTCCAGGCCCGATCCCTTAACGTTCTTCGTGTCCTCAGTGGCACGTCATGGGGAGCGGATCGTACCGTCCTGCTTCACCTTTACCAGGCCATTGTTCAGTCGAAGCTCGACTATGGAAGCCTTGTATACTCTTCAGCACGGCCGTCGATTCTCCGCCGTCTCAACTCTATCCACCATCGTGGATTACGTCTGGCGACCGGTGCATTTTATACCAGCCCTGTTGAAAGTCTGTATGCCGAGGCTGCTGTATTACCCTTGACCAATCGACGTGACATACTCTTGTGTCGGTACGCATGCCGCCTACGGTCGATGCCCAACCATCCATCTTACAGATTATTTTTTGACGACTCACTCGATCGCCAATATCAGTTGTCTGCGATTGCCTTGCTTCCACCGGGAGTTCGGTTTCGCCGCCTGCTACAGCGGCTCGGTTTTACCCTTCCTTCCACCCTTCGGTTGAGCGACAGCCCATTGCCACCGTGGCATCAGGCCCAGGTTCACACACACCTCGAACTTAGTTCGCTCCCCAAGGAGAGCACTCCGGATTTGGTATTCCGCTCGAGGCTTGTCGAACTCCGTTCGCGGTTCGATAATGCCGTATTTATTTACACTGATGGTTCTAAGAGCACTGCCGGTGTCGGATCTGCCTTCGTCGTCGGGGACAACCGTTTCCAATACAAGCTCCCTGACCGGTGCTCGAACTTCACGGCTGAGCTTTTCGCCCTCCACCAGGCCGTTTTGTATACCTGCCGCCACCGCCACCCTTTCTATGCCATATGTTCTGACTCCCTTAGTGCCCTGCAGAGTCTTAAGGACCCTTTATCGAACCATCCTCTCGTGTATCGGATCCAACGCTCCCTCCAGTTGCTGGCGGATGACAGCTGTCACGTTTCTTTCCTGTGGGTCCCTGGCCATGTGGGTGTGCCCGGGAATGAGGCCGCCGACACAGCAGCCAAGGCAGCAGCTCTTTTGCCTCGCATGGCTACCCTTTGCGTCCCATCGGACGATGTTCAACGGGCTCTTCGCCGGAGTATCGTGTCGCAATGGCACAGTGTGTGGCTTTCACTGTACAATAATAAATTGCGAACTGTCAAACCGATCCCGACCGCTTGGAGGACATCCTCACGCCCCTCTCGGCGGGAGGAGGTCATCCTGGCTCGGTTGCGGATCGGTCATTGCCGTTTCAGCCACCGTCACTTACTATCCGCCGAACCTGCACCGCTATGCTCCTGCGGTGAACTATTGACAGTGCGACATGTTTTACTGACTTGTGTTAATTTTAATCATCTCCGTGTAGCCCTTCACTTTCCGTCTACTCTGGAGGAAATTTTAGCTGATGACACACGAGCAGCTGCTCGGGTTTTGCGTTTTATCAATTTGGCCAACTTATCCAAGGATATTTAACCCTTTTAATTGTCTTTTCTTTCGTTTTTAGCCTCTTGCTGATGTTCTGACAGTCACCATTTTTTTGAGATCATAGCGAATCAATGTTCTTAGCTGGGCGCTAATGACCATAGAAGTTGTGCGCCCTAAAACCACAAAAAAAAAAAAAAAAAAAAACTCTCCAGGCTGCAACAGGACGCAATATCAACACAAACAGTTCGAAATATCCTTCGGAAATGTAAGCACTGAGACCTATGGTGTGTGTTCCATTACAACGGTTGGTCGGTTGGTTGATGGGAGGAAAGGACCAAAAGGCTAGGTCATCAGTCCCTTTAGCACTGAATGGGATGCAAGCAAAGATACGGTTCAGTTAAGGACATTCCGCTAGTAAATCTGGGAAAACTAAAATGGAATTAAAATCAGTCATACCAGCAGGACTGAAACCAAAATAAAATGAATTCTCGTATGCACATCGCTACAGCTCTGTAAGGTCTATAACCACAAATTATTAAGAAAGAGCATGTACTGTGAACAATTTATTCCCCTAAAGCAGAAGCCGTAAAATGGAAGAAAGAAACAATGATAAAAACAAGGTAACATCAAGAAATGGATTTCTTTTGGGGGGGAGTGCTCGAAACCCCACTAACCCTCGCATCCTGTCCAAGCGTCAGAGATAAAATCTTACAGCACAGAATAAAAACCGCTTTCACGGGGAAACCGAAGAACCAGGTCAGCCATTCGTGAATCTTCCGTCAAAACTAAAGGCAATGGGTGCGGATTTTCATATTTCGCACGGAGAGCCAAAAGGATGGACATTCCATTAAGATATGAGCCACAGATTGTACGGCTCCACAATGTGGGGGAGGCTCATTGCGCAAAATACAACCATGGATCAGCCTGGACTGTCCTATGTGAAGACGGCAAAGGAGAAGGGCGTAAGGAAGAACTCCAAACTGGTCGTCTTGATGGAGCGGAATTTATTAGATGGGGTAGTAGCCTGCCAGTTGTTGTTCTAATTTTGTATTAGCAGACATGCCAACTACACCCACAAATTCGCAGCCGAGATTGTCAAGGAAATGGGTAGTAAGTAACGGCTGGTCGAGCCAACTGGATACCCACGTGACTGGGAACCCACACAAAAACAGTGTTAGCATCGGTCTCATTGAATCTGCACAAATTAAAACAAGTGCCAAGGCAGTCTGTGTGATAAAATGAAGTGCTTTACTAATGGCCACCAGTGTTATGTGTGTGTTATGGTCTTCAGTCCGGAGGCTGGTTTGATGCAGCTCTCCACCCTACTCTATCCTGAGGAAGCCTCTTCATCTCCTCATAAGAACGGCAACCCACATCCATTTGAATCTGCTTACTATATGCGTCTCGTGGTCTCCCTCTGCGATTTTTACCCCACACACTTCCCTCCAATGCTAAATTTACGATTCCCCGATGCCTAAGAATGTGTCCTACCAAGCGATCCCTTCTTTTACTCAAGGTATGCCAAAAATTCCTTTTCTCACCAATTCTGTTCAGTACCTCTTCATTAGTTATGCGATCTACCCACCTAATCTTCAACATTCTTCTGTAGCACCACATTTCAAAAGCCTCTATTCTCTTCCATGTTTCACTCCCGTACAAGGCAACACTCCACACAAATGCCTTCAGAAAAGACTTCCTTACACTTAAATTAATATTTAAATTAATATTCGACGTTAGCAAATTTCTCTTTTTCAAAAATGCTTTTCTTCCCATTGCCATTCTGCATTTTATATCTTCTGTACTGCGACCGTCATATGTTATTTTACTACCCAAGTAACAAAATTCATCTACCACCTTCATTGTTTCATTACCTAATCTAATTCCTTCAGCATCACCTGATTTTCTAAGACTGCATTCCATTATCTTTGCTTTGCTCTTATTAATGTTCATTTTATACGCTCTCTTCAACACACTGTTCATTCCATTCAACTGCTCTTCCAGGTCCTTTGCTGTCTCTGACAGAATTACAATGTCATCAGCAAAACGCAATTTTTTTAATTCTTCACCCTGAACTTTAATCCCTATTCCAAATTTTTCCTTGCTTTCCTTCACCGCCTGCTCGATGTACAAATTGAATAACATCGGAGAAAGGCTCCCACCCTGTCTTACTCCCTTCCCAAGTAATGCTTCCCTTTCATTCCCTTAGAGTCTAACAAATACGGGCTGGATTTTGTACAAGTTGTAAATAACTCTTTCTTTCCCTGTATTTTACCCCTGCCGACTTCAGAATTAAAAGAATGTATTCCAATCAACATTGTCAAAAGCTTTCTCTAAATCTACAAAAGTTAAAAATGTAGGTTTGCCTTTCCTTAATCTATCTTCTAAGATAAGTCGTAAAGTGAGCATTGCCTCCCGGGTTCCTACGTTCCTCCTGAATCCATCACATCTGCGCCTGATTTCTTTGGAATGGGGATTATTACATTTCTCTTAAAGTCTGAGGGTATTTCGCCTGTCTCGTGGATCTTACACACCAGGTGAAATAGTTTTGTCATGGCTGGCTCTCCCAGAGACTTTAGTAGCTTTGAGGGTATGTCATCTACTCCTGGGGCCTTGTTCCGACCTAGGTCTTTCAAGGCTCTGTCAAATTCATCTCTCAGTATAGTATCTCCTATTTCATCTTGATCTACTTCCTCTTCCCTTCCTTCAACATCGTCTCTAAGTTCATTTCTAAGTACTCTTTCCACCTTTCAGCTTTCCCTTCTTTGCTGAGAACTGGTTTCCCATCCGAGTTCCTGATATTCGTAGAGTTGCCTTTCTTGTCCCCAAATGTCTCTTTTATTTTCCTGTAGGCAGTATCCACTTTTCCACTTCTTATACATTCTTCTACAGATTTGCATTTGGCTTCTAGCCACTCCTGCTTAGCCATTTTGCACTTCCTGTCAATCTCATTTCTTAGTTGCCTGTACTCCATTTTTCCTGTTTCATTTACGGTCTTTTTTATATTTTCTCCTTTCATCAATTAAATTTAGTATTTCCTGTGATAGCCAAGGATTTTTAGTAGGTCTTTCCTTTCTACCTATTTTGTCCTCTGCTGCCTTCACTATTTCATCTCTCAATGCTACCCATTTCTCTTCTATTGTCTTATTTTCCCCCGTTTCTGCCAATTGTTGTCTAAAGCTCCCTCTGAAATACTTAAGAACTTCAGGTTCCCTCAATTTATTCAAGTCCCATCTCCTTATTTTCCTACCTTTCTGCAGTTTTTTCAGTTTCAGCCTACAGTTCATGACCATCAGTTCTGCCGTAAACACATTACATGCTTATGGCAGACAATGGCATTCCATACGGAAGGGATACGTAGAGGCGTATCCCGTATGACTGGTATCAGTGTAGATGCTTGTGGCAAGCTGGAACTTCTCAAGCACTGGGTGCAACGCTGGAATGTAAGGGGGGAGGGAGATTGAAGTTGTTGAAGATACAACCGGATTCGTGGCCGGGACACCATCCAGCGGGTTGTGCGTGGTACAGCACGCGCCTACTGTCAGCGGAAGGGAGATGTAAGTCCCTGCAAAGGGAAGCTAGCCGCAATCCAACCGGGAATCCCACTCGAGGGCGAGTATCGGAAGGTCGAAATCCATTGCCTGCAAAAAGAACACAATATGTGGGGTGAGCAGGGAATTGTCGAATGGCCATTGCGTAGGACACCGAAAGATAATGTTGCCTAATCTGAAGAGGGAAGATTCCCGCTTCGTCAAGGAGACTGTCAACAGGGCTGGTCCAGAAGCCACCTGTAACCACGCTGACAGCACACTGGTGACAGTTTCAGGGCAGGAGGAGGAGCTGAGCCATTAACCTGGCACCCATAATCTAACCGGGACAAAATCAGATAGATACGAAGGAGATCTGCACCCCAAGACGAGTGATCCAGGAAACGGAGGGCATTAAGCTTCCGCATGCAGCTAGATTTCAACTGAGGCTGCCGGGTAGGAGCTGTAACATATAAAAAAGTCGTTGACATACAGCGGAGGAGTGTCCAGCGGCCCAGCAGGTCTCACCAGCCTACTGATGGCGATTAGGAAGAGTATAACAACACGGAACCCTATGGAACGTCGTTATCTTGGATACGTGGGATGGGGAGGGGGGGGGGGGACTGAAGGAAGAGCCGACCCTAATCCAGAACATGCGGTCGGATAAAATCCGACTGATAAAAATATGTTCAAATGTTTGTAAATCTATCGGACCAAACTGCGTGATCATCATTCCGTGGCTTAAAAACTACTTAAACTAAGGTAAACTAACCTAAGGACAACACACACACACACACACACACCCATGCCCCAGGGAGGACTCGAACCTACGACGGCGAGCAACTTAAAATATGACGATGCCAGTCGGTGCCATACACCTTACGTAGATCGAAGAAAACTGCTACACGATATTGACGTTTTGAGAAGGCCTGTATGATTGCTGTTTCCAGTCGAAGTAGATGGTCTACAGTAGCCGTTCCTCCCGGAATCGACACTGATAAAGTGACAGAAGTCGACATGATTCGAGTGCTCAGCATAATCTGCGGATAACCGTCCTTACAAGTAATTTACACGGTACATTTGTCAGGTTAATCGGATGGTAACTGTCCAGGGATGATGGATCTTTGTTACGCTTAATAGGAATCACTAAACTGTCCCTCTACTGCGAGGGGAAAATCCCTTGGAGCCAAATATGGTTAAATACATGGTGGATTGAGTTGTTGGAGTAGTTGATTATGGATGGCATCAGGGCCAGGTGCGAAAACATGAGCCAGAAGTAGTTCCCATTCAGAAAAGAGGTCGTTGTAAGGTTCCTCCAGGTTAGAGGTAAAACATTAGTTTGATGCTTCAGCCTGGTTTTTCTTGACGAGAAAGACCGGCGGGTAGGAAGCCTTCGCTGATACTTTCGCTAAGTGAGTCGCAAGGTGCTCTGAGAGAACAGACGAGTCAGAACAGACCCCATATGGTAGAGCAAGGCCAGGGACTGAATGGATGGAGCATAGTACACATACTACAAGGGTACAGAAGAGACCAAGGAAGAGACAAAAAGCTACCAGAAGGGGAGCGAAAGAATTAGATTCAAATGTTCAAATGTTTGTAAACCTGTGGGACGTAAATGTAAATGTACGAGATAAATATCTGAACGTCGAAGACGAGAGGAAAGAGCCGAAATAGTTTAACTTCATTGAAGCCTGGGAAGCATACGTATAAACCCTTAAAAATAAAGAAAAAAATGTTCAAATGTTTTTAAATCTATTGGACTAAACTGCGTGATCATCAGTCCATAGCTTACAAACTATTGGGCTAAATTGCGTGGTTATCAGTCCATAGCTTACAAACTATTTAAACTAAGGTAAACTAACCTAAAGACAACGCACACACACACACACACACACACACACACACACACACACACACACACACACACACACACACATATATGCCCCAAGGAGGACTCGAACCTCCGACGGCGAGCAACCGCGCGCTCCGAAGCGAGGCACCTTAGACCGCTCGGCTACTTCATCGCGGCATACATGGTGGACTCACACAACCGCCGAGGTGGCTGCACTGCATTACGCAACCCCACCTAACTTCGATGTATGAGTGCCCTAGATTCCTTCGTCTCCACATCAACATAAGCGTGTTAGGTGTTTTTGGAATAGGCGTTAAAATGAATGAAGAAAGTGAGTGAAGTTTAAAAAACAGCAAGTCCACTTTATGCTATATATGTGTCAAAGAGAAGAATTTCTTTTTAGAGACGGCATAAAGCAGATGAAAATTCTTTCAATATTTAAAACGTTATAGAGTTTTGAAAGTGGATAAAGTTAAAAAAAAAAAAAAAACTAGCAACGCCACTTTGCATATATAAACGTCATGGTGACGGAATTTTGTCGATGGAAAGTGATGCTGCTTTAAAGTTAGTTACGGAATTTAGCATTTTTTTTTTTAATACAAAATATTCATTGATATAAGACTCGGACTTTTAGAGTCTCTCATTTGAGTACTTAGAGAATTTTGGTATATACATAAACAAAGATTGTTAATTTCAATTAACATAAATTTTTTTCAATAATTCTAAAACGACTATCAGTTTTAGTTATAGACAATCTTCATTTATTATATTCCCATGTCATACTTGGCGGAAGATGTGGGCCACATCAAACCTGTCACACAACTGACGACAGAGAAAAAAATGTGCTGTGCCAATTGTTCAGCATTCACTTGAAAATTAATTATATAGTCTTCATGAATGTAAGATTCGATTAATTATAGATTGTAGAGCATGTAAAGTGAAGCACTCATTTGACGTTCGTTGAAAAGTGGAAGATCAACTGCATGTAGAAAAGTGGTGTTAAAATAAGTACTCCTTTCCATGCAAATTATAGTCATTTGGAAAGGCTACTTAATGTAATATGTTGCGTTTAATGTATTTTACTTTTGTGTGTTTTGCACTACAGATCGGTATGAATCTAGGGAACTTATCTTTATTGCTGTATCCATTCTAAATTTTTATCAAATTGTCTCTTTTTGCAAGACATTTCCAATTTTAAAAATTAACGAGAGGGGATGTGTTAAGGGCTGATCTGTGGCCATTCACTTGCTCGTTCATATTTGTATTCTGTAAGATCTCTTTACTATGTTGGGTACAGCATTGCGTAATAAAGTGGTGTGAGCAAAACATAGGGTGTGTGGTCCGGTGAACAAGTATCGCGTGGAAAAACTCAGTCCATATTTCCTTTTAAAATGTGATTGGCTCTTACAAGTAATTTCAGTCCACCAAAACCTTCCAGCATTTTTATTAATATTTAATATACCGCAATTACTTTAAAGATGCCTGTTTAAACAATGTAATTTTATTGTATTAAGCTATGTTTGTGTTATTTAAAAATATTTATATTTTAGTTTAATAGGAATATGACAGGCGTAACACTCTAGAATGTTCCGTTGGCACCAAAATGTAGCCACCGGCGCAGATTGTTACTCCTGCCGCAGTCAGTCGAGCTAAGCGCCTCAGACCGTTAATATTT
Organism: Locusta migratoria; assembly: GCA_026315105.1. NCBI lineage: Eukaryota > Metazoa > Arthropoda > Insecta > Orthoptera > Acrididae > Locusta > Locusta migratoria. The sequence continues at coordinate 308,216,221 of CM048746.1, forward strand.
AAGAGTCTATGTAAATAAAGTGTGTGTATCGCGTAAAATGTTTTGTATTGTTAAACTTTTTGAATTTCTATTATACATTTACCTAGCCGCTTTACACAACTATTTAAGCCTCACATCAGGAAACAACGGATCTAACCTGAGTGCTGCTTTTACGCAGGGGACGACAGCAACGAAAGGAGAAATCAGGTTTGTGTAAAGAAACCATCGTCTTCCTGACGACATACGAAGCAATGATCCCTCACGTGCAGTGCTTCTTTCCATCACAAGTAGAAACATTAGCACGAAGTGTCTTGGTAACAGGACCGAGGGTAGAAAGAAGGGAAAAAGTTATAAACTTACGTACTCATTTTTATATAATTAACTTTCTCGAAATTTAAAGACATTACTCCCATATTTTTCTCTTTTATCCCATCCTAAGTGCTATTTGTTTTGTAATGGCTAGGTCTTTTTGATATTTAACGGTGTTTAAGGGAGTCCTATTGAGTCTGTTATGTACCTCACTGCAGCTTGATTGTGATTCTGTAGATTGTTTGAAGCGTCATTAAAATGATGTCCGAAGTGATGGGTTTTCTAAATATGTCAAATGTGTGTTAGTGATATTTCTCTTGTTATTGTTATGTCTAGAAACCTGAGTGAGGTTTTTTGTTCTTCTTCTATTGTAAATTTTATGTATTTGTGTAGCCTTTTTATTATTTTTTTATTAGGTTCGTCCACCATATATCAACCATGATTCGGTAAAAGTAGATGATGCAATTTTTCTTTGTTATACCATATCTTCAACTTTTGATTTCTCTATATGATTCATGAAGATGTTTGCTCATGTTCCTGAAATTGGTGAACCCAGGGTAGTCCATTTTCTCGTAGATAGTATTTCTCATTTAATTGAAATGGTTTTGTTGTGTTATCAACTATAACAATTTTATTATTTCATGTATTTGCTGTGTGTGTGTGTGTGTGGTTTTTTTTTTTTTTTTTTTTTTTTTTTAAGTTTACTTCTATTAGCTTTGTAGTTCATTTACGGGGATGCAGCTATACATGTTTCCTGCATCTAAGGAGAGCAAACTCCGCCATAGCCGGTCCCAAGCCCGGTTCAGAAAGGAGGAGGGGGAGGAGTAACACCTCGTTAAAAAACCTTGGTTCACCTTGCCCGGGTGATAGCACCTCGTGAGAGCCCCTTGCCAGGGATACGGTGAACACCTCAACGGCAGTGAAGGCGGAGATGAAGATCATCGGTACGGCTGAATTGGCGGAAGAGGCAACCCTGCAACTGATCGTACAAGTTGTAGAGGATGATGCGCCTTTAATGGCGGCAAAGATGGTACGCTGGTACCGGGCAGCAGCGGGCACCAGTATCGAATTGATGCACAGAGTAAATGATGCTTCAGATGGATCAAGATGGAAGACTCATGGGCGAAACCAATCATAGTCTAGTTCTTTGGCCATGATACTGCGATATCGAAAGGAAATGGATAGACTACCACATTAATATATTTCCTGAACGTCGGAAGACGGAGAATAATGATGGCGTTTCTTGGAGTAAAATTTTCCGGAGAAAAACTACTCCCCCGTTCGGATCTCCGGGTGGGGAGTATTTCAGGAGGTGTCATCAAAAGAGTTGAACATTTTAATCTCAGGATTGGGACATGGAACGTTAGAACACTTCATAGAGCAGGAAAACTGGAAAATCTGAAGAGAGAAATGGACAAATATGAAGTGAACATAATGGGTTTAAGTGAAGTGGACAGATAGTGGTGAAATAGTATCAGGTAATTACACAATGTTTTATTCCGCTGGTAAAAGTTTTGAACGTGGCGTAGCAATAGTGATGGGAAATGAATTAGTGTAAAGTTTGACTAAAGTTGTGTGACATAGTGACCGTTTAATGTTTGTGAAAATAAGTGCAAAACCAGTGGACATTCTAATAGTTCAAGTGTACATGCCAACATCAGATCATGAAGATGAAGAAGTAGAGAAAATGTATGATGAAATAGAAGACATCATTCAGTCTGAAGGAACAGGAAAGGTAAATACCATAATCATGGGTGACTGGAACAGTGTGGTTGGACAAGGCAATGAAGCAAACATAGTTGGACAATATGGATTAGGAAAAAGAAACGACAGGGGAGGAATGCTAGTGGAATTCTGTCAGCGAAATAACTTGGCGGTGATGAACACATGGTTCAAAAAAGAGGAAGAGTGAACTGTACATATGGAAGTGCCCAGGAGATATGAACAGATATCAGATAGACTACATACTCGTAAAACAGAGGTTTAGGGATAGTGTGAAAGACGCCAAGACCATGCTGGCAGCCGATATCGACTCGGATCACAACCTTTTGGTTGCAGATATCAGCACAGGGATGAAGAAGATCCCACAGCATGGGAGGAGAAAAAAGAGATGGGATTTGGAAAAGCTAAGAGAGAATAATGTGGCAGTAAGAGAATCGTTAGAGAAAAAGTTTAATGAAGTGAGACACGAAAATACAAGAGCAGTAGCAAAATGTTAAAATGATTTTGTTAAATACTATGAAGAGTGAAGTAGGGAGGGAAAGAAAAAGAGCGAGAAAACCCTGGATCACCAGTGAGATGCTAGAGAAGATGGAGGAAAGGAGGAAGTGTAAGAATGTTAATGAAGAGGAATACAGAAGACTAAACAATGTCCCTAGGAGGGAAACAAAGCGAAGGAAAAGTACTTAGCAGAAATGTGTGAAGAAATAGAAGAACTGCAAAGAAGAGGAAGGTACGACTTCATGTACCAGGAAACGAAGGAACTGGGAGAAGGCGAGAACAAAAGTGTAAGGACTTTCGGAATAGAAGATTCTAGAGGAAAAGTCGTTACTGAACAAGTGGACATGCTGAAAACATGGGAAGAATATATAAGGGAACTATATGATACAGAACATCGCCCACATGACATCGACATAGAACCAGAGGAATCTATTGATGAAGACGAAAAAGGGCCCTGTATATTAACTAGCGAAGTAGAGAAGGCGATAAAAGACATGAAGAGTAGGAAAGCTACAGGAGATGACGACATACAGGTGGATTTGCTTAAAGATATCGGAAATGACAGTTTGAAAGCTCTGACACAAATCATTAACAAAATCTACGTAACTGGAGAATGGCCTAAAGACTTTTCGGACGTAACAATGGTTACTCTTGAGAAGAAAAAACAAGCCAAGAAGTGTAGTGATTATAGAACAATTAGTCTGATCTCACATGTGGCAAAGATAGCAAGGATACTAAATAGATGGTTAGAACACAAAATTGAAGAAGTGATGGGAGAAGATCAGTTTGGCTTTAGGAAAGGAAAAGGCACCAGAGACGCCATTGGCATGATGAGGATATTGTCGGAGAGGGTTTTGGCCGTCAACGAAGAAATTTGCGCGTGTTTTATAGACTGGCAGAGAAGGCCTTTGAAAGAGTCAATTGGAATATATTGATGAACATCCTTAAGGAGATAGGTATCAACTAGAGAGATCGGAGACTAATTAGGAATTTGTACCTGGGACAAAGGGTAAAAGTACGACTGAAATGTGGAGAAACGAACAGCCTGGAAATAGGAAGGGGAGTGAGAAGAATGTTGTCTCTTCAACTTGTATGGAGAAATGCTCGCGAGAGAAGCGCTGAAAGGATGCGGAAACTTCAAACTAGGTGGACGTCTCATAAACACCTTCAAGTATGCAGACGACTTGGTAGTGCTCGCCAAAAACCAGAGACAGCTGCAACACATGATGAACCGTTTGGTGGAAATGGGAAGAAAATACGGCATGGCAATCAATATCGAAAAATCAAAAGTGATGCGAGTATCAAAACGTGAGAAACACTTGAAGATAATTGTTGACAATCAGGAACTGGAAAATGTGAATCAGTTAAAGTACCTGGAATGTTTTATCACAAAGGATGCCCACTGCACCAACGAAATCCGAGCAAGAATCGCCATGGCCAAAGCTGCTTTCAACAAGAAGAGGACTCTGCTGACTGGCAAGTTGAGCTTGGCATTAAGGAAGAAACTGGTAAAGTGCTACATTTGGAGCATGAAAAAGAAGGAGAAAAAATAATTAGAGAGCTTTGAAATGTGGTGCTGGAGAAGAATGGAAAAGATCAAATGGACAGATCGCATGAAAAAATATGATGTACTGAGAAGAGTAGGAGAGAAGAGAAGTATTCTGCATACAATTCTACAGAGAAAGGACAACTGTATCGGACGCGTACTTAGACACGAGGGACTCCTACGCGATATCATCGAAGGAAAAATAAGAGGAAACACAGGAAGAGGAAGAAGGAGGATTCAGCATCTGGAATACATGAAAGATGGAAGAAGATACAACAGACTGATTGAAGAAGCTGAAGGCTGTGAACAATGGAATCAGAGATTCTCCGTACTAAGACATGGACACTAGGCAGAATACTGCATAATAATAATAATAAGGAGAGCAGTGTTAATGTGCTTGGGATGTTTATGTCACTGATGTTCTCTATTAATTGAGTGGTGTTTTTCAGTGTTCTATCATTTTCAATTTCATAGTAGTATGTGAGCCGTGACTACATTTCTTTTGCTAGTAGGTATACGGGAAGTGTTGTGAAGTCTGCCGCGGTGGCCCGCGCAAAGCAAAGGCGAAACGATCTCTCTTCAACACGAAGAGAACGAACGGAAACAAAGTTGCAACCGCCGACAACAACAAGAAACTAGGACATAGACGCAAGACGTAGAAGAAGACAGCCCGTGGGGACGGCTGTCAACCCTGGCAAAGCACACACACAAGAGCAAGTTAACACAACCACAATAAACACCGGTCTGCACGGCCACTATGGTCGGGGATTCGAATCCCCATCTCGGGCATAGATATTTGTGCCGTCCTTAGTGTTAGCTAGTTCATAAGTAGTTTGTAAGTTTAGGGACTGATGACACAGTAGTTAAGTGCCATAAGCTATACAAACATTTGATCAAAAGTTCAAATGTTCAAATGTTTGTAAAGCTTATGGGACTTAACTACGGGGTCATCAGTCCCTAAACTTACAAACTACTTATGAACTACTTACGAACTAGGACAGCACAAATATCCATGCCCGAGGGGGGATTCGAACCCCCGACCGTAGTGGCCGTGCATACCGTGACTGAAGCGTCTCAGTCATTTTTTAAGTGTTTTGAAATTTACAGTTGGATGTAGAGGTATCAGATCTTTATGGATTTTCGGTTGGCGTCTCATATTGTGTTCTTGAAAATGTTTTTGCACAATTCTCTGTTTTTCCTGTTTGAAAGCGTTTATTCTGTGTTTTTGAGTGTATTTTGAACCTGGATTTGGAATCTGTGTCAACGGCCGCGCTGCAGTGGATACACCGGTTCCCGTTACATCACCTAAGAGTTGTCGGGCTTGACTAGCACTTGGATGGGTAACCGTCCGGATCTGCCGAGTGCTTTTGGCAAGCGGGGAGCACTCAGCCCTTGTGAGGCCAACTGAGAAGCTACTTGATGGAGAAGTAGCGGCTCCGCTCACGAAAACTGCCATAACGGCCGGGAGTGCAGGGCGCTGACCACGTACCCCTCCATACCGCATCCGTTGACGCCCCAGAGCAGAGGATGACACGGCGGCCGGTCGGTACCCAGTGGACATCTCCCGGCCTGTCGGACGGTGTTTGAATCTGTTAGTTGGGATTACAACCATGCAGATGATTAAGTCATGTACACTAACTACACAATTATGGTTAGTTGTCGCCTAACCCCGCGCAAATTGTTTTATCCTGCTCCTTGTTGATGAGTGCTTTATAACTCGCTGACAGAGGGTGTGGTTCATCCGTGGTCTGCCCATCGCTTTTACCGTGGACGCCTGAAACTAAAGGGAAAAGACAGTTTTTCCGGTTCACCTACGTGACGAGAGAATAAGGAAAGGCAAAGCTACATCTCAAGCTTTTGTAGATTTGAAGAAAGATTTTGACAATGTTGATTGAAATACACTCTTTCAAATTCTGAAATCAGCAGGAGTAAAATATAGGGAACGGAAGGTTATTTACAACTTGTACAAAAACCGGACAGCAGTTATCAGAGTTGAAGGGCGTGAAAGGGATGCAGAGGTTGGGAAGGGAGTAAGACAGAGTTGTAGCCTTTCTCCAATGTTGTTCAATTTTGTATATTGAGCAAGCTACAAAGGAAAGCAAGGAGGAATTTGGAGAAGGAATTAAAGTGCAGGGCGAAGAAATAAAAACCTTGCGTTTTGCTGATGACACTGTAATTCTGTCAGGGACAGCAAAAAACCTGGAGGAGCAATTAAACGGCATGGGCAGTGTGTTGAAACGAGCATATAAGATGAACATTAACAAGAGCAAAACAAGGATAATGGAATGCATTCTTATAAAATCAGACAATGCTGAAGGAATTAGATTAGGTAATGAAACAATGAAGGTGGTAGATGAGTTTTGTTATTTGGGTAGTAAAATAACATTTGATGTTCGCAGTACAGAGGATATAAAATGCAGAATGGCAATGTGAAGAAAAGCGTTTATGGAAAAGAGAAATTTGTTAACATGGAATGTTAATTTAGACATAAGGAAGTCCTTTCCGAAGGCATTTGTGTGGTGTGTTGCCTTGTATGGGAGTGAAACATGGACGATAAACAATGGGAAGAGGATAGAGGCTTTTGAAATGTGGTGTTACAGAAGAATGCTAAGGATTGGGTGGGTGGGACGCGTAACTAATGAAGAGGTACTTAACAGAATTGGGGAGAAAAGGAATTTCTGGCATACATTGACTAAAAGAAGGGGTCGATTGTTAGGACACATTCTTAGGCATCAAGGAATTGTGAATTTAGCATTGGAGGGAAGTGTGTGGGGAGACCAAGAGATGCATATAGTAAGCAAATTCAAATGGATGTAGGTTGCCGTTCTTATGAGGAAATGAAGAGGCTTGCTCAGGATAGAGTAGGGTAGAGAGCTGCATCAAGCCAGTCACCGGACTGAAGGCCACAACAACAACAACAACATCAATTACGATTACTGTGCCAGCGTCATAAAAATCTGGAGTGGAGTGATTTTAGTCCTTTTATGTCATGGTAAACTTTTTCTACCTTCTTATCATCGGCACAGCTGGTTGGCATAGAAATTTCTACTATAGTGTTGGGAGGTGGCTACGTGTCTATCTTGGGTAGAATAATGCGTTCACTGTGCTGTTCATAGGATCGTAACTGCATTCCTATTTTCTTACTCATTATTGGACCTACTCCTCCGTTTTCCCAACTGATTTCGTATTTATGACCGTGTATTCATCTGTCAATGAATAAGAAAATAGCAATGAGGTTATGTTACTCTGAATAGCAAAGTGAAGGCATTCTGTCACTTACCGGATTACATCAAATGTCTGACAAATAGCCAACTAGCATTTAGAAAGAAACTGAAACAATTTCTGAAAGACAACTCCTTCTACTAAGTAGATGGATTTTTACCTAGAATTTAGTAATTTTACAAATGTATGTATATCTGTAATGATATCCTTTACTGAACTGACAAGTTCCACATCATTACGAAATCTAGTATTCATGATCTATGGAACTAGCCTAAATGAAATGTAATTCGAAGATGAGTACTGCACTGTGTGGTGGTGAAGACGATCAAAGCGCTTGAAATGTGGTGGTACAGGAAATGTTGAAAAACTGTTGGTCTGATAAGACAAGGAATGAGGAAGTCACAATAGAAAAGGTGGAAGGAATATGCGGAAGAAACAGCCTATAAAAAGGGATAGGACGACAGTAGACGTTATATGTCCGGAAGTAAAGTCGATGGTACTGCAGGAGCAGACAGATTTTAGAAAACATCCACAAACAAATAAGGACGTAGGACCCGTGTGCTGTTCAGAGATTAGAGGTAGTGGCAGGGGGATGGATCGCATCAAACTTGTCACACAGCTGGCGACGAAGAAAAAGAAGTGTTGCGCCGTAATGTTCAACATTCACATGAATATTAATTACATAGTCTTCGAGATTAATATTCAATATTAATTACATAGTCTTCGAGACCACTCCCATGAACCACAGACATTGCCGAGGTGGGGTGGCTTGCGTGCCTCAACGATACAGATAGCCGTACCGTAGGTGCAACCACAGCGGAGGGGTATCTGTGGAGAGGCCAGACAAACGTGTGGTTCCTGAAGAGGGGCAGCAGCCTTTTCAGTAGTTACAGGGGCAACAGTCTGGATGATTGACTGAGCTGGCCTTGTAACATCAGCTAATGTGGCTTTGCCACACAGCTACTGCGAACGGCTGAAAGCAAGGGGAAACTACAGCCGTTATTTTTCCCGAGGACATGCAGCTCTACTGTATGAACATATGATGATGGCATCCTCTCGGGTAAAATATTCCGGAGGTAAAATAGTCCCCCATTCGGATCTCCGGGCGGGGACTACTCAGGAGGATGTGATCATCAGAAAAGACAATACTGGCATTCTACGGGTCGGAGCGTGGAATGTTAGATCCCTTAATCGAGTAGGAAAATTAGAAAATTTAAAAAGGGAAATGGATAGGTTGAAGTTAGATATAGTGGGCATTAGTGAAGTTCGGTGGCAGGATGAACAGGATTTCTGGTCAGGTGAGTACAGGATTATAAATACAAAATCAGTCGGGGGTATCACAGGGGTAGGATTGATAATAAATAAGAAAATAGGAATGCGGGTAAACTACTATGACCAGCACAGCGATCGCATTATCATTGTCAAGATAGATACGAAGCCAACACCGACAACAGTAGTACAGGTTTATATGCCAACTAGCTCTGCCGATGATGAGGAGATCGAGGAAATATATGAGGAGCTAAAGGAAATTATTCAGACAATTAAGGGAGAGGAAAACTTAATTGTTATGGGAGACTGGAATTCGGTAGTAGGACAAGGAAGGGAAGGGAAGATAGTGGGTGAATATGGTCTGGGCAAAAGGAATGAAAGAGGAAGCCGCCTGGTAGAATTTTGCACGGAACATAATTTAGTTATAACAAACACCTGGTTTAAGAAACACAAAAGAAGGTTGTATACGTGGAAGAGACCAGGAGACACCGGGAGATACCAGATAGATTTTATAATGGTAAGACATAGATTTCGGAACCAGGTTTTGAAGTGTAGGACATACCCAGGGGCAGACATAGACTCTGACCATAACTTGTTGGTTATGAACTGTAGGCTGAAACTGAAGAAACTACAGAAAGGTAGGAAAATAAGGAGATGGGACCTAGATAAATTGAAGGAACCTGAAGTTCTTAAGAATTTCAGAGGGAGCTTCAGGCAACAATTGACAGAAACAGGGGAAAATAAAACAGTTGAGGAGGAATGGGTAAAATTGAGAGATGAAATAGTGAAGGCAGCAGAGGACAAAATAGGTAGGAAGGCAAGACCTACAAAGAATCCTTGGATATCACAGGAGATACTAAATTTAATCGATGAAAGGAGAAAGTATAAAAATGCAGTAAATGAAACAGGCAAAATGGAGTACAGACGACTAAGAAATGAGATTGACAGGAAGTGCAAAATGGCTAAGCAGGAATGGCTAGAAGGCAAATGCAAGGATGTAGAAGAATGTATAAATAGGGGAAAAATAGATACAGCCTACCGGAAAATAAAAGAAACATTTGGCGATAAGAAAAACAGCTCTATGAATATCAAGGACACTGATGGAAAACCAGTTCTCAGCAAAGAAGGGAAAGCTGAAAGGTGGAAAGAGTATATAGAGGGGCTCTACAAAGGAAATGAACTTCGAGACACTATTGTAGGAAGGGAAGAGGATGTAGATGATGATGAAATAGGAGATACTATACTGAGAGATGAATTTGACAGAGCACTGAAAGATCTAAGTCGAAACAAGGCCCCTGGAGTAGATGATATCCCGTCAGAGCTACTGAAGTCTCTGGGAGAACCAGCCATGACAAAATTGTTTCAGATTGTGTGTAAGATGTATGAGACAGGTGAAGTACCCTCAGACTTTAAGAAAAATTTTATAATCCCCATTCCAAAGAAAGCGGGTGCAGACAGGTGTGAAAACTACAAAACTATCAGTTTAATAAGTCATGGTTGCAAAATATTAACACGAATTATATACAGAAGGATGGAAAAGCTGGTAGAAACCGACCTCGGGGAAGATCAGTTTGGATTCAGGAGAAATGTAGGAACACGGGAGGCAATACTCACTTTACGGCTTATCCTAGAAGATAGATTAAGAAAAGACAAACCTACATTTCTAGCTTTTGTAGATTTGGAGAAGGCTTTTGACAATGTTGATTGGAATAAACTCTTTCAAGTTCTGAAGCAAGCAGGAGTAAAATATAGGGAGCGTAAGGTTATTTACAACTTGTACAAAAACCAGACAGCGGTTGTCAGAGTTGAAGGGCATGAAAGGGATGCAGTGGTTGGAAAGGGAGTAAGACAGGGTTGTAGCTTTTCCCCAATGTTGTTCAATTTGTACATTGAGCAAGCTATAAAGGAAAGCAAGGAGAAATTTGGAGAAGGAATTAAAGTTCAGGGTGAAGAATTAAAAACATTGCGTTTTGCCGACGACATAGTAATTCTGTCAGATACAGCAAAGGACCTGGAAGAGCAATTGAACGGAATGGATAGTGTGCTAAAAGGTGCATATAAGATGAACATTAACAAGAGTAAAACTAGGGTAATGGAGTGCAGTGTAAGAAAATCAGGTGATGCTGAAGGAATTAGATTAGGTAACGAAACAATAAAGGAGGTAGATGAGTTTTGTTACTTGGGCAGTAAAATAACAAATGATGGTCGCAGTACAGATGATATAAAATGCAGAATGGCAATGGGTAGAAAGGCGTTTTTGAAAAAGAGAAATTTGTTAACATCGAATATTGATTTAAGCCTAAGGAAGTCCTTTCTGAAGGCATTTGTATGGAGTGTTGCCTTGTATGGGAGTGAAACATGGACGATAAGCAGTGTGGACAGAAAGAGGATAGAGGCTTTTGAAATGTGGTGCTACAGAAGAATGCTGAAGATTAGGTGGGTGGATCGCGTAACTAATGAGGAGGTACTGAACCGAATTGAGGAGAAAAGAAATTTCTGGCATACCTTGACTAAAAGAAGGGATAGATTGGTAGGACACATTCTTAGACATCAAGGAATTGTGAATTTAGCGTTGGAGGGAAGTGTGTGGGGTAAAAATCGCAGAGGGAGACCAAGAGACGCGTATAGTAAGCAGATTCAAGTGGATGTGGGTTGTCGTTCTTATGAGGAGATGAAAAGGCTTGCTCAGGATAGAGTAGGGTGGAGAGCTGCATCAAACCAGTCTCTGGACTGAAGACCACAACAACAACAACAGTCTTCGAGAATGTACGATTCGATTAATTATAGCTTGTACAGCTCGTAAAATGAAGCACTCATTTGATATTCATTAAAAAGTGGAAGGTCAGCTATATGTAGGAAAGGGGCGTTAAAATAAGTACTCCTTTCCATACAAATTATAGTCATTTGAAAAGTGTAGCTACAGGTGTAAATAAGAGATAGTTATACTAGACTGACTCTCAAGAGTATAACATAATTTTTCAGGAACAATTCCTTTTGAAATTTAAGTTAGGCTATCTGGAACAATGCTGTGTTAGATTCTATAAGTAAGCTCTCTATATGTTGATAAAAGTAGCCTAAGATAAGTTTTCTTAAGACATTCTGTGTTTCTGCCATCGCGCTTCCTTCACAGACTGCAAAATGAGGGGTTCGGCAGTAAAAATGGTAAGGGAGAAATCATTGGTTGTGGGAAAACGCGCCACAAATATTTAATAAAATTCCATAAACCGCAAATACATACAAAATAATGTGCTTTAATTGAAAAAATATGATTTTGTATGTATTTCCGGCTTATGGAATTTTATTAAATATTTGTGGCGCGTTTTCTCACAACTACTGATTTGTCTCTTACCATATTTTACTGTCGAGCCCCTCAAATATCTTACAAAAATGGTTAGCGTTCACACTGTCTCCGCATATCCTATTTACCTTACAATATACAATACCACCGACATTTTATCATTCGTAGAATAATGCATTCCTTGGCTCTCCTGTGTTTTGGCAAATATTGTTCATAATGTTAGTGTGAAATCAAGCACCCGTAAAATGAGTACAGCAATACCGGGTGTTTTATGGGAAAAGTAAATATTTTAGGAGGTGGTACTTATGTGAACTATGTCGTTCGTTATAGGATAGCAATTAATTATCTTGGGTCGCCACCATATTTCTCCAAAATATGGAAAATTAAAATCTTACTTATCAGCTATGATGTGATCTCAGATATTTTCAAACATATAATGAATATTCCTACTCTACTGCAATGTATGTTGCCCCCCCCCCCCCCAAAAAAAAAGGTGTACTTGAAAAATTATTGGTACATTGTGGAATTTAACTATTCTGTATCCTCTCCAAAATAGTGAAAAAGGAATGTTCTTAAATGAAAGACGATCTGCTCAAAATCAATTTATTATAATTAAACATGAGAAATAAATCAGATGACATTTCCTATCATGTAAAACAGATAATGGTATTCAAACAATCTTTTACAAATGTTAAAATATTGAGACACAAAAATGACTGGCTGAGTCAAAGGTCGGAGGTTTTGCAAAACAGAATGCTATTAGATTGGCTTCACAGGGGCTTGAAATTATCGTTAGCCCTAAGCTCCCCAGAGTAAATACGCAGATCTCAAAAGAATAAAATAACAAGTCTGATTCATATAACCCCCCAGCAAGTGCGTCACCTTACCCACAGAGATGATCATTGACGGCAGCGTCTCAGGCTCGAAGGCAGCAGACGGTGGGAGCGGATGAGCTGAAATTTTTTATCCGACCGTAATTGCTGCGACCTGTTAAGCAGGATCGACATGTAACTTAACACAGCGTCACTAGCGTCAGCGTCGCTAGGCAGTTGCTGTGCGATCCTATCACTAGCAGACTAATCAATATTTTGCATAGGTGACACAAAGGCCACTCGGCACAAATCGATCAGTCACTTGCGTAATAAGACCTGTAAAAACAATGCCCGACTCGCAAAGGCGCGAATGCTCAAATAGAGACTTCTAGCAAAACGAAAACTAAACTGTGGCCGCTCACAGCGTAACCACCGGACAATGTAACGTCCGCGAAGTGAACACAAGTTCTAAAAGGTCCGAATCTTCGGAATCAAACACAAGTCTAACCAGAGGACCGCTTAAGACGATGTCCTCCCCGCGAATCTAAACGGAGTATTGCGTGTCTCCCGAGGTCCGTACACTTCGGACGCTCAAACAGAAGTCTCCCGATGTCCGTACACCTCGGAGTCCTGTGTGAGCGTCCGAAGTGTACGGACCTCTCGTCCGGAGGGCTCACGGCAGCCGGCACGTAGAAGGCGCAGAGAGACGGCGAGTTTACGCGACCGAAGGTGACGTCACCTGCTGATCTAGCCCTGCTCGAGCTAGCGCCTACACTACGAAATCTTATAACAAGTGAAAAAACTTTTAAACACTAATACTCTTTTGCTAGCGTCCTCTGGCACTCCATTACATATCTTCGCCTCATCCTGACATAAAACTGGGAACATACCGCTCGCACCCCAGCAAGCCCCTTTCAGCTTTCTTATCTTTGCTCTGAATTCGTTTTCCATCTAAGTTCTTGATATTCATACAGCTGTTTTTCTGGTCTCCAAATGTCTTTTATTTTCCTGTAGGCGATATATATTTTACTAGTCATTTGCATTTTGACCTGTAGCGGATTCCTCCTTAACCATTTTGCACTTCCTGTCAATCTCATTTCAGTCGTCAGTTTATTTTACCTGCTTCATTTTTATGCCTTCACCCTTCATCAATTAAATTCAATATTCCCTGTGATATCCAAGGAATTTTTGTAGGTTTTGTATTTATACCTATTTGGATCTCTGCTGCCTTCACTATTCTATCACGCATTGCCATTCATTTTTCTTCTGCTACGTTATTTTCTCCAGTTTCTGTTAATTCAAAATGTTCAAATGTTTGTATAGCTTATGGGACTTAACTACAGGACCATCAGTCCCTAAACTTACAAACTACTTATGAACTACTTACGAACTAGGACGGCTCAAATATCCATGCCCGAGGGGGGATTCGAATCCCCGACCGTAGTGGCCGTGCAGACCGTGACTGGAGCGCCTCAGTCCCCTCGGCCACCGCGGCCGGCTTCTGTTAATTGCTGCCTAAAGCTCCCTCTGATGTTCATCTCATTTTTCCTCGTTTGCAGTTAAATTAATGGGAATGGGTCCGCCTTTTTTTCATTACAAACAATTGTGTTATTTACATGTATGATGGAACAAAGTTTCCGAAAAATGTAAATAACATGTTTGCAAAAAAAAAAAAAAAAAAAAAAAAAAAGGGGGGGGGGGACCATTTCCCATTTACTCCCTCTGATGCTTTCAAGAACCTCATGTTCTTTCAATTTATCCAAGTCCTATCGCCTTATTTCCCCACTGAAAAAGTGTATTTCGTCTTATTATTTTCAGTATACGTTTTCAGCCAATAAAGAAAAGCAACCGAGAAGGTAGGGAAGAGGAAAACATGTTTTCGCCTTGTGGCACATCAGTTGACTGACGATCGGAAGGAGGCACGTTTAGAGGCTTCACAGGGTAATGTCGAAACGGCCGATACGACATCCAATTTCTTGAACCATATTGTCACTGAGGCTGAAACATTGTGTCTCCGGTATGACCCTGAAATGAAACAGAAAAGCATGAAATGGCGTACACTGTTATCATCAGGTAGAAAGAAAGTCTGAATCACGCAACAAAACGATGCTTGTCACTTTTTTCGGTGATTAAAGCATTATCCACAAGGAATTTCTACCCGAGGGAACGACGTTGAACGCTGGAAGATACGCTGATATTTTGACCCGTTTCCAGGTTATTTTGTTCACGACGACACTCGCTCACACACAGCCAATATCATCGAACATTTGCTGCCAAAAAAGGATGGTGGTGGAAGTGGAACGTCCAACGGGTCTCAATCTTCCAGATGTCTTCCAATTCCCTCGACTCGAAAACATTTTGAAAGGAAAGAGATTTGACGATATTCCTATCACCCAAGGAAACTTCCTAAGGAAGACATGGTGCAAAGTTTCCAGGACATGTATCGCAGAGCTCAGCGGTCCACAGTTATGGGAGGTGACTATTTCGAAGGACAGTAAAGTAACTGTAGTTCATAGTTCGTCTATAGTTCATAGTTCGTCAGATTGTTTCATTAACAAGACCAAAAAATATCGCAAATCTTTCTGAGTTTACCATTTAAATAGTGTAGACTTTATTTCTTATTGGAGAAAATGTTGTTATTTTCTCTAATAATGTTCCCTTCGCCATTTTAAAAAACTTGTTCGCCAAAGCATTTGAACATCTTATTCTTGTTTTATATTATTTTTATATTAGTATTACTTGTTGTTACTAATTATAGGGTAAGGTGGTGGTACAAATTCGATATAGGTACAATTCCGATCAACATAAGTTTTCGCGCCATTTGTCTGTCTCGTAGTGTCTCGTTGTGTCGCATTGTGGAGTAGCAGGTTTCTACAGCTCCTCCTGTCTTTTCCAAGAATACACCGCTTTGCGGTAAGGAGGTATAAATTTTTTGTCTTTAAAGAGAAAAGTGAAGCTACTTAGTCTAACGCGCTCTTATAAATTATCTAGTTAAGGGTGAATGGATTCGCTGCCAAAAATGCAATGTTTGATAACACGAAGTATGCGTCGGTGCGTGACAGAAAAAGTGCTTTTTATGTGGAAGACGCCTGTAATCAAAATTGTACGAAGAAGTGATCACAATTATACCTAGTGTGGTACATTTTCGATCGATTTTTCTGTATTCCGTAACATTTTTTTGTTTATACTAACATTTGTAACTTTATAATATTTGTGTTACATGTTCATTAAACGTCCAAGAACAAGTGCCATAGTTAAAATTATTCCTTTTCTAAATTTATTTCCAGTTATAATAACATTTGTCCGAAATGATCGAAATTGTACCACCTCACCCTACGGGTTACACTTGGGTTACTAGAATTGTACAGAATGATTGTCGGTCATTACGAAAATGACGGGGAACCTCTGGTAAAAAGAGGTCCAGACCGGGGAACAAATTGCTAGTCTGGTGAGTGTAAATTGTCAAAGAGGCTCTCAGGTAGGCCATGAATAAGTAAACTGATGTTGTCCTCTGATTGATTCTGGTTTAGTACACGAGACCAAGACCGGGTTTGTCCAATCGCGAACGGCAAGCAGTGAACCGGAAGTGTGTCTGGGCGTCCTTTCTCTTGAATTACGGTTTTCGCATCGCAGCCTCCGTCTAAACGAGGAACTCTGTGTCCATCACGTGTTGATCCTTGTGGCAGGCTGCAGCGCACTGTTTATGTAAGCCAGTTCGCAGTAAGACGCCTTTATATAACTGCCTCCTTCGATTGCTGTTAAGCGAGGACTCACGCTTTGTACGGGAAATTTGCAGGTTACAACCTCGCCGGAACCTTCGTGCATCCTTTCACATTTACGTAAGTTATTTCGAAAGTTTCCGATATCGTCTAAAAGTTGTTCTTGCAGCTTCCATTGCGTTAGCGACTCCTTTGTGTGCTCCTCGGCAGTGACGTGATACACGGTGAGGTGTTATCTTTCAGGGTTTAAAAGCACCAGCCATGATGTCACTGAAAGGGGGCGAATGTAGAATCGCTGCTTAGTCGGCAGTTGGTGTTCCGTTCCTATCTGATCAAGGATCACGGGATGTTGTATGGCCATTAAAAAGTCTGTGTAATTGTAGCCATGTTCTAGATATTGATTCCTTTTGCAAAATATGTCAATTGGGCTGGAGCTAATTCTATGGTAACGCTAAGTGCGCCATTCGGGTTTTATTCGGACTTCCCGTGAAAAAAGGAAATTTTTGAAGCACGTCTCTTCTACCTTTTAAACGTAAGAATCAGTTTAAGCTTAATACGGAGGTAGATGAAATGTGGAACTCATGGTAGTCACATGCTACACAAATGAAGGGCTAAGCCACCCTGGGGCATGGGTGTGTGTGTTTGTCCGTAGGTTAGTTTACCTAGGTTTAAGTAGTTTGTAAGCTACGGACTGATAACCACGCAGTTTGGTCCGATAGATTTACAAAAATTTGAACATTTTTGGCTAAGCCACTGTTTGAGGAAACTATATTTCACCAAAATGCCCCAGTCATTATTATAATTTGCTTTTTTAACAACCTTATCGATAAGTAATACGAAACCAAGCGAGTTATCGTGCCGGCATGGTGGCTCAGCGATTTCGTTAAAAGAGCTGCATTTTCTCTCTAATAATAATAATAATAATAATAATAATAATGAGACGAGAACTCAAGGATGGACATGAAGTAGGAACGCTAACAAGTTCACAAACAAATGAGCTACCCGGCACTAAAAAGTAAAATAATAATAATCATAACAATAAATAGCGTGGTGGTAACTCATATATTCAGCATGATGATGGTTCAAATCCACCTTCGGATAACCGATTTAGGTTTTCTGTGATTTCCCTAAATGTTCAAATGTTTGTAAATCTATCGGACCAAACTGCGTGGTCATCAGTCCGTAGCTTACAAACTACTTAAACCTAGGTAAACTATCCTAAGGACAACACACACACCCATGCCCCAGGGAGGACTACAACCTCCACGGCGAGCAACCGTGCGCTCCGCAGCGAGACGCTTTAGACCGCTCGGCTACTCCATCGCGGCATATTCCATTTTCTTCTTATTCTTGTTTATTTAACTGCTCAATACCTTGTGTATTCGGAGTCTTTCGCGATGGCATTCTTCTATAAAATGTTCTCGGTGTACAAGCCGCGTCATTTCGAATGAAATTCTCGAGCTTTCGATGACAAGCCCCGTCATCGTCATCGGGAGTAAAACTGACAGTTTTATTCCTCATGACGATGACGGATCTTGTCATCAAAACCTCGAGAATTTCATTCGAAATGATGCCGCTTGTACACCGAGAACTTTTTATGCCGGCCGCGGTGGCAGTTGGCAGTTGGTGATCGATTCCTATCTGATCTTTAGACCGCTCGGCTACTCCACCGCGGCGATTTCCCTAAATCAGACAAATGTTTGGATAGTTCCTCAGAGAGAGCACGTGAATTTCTTTACCCAAACATTCGGAGTTTGAGCTTCGAATCAAATGATAACGCTGTCGACGGGACGTAAACCTCAAGCTTTCTTCCTTTTTAAGAGAGAGAGAGAGAGAGAGAGAGAGAGAATCACTGAAATTATATTTCAACTTATGAATAATTTGTTTTTATTATAATAACTCTTGTACATTGTTTACAGACAGTGCAAGCTTTTAAGACAATCCCTTTACTCTATGAAGTAACAATTAAACTTCCTATTACAAGTTTTCATTAGTAACTACTTTACAAGTAAATATTTTTCAAAATGGCTGCTCCAAGACAATTTTGAACTCCTATGTCGAAAATGAAATTAGGTAAAATCATTTACAAAGACTAGTTTCAGTAGCTGTGTGGAAATACTACATTGCCGCCGTGGAGTGGCCGAGCGTTCTGACGCGCCTTGCTGCCGAGCGCCCGGTTGCTCGCTGTCGGAGGTTCAAGTCATCCCTCGGGCATGTGTGTGTGTGTGTGTGTGTGTGTGTGTGTGTGTGTGTGTGTGTGTGTGTGTGTTAACCTACGCAGTAGTTTGTAAGTCTATGGACTGATAACGCCAGTAGTTAAGCCTCACAGATTTACAAACAGTTTGTGATTACCTGAGTTCAAACCGTTGCTTTAAAGAAAAATGGATAATTGAATACCGATATCATCCTTAAGCGTTGATATTTATTGTCATTTTGTTTAAAGACTAATTAAGAAATGTAGTATTCAAAAATTTTGAAGTGTTTGTAAATCTGTGAGGCTATCTGAAGACTGGTCCAACCCGCCACTGCCCGCACCGAAACTAAGTTTATTGTGCGGAATCGCTCCTTGTATATCTAGTAAAGCCAACCAATGCCCTTGAACAGTGCAAGGAGTCCCTTTACCAGTTCTTTATTAGACACAATTTCTTCGGGTCTGGTTATCCCAAATGTTCTGTGCCGTTTACTCTCCAATGCAATGCATTCGAAGATTAGATGTGATGAAGTTTCATCACCGTCATCACAGATCCTACATTTAGGGTCCTCTTCTGTTATTCCCATTGTATGTAAGTGTGTTTTGAAATTCCCATGGCCTGTCAGCAATCCAAACATGAGTCTAATCTCTCTCCTGTTCAGGCCCAGGATTGCAGAGCTTCTTTTAAAACAGTTACGTAGCTCCAATTTGATCATTGCCTTGGTGATTGTCAGGACAGGTTCCGGTCCAATAAATGGAGTCTCTGCCCCCATCCTGGCTAATCTGTCGGCATGTTAGTTGCCACTGATCCCCGAGTGGCCAGGGACCCACAATAGGTTTACTCTATTGCTTTCCCCCTATCACCATCAGAACCCTGTGACATTCTGCAACAATTTTAGACCTTGTTGCAGGAGTTGTCAGTGATCTCACGGCTACCTGGCTGTCTGAATAGATATAGATGCTACGATCTTTGTAGCACCTACGCAAATTCTCCTCCACACACGCCCTGATGGCAGTGATTTCCTGGAATACTGAGGCCAGTTTCCCTAGAGAGATGACGCCCTCCAGTCTTGGCTGCACCCCGTATACCCCAGCCCCAACGCCCTGGTATGATTTTGACCCGTCAGTGAACCAGACAATATCCCCCATACGGTGTCGAACTATTTTCTCCCACTGCTCCCTACTTCCCAATTGTTATATTGAAAGGCTTGTTGATACAGTATGGGGTTATAATATAGTCGGTGGGCATTTCCCCAACCTTTCCTATATTTACCTCACTCACTATTTTAGTGTGTGATTCTGGATATCCCAAAGAGTTCCAGTTGTTGCCAGTTTTGAGTCTGTATGCACCAGCCGCTGCCTCCATCTCGACCCAAAGGTGTAATGGGGGCATATCCAACATGGTTTACATCCCATCAGTTGGTGTGCTGCTAATTCCGTCTGTTATGGCTAAGCAGGCTAATCTCTGCACCTTACCAAGCTCCTTAGCAGCAACCTGCTGTTCTACCTTCTTCCACCACACGACCGCCCCATAGGTGATCCTGGGTCTAATCACTGCGGTGTATATCCAGTGCATATCTTGGGGGTTAGGCCCCAATTTTTGCCACAAGCTCTCCTGGTACTTACTGCCTTGGAGCAAATATTCCTAATGTGAGGGGTCCATGTCAGTTTCTCATCTAAGGTAACCCCTAGATATTTCACTGTCCTCTTCACAGATAGCGCTTCATTGAAAAGCTTTAGATTCCAACTTGAATGTTGGCTATGATTCTTTGTGAATGGTACAACAACAGTCTTCTTAGGACTAACCCACACATCCTGTTTTCTGCACCAGTATTGCACAATGTCCAACGCACCTTGTGCCATATTCTTAACTGTGTCAGCAAATTTGCCAAGATCATCTGCGTATCCTTGGCAAAATTACTGCCGAGAGTTTAATTCTCCAATGAGGTCATTCACCACTAGATTCCACAATAAAGGGGAAAGAACTCCTTGAGGGCAACCCCTAGTGGTGTTGATTACCATTTTTTCATTCATCATAGTAGCCTCTTCCTTTCTTCCACTGAGCATGGCCCTAGTACACCTACATATAGTGGTCCCTAGGTCATGCACCTCTGCTGCCCTAACCATGGAATCGAAGGTCGTGTTGCTAAAAGCCCCCTTGATGTCCAGGAAGATACAGAGGGCTATTTCCTGAAAGAATAGTCGCATTACTTCCGATCAGATTTTTTAAAAATCTCTCAGAATACGTCCATACTCTGACTGCTACAAAAGGACAGCAGTAGGAAACACTTCACACAATCCTGACAGCATAGGCAGTTCACGTGAAAGACAGCTAAGCCAAACAGCCGAAGTGCCTTTGAAATCTTGAAGTTGAAAAAACACATGATCAACGAGCTTCCATAAATGTTAATCCAGAGACGATGGTCGGCTATGCACCGAAAAGGAAGGACTTGAAATCAATGCCCAATTTACGAAAACCTAAACAAAATGCTCCACTATGTAACGCACTCATCAATTCTATTGGAAGTCAAAACACCGCAAGTTGAAACGGCCTGAGTCCTTGATTAGACGCAACTGCCTACAGGGCCCGGAAACCACGCTGGCTCAATGAACGACCCAGTGTCGTACCGCAAAATGTTCAAATGTTTGTAAAGTTATGGGACCTAACTACAGTGGTCATCGGTCCCTAAACTTACAAACTACTTAAACTAACTTAACCTAAGAACCAAACAAACACCCATGCTGAAGGAGGACCAGAACCTCCGACGGGAATGGCAGCGCGCACCGTAGCAGGGCACCTCAGTGCGCACGGCTATTCCACCGCGGCCTGTCGTATCGCAGCTGTCTATATCACGCCTACCGTCTGTCAGCCTCGTCCAAAGATCTTGGGCCGTGCAAATAACGTAGAGAACATGCTCCAGAGAAGATTCTCAGAGTAAAAGAACGTTCTCTGAGTAAGTTTTCAATTTCGTGTAAATAAAAACGTCGAAGCATATGCTCTGAGCAGGAAGTTCATTCTCGCTAGGTCTCCTTCTTCTTGAGTAAGTTCTCCGTGTGCCATGTCCGGCTTTAAACTAGGACAATCAGCCAGATTATTCAGTGTACACACATGGAGTAGGCGTCTACGTATTCAGGAAGAGCTGTACTATATTTAGATATTAGTTTGTTGTGCAGCAGTATGTTATTAAGAATAAATATGGACTTCTTACGAAAATGTATTCTTCTGACTATATTACAGAATTTTCGTAATGCGAAATTTTTTTTTATTGAATTTAGGTTAACACAATTTGCAAACGAAATTTTAAGAACGCATCATATTTTCATCTGTTTCAACGTGGATGCTGTCAGAGATTTCTAACAAGAGATACGTTTTCTTAAATATGACACCTAGTGGTCTGATTATAAGCGATAGGCCGAGTTATTTTGTTACAAGAAACAAAATGCTAGGTATCTAATTAATCAGTTATTAATTTTACTGTCGTGTCTACTTACTTCTAACATAACAGAAATTAAGATTAGGAATTGATAAAACGCAACTTAAATAGGCAAACTATTACTCAATTTGTTCAGCCAGCCGCGGAGACCGAGGGGACTGAGGCGCTCCAGTCACGGTCTGCACGGCCACTACGGTCGGGGGTTTGAATCCCCCCTCGGGCATGGATATTTGTGCCGTCATTAGTCTTAGCTAGTTCATAAGTAGTTTGTAAGCTTAGGGACTGATGACCCCGTAGTTAAGTCCCATAAGTTCTACAAACATTTGAACATTTTGAAGTACAAAAAACAATACTTCAGTACCAGGTACTGCGGAAATATTTATTTTGCGATTCAAACTGTGAAGTCCTGGGATACAGTTTATTTGGAATTAATGTCATAACGCCTTATTACTAGACCCTATTTAAAAACATATTATTTTCCTGTAGCTGTTTACAACTGTAAATGTACACTCTAAAAATTCAAATCTATGGGACTCAACTGGTTCGGTATTAGTTCGTAGCTTACAAACTACTTAGGTAAACTAACCGAATGACAACACATACAGCCATGTCCTAGGGAGGATTCGAAGCCCTGTCGGCAAATGGCCACGCACACCACCTCAGTGCGCACGGCTAATCCACTGCACTCTAAAGAAACGGGTAAAACACGCAGGTCGGGGGTTCGAATCTCCCCTCGGGCATGGATATTTGTGCCGTCCTTAGTCTTAGCTAGTTCATACGTAGTTTCTAGGTTTAGGGACTGGTAACCCCGTAGTTAAGTTCCATAAGCTATATAAACATTTGAATTTTAAAACACGCAGCTGCATCCTCTTGTGTTTCATTTCTATGTCGGTAATCAAAAACGTCCACTGACATCACTCTCGGCAATATATAATATGCTTGAACTGTCACACTTAAGATTTTTGTGGAGGAAACTACTGGTCAGTAAAATGTTTTTATTTAGTTCCTCTCGTATTTCTTCAGACTAGCCTACCTATAAAGGATTTTTTTTGCCTTCTAATCACCACAAATTATGTCATTTTTATTATAAACAACAGTAAAACGTAACGTTAACACAAGTTATTCAGCTCGAAGTATACCAAAGAGCTCACTTCATAAAACGGAGAATGTTCTCCAGTCGTGAGAAACTTCTCTAGTTTGCGGATTCAGATTTTCGCTCTGCAGCGGAGTGTGCGCTGATGTGAAACTTCCTGGCAGATTAATACTGCATGCCGGAACCGGGATTCCAACCTGCGACCTTTGCCTTTCGCGGGGAAGCGCTCTGCTTATCTTTTTTTTTTTTTTTCTTCTTCTTCTTCGTTTGTTCCATGGGTAGTTAAGTTCTTTGCGGTCGCTGATCGTGTTTGTTCGATATGTTTTTGGCTCTTATAACGTCACTTGTGCCATTATCTCACCTCCTCCTTTCCAAACTTCACCGAAGTTCTCCTGCAAAACTTGGAGGACTAGCATTCCAAGGATATGGTGCTTGCCCGCGAAAGACAAAGGTCGCACGTTCGGATCGCGGTTCCATAATACAATTTTAATCTGCCAGAACGTTCTCAGTTGTGAGCAACTTCCTCCACCCTTTTACCCACGCTGAGAACATACACGGTTGAAGTATATTCTGTGACTCACTTTATTCATGCGAACCTGAGCATGATCTCCGGAATACGGAGTATAAAGTAAATTGTTTTATTCATAAGACCCATTGTAAAAGAAATTAGACTCCCTGACGGCAGTGTTGTCGTAGCGATAATATGAACATTCAACCTGCCGCTATAATAGTGGCAAAAGTCAGATAAATTTTGAAAGCATTTTTGGAAACAGCGATCTTAAAATTTCAAATAATTAAATATTACAGTCTAAATCGCAAGTTGTTGAGATTTTTATTGGCAAATGGTTTCGGTCCTACAGGGCCATCATCAGGCGTTAGGCACCTTGTTGGTGGACGGTGGCGGTGGCTGGAGCGGGCGTCAACTGCTATCTAGACTGCAACTTGCGGTCTAGACAGTAATATTTTAATTAAACGTCAGATAAATACGTGTTGTTAGGAGATAAATCGAGTAGATATAGCCGTTGCGGTATATACAGGGTGTTACAAAAAGGTACGGCCAAACTTTCAGGAAACATTCCTCACACACAAAGAAAGAAAATATGTTACGTGGACATGTGTGCGGAAACGCTTAATTTACATGTTAGAGCTCATTTTATTACTTCTCTTCAAATCACATTAATCATGGAATGGAAACACACAGCAACAGAACGTACCAGCGTGACTTCAAACACTTTGTTACAGGAAATGTTCAAAATGTCCTCCGTTAGCGATGATACATGCATCCACCCTCCGTCCCATGGAATCTCTGATACGCTGATGCAGCCCTGGGGAATGACGTATTGTATCACAGCCGACCACAATACGAGCACGAAGAGTCTCTAAATTTGGTACCGGGGTTGCGTAGACAAGAGCTTTCAAATGCCCCCATAAAAGAATGTCAAGAGGCTTGAGGTCAGGAGAGCGTGGAGGCCATGGAATTGGTCCGCCTCTACCAATCCATCGGTCACCGAATCTGTTGTTGAGAAGCGTACGAACACCTCGACTGAAATGTGCAGGAGCTCTATCGACCATGAACCACATGTTATGTCATACTTGTAAAGACACATGTTCTAGCAGCACAGATGATAACATGCTCCAGTGAGCGTAGGTGTAAGAACATGAGAAATACTAAAATGAGCAAATGGAAATTAAGCGTTTTCGGACACATGTCCACATAACTTTTTTTTTCTTTGTGTGCGGGGAATGTTTTCTGAAAGTTTGGCCGTACCTTTATGTAACATCCTTTATACGACTTATATTGATACATAATGAAAATTAAATGATTTATCTATATTCCGTAATATTTTATGTGTGAGAATATTATTTGGTTCAAAAATTAGTGATTGAAAATAAGTAATTAATTTTATGGTATTATTATCCCCGACAATTTCAAATTTTGGTGACTCACAGGGCGTGTAAGTTGGTCAATCCGTTTTACAAAGACTTCTGACTCGAGTTAAAATTTCATAGTAACCGAGATCCTTTATTTCACATGAATAAATGAAACTTTTACAAAATGAAACTTATACAAAGTTGGCCTGCTCACACCAGTTCAGATAACTAAAGAAGACTAACCCTACTATTATGTTTTAAAACATAAGAAAGAAGCACTCTTCTTTGTTTGTCTATGTATAAAAGATAACTCAAATCGTTTCATGTATTATCTGTGGTTTATTAATTGACAATAAATATATCGTAAATTAATTATGATTTTCTTTCTTAAATTAAAGAAAAATCCATCTCCCCTACTCTTCCTTTTACCCATATATCTCCTGCTTCATGTATCATCACAGTCTGTACTGTCTTACTGCAGTATACATGAAGTACGATGGCGGAGAGCGGCGCAGGGTTTAACTGCACAAATCAGTTTAAGAAAGAAGAAAAAGTTTTATTTTCTGACGGTGTAAAATAACTATTGTGGTCACGAGATCAGTTGCCTCGCTGCAGTTCGAAATTTTGTTTCTGAAATTAATATTAGCAATTTGAAATACAGAATTTAAGAATCATCTGCTTTGTTGTTGTTGTGGTCTTCAGTCCTCAGACTGGTTTGATGCAGCTCTCCACGCTACCCTGTCCTGTACAAGTCTCTTCATCTGAGAATACGTTCGGCAACCTACATCCTTTTGAATCTGCTTACTGTATTCGTCCCTCGGTCTCCCTCTACGATTTTTACCCCACACACTTCCTTCCAATGCTAAGTTGACGATTCCTTGATATCTCAGGATGGTCCCACCAACCTATCCCTTCTCTTAGAATACGCCAGAAATTCCTTTCTCCCCAATTCTGTTGAGCACCTCCTAGTTAGTTACGTGATCTACCCATCTAATTTTCATCATTCGTCTGTAGCACACAATTCAAAACCTTCTATCATCAAAAAATTCAAATGTTTGTTAAGCTTAAGGGACTTAACTGCGGGGTTATCAGTCCCTAAACTTACAAACTACTTATGAACTACTTACGAACTAGGACGGCACAAATATCCATGCCCGAGGGGGGATTCGAACCCCCAACCGTAGTGGCCGTGCAGACGGTGACTGGAGCGCCTCAGTGCCCTCGGCCACCGCGGCCGGCCTTCTATCATCTTTTTGTCTGAACTCCTTATTGTCCACGCTTAAAGGTAATACAACTGAGTGGGTTTGCAGAACTGTCTATAGGTCCATATACGAATGACTCAGGATGCGCGGTGTGAAGCTGTAACCAATGTCGATACTTACTGACTTTTGACCAGTTCACACTACTGTACGCTATTTGGCTTACATAATTAAAGATGCTAATACTCGTGTTAGGTACCGTAATGCTAATGTTACACGCACTAGTTAAAAAAAAGTTGTGGCATACTTAGTGTTCGTAATAGAAATTGGTAGTATACACAAGCTATTTTACAGCTATGCATCTGACGGGATGTTTCGTTTTCACAGTGGATTTTTAACATTAGTTGTTTTAGGCAGTCCGGGTCGCCATGTGACTCAAAATGTGTTGTTTTGCGATGCTGTGAAATATCTACATATTGGCGAATACAGCAGACTCTCAAGCAAAGACGTCGTTGTGAAACTCTTCCGAAATTAATCATCATCATCATCATTAGAAACTGATTATACCTTTCAGCGTTCAGTCTGGAGCATAGTACCTCTAATAAAATTCCTCCATGATGCCCTATTCAATGCTAACATTGTTGCCTCGTCTGATGTTATGCCTTTTACTTCAAAATCATTCTGCACCGAATCTAAGTACTTTCTTCTTGGTCTACGTCGACTCTTCTTACCCTCCGCTGCCGAGCTCATGAGTCTCTTAGGTAACCTTGTTTCTCCCATGCGTGTAACACGACACCACCATCTCAGTCTGTTCGCTCTAACTGCTTCATCTATGGTGTTCATTCCAAGTTTTTCTTTGTTCCTCCTATTGCCACTCAATCTGTTTAAATCTCTTTTCCACAGACATTACTTTCGTTTTGGAGATACTGATCTTCATATCATAATCCTTGCACCTCTGATCGAGCTCTGAAATATTAGTTTGCAACCTTTCAATCGAATCTGCCATTACAACTAAGTCATCCGCATATGTGAGACTGCTTATTTTATTTTGACCTATTTTAATCCCGCCCTGCCAGTCTACTGTTTTCAACATATGATCCATGGACCGTATGATCAACAGTGGTGACAGGCTACAGCATTGTCTTACCCCTGAAACTACCCTGAACCATGAGCTTAATTTGCCATATACTGTGACTGCTGCCTGACAGTCTATGTAAAGTCCTTTAATTGCTTGCAGACATTTGCCTCCTATACCATAATCTTGTAGTACTGACAGTAGCTTCTTCCTAGGGACAAGGTCATAAGCCTTTTCTAGATTTGTGAAACATAGATACAATTTCCTGTTCCACTCATAGCACTTTTCCATTACCTTCCCGAAATTAATGTTTGTACAAAAGTTTGACAATCCTAGAATATACGGAACTAATCTCGGTCTGAAAGGCGTCGAAAGGCTCACTTGGTACCGACCGGCTGCCGTGTCATCCTCCGCCCGAGGGCGTCAACGGATGCGGTGTGGAGGGGGGCGTGGTCTGCGCCCCGCACTCCCGGCCGTTAAGTCCGTCTTCGTGACCGGAGCCGCTACTTCTCAATTTGCCTCACAAGGGCTGAGTCTACCCCGCTTGCCAACAGCGGTCGGCAGCATACTGAGAAAGTGCCAAAAATTGTGTCTGACGATAAATTCCGTTCATTTTCTGCACTTGAAACACTAAAAAACTAAATGCTGTAATCCGGTTTAATTAGGAAGAAGAAACGCTGTTGGCAGATTTCTACACTGTTTGTGAAATAATTTTGCACTCAACCGATAGTTGCTATACATTGAAATTGTCTGAAGCTGTTTTGTACTTATACAGGGTGTTACTAAAAGGTACGGCCAAACTTTCAGGAAACATTCCTCATACACAAAGAAAGAAAATATGTTACATGGACATGTGTGCGGAAACGCTTAATTTCCATGTTAGAGCTCATTTTATTACTTCTCTTCAAATCACATTAATCATGGAATGGAAACACACAGCAACAGAACGTACCAGCGTGACTTCAAACAATTTGTTACAGGAAATGTTCAAAATGTCCTCTGTTAGCGAGGATACATGCATCCACCCTCCGTCGCATGGAATCCCTGATGCGCTGAAGCAGCCCTGAAGAATGGCGTATTGTATCACAGCCGTCCACAATACGAGCACGAAGAGTCTCTACATTTGGTACCTGGGTTACGTAGACAAGAGCTTTCAAATGCCCCCATAAATGAAAGTCAAGAGGCTTGAGGTCAGGAGAGCGTGGAGGCCACGGAATTGGTCCGCCTCTACCAATCCATCGGTCACCGTATCTGTTGTTGAAAAGCGTACGAACACGTCGACTGAAATGTGAAGGAGCTCCATCGTGCATGAACCACATGTCGTGTCGTACTTGTAAAGACACATGTTCTAGCAGCACAGATAGAGTATCCCGTATGAAATCATGATAACGTGCTCCAGTGAGCGTAGGTGGAAGAACATGAGAAGTAATAAAATGAGCACTAACATGGAAAGTAAGCGTTTCCGGACACATGTCCACATATTTTCTTTCTTTGTGTGTGAGCAATGTTTCCTGAAAGTATGGCCGTACCTTTTTGTAACACCCTGTATATTGAAATGAGACAAAGTTTACGCGATGTAACTAGAATGAATACACATTTTAATCAAAAGAGTCTGAAGCGCATTTAAAATTTGCGTGGAAGTTTGCCACCACAATGGCCGCCAAGGCGCTCTTCAGTTTCGCCGCTGTTAGCAATCGGCCGCTTACTGCGTTGTGTGTGCTCGGTCTCGCCACGTATCACTTGTAAGAGCCACGCCCCCTTTCGAATATCGCTCGCTATCGGTAACATTAGAAACAGAGAAGTACGCTTGGCGGAAAATTTAAATACTGTCCCGCCACGGCTAAGTTAATACTTTCATAAAATCAAAACGGAACTCTTATCCAATAATCATAAACCACTTTCGAGGTATTATGTTTTGAAATTCTGTAGATTTAGCACTTACTTGTTCGAGGTTCAGTGTATGGTGTAGCTGAAAGTTGATAGTATTAAGTCTGTTAGTTATCGTTTCGTTGCTTATACGTTAATAGCAGTAAGCTCTTAAGTAATTACCATAAAATAGTAGTAAATCGGTGCTTGTTTAATATTTTGTAAAGCATTTTGAAAGCCTTGTAATTCACAAGTCCCGTCGACTACGACAGCTAATGAACTATGTAGAATCCAAGATCAAAACACAGCATAATTAAAGGTCAACATGTCTTGGCCAGAGTAAAAAAATGTAAAACAGGACAATTAGTTTCTCGATTTAACTGACAACTTCCAAACCGATTAAATAAAAAATCTGGGCATATTCACACTTTCGTACAGGTTCACCTTGATTGCCTTCATTGAACCTGTAATAGGAAGTGTCCATGAGTAAGGGTGCTTGCATTCTAAACTTCAGTGGCGTGTAGTGTCACATTGAATGACACGAGAAATGCAATACTGCATGATATTCTGCCACATTATTATACAACATGGCATTACGAATCGCGTTACTTGATATATGAACAATGTGACGGTACTGCTGGCCCTCTCATCTCAATGTTATCGTACGATACCGCCTGCCTGCTCCTCTCATCTCAATGTCATCGTACGATACCTTCTGCTTCGGATCCGGAATCGTGTGGTGTAATAGTGATATATTTTGCGTGTGAAGTTACAAACGAAATAGCCAGCCTAGGAATCAGTGTAGGACAGTGTCACGGTGATACTGTGATTAAAACAAGTGATCGATTTCATTAATTAAGAGATTCGTATATTTGCTTTCCAGACAGTTCTATAAACAATAGTTTCGTCATTATATGTTATTTCAAGACTTAAACAGACGAATGGTAAAAACTTTTGTGTCTACATAAAGACATTAAAATAAATAGCATTGTATATATGTTAGGCTCATAAACAAGTTGTGTTGACCAGCTAATTGTGTTAATCAATGTAACAGTCGAAATTCAATATTGTAATTCTTTGTATATATTAACTGACGTGAGATTTTGAACCTATTTTCAGATTTGCTACGATATGTGATAGTTCAGTATATGTTAGGAACATGTATGATGTACTTATTAACTAATTAATTGACATTTAACAGCGCACTTTGTTGTCAACAGAAAGATCAGAGATTTCGACTTAAAAATACGTGCCATGTAAAATTATTGTATGTGTAGTTTTCATTTCATATTGTGATTATTTTTGTGTACATGAAATGTTTTCTTTGTATGTTTGTTAATTGTAAATTAGTATATTCAATTGTTATGAACAATGCATAATGTAACGTCATTATTGTCGATGTTATATATTTGCTTCACCGCCTTGTGTGGGGAGAGTTCGAGTTCTGGCCTTCGCAAAGTGCTTTGGAATCTATGTCAGTCTGTGTTGTTGTACGCAAGTTTGAATTTGTAATGTTTTGGTGGAGAAGCAATTTGATTCAAATTAAAGAAGAAGTGAAAAATTGTACCTACGAGTATTTATTTCTACCACGACGCCCCCAAGCAGAATAATGTTGCAGCGAGCAGAACCCCCATACATCGTAATCTTGAAAAGCTTAGTATCTCGGTTGGAAGTGGTAGAACAAGTATAACAAGTATATCAGATTTTTTTGTTTAAATTATTTTTGATGGATGCTGCTACATAAGTGAAGAAGGTAATTCACCTCTTTAACAAATGTTCAACTGTTTGTAAACCTATTGGACCAAACTGCTATGGTCATGTAACACTTTAATCCATATGTGTCTAGATAGAAACTTTCTAATGTAAATGTTTGTTTTATAATTTATATATGTGTTAATAATTATGTATTTGTATATTTCGTAATCATGTTTTGTTTATTCATGAGTAATTTTGCTGTAAAGCAATTGTAATTGCACTGGGTATACGTCGTTAGGAAAAGTAGCGATAATATCTTTGTCAGAGATTTGCATTGTGTGGAGGGACTGTGATCTTTGACGAGCGAGTAAGCGCGGCGGTGCGCTAACAGAGAGGAGTGTCGTGTGTTGTCTCTTGAAGCGAGAGGAGGGATAGCCGAGGCGCGGGAACGAGCAGTGCCGTGTCCCAGGTTAGCAGGCCTGTGTGTACTAAGTTGTGGCACGTTTGTCCACTGATGAGTGAGGGCAGATTTCACAGGTTTTCATCTCATCAAGAGCCTGCCCTGTAATTGCTCATTAAATGGAAGTGTGCTCGTACCTTCAACTTCAGCATTGTCGGCGGCAGCGAGGCCGGCTTCTCAACAATGGAGACGTACTGTAAGACCGCTCCAATATTTTCTACCACACAAAAGTTTAGGCAAATGGACTCGCCCGTTCCACGTCACCGGCGTGCCCTCAATCGAGGGAAACACAGTCACTTGTGAGCGAACGGTCTAACGTAACGGTGTCACTATGTTTTCGAAACAGGAACTACGGAGTTGGATCAAGATTGAATGTGCCTGAAGCTGTACAGCATCTGCGACCAGCTATGGGAAAGAAGTCGCAACACTTTCTGCGCAACCCACCCATCATTTTGCACGGCAATGCGCGGGCGCACCACATACGGCGCAAGCTGTGGGTGCTCTGTTCGGTCGATGGGACTGGGATTTGGAAGTACTGTACCATCCGCCATACTCCCCCAACTTAAGTTTCTGTGATTTTGATTTGGTTCCGAGGTTCACAGATTCGACAGGCCTTCCACATATCTGGGAACGAGTTCTACACAATGCTGGTGACTTCTTTGAAAGACATAGTAGGTGCAAACATATAACGCTTTTGTATCGGTTGTGAATAAATAGTTGCCGATATTTGAGTTCCAAACCTAGTATATATGTGGTGCATTACTTTCTAAGTAACCACGATAAGATGACGGTTATCAAGTTTGCACCGTAATGGTTACTCCCATATGTTTACATCAATGAGGCTATCTCTGACACCACCATAATACCAATCATTGCTACTCTGTAGTACGGAAAAAGGTGGAATGGCGATCTTCAGCGTCAAGAGTAGTTTCTGTCTTCAAGGGAATGAATTACGTGCACCCGTATGTCTCAGACGTGATGAGTAGTATATGCAGTGCGTTTTTCCCGTTGATACGCAGGTGCGATCACGGATGTGAGGTGCAATCGCGTACCACTCATTGTCACACTTGGCGTTCCTGTGGTTAAAGTAACCCGGTAAAATGTCAGCTACATAAAATTACTAAAATCTTTTAACAAAGTGTACTATTATCCAACCAAAAAAATGATCGTATTTTCATTTTAAAGTCCAACTTCTTCAACCACTGGGCAGTTTCGTGTCTAACTGGATTTCAATCATCCCTCCTGAAAATGAGAGCAATAGACACTTAGTCATTATTCGCAAGTCCGCTCCAGATTCGCAACACTGACGATCTACCTGTTCCCATTTG
This sequence comes from Locusta migratoria, assembly GCA_026315105.1. NCBI lineage: Eukaryota > Metazoa > Arthropoda > Insecta > Orthoptera > Acrididae > Locusta > Locusta migratoria. The sequence goes on from CM048746.1 coordinate 308,248,808, forward strand.
AATTTCCAATAGTTGCACCGACCAACACGAGCAAAGTAGCGGTTAGTCCAAGATCAGTCCTCCCCGAGTCGAAGCTGCTTCGGTCTATCTAGATGTTATTTTGTTCAGTAAAAAAAAATTCCAAAGTATTGTCCAGTTGGATGTAGACAAAAAGCTACTCACTTGCAATTGAACTGCTGTATTAAAAAGTGGTTTCCGCAATTTAAATGTGTTTACATGTAGTGGAAAATTTTGCAAAATACGAAGACAAGGAGTGGACAAGATCTTGTAGTACTGTCTTGTTAAGGCGTTTTTGCGTCTTGTTACAGGAGGAACGATATTGCACGGTACTGGGGACCACTAAAGGTCATAAATCTAATACTGGCACTGACCAACATCATTGCCCTATTTAATTGTACATCAAGTTATTTCACATTGTCAATATTGAACTAAACGGGAGCACAGTAGTCAATTGTGGAATAAACTATGGCAAAACTGTTGTGCACAAACTCACCATAGAGCTTTGGCTGGTATCTCCATGCTACCATCGTTTCTTTGATAGGAAACTGATACATTTTTCTCTTCAAGATATGACTGTTTAGGCACCCATTACTGTCACGTGTATGTTTGATTTGAAGTGAATTTGCGACCATATACCAAACACCTTACTTATCAAGAAACTTATGTTTTTTGTGACGTTTTTTTGCATTTTTTCTCGGCAGTGTTGAAGTAGATGTAGGAGGGAACGCATTAAAAGTGTAATAATGTGCGAGAAACAGTTGAAGGACAGATATCATCAGAATAATAATACTCTAATATCGTTTCTTGTTCCGCAGGATCCAATTGAGGAGTAAGTCAATACACTAAATTTAACATAAGAATGATAATAGAAAATTTTTAACTAGTCCTATGTCATCTTAAGACTAAGTGAAAAGCATCAATAACGAAAAAAAGGAATTAGCTTGTTTAACTTTTCTAGATGTTCCTCGACAGAATACAAGGAGTGAGCCATGAGGTAACTCTTCAATTTAGATTTGAAAGCGCATAGATTAGTGCTAAGATTCTTGAATTTTTGTGGCAGCTTATTGAAAATGGATGCTGCAGAATACTGTGCACCTTTCTGCACAAGTGTCAAGTTGGTGTGATGCAAATGTAGATACCACTTCTGTCTAGTATTCACCGAGTGAAAGCTACTCAAATGTTCAGATGTTTGTATAGTCTATGGGACTTAACTACGGGGCCATCAGTCCCTATTCTTACAAACCACTTATGAACTACTTACGAACTAGGACGGCACAAATATCCATGGCCGAGGGGGGATTCGAACCCCCGACCGTAGTGGCCGTGCAGACCGTGACTGGAGCGCCTCAGTCTCCTCGGCCACCGCGGCCGGCTGAAAGCTACTAACTCGTGGGAATAAGCTGATATTATTAACAACAAACGACATTAAAGAAAGAACGTATTGTGACGCCAGTGTCAGAATTCCCAGACTACTGAAAAGGGGTCGACATGACGTTCGTGAATTTACACCACATATTGCTCGAACCCCCAGTTTCTGAGCCAAAAATATCTTTTTTGTTTCAGTCGAGTTACATAAAAAAATAACGCCGTACGTCATAAGTGAGTGAAAGTAAGCGTAGTAGACTACTTTTCGTGTTGAAAAATCACTCATTTCAGATATCGTTCTAAAGTTAAACAAAGCAGAATTTAGTCTTGGAACAAGATCCTGAACACGGGCTTTCGACAACAGATTACTGTCTATCTTAACACCCAGAAATTTGAACTGTTCAGTCTCACTTATCATATTCCCATTATGTGCAATCAAGATGTCAGCTTTCGTAATATTATGTGTTAGAAATTGTAAAAACTGAGTTTTACTGTGATTTAACAACAATTTGTTTTCTACAACCCATGAATTGCATTATTTGATGAGAATCATTGCATCGCCCGGCAGAAACTTAAACGTACATAATAATACGTCAAATAATTATAATGAATAAAGGTTCAATGCAAGAGATTAACAGACAAAGGCTAAGCACTTATCACAGCTAAAAGTGGAGAGTAGCCAATGACTGACTTAAAATGACGCAGTGTAACTTTTTTGTAGATAATTTAATTTTGTCGGAACTCAGTGGCTGCTGCACGATTTGTCGTGAGAAGCTGTTACATAACCAAGCGTCTGAGCCGTGTAGTAGGATTCCTCAAGTCTACTTGGTGGACGCATCACGTGGAATAACACGTGCGATAACATGGTTTGCTACCGTCTGTTTGAGTGGCTCAGTTTAATACTTTCGTAAAAAGCAATTTTCCTTGGTATGACCCACCACCTCCGCTCTCCCACCCTCTTGCTCCCTCTTGCAGTTCTCTTGTTCCTCTGATGCTGGAAAATACGGAGCTTCTTGCGTCAGACTCTGTGAACAAAATAAATGCAGCCTCAGCCTTGGTGTACATCAGGTTCCTGCACACTTCCTTTTTCGACGCGATTGCGGACTCGTTTGCAGCGACAAATAGAAAAGTAAAACGAATCTGAGAGCTTTTACAGGGCGCTACCGGTTTTCGTCTTTTGACCGGGAGTCACAATACGGGTCCACCCACTGGCGGCTACTCGACTGAATACATAAAGTCAGCACTACAAAGGCATGTGCAAAGCTTGAAACCAATAACTGATAACAGAGGACCACAATTTTGTTCAACATGACAGTGAGAACGATGTGACTGGTTTATCGAAAGCTTCTAACACGACATTTCACTAGGACGCGTGGATACACTTGACTGTAGAATCACAACAGTTTGATAAGATTCACTGTGATGCGCTTCCGTTGGGCACCACGGCAGTTGTCTACTGTAATGTTATCCAGAGTTATCGATAGCTCTACGGCAGACTAAGTGAAATAAAATGGTGCCTGTTAGCAGCCTATCTGAAAACCTGTGATAAAAGTGAACAATAAATACACGCCAAAGGTACAGTCAATGGTTTTTAACAGAAAAAGATAAAACATTCAAGTTCAAACAATTCAAATGTTTGTAAATCTATCGGACCAAACTGCGTGGTAATCAGTCCGTAGCTTACAAACTACTTAAACCTACGAAACTAACCTAAGGACAACACACACACCCATGCCCCAGGGAAGACTCGAACCTCCACGGCGAGCAACCGCGCGCTCCGCAGCGAGACGCTTTAGACCGCTCGGCTACTCCATCGCGGCTTACATTAGAGACTCGATCTTTAAGCAATGTGTTTTACAGAATACATAGCTCAATTACCAACACATAATAGTTACGTTTGATATCAAAAGTTGTCTACAATTCACAAGTTCTGTCGGAAACAAACCTGTTGCCATGAAATTTGAGTTTTCTGTCATCACAGTCTTCATACATGAAATTATCGGATGTAAATCGGAGGCGGTGCTATTAATTTCTCATCTATGTACACCAAATATGTAATCATTTCAATACGCGGTGGAGTGGTCGAGCGGTCTAAAGCGCGGTTGGTCGCCGTCGGAGGTTCGAGTCCTCCCTCGGGCTTGGGTGTGTGTGTGTGTGTGTGTGTGTGTGTGTGTGTTGTATTTAGGTTTAAATTAGTTGAAGTAGTTTGTAAGCTTAGGGACTAGCAACCACAGCCGTTAAGTGCCATAAGATTTGCAAACAATTTGAACAATTTTTTAATCGTTTCGTAAACGACCATTACAAGGAAGTTTAGGGCTCAATGCCCCGTCGACAGCGTGGTCATTAAAGGCGGAGCACAAGCTCGGATTGTTTTGTTAAGGATGGGGAAGAAATTCGGCCTTGCACTTTGGAAGAAACCATCCCAGCACTTGCCTGGCGCGATTTAGGGACATCCTGGAAAACCTAAAGCTGCGTGCCAGAAGCAAAGTTTAACAGCCGTCCTGACTGCGAGTCCAGTGTGCTAACCACTGCGCCACCTCCTTCGGTCCACCGAGCGTTGTCATTATTTATTAATAATGAAACATAATTTATGATATCATTCACACTGAAGGTGGTCTATTTCTTTACTACGCCATAAACTATAATGGCAGCTCCCAACCTCTGCCCCCCTTAGAACTACCTAGCGATGTTTACAGCCAAAACGGCCAGTGTGATAGCAATATGTGAAGAAAAGAGACGGCTTGCCACTGCGAGGCAATCGTACTTCATACAGTAAAATGAGCGACTTTGAAAGGGGTAGATGTAGGTAGGTCAAATCCCTGTGTCCCCCACCCCCTCCCCCATCGCCCAAGTGGCTGGATGATTCTTTCGAAGAATTGACACGAACGTTGGACGTGCTACGTCATTGTGCAACGATGGTGGTTGCAATGGTACCGTGAATATTCTCACATCACATTCTGTTGATGGGGTCCTGGACATCCACACAGCACAGAGGACCACCAAAGTCGTCCTATCATTAGGGCAGCAGTGGCAGATCGTACAGCTACAACAGCACAGATAAGATCGTCTCTGAAACCAGACTGAAAGTGTCAACACAAACTGCTGCCAACTGGTTACTAACAGTGGCACTACGGGCCGCACCCGTTTAGTCCGTCTCTGATACACGCAACAGCATTACAAGCAAAGCTCGAATTTTTCCAAAAGAGGACCAGTTAGAATGTCAGGCCGTGGTTTTCGGCGATGAAATGGGAATACGATGTACAAAGGGCGTTTTAAAAGTCCGTGCAAAATCCGTGAGATGGCACTACCGGCGCGTATCGAGGCCATGTTTACTTAGTAGCAGCTTTGGAAAGAATTCACACCAAGTTTCAGCCATATTGGTCATTTCTTTGTGTTTGCCATTCGTGTGAATCAAGGAAGTCGAGTGATTGTCAAAGAATGGACGAAAAAGAATTTCGTGTGCTGATTAAACACTACGAAAGGCAAAAGTCTCAGGAGACTAAAGAGAAGCTTGATAAACGTTATGGTGACTCTGCATCTTCGATTAGAAACGTTTATAAGTGGTTTCAAAATTTGGGCACATGTGACGCTGAACGTTCTGATCGTCCAGTGTACGTTACGACTCAAGAAATCATTGATAAAATCCATGATATGGCGACGGTGCGTGAGAATGCTAGTGCTGTGGGCATTTCGAATGCACGGGTACACAATATTTTGCATAAAAATTTGGACATGATAAAGCTATCCGCAAGATGGGTGCCGCGATTGCTCGCGGTGGATCAAAAACAGAATCGTGTGAAGTGTTGCAAGTAAGGTTTGCAACTGTTCAGGAAGAATACGCAGGACTATACGCGTCGTTTCGTCACTGTGCATGAAACATGGATACGTTACTATACTCCTGTGACCAAATAACAATCTAAACAAAGTGTTACAAAGGGAGAATCTGCGCAAAAAGGGCGAAGACTGGTCCTTCGGCCAGAAAAGTTATTCCGACCCGTCTTTTGGGATTCACAAGGGATAATCCTCATTGACTATCTGGAACAGGGCAAAACTATTACAGGTGCATAATATTTATCGTTACTGGTGCGTTTGAAAACCGAGATGCAAGGAAAACGCTGGTCCACAAAAAGGTCCTTTCCCATCACCAGCACACACCTCAGCAGTTGTGGTCGCAAAATTATTGGAAATAGGATTACAACCCGTTTCACATCCCCCACCCCCTATTCTTCAGACTTGGCTCCCCCCAACTACTATTTGTTACCCAATTTGAAGAAATGGCTGTCGGGACGAAGATTTCATTCAAACGAGAAGGGTACTGCAGAAACTAATAGCTATTTTGCAGAATTGGACAATTACTATTATTCGGAAGGGATCAATAAATTAGAACAGCGTTGGATGAAGTGTGTAATAGGAGACTATGTTGAAAAATAAAAACGGTTTTCCCCAAACAAATTACTAGTTTTTATTTTTGCACGGACTATTCAAACGCCCCTCGTAGACCTGACAAACGCTGTGCCGTAGAGTGCATTAGTCCAAGAAACACTGGCTGCATCCCCCTCCCCCCTACTTTCATGACTTTCGTTCCCGGTTGCAATACGCTAGAACTCTCGTTCACGTGGCTTGAAACTGAACGCGCTGTGCAATACTGAGCAGCACCTTTCCCGGCCAGCGCGATCTTCGGACTCGTTTCTAAACGAGCACGTGTGGGAAGTGATGGGGCGACAACTGACACGTGCGAGTCTTCAACCTAGAACACTTGCAAGTCTAGGTCGAGCAGGCGTTGAATAATGTATCCCAAGGCGGTAATCGCTATCTTTACGATGGAATGGACGCGAGAACCGCAACTGCATTGTCACTCGTGGAGGCCACACCACGTACTAGTATGGAGGCACGTGGTACCTCAGTACCGCTTCAGTTATTGATCTATAAATATAATTATTTCGTGTTCTTCACAAGCACTATTTCAAAAATAAATCATGAGTGAACTAGGAAACGCTGAGTGTACGTTTCTGACCATTGGTTCCCTGTTTCAATATAAGTTGACTCAAAAGATTTGAGATCAGCTCGGAAACTTTCGGTCGTATGTTATGGACTCGTACGACTACTATGTGAAACGAATGGAGTGGTGGCCGACGTTGTGACGGAAAAGTGTATCAAGTTGAAGGTTCCGTGTTCGAATCTTCGACCGAGCGAGGTGGCGCAGTGGTAAGACATTGGACTCGCATTCGGGAGGATGATGGTTCAAATCCACCTCCGGCCATCAAGATTTATGTTTTCCGTGATTTCCCTAAATCTCTCCAGGCAAATGCCAAGATGGTTCCTTTCAAAGGGCACGGCCGATTTCCTCCCACATCCTTCCCCAAAAATCCGAGCGTAAGCTCCGTCTCTAATGACCACGCTGTCGACGGAACGTTAAACGCTAAGCTTCCTTCCTTCGAATCTTCGGCCCGTGATTTTTTTTTCCGTTGTTCCATTTTCTTCTTATTCTTGTTCATTTAACTGCTCAATGCGTTGTGTCCTCCGAGTCTTTCGAGGTGGCATTCTTCTACAAAATGTTCTCGCTGTACAAACCGCGTCATTTCGAATGAAATTGTCGAGCTTTGGATGACAAGACCCGTCATCGTCATCAGGAGTAAAACTGACAGTTTTATTCCTCATGACGATGACGGGGCTTGTCATCAAAAGCTCGAGAATTTCATTCGAAATGATGCCGCTTGTACATCGTGAACATTTTATAGTAGTTGATCAATACGTCGATTGACTATAATAATTCTGATATATGCAATATTGCTAACAATTAGTGCTTCGTATTTTCAAAGTATCATTTTACTATTCTTTATTAAAAAGAATCGTACGAGGGCTCATTCAAATTAAAAGACTCGTGTTTTTTAACTTCCTTCAAATATTATTTCGTAATGGACCGTGATATTATGTACATGGGAGAATAATAACCAGATTGTGAAGACTATGAATAACCAAATCTTTATTGGCTATTTTCTGATATTGGACAAGAGTCAGAATCATATTTGTCATAAAATATGACAAACATATTTGATCAATTTGCGTGTAGAATAAAAGAGGATTTTTTTTTACACGAGCAGGTAGTTTAGAGGTCACCTGTAAAAAAGCAGACTTGATTAACATTTCCGAAGACGTGTCTTTCTGTGGTTAGTTTCGACGCGAACAATGCGTATTGGATCATATTTTGTAAAACAGGAGAGATAACTAATGGCGATTTTTAATATAATATTCAGGTGAATTAATCTCTCTTTCTGTCCAGTTAATGTAGTTGTCACAATGTGATTATTATTGTCTCATGCACTCAATATTCACTGCAAGATACGATCGAATATTTGAAGGAAATAATTTGAATCGAAAAGTTGGAAGTGTTTAAGTAGGTTAACACAAGTTTTCAATTCTGATATATGCAATATTGTTAACAAATAGTGCTTCGTATTTTCAAAGTCTCATTTTGCTATTCTTCATTAAAAATAATTATACAAGGGCTCGTTAAATTAAAGAAAAAACTCGTGTTATTTCAAAATTTCGACCTATTTCCTTCAAATATTATTTTGTATTGGACAGTGATATTATGTACATGGGAGAATAATTATCAGATTGTAAAGACTATGAATAACCAAATGTTTATTGGCTATTTTTCGATATTGCACACGAGTCATCATATTTGTCGTAAAACATTCGAAACATATTTGGTTTTGTAGTAATACTACAATAAAGAAAATCAAATAAATACATTGAAAATACGAACCACGTGTGGTGTCGCACAAGTCTGAAGTGCGTGCACGTACTTTCGCCGTGCGCCGCCATGCAAGCACGGCGCGGCGTTCTTACGACGTCAGCCACAAGCGCCCTCTGCTACAACTCCGCTCGCGGCCACCACTGAACTGCATCGGTCACTTGGCAATAGGACAGGCAATAGAACAGACTCTCATCAGTAGGCAGGCCTCTACATAGTTAAACTATGTATCAGCATTTCACTTGTCTGCAGTCATCAAACTTGTAAAAGTTGAGTATTATAACGTTTCAACGAAATATATGTATATCTTGGTGTAATCTAGCTTAGTGTTTCTAGTTTATGCTGTCCCACTGGCTGGTCACCTCAGACTCTGTATCCGCACACGCGTGCATCCTATTTCCCTGTGTCAGTCGCTCTTCACACGGCCACCGAAACCTAGAACAACCGGCGGCTACGAGACACAAAACCATGAATATTGCATATATAAGTATTGTTATAGTCAATTAACGTATTGATCACTTAAATGGATAAGAATCTGAAAAAAATGGAACAATTATGGGCTGAGGATTCGAACACAGAACTATTAGTGCCGCGGTGGAGTAGCCGAGCGGTCTAACGCGTCTCGCTGTGGAGCGCGCGGTTGCTCGCCGTGGAGGTTCGAGTCCTCCCTGGGGCATGGGTGTGTGTGTTTGTCCGTAGGTCAGTTTACCTAGGTTTAAGTAGTTTGTAAGCTACGGACTGATGACCTCGCAGTTTGGTCCGTTAGATTTACAAACATTTGAATTTTAGAACTATTAGCTTGCTACACTTTTCCTCCAGAACGTCTCACCTGCCTACAGAGCAGAGCCGGCGCGGTAGTTCAGAGTGTTCGATCAGAGAGCTAGTCGCATTTTCTAATAATAATAAAAACGCAATCAAGCTTTTATAGATCAAGGGCGGAAAACATAATCTCACATCCTCAAGGAATCGATCTGCCTGAATGAAGAAAAAAATAAATAAAAAAATAAATAAAAAAAAAAAAAAAATAAAAACAAATAAATAAATTTAAAAAAAATACAGAAATTCTTGGGAAGGGGAGCGCGCATGATCCAGTTCCAATCCAGCCGGCGCATTAACAACTAGGGCTTGTGTACCGGCCAGCTTGAATTCGCTTCTTAGGCGTTCCCACACCCCACATCCTGCTAGGTGAGTACTTGGCTGGTATCCAGGCCCTGCATCAGTTACACGACTCGTAAACGTTCATAATGTTCGAATACAGCATTAGTAGTGAGCTTCTTGATGCTGTCGCATCGTTCAAACATCTAGGCGTAACATTGCAGAGCGATATGCAATGGAACGAGCATGTAAGGACAGTTGTGAGTAAGGCGGACAGCCGACTTCGGTTTGTTGGGAGAATTTTGGGAAGATGTACTTCACCTGTAAAGGAGACCGCGTATAAAAGGCTTGTACGACCACGTCTTGAGCATTGCTCAAGTGTTTGGGACCCGCAGCAGATCAGTTTAAAGAAAGACACAGAGGCGGTTCAGAGACGAGGAGTTAGATTTGTTACCGGTAGGTTCGACCAATGCGCGAGTGTCACGGAAATGCTCCGGTAAACTCAATTGGGGATCGCTGGAAGAAAGACGACGTTCTTTTCGTGAATTTCTGTTGAGTAAATTTAGAGGGCCGGAATTTGAAGCTGAGTGTAGTACGATCTTGCTGCCGCCTACTTACATTTCGCGTAATGATCACAAAGACAAGATAAGAGAAATTAGGGCTCGCACGGAAGCATATAGGCATTCTTTTTTTCCTCGTTCAATTTGGGAGTGGAATAGGAAAGGAAATGAAACATCCTGGCAGATTAAAATTGTGTGCTGGAACCGGGACTCGAACCTGGGACCTTTGCCTTTCGCAGGCAAGCGCACTACCGACTGTGCTATCCCGACACGACTCACGATGCCGCCTCACAACTTCACTTCTGCCAGTACGTCGCCTCCTACTTTCCAAACTTCACAGAAGCTCTCCTGCGAACCATGCAAGACTAGCACTCCTGGAAGAAAGGATATGGTGGAGACATGGCTTAGCCACAGCCTAAGGGAGGAAAGTAGGAGGCGAGGTACTAGCAGAAGTGAAGTTGTGAGGCGGCATCGTGAGTCGTGTCGGGATAGCACAGTCGGTAGTGCGCTTGCTCGCGAAAGGCAAAGGTCCCAGGTTCGGGTCCCGGTTCCGGCACACAATTTTAATCTGCCAGGAAGTTTCATATCAGCGCACACTCCGCTGCAGAGTGAAAGATTCATTCAGGAAAGGAAATGCCTAGTAGTGGTACAGTGTACCCTCCGCCACGCACCTTACGGTGAATTGCGGAGTATGTATGTAGATGTAGATGTAGAATGTCGACGCACTTTTACCTACGCAGACAGTGTTGGTAGGAAGGGCACTCGGTCATTCCTTAAATTAACAATGCCACGACAGTAGTAGCCGTGCCTACCGCACGTCAATGCGGTGCAAAGGCAAAGTAAGGAATAAGGCGTTTGAGCAACGGCGTGTGCGTGTGCTGTGCAACCGGTGTCCGATGCTCTGCGTTGGCAGAGGAGGCTCGTCAAGGTCGCGGGTGGGGCTGGACAGTGGCGAGTCGCGAACTGCCGCAGGAGGCGGTCGCCGACCGGACACCTTGCGTCTGCCGACCCTGCCACGTGTACGGCCGCCGCACGTGTCATTACCTGACCCACAGTACCTGTGTCACAGAATAGACAGGGTGCAGAAGGGAGGCTCATCTGATGCACTTAGCTATCATTTACAACCGATCACTCAGCGAAAGATCCTGCGAGCGTGAAGGTCGGCGTGAGAGTTTAAAATATGGAAAGTTTAATTTTTAAAACTCACAACCACCAACTGCGAACCAAATTCCTAAACATTCAAAAACGCTGTAACAGTGATTGCTACTGTTTGACTAGTTTTCTAGGGGATGATATCACACGTTCGCAGCTTTCCTTCCCTGCATATGACTAACAAAAAAATTCATAATAAAGTCAAGTTCATGAGAGAAAAGGGTGTACTAACTACTATTTTTGAAAACACGTAAAAGTTCACTTTATGTTGTTTATTCCACAATCTTAGAACCCTGTGGCTGATACGTCTATACGTCGGCACATTTATCAAATAAAGTTATAGCTCGTGAGCCCCCAGACAAAATGAATATGTGTCGCAAATTGTTTTAACATCATGTGGCTGTCTTAAACACCGTTTATGTTCATGCTTATGCGACGACACGTGTTACATTAACAAATCACAGTCACTTTAATTCAGTGCGATGCACACCTTGTTCCACCCGCTAAATATTCAAAAACACACAGTAGCACTTGATTCAACTTGGTGCAGTCTACGATGAGCAACCATACTTGGCGATTGCCACACACAAATCAATAGTCTTCACCTGAAGATCCACATGCCAACTGAATGCAGAGCGACGCCGCCCGGCCAGCTACCCCACTTGCTCCCGCCTCGTCACTTCCTGCCCATGTGTGCACGCGCGCACCAAAAGCTCAACTGCCGGGGTTTTTTCCCTACATCATCAACTTCCCCATGTGAGCTGTTCTAACCGATTTGCCAACATACAGCGCTCAGCCAATACATTTCTAAAACTTTACTTAAAATCAAAATAATTACACTACACATTAAACAAATATCTTCTTACGTTTTTATGTTAGTATAAACATCCTTTGTTCTATTTATTATAATCGGGCAATTTCTTATATCACAGATAAGTGATTTAACGGAATATTTCAAGGTAAAATACACAAGATTAATTGAAAATAAAATGAGAAATGGTTAATATATTATTTTTATAAACAAACATTGCCATGCTAGTTGTGTAACTGTCTTGTCTTCGTTGGTAATTTATTACTTTTCATTGTCAATTAAACATATTACGCCAGATGTGACTATATCAGCTAATGTATTGTTTATTTATCAACAGGCTATTTTGTAATGGGGGCCTTAAAGGTTCCTAACTGCATCGTATTACTTCAAATGCCAGTAGTATTAGAATATTTTATTTCACGCTGTGCACTGCACTGTGCCTGGCACTCGCCATTGTCCCTCTCTCCCCTCACCGGAAACGAACTGGAAAATCCTAAGCTGGAACAAGCCACCAACGTCGGCCTGCTCGCTGGCCTCCCGTCAGCTACAAGCACACAGCAAATCTCAACGTGAAGAATTTCTACCTATGCTCGAACTATAAATGTTGTCACCCAACTGTGTACATACATTGCTACCATAATTAATAAGGTTAAAATTGTGTAACATTTAGTGCATTGGCATAGTCAATGTTTGCAGTGAACTTCATCTGTTTAATTATCAAATGCTATTAATTACCAATATTTCTAATGGGCGGTAATCTTACAATCCGTACCCAAAGACTGGAAAGTTGCCCAAGTTACTCCAATATTCAAGAAAGGCAATAGGAGTCATCCCCAAAATTACAGGCCTTGACGTCGATTTGCAGTGGGATTTTGGAACATATACTTTGTTCGAATATTATGAACTACCTCGAAGAGAACGACCTATTAACCACTAGTCAACACGGATTCAGAAAGTATCACTCTTGCGAAACACAGCTTGCCCTTTATACACACGAAGTGTTAAGTGCCATCGACAAGGGATCTCAAATCGATTCCATATTTTTGGATTTCAGGAAGGCTTTTGACACTGTACCCCACAAGCGGCTTGTTATGAAATTGCGTGCTTATGGAATATCTCCCCAATTGTGCGGTTGGATTCACGATTTCCTACCAGAAAGAACACAGTTCGTTGTAATTGACGATCAGTCATCGAGTAAAACAGAAGTTATATCTGGATTTCCACAGGGAAGCGTTATAGGTCCCCTACTCTTCCTCGTGTTTATAAACGATTTAGGAGACAATCTGAATAGCTCCCTTAGACTGTTCGCGGATGATGCTGTCGTTTATCGGTTAGTGAAGTCAACAGAGGATCAAAAGCAACTGCAAAGCGATTTAGACAAAATTTCTGCATGGTGCGAACATTGGCAATTGAAAGTAAATAAAGGAAAGTGTGAAGTAATACACATGCCCACTAAAAGAAATCCGCTGAACTTCAAGTACGCCATAAATCAGTCAAACCTTAAGGTCGTAGATTCTACCAAATACCTAGGAGTTACAATTACGAACAACTTTGACTGGAGAGAACACACAGAAAGTATTGTGGGGAGGGTGAACCAGAGGTTACGTTTCATCGGCAGAACACTTCGAAGACGCACCTGATCCACCAAAGAGACTGCCTACATCACACTTGTGCGTCCTCTCCTGGAGTACTGTTGCCCCTTGTGGGACCCTCACCAGGTCGGACTGACGGAGGACTATAACAGCCCTGTTTTGTAGGACACGAGCAAAGTTTAATCGTTGTATGTAAATACTATGAAATTTCCGTCTGCACTACTGGCCATTAAAATTGCTACACCAAGAAGAAATGCAGATGATAAACGGGTATTCATTGGACAATTATACTAGAACTGACATGTGATTACATTTTCAGGCAATTTGGGTGCATAGATCCTGAGAAATCAGTACCCAGAACAACCACATCTGGCCGTAATAACGGCCTTGGTACTCCTGGGCATTGAGTCGACCAGAGCTTGGATGGCCATGTAGCTTAAACACAACACCAGAGTTCATGAAGAGTAGTGACTGCCATAGTGTGACGAGCCAGTTGCTCGGGCCACCATTGACCAGATGTATTCCATTGGTGAGATATCTGGAGAATGTCGAAAATTTTCCGTATCCAGAAAGGCCCGTATAGGACCTGCAACATGCGGTCGTGCATTATCCTGCTGAAATGTAGGGTTTCTCAGGGATCGAATGAAGAGTAGAGCCACGGGTCGTAACACATCTGAAATGTAACGGCCACCGTTCAAAGTGCCGTCGATGTGAGCAAGAGGTGCCCGAGACGTGAACTAATGGCACCCCATACCATCACCCAGGTGATACGCCAGTATGGCGATGACGAATACACGCTTGCAATGTACGTTCACCGTGATGTTACCAAACACGGATGAGACCATCACGATGCTGTAAGCAGAACCTGGATTCATTCGAAAAACTGACGTTTCGCCATTCGTGCACCCAAGTTCGTCATTGCGTACACCGTCACAGACGCTCCTGTCTATGATGCAGCCATGGTTTCTGAGCTGATAGTCAATCCTGCTGCAAACGTCGTCGAACTGTTCGTGCAGATGGTTGTTGCCTTAGAAACGTGTCTGCACGATCCGTTACAGCCATGCGGATAAGATGCCTGTCATCTCGACTGCTAGTGATACGAGGATGTAGGGTCCAGCACTGCGTTCCGTATTGTCCTCCTGAAGCCAATCAATTCCATTTTCTTCTAACAATTGGATCGTGACCAAAGCGAGCAGCAGTGTCGCGATACGATAAACAGCAATCTCAATATACTACAATCCGACCTTTATCAACGTCGGAAACGTGATGGTACGCATTTTTCCTCCTTACACGAGGCATCAGAAAAACGTTTCATCAGGCAACGCCGGTCAACTGCTGTTTGTGTATGGGAAATCGGTTGGAAACTTTCCTCATGTCAGCACGTTGTAGGTGTCGCCACCGGCTCCAACCTTGTGTGAATGCTCTGAGAAAATAATCATTTGCAGATCACAGCATCTTATTTCTGTCAGTTTAATTTAGCGTCCGTAGCAAGTCATCTTCGTGGTGTAGCAATTTTAATGGCCAGGAGTGTATATAAAAGCGAAAGGACACTCATTCACGTACTCACTCACTCACTCAGTGACTAAACACGAAATCTCGAAAACTACTTCACCTCTGAAGCTGAGATTTGGCAGGAACATAGTTTAATTGTAGAAGATGTAAGCTAAGAAACGGGTTTGCGTTAGGACCAATCGTTCAGGTGATTTAACGTCATATACAATGAAATCTTCCCCGTCTAGCGGCACGTGATAGTGTGACTTTATCAGTCCACTACGTGAGAATGAGAGCACTTAGCGACTTGCAACAAACTTTAGTTTGAAACCTTTAGGAAACTGTTTCTCGCTGACAAGCATACCAAAATGATGAAAGGGAAAACGTTTCTCGCTTACTACTTTCCCGCTGTTACTTGGGCATTCCGTATAACGTTGCAATTTATAATTTCTACACTACTTTTTGTACCCACAGGAAATATTACAGACAGTATACACACATAAAGATGAAAGTACCTACGAAATTGCATCACAGTACGATACATCATTCCTGTGATATGAGCAGATAAACAGTAACGTTAACTGAAAAACGCCCCATCACGCACCAAGTTTTAATCTATTACTTCTTTACTACTAATTTTACAGTTATACAGCACTAATACAAATAAATATATATCTGAAGAAATATACAATTGTACAACATATAACTCAATAATAATTGTGGACTATGTAGTTTGATTTTTAGGACAGCAATCAATTATCTTGGGTCGTCACCATATTTCTCCAAAATATGGAAAATTAAAATGTTACTGATCATCTATGATGTGATCATAGATATTTACAAACATATAATTAATATTCCTACTCTATTGCAATGTATCAGTCGCATCAAACAAAACAAAAATGTACTTGAAAAATTATTGGTACACTGTGGAATTTAACTATTCTGTTTTCCCTCCAAAATAGTGAAAAAGGAATGTTCTTAAATGAAAGACGATCTTCTCAAAATCAATTTATTATAATTAAACATGTAAAATCCTATCTTGACACAAATAAATGAGATGATCTTTCCTATCATGTAAAACGCATAATGGTATTCAAACAATCTTTTACAAATGTTAAAATATTGAGACACAAAACTGACTGGCTGAGTCAAAGGTCGGAGGTTTTGCAAAACAGAATGCTATTAGATTGGCTACACAGGGGCTTGAAATTATCGTTAGCCCTAAGCTCCCCAGAGTAAATAGGCAGATCTCAAAAGAATAAAATAAGGAACAGAATCCAACAAGTCTGATTCATATAACCTCCCAGCAAGTGCGTCACCTTACCCAAACAGATGATCATTGACGGCAGCGTCTCAGGCTCGCAGGCAGCAGGCGTTGGGAGCGGATGAGCTGAAATTTTTTATCCGACCGTAATTGCTGCGACCTGTTAAGCAGGATCGACATGTAACTTAACACAGCGTCACTAGCGTCAGCGTCGCTAGGCTGTTGCTGTTTGATTCTATCACTAGCAGACTAATCAATATTTTGCATAGGTGACACAAAGGCCACTTGGCACAAATCGATCAGTCACTTGCGTAATAATCTCTGTAAAAACAGTGCCTGAGTCGCAAAGGCACGAATGCTCAAATAGAGACTTCTAGCATAACGAAAACTAAACTGTGGCCGCTCACAGCGTAACCACAGGACAATGTAACGTCCGTGAAGTAAACACAAGTTCTTCAAGGTCCGAATCTTCGGAATCAAACACAAGTCTAACCAGAGGACCGGTTAAGTCGATGTCCTCCCCGCGAATCTAAACGGAGTATTGCGTGTCTCCCGAGGTCCGTACACTTCGGACGCTCAAACAGGAGTCCCCCAAGGTCTGTACACTTCGGACGCTCAAACAGGAGTCTTCATGCCTCCTCGCGCTCTGGCGCGGCTAACGTCAAGTGACGGGCGGCCACACCCACGTGCAAAAGACGCTCCAATCTCTGCTAACGGCTAATCGTCAAACCAATTGGATGGCGTAGCGCCGTTGACAAATTGTTTAACTGTCATACTAAAATAATTTTCCGAATCAGGACGCGTTCTCTGCGGCTGCCAAGAGGCTCTGCCCACGCCACCAAAGCTTCCCACGGATTTCACCGTTCCCAGGGTGAGTGCCCTGCAAGGAATTTCAGCTTGCTCCTAGCTACGGTCACATGGCCTAAAAATGTTGATGTTTTGCTATATATACAGCCACTGGAGCCAAACCTCTGGGATGCCAGATGGGCAGAAACCTCTCCTCTCAACCTAACCATTCGTCACACTAACTATGTTCAAACTCTGCTGTCCTCAAGGAAGTTTTTTAGATAACGCCTAAGGGCAATACATCTCCATAAACAGCCCGGGGCCCAGAGCACTCTGCTATTGTTTGTATCCGGCAAATTCCTCTCTTGCGGAACGGCCGAATGACTCAAAAGGCAGTCCCCCGCTATCGCCCACCATAAACAGCGGTCACAGAGTAACATATACAGAGGAGCAGCCCTCCCCCCCCCCTAAACCACTGTCCTATGCTCCCCTCGTAGTTCCGTAAGATGGTAGCAGGTGTCAGGCGGATCGCTGGCTTAGGGTGCCTCTCGCACTTCAGAGGGTAGCGTGGAGGGGAGACTGAGGGGAGAGCTTGTGCCGCCTTCTACGAGGCCACGGCTGTGTCCGGCTTGCTGGCGTTTGAGGGGAGGTGGTGGTGGGGAGAGCTGCTAACTGCCGCCTGCTCTGGCCAGTTTAAAGAGCTGCTTCTGACTGCAGCGCCATTATGGGACATCTTACGGAACTGCTGGAAACCCTCCCTCCCCGCATCCCTGAGCGTAGGACCGGGCCCTTACGCAGGTTTCCCGTCTGTATATATTTGTCTGTGCCGCGGACCAGCATTGTGTAAAGCGTCCAACTCATTCGAAATAATTCTGCCAGGTATACTCAGACCGCCGGACGTAGCGTCGGCGCCGAGTAGGTCAAGCCAGCCCCTATCGTTCTTCCCCGAAGGCGAGCGAAAGTTGGTGGGAGGAAGAGACCTCCAAGAGCTTCTCTGCTCTGGGCAACGTGATCGTACCCAACACGGAAAACCACTTCTTAGCAGCCAAGCTGCACCAATAAACATTAAAATCCCGAAATTTTATATAAACATAGAGTGTACTACAATCCCAGGAGCCTATCACCCCTTATGTGTCCCCAAAGGCATAGAAATCAAAATAAAGAAAGATCTACAGAGAAAATTGTTACATACTTAATCAATTAGCGTAAAGAGATACAGTATCACAAGGTTAGAATGAAAAATAGACTAATTACAGACCCCGTCTCACAATATGATATGATATATACTGCGATGGGTAAAAACTTTTCACCTCAGGCATAACGTTTTATTACATTCCTTATTTACTGCTAAGGCACTCCTGTATTCCATTGGGCTCAAGGAAATTCCTGAAGCAAGCTGCGGTGGAGTAGCCGAGCGGTCTAAAGCGTCTCGCTGCGGAGCGCGCGGTTGCTCGCCGTGGAGGTTCGAGTCCTCCCTGGGGCATGGGTGTGTGTGCTTGTCCGGTAGGTTAGTTTACCTAGCTTTAAGTAGTTTGTAAGTTTAGGAACTGATGACCCCATAGTAAAGTCCCATAGACTATACAAACATTTGAACATCCACCTCGGCGTTTGCCTGGAGAGATTTAAGGGAAAACAAGGAAAACATAAATCTGGATGGCTGGAGGCTGGTCTGAACCGTCGTCCTCCCGGATGCGAGTCCAGTGTGTTAGCAATGCGTCAATTCTCTGTTGTTTATAGTCAAATTCTGAAAGTATGAATGTTACATATCATTTGTATTTTTATTTCTGTTTTTGTTAGTTTAGCTACTGGAAATTTTGTAAATTGTGCAAGAGACACTTATTTCTCATGTATTCTCTGATGAATATAACATGTTTTTAGA
Source organism: Locusta migratoria (assembly GCA_026315105.1). Lineage (NCBI taxonomy): Eukaryota > Metazoa > Arthropoda > Insecta > Orthoptera > Acrididae > Locusta > Locusta migratoria. The sequence continues at coordinate 308,267,563 of CM048746.1, forward strand.
AGAAGTTGTACAGATACAGAAGGGATAGGAGAAGTACTAACTCAGTGCTTGAATAAATAAATACCCGGGCAACACTGGGTTTTCAGCTAGTTGTATATATCTGTGTATAAATGATGTAATGCCATGATGTGATACTTAAAATGTTTTTGTTTGTTTTCTTTCTGTTTCATGTACGATCGAGCTGCGGCGATGAACAAGGGCAGCGTATCTGGTCACTATCGACATTTAACCGACGGCTACGGGGCTACGAATCAGGCTGCGCCTTTGCTGTTGCCGCGCGTCGATCGTTTGAGTTAACGTTTCATACGAGCATTGCTCTAGCTGACATGTATCATATCAGACGACAATAAATGTGGATATATTATTTTGAAAGTCATTTTGAGTTTATTATGAAGTTCTATGTAATGTGTGCGTTGTTGTTGTAGGGAGATGTATCTGCTTTATTGAAAGTATTTAATTCCGCGAAGAAGATAGTTGAATGGTTTATTGAGTTTCAACATTGACTTATCTTCAGTTCTGAGAAGATAAAGTACGTTAACTATTAATAAGAAACTTCAGGTTTAGAAGGCAGTGAATTTAGATGTGTGGGTTTAAAAAAATCGATAGTAGTTTACTGTGCCTGTGATAGATTTTGAGAGTGCACTTAGAGTAACAATTAAAATTAACTCTTCTGCCCCGCTCGTACAAGGACCTCATTACTTATTGTAATTTATTTAATTAAAGAAAGGTCTTAATTTTTTATACGTGCTGGTGGTGCGGGAACTTCGGATCGAAGTTGATAATTTTCACGGCCAAAATTTACAGTTAATGTTGCTAGGTAACGGAAAACCTCGAGTCATCAGCTATGTAAGAACCAACTGAGACTTAGTTAAAACAATGTTTTTCAAAAATGGTGTTCATTTATAACTTTTACTAAAACAGTATCGCCTGTACCCCGTCCCACCCCATCGATGCCTTATTGAAACTCAATAAACGACAAACGGTAGATGCTTACTATTAGGGTTCAAAATTAACATTTTTTGCTGAAAGACATTTAATCGGTCAGATTAGCTCCGTTTAGCAGAAGTGTCCATTTCAAGCCGTAGTAAAAAGCAGCTTTTACTCGGTTTCAATATGGTAACGAGTGCAAACTTAGCTGCATACAGATCAAAGGAGCCTCTCTTTGCTTTCCCAGCTGTACCCTATTCCGTAGATAAGCTTAGCATCGCAATTAATAGAAGAGGCAAAACAAGTATACAGGGTGAGTCACGTAACATTACCGATGGGTATATTACGTAAACCACATCAAATACTGACGAACCGATTCCACAGACCGAACGTGAGGAGAGGGGCTAGTGTAATTCGTTAATACAAACCATAAAAAAATGCACGGAAATATGTTTTTTTTTAACACAAACCTACGTTTCGTTTTAAAATGGAACCCCGTTAGTTTTGTTAGCACATCTGAACATATATACAAATACGTAATCAGTGTCTTACGAAATATATCCAGCGGTAATGTTAGGTGACTCACCCTGTATATATATATAGCTCATTTTAGTATGTCTTGATTGGGCCTCATGTTCTACCTACGCTCACTGGGGCACGTTATCATGATTTCATAAGGGATACTCTACCTGTGCTGCTAGAAGATGTGCCTTTGCAAGTACGACACAACATGTGGTTCATGCACGATGGAGCTCCTGCACATTTCAGTCGCCGTGTTCGTACGCTTCTCAACAACAGGTTCGGTGACCGATGGATTGGTAGAGGCGGACCAATTCCATGGCCTCCACTCTCTCCTGACCTCAACCCTCTTGACTTTCATTTATGGGGGCATTTGAAAGCTCTTGTCTACGCAACCCCGGTACCAAATGTAGAGACTCTTCGTGCTCGTATTGTGGACGGTTGTGATACAATACGCCATTCTCCAGGGCTGCATCAGCGGATCAGGGATTCCATGCGACGGAGGGTGGATGCATGTATCCTCGCTAACGGAGGACATTTTTTTATATTTCCTGTAACAAAGTGTTTGAAGTCACGCTGATACGTTCTGTTGCTGTGTGTTTCCATTCCATGATTAATGTGATTTGAAGTAATAAAATGAGCTCTAACATGGAAATTAAGAGTTTCCGGACACATGTCCACATTACATATTTTCTTTCTTTGTGTGTGAGGAATGTTTCCTGAAAGTTTGGCCGCACCTTTTTGTAACACCCTATATATATATATATATTACTACGCAGTTCACCGAAGTTTCTAGTTTCTAGTTTCTCCGTATCCTGTTCCACTCCCATATAGAACAAGCGCAAAATGTACACTTGTATGCATCGGTACAAGCCCTAATCTCTCTGATCTTATCTTTTTGGTCTTTACGCAAAATGTAAGTTGGTAGCAGTAGAATCGTTCTGCAGTCAGCTTCAAGTTTAAATTTCTTCAACAGTGTTTCTCGAAAAGAACGTCACCTTCCCTCCAACGATCCCCATTTGAATTCCCGAAGCATATCAGTAACACTCGCGCATTGATCTAACCTTCCAGTAACAAACCTAGCGGCCCGCCAGTGAATTGGTTCTATGCCTTCCTTTAAACCAAACTAGTGGGGATCCGAAACGAGCAACAGTCGCACAGGTGTTTTATATGCGGTCTCCTTTACAGACAATAAACCAGACTATTCGCCTTTTCTACGACTGTCCTTATATGCTCGTTCCATTTCGTATCGCTGTGTAGCCTTACGCCTAGGTATTTAATTGACGCGACACTTTCAAATAGCACACTGCTACTGCTGTATTCGAACATTCTCCTACTTATCTGCATCACCTTACACTTTTCTATATATAGAGCTACCTGCCATTCCTCACGACACCTACAAATTTCGTGGTCATCCTGCATCATAATGCAATCATTCAATGATGACACCTTCCTGTACACCACGGCATCACCAGCAAACAGCCGCAGATTGCAACTCAATCTGTCCGTCAGATGATTTACACAGATAAAAAGTAATAGCTATCCTATCACGCTTTCCTGGTGCACTCTTGACGATACTCTAGTCGCTGATGAACATTTGCCATCGAGGACAACGTATTAAGTTCTATTACTTAAGTCTTCCAACCACTCCCATATCTGGGTACTTATTCCAAATGCTCGTAGCTTCATTGGCAGTCTGCAGTGCGGCACAGTGTCGAAGGTCCTTAGAAAAACGAGAAACTTTCAGTCTGCTTGTTGCCTTTTATCCACAGCTCGCAAGATGTCGTGGAAAAAAAAAAAAAAAAAGACAAGCTGAGTTTCGCACGACCGATGCTTCCTAAAGCAGTGCTGATTCATGGACAGAAACTGTTCTGTTTCCAGGAAATTTACTATATCAGAACTGAGAATACGTTCAATAATTGTACGACAAACTGATGTTAATGATATTGGTCTGTAATTTTGTGGGTCCGCTCTTTTGCCTTTCTTATATGAGTCCCTTGCGCCTTTTTCCATTCGCGCTTTGCTTCAAACACAGCACTTCACTCGGTTTCAATGTGGCAGACTGCGTGCGTGCACACTAAATATTGGCGCACAAATTGCAGTACAGCAAATATACTGAGGAACTCACAACTAAATACACGATAGGCACACTCATTGTAAAACGAGACAGGAAGTAGTTTCGATAGACGTCTACAACAATCTCCGGAAACCGCCAGGGTGTATGGTGGAGGACACTTTGTGTATCACTGTGACTTCGTCCTTTTGTCCCACTTCAGGTTACGGTAGTAACACTAAACGTGGGTGTTTGCGATCGTCTTTTGACAGCTCTAAATTTGAATGAAAATAACAATTTCACCGTTCATCTTCACGGAAACTGAATAAACGAATTTGTAGAGGAGAAAATTCTCTACAACTGTGCTCTCTTGCGTTTTTTTTTTCATATCTCACACCGTTTCAGATATATTTGCAAAAATAACGCTGATTTGACAACGTCACTTGATTTTACGTTAAACCAGGACTTCGGAAATATCACGCGACATTCGTCGTCCAAATCTCTCTCTGGCATACGCCATCTTGCTTTCTGTACTTTATGATTGTATTATTGTAACTTACGCGTTGTCCTTTGAAAGCAGTGGCGTACTGACGAATTAACAAAAACACGTCGTTCTTAGTACGATAAATTATGATCTAGTGTCTAAATGTAGCAACTGCCATAAATATTACGATAATTAATGGACGATGTCGCGGTTGTTCGTCGTCTTGTAGTGGGTAATGCGCTGCGCTGTGATGCATGTGGTCGGCAGTTCGAAACCTGCCACATTTTTACGGCTTGGTTCCTAAAAGGGTTTCCGGTACTCTTATTAATTATGTAGAGCTATTCCCTGCAATGTTTAGAGTTGTGCAGGTGTAAGAATGCTGCTTCTAAAATGTATGTTTGTTAGGCGTCAAGCTGCACAACGATATGAAATGGAGCGAGCATATAACGACAGTTATGGGTAAGACGAATAATCGACTTCGGTTTATTGGGAGAATTTTGGGAAGATGTGATTCGTTTGTTAGGGAGACCGCATATCAAACGTTTGTACGACCCCATCTTGAATATTTCTCAAGTGTTTGGGATTCCCACGAGATCAGTTTAAAGGAGGACATAGAGGCAGGCAGTTCAGAGGCGGACAGCTGGGTTTGTAACTGGTAGATTCGATCGGTAAGCGAGTGTTACTGAAATGCTTCAGGAACTCAAATTGAGTCGCTGGAAGGAAGGGGACTTTCATTTTGAGAAAAAACTGTTGAAGAAATTTAGGGAACCGGAATTTGAAGAGGATTATAGACCGATTCTGCTGCCGCCAACCTACATTTTGCGTAAAGATCAGAAAGATAAGATCAGAGAGATTATGTCTCCGACAGATTTGTTTTTCCCTTGTTCTATATGGGAATGGAAAAGAAAAGCAAAAAACTAGTAGTGATACGGAGTACCCTACGCCAGTCATCTTTGGATGGATTTCGGAGTATGTATGTAGATTAGTGGTGATATTAATATTTTTTACGGTTTATGACTCGTGTAATGGATTCAGAACGCGCTGCTACAGTCGTAGCAAGTCGGTGAGTTCCCAACGAGTGTGACAATAATGACCGAGATACTTAAATGCTTAGAAGGGTCAATAGCTGCCACTGACACTGCAGTCAAAGTTTCTGCCTGCGTATGTGAGTGAGTGGTTAGCGTGGCTGATGCCACGCCAGGCGCCGGGGATCGATTTCCGGAGGAGTCAGACATTTTATCTCCAAATACTGATCTGAGTCTGTCCATCTCTAAGGAAGATGGTGAGGTACGTCGGCTGTACTATTAAGTTAAAAAAATATGGAATATGGAATTTTATCGTTACTTGCCGCCATTCTGACTACATAATATAATAAATGCACATGACATAAAAGTTTTCTGGGTGTTGTACCACGTGATGATGGAAGAAGGCTTTACTTCAATAACCGACGTTTGGGCCAACGTTACGGTGGCATTTTGTGGGTATACTGATGTGAGATGGTTGTTACGTGTCACTATATTTTATCTTTACTGTCAACTGTGACATTACGTCGAAATTTAAAATCATCGATGTTATTGGTGATTTTTTTCGGAAGAGTAGAAACTATATAATGATAGGTTGCAGAAGTGGAAGGAGTGGCGATCAGCCGTTGCCTATTGCTTCTTGCTAAGTAAGACTTGATTGGTGGTCATCAGCGAAAGAGGCGAGGGCTTCAGTTTCTCTCCTGCTGGCGGCGATTGCTTGCGGGTGACGCTCGCGTGTTGTGTAGTCAGTGCTGCCTATTTGGCTGTGATGGCTGGTAGCCAGGAGGGGGCAAGCCTGAGTCCCTGTTGTTAGGAAGTTTTAAAATTTCGATGGCTTCTTTTAACTTGCATTAATCATCACTGGTTGCTTAGCGAGTATTCTGGCAATCTTAAATTTTATCTTTCTTCTGCAATCTTGCTGGTGATCGGCTACTGCGACGCGTAACAACCAGCTCACTTCAGTATACCGAGAAGAAGGCCACTGTAACTTTGACTGAAACATCCGCTATAAAATTAATAACCATCTTATACGAGGCGCGTCCAGATAGTATGTTCCGTTTGGTAATAAAATGAAATTATACACAGATACAGAAGACATTTTGGTTGCACAAAATTCTACAACTCTTAAACTACTTTTCCACATAACTGCCGAAATTAGGCACTTGTCATAGCGTGTCACAAGTTTTTGCATGCATCCTTCACAGAAGGTTGCTGCCTGTGTATTCAACAATGTGGTAACAGCTCTTTATCGTAGTTTAAGTGTTGACCACCAAGGGCAGATATTAGGTGTACGAAGAGATGAAAGTCGCTAGGAGAGAGGTCCGAGCTGTATGGAGGATGATCAAACAGGTCCCATTGAAATTTCCGTAAGAATTGTTTGGTCACATTCGGTGTGTGAGATCAGGCATTATCGAGGAAAAAAAATCTTTTGACAGTAATCCTCTCTTACACGTAAAATCTGTCCTTGGTGGACAACACTTCAACGATGATGACGAGCTGAAAGAACATGTTACCACATGGTTGAATACACAAGCGACAACATTGTATGAAAAAGTCACACAAAATCTTGTGCCACGCTATGACAATTGCCTACAAAATTTCGGAAGCTATGTAGAAAAGTAGTTTAACAGTTGTAGATTTTTGTACAATCAATATTTTTTCTGTATCTTATCCGTTCGTTTTATATAACCAAACGGAACTTACTTTCTGGACGCGCCTCGTATTATGACACGGTACAACACACAGAAAAATGTTCGTAAATCTAAAGGACTTAATTACGTTGGTCATTAGTCCCTAGACTTACAAACTACTTATACTAAATTAAAGCAGCATGCTAAGGAGAACACAAACACTCATGCAGAAGGAAGGACTCGAACCCGCGCGCACTGTAGCTGGGCGCCTTAGTGCGCACGGCTATTCTGCCGCGGCGCAACATCCAGAAAGCTTCTATATCTGACTCTGGCCGCCGAAGCCTATGGAGTTATATAATAATAGCATCTTTACGCTAGTCAGGGGGCGTGAAGATTGTGTCGAATATGGCAGCCATAAATTTCTATAATTTAACGGCTGAAGATGCTGCTAAGTTTGATTTTATTTTGTCAACACCATTTTATGACCATCAGCGACGTAGAGGTTGCCGAAGTGGCAACAAATGAGAAGACGTGCACCAGACGCCAACCAATACCAGGGGGTGTCAGGATAACAGTGCCGTACGATTATTTCATTAACAGAATATTGAGGAACAGATTCCTTATGGATCACGCCTTGATGATCAAAACAACAAATCAACATGACTTGATTTTTGATTTACATTTCCTGGCTCCTTCGGTCGTGGTGAGCAGCTCGTGTGCCACTCAGCCACTAAGCACAGGAAATTATATATATATGAAAATGAAGTAAGTATGGGCTACCTTCTTCCACAGATTGTCAACTGATGAAAAACCAGTACACAAACTTTGCCTTCCTAGACCTAATTCTTGGTGGAATTGCCGCAATGCCTAGTACTCAAGTAGTTCATACAGCCGTAAACATTCCACCCCAGCAGTAGTCATGGATATCATGAAACTAATTAACAGAGGCCTGGCAAATCCTGAGTTTCTGAAGAAGTGTCTGGTTGGTCAAAGTCCCAATTAGTCGTTGAGCCGTTCAATAATTTTACATGGACTCGCTTGCCAAAATGTGCTTTTGTTGGAATGAAGCCACTAAAGTGGGGGGGGGGCAGTGATGCTGTTATTCTTTTTAGTGAAGAGAAAATTGGTAGGATGAAAGTGCTGCAGCTTATGGAAATTAGTCCTAGAGCAAAGTGCATCACAGAACTTGAGAGGATAGACAAGGTTCATATTGATAGAGCAGAGTATGCAGCACATTTCGCTTCTAAGGAGTTCAGAAAAAAAGATAAAAAATCAAGTGGATGACATACGGTATGGTGCAGGGTGCTTATGAGTGATTAAAAATGAAAAAAAAATTAGCATATAACGAGTTACAGTGTTTTGAAACTTTAGAAGCCGCTCCTGTAAATTTGTATTTTCTGTTCATTTTTCCCTAAATCTCAGAAACCATTTGAGCAATTTTCATAGCATAAATAACGTACATATCCTGAGTGTACTAAGCTAAAAGAACATAATTTTAGGTATAATTAAAATTATTTAGGATGAAATACAAAAAATAGACAATTTTAATCCTACAGTTTAATGTCCTGTAAAAGTTACAGGTCGATGACTACAGTGTTTCCTGAAATACAGGGAAACCCAATCACTAAATTTAATATAGTCGGGATACGGCGTTTCAACTCCCATTAATTGCAATTGTCTTGTTTCTGATGTATATTTTAGTTCAATTTTGGATAGAAAGATCAATGAGATCATGAAACATAAAAAGGTAGAATTACTGCGAATTTGTCAAAACCAGATCGTTCAATTATTCAAATTTGAGTTATAGGCAAACAATGAGAGAGAAAAAAGAAGGAAATTATTCATCTGCAATAAAAATAAACCTGCACAACATTTTTCAGCTCTCCTGTAAAATTTATGGAAGGTTTTAGTACTGAAGGCCTCATGTGATCTGAGTAAAGTGCGATATACGATAGAAATTAAGGAGTGAGAGGAAGAAGGAGGGCGAAAAATGTGTTAGTTTTTTGTTGTCTTGTTTGATGCAATGTAGGGTACAAAATGGAATGTGAGAGTAACGTTTAGCAGTTACACGGCGAAGTTGCTGCCGTGTAGTCGTGACAAGGAACCGCCACACGCCAGCTTTTAGATGGGCGGCCAGGCAGAGTGGCCCACGAGGCCCCAGGCACTATGTGTAGCGGCGAGCGCGCTCATGCGAAGCACATGGCCACGGCGCCGACGCCAACTCACAACAAACACAACACGCCTACAGTTAGCTCCCACCACGGTTTCATTAACTCTTAATTGCCCTGGCGAATGTAAGTAACTCTCATACCCTGGACGGGTCATTTTTGACCCCAACTTTTTTGGGTGTAAATAATTGTAAATGACTATTTTTTCAATATTCATAATTTATTTTCTAGTTAATACAAGTATGATGATTAGACTGTAAGCTAAACAAGCTCATTTTAACGTAGAAGTAAGCACAAAGAAATTATTTTAAAAGATTTGATTTTTCTGACTATTGTTGTTTTTAATTCACACAAACATTTGTTTTCATTAGAAAGATGATATTTTCCGTGTTTGCCACTTCCGAAGGCATGGTACTTGCCATCTGAAAACAAGAAAGATGATTTTAGAACCACATTTGTTGAAATTCTTATGTTGAATACTGATTTATAATATTTCTTTTTATAAATATTTACAAAAATATTTTTGACTAGATGACCCAGTGAACTTCGTATCACTTACCTCTTAATATAAACCATATTAATTTAAATCATATGTATTTTATATCCAGTAGCTTTATAAAAGCATCATCAGAAAGTCCAAGTATCGGCTCGATAATGGGCGGAAATAGTAAGCAAATCACGCAATCATGTCCAGAATAGTGTTCATGTAACATTCGTGGAAGTTAAGGGAAGGTTTAAACGGTGATAAAATATTGAAAAATTGCGAGGAAAATTTAGATTTAAAACATCTAACATAATGACTTGGTTGTTGTGTTGGATATGTTCAGAAATATACTTTGAAAGAGTAAATTTCGCTTTACACGATCTGAACCCGTATATGAACTGTCAAAGGTAAAAGTGAATTGCTTTTCGTTTGGCTCGCTAAAACTGGAAAACGGCTGAACCGATTTGCCCATATATCATTACATTAACCACTGAATCTATTGTGATGAAATCTGGTGTGGAGATAGATGGAATGCTGAAGTGCCGGATAGAATACTTTAGAAACTGTGTAATTCAAGATATTTTTGATTTTAAGTATATAAAGCAAAATATCGAACAATAATTACTCTCTGGAAAATCTATTTACTCTTTGACTTCCTAACTATTTTTCAGAAGTTATATTTAACTTTTAAAAATACATTGTCCCTTTTGTAAGAAGTGGATGAACGGCAGGACAACAGAAGTACCTGTCGTAGGAAAAAAGTATATATAATGAACAGAACAAAAAAAGAATTACCCCTCTCCGTCGTGCGAATAGTCACTTATAGTGCTGAATTCAAACAAAAACACATTAAAAATGGACTTTAAGTTTTTCTCGAAGTTTCCAATCTTCCTGTAGATTTCCCAAAAATATTATTTCATACAAACCTTGTCCTGTCAATCCGTACTCAAGTGATGCTCTTACAACTATGTGGCAATTGATTTTTATTCATATAAAAAAATCGCTTTGAGTTTTTCCTAAGCTTTCCTACTTTATGAGCAAGTTTTATTTGATGCGAACCTTCCTATTGCTTTCATCACGAAATGTACAAAATTTTATCGCAATTGGACGAACGGTATTGAAAGTTCACTGGAAATAGCTGTTTCAGTTTTTGCCGATTTTTCTCTTTTCCGGACAACTTTTCCATATTTTATGTCTGTTTAAACCTCCCCTGGACTTACACGAATATTTCAAGAGTAAAATTAGCCAAATCGGTTCAGCCGTTCTCGAGTTTTAGCGAGAATACTGAACAGCAATATATATATATATTGTAGACTTGTCAGCATTCGTCTACGATTTCTTGCTTGCATTGGACCTTAAAATCTCCATAGTAGCACTTCGAGCATGAAGTCGAGTGCTTTTGTTCACGATTTCTTCGACACAGTTGGCAGCTCCTCTTCGATAGGGCATGTCGCGGATTAGTGTCTGGTTCAGGCAGAATTTTTTTCCTTATCATACATTTATTCCTACCTCTTAATACACACCTTCCAGCTGCTCTAACCACATGATCTACGTTGTCTACAGGTTGATCATTATCTCCTATATTCCATTGTGCACCATCTCCAGAACTATAATGCGCATGAGATTCATCTTCTTGTTCGTTTGGGACAAAATCAGGATCGTCATTGGAAATTTCACCAAATATTTCTAATCTTCATCATTATCATCATCAACTGAAAAATCGTCTTTACCGTGAAAACTTCCCTTCAAAATATTCGCGATTTCTTCAGGCGATTAAGCACACTGCCAGCCATGTTATCTCATTCTGTAAAACTTATGTACGATTTACTTGCAAAATAACTGTAATAAAGAACATATATCACTCAAAATCTAAAGGACTACGACACAGTTAAGGGCCTACACAACTACCGTGGTGAGGTCAAATAAGACCCAGAGGTCACTGGACAGTAAACGACACAGGGAAATGGGCAGCCGAATACTAACGCTGTCTGGCGCAAACTGAGGTTACATGACCGGGTAGCTCCCTACCATGTCATCTATCGGAGAAATACTAAAATGAAAACTCTTGGTGTCAAATATGACCCTGCCAGGACAGTTAAGGGTTAAGAAACCAACTGCTTCAGAGAAAGTAGCTTATAGCACGAACGATCTGTTGCTATTCAGTAGCAATGGAAGAAGTGTAGGCCAGAGTTTGCAGGAAAAAATGGATAACAGGTCATAACTTTTTAATCCCTTTGCATGTCTTAGCGGAGTGCTAGAGCACATAGTTTTCTTGTGCAAGCGCGTTACAAAGTAGGATCAGTTTTGATAGTGGGTGAAGTGGGAAACAGTATTGATAACAATAAGGGCTACACCAGGCTGTTCCAACAGGCTGCTCCGTGAGCAAGCGCGGACACGAGCGATCACTACCCGGTTCGGAGCTGCGGTGGTGGGGGAAACTGACGTCACGAGAGCTAGTACTCGGCGGGTGTAAGTAAACAGACACGCTGGTTTAGTTCTCGCCGATGTTGTGACAAACATGTCTAGTCGCAAAAGCCATGTCTGCTTCTTCAGAAGAACTGACAGAGACGTACGTCCACAATGTGTAATGTCTCACAAAACTCTTGTTCAAAACGTTCAAATGTTTGTAAATCTATCGGACCAAACTGCGTAGCTTACAAACTACTTAAACCTAGGTAAACTAACCTACGGACAAACAAACACACCCATTTCCCAGGGTGAAAAAAAGTATATATATATATAAAAATATTCAAATGTTTGTTAAGCTTATGGGACTTAACTACGGGGTCATCAGTCCCTAAACTTACAAACTAGTTATGAACTAACTAAGACTAAGAACGGCACAAATATCCATGCCCGAGTGGGGATTCGAACCCCCGACCGTAGTGGCCCTGCAGACAGTGACTGGCGCGCCGCAGTCCCCTCGGCCACCGCGGCCGGCAATGTAAAATAATGCCACCATTAACTTGATTTATTAAATAACAGTTATGAAATCACATCGTTGATCTTCAGGATCACACAGCGTTTACAAATGTTCAAATGTTCAAATGTTTGTTAAGCTTATGGGACTTAACTACGGGGTCATCAGTCCCTAAACTTACAAACTACTTATGAACTACTTACGTACTAGGACGGCACAAATATCCATGCCCGAGGGGGGATTCGAACCCCCGACCGTAGTGGCCGTGCTGACCGTGACTGGAGCGCCTCAGTCACCTCGGCCACCGCGTCCGGCACAGCGTTTACATTAATTATAATAACGAAAGACATTATATTATCGCTGAGGATTGACATGGTGTCACGTGTCCCGCATTTTCATGGAGATAAATAGCAGTCTCAGTTATAGCTGTTTTCGCAACAGTTATGCCCGTGACGGAAATTGGGGTGCGGCTGCGGTTTCTTGTGACGTCACAGCCCCGCCAGCTGCTTCACTTTGCATTCTGTACGATCGCCGCAGCCGTGTGCCCCATGCGACAACAGCTCACGGTCGAGAAGCGATGCCCCGCGAGCACGTGAGCGCTCCCTAGCGCGCGAATTGGAACAGCCTGGGCTACACTATTGAGAGTAACCTGGTCTGCATCTCAAGAGGAAACGGAAGGATAAACGGGATCGTTTGATGACAAAATCCTTAATGTCGGACACTGCAACTCATAAGATCAGTGTCTGGCGAGAAGCTCAGACGGGTAAGTACTAAAGTAGTGAAAATGTTACGAGATTGTCACAAAAGCAAAGTGAGGAATAATCTTAGGACATTACATCAAAATATTGCGGGATTAAAGAATAATTTAAAAGCTTTTTTCCATTTTTCTTTTCGTTTGGAAGATTTAGAAACAGAGGACCTAATATACTATGAATGCCTGAACACCACTTTGTCTCTCATATCGTAAAGGTAAATGTTAGTGGATATAATCAGCACAAGTGTAAACGGAGACAATAAGGAGAAAGGCGGATTTGCCATATAGCCTACATTGCGACCAATGAATTTCAATAACGAAGTAATATAGTCCAACAGACATCGATACAAAGCTGAAAATCGTCAAATGCAGCAACAGCCTCCTCCCAAGCACAAAATAATAATTGAGGAAAATTACCAAATAGAGAAAGCCACAGTCAAAATAAAAACTAAAATGAGTAGGCCACTCTCTGCTTTTGAATTTTATTCTATGCTCTCAAAGAAATGCCCCACACACATAAACGCACACACACACACACACACACACACACACACACACACAACCAATATAAAAATAAAGATAGAAATAAAAACATCAATGATATACACAAACCTAAAACATCTACCTACACCCAGAAATAAAAATATTAGCATTATTAAAAAATAAAAATTAGGGCTAACACTACTAAATGAACAACATCCGAAAAAAGACTACTACACCTACATACCCATCCACCTACTCTCTCACTCACTCACACACACACACACACACACACACACACACACACACACACACACACACAGTGTCAAGATTCAGACTTTCCATTCAGAACACAGTCAACTGTCTAAACCGCCCGCTATCTTGTCACAGTTCATAAACACTGGCAGTGAAAATTGAAGTATTGGATTGGTAGTCAAAGTCTCCTATTGTTAGCCAATAAACAGATTGTAAAAATACCTAGAAAGTGTATTTTTTATGCAAACATACAATTTTTCAAATGCAACAATGGTTGTTTCTATCATGCAGTGGAATTTTTAACACCAGCTGTGTACAAAGAATTTTGAATGACATTTTTATCACGGTTAGCTTGGCAGCTACAACCATCCAAAGTTGTATGTCCGGAGGCAACGACAGCGTAGCTGACTGGCTGGTGGTCATGAGACGGGCCGTGCCCAGGGGCTAGCCACTCGGCCAGTCAGCTACGCTATCGCAGCCTTCACCCCTGAAACTTTGAACGGTTGTAACTGCCAAACTAAACGTGATAAAAATGTCATTCAAAATTCTTTGTACACAGATGGTGTCAAATATCCAGTCCATGATATAAACAACCATTGTTCCATTAAAAAAACGGTAGGTTTGCATAAAAATACACTTTATAAGTAATATTACAATCTGTTTGTTGGCTAAGACCCTGACTACCGATCCATTCTGTGAAAACCGTACATCAATTGCACATTCCGATTTCGCAAAATTTGCAATGGAAGTGTTAGGTGATTCACCCTGTATACTGTGAAAAGCAACACCGCTATAACACTTCCTGAGACGCGCCTGAGATCACTTTAACGTCTGAAGATATCTCTCCGTTGAGAATGATATGCTGCGTTCTGTTAGCTACACACTCTTCAATCCAGTCACACAGCTGGTCTGATACTCCATAAGCTCGCACTGGTTTCATCAGGCGACGGTGCGGAACGGCGTCGAACTACCTGCGAAAGTCAAGAAACACGGCGTCTACCTGGGATTCTGTATCAACTGTCCTCTGGATATCGTGGATGAATAGTGCCAGACGTGTTCACATGATAGTTACTTTCGGAAACCATATTGATTCCTACAAAGGAGATTTCCTGTCTCCAGAAATGACAAAACATTCGACTTTAAACTGCGTTCCAAAAATTCTGCAGCTGATCGATGTCAGGGATGTAGACCAATAGTTTTGCGCATCTGATCGGCGACCCTGCTTGTAAACCGAAATGACCTTGCGCCTTATTCAAATCGTTAGGAACACTTCTTTCCTCTACAGACCTTCGATACACCGTTGCTAGTTCCTTCGCATACTTCGTGTATGGAATTGATATTCCATCAGGTCCAACAGCGATTTCAGTTGCTTTCCTCTCCGTCTCACACTTCTTTCAATATCTGCCATTATATCGTTCGTAGGATGGTTTACAGGAGGTACTACAGCGCAGTCTTACTATATATATATATATATATATATATATATATATATATATATATATATATAAAAGGAAAAAGAAAAAAAAAATCTTTGAAAGAAGACATTTAATATATATAAATTGTGAAATTTTTCTAAAGAAGAATGACCAAAATGGGTTGCTCTCTATCGAGTTTCCTCTCAGACAGGAAGTTACACTCACCTGCTGATCTGCTGTTCTTGGACCGTAAAGGCGTCGGACTTCTTCTCTTGGCAGGTGTTTCGTCGCCTGTTGGAATTTAATATTATTTCACAAATAAGGCTATTTTTCCACTAAATCACTTTGCTGTAGGACAAGGAATTACAATAAATAAACATTTTCAGATACATTTGAAGTCCCTAGAAAGAGCGGAGAGTGGCTGAATCAGAGAGAATGTTGCTAGCCATGTAGTCGTAATAAACCAGAGCAGGGGCCAAAAAGCCAAGCTTACCTAACTGCAAACTGAATGGTAAGTGTACCGGATGCTTTCACTTGCCCATCATTGTAACAGACGCGGACGGTCCTCAAAGACACACCGCCCTCGACTGTCCGCGAGGTGGATACTTCGAAGCTCTGCAACCGAATGCGGTGCATGGCTGTTCGTCAGGCACGGCACTGCAGTGTGCTTCCGCTGTTCAAAAGTAGTCCCTGTAGCCAACCTTACAGGCAGGGGAGAGGAACCGTTGGGGGAGCTTAGCCCCTTGCGGGCGGCACTGTGTCTCGGACACTCAAGCTGGTATGCCTCCGCCACGGCGTCGCTTCCGCTTGCTTTTATATTTAACGGCTACAGGAAATTCTCCATTTTGAGCAATTTCTGCGTTAACCAAACGGGTAATGTAGAAATTACTCTATCCCCTCCATTCGATTATCCTCTAAGTAAGCATTCTGTGATGCTCCTTGGTTGGTGAAAATTAATAAAACGTCCTAAACTAATTGCTTTAATTTTGCTACTTTTTAATGAAGGATCCATCCAGTCTGTTATTGGTATCCAGGAGTTCGTAATTTTACTAACAACTCGAATATGTGGTTGGAACAACACAATTTTATTTTGTTATGGCACAGCCGTTGCGGCCGTGTATTGTGTGCCCTCGAAAAGTCTGTGCGATACATGTGTATCATCCTCTGTTTCAACACCATTACGGACACTGTCTCTGAATATCTGTGTCGACCCGTTTGCCGATTTGACGTACGACCAAAATTAATCAAGATTTTCTGCGAAGTCGGTACGCAAAACATTGCTTTCAAAGTCGTTGAACGCCTCTTGCATGGCAGCCCTTACGCTAATGGCGGCATCATTGAACATTAGCTTGGCTCCAAGCTGAAGTTCTCTTTGATTTAGTAACAGTTTCCTAACTCGGCTATTGAAACACGAGGGATCTTTCCCATCTCTCATAATTTTACTTGGCACATACTTACCTAAAGTGTATTGTACGGTGTACTTGAACTTCGCCCACAGTTGCTCAACACTGTCAGTGTCAGACACGGAACTATTGTGTTGAGCAGTCAAGTACTCTGAAATCTGACTCTTTTCGCTTTTGCTAAGTAAGAAGATCTTCCTTCCTTTCTCGATATTTCTATTTAAAACAGTATTCATTGAAGGTGTAATGGCCCTGTGATCGCTGATTCCCTGATCTACACAAACTGAATCGAAAAGTTCGGATCTATTTGGCATCAGCAGGTCTAACACGATATTCAAGGAGTCAGCGCTCTATTTAGCTACTCGAGGTGATTTGCGAATACAGCACTTCGAACACTGTTGCTCGATTCTCTCTCTCTCTGCCAACTGCCTTATACACGTCTGTCTCCCAGTCTATATCCGATAAGTTAAAATCTCCACCTAAAACTATAATATGACTAAGTAGCCTACGTGAAATACTTTCTAAGCTTTCCCTCAAATGGTCTCCTATTAATGGTTCTGAGCCAGGTGGTCTATAAAAACTTCCAAGGGCCATGTTTAACCCTTTAATGCACGACTTTTTCTTTGAAACTATAAAAACTGTCACGATTAATGTATAGTTCATATATACTGAGAAAAATGTTGAAAAGAATTCTTTAAAAATTTCATACTTGGTCAGCTATATAGTGCTTCCATGATGTACCCTATGCTGTAAATGTCACTATTATGCCTCTAATCTTTTCGGAAAGTAACTCAAAGGTACACTCCTGTCCATTAAAATTGCTACACAGGAGGTGACGTGCTACAGACGAGAAATTTAACCGACAGGAAGAAGATGCTGTGATATGCAAATGATTAGCTTTTCAGAGCATTCACACAAGGTTGGCACCGGTGGCGACACCTACAACATGCTGACATGAGGAAAGTTTCCAACCGATTTCTAATACACAAATAGCAGTTGACTAGCGTTGCC
Source organism: Locusta migratoria (assembly GCA_026315105.1). Taxonomy (NCBI): domain Eukaryota; kingdom Metazoa; phylum Arthropoda; class Insecta; order Orthoptera; family Acrididae; genus Locusta; species Locusta migratoria. The sequence continues at coordinate 308,285,086 of CM048746.1, forward strand.
TGGTGAAATGTTGTTGTGTTGCCTCGTGTAAGGAGGAGAAACGCGTACCCTCACGCTTCCGACTTTGATAAAGGTCGGATTGTAGCCTATCACAATTGCGGTTTATAGTATCGCGACATTGCTGCTCGGGTTGGACGCGATGTAATGACTGTTAGCAGAATATGGAATCGGTGGGTTCAGGAGGGCAATACGGAACGCCGTGCTGGACGAACCTGGGTGCACGAATGGCAAAACGTCATTTTTTCGAATGAATCCACTTCTGTTTACAGCATCATGATGGTCGCATCCGTGTTTGGCGACTTCGCTGTGAACGCACATTGGAAGCGTGTATTCGTCATCGTCATTCTGGCGTATCACCCGGCGTGATGGTATGGGGTGCCATTGGTCACACGTCTCGGTCACCTCTTGTTCGCATCGACGGCACTTTGAACAGTGGCCGTTACATTTCAGATGTGTTACGACCCGTGGCTCTACCCTCCATTCGATCGCTGCGAAACCCTACATTTCAGCAGGATAATGCACTACCGCATGTTGCAAATCCTGTACAGGTCTATCTTGATACGGAAAATGTTCGACTGCTGCCCTGACCAGCACATTCTCCATGTCTCTCATGTCTGCTCAATGGTGGGCGAGCAACTAGCTCGTAACAATACGCCAATCACTATTCTGATAAACTGTGGTATAGTGTTGAAGCTGCATGGGCATCTGTACCTGTACACGCCATCCAAGCTGTGTTTGATTCAATGCCCAGGCGTATCAAGGCCGTTATTACGGCCAGAGGTGGTTGTTCTGGGTACGGATTTCTTGGGATCTAGGCACCCAAATTGCGTGAATATATATTCACACGTCAGTTCTAGTATATTTGTCCAATGAATACCCATTTATCATCTGCATTTCTTCTTGGTGTAACAATTTTAATGACCAGTAGTATAGTATCAGATTGTTAATGCTCAATCTTGCCACCCAACAAAATACATGAATGCTTATTTTAACACAATGATTCACAGACTAGTTAAATTACCTCTTACAAACCATAAAGTTAGAAATGAGCTATCCCCACTTAAGTACATAGCTAGTAGGAATGGATATCAGCCAGACATAGTCGACAAAGTATATACCAAAATAAAAAAGAAAGTAGTTAAGACAGGTAATAATGGCCAAAAATCTGACAATCTCAATGATAATAAAAAGATTAAAAAAAAGTACATTCCAGTCCCCTATAATAGTTAAATTTCAGATAAAATAGAAAGGCAGTTTAAGAAAACTAATATGACACTGGCTTTTAATGTAACACATACCTTAAAAAATAGATTGTGACACAAAATTGGTAGTCAAACTGACAGGTTTAAGGGAAACAGGGTATATAAATTGCAATGTGGGGATTGTGATAACTTTTATATTGGGCATACTGGAAGATCATTTTTACTAAATTTAAAGAACACACCATTAAACATTAAAGGACTGCATTCGGTGACAACGTACTGTGTACACAGCACACGGTTAAGGACATGCACAATAGTCTTAAGGTTTTGCATAAGGTACCCAAGGGCAAAAAGTTAAACATCTTGGAAAATATACAAATAATTAGTCACAAGAAAAAGTATCCCAACCTTATCCTTAATGATCAGACAGAATTCCAAGATCATAATTTTTACAGTATATTTGAAAAGATCATATAAAGACACTGCAGTATTTGTGATATTTTATACTAATCAAGGTAACACCAGTGTTGCCACTGTATTTTATTTTTGACTCTATTTGTCATCATAATAGGTGAACATTTTACCTAATCCCCAGACTACTGTAATTCCTATACTTTTAACAGTGATATACCCTTATAAATTGACGACCCAGGTTCAACCCACCAGCATGTTAGTAAGCCTTTACAAAACCAGTCCTTGCAACCTATGCTGTTTGCCTGCATGTCTCAAACCTTCACATTAGTATACCTTGTGACAGGTATAACTTTCCGTATAAGGTAATTTAATGATTATCGTAATACTGTCAACCTTTATATATACTTTAAATAAAATATAGAGTATCACAATAACAAAGGGTTTGTGATATGTACTATTCATCATAAAGTAATGGACACAGCAGGCCCGCTGTCAATTTTCTTAAGATGTTTGGTAATATAATCTTGAATTCTTAGATGGATAAGGATACCACAACATTTTTTTTTGTAATATAACATAATGCCTGTTAAATTGTTCTAATACCTTTGATATATAAATATGCTTACTTCTTTACATATATATGTATGGAATGCCTTATGTATTATAATTTTATTGATTATACTGTTGTTGTTGTTGTTGTGGTCTTCAGTCCGGAGACTGGTTTGATGCAGCTCTCCACAATACCCTATCCTGAGCAAGCCTCTTCATCTCCACATAAGAACGACAACCTACATCTGTCTGAATCTGCTTACTGTATCCATCTCTTGGTCTTCCCCTGCGATTTTTCCCCACACACTTCCCTCCAACGCTAAATTAACAATTCCTTGATGTCTAAGAATGTGTCCTACCAATCTATCCCTTCTTTTAGTCAAGGTATGCCAGAAATTCCTTTTCTCCCCAATTCTGTTCAGTACCTCCTCATTAGTTACGCGATCCACCCACCTAATCTTCAGCATTCTTCTGTAGCACCATATTTCAAAAGCCTCAATCCTCTTCCTGTCCGCACTGTTTATCGTCCATGTCTCACTCCCATACAAGGCAACACTCCATACAAATGCCCTCAGAAAGGACTTCCTTAGGCTTAAATCAATATTCGATGTTAACAAATTTCTCTTTTTCAAAGACGCTTTTCTACCCATTGCCATTCTGCATTTTATATCCTCTGTACTGCGTCCATCATTTGTTATTTTACTGCCCAAGTAACAAAACTCATCTACCTCCTTTATTGCTTCGTTTCCCAATCTAATTCCTTCAGCATCACCTGATTTTCTTACACTGCACTCCATTACCCTAGTTTTGCTCTTGTTAATGTTCATCTTATATGCACCTTTCAGCACACTGTCCATTCCATTCAATTGCTCTTCCAGGTCCTTTGCTGTATCTGACAGAATTACTATGTCATCGGCAAAACGCAATGTTTTTAATTCTTCCCCCTGAACTTTTATTCCTTCACCAAATTTCTCCTTGCTTTCCTTTATAGCTTGTTCAATGTACAAATTGAATAACATTGGAGAAAGGCTACAACCCTGTCTCACTCCCTTCCCAACCACTGCATCCCTTTCATGCCCTTCAACTCTGACAACCGCTGTCTGGTTTTTGTACAAGTTGTAAATAACCTTACGCTCCCTATAATTTACTCCTGCTTTTTTCAGAACTTTAAAGAGTTTATTCCAATCAACATTGTCAAAAGCCTTCTCCAAATCTACAAAAGCTAGAAATGTAGATTTGCCTTTTCTTAATCTATCTTCTAGGATAAGCCGTAAAGTGAGTATTGCCTCCCGTGTCCCTACATTTCTCCTGAACCCAAACTGATCTTCCCCGAGATCGGCTTCTACCAGCTTTTCCATCCTTCTGTATATAATTCGCGTTAATATTTTGCAGCCATGACTTATTAAACTGATGGTTCTGTAGTTTTCACACCTGTCTGCACCTGCTTTTTTAGGGATGGGGATTATAACATTTTTCTTAAAGTCTGAGGGTACTTCACCTGTCTCATACATCTTACACACCAGGTGAAACAATTTTGTCATGGCTGGTTCTCCCAGAGACTTCAGTAGCTCTGAGGGAATATTATCTATTCCAGGGACCTTGTTTCGACTTAGGTCTTTTAGGGCTCTGTCAAAATCTTCTCTCAGTACAGTATCTCCTATTTCATCTTCATCTACATCCTCTTCCCTTCCTACAATATTGTCTCGAAGTTCATTTCCTTTGTAGAGCCCCTCTATATATTCTTTCCACCTTTCAGCTTTCCCTTCTTTGCTGAGAACTGTATAAGGTACATAAGCATTTACTATGATGTCTTTACTTGACCCGAGATGCTAATAGACCATGCCACCCCCTACCCCGTTTTCTTATACACGCGAAATAGAGAACACAAAGTATTACACTTTGTGGGATACTATACCTTATATAGAATCCATCTAGGACAGTGACCTATACATTCACCAACCAATAGTTTATACATATAAGCTCTTGTTGCCATTTTCCAAGGTTTATTTAGTTATATGTAATCTGATTTTATTCACAGCTTTATAGTAAAGAAAGACAGAAAAATTGTGATATAACAAGTTTCAATTTCCTTCTAGTTCAACTCACATGGCACTTACTTAAGTATTTGATACTTGACAAAGCATCCCATACTCTGTGGTGCATAGCATTGTACTTTATACAAATTATTTATGTAAGACATGCAATGTATAAGAAATGGTTTTTTGTTGTTGTGAGAAATATGTATTCAATCGTTTTATTATTGACGTGTAAATTGTATTTGGATGACACATCATTGTGGGTGTATACAAATTTGCTACGTTAAAATTGTTACAATAGCAGTGAAGTCACGTAAAAAATTAAGACAGGTATGTAACTATGTAATTCTAGATAGATAAGATTTTTTGGCTGTATATATAATGCAGTTCATTTTGTAAAAAAAAGAACTTGATGTATTAGTTCTGAAGATGGCGTCTAGCACGCCGAAACCGATCTTGTAATTAAAAGAAGAAAGCGATCTTGGCTCAAAACCTCTTATTAAACAATTCCAGATCGCCCCAGTCATGTGTTCCTTATATAAGTCATTTAAATGTTTGAAACAGGGCAAGAACTACACGGTGCTTTAATCTGAAGCATACTTTCTTGGCTTCGCAAGATGGCGGACTGGCTTCAATCAACAATTAAGCTTTGAATATCAGCGCCCTCTCCCCTAATTGTAACCTCCTTGGCTTCTGGCGCAAACCTTCCGTAACCTGTATAGAGGTCCCTCAACCTTTGAGTGGACGTCCCTCGATGCGAGACCAACCTGAAGAAATGGGGGATCCTCCCTGAGAACGCAGATGACTCTTGTGAAAGTAGAGCCAAACAAGAACCAAGCCACCTGCTTATGTGCCCTCTGCTGGACATCCCATGCACAATGCAAGATATTTATGAAGGAAATGACAAGGCTGTTACAATTGATGACTGGACACAAAAACTAACGAACTTACACATTGTCTTTGGACGCTCTTAACCAGGCTTAGAGGATTCTGGTAGTCTTTTGAATAATAAAGATAATCTAGAAGGCAAGCAAATAATTGTATTTCGTAATATTTTGGGGTTGATCATTCTTAACCAGTTTAAAACTGTTGGTGTCACACACAGTTTGGGAGGGTTTTTAATCAAGTTAAAAGGAAGTCAAGAATTGTATATGGTATGTGATTCAGTTTTTTTAATTGTCAATAAAAAAGTGTCAAAAATAACAAATGGTAAACTGAAGGAGCCAAACCTTCCATGAACGTTTGTCATGTGATTTCTGTATTTGCATGTAGCAAATATTGAAGTTAATAAAAGAACAGCTATATTTAAAAATGGGTGCACTAAGATGATTTTTTTTAATTTAAAAAAACACGAAAAGTGACACATAGTTGCTACGATTTACGATAGCATGTAAACAAAACAAAACAAAAAAAATGATAGTAAATTAGGTTCACAACTTCTACAGTCAAATAAGTAGCCCAATGTTTTTCAAAGTACCCTGCCAAGAATTGGTTATAAAGTCTCCTTTTCCTGAGAGAGAGAGAGAGACTGGTTTCCGGAGGAAGGACACCCACTGACAAGTATGTTCAGCCCACGCTTGACTTATATCGCGAGGTATTCAAACACTCCATTTTCAGACTCTCTCATGTCGTGTCTTAAGGTCGAATAATCACATATTGTAACCTGTCAATATGGACCAATCCGAAATTGACATAAGGGGGCCCATTCGTGATGTTAAGTGGTAATATGCTATCACAGACTTGACACAAAATGCTGAGAAGTTTACATCTAAATTTAAATCAATAAACGGATGAAAGCCATCTTTTAGAACAGTCGCTAAATGTAATGAGATAAGCGAATATACCGTTTCACAGAGGAAGATCACACTGTAGATCCTCCTTTAAATGGTTACTCTATGTGCGAGGTATGGAAAGAAGTGACCACGGGTATGGAAGCAAGTAAAATATCATTCGACTTGATTGGTTACCAGAACGATTTTATATAACCTTTTGTAAAATCTTTATGTGAAAGAACTCCCTTCCCCCTTCGCTTTCTAGCAACAGCGTGTAACAGATTTCTGGAGGAGAAATCAGTTTCATATATATCACGTCTGTACAGTTCTACTATACGAAATCTAGTCTCTGAATAAATTTCATTTCTTTCATGATAAAATCTTACATTTTCACTCGATAAATGACGGAAATTCTTCTTGTTATTAGTCTCAACTTGCAAAGAAATATGTCAAAACATAAAGAAATTGTGAAATGTTTAAAGAATTGTCTTATATAAGCAACACACTCTGCTGTAGCAAGGAAAATAAGGGATACAGTTGAAAAATGCTCCTGTTTAAAACACTTTGATAGGAAAGTGGAGTACCAGCAACCTCAGTCCTCATTCCAGTTTCTTCATCAAAAATTGTATCATGTGAACATATTGGCATATGTTTGTGATCAAATAGAACAGTAGAGAGTGACTGTGGAAAAACAGACGGTACCACTGGGGGGATAAATAGAGAGCAAAATGTCATGGTGGAACCCTGACAGTGGCTTGGGGTGTCTCACCAGTGCCTCACAAAAACGGATAAAAATTGTCATTTTCCCCCTAGAGTAGCCAGCACAGAGTTTATTGAAGGTTAGGGTCACTGATCTCCCTCGATACCTCTGTAAGACGGCAGGAAATTTCACCACCTTATATGCTATGTTTACTATTAGTAATTAATAATGTGCATTTATTTATAATGTTGTAATGTTGTAGAGAAAATAGGATCTAAATGTTCATTAGAAGGAGCAAGGCAATTAATGGAAGAGGCCATACCCACACAATTAGATACAATTGAAATTCCACCCACCTCACCTTCAGAAATTAGGAAAATAATAAACTCTCTCAAGAGTAAACGGTCATATGGAATTGATGGCATTTCCAGGAGATAAGTAGGATTCACAGTCATATTTGTAATAGGTCATTAAAGCAGGGTATTTTTGCGGATAGACTGAAATATGCTATCGTTAAACCGTTGCATAAAAAAGGGAATACATACGATGTCAACAACTACCGGCTCATCTCACTTCTGACAGCTTTATCAAAATTTTTTGAAAAAGTTATGTATTCTTGAGTTGCTTCACATATTAGTAAAAATAAAGTTCTAACAAAATGTCAGTTTGCTTTCCAAAAAAGCTTTTCAACTAAAAATGCTATACATATCTTCACTGATGAAATATTAAATACTTTGAATAACCGAATATCACCAGTTGGGATTTTTTGTGATCTCTCAAAGGCTTTTGATTGTGTAAATCGGGATTCTTCTAGATAAGCTTAAGTATTGTGGTATGAGTGGGTCAGTGCACAAATGGTTTAAATCATACTTAACTGGAAGAGGGCAGAAAGTTGAAATAAACAGTTCACATGATGTAGATGAAACAATTAATTCTTCTAACTGGGGAATTATCAAAAATGGGGTCCCACAAGGTTCGGTCTTGGGTCCTTTGCTGTTCTTAATATGTATTAATGACTTGCCATTCTACATCCACGAAGATGCTAAGCTAGTACTTTTTGCTGATGATACAAGTATAGCTATCACACCTGACAAACAGGAATTAACTGATGAAATTGTAAATGATATCTTCCAGAAAGTTATTAAGTGGTTCTCTACAAATGGACTCTCATTAAACTTTGATAAAACCCAGTATATACAGTTTCATACAGTAAATGGAATGACACCATTAATAAATTTAGACTTTGAACATAAATCTGTAGCTAAGGTAGAATATTCAAAATTTTTAGGTGTTTGCATTGACGAGGGACTGAACTGAAAGAAACACATTGAAGATCTCCTGAAACGTTGGAGTTCAGATACTTATGCTATCAGAGTCATTGCAAAATTTGGTGATATACATCTCAGTAAATTAGCTTACTACGCCGATTTTCATTCACTGCTTTCATATGGGATCATATTCTGGGGTAATTCAACATTGAGTATTCATTGCACAAAAGCGTGTAATCAGAAAAATTGCTAGATCCCATCCAAGAGCATCCTGCAGACATTTATTTAGGGATCTAGGGATACTCACTGTAGCTTCACAATATATATATATATATATATATATATATATATATATATATATATATATATATATATATATATAAAGATACTCATGAAATTTGTTATTAACAATCCGACCCAATTCAAAAGTAATAGCAGTGTGCATAGCTACAACACTAGGAGAAAGGATGATATTCACTATTCAAGATTAAATCTAACTTTGGCTCAGAAAGGGGTGAATTATGCTTCCACAAAAGTCTTTGGTCACTTACCAAGTAGCATCAAAAGTCTGACAGATAGTTACCTAGTATTTAAAAAGAAATTAAAGGAATTTCTGAATGGCAACTCCTTCTACATTGTAGATGAATTTTTAGATAAAACTTAATAAATAAATAAATAAATAAACCAAAATATCCTTAAAATATTGATTGTCAAGTATAGACAACATTTACTAAACTGACACGTTCCACATCATTACGAAATGTCGTATATATGATCTATGGAACAAGTATTAATCTAATCTAATCTAATCTAATGTAATTACTGGTATCAGTTTGATTCCGGATAATCTAAAAGCAAAAATAGGCAAAGAGTGGGAATATTAATGTTGACTAGGTCAATATTTAATGATAACAATATTTGCAAATGTTACTTTTCTTGGTTGGAAATGGGAAAATAACCAAGTCAGTGAGGGAGGCCGGCAAGCGACGAGGTGAGTCGTAACAGTACCTCGAGGGAGCGGCATGTTGATCAGGCGGTGCGATGTCACAGGATACCGACCGGCCAATGCTGCTTCGCGCCAAAACTCGCAGACGACGCTACGATTAGAAGTTGATTTCAACCGCAAAACGGTCGAAACGTTCGATAACTTTCTAGAAGCCTCTAGAAGCTTCTTTTCCGTGGAAAATATGTTTGGAAGGAAATAAAGATGTGGGAGAGAGATTTGAAGCTTTAGCTGTGATTGGCTCTTGAGAAAACCGAGAGACTTGTGGCTTGCTGGAAAGTAAGTCATAGGATACGGCTAGCTGTCGTAACATGTCTGGAAAGGTGGCAAACAGTGGTGGACGTGAGCGGTGGCGATACGGGCCGCCAGAGGGCGCCCGCGAGTGTGAGCAGAGCAGAGCAGAGCAGAGCGCTCACGTGTAGAGGAGAGGCCTGCTGGCTGCTGACTGCTGACTGCTGACTGCTAGGGCGACGGCCTCTCTCTCAGTCGCTCTCCGTCGTTCTCAGTTGCTGTTGAGATCTACTACCAGTCGTTTTTACTTGCAATTAGATATTGGATTGCTGCTAGTTTCATTTCGTCTAAGTTGAATTGTTTTATAGTTAGCAAATGATGAGCAGTAGTTTATGCCAGTTTTGTATGGACCGCACGTGTTGTGCACTGATAGTTACTTGCTATTAAAATATTATGTTCTCAGTTTCAGACCGTAACCAACTGTACTTAATACTCCCCTGTTCCAATACGTGTTAGCCTGTCTCGAATCCATGGCATCGATCCTGCAATTTTATTAATCACCGTGCTAAATATGGACTCAGGTGCATGGAATTGTAAGGGAACGGCGTTGTTGCCTTCCACATGTAACTAATAAGGTAATTATGTAGAAAGGGGTGTTATACTGTGCTCGTGGTGCGAGGAAGCAGGCGGGTGGTTGCTGGTAAAGCGTCCAGTGACGTAGCTCATAATTAGGTTGCACTGCTTGAAGTATTCATAATTGTTTCTCTGAGAGCAGAGGAACAAAATTATTACTTCAGTGCATTGTATTTGCATTTCTAAGCACTCATTTACAAGCTTACAACTGCGCTTCTCTTAATATAGGTATGGCAAGAATAGGTATACCATACCTATATTAGGGGGGCAGTTATAGTAACTTGCCAGTGAGGCAAGCAGTTTTCGAGAAACTCTTGTTCGACTTTGATACTTAAATGACTCCAACTTAGAAGGTTTTTTTTTTTTTTTTTTTTTTTTTTTTTTTTTTTTTTTTTTTTTTTTTTTTTTAAGGCGAAGTAGTTCGTTCTCTGTGTAGTCATCGCTCACAGCTTCAGCTTCACATCCAACCAAACCATTCACAGTGGCCAGCCGCCGTTGGTCTTATCAGAGCAGTATTGGGAGTTGGTGATATACACACATTGCATTTGCTATAGTGCAGTTAAAGATAAGTGTACCTTCCACTAGTTGGGTGTGTTCTTGAGCTTCTGGTTGTATTCTCTACCGAGTTGGATACCGATTGTAATTTCTTCTAAAACAACAATTTTTCATAATAGGCAGAGGTTGAGCCAATCTTATTAGAGATTCATCACTTTTATATCATAATTCATCCCTGAATTGTGCACCATCCTTTTTTTGTAATTAAATTACTCTACTGATCATTGAATCCTCCTATTTCTTATTTATTAGGAATCCCAGCTAACCCTAATGATAAGAAATTGACTAAGATTGAAACCAAGTGTTTTTGTATCTATAGTTGCCTAAATGAAAGGAGTAATTCATATTTATTTTCGTAATGGTACCGTAAGCCTGGTGAGACACACACAAAGTAGTGAAAGATCTGTACATTCAATCTCACCCGCTGCAGTACTAATATTACACCTCCCTACACCTATTGTAGCCACTCGCTAACTCCTATACCTGTAACAGCACCTTGCACTTATGGCATAATTAGGAATAATCCCCTTTTAGCTGCTCGTCACAGAATATAATGTACACTACTGTTTATGGAAATTGCAACGCCGGCCGCGGTGGCCGAGGAGACTGAGGCGCTTCAGTCACGGTCTGTACGGCCACTACGGTCGGGGGTTCGAATCCCCCCTCAGGCACGGATATTTGTGCCGTCCTAGTTCGTAAGTAGTTCATAAGTAGTTTGTAAGTTTACGGACTGATGACCCCGTAGTTAAGTCCCATAGACTATACAAACATTTGAACATTTTTTGAAATTGCAACACCAAACAGGAAATGCATGAGTTCAATGAATTTTATACCTCAGGTTAGGTACGTGACAACTAACAAATGATAACCTTATCAAATCTGTGCATGTCCTTTGAGCCCTACTATTCGGTATGGCGTGTGGCAGCCATGCCCTGCAATTAGAACAGCTCTACGCAATGATAAATATTCGATGAAATGCGTCATCTTAAAGATATCGAAGAGACCAAATGTATGGTACGTCATTAGTGGAAGCATCCCTGAAGGAAACGGCTGCACCATTCAATAATTCGTTAGCGATTATCTTCACGGTAATGACAGCGTACATAAAAGAAGATAAAACCTGAAGTTAACTAAGAATAACCGATGAGCATGGAGAACGATTGTGATCAGAATCATAAAACTACCACATCAAATCAGACTCCAAAACTCGACGATCATTTCAGTATTAAAACATGACGACTGGAGACTAACATTAGCGGATGGCTACAGCTTCTAAACTCCAAATAATGGAAGCGAACGCAAAGCTGCGAAAGAAGTTATATTAGCGGCGTATTCTGCTGTACAAGGTAAAAGAAGGCAATAAAGTACTCAAATCACCCTACACAGGTGACGTCTGATAAAAATATGTAGCAACGGTGATCATGTATTCTAATTTAGTCCTACAAGGAGACCACATGGGTATCGGACTTTAGAACTTTTTGATACTTACGTCTAACTGAAGTTCAGAAATCAAATAAAACTCAGCCAAAGTCATTCAGCGCAACTCTGTAAAATTGGCGAGAAAATCAACTTTGAATTAGTTTCAGCATCTATCGGTGCAGTACAGGTGGTAGCGTTCTAAACTTATAACCATGGGGTCGGTGGTTCCGATATATATATATATATATATATATATATATATATATATATATATATATATATCTTTGTGTTCGAATACTTACACAGTTTTAATATCTAATTGTAATTTTTACGAAAAATGCACTTGTTTTTGTATATTCGTATTTTCATATATTTTATAAAAGTTGTTAATAATGATGGTTTCAATCACTACAATATGTTACATTTTTTACAGTATTGGCTTCACTAGTAATTGATGACGTTATTCTTTGATTGTTCACTGTGAAGAGCTACGACGCTGTTTTTGGAAAGTAATCTCCATAGCTACTAATAGCTTTCGAAGCAGTTAACCTTCTGAACCATCGTTTTAGGTGGCAAGATGTCTAACTCGTCTACCTGTACACGCCATCCAAGCTCTGTTTGACGCAATGCCCAGGCGTATCAAGGCCGTTATTATGGCCAGAGGTGGTTGTTGTGGATACTGATTTCTCAGGATCTATGCACCCAAATTGCGTGAAAATGTAATCCAATGTTAGTTCTAGTTGTCAAATGAATACCCGTTTGTCTTCATTTCTTCTTGGTGTTGCAATTTTAATGACCAGTAGTGATGATACGAATACAATTAGTCTATTCTCACTTTATTTTCCAAAACTTTTGTTATTCCTTTTTTCTAACGTAACTAGCTAAAATCATTTTCTATTATTTGACGGCGGAGAAGTTTGTTTGATTAGCAAATATAAATTATTTATATTTCGAATAGTATGCTAATTAGTATTTCTGATAAAACTAAGTAAATGTTTTTGTCATAATATTAAAGTACATATTATTTTATGTCAATATAAATGTTAAGAAAGCTTCGCCCTCATTAGCTTCTGTATAATTACCGTTAATTACGAAAGTATTGTTGCAAACCTATTTCATTAAATACGTAAATGAAACACTATTGATATAACTGATATAGATACAGTAATTCACTCAGTATTATTTCGCTACCTAACACTACAGCCAGTTGTATGTAATTGCTTACTTTTCCGTTATAATTGATTTAATGCACATAATTTAGAAAACTCAATTTACAGTATCATTCTGAAACTACCTGGCAGTTTAAAATGTGTGCCGGAATCGGGACTCGAACGTGGGACGTTTGCCTCTCACGGGCAAGCGCTCTACCACTGAGCTATCCCGACACGACTCACGATCCCGCCCTACAACTTCAATTCTGCCAGTACCTCGCCTCCTACTTTTCAGACTTCACGGAAGTTCTCCTGCGAAACTCCTGGAACTCCTGGAAACTCCTTGCGAAACTCCTGGAAGAAAGGATATGGTGGAGACATGGCTTAGCCACAGCCTAAGGGATGTTTCCAGAATGAAATGAAGTTGCGGGGCAGGATCGTGAGTAGTGTCGGGATAGCTCAGTGGTAGAGCGCTTGCCCACGAAATGCAAAGGTCCTCGGTTCGAGTCCCGGTTCCGACACACAATTTTTATCTGCCAGGAAGTTTCATATCAGCGCACACTCCGCTGCAGAGTGAAAGTTTCATTCTACAACATCATTGTTTCGAAGATATAAATAGGACGAGTTCGTGTTTTCTAGCTAAGTATTGTTTCGTCCGTGTTCTGGGGCACAATCCACGCCAGTAGAGAGTCTAATTTGAACAGCATGTTAAAAGTTCTTCAATGTCAGGCGTATAGAAAGTGTATCTACAGTGATTAATCCATATTTGTGCCACACTGTACACTTCGAACTCCTGTATTCCACACACGAAGTGTATAATGGTATTAATGGCGTTTGTAATGTAACTACTGGGTCGCAGTAATTGTAATTAACTTGTACAATGGTCATAAATGGTGAGAATTGGGCACTAATGAGTCATTAAAAGTGTCAAAGAACTGCAGTTCCTTGTGTCACCTACGTTATTTGTAGCAGATTAGTTTTGCCCCATGGAATTTCAGCCGGCCGCTACGGATAACGCCGATCAATGAAAACATCAAGAAAGAACGAACTACCACCCGGTTAGCTACAAAGTCATCGGTAGATATTTCAGGAAACCAATGGTGCAGTGAGGCAGTGTCGTCGTGTAGGATAGCTCCCGCGTTCATGCCGTGCACTTGCACGACCCTGAAGCGGCAGATCCTCCAACGCAGCCGGCACTAATGCATCATGGCGCAGATGACCCTGGAGAAATCACAGCCGACGGCAGACCCTTGACACGGTTTCCTGCAAAAGAGCGAAATAACTGCACGACTCTGGGATGGCAGTTTCCGAGCGCCTGGCCTCCATCAGCTAACCGTTATACTCCTAGTCTTCTCCGTCTTGAGCCTGACCCTTCTTAGGCCACTGCAACATAAAAATCGCATGCTAATCTCAACTGTTACACTCGCTTCCCATACTGCAGCTGCCCGTTCACCTAGTGCCATTTCTGATCCGCGCACAATGTCTTATTACGACATTAGATTCAGATTCAACAGTACAGCCAGTCAGGAATCTATCAGCTTACTTGCAATAACTGTCAATCTGTGTATGTGGGTCAGACATGCAGAAATTTCAAAACAAGATCACCTCAGAGCACTAAAAAGTCGTAGCTGTCACTCAACATTCGTTAACATTTAATAAAACAGAATCATACCTCAACAAACATAGTAACTGACTTACAAATCCTCAAAACCAGCAACAGTTTATTCCAAAAACTAACAGTAGAAGAAAATTATCACATCCAAAAAGGAATAGTCCAAGGCAAGAAAGTACTAAATGAAGACATGTCACTATGCAACAAAACACTCTTTCAGACCATTAAAGAACACCCCCCCCCACACACACACATATATACAGTATTCTCTCTCTCTCTCTCTCTCTCTCTCTCTCTCTCTCTCTCTCTCTCTCTCTCTTCCTCCCTGTTTAACACACATACTCAACAAAAACATACACAAATATACATCTACAAAACAATGCCAGTATCAAAACCATTCAAAAATCGCGCTCCACATCAAAGACACGCCACTCAAACAAATGCAACACCATACAGTCACCACAACAAGAAAAATGGCGTGCTCTTTCACAGCAAAAATCGCACGGAAGACCATAAAACATAAGAACACGCTACAAACAAACAAGCAGCAACACCATAGCTCAAACGTAAGTGAGCCAAAACAGTCACATTAGAAATAATTTCAATATAATTTCCAGGCTAATGTAGGCCTACAATAAACCAGTCAGATTTCGTAAACAAGAACGTCTCGTTGTTTGCAGATGACAGGCTGTCAAAATTTCTCATTCCACAATGAATGCACATGCAAATCCTGCGAATGACACGATGAAAGTACTTTGAATAAATTAGGCCTAAAACATCTAATTTGTGCAAACTATTGTATAACCAAAATATGTAACATGTTATTATAGAAAATAAACACCAGAAACCCACGGAAGATGGCACAATAAGTGCCGAAACTAGTTTGGCCATTTATCACAACGAAACTCTTTCTCGTAATTTGACTGAAAACCCAAAGAGATTTTGGTCATATGTTAAATATACTCGGGGAAAGTCACAAACAATACCATCACTACGTGATAGTAATGGCGATCCTGCCGATGACAGCGCTACTAAAGCAGAGTTACTAAACTTAGCTTTTAGAAACTCATTCACTAAAGAAGACGAAACCAATATTCCAGATTTCGAATTACGAACAGATGCCGTAATGAATAACATAGAAGTAGATATCATCGGAGTAGTGCAGCAACTAAAATCACTTAATAAGAACAAGTCTTCTGGTCCGGATTGTATACCCATTAGATTTCTATCTGATTATGCTGAAACGATAGCTCCTTACTTAACAGTCATATACAACCGCTCTCTCATAGAAGGATCTGTACCAAAAGATTGGAAAGTTGCACAGGTCACACCTATATTCAAGAAAGGCAGTAGGAGTAACCCACTAAACTACAGGCCTATTTCATTGACGTCAATTTGCAGCAGGGTTTTGGAACATATCCTGTATTCAAATATTATGAATTATCTCGAACAGAACGATCTTTTGACCCAAGGTCAACACGGATTTAGAAAATATCGTTCATGCGAAACACAACTAGCTCTATATTCACACGAAGTGATGGGTGCTATCGACAAAGGTTCGCAAATCGATTCCGTATTTCTTGATTTCCAGAAAGCTTTTGACACCGTACCTCACAAACGGCTTTTAATCAAATTGCGTGGTTATGGTATATCGCCCCAAAATTGCAATTGGATAGGGGATTTCTTGTCTGAGAGGGCACAGTTCGTGGTAATCGATGGTAAGGCATCGACTAAAACAGAGGTGATATCGGGCGTTCCACAAGGTAGTGTTATTGGTCCTCTGCTATTCCTTATTTACATAAACGATTTAGGGGAAAATCTAAGTAGCTCTCTTAGGTTGTTTGCAGATGACGCCGTCATTTACCGTCTAGTAAAATCATCTGAAGATCAAAACCAACTGCAGAACGATCTGAATAAGATATCAGTATGGTGTAAAAATTGGCAATTGACTCTAAATAATGAGAAGTGTGAAGTCGTCCACATGAGTACGAAAAGAAATCCGTTAAACTTTGTTTACAACATAAATCAATCAAATGTGAAGGCCGTAAACTCCACAAAATACCTAGGAATTACTATTACTTCAGACTTAAACTGGAAAGAACACGTAGATAATATCGTGGGAAAGGCGAACCAGAGACTGCGTTTTATTGGCAGAATCCTTAAAAGATGCAACAGAACTACTAAAGAAACTGCATACACTGCGCTTGTCCGTCCATTTTTGGAGTATTGCAGCCCAGTGTGGGATCCTTATCAGGTGGGCATGACGGAGGACATCGAGAGAGTCCAAAGAAGGGCAGCTCGTTTTGTATTGTCACGATACAGGGGAGACAGCGTTACGGAAATGATACAGGATCTGGGATGGGAATCATTAGAACAACGGCGCTTATCGCTGAGGCGTGGGTTACTTGCGAAACTCCAATCGCCAACATTCTCCTCCGAATGCGAAAATATATTGTTGACTCCCACTTACATAGGTAGAAATGATCATCAGAATAAAATAAGAGAAATCAGAGCTCGAACAGAGAGATTCAGGTGTTCTTTCTTCCCGCGCGCTATTCGAGAATGGAATGGGAGATAAATAGTATAATTGTGGTTCGATGAACCCTCTGCCAGGCACTTAAATGTGATTTGCAGAGTATCCCATGTAGATGTAGATGTAGATGTAGATGTAGAAAACAAAAAAGTGTCTTGCATAAGGCGCAATCAACCACAAATCTAATTAGAAATATCTTGGGAAATACAATCAGTTTCATTACTGCTGACTTTGCTGCAGGTCACATTTGACCTCGAAAGCTCGAAGCCGCACTTACCCATGCTTAGAATAACGAACAATCATAAACAAAACAGTGGTGTGCGTCATTTCCGCGCAAAACGCCGAAGTTGTCTGCTAGCGCCGCTAGATGGTGGCATAGTGTAGCTGCACTAACCAGTGCTCCAGTTGCGTGAGTGGTATAGCTGCAATACCAGTACGTATTTCTCTTGTGGGAATTCTCCAGCCAGTTACTGTCTCGTGCTGTGATATCACGAGGAGGATTAACCCTACGCAACTAGTTCAAATATTAGGGAGCATGTTGCGAGGTGCTGAATATGAAAATCGGGAACGAGGATATGGAGTTCGCGGATGTATTACAGAAGTAATTCTGAAAAATAATGGCGACGACACGGAAATACACGACGTTGCGCAGGATAGATAAACAGAGTTTGAAGGACAGGAGGTACCTGAATCTGAAGGTAGCTCTTCAAGCAGTACCGGCGTTCATCTCCAGAGGAACAGGAACAGTCAAGTCACAGTGAGTACGAACCCTCGCCACGCAGGAACAAAGATGTGGTCGAGAGTATTAAAAGATATAGAGAACATTTATGAGGACTATTAAAATTGTGGCTTCAATTACTATAACAAAGTAATAAAGCGCTATAAGTGCATCAAAAGTAAATTGAACATTATTTCTACATTATTTGTTTAGGAAACTGGGAGCAAGTTTCAAAGGAAATAGACTGTCGCAATTACAAACTATAAAACAGAATGTAATGCGCGCAATATCGCAATTTGATGGTTCAAGGAGGGATGGATCCACAGTTCACTCTTGGCATCTAGAGGTATGGGCATTACAAGGGGCTAAAATTGTTGTCTGTGAATTTAAATGACCCATTTGCTTAATCGACCATCCAAAGGCTGAATATGGAAGTTCATCCAGGCATATTAATAAATTTGTCACACGTAAGTACGTAGAAGACGATAACATTATACGTCAGACGGCACAATTGTTTGTGGAGAAAGTGAACATGTTTGAAAAAAAAAAAATCCTCAAATGTCCGTTAAGCTTAAGAGACTTAACTTCGGGGTCATCAATCCCTAAACTTACAAACTACCTTATACTAAAGTCGACACAAACATCCATGCCCGAGGGAACATGTTTGTAACAGAGGAGGGTGTGGAGAAAGGCAATGTTTGGAACAGTGATCAGAGTCAATTCCGGTATGAAATATCTTCAGCACCAATAGTGTCCTACAGAGGAGAGAAAACTGCAGGTAGTTTGTTGCAGTTTGTACGTAGCTCTACCCACAGCTATACAAGTGTAGTGGCTTTATCCAATGGCAGGCAGACTAGCAAACTGTAGTCGTACAACTGTTTTCAAGAGACAGAAGGCACTTTCGGTCTAAATTTTTAAAAGAAACTTGAAACAACTTGCATACGAAACATTCATGTGCAGGCAAGTGACTAAAGAACAGGTGAAACGTTTTCTGACTTCCTTCCTTGGCGAAGATATAACAAATGAAAAGAGCCTTTTGAAGTGTGATTCCTGGTGTAGTGGGACGAGATTTGCGAGCCCTACTTCCTTATGTAAGAAGATTCATGAGAAAGGAAAGGAAGCTTATAAAGTTAATCTTATGTATACATTATTTATTTTTCACATGTGTGATATTTTATGAGGCATGATATAGAAAGTGTTTGTGTTTGGTTTGTATGTTTCATGGTCGACCGACGTGCGTAGCAGCGTCACCGCAGCCCCAAGGCTGCGGGCGTCTCTGCGCCTTCTCTATTGCGGGGCATCGATCATCCTTTCAGAAGAGTATACTGTTATAACGAGATAGTTTTTGTCTGAGACTGTTATCTGTACTTGCAACATCGAGTATGAACTATGTAGTATGAAGACTAATAAATGTTAAGAACTGGTTTTGAAAAGTGTGTATAAATCGTATTTATGGAGACGTATTAAGTTTGAATGTTATGAATTACAGTAAAGAAGATTACAGATTTTTCCGAGAGTGGATCTATTTGTTTTCGTGCGATAGCTGATAATTTTGACAGTTTTGATTTAGTCGGTGACTTTATTGGTGTTTATGAAAGGAATATACTGAAGTAATGTATGTACTTAACTTACACTCCGCACCGAAAGAAACACTACTCCCGGTCACGACCGCCTCACCTACAGGCACTTATGTGCCTGACCTTACTCCTTCCATGCTGCCCTCACATCCTTGTATAATGTTATCTTTTACAATGACTTCTTCCCCGGCCTGTGGAAGACCTCCAATATCCTTATGTTTCCAAAACCTGGTAAACTTCCATATGAGGCCTCCTCATATCGACCCATCAGCCTCACCTTGAAACCATCCTCTCCCAACGTATACATCAACATCTGCACCAACACCAGCTCCTTCCCCTCTCCCAATGTGGCTTCTGACCTTCCATCTCTGTCGATGACCAACTCCTCCGTCTCACCAATCTCCCTCTCCATCCAGATGAATTCCCGTGGCGCCGCAATATTCGTATCCCTTGACATCGAGAAGGACCTTCCCATTAATTAAGTCCGTCTCATTGCTTCCTTTCTCTCCCACCGCCCCTCCTATGTCAATGTCAACAACTCCGACTCCCAGGTCTCGATCCTCTTGCCTCTCCTGTACCTCATTTACTCAGCTGATATGCCACAACCGCAGCCTCCCTTCCGTCTCCTGATGCCACCGCCTTCCTCACCCTTGCCCCTTCCCTTGCCTTTCCCGGCACCTTCCCCACTCTCAACTTTCCCAATTCGTCACTTGGTGTAAACAGTGGCTCCTTCAATCCTAACAAATCTCAGGCAATCGTCATGGGTTGTACCACCCGGTCCTTCCACCACAGCGACCTTTACCTCACTGTCCATGGCCGTCCCATCCCGCAAACTCCTACCCTCAAATACCTTCGCCTCACCCTCGGCTGTTCCCTTCCCTGCACCCCGCACCTCAAGACTGTCAGCCAGAAAGCCCTTTCCCGCCTCAGCCCTCTCCAGCTGGACTTGGGGTCTTAGCCCATCCACCATCCTGTACACATACCGCTTCCTAATGCGTCCCGTCCTCTGCAGCTTGCACCCCTCTGCCTATTATAAATGCATCCAAATCCTGGAGCACGAAACCCTCCGCCTCGATTACCGCATCCGCCTCCCTTCCCCCAAGTGGATCCTCTACGATCTTATTCCTTTCCTGCACCTTCTGAAGTTCTTGGAACATATCCGAATCCTGTACATTTCCCGAAAAGTATTATCCCGTCACCCTCTGGTTTCTCCTCGCCCCTTATACCCCGGGCCTCTGCCACACCTCTACCAATACATTTCGCCTGCCCTCACCTGCACACTCCCACATCCTCTGAGAGGGTAACTTCCGCCACCTTCCTCTCCCAGATGACGCCCTCCATCCCGACATCTACCCTTCCTACCAGCCCTAGTCCCACCCCCTCCCCGTGTGTGATATGCCCTCTTTCCCCCTCCCCATCTTCATCTCTCCCACGCTTGGACTCTACCTACCACCTTTTCCCTAGGAGTTCATCCGCCCTTTTCCCACTCCTCCGTGCATCCTCTCCTTCCCTATTACCTGCGGGGTTCTTGTGACCGTAATTTTGACCTATGCCGATGTCAGCAGTGTACACTTATGTGGTGCTAGTATCTTGAATGTTTTACAAGTGTCTGCAACCGCCATTACACGGCAGAACTAGTATTTCTTGTGATATATTACTCAGTTTTGCCCGTTTTCGTCACCGTTTCAGTCTTGATTTTAACTTTTTAGCCACCGTCGTACCGTAATTGAATATGTATGTACTTCGCACCATTTTAATCAAGTTGTTCGTCCATGTCTCCTTTGTATGTCGATATCTCAGTTTTTATTCACCTTGCATATATTTATTTTTTTCTACTTGGAAATTGTTAATGCACTCGGCTGCAAAGCGGCGTCTACGTCACTGCCAGCCTGCCGTATCTGGCCGTTGTAATTCAATAATGGAAATTAAAAAAATACACATCTCTACGAAATTGTTCCACGATGATAACAATTGCAGAGAGAGTAGATATCATTTCCTCGTACTTTGAGGCTCATAGAGATGTTTAAAGGAGTGGTCAAATGTGCGCTAATGTACCCATGTTAGGAACGTTTCTTCTGCAACGACTTTTCGCAGTATTGTCTAACTATTGGAGAAAACTGCAAGTGTGAAACGTAGAGACAGAGTCCGTTTGTTCGAGATACTACCGTTCTTTAACAAGAATGAACTATTTTTTATATTTGCTGATTACAGCGCCATCCGTCATGAAATGAAAAAAAAAAATGGCTCACAGAAAAGTGACAAATTTTCTGGAGGATACTAATTTGCGATGAAAAATAGTTACTATCTAAGATTTAATAGCAAGTCCCCCTTCCACCCTCGGGGGTGGTGCAGGGGATCCAGCTTTATTTTATTGCAATTTTTTCAAAATATTCCGAATAACAGTTTTAAGTGCCCCACCCTGTATATTTGTGTGGTATCTATCCATTCGGCCTTTAGCGACATAACAAAGGTTCTCCAGTTGCTTGAGGTAGCACCTCAGTATCGATTGAAACGGGATCCTACCTGCTTGCCAAAGTAAGTCCATGCTGTTGAGAAAAGCCAATGTGCCACGAAATGAAGATTAGTTTTTAGCGTCCAGTTGACAGCGTGATAATTAGACACTGAATAAGAGCTCTGATTATTCTGATAGGAATGGAGAAAGAAATCTCTGTACGCTATGAAAGGAATAATCTCGGCATTTCCTGTAGTGATTTGGGAAATCGCGGAAACACTAACGCGAGTGAAGTCTGCTGGCCACTACGCCCCCTCTCTCGGTTGTGCCAGAGCGGCGCAGTGTTTGCCATGTGAGTAGGAGACCCAGGTTCAAATCTCAGCCGCGGGTCAAATTCTTCTTCGTCATTTCAGTATGCATATAAGCTGACTGACAACAAGAGTGATGCAAGGATTACTTCATGATGTCGCTATAAATACAAACCATTGATTAGATTTACACGGCTCAGTAACGTATGCTAACAAAACGCCTCGACAATGCATTTGAGACGGCTGAACCCTGCTGTTGCGAAGTTTCTACCAGTCAAGTGCCGCGAGTCAGTGTAGCAAAACGTTGACATACTCTATGAAGCACGCAGACGCGTTAAACAGTCGATACCCCGAGTGCATCATCTTTCTTTTCTATTATTGTTTTTCGGCATTGTCAAAAAGGAGCGTGACTGACAAATCTTCTTATTTCATACTACATATGGTGATCAAGCGACAGGCACTAATGGTTGAAACTTTTACATTACATGCCTAGTTTCAGTATGCACTACCAGTCATAGGGAACCCCTGTAAAGCTGGCAGCCCCACTAACATTATGCCTCAGCGGGACAACATACACTCTCGTCTGTAGGCGATCCAACATCTACACACAGCAAGTAAATAAACAGAATGTTCGAGATCCTAGTAGGCACCAATTCTTGCAGAGGTCACTGTGACAACCATACCAGGTGCACAACCATCCGTCCGCCTGTGACTGGACCACGACCACTATGTATAGGGCCAATCAGACGGCAGTCCTGGCAGTTTTCGCTTCGTTACGAACTCAGTAGTCAGTGACTACGTTTCAAATGTTTGTATAGCTTATGGGACTTAACTACGGGGTCATCAGTCCCTAAACTTACAATCTACTTATGAACTAGCTAACACTAAGGACGGCACAAATTATATGCCCGAGGGGGGATTCGAACCCCCGACCGTAGTGGCCGTGCAGACCGTGAATGGCGCGCCTCAGTCCCCTCGGCCACCGCGGCCGGCCAGTGACTACGAAGAAGGTCTCCGATATCTGTCGGACGCCGACCGAATGGAGAGCATACTCCGGCAAACTTCGACGGACCTTCGAACTATCTTCAAATAGCAACATTTGAGTCATACCAATAGATCTGTGTTAACGAACCAGGTCTTAATTTATAACTCAGTGCATTACGGCACCATTCTCAAAAGTATAGATAGAGCAAAGGCATAAATTAGAATATGATAATACATACTAACATTGTCCTTTAGATATGTTAAGTATTTTTGCTAAAAAGAAAATATTTATAGATCGAGAGTGATCATTAATGAGGACCTCTATACCTTGAGCTACTTGTCATCTTTATGGAGTGCGAAGTTTTTTAATGATACTGATGTAAATTTTTGGAATTGTCAATGGGAATCTTTCAACATTTATGCGGTTACTGGTTTTTAATATTAATTTTACTCTCTATTTATTATACCGCCTACGCAGTGTACAGATTATGCTGAAAAGAGTTATTGGTCAAGATGTTCATTCCTGAATGTTGTTAAATTATTTTACAGATGCAATTGCTTTGTTTCTTCTGTTTGTTGTATTACCAACAATGCCAAAATTTCCACGGACAACATTGTTTTGATTAGCATAGGTTTCACCGTTTTAGTAATGATACATCTACATACAACTACATATATACTCCTTGGCGGAGGGTACACTGCACCACTTCTAGGCATTTCCTTTCCTATTCCACTCCCAAATAGAACGAGGGGAAAAAACAATGTCTGTATGCCTCTGTAAAAGTCCTGAATTCTCTTATCTTGTCTTTTTGATCTTTACGCGAAATGTAAGTCGGCGGCAGGAAGATTGTCCTACATACAGTTTGAAATTCCGGCCCTCTAAATATCAACAACAGAATTTTTCGAAAAGAACGTCGTCTTTCCTCCTGCGATTCCCATTTGAGTTCCCGGAGCATTTCTGTTACACTCGCACATTGTTCAAACCTAGCTGCTCTCCTCTGAACTGCTTCTATGTCTTCCTTTAAACTGATGAGCAATACTCAAGACATGGTCGTGCAAGCGTTTCATACGCGGTCTCCTTTACAGACGAAGTACATCTTCTCAAAATTCTCCCAATAAACCGAAATCAGCTATCCACCTTACTCACAGCTGTCCTTGCATGTTCGTTCCATTTCATATCGCTCTGCAATGTTATGCCTGGATATTTGAACAACACGACTGCATCAAGTAGCTCACTACTAATACTGTACTCGAATATTATGGGATTGTTTTTCCTACTCAAGTACATCACCTAACATTTTTCTACATTTAGAGCTAGCTGCCATTCTTCCCACCAACTAGCAATTTTGTCTAAGTCATCCTGTAATTCAGGAGCAACTAGAATATTTTTCGAAGTCATCCTGTATGCTATTAGAGTAAATTTCAAACGACGATACCCTCCCATACACCATAGCATCATCAGCAAACAGCCGCAAATTAAAAGTTACTCTGTCCATCAGATCACTTATATACATAGAAAATAATAGCGGTCGTATCACACTCTCCTGGGGCACGCCTGTCGATACACTCGTCTCTGATGAACACTCACCGTCGAGAACAACGTACTGCGTTCTATTACTTCCAGCCAGTGACAAATCTGCGAACTTATGTGTTTACAAAATGATGACAAATCGCCCTCTAATAGTCATGATTGTTAATACTAAGTGGAGCTTTCGTCTCTCTGTCATGCCCAATACAAAGACAACCACACCTCTTGTAACCAGTACTATAAACAGGAAACAGAAGGAACGCCGCATTGATCAGTCTGCTGACAGCTTCTGATGGGTTTGGGTCGATATTTTGACATCTTGTGTACATAACACAGTACAAATTCGTACTGTGTTCAAGGTCCTTTCCTACATGTATTGCATATTACAAATTTTCGGCAAGACAAATGAGGTTTATGAGAGCGTTGGTGTTCTCACCAGGATGCTAACAATATTTTATGTATTTTAAATTTCAGAAAAGCTTGTTTCTGCATGCGTAATGATCAAATGATCAACGCAGTACAGCACCGTACAGTACCTCATTTTACACCAATATAGCATTCTTTACTGTTTTAGGGTGTGGATTGACTTCTGATCGAAAATGGTTCGATGTTATATGCCTTGGATATTGCAGCCAGTTGGGGGTCGGGTGGAGTCCAGTTTCTGAATCAACTGTAATTTTGAAAATACGAATGGGAGTTGGAAAATAAGTTCCCCCTGTCGACTGTGGGCAGATTTTGTATGAAAGGAAAAAAAATGGTATGAGACATTAAAGATAAGACGTATCTTTTACTTTCCTACATGATTTCCAAGTACATTGAGACATTTGTCAAACCGTTTTATAAGCTTCAAAACGCCGTCCAGGAAAAAATTCGGCCGCATCCATGATGTGGAAACATCCATCATCACCTGTCCGAAAGAAGTTCGAAAGCACTGCGTTTGCGGGTAAAGTGCTCGACACCGTTTTCTGGGCCCCCTAGGAGTTTTGTTGCTGGAGTTTTTGGAGGATGCAACCATCACTTCTGCGTGCTACTATGCTATGCTATCGAAATTGAAAGGAGTGATTCCGAGAAAGCGGCCTGACTTTCTCAGATCTTACGTTCTGCTGTTGGATGACAATGCGAGACCACACTCGGCAACCCAAAACTATATTGTATCTGTTGGTTGGGAGAGTCTACACCATCTGCCTTACAGTCCTGATCTCGCATCAAGTGAGTTCAAAAAAAAAAAAAAAAAAAAAAAAAAAAAATGTTCAAATGTTTGTATAGTCTATGGGACTTAACTACGGGGTCATCAGTCCCTAAACTTACAAACTACTTATGAACTACTTACGAACTAGGACGGCACAAATATCCATGCCCGAGGGGGGGATTCGAGCCCCCGACCGTAGTGGCCGTGCAGACCGTGACTGCAGCGCCTTAGTCCCCTCGGCCACCGCGGCCGGCAAGTGAGTTCCATCAGCTTATAAAGCGGTATGACAAATGTCTCAATGTACTTGGAAATTATGTAGAAAAATAAAAATATGTCTTATCTTGAATGTATCATTCTATTTTTTCCTTTCATACGCAGGTCTGACCATATTCGACAGGGGAAACTTATCTTCCAACGCCCCCTCGTATATCTGAAGGACAATGTCTGTCAGTACTTATTATATTCCAATTTGCGACGTTTCTCTGTGTACACATTTCGGACTGGTACCGTAGTGCCGCAAAGTAAAATTTTTAATTATTAGTGATTGTGGCTTGAACGCTATATGTGGTTTGAAATAACAATAATAATAATAAACAAGGCATTGGACTACGAGAAACGGGGTGGTTGTGTAATGCAATTGCCAGTCATGTGGGCGATTGAAATGCGACAGTGTCCCGATGTTGGAATCAGTGGAGAGGCGAGGGCAGCCACACACGTCAGGTCTACCAAGAAGCATCACCCCGCGGAGGACCGTCATACGGCGCGCCAAGCAATGGCGGATTCCAAGACCTCGGTACCCGCGGTCCGCGAATATGTGCTGGAGACCCTGCATCATTCTGTGAGTTTTATCACACTGTCTCGATTTCATGCCAGATTGGCGTCCTACCACCTCATTAGAACACCGACGTCGGCGTTTCGAGTCGTGAAGTGCCCGGAAGCGTGTAATGAGGTCGAATGGCGTCGCATCATGTTCAGCGAAGAGTCCCTCTTCTCCATAATCTCCGATGAGCATCGTGTTAATGTTTACTAGCGTCAAGGACAGAGATAAACATAAAGGCTTAACTCGTGGGATCATGTTTAAGGGCGTCTTAGAGTATGGTTGAAGGTCACCTTTAGTAGTGCTATGTCACAGGTATTTTGCATTTACACACCCTGCCTCTGATGGTACAGCATTTTGTGACTGTGACAAGGTAATTTACGCCCGCGCACAGCTGGTGGGTCAGTGGACCGCCTATAGCATGCTGAGGTCCTCCCGTAGCCAGCGAGATCCCCGGACCTCTTCATCATCGAGGATGTGTGACATTACATTGGAAGAGGCCTTTGGCCCGGTTCCAACCCGTGGGATCTTGAGGGACAGCTGCAACAACTCTATCGAGACTTAAATTAGATTAGATTAGTTTTCCGTTTCGTAGATTCATGTTGAGGAGATCCTCGTGGATATGGGACATGTCAAGAATCAATATTTACAAGTGGAATAATGGATAATACTAATAATATAAATATAGATACATACATTTTAAAGGTTTGTTAATAGCTTATAATATAATAATACTAATATAGTATGAGTACATGCATCATTTGGTATAATTTAGAAATTCACTAATGGAGTAGAAGGAGTTGGCCACTAGAAAGTATTTTAGGTTCCTCTTAAACTGATCTTTATTTGTAGCTAAATGTTTTATACTTTATGGTAAATTATTGAAAATGTGTGTTCCTGAGTAGTGGACCCCTATTTGAAGTAAAGTAAGTGCATTTAAGTCCTTGTGTAGATCATTTTTATTCCTAGTATTCTATGTATGAACTAAGCTCTTTGTTGGGAAAAGGGATATATTATTTATGACAAATTTCATTAAGGAATAAATATACTGAGAGGCAGTAGTTAATATACCCAGTTCTTTGAAGAGGCTTCTACAGGACGTACGTGAATTTACTCCACAAATAATACGTATTACACGTTTTTGGACTCTGAAGACTTTTGACTAACTTGAAGAGTTACCCCAAAATATTATACCATATGACATTAGGGAATGAAACTAAGCAAAGTATGGAAGCTTTGTTATTTTTATGTCTCCTATGTCTGATAACACTCGTATTGAAAATACAGGTATGTTGAGTCGTTTCTGCAGTTCTGTGGTGTGCTCCTCCCAACTAAATTTAATACTGTCAACCTCATCTATCTGCTCTTCTTCATACTTAATGCATATGCTGACGGGAAATCTCTTACATGTACTGAACTGCATGTAGTGAGTCTTAATGACAATGAGTTGGCTTTAAATCATTTATTAATGTTCATGAAAATATCATTAGCTGACCTTTCTATAACTATGCTTGACATACTTTTTATTGCAATGTTTGTATCATCTGCAAACAAAACGAACTCTGCTTCTGGTAGTGTAACTGATGAGAGGTCATTAATGTACACAAGAAAAAGCAATGGCCCTGAGATGGATCCTTGTGGGACACCACATCCAATCCGATGATGACTTTTCGCTTAATTCACTAGTCACTTGCACCGACACCCTTTGTTTCCTGTTAGTGAGGTACGATTTGAACCATTTTGCAGCATTTCCCCTGACCCCATAGAATTCTAATTTACTTAAAAGGATGTTATGGTTCGCACAATCAAATGCCTTTGACAAATCACAGAAAATACCTGCTGCTTGCAATTTATTATCTAATGAATTAAGTACTATCCTCAGGGGAAGATCATCATGCTGTTTCCGAACCGCATAAGGGCATAAATGCAGGGGTGCCAGACCCTACTGATGAGGTTCCAACATTCCGCTTGCAACTGCCAACAGCCTCGTTTCTTTCGTCCTGTATTGTAATCAGTTCAATAAAGTCACGAGGTCATTCATCACTTTCATTCACTTTACTTCTGGGAGCAACACTTATTTGTCAACGTATATACGTAACTATAAAATAGGTATTTACGAGTTGAAATAGTCTGTAGTTTAATTTGGTTGTTATGCACTATTTCCAATTTCTGTCCCAGTTTACATCGCAAGACTGCAAAGGCACTATCAAGGTCGTAACAACGCCATAGATATGAGTATTTGGACTGAGTCCGTAGAATGTTATGACGTCAGTTCATTTACAGTCGTGCTCCTTGTCAACGGGGCACATGGCCAGGACTAGGAGGAATTATTGTTTCTGCCCTGGCCGCCACAGTAGTATATCTTAGTATTGTTGAGACTGTGTGTCCGCTATGGAGAGAAGGATGCGCCATCATTATCCACCTCCTTCAGAGATACTTGAGTTTGTCACTGTGATGCAAGATGGCAGTTATAATACAGCACCTGCATTTATTAATTCTGCGACAGCTGCAACTGTTCTGAATACCACAGGCTTTTGTACGTTGCATAAGACAGGTAATGTATTATGTTTCTGTTATCAACTTGTTATCTACATGTGTTCATCTTCTGTACGTCTTCCAGCACGACGCCCTGCTGTGAGTGCTGTTCTGCTTCGAAACGTTCGCGAACCAGTCCTGAAAGCAATTATAAAATAATTGCCGCTTGGCGACTTCTCACTCCCTCATAATCTTAAATGTAAATGGTACTAGAACTACCACTAAATTACTGCTTTCCTCAAATCTACAACTTTAAGCGATATATAATATGCAAACTTAATTTTTCTGAACCGCTATTCATTGCTACGTAATTGGCGTTCTCCGCTTATTAAGACCTGGTCCCTATTCAGTAAACAGAAGTAAGAATAGTATGATTAAAAAAGACAGCGTTGTGACACCGTATATAGGTTCCACTCTCTGAAGATTAGATCGTTATTATTGGATACTGAACTGGAATTACATACGGTCACGTCGGTCATCTGTGACGTAGTAGAGAAGTTCAGGAAGTGTGAATCAGAACTAGGGGCGTAATTAATGAATTTTGTTTGGCGCGGATCAATCGGAAATAGCTAAAAATAACGTTACAAAACATTGTTGTCCATAGCATAAGTTAGTTTCAATAGCTTTTAAGCCTAGGGACTGATGACCAGAGTAGTTAACTGCCATAGATTTACAAACATTTCACTTTTCTTACTTACAAGATATATCCAAACATTAGTATGAGTAAAGCAATATTTAAATGTCTGAATCGATAGTAATTTAAATCTAAAACTTTACTTTAGAGTTCTGAAAGTCTAAAAGAAATCTTAATTGTTGCAATTTGAGAGAGGCAGGTTAAAAATCGTCAAATGAAGCAACGATGGTATAAACAGACCACTACATGCATCACTACCACGTACATTACTAGCCTGGCAAACTTGTCTCTGTGACTGAAGCCTGACACCGTCATCTTGCTTCACCTAACATCAAAAAGATTCCTTGGTGTACTACTATAATCTTCTGTTACGAAATGTTGTAAACTTTGCTGCTTTACATTTCAGGTAATAGTTACAAAGTAGTTAAATTTACTGCATACATTGTAGAATCATGATATAAGAACTTGTTAAATTCAGTTAAGACAGACTGTAGTTGTCAGAGAAAAACTCAGAAGAATAACGATACGTGTTATCAACGATTAAAAGAAAAGTCAGTGTTGGTCGAAACTGGTAACAGATTTATAAAAACAGCAAATTAACGCGATTCATTACTGTATGTGTCAAAGCAGACTGTCAATTTCGTAAGAACACTCAAAAGAACGAAGATACTCTGTGTGATATCCATGACTAATAGAACTTTCATAACAACCATATTACTTATAGAAGAGCCGAAGTTCAATTAAACTGGCAACAAACCAATAAATACAGCAAATCAGTGCCTCTCGTTACTGTATGTATTTTCCGTTTACTGTATGTATTTTCCGTTTACTGTATGTATCTTCCGTTTACTGTATGTATCTTCCGTTTGCTATATGTATTTTCCATTTTCTGTATGTATCTTCCGTTTGCTGTACGAAAAATTACGGCGATATATAACATACAAATTGACCATTATGTTACAAGTATAAAGATAGCGTAGTTATGTCAGTTCATCCGCATTTTTACGATTGTTTTCTGTAATTAGACACACGACTGCTCGCGCGTTTATGGATTAATAATATGGTGGCGACACTTCAGTGACACAAATGATATCCTATACGGTATTCCACGTCTAGTAATATATGTATGTGATCACTACTACGAACCTAATCTTTAAACGTAAAATATATCTGTGGCGACTGTAATTTACGATAGTTATATACATTCAAATGTAACTGAAGGTGCAATCATGAAAGATTAATGTACTATAATGATTCTAACTAGAAATGTACTGCTTACTACATCCACGTTACTGAAATTACGCTGTAAATGTATTGCTTATGATTGGCGGCTCAGCATTTCCATGACAAATAGGAATTAACTGATTTCAAGGCGTCCTCAAGAGGAGACTTAATAACTAGTTCAGATGAGTTGAGTGAGTAGTTGTTTCCCTTGTGAACAAGTTTGTTGTTAAAGCTTTATTGATCGTGGTACGTAGCTAATCAAAACGAATTTGGCGTTTCGTGACTTAAATTCTCAGATGCATGGAAAATCTTACTACTACGAGGATTCATTATATACTGTAGCCTATCACTTTCAGTTTCAATGCTACGTAGGTCCATACATACGCGTTAGTGTCATTATAGTTTGCTGTCATTACTGTTTGGTGTCGCGATGTGCTAGGGTGCGATACGTTTACTTAACGTCATATGCAGTCACGTAAAACCATTAGTATTATTTTATCCTACGGAATAACAGATATAAATTGTCGTAAGCAAATATTATCCAAATTCTGCACAGAAGGAGGAGAGCACTACCATATGTTGCAGAAACAGAGAGATAGAATAAAACAGAGAAGCGATACCGCACTAGAGTTAAGGAAATCGAACAACCCTCCGCCATATTTTCGGAAGTCAAAACATAGTGGCATGCTACATTTTAGTGCGAAACTAGGATAAAAAGATAAATTCACGTATTAACGTAAAGTGAAATTCGTGCATGTGTATTACACAGGTGATGTTTCTAAATAGTTCTCACTTGAAATGAGATATAGTCGTAGTATTATTGCTTTCTGCATTCAGTTACGTGCTGAGCAAATGTTAGTCATGAAGTCGAAAATAAATTTTTTACTTGCTTATCTTACAAGTTTATACTCACACTACCTCACTTTCAAATAAACACAAAATGACAGTCGAAACTTGGCGCATAATAGTACAGCGAGGTTAAATGAGTGAAAATGTTTAAGACTGAGGATCACATTCTGACCGTATTCAGGAAACGACTAATGCCGTTCTCCATCGTACATAGGTTAAATTCAGAAACTCTCTTACTTTGTTCATATTTGTCTTATAATGTATAGAATAGAGTCAGTCCTTGTATCAAATTATTTATCCATGAACAGAATATGGAATGAACTCTAAAACTGGTTAATTAATTTCGTGCAAGACCTTTTTTTGGAACACTTTAGGCATTTTGAGAGACAAATTTTTGTTCTTACAGAAAACATCTTTTATCATTATACAGACAAATGTTTCATACTTAAGGTAGATTTCCTGCAGAACTGGAGAATGAGAGCAATTAAATTCACTTTTTCATTTCTGAGTTGATCATGTCATTAATTACGAGACTCGTAAATATTTTGTGCTTTCAGAATACATGTATAATCAACGCACAGGCAAAAATTTCACTTTTCCCACAGCCTTCCAGCAGTACTGAAGAAGGAGAATGATTAGCTTCGTGTTACCATATATGAGTTGAAATAAAACCTTCTGCCACAATTGTTTCGATTAGTGCAGGTGTTTCTCGCTATAATGAAAAGTGTTTCATTGTAGTGAATCACTGTTTTATAGATGTATCGCCATACTTTTGTCTGCATCTTTTAATGTTGTAGGGCTGTTATCTGGTAGGCGTGTACATGTACATATTAACAGAAAGAATCCACAACTTAAGTAATACCTCAGATATTTATTAAAATTGAATGAATAACAAACTTGGTGTTGTAGAAGTACAATTATATCAGATAAAGTTAAAGTCATGGCTTTAAAGTTGAACATCGAAATTCTAATTGCTGTCCGCAATATTTCAATGTGACAGTACAAACATAAAACTTGTTCAAAAATGTTCAAATGTTTGTAGAGTCTATGTGACTTAACTACGGGGTCATCAGTCCATAAACTTACAAACTGCTTATGAACTACTTACAACTAAGGACGGCACAACTATCCATGCCCGAGGGGGGATTCGAACCCCCGACCGTAGTGGCCGTGCTGACCGTGACTGGAGCGCCTCAGTCACCTCGGCCACCGCGGCCGGCCTTTACCAATAGATCTGAGGCCAGTGTACCTGGCACCTCTTATATAGCGCCAATGCTAGACACCTGCTTTAGGATTCTCATATGGCCTGAAGGAAGAAATGTTTAATGGCGACACTGGTCTCGAAATGTTGTTGTTATGGTCTTCAGTCCGGAGACTGGTTTGATGCAGCTCTCCGCCCTACTCTATCCTGACCAAGACTTTTCATCTCCTCATAAGAACGAAAACCCACATCCATTTGAATCTCCTTACTACATGCGTCTCTTCGTCTCCCTCAGCGATTTTTACCCCACACACTTCCCTTCAATGCTAAATTTACGATTCCTGGATGTCTAAGAATGTGTCCTACCAAGCGATCCCTTATTTAAAATATTTTTCTCGCCAATTCTGTTCAGTACCTCTTCATTAGTTATGCGATCTACCCACATAATCTTCAGTATTCTTCTGTAGCACCACATTTCAAAAACCTCTATTCTCTTCCCGTCCGCACTGTTTATCGTCCATGCTTCACTCCCGTACAAGGCAACACTCCACACAAATGCCTTCAGGAAAGACTTTCTTACAGTTAAGTTAACATTCGATGTTAGCAAATTTCTCTTTTCCAAAAGTGCTTTTCTTCCTATTGCCATTCTGCATTTTATATCCTCTGTACTGCGACCGTCATTTGTTATTTTACTACCCAAGTAACAAAACTCATCTACCACCTTCATTGTTTCTTTACCTAATCTAATTCCTTCAGCATCGCCTGATTTTCTAAGACTGCATTCCATTGTCTTTGTTTTGCTCTTATTAATGTTCATTTTGTACGCTCTCTTCAACACACTGTCCATTCCATTCAACTGCTCTTCCACGTCATTTGCTGTCTCTGACAGAATTACAATGTCATCAGCATAACGCGATGTTTTTATTTCTTCACTCTGAACTTTGATCCCTATTCTAAATTTTTCCTTGCTTTCCTTCACCGCCTGCTCGATGTACAAATTAAATAACATCGGAGAAAGTCTACAACCCTGTCTTACTCCCTTCCCAACTAATGCTTCCCTTTCATGCCCTTAGAGTCTAATGACTGCAGTCTAGTTTTTGTAAAATTTGTAAATAACTATTCTTTCCCTGTATTTTTGTATCTACAAAAGCAAAAATGTAGAGTTGCCTTTCCTTAATCTTTCTTCTAAATGTTCAAATGTTTGTAGAACATATGGGACTTAACTACGGGGTTATCAGTCCCTAAGCTTACAAACTACTTATTACATACCTAATTCTAAGCACGACACAAATATCCATGCCCGAGGGGGGATTCGAACCCCCAACCGTAGTGGCCGTGCAGACCGTGACTGGAGCGCCTCAGTCTACTCGGCCACCGCGGCCGGCCATAAAACTTGAGGTACTATTCAGCGTAACGCAGCACTTTGTTCTAAATCGTAGATATCTATCTGCAGGATCGTGGCACTGGTACTCGAAGCATACACTTCACGAACGTGTTGCAGCCCGGGTGAATATGAAGCACATTATCTATGAAGATGAGACACAGTCTGTATACAGGTCGTATGCGCCGAGTATTTAATTATGCATCGGCCAATCAGGATTCACGCACATGATTTAGTTCACACTGCGAGGCATCTTACCTACAGATATGGTGTAGTACAATCTTTGGTTGCCTAACAATGCACTAATATTTGCTTGCCTCACATTAGACGACACTCGTTATCATCATCGTCACAGAGCTCCTCCATAGATGATTATCTTGTGCACTTTGCATCCAGTTGTCATGAATTCCTGGTTGACAAAGGTCTTCTCGTAGTTCATCCTCGCCGGCCGCGGTGGCCGAGGGGACTGAGGCGCTCCAGTCACGGTCTGCACGGCCACTACGGTCGGAGGTTCGAATCCCCCCTCGGGCATGGATATTTGTGCCGTCCTTAGTACAAGGTAGCTGATAAGTAGTTTGTAACTTTAGGGACTGATGACCCCGTAGTTAAGTCCCATAAGCTTAACAAACATTTGAACATTTGTGTTCATCCTCCCATCGCTTTCTGGGTCTTCAATTGGATGGGTACCATCAAGTCTTCCCATAGGAACGGATTTTGCCCGTGAAGTGTATGGCCTCCAAGCAGTGTGGCCTGCCAGATTGATGCTCCTTGCTTTCAGATTTTTGGTCGTCCATTCAGGTCATACAGTTCTTAGTTCTTACTCAGTCTCCATGAATTCTCTTCACGAACTGGTCCAAAGAACTTTCTCATGGTTTTTCTTTCAAACATTAAGACGTTCTCTTCATTTTTCCTTGTACTTATGGTTTCTGTTCCATACGGCATCACTGGTACTGTTACTGCATTTTATGATTTAAGTTTGGTTTTTATTGACAGATTCTTCAATGACGTTATCTGCCTCATACTGAAACATATTTTAGACCCATTCACAATACGTTGGTTCACTTCTTGTTTTCAATAATTTTATATAAGGAACCCATTATTCGTTAGGCGTTCTGGAACAGTTTATTAACAGGTTTGCACCCACGATCGCTTTCTTCATTTATTTAGATTTTAGTATGACAGAAAAACAATTTGTCAACGGCGCTACGCCATCCGATTGGTTTGACTATTAGCCGTTAGCAGATATTGGTGCGTCTTTTCGCGCGTGGGTATGACCGCCGTCACTTGCCGTGAGCTGCGGCAGAGCGCGAGGACGTTCGAAGACTCCTGTGTGAACTTCCGAGGGGTAAGGACCTCGGGACAGTCACTCGTGTCTGAGCGTCCGAAGTGTACGGACCTCGCTAGTCCCCTGTTTGAGCGTCCGAAGGGTTCGGACCTCGGGAGACACGGAATACTCCGTTTAGATTCGCAGGGAGGACATCGTCTTAAACTGTCCTCTGGTTAGACTTGTGTGTGATTCCGAAGATTCGGACCTTGTAGAACTTGTCTTTACTTCACGGACGTTACATTGTCCTGTGGTTACGCTGTGAGCTGCCACAGTTTAGTTTTCGTTTTGCTAGAAGTCTCTATTTGAGCATTCGCGCCTTTGCGAATCGGGCATTGTTTTTACAGATCTTATTACGCAAGTGACTGATCGATTTGTGCCAAGTGGCCTTTGTGTCACCTATGCAAAATATTGATTAGTCTACTAGCGTGATAGAATCGCACAGCAACTGCCATAGCGACGCCGACGCCAGTGACGCTGTGTTAAGTTACATGTCGACCCTGCTTAACAGGTCGCAGCAATTACGGTCGGATAAAAAATTTCAGCTCATCCGCTCCCACCGCCTGCTGCCTGCGAGCCTGAGACGCTGCCGTCAATGATCATCTGTGTGGGTAAGGTGACGCACTTGCTGGAGGGTTATATGAATCAGACTTGTTGGATTCTGTCCCTTATTTTATTCTTTTGAGATCTGCCTATTTACTTTAGGGAGCTTAGGGCTCACGATAATTTCAACCCCCTGTGTAGCCTATCTAATAGCATTCTGTTTTGCAAAACCTCCGACCTTTGACTCAGCCTGTCATTTTTTGTGTCTCAATGGTTTAACATTTGTAAAAGATTGTTTGAATACCATTATCTGCTTTTCATGATACGAAATGTCATCTAATTTTTTTAATGTTTAATTATAATAAATTGATTCTGAGCAGATCGTCTTTCATTTAAGAACGTTCCTTTGTCACTATTTTGGAGGGGAAACAGAATAGTTAAATTCCACAGTTGACCAATAATTTTTCAAGTACATTTTGTTTTGTTTGGTACAACTAATACACTGCAATAGAGTAGGAATATTTATTATATGTTTGAATCTATGATTACATCATAGCTGATCAGTAACATTTTAATTTTCCATATTTTGGATAAATATGGTGGCGACCCAAGATAATTAATTGCTGTCCTATATTCCTAACCAAGGACATAGTTCACACATGACAACTCCAGCCATAGAACAATCGACTAGTTTACAAGATTACCGGTTTCGGCGTGCTAGACGCCATCTTCAGAACTAATACACAAAGTCTTTTGCAAATTGAACTGTAATACATAATATCAAAAAACCTATCTACCTAAAAATATACGGTTACATACCTGTAGTAATCTTAGATGAAATCCTTGCTATTATAACAATTTTTTACATAGTAAAACAGTGTACATCCACATTGATGTGTCATCAATATAAAATTTACAAGTCAAAAATGAAGCGTCTGAACCCAACTTTCGTATGGTCTTAACCAACGATACTTCAGAAGCCAAGTTCAATACTCACTGAAGCCAAGTTCAATACTGACTGTTAGGCGAGAAGACATAGACAAAGATGTTAAATGTACAGTAGAATATATTACATTATGGTCTTTGCCTTGCGAGGAAGTCATAAACAGTTTTTAATAATATACATTAAGTGTTTTATATAATACAAATTACATGGAGTATATTTTTTATACATTGAATGTCATATATATATATATATATATATATATATATATATATATATATATAATTTGTATGAAGAACTATGCTAAGCACCATAGAATATGAGGTGCTCTGTCAGGTAACAAACAGAAGTAAGTATCATGTCAAATGATCTACAAAAATTTAAAATATTTAAAAAGTTATAAAAACAGATTACATATAAACTAGTATACCCTGTAAAATAGTTTCCATGCGAAATGAAACAGACTGGATAGAATGTGTTACCCACATCCTACTCTTTGTGTGGCAGTCAACGGTAAAATATGACTATATGTATAGATTACTGGTAAGTGGGTGTGTAGTCTGTTGTCCCGGATGGACTCTATATAAGGCATAGTATCCAAGAAAGTGTAATAATTTGTTCATCTATTCCGCATGTATAAGAAGTAGGGCATAGTCTACTAGCATCCCGGGCCAAGAACAGACACCATAGTAACTTCTTATGTACCATATATGGTATTGACATGAAAAGTATAATACATAAGGCATACCATATATATATATATATACGTGTGTGTGTGTGTGTGTGTGTGTGTGTCAAGCAGTAAGCTTATTTATACATCAAAGGCGTTAGAAACATATTACAGACATTATATTTAAGAAAAAAAGTTAGGGCTCACTCATATATCCAAGATTCAAGAGTGTGTACCAATCATCTTACGGGAACTGATAGCAGACCTGCTGTGTCTAGTACATGTCGTTAACCCTGTGCTGTGTACACCACACGTAGTCCTCAAATGCAGTCTTACTGTTTACTGGTGTGTTCTTTAAATCTATAAAAAACGATGTTCCTGTTTGTTCAATATAAAACCTATCACAGTCCCCACATTGCAACTTATACACTCCGTTTCCCTTAAACCTTTCAGTTTGACAATCAATTTTGTGTCGCAATCTATTTCGTAAGGTATGTGTTACATTAAAAGCTAGAGTCACATTACTTTTTTTAAACTGCCTTTCTATTTTATCTGATATTTTACGTATGTAGGGGACTGAAATGTATTGTTTTGGGATCTTGTTATTATCAAAAGCGAGTAATCAGAATAAATGCTGGAGCCCAACCAAGATCATCCTGCAAACATTTATTTAAGGATCTAGGGATCTTCACTGTAGCTTCACAATATATATATATTCACTCAAGAAATTTGTTATTAATAATCCAACCCAATTCAAAAGTAATAGCAGTGTGCGTAGCAGTGTACGAGAAAGGGTGATATTTAGTATTCAAGGTTAAATATAACTTCGGAAAAGAGAGGGGTGATTTATGCTACCATAAAAGTCTTCGGTCACTCACCAAGTAGCATAAGAAAATCTGACAGATAGTCAACTGGTATTTAAAAAGAAGTTAAAGGAATTTCTGAAAGGTAACGCCTTCTACACTTTAGAAGAATTTTTAGATAAAACTTAAAAATAATTTTAAAAAATTAAAAAAAATTAAAATTAAAAAAATTCCTTAAAATATTGTCATGTATATACAACATTTACTAAACTGACACGTTCCACATCATTACGAAATGATGATCTATGGAATAAGTATTAATATAATCTAATCTAATATCCTCTGATTCTCCTCTTTTTATTTTTCGGATTACCGTCTCCAGAATCAGAACAAATAGCAGTGGTGAAGTAATATCACCTTTCGCACACCAATTCTGGTATTGAATTCCTTGGATAGCACACCTTCATCGTACCTATTAACGTCATTGGTACACCAAAGTCTTTCAGGATGTTGTACGTACGTAATCTGTGGAAACTGTCATAACCCTCTGAGAAATCCACAAATGTCACCTGAAACCGTTGGTTGAATTCCCAACACTTTTAGCAAATTTGCCCCCAAAATTTAATCAATGGTCGATCTTCTTGTCCAGAGGCCTGCCTGGTTCTCTCCTACAATATTTTCTGCATATGTCTTAAGCTTTTTAAGAATTATTAATGACAGAATTAATATGGTATACAGTATACATGACATCACATTTAATATTTCCGATTTAGTAGTCTACGTTTAGTAGCAGCCTGTAAATGAAATTATGCCTGGTGCCACAGAGAATATGCTGTAAATTTATTATTCCAACGCGAGCATTATTTACGTTTCATCTTTACGTGTATCACATGTGGTATATTACGTAATAAAATATGGAATACTTTGCAGGATGAATAATAAGTAACGAACACCGAATTATCATAGCTTTAGTCAATGCAGATATGTAGAAAAATATGCATCGATTTATGTCATCTGAAAAAGCACCACAATAACATCATTTTAAAGCAAGGGCGTGTTGCACGACATTGTTCAGTGATTATATAAGTCTGTCCTTCACCGTCGTGTCTTAGCGTCAGGTCTTTTTCCAACTCCGTAGGTGTTGCTCTCGATGGCATTACATAAACAAATATTACGTAAGATACTAGAAGGCCTCAGTGATCTGACATCGATATCGTGAATCAGTATGTTCTTCGAGATGCAAAACGACACTTCAACTGCAGCTCCTGCAGGAATAAATGAAACTAGCTTTTAACGTCTTTGGCAACAGTTCTAAGATCGTTCAAGATTCGTAGTTCAATTTTACATGGACAACATTATTGGTCATGATCGTTTATTAATGCTCAAAACGTTTAAATCAGTGCACTATTTTTCTTTCTCAACCAATGATATTTTGTGGAATATCTAGCAGTAGAAGATACACTTCTAATTAGAATATTTGGAATAAATTTAACTTCAAGAAAATTGTTCAAATTAAACGCTAAACATTCACATTCACCGTCAGAAAAATGTCTAGACCGAAATGTCTACGCTGTACATAGTTACGAAAGAGGTATTTAATTGCACCTATTTGCTAAGAATCGGTCATGTTATCAACTGTTCTGTTGAGTGGAAGTGACTAAATTCAGTAACATTTTGGATTTGATGAGGAGTTCTCGCTTTCTGTTTGTAAGCACAGTTCTTCTATTTGGAAAATAAACACTATATCAGGTTTGTGCACGATTCTGACCTTTAGAAATGGCCTAAGGCATAACGAACTAATCTTGCACGAATTTATTTGACCCATCATTGATATTGATGGTGGACCGTGGCTGGTAGTAAATTCGTTGAATTAGTGAAAACAGTACACTTTTAAATTTAGTTTATTTCGAGACCACCACCACGAGACCACCACCCCCATGAACCACAGACATTGCCGAGGTGGGGTGGCTTGCGTGCCTCAACGATACAGATAGCCGTACCGTAGGTGCAACCACAGCGGAGGGGTATCTGTTGAGAGGCCAGAAAAACGTTTCTGAAGAGGGGCAGCAGCCTTTACAGTAGTTACAGGGGCAACAGTATGGATGATTGACTGAGCTGGCCTTGTAACATAAGCTGATGTGGCTTTGCCACACAGTTACTGCGAACGGATGAAAGCAAGGGGAAACTACAGCCGTTACTTTTCCCGAGGACTACTATGAGCAGCACAGTGATCGAATTATCGTTATCAAGATAGATACAGCGCCAACACCGACAACAGTAGTACAGTTTTATATGCCAACTAGCTCAGCCGTTGATGAGGAGATCGAAGAGATGTATGAGGAGTTAAAGGAAATTATTCAGACAATTAAGGGAGAGGAAAACTCAATTGTGATGGGAAACTGGAATTCGGTAGTAGGAAAAGGACGAGAAGCAAAAATAGTAGGTGAATATGGTCTGGGCAGAACATATGAAAGAGGAAGTCGCCTGGTAGAATTTTTCACGGAACATGATTTAATCGTAATAAACACATGGTTTGTACGTGGATGATACCAGGAGACACCGGAAGGTATCAGACAGATTTTATAATGGTAAAACATAGATTCTGGAACCAGGTTTTAAAGTGTAAGAGATACCCAGGGGCATATATAGACTCTGACCATAACTTATTGGTCATGAACTATAGGCTGAAACTGAAAAAAACTGCAGAAAGATAGGAAAATAAGGAGATGGGACTTGGATAAATTGAGGGAACCTGAAGTTCTTAAGAATTTCAGAGGGAGCTTTAGGCAACAATTGACAGAAACGGGGGGAAATAAAACAGTAGGAGAGGAATCGGTAGCATTGAGAGATGAAACAGTGAAGGCAGCAGAGGACAAAATAGGTAGAAAGGCAACACCTACAAAAAATCCTTGGATATCACAGGAAATATTAAATTTAATTGATGAAAGGAGAAAATATAAAAATGCAGTAAATGAAACAGGCAAAATGGAGTACAGACGACTAAGAAATGAGGCTGACAGGAAGTGCAAAATGGCTAAGCAGTACTGGCTAGAAGCCAAATGCAAATCTGTAGAAGAATGTATAAGAAGGGGAAAAGTAGATACTGCCTACAGGAAAATAAGAGACATTTGGGGACAAGTAAAACAGGTCTACGAATATCAAGAACTCAGATGGAAAACGAGTTCTCAGCAAAGAAGGGACAGCTGAAAGGTGGAAAGAGTACATAGAGGAGCTCTACAAAGGAATTGAACTAATAGACAATGTTGTAGGAAGGGAAGAGGAAGTAGGTCGAGATGAAATAGATTCTATACTGAGATAGAAATTTGACAGAGCCCTGAATGACCTAGGTCGGAACTAGGCCCCGGGAGTAGATGACCTTCTCTCAGAGCTACTAAAGTCTCTGCGTGAGCCAGCTATGACAAACTATTTCACCTGGTGTGTAAGATGTATGAGGCAGGTGAAATTCTTCCAGACTTTAAGAAAAATGTAATAATCCCCATTCCAAAGATATCAGGCGCAGATAGATGTGAAAATTACAGAACCATAAGTTTGATAAGTCATGGTTGCAAAATTTTAACACGAATTATCTACAGGAGAATGGAAAATCTGGTAGAAGCTGACTCCGGGGACGATCAGTTTGGATTCAGGAGGAACGTAGGAACCCGGGAGGCAATACTCACTTTACGACTTATGTTAGAAGACAGGCCGGCCGCGGTGGCCAAGGGGACTGAGGCGCTCCAGTCACGGTCTGCACGGCCACTACGGTCGGGGGTTCGAATCCCCCCACGGGTATGGATATTTGTGTCGTCCTTAGAATTAGGTAGTTCATAAGTAGTTTGTAAGCTTAGGGACTGATAACCCCGTAGTTAGTCCCATAAGTTCTACAAACATTTGAACATTTAGAAGACAGATTAAGGAAAGGCAAACCTACATTTTTAGCTTTTGTAGATTTGGAGAAAGCGTTTGACATTGTTGACTGGAATACACTCTTTCAATGTCTGAAGTAAGCAGGGGTAAAATACAGGGAAAGAAGAGTTATTTACAACTTGTACAAAAACTAGACTGCAGTCATTAGACTCTAAGGGCATGAAAGGGAAGCATGAGTTGGAAAGGGAGTAAGACAGGTTTCTAGACTTTCTCCGATGTTATTTAATTTGTACATCGAGCAGGCGGTGAAGGAAAGCAAGGAAAAATTTAGAATAGGGATCAAATTCAGAGTGAAGAAATAAAAATATTGCGTTATGCTGATGACATTGTAATTCTGTCAGAGACAGCAAAGGACGTGGAAGAGCAGTTGAATGGAATGGACAGGGTGTTGAAGAGAGCGTATAAAATGAACATTAACAAGAGCAAAACAAAGATAATGGAATGCAGTCTTAGAAAATCAGGCGATGCTGAAGGAATTAGATTAGGTAAAGAAACAATGAAGGTGGTAGATGAGTTTTGTTACTTGGGTAGTAAAATAACAAATGACGGTCGCAGTACAGAGGATATAAAATGCAGAATGGCAATAGGAAGAAAAGCACTTTTGGAAAAGAGAAATTTGCTAACATCGAATGTTAACTTAAGTGTAAGAAAGTCTTTCCTGAAGGCATTTGTGTGGAGGGTTGCCTTGTACGGGAGTGAAACATGGACGATAAACAGTGCGGACGGGAAGAGAATAGAGGTTTTTGAAATGTGGTGCTACAGAAGAATACTGAAGATTATGTGGGTAGATCGCATAACTAATGAAGAGGTACTGAACAGAATTGGCAAGAAAAATTTTTTAAATAAGGGATCGCTTGGTAGGACACATTCTTAGACATCCAGGAATCGTAAATTTAGCATTGAAGGGAAGTGTGTGGGGTAAAAATCGCTGAGGGAGACGAAGAGACGCATGTAGTAAGGAGATTCAAATGGATGTGGGTTTTCGTTCTTATGAGGAGATGAAAAGTCTTGGTCAGGATAGAGTAGGGCGGAGAGCTGCATCAAACCAGTCTCCGGACTGAAGACCATAACAACAACATTTCGAGACCAGTGTAGCCATTAAACATTTCTTCCTTCAGGCCATATGAGAATCCTAAAGCAGGTGTCTAGCCTTGGCGCTATATAACAGGTGCCAGGTACACTGCCAGAAAAAAAATAGCACACCTGGAGTGACGACAGATTTAAAGAAAACAATCTGATTATAGCAGATACCACCTACGGGATAGTAGACGCACTGATAATGGTTTCAACGATGTCTGCCAACAAATAGCGTACTGGCATAGCTGCCAGATTGCCATCTGTATTTATCCTTTAGTAGTCAATGTTTACGTGCCTTCATTTGATGATTTCACGAACTCCCAAATGGAAGGCATAGTAATGGACATAGCCAGTATAGAGAAACAGCTGAGACAGTTGAAAAGAAACAAGACATCAGGTGCAGTTGGGGTACTAATTCGATTTTACAAAGAGTACTCAGCGGCATTGGCCCGTTACTTAGCTTTGACAGAGCCGTGTCAGTTAAATATCTAAGCGTAACATTGAGCAGCCATATGAAATGGAACGAGCATATAAGGACAGAAATAAAGATGACAAATGGTCGACTTCAGTTTATTGGGAGAATTTTGGAAGATGGGATTCGTGTGTAAAGGAGACTCCGTTTTGAGTATTGCTCAAGTGTTTGGGATCCCTATCAGATCTGTTTAAAGGAGGACATAGAGGCAGTTCAGAGGCGGGAGGCTAGTTTCGTCACTGGTAGATTCGAACAATGCGCGAGTATTACTGAAATGCTTCGGGAACTCAACTGGGAGTCGCTGGAGGGGAGGCGACGTGTTTTCTAGAAACGCTGTTGAAGAAAATTAGAGGGTCGGAATTTGAAGCGGAATGCAAATCGATTCTACTGGCGCCAATTTAAATTTTTGTGTAAAGACCACAAAGATAAAATCAGCTTGATTAGGATTCGTTGAGATGAATAGAATCAGACCTTTTTCCCTCGTTA
Source organism: Locusta migratoria (assembly GCA_026315105.1). Classification (NCBI taxonomy): domain Eukaryota; kingdom Metazoa; phylum Arthropoda; class Insecta; order Orthoptera; family Acrididae; genus Locusta; species Locusta migratoria. The sequence goes on from CM048746.1 coordinate 308,329,806, forward strand.
TATGTGTAACTGGTTGTGGTACTAGGTACCATCTGCTACGCACCTTCAGGTGGATTGGATTGCGGAGTATGCATGTCGATGTAGACGTACAGCAGTGTGAAAATGTTTCAAATGTTTGTAGAGCTTTTGAGACTTAACTACGGGGTCATCAGTCCCTAAACTTACAAACTACATATGAACTAGCTACAATCCATGCCCGAGGGGGGATTCGAACCCCCGACCGTAGTGGCCGTGCAGACCGCGACTGAAGCGCCGCGGTCCCCTCGGCCACCGCGGCCGGCCAGCAGTGTGACACCAACGTGTGAAGGAAGCAGGCGGAATGCGACAACGAGGCACTCGTGCTCCGTACAGCTAACTGAGCGAGTTTGGAAGGGTGAAATCGTGGCCTTCCAAGTGTCAGTAGGTCCTTTACAAGAACTGCCACACATGTTGGAAGTGATGCGTCTGTTGTGCTACGACTGGGATTGCAACGGTCACGTGAACATTCTCACACCTACAGACGAGGTTGAGGACGTCCGCGTAGCACAGACGGCCGCCATGATGGTCCTATTGTAAGGGCAGCAGTGGCAGGTCGGACAGATTCGACAGCACGGACACAGGTTTTGTGAGTCAAGATGTGTCGACATGCGCTGTAGCCAGCCGCTTACTAGCAGGACACATACACCTCTACCACTCACACGCCCAGACATTCCCTGTCCCCTTGAACGCTCAGAGAGGTCATTTTGACACCTACAATTTAACAAAAATGTTCTGAACTATCAATTAGAATAAATGCCAAGATCGCATTTTTCGTTTATTATGTTACCGGTTTCGGCGTGCTCGACGCCATCTTCAGACCTGTCGTAATTTACACAACTTCACGACATTTTTTATATCCTAAAAGAGTACATCCAGGTTGAAGCACCACCAAACATAAAATTACTAGTCACAAATAAAATATATACATCAATCTTCTGAAGCGAGGTACTTCAAAGTCTCCGCAAAATCATTATTAAACAATTATAAATCACCCCATCGAACTATGACTTCCTTATATATCAGTTAGAAATATTTATGCATATATTATATTTTTTTGTTCACAAGATATGTACACCTGTTCGGAAACAGAACTGTGAATAATGACAGATTACAAATCATATTATTTATTGACATATAGATAAATTTCACTGAAACTGGTAAGAAGCCAAACGAGTAACCACATGACAGGTTTTTCTTTATTCTAAATGCACAAAAACTGGACTTTTCACGTTTCCAGCAATTTTAGCTACTTCATTGTATTACATAAATGACACATTTATATTCAGTTTAGTTTGTATATTTCTGCGAACCACCTATTTACTAACAGTGCACTTGGAATATTTTTATGCATTTACAGAATTTAACATTGACAGCATTTTTGTGGCGTTTTTTCTTTACCTTAATTTTCATGATTTCCATAATTTTCTGTGGTCATATCAGGAAAGCGATCCTTCACATGCTCAAAGCACAGTTCATCAGCGAGCTGCTGAATAGAATAACTTCTTTTGATCTTTTTCCCAGTAACAGCTCTGAATATTATACAAGCATTCATTCCTGCCAGGCCAGAAATGAAGTGAAGTAATTGTCTGTAATAACATTACTGTCTTTGTCCGGAAATGGTTCCATAAGACACATCACTACATAATCTCAAACCAATTCGTCTTCGGATCGTGCAGTATCCTTACCAAGATAATGGAAACCATTATGTATACAGGGTGAATCCAAATTCGCGCACTGGGGCTTAGCAGCGCGATTCCTCACCTGCCAACAGTCGCCCACAAAATTTCATCCTGCGCATATTTCCGCCAGTAAATAGACGGCAAAGACTGAGATGGCTGTGTGTTCCATACGTCAGTGTGTTTCATAGTTACACCAACAAACCTGTAAGGGATGTATTAGGCGTCTTGAGGAACAAAATGAGCACGGAAACCTATGTCCGGAAACGCCATTCAACGATGATTCGGTGAGTCCAAGTTACAGACACCAGCTCCTGCCGCTAGACATCCCTTCCAGCAACTCCGACGCTCTGTAACGTCATTGGATGATGTGTCCGGGCATGGGTTTTTATGCTCACTTTGTTCCTCAAGACACCTCCCACATCCCCTAGAAGTCTGTTGGTGTAGTAGTCTAACTCTGAAACACACTGACGTATGGGTCACACACCCATCTTAATCTTCGACGTCCATTTACTGCCGGAAATATGTGCCGGATGAAATTTTGTGGGAGACATTTTTCATTATTGGCAGGTGAGGAATCGCGCTGCGAAGCCCGAGTGCGCGAATTTAGATTCACCCTGTATATTTGCTTTGAACGTCTACAGCCGACCAGTGTTTTAACCCATACTGGTCAGGCTTTGAGGACATAAATTTTGCGAACAGGCGCTTAGTTTTACATGAAATACTTATTAAGGAAGATCAGCCTAGATCACTTAAAAACAACTTTGTATTACTTCACAACTAGTTTCAGCAAAGCTTGTTGCCATTTTCAAGTGAACAAAAACTTAACTTACAAGCTACAATGCTTTAAATACCCTTCATTCGTGTCACTTGCCTTTGGTAATGTTCTGTTACGATAAAATCCACGTGTTAGACCACGAAATGCAGCAGTGTTTTCATGTACATGTACATTGTACCTTTTAAGTTTTTGTTCACTTGTAAATGGCAACAAGCTTTGCTGAAACTAATTATGAAATGAAAAAAACTTGTTTTTAACATGATCTAGGCTGATCTTCTTTAATAAGTATTTCAGTTTTCTATGAATTTGTTCCAAAAAGCAGAAAGCAGTGGAGACTTATCAAACTCTAATCGTACATGATCTCTGAATGCCTGTGGTACAAACACTTCCTTGGAATAGTCAGAAAAAAGTTCACCGCCATCTGAATCACACTCCATAATTCTTTGTTAAGTCTACAATAATCTCTTCATCACATAACTACAGTTGTCAACTGATTTCAGTTTTCGTCTCGTAATCACCTTTGACACATTAATTCTTACAAGAGAATGACGAACAATGTCGAACTGATTTAATTTTTGTCATTTCATGCCGCAATGATATGAATGAAAGTAAATTAATGTACGACAAAATAAAGGCGCCGACACTTCAGAGCGAACGAGATGATTTCAAGGCGTAACATTGAACAAAATTATAATTTTATCTGAAGGGGTCACTATGACCCCTCTGGGAGTTAAAAGTTGAAAAACAAAGTGATAAACATTACAATGAAATGCGCTGTTTTCGAGTATAATGAAAGTACATGACAAATAAATGTAATGAAAAGAAATGTTGCCATGATAATTATTCAAAACACAGCTATCAAAAGCCGAAAAGGGTCATTTTGACCCCTGTGGGCGCTCTAGTGCTAGACCATCTTTCACTCAAGCCACAGAAGCGACGTGCGCGGCTCGACAGGTGCTGTCAGAGGAATACTTGGAAAGGCGAGCCGTGGTCTCCAGCGATGAAAAACAGATTCTGCCTTCACCCAAGTGATGGTCAATAGCGCGTACGGCGTAGGTCTGGCGGGCGCTATCTGGTAGATTGTAGTCGTCCAAGGAAGATTGGTTTTATCTCAGGCTTCATGGTGTGGTGTGCGATAAGCGATAATCCTCGTAACTGTTTGTCGAGCAAATACTGACCGGAAAAAAAAAGCATCCATGCCCGGGGGGAGATTAGAGACCCCGACTGGAATCGGCCTCGCGTATCGTAGCATAGCGCCTCAATGCACTCGGCCGCTTCGCCGCAGCGCTGACCAGCACTTGGTATGTGCAAGGTATTGTGTAAGGAAAGAAAATATTTTGTGGTGGATATTATATTGGGTGAAAATGTGTTTATTTTATTAAAGAAAAGTGTGAAAGGAGTTAAAAAAATAAATATAATTTTTTTACGTGTTATTAACTGTAGTGGCTGTTGTAATGTTTGAGCAACATAACAAACCTGACCTTAATTTCGTGGTTGGTTACGTTAAACTCGTGATTAATGCGAATGGTGTAATTAAATTTTGAAAATATTAAGCAAGACAATCAGTGTAATTAACAAATACTATTGCCCTATCTGACAAACATTTCAAAAGATCACTCACCTTTCCTTTCCTTACAAAATCTCCTACAGAGACTGTGCACACACAGATAGCAGAAATTAACTTACTCCGTCTGTGCAATACGTATGACTCAATTACTACGCTAATAGTACTGATAATTTAGAAAATTATGAATAATAATATTTTAACATCAAGTGATTGGCAAATGGGTGCAGTCCAACCACTTTAGTCAGTATCTAATAAAAATTAATTCACTCCAGCAAATAGGAAATTTAAGTAAATCAGTCTTAATTGATGCTATGCATTCGACATTAGTTCGGGTTTAGTTCTTTAGAGGATATATGTGGCGGTGGCTATTATTGTTGAACTCAGTGCAAAACGAAATAGAAAATTTATTCATTAAGTCAACTGTCTGCTATCTTCTACCATCAATTTTAGCAAAATTGTCTCTGACAATTATTGACATTCACAAATTGTGTAGAAAAATTATTCATGCATTATTGAGGATTGTAATATTAATTATAGTTGTTCAAATAAGATAGCAAAAGTACTGTCTAATGTTCTTGTATTTTAACAAAACTTAAACATGCATTCACAGTAAATTACAACCAATAGCATTTAACTTATTTATCAGTCCAGCGACGTGGTACTCTGCAGTCATATAAATGATACACAAATTCATACAGAAATCATTTTGATGGTGGCTCCTCCTTTGGCAGCTTCCTTGCAGTTCGCCGTGATGCTTCGTCGAATCGCGTAATTAATCGCGACCGTTAGCGTCTGCGATGACGCTACCGCGTTTCCGACGTCTGGGACGGTTACCGAACACGTAACGAATTTCTGCCTCAGCAGAACGAACGAATAAATGTTTCATTAAGATCAATTCTTACTTAAACTTATGTTCATTGGTTTCACATAAACTTTCATATCGTTACACTTATAACAAATTATAACTTTCACTTTGTTTTGACTTTATTACTTACATTGTTTGAGCACTCCGCGGACCGCGTACGAACGTCTGATCTACGTCACGGGGCGGCAGATACTGCTGCCTCCCTGCTATACAATAAAGTCTCAGACCTGAGGAGCCATATCGATAACTGTTCAGATCGATATTTGATCTCGTTTACAGAGAAATATTTTACTTTGACAAATTAAGCATAACAAGTAATCACAGTCATATAGAAAACATACAAAGTACAAATAAAATAAAATAATATATACTTAAACAATTGCAATACAAATAATAAATAAACGACAGAAAATGTTTCCAGTTAAATTAACTACATACATGTGCATATGATAATTAATTAAGTCACATGAGAAGGTAATCACTACATTTCACTATAAAAAGGTTACCTTACGGGTAACCTTACAATTGTAAGATCCGTTATTTTGCATTTCTTGCAAAAGGAAGGTGAAGTGTTTTCCCAAAAGAGTAATATCGCCGAAACACTGCGCCTAAAGCTCAACGTGTTTTTCAAGACGTACAGCAAACTCCCTGGTCAGCAAGGTCTCCAGATTGTCTCGAAGTCGAATACGTGTGGGGCACCTGGGGGGTTCACACCCAAAGTGGGCCAAGTCCAGTTTTGACAGTTTTTGAGGTACATTCTCTGTGAGACTAAGAAGACTTTGAGTTATTCACTGCCGTAACGAACTAAGTCCGTAAGTCATATCCTGTCCCACAGGTGGCAGCGCTCTCTGTGCAAGGTGAATTTCGCTAAGTGTTTTGCGCTGCCATATTGAAGCATGTCCATTGTTTCTAAATGTTCTATGCGATAATGGCATGTCTACCTAAGACGACTATCATCCTGTTGGAGATTATGTTAGTAATTCATTTGACACATCAATCGTTGCAGACGTAGGTAAGTTAATCGGAATTATTACTAATTTCATTACTTTGCAGAATGAAAATACAGTTTCGTTCATTTTGATATCTGAAGAAGCATCTGGTCATTCGTTTCTATCAAATGATTCATAATTAGGAATAATTGAATGTGCAAGCAAAAAGGTTCAACATATCTACTCACCGTAATACTGGGCCCAAATGATCAAAACATCAAAGCGGAAGATGCCATCTTTTAAGGTTGTCAATATGAAGACAGAGGAATTCTTATTCACAATTCTTATCCGCAATTGGTATCCACAAAGCTTTTGGAAGTAATCACCAATAGGCGAAAAACTGTTGAAGGTCAATCTGTCAATTGGTTAAACAAATGGTGGTTGAGAGTAGTGAAAGGTTCTCCATTCAAAACGTTTTTCAAGAAAACTCTGAATGAAGATATTTTTTTCCTGGAGGCCAACCTCAAACAAAATACCGGTGACGGACGCCCATTATTTTTTCTGTCACCTGTTTATCAGGAGCTCCTATATCGAAGTCAATCTCAAATATCTGCAGCTAGAAAGGACATGATGGATCTCTTGCCTTACATACCACCAGCTCATCATCAGTATTTCAAGAATCTCCCAGTTGGGATTACTACAAGGTAAAGTGATACAGTCGCCAATGAGGATGATGAAAATGATGAATATGTGTACATTGATTGACTGGAATTAAGAAATGGTTATGTGAAAAAAGTGTCACAAAATCTGTACTTTATTACATTGTGCCACGACTATAAAATTAATTATTTGACTTATGTCTAATACGAAATACATTGACTATTCAAAAACACCGTGTAAACAGAATTTTTGTTCCATCTAACAAATTAAAACCCACAACCAGAGTGCCGCGGTGGAGTAGCCGAGCGGTCAAAAGCGTCTCGCCGCGGAGCGCGCGGTTGCTCGCCGTGGAGGTTCGAGTCCTCCCTGGGGCATGGGTGTGTGTTGTCCTTAGGTTAGTTTACCTAGGTTTAAGTAGTTTGTAAGCTACGGACTGAAGACCTCGCAGTTTGGTCCGATAGATTTACAAATATTTGAACATTTTGAACACAACTAGAGTGAACCAAGTCCATTTTTTCTTTTACCACATTAAATTGTTTACCATGATTAATAAATTTTTATTTCATATGCGCGCCAACATTTAAGGGGAATCTTACCGCCCAACATGACAAAATTTCACAGTTTTACTTTTATGCAGATTATGAAAATATGGATGTTTATGCTTAATTTGGTGTCGATTTTATTGAAATATTCGATTATTTACTAGTTTCAATAAATATTCGAAAGTAATCAGATACTACACTTCTGAGAATTTTGTTTTCCATCATTTCGCATATTTGTAATTTTCTCTGGAATTATATAGTCTAGAAGACTGTGGTTTTTTTCTGTTTTGTAGTTGCCTACATTAGTGGTACTTCGCAGGAAACTCTTCAAACCATTAATTTGTTTCTGTTTGACAACAAAGTTATCCACGATCCGTGTTTTAGATTCTGTATTTGTTGGAAGATCAGTCTTTGTACTTTTTTATGCTATTCTTACTTTTAATGATTGTTGAGATTATGGAGCATCTTGCGATTCATAAAGGTTACAACACCACTAAAAGTGTGATGGACTTGGACCAACTGGGAATCATGAAGGCATAGACTGCAACAAACAATATGTTAAAAGAAGTCAGATCCAAGAGAAAGAGGGCAGCACTGAGTGAGGAAGATGAAGGAGAAGATGAGGACTACCATCCAGGACGATTCTAACTCATTGTTTATGTATCAGTTGGCTTTATATTAATTTTTTTTCTTTAAACGCAACTTTTTCAGTATAAATGCCCCTTTTTCTCAGACACTTCTGAATCTACATCAATGAATTATTTACCACATAACATAGATAGCACAATAATGTTGTACCTCTACTTTAGCGATATTTACTGTAACAGTTAAAATTCAAGAAATTTAAATTGTGAAAATATACACCAAAATAATTATATGTTTAGGTAAAAAATCACAACTTTTTCCCAGCTGTTATATTAAAGTGATTGCAGAGGAATACAGTAAAGAAACATGCGAGAAACACTACGGTCGGGGGTTCGAATACTCCCTCGGGCATGGATATTTGTGCCGTCCTTAGTGTTAGCTAGTTCATAAGTAGTTTCTAAGTTTAGGGACTGATGACCCCGTGGTTCAGTCCCATATGCTATACAAACATTTGAATATTTGAATAAGTGAGAACATGTTATAAAAACACCACATTTATGTACTCAACAGCTCCTGAGAAAGCGGGGCATTTATATAGGCAATTTATCATTATCGAAATAGGGACGTACGACTGCCCTTAAGTTAAACTGTTAAACTGTCCCCTAGTTATTATGTATTTGCGAAATTACATTAAACTTACAGGGAGTTTACAATGAGCCAAAAACTTTAGGACTCTTTCTCTAAACTGTTCCAGACAGACTTGGTCCTCTTCGGTCGTGAACCCCTCACCTGCGTCTAGCCAGTCCACAACTACTGCAGAACTACGAGAACAGGCCAAGAAGGCGTGGAATGATACAAAACAATACAGTATTCGACACTATGTATGATCGAATGGTCACCAAAATCATCGCCTGCATTACCACTTGTGGAGGCTACAGCATGTAACAGTATGGTCGTTTCAGCAAGGATAGACACCTGGTACCTGTGTGACGTTAGACGTATTTATCCATAAATGTAATAGTTTCATGTGTTCCTCATGCACTGTTTCAACAACAAATCTGTGGGTCAGAGGTCCATTTTAGACAAAAATAAGATTATTGGCACAATCATATGAGTTTCTTCTACTCAGAGGTGTACTACACTGTGTCCTACATGAAATATTGGCGGAGTTATGGTGCAATGAAATAACACCAAATCCACTGTATCTTAGAGGTATACAACATCATCTGGACATAGTGCTTTATACTTCTGCACACTGCAGTATTAGTTTCTATAGCCGGCCGCAGTGGCCGAGGGGACTGAAGCGCTTCACTCACGATCTACGCGGCCAAAAAAAAAAAAAAAAAAAAAAAAAAAAAAATCCGACTGAAGGCCAGCGATGACGTTTGCGACTCTATAGCAAGGAGGTTACATACAGCGAAACGTGATGCCACAGACCATATCTTTGGTCTATGCGTGCTGCAATGTCTTCAGCTCTTTCTCTGTAAGGATAAGCATACGAATTAGGAAATATAAGAATAAATAAATAAAGCAGTAAAAAGAAATGTGTTTTAATACATCTCTTTAAAAATATTGATTTGACCTTTCGCGCATTACATCAAGTGATCGATCTGTGATATTATTACAATCATTATTGTTGAATTTCGTGACTGAATTCTTCGAAACGAGTGCATTTTTACGTGTAATTTGATCTACACTACTTACTTTCCTGATGATGTTGATTAAAAATGTTTGTTTCTAAAGAAGGTATTGAATTTAATTTCATCCTTCAAAACCAGTCTCATAGCGCATTACTGGAAGATAGCTTATCTATCATAATCAACCAAGACGCGAGCGGAGCCGCGGGTTTAAGCTAGTACCTAATAAATTACACTTTGGACAGACACTACTATGGACAAAATAAGAATGTGAATATTGTAATTTATCTACAAACTAAGACCATAGCTCAGAAGATTCTACTATAAAGCCATACCCATATGGAGACTGACAGTGTTCGTGCATTGATAGAGAGCAAATGGAAGAAATTGAATAATATGACCATTTGAACACTCTGGGACTAGCAATAATTCGTAAGACACTTCCAGAAAGTACAGTGTTCATAATATGGAACTTTAAGGTTCCAAAAGTTTTAATTCACCTTATGCCAAAAAAGACTCTGAAACGCCTCCCCTTGTACAGAGGAAAATGGATATGGAGAAACGGTCATTTTTGTTATCAAAGCGTCTGCAGTTACAAGTGAAACAGGAAAACATGGAAATTCTGTACTTCAAAACATCTTTTGATGGTGACAACAAACAGGCCGACTTCGTTAGGTTACGTAGACATGGACTCACATTTCCAGATTTGAACCAACTCGTAGATGAGATGTCCCAAGACCTATTTCGCTGCAGAAGTATGATGATTTAATGGTACTGTTGCCATATACCGCTTCAGTTTATCGTGCATTTCATAGGAACCTAGAATATATACGTAATACAAACATAACACACTACTCAGAAGAGGACACCCATGTGATTTCGGATCAAATGTGACATTTATGTCCGTACAGCAAGTTGTACCACAATGTGAGTAATGTTCTGTTCGAGGCAATTACTGTGATTGAGTAATGTTATTCGATAAATACAAAGCACTTTATGCCACATAATGCAACATGTATATGATAGCTAGACAACGCCATGACCATTGTATATCTCCAAAACTGATATAAAATCAAAACAATTAAAGTAACATGATACTTAAATTTAAAAGGTTAAACTGCCCAAATTTCGTTACGGTGAAGCTATAAACAGACAAGTTATTTAAGGGAGAACACCTTAAGACACCTTCAAACTGCTCTCTTGTAGAGTTTACCAAATATGACATAGTGTCCTATACCTCAGACCCACAGAATTGTTGAATGAACTGGAAAACTTAAGAGGGTGTACTAATTTTTATTTATGATAGTGAATATAGTATTGGTAAAATACATGATGTGTGTATTCTAGGCTGAGAAATGACACATTCAGGTTGCCATACAATAGCTTAGTTTCATAATAGAAGAAAGTCTTTCAACACATGTTGATAGTAATATTTCAACCTTATTATAGACACTAAAAAACTCTACCTGCGAAAATGTATGCAGACACCCTGAATGGGTGTCTGCATACATTTTCGCAGGTAGAGTTTTTTAGTGTCTGAATGGATTTAATGTAAAAATGTAAAAGAATTTGGCCTTGAAACAGGTATTACACTACATAGCAATTTGTTCAATCAGCAAATGCTCAAGAGAAATTTGAACAGAACGGTCTCGAAAACAGGCTGACAACGGTTGTTTATTTTATTTATTTAGAATGTGGCGTTAAGACTCCCTCTCAGTTACAGTCATTGTTACGAAGTTACAATAATACAAAAAGAGTTACAAACAGACATCTAACATAACAGTTTAGGCTACTGGTTGCCTGGTCAATACCAGTAAATCTTCAGGAGCTCCTTCGTTAGCTGTCCTGGCGCAGTCTTCACTTATGTCTTTTCACCATATACATAAAAGGGTGTAGTTCTATTGCACCGTTTAGGCAGAAAATTGACGCGTTTTCTTGAAAGCTGATCAAGTTCTACGTGGTAAGTCGAAGCCTGGAGGCTTCTTGGTGGTGAAGGGGAGTTGATTTTCCTGTTTTTCAATTCATTTTTGTTGGCTGGTGCTGGTATGGTGAATTATTGCTCTGTGGTAGTTACTGCTGTTTTATTGGGTGGCCTTCAGGAGCGGAGTCGGTTGTGTTTCTCGTATTTAATATCCTCGTTTATTGGTAAGAATGCCAGAATGAGCTAGTACATACTGACTACGCTAGACACAGTAAAGGGAGCGGATCTAGCACGGCTGGTGTCCTCAAAATGTTATAAAACTGCACTTACAATTTCCTCAGACAAGGTCTGTGTTCTGATCGCCGTTGAAATGAGCTAAATAGACTGAATTTTGTCAAAATTCGTTCCTTCTAGAACTAAATTTTCCTTTTAATTTTATCCCCATCATATAATATATAAATCGTTTCTTATCCTGCAAGTCATACTATCAAAGTTTACAATCGAACCCACTTAAAGTGTAAAGTATGAAATCTACTACAGATATTCTTATTTTCGCTCCTATTCCACTTGTTTCTTCATAAATAAAATAATAATTGGTCTTACCTCGAATAATATTCCAGTTGTATACGTGGAAGAGACCAGGAGACGCCAGAAGGAACCAGACAGCAGAGACCTAAAAAGATAGAAAGGTAAAAACCTACAAAAATCCTTCATTATCAGGAAATACTATATTTAATTGATGAAGGGTGAAGATAGAAAAATATATTCAATAAACAGGTAAAATGGAGTACAGACGACTAAGAAATAATTGACAGGAAATGCAAAATATCTTAGGAGTGGCTAGAAGGAAATGAAACTAGGGGAAAAATAAATACCGCTTACAGGAAAATAAAAGATATCTGGGGACACGAAAATATGTGTGAACATCAAGATGGAAAACCAGCTCTCAGCAAAGACGGGATAGCTGGAAGGTGGAAAGAGTATGTACAGGGGCTCTACAAAGGAAATGAACTTCGAGAGAATATTGTAGGAAGGGAAGAGGAAATAGATGAAATACTGGGAGGTGAAAGAACTAACTCGAAACAAGGTCCCTGGAGCAGATGACACTCCCTAATAGCTATTGAAGTCTGTGGGAGAGCCAGCCATGACAAAAATATTTCACCTGGTAAATAAGATGTATGAGACAGGCGAAATACCCTCAAACTTGAAGAGAAATTTATTAATCTCCATCTCAAAGAGAGCAGGCACAGACAGGTGTGAAAATTACAGAAACATCTGTTTAATAAGTCATCGTTGGAAAATTTTAACACGGAATGTTTATAGAAGGATGGAAAAGCTGGTAGAAGGTGATCTTGGGGAAGATCGGTTTGGATTCAGGAGAAATGTAGGAACATTGGAGGCAATACTCATCTTACGACTTATCTTAGAGCATAGATTAAGGAAAGGAAAACTTACATTTCTAGCTTTTGTAGATTTGGAGAAAGCTTTTGACAATGTTGATAGCAATAGACTGTTTCAAATTTTGAAGTCAACATTAGTAAAATATACGGAACTGAAAGTTGCTTACTACTTGCACGAAAACCAGGTAGTAGTTATAAAAGAGTAGAAGGGCATGAAAGGTACGCAGTGGTTGGGAAGTAAGTAAGATAGGGTTGTACCCTTACTCCGATGTTACTCAGTTTGTACATTGAGCAAGCTGTGAAGGAAAGCAAGGAGAAATTTGTAGAAGTAATTAAAGTTCAGAGAGAAGAAATAAAAACATTACGTTTTTCCGATGACATTGTAATTCTGTCAAAGACAGCAAAGAAACTGGAAGAGCAATTGAACGGGATGGACAGTATCTTGAGCGTATAAGATGAACATTAACAAGAACAAAACATGGGTAATGGAATGTAGTATCACAAAATCAGGCGACGCTGATGGAATTAGATTAGGTAACGTAACAATAAAGGTGGTTGATGAATATTGTTACTTAGGCAGTGAAATGATATATGATGGTCGCAGATCAGAGGATATAAAATGCAGAATAGCAATGAGAAGAAAAGCGTTTTAAAAAAAGAAATTAGCTAACATCGAATACTAATTTAAGTGCAACGAAGTCTTTTCTGAAGGCTTTTATGTGGAGTATTGCCTTGTACGAGAGAGAAGCTAGCTGGACGATAAATGGTTCAGACAAGAAGAGGATAGCGGCTTTTAAAATGTGGTGCTACAGGAGAATGTTGAAGATTAGGTGGATAGATCATGTAACTTATGAGAAGATACTGAACAGAATTGTGGAGAAAAGGAATTTTTGACATACCTTGACTAAAAAAAAGGATCGATTGGTAGGACACATTCTAGACATCAAGGAATCTTCAATTTAGCATTGGTGGGAAGTGTTTGGGGCAGAAATCGCAGAGGGAGGCTAAGACATGAATAAAATAAGCAGATTCAAATCGATGTGGGTTTCCGTTCTTATGAGGAGAAGAAGGAGGTTGCTCAGGATAGAGTAGGTTGGAGAGCTACGCAAACCAGTCTCCGTTCTGAAGACGACAATAACAATATTCCAGCTACGCTCCTTGACTTAACCAACATAGTTTTCAGTAATGTATGTATACTACGATTCGTTTCATTCCATCGAAATTTGACTCAACTAGTAATCTAGTAATGTGTGCGACAGATATATATCTTAACGTGATCCATGCCTGCAAATTTACCACTAACTGAGTCATAATGCACACAAAAATGATTCTCGTCTTTTTTGTATCCCATCCTCGTAGCCACTTTTGTGTCTCGTTTCCGACAGTTGTCGTAGGTGTCGGTAGCCGAGTAGAAAGAGGCCGACACAATGGGACAGCAGAAACTAGAAACTCTAGACTAAATTAGAACAAGTTGTATATTTCGTAGAAATAAGATAATACTTATCTTTTACAGAGTTCAAGACTGCAGAATGCTAATACATAGTTGAACTAGAGAGAGGCCTGCCTACTGATGAGTCCTAGTGCCTATCCGATAGCCAAGTCTTAACTGGTGCCTATCTGATTCCCAAGTGGCCGATGCAGCAGTCGTGGCCACGAGCGGTGTTGCAGCAGAGGGCGCTCGTGGCTGACGTCGTAAGAACGCCGAGCCGTGCGTGCATGGCGGCGCGCGGCGAAAGTACGTGGCGCGCACTTCATACTTGTGCGACACCACAGTCTGTTAGTGTTTGCAACGTTTTGTCCTTTTACTGAAGAAAGGTAGAAAAGTTAGCAGATGGAACTGAAGTAACAAGCGGTGGTTGAGGGTTTCATAGGGAGCATTAGGCAAGGATTGGCTGAAACGGAAGAAAGTAACATAGTAGAAGGAGAATGGGTAGCTCTGAGAGATAGAGTAGTGACAGCAGCAGAGGATCATATAGGCAGAAGGACAAGGCCTAATAGAAATCCGTGGATAACACAGGACATACTGGACTTAATTGATGAGAGGAGAAAATATAAAAATTCATCATGTGAAGCAGGTAGAAGGAACTACAAACGTCTAAAAAATGAGATTGACAGGAAGTGCAGACTGGATAAGCAGGAGTGGCTAGAGGAAAAATGCAAAACTATAGAAGAATGTATAAGCAGGGGAAAGATAAATAACGCTTACATGAAAATAAAAGAGATATTTGGAGACAAGAAAAGCAGCTGTATGAATATCAAGAAAGAATGAAACCCATTAATAAACAAAGAGGAGAAAGCTGAAATGCGGAAGGTATATAGGGCCTGTATAAAGAAAATAATCTTCAAGGAAGTATTCTAGAAAGGAAGAGGAGATAGGTGATACAATATTGCGAGAAGAATTTGACAGAGCGCTGAAAGATGTGAGTCGAAACAAGGCTCCTGGAATAGATGATATTACGCCTGAACTGCTGATATGGTCACTGAAGCCAGTCATCAAGAAATTGTTCCACCTAATATGCCAGATGTATGAGACAGGGGAAATATCCTCCGACTTCAAGAAGAGTATAGTAATTCCAATTCCAAAGAAAGCAAGAGCAGCCCAAAGTGAAAATTACAGAACTATCAGTTTAATACGTAATAGTTGCAAAATACTAAGTCGATTTTTTTACAGACGGATGGAGAAACTGGTGGAGTCCAACCTTGGAGAAAATCAGTTTGGATTTAAGAGAAATGTAGGAACACGGGAGGCAATATATTACGACTTAGCTTAGAAGATAGGCTAAGGAATGGCAAACCTACGTTTTTAGCATTTATACATTTGGATAAAGCTTTTGAAAATGTTGACAGGAATAAAATCTTTCAAATTCGGAAGGGAACAGGGTAAAATATAGGGAGCGAAGAGTTATATTCAACTTATACAAAAACCAGACAGCGGTTATTAGAGTCGAAGGGCATGAAAGGGACGCATAGGTGGGAAGGAAGTAAGACAGGGTTGTAGCCTTCCCCCAGTGCTCTTCAATCTGTACATTGAGCAACCAGTGAAAGAATGCAAGGGGAAATTTGGAGAGGGAATTAATGTTCAGGGAGAAGAAATAAAATCTTTGCGGTTTGCCGATGACATAGTAATTCTGTCAGACTCTGAAAAGGATCTGGAAAAGCAAGTAAATGGAATGGACAGTGTCTAGATAAGAAGGTATAAATGAACATCAACAAGAGTAAAACAAGGATAATTGAAATGTAGCGTCAGAAAGTCAGGCATGCTGGAGGAATTAGACTAGGTAATGAAACAATAAAAGCAGTAGATGAGTTATGTTATATGGGTAGCAAGGTAACTTCTGATGGCCTTTTTCGGGCGTGTAGCATTGTATGGGAGTGAAATGTGGATGAAAGGAGTTCAGACAGAAAGGTGATAGAAGCTTTTGATTTGTGGTTCTACAGACGAATGATGAAAATTAGATGGGTAGATCACGTAACTAATGAGGAGTTGCATAACCGAATTGGGGAGAAAAGGAATTTCTGGCATACCCTGACTAAGAGAAGGGATAGATAGGTGGGACACATTCTGAGACATCAAGGAATCGTCAGCATTAGAGGGAAGTGTCTGGGGTAAAAATCGTAGAGGGAGGTCGAGGAACGAATACAGTAAGCAGATTCAAAAGGATGTAGGTTGCCGAACTCATTGTCAGATGAAGAGACTTGCACAGGGCATATTAGCGTGGAGAGCTGCATCAAACCAGTCTGCGGACTGACAACATATGTAAAAACTTTCAACCCCTCCACTTTGTTTTCGTGGAGTGAGGGTGCTTGACACTGATAATGGTTTCCGCCCATCGGTGGTGGACGTTGAACTTCCGAGCGTTCTGCTTACAGTTCGACAAGCATGTACCAGCAATCACTGTAGGTTTTTTCTTGAGTTGGCTGATTGCAACACATACAGAACTGTATATTACATTTACGTATTCACAGCCACTAAACACGTCACAGTTAAGGTATCTGACATAAAACTGCCTAAGTAAAGCTAGAAATGTTTGCGTAGAACTGGAAGCCTCTCAAGTATGTAAACCTCAAATATCCATAAAAGCCTGTTTCAGAGTCTTCAGTCTGATTTGCATACCAATTGCTCACATCGTAGATGTTTTATTTTTTCGTTTATGGATGACACTGGATCATCCTTTGTGTCCACAATTTCTCGGCAGATGTTATTTACTTCCTCCATTCAATTTCCCACAGCACTGATTATCAATGAATCATAATTTTCTTTTCTTTTGTTGTTAGTCACTTTTATCCTTACATTGTATCACTGATACTTTCCTTTGCAATTTTCTTTTCTGAAGTCTTTATTCATCGACGCACTGACTTAAACTACATTAGTAATAGACTGTATCCCTGCCTCATCCCTTTTTGTAAGGTTAACCCTATTCGTCAGTTTTGTCCTACTTGTTGCTCAAAATACTAAGAATTACTTATCTCTTTGCACACATCTTTATTCTTTTCGGGTTTTCAAAAGTATATTTTCACGATTAAAATTTGTAATTTATGTTTCCATGCGTTACTCGTGTGAGACAGTTCCATGTAGCATTCTATAATAATTTTGTGCTCATCATGCAATGACTCGTCAGGAAGACCGTTATTATCGGATTCCTCAGTAATCATCCCACTCCCATGAACTACAGACATTGCCGAGGTGGGGTGACTTGCGTGCCTCAACGATACAGATAGCCGTACCGTAGGTGCAACCACAGCGGAGGGGTATCTGTGGAGAGGCCAGACAAACGTGTGCTTCCTGAAGAGGGGCAGCAGCCTTTTCAGTAGTTACAGGGGCAACAGTCTGGATGATTGACTGAGCTGGCCTTGTAACATCAGCTAATGTGGCTTTGCCACACAGTTACTGCGAACGGCTGAAAGCAAGGGGAAACTACAGCCGTTACTTTTCCCGAGGACATGCAGCTCTACTGTATGAACATATGATGATGGCATCATCTCGGGTAAAATATTCCGGAGGTAAAATAGTCCCCCATTCGGATCTCCGGGCGGGGACTACTCAGGAGAATGTGATCATCAGGAAAGACAATACTGGCATTCTACGAGTCGGAGCGTGGAATGTTAGATCCCTTAATCGAGTAGGAAAATTAGAAAATTTAAAAAGGGAAATGGATAGGTTGAAGTTAGGTATAGTGGGGATTAGTGAAGTTCGGTGGCAGGATTTCTGGTCAGGTGAGTACAGGATTATAAATACAACATCAATTGGGGGTATCACAGGAGTAGGATTGGTAATGAATAAGAAAATAGGAATGCTGGTAAACTACTATGACCAGCACAGCGATCGCGTTATCATTGTCAAGATAGATACGAAGCCAACGCCGACAACAGTAGTACAGGTTTATATGCCAACTAGCTCTGCCGATGATGAGGAAATCGAAGAAATATATGAGGAGCTAAAGGAAATTATTCAGACAATTAAGGGAGAGGAATAGGATTATAAATACAAAATCAATTGGGGGTATCACAGGAGTAGGATTGATAATGAATAAGAAAATAGGAATGAGGGTAAACTACTATGACCAGCACAGTGATCGCATTATCGTTGTCAAGATAGATACGAAGCCAACACCGACAACTGTAGTACAGGTTTATATGCCAACTAGCTCTGCCGATGATGAGGAAATCGAAGAAATATATGAGGAGCTAAAGGAAATTATTCAGACAATCAAGGGAGAGGAAAACTTAATTGTTATGGGAGACTGGAATTCGGTAGTAGGACAAGGAAGGGAAGGGAAGATAGTAGGTGAATATGGTCTGGGCAAAAGGAATGAAAGAGGAAGCCGCCTGGTAGAATTTTGCACAGAACATAATTTAGTTATAACAAACACTTGGTTTAAAAATCACAAAAGAAGATTGTATACGTGGAAGAGACCAGGAGACACCGGGAGATACCAGATAGATTTTATAATGGTAAGACATAGATTTCGGAACCAGGTTTTAAAGTGTAGGACATACCCAGGGGCAGATATAGACTCTGACCATAACTTGTTGGTTATGAACTGTAGGCTGAAACTGAAGAAACTACAAAAAGGTAGGAAAATAAGGAGATGGGACCTGGATAAATTGAAGGAACCTGAGGTTCTTAAGAGTTTCAGAGGGAGCTTTAGGCAACAATTGACAGAAACAGGGGAAAATAAAACAGTAGAGGAGGAATGGGTAAAATTGAGAGATGAAATAGTGAAGGCAGCAGAGGACAAAATAGGTAGGAAGGCAAGACCTACAAAAAATCCTTGGATATCACAGGAGATACTAAATTTAATCGATGAAAGGAGAAAATATAAAAATGCAGTAAATGAAACAGGCAAAATGGAGTACAGACGACTTAGAAATGAGATCGACAGGAAGTGCAAAATGGCTAAGACGGAGTGGCTAGAAGGGAAATGCAAGGATGTAGAAGAATGTATAAATAGGGGAAAAATAGATACAGCCTACAGGAAAATAAAAGAAACATTTGGAGATAAGAAAAACAGCTCTATGAATATCAAGGACACTGATGGAAAACCAGTTCTCAGCAAAGAAGGGAAAGCTGAAAGGTGGAAAGAGTATATAGAGGGGCTCTACAAAGGAAATGAACTTCGAGACAATATTGTAGGAAGGGAAGAGGATGTAGATGAAGATGAAATAGGAGATACTGTACTGAGAGAAGAATTTGACAGAGCACTGAAAGACCTAAGTCAAAACAAGGCCCCTGGAGTAGATGATATTCCCTCAGAGCTACTGAAGTCTCTGGGAGAACCAGCCATGACAAAATTGTTTCACCTGGTGTGTAAGATGTATGAGACAGGTGAAGTACCCTCAGACTTTAAGAAAAATGTTATAATTCCCATTCCAAAGAAAGCAGGTGCAGACAGGTGTGAAAACTACAGAACCATCAGTTTAATAAGTCATGGTTGCAAAATATTAACACGAATTATATACAGAAGGCTGGAAAAGCTGGTAGAAGCCGACCTCGGGGAAGACCAGTTTGGGTTCAGGAGAAATGTAGGAACACGGGAGGCAATACTCACTTTACGGCTTATCCTAGAAGATAGATTAAGAAAAGGCAAACCTACATTTCTAGCTTTTGTAGATTTGGAGAAGGCTTTTGACAATGTTGATTGGAATAAACTCTTTCAAGTTCTGAAGCAAGCAGGAGTAAAATATAGGGAACGTAAGGTTATTTACAACTTGTACAAAAACCAGACAGCGGTAGTCAGAGTTGAAGGGCATGAAAGGGATGCAGTGGTTGGGAAGGGTGTAAGACAGGGTTGTAGCCTTTCTCAAATGTTATTCAATTTGTACATTGAGGAAGCTATAAAGGAAAGCAAGGAGAAATTTGGAGAAGGAATTAAAGTTCAGGGTGAAGAATTAAAAACATTGCGTTTTGCCGACGACATAGTAATTCTGGCAGAGACAGCAAAGGACCTGGAAGAGCAGTTAAACGGAATGGACAGTGTGCTGAAAGGTGCATATAGGATGAACATTAACAAGAGCAAAACTGGGGTAATGGAGTGCAGTGTTAGAAAATCAGGTGATGCTCAAGGAATTAGATTGGGTAACGAAGCAATAAAGGAGGTAGAGGAGTTTTGTTACTTGGGCAGTAAAATAACAAATGATGGTCGCAGTACAGGGGATATAAAATTCAGAATGGCAATGGGTAGAAAAGCATTCTTGAAAAAGAGAAATTTGTTAACATCGAATATTGATTTAAGCCTAAGGAAGTCCTTTCTGAAGGCATTTGTGTGGAGTGTTGCCTTGTATGGGAGTGAGACATGGACGATAAACAATGCGGACAGGAAGAGGATTGAGGCTTTTGAAATATGGTGCTACAGAAGAATTCTGAAGATTAGGTGGGTTGATCGCGTAACTAATGAGGATGTACTGAACAGAATGGGGGAGAAAAGAAAACTCTGGCATACGTTGACTAAAAGAAGGGATAGATTGGTAGGACACATTCTTAGACATCAAGGAATTGTGAATTTAGCGTTGGAGGGAAGTGTGTGGGGTAAAAACCGCAGAGGAAGACCAAGAGATGGATACAGTAAGCAGATTCAGACAGATGTAGGTTGCCGTTCTTATGTGGAGATGAAGAGGCTGGCTCAGGATAGGGTATTGTGGAGAGCTGCATCAAACCAGTCTCCGGACTGAAGACCACAACAACAACAAGGGAGAGGAAAACTTAATTGTTATGGGAGACTGGAATTCGGTAGTAGGACAAGGAAGGGAAGGGAAGATAGTAGGTGAATATGGTCTAGGCAAAAGGAACGAAAGAGGAATCCGCCTGGTAGAATTTTTCACGGAACATAATTTAGTTATAACAAACACCTGGTTCAAGAATCACAAAAAAAAGAAGGTTGTATACGTGAAAAGACCAGGAGACACCGGGAGATACCAGATAGATTTTATAATGGTAAGACATAGATTTCGGAACCAGGTTTTACAGTGTAAGACATACCCAGGGGCAGATATAGACTCTGACCATAACTTGTTGGTTATGAAATGAGGGCTGAAACTGAAGAAACTACAAAATGGTAGGAAAATAAGGAGATGGGACCTGGATAAATTGAAGGAACCTGAGGTTCTTAAGAATTTCAGGGGAGCTTTAGGCAACAATTGACAGAAACAGGGGAAAATAAAACAATAAAGGAGGAATGGGTAAAATTGAGAGATGAAATAGTTAAGGTAACAGAGGACAAAATAGGTAGGAAGGCAAGACCTACAAAAAATCCTTGGATATCGCAGGAGATACTAAATGTAATCGATGAAAGGAGAAAATATAAAAATGCAGTAAATGAAACAGGGAAAATGGAGTACAGACGACTAAGAAATGAGATTAACAGGAAGTGCAAAATGGCTAAGCAGGAGTGGCTAGAAGGCAAATGCAAGGATGTAGAAGAATGTATAAATAGGGGAAAAATAGATACAGCCTACGGGAAAATAAAAGAAACATTTCGAGATAAGAAAAACAGCTCTATGAATATCAAGGACACTGATGGAAAACCAGTTCTCAGCAAAGAAGGGAAAGCTGAAAGGTGGAAAGAGTATATAGAGGGGCTCTACAAAGGAAATGAACTTCCAGACAATATTGTAGGAAGGGAAGAGGCTGTAAATGAAGATGAAATAGGAGATACTGTACAGAGAGAAGAATTTGACAGAGCCCTGAAAGACCTAAGTCGAAACAAGGCCCCTGGAGTAGATGATATTCCCTCAGAGCTACTGAAGTCTCTGGGAGAACCAGCCATGACAAACCTGTTTCACCTGGTGTGTAAGATGTATGAGACAGGCGAAGTACCCTCAGACTTTAAGAAAAATGTTATAATCCCCATTCCAAAGAAAGCAGGTGCAGTCAGGTGTGAAAACCTGAACCATATAGAACCATCAGTTTAATAAGTCATGGTTGCAAAATATTAACACGAATTATATACAGAAGGATGGAAAAGCTGGTAGAAGCCGACCTCGGGGAAGATCAGTTTGGGTTCAGGAGAAATGTAGGAACACGGTAGGCAATACTCACTTTACGGCTTATCCTAGAAGACAGATTAAGAAAAGGCAAACCTACATTTCTAGCTTTTGTAGATTTGGAGAAGGCTTTTGACAATGTTGATTGGACTAAACTCTTTCAAGTTCTGAAGCAAGCAGGAGTAAAATATAGGGAGCGTAAGGTTATTTACAACTTGTACAAAAACCAGACAGCAGTTGTCAGAGTTGAAGGGCATGAAAGGAATGCAGTGGTGGAAAGGGAGTAAGGGTTGTACTCTTTCTCCATTGTTATTCAATTTGTACATTGAGCAAGCTATAAAGGAAAGCAAGGAGAAATTTGGAGAAGGAATTAAAATTCAGGGTGAAGAATTAAAAACATTGCGTTTTGCCGACGACATAGTAATTCTGTCAGATACAGCAAAGGACCTGGAAGATCAATTGAATGGAAGGGACAATGTGCTGAAACGTGCATATAAGATGAACATTAACAAGAGCAAAATTAGGGTAATGGAGCGCAGTGTACCAAAATCAGGTGATGCTGAAGGAATTAGATTGGGAAACGAAGCAATAAAGGAGGTAGATGAGTTTTGTTACTTGGGCAGTAAAATAACAAATGATGGTCGCAGTACAGAGGATATAAAATGCAGAATGGCAATGGGTAGAAAAGCGTTCTTGAAAAAGAGAAATTTGTTAATATCGAATATTGATTTAAGCCTAAGGAAGTCGTTCCTGAAGACATTTGTATGGAGTGTTGCCTTGTATGCGAGTGAGACATGGACGATAAACAGTGCGTACAGGAAGAGGATGGAGGCTTTTGAAATATGGTGCTACAGAAGAATGCTGAAGATTAGGTGGGTGGATCGCGTAACTAATGAGGAGGTACTGAACAGAATTGTGGTGAAAAGAAATTTCTGGCATACCTTGACTAAAAGAAGGGTTTGATTGGTAAGACACATTCTTAGACATCAAGGAATTGTGAATTTAGCGTTGGAGAGAAGTGTGTGGGGTAAAAATTGCAGAGGAAGACCAGGAGATGGATACAGTAAGCAGATTTATACAGATGTAGGTTGCCGTTATGTAGAGTTGAAGAGGCTTGCTCAGGATAGGGTACTGTGGAGAGCTGCATCAAACCAATCTCCGGACTGAAGACCACAACAACAACAACAACATACCAGTTAGAAGTAAATAATGATACTTAATTCCAATCCAATTCACAGATTAGTCAACAAATTTGTAGAAAAATGAATAATACATCGTCAGACTGAAAAGGAAAAAAATGAATAATAAAATAAAAATAAAAATTCTCTTAAACACTGAAAATTGGTAATAACTTCGGCAACAGTGCGCCTATATGAAGGCTTTTGTAAATCACGTTACGTTTTCCAAATCTATTTCCTTCTTAAACTAATCAGCGTTGGCTGCCAACACTTTACTTTCTAATTCGAAATATTTAAAAAAATTCGAGCATTTCAGGACACTGAATTAAATCTAATGACAAAGGTGAAAAATTTTGCATGAATTGCTCAATCCCTTGCGGGAATCCGGTATAGGCTGCGATCAAGTGGAATCAAATGGGCAGGGGGCACTGCAATAGTAGTGTGTTAAAAGCTGAGATTTTGGGGTGGAAGGGATGCGTGCCTGGATGGCTGAGGCGGCCGCTGACACAAAGCGGGAAATCTGGGTTCAAACCCCGGTCCAGCACAAATTTTCATCTTCGCAATTCTGTTTATTTCCATGCCCTGAAACTATCGAAATGTTTAACTATTTCGATTTCGTAAAATTACGGGCGTCAATGTCAACAAATGGTGTCTGTTCTTCCGGACATGTCCGAAAAGAACAGACGCCATATAATTATTTTACTTACTATTTACTTGTAGTGAGTATTATAATGAGAGAGCTTTAAAATCCGTGACAACGATTTGAGACTGACTGGTGGACCAGCGTCAGCTCAATGACACATCGTCTGCCATAATTTTGCTGCATGTTTGGGAGACTTCTGCTAGAAATACCAGAAAGTCCTTTCGTAACTCTAGGCTGTATGGGGAGGAGTCTAAATTGTGTGTCTGATGGGACGTTAACGCACCGTAGTTCGGGGCGCGTTGCTTTCAAATGTAAATGCTGTAACCGTAATTCGGATTCAAAAGTGTTGGGTGGTTGATGGACATATATGATGGTAGCTTTTTTCCCTCTTTTTGGGCTGTTGACCTTTTATTACTTAAGCCTTAAACATTACAGAGCAATTTTCCTAGCAAACTTTGAGAGGGGCACAAAATAAGATCAGGTAGGTAAAGGCACGGTATCATCGCGCAGCGACCACCACTTACTACAACTACATCTACACAAATACACTGCAAGTCACATCGAAGTGCATGACAGAGGGTTCATCAAACCGCTTTTGTGATATTTCTCTACAGTTGCTAATAGCTCGCGGAAGAAAGGAACACCTAAATATTTCCGTTTTCGATTTGATTTCTCTTCCTATTAGGTGGGTACTAACAAAATATGTCCGAATCAATAATGTTCATCCCAACTCGTGAGTCATTTACGTGACACTCTCTCTCCTATATCGCGATAATACGAAACGAACTGCCCTTCTCTGAACTTTCTCTAAATCGTCTGTCAGCCCCACTTGGTGCGGATATCACAATGCGCAACAATACTCCAAAATAGGACGCACAAGAGTGGTGTAGGCCGTTTCTTTAGTAGAACTGTTGCATCTTGTAAGTGTTCTGCTAAAGAAATGTAGTCTTCGGTTCACTTTCCCTACAATATTTCCTATTTCCAATTTAAGTTGGTTGTAATAGTTACTCCTAGGTATTTTGTTGAATTTAGGTAAGTCTGACTGATTTATCGTGTAAATGAAGTTTAACGGGCTTCTTTTAGTGGTCATATGGATGACTTCATAGTTCTCATTATTGAGAGTCAATTGGCATTTTTTGCACCTTGCAGTTGCTTTTGATCTTATGGTGACTCTACTAACCGATATGTGACTGTATTATACGCGAACAGTCTAAAAGAACTACTAAGATGGTCTCCTTAATCGTTTATAAAAATAAGGATCAGTAGGGGCCCTGCACACTTCCCTGGGGAGCACAAAATATTACTTCTATTCTATTCGATGACGTTTCGTGTATTACAACGCACTAGGTCATTTCTGTGAGGAAATCACGAATCCAATCCCACGCTGTTTGATTCCGGAAATCCATGTATACGAAATGTATTTGACATCTCTTGTTGACAGCTAGCTGTGCTTCACAAGAATGATACTTTCTGAATCCGTGTTGACTATCCCTTCGAGGTAGATCATAGTGTTTGAGGAAAGTATATATGCTGCTGCAAACCGACGTCAATGGTATAGGCCTCTAATTTTTCGGATCACTCCTATTGCCTTTCTTGAATATTGGAGTGACCTCTGCAAATTTCCAGGCTTTGGGTATAGAACGTTTGCTGAGCGAGCGGTTGTGTATGATAGCTAGGTATGGGGCTATTGCATCAGCAAACTCTGAAAGGAAACTAATTGGATCGGGACCGTGAGACTTACTTCTGTTACGTAATTTAAGTGGCTTTAATACACCAGAGGTATCAATTACTAAATTACGCATGCTGGCAGCTGTTCGTGATACTAATTCTGGGGTATTTGCTTCGTCTTACTTTAGAGACTTCCACCAGGTGGGTATCTTCGCTATATTCAGTCTCCGCCAGTTTGTGTTGAATACAAATCTACGGTTTTGTTCCAATCTTCATGAAGTTTCCACACTTTACTTTCCAACAAAGAAGAACATTATTGTCCACAGAACATTTCATACAGTTCAGGACTGGGGGTATCTAAAAAAATGCCTCGGCAAAATTCTACAGTTTTACTCCAATATTGGTGAAATTTTGCACAGTTTACCTTAAAACCAACTGAAAGATAAATTTCTGCTTAAGATTTCGTATGCTGCAAGGTGAAAGGAACTTTATTTACAAAGTTCGAGACCATTTTACGCTCCGGCCTTGTAGAAATTTTGCACACTTCACATTCAGTTCAGGAGGAAGGTCAATGTAGACATTAAATTTTATACGGTGAGTGGCGGAGGATACCTTATAATAGATTTTCTCACCATTTCGCCGTCACCATGGAAGTTGGCTCTACGTAAACTATAATTGACTCTTGAAGTCACTCAAGAGATTCAGACCATCGTTCAAATTACTAGAAGCGCTACACAATTGCTCTATTGATAACGGAAGCCATTAGCCATCAGTAACTGAAATTATTTATTTATCGTATGGAATATGACAGCAGCATATGCACAAATATAATCACACAAAGAACAAGAATATATATATACAACTAGCAATGGTAATACTACCGATGACAGTACTGCTAAGGCAGAATTACTAAACACGGCTTTCCGAAATTTTTTCACCAAAGAAGGCGAAGTGAACACTCCAGTATTCAATCCAAGAACAGCTGCCAGCATGCGAAACTTGGAGGTAGATGTTCCTGGAGTAGTAAAACAACTTATGTCACTAAACAAAATTAAATCTTCCGGACCAGACTGTATACCAACTAGATTCAATAGCTCAGTACTTAGCTATAATTTACAACCGATCACTCAGCGAAAGATCCGTACCCAAAGACTGGAAAGTTGCCCAAGTTACTCCAATATTCAAGAAAGACAATAGGAGTGATCCCCAGAATTACAGGCCTATCTCATTGACGTCGATTTGCAGTAGGATTTTGGAACATATACTTTGTTCGAATATTATGAACTACCTCGGAGAGAACGACCTATTAACCAGTAGTCAAGAAAGTATCACTCCTGCGAAACACAGCTTGTCCTTTATACACATAAAGTGTTAAGTGCCATCGACAAGGGATCTCAAATCGATTCCTTATTTTTGGTTTTCAGGAAGGCTTTTGACACTGTACCCCACAAGCGGCTTCTTATGAAATTGCGTGCTTATGGAATATCTCCCAAATTGTGCGATTGGATTCACGATATCCTATGAGAAAAAACACAGTTCGTTGTAATTGACGGTAAGTCATCGAGTAAAACAGAAGTGATGTCTGGCATTCCACAGGGAAGCGTTATAGTTCCCCTACTCTTCCTCGTGTTTATAAACGATTTAGGAGACAATCTGAATAGCTCCCTTAGACTGTTCGCGGATGATGCTGTCGTTTATCGGTTAGTGAAGTCAACAGAGGATCAAAAGCAACTGCAAAGCGATTTAGACAAAATTTCTGCATGGTGCGAAAATTGGCAATTGACACTAAATAAAGAAAAGTGTGAAGTAATACACATGACCACTAAAATAAATCCGCTGAACTTTAATTACACGATAGATCAGTCAAACCTTAAGGTCGTAGATTCTACCAAATACCTACGAGTTACAATTACGAACAACTTTGACTGGAGAGAACACATAGAAAATATTGTGGGGAAGGAGATCAAAGGTTATGTTTCATCGGCAGAACGCTCGAAGATTCACCAGATCCACCAAAGAGACTGCCTACATCACACTTGTGCGTCCTCTCCTGGAGTACTGTTGCCCCTTGTGGGACCCTCACCAGGTGGGACTGACGGAAGACATTGAGAAGGTTCAGAGAATGGTCGCCGACTTTTAGTTCTGGATGTGAAAATATTTTGCTAGCACTCACCTACTTAGGGAGACATGTCCATTTCAATAAAATAAGAGATATCAGATCGAAAACGGAACGATTTAGGTGTTCTTTCTTCCCGCGCGCTATTAGAGAATGGAACGGTAGAGAAAAATTATGAAAGTGGTTAATAAACCCTCTGCCAGGCACTTGAATGTGATTTGCATAGTATCTATGTAGATGTAGATGTAGAACTATCATTAAAAGATTGTACAAGAGCTCATTTTCATTACATGCGAGTGATCAATGATATGTTATGACAAAACACATGGAATTAGGACATGTATCATGCGACACAAGCTTTTGCTTACACATCAATGTTCATTATCTTGAATCCACTTCATAGCCTGAGGTGTGGCTCCTATAAAGTCCTCAGCAGAGGCACTATATTTTCTTCTTGGGCACACTCTTATTGTGTGGTCCAGCGTCTGCTCAGGTGCTCCACAATCACAACTTGGGCTGTGCGTGAGTCCCCACTTATAAAGCATGGCCTTACGTCTGATATGGCCACTTCGGATGCGATTGAACTGAGTCCAGTCTTTTCTTGCGAAGTTGAACCCTTTCAGTTCCTTTGAGGGATAACTAGTAACTGAAATAATTACATGCTGCGTGTAAGACTCGTTATAAGAATGTGATATTCATTTTGTTGCTAAGCTGTAGCTTACATACAGTTAGACACATACGGTGACGACAGGGGTCTATTGTGACAGCCGTTGATGTAACAGTCACCTGTGATCAGAGGCGTGCAGCTGGCCTGCGCTGCTCGCCCGGGCCCGTAGCCGCGCCTCCCGGGCGGGCCTGGCCACGCGCTGCCCGGCCTGCCGGCACCAGCCCCACTGGACGGCGGCGGGCAGCGCGGGTACCCGAACTACCCGAACTACCCGCCGAGTGCCGGTTCGCCCGGCCGCCCGTGCCGCTCTGCTGCTAGCCGGGGCACGCGCCCGCCAGCCGCTGCACTCTTAGCGGGAAATACACTGTTCCGATTTTCAAGCTGCAAAGACTGTTCACGTTACAAACGACCATCCCACATCGGCTTATTAACTTAGTTTTTCTTTACAAGCTTTACTTTCCTTGGAAAAAATAACATGTCTGCTTTTCATTCCGCGTGAGTTTTTAGTTTCATAATGCTTTTCACTAGATTCTTAAGAAACTATGAGGTTAAAAAATCAGATTTTTGGACATCTGATAGTACAGCAACTTAGCTTTCTAACAAAGCATTCAACATTTCATTTACAAATCGTGTATTGAAAAAGTTAGATAGCGGGAAGCTTACTGACCGATGTATGTTAGAACACACATTAATGCGAGTGTAATAGAGCTGTCTCATTTTACGAATAATTGCGAGTTAATGAGCAGCATCAGTGCTGCGATAGCAAGTATACGCATTCAGCACGTGTTCGAACAGCGATTCTGTGGACATTTCGCTAAATTGCTTGACGTTTCCTTGCTGCTAAGAAAAAATAAGTAAATAAATAAAAATAAGAATAAACGTTCAGTTGCAATCGACGTCATTAGAAACGATTAACTGGTAGAATGTTGGAAGGTACAGCTTACTCCAAGGGAAGTAAACTAATTACTGTTCCTCTATACAGGCGTGTGGACTATTGTTGTTTGATTTTATTTTATATTTCCCCTTTTCCTCTTTGGCTGGTGGTAGCTGAAACCCCGTGGGAATCAACACTATTCGAGAGGTGACATTCAAGGTCGCAGTCGCTAGACAGTCTTTCATGTATCTTGAAACACTTTGGATTTTTCCTCACTGACTGAATTGTCAGTGTACTATCAGTTGCGAGGGAAAAAAATTGACGTGCGCAGTAACGCACCTGGTAAAAGCAGAACGTACAATTTTGTGGTGCAGAAGCAAAACGATAGCCGAATCGGCTCGCCCCGGTAATATTAAACATGTTGCAAGTTGTTGGCTTCACGTTAGCCGGCTCCAGCAAATTTGTAGGTAGTTTTATACTTTGCTCAGTATTTTCTTACACAGTGTTTCACTTTAAGTTCATATTAAACTATGCGATGGCTCTAACATAAAGAACAAGATTATTCCTTAAAACTCTTCAGTTCCTTGTTGCTAGTAAATCTACGTATTTCATGTATGCGACAAAATTATATGCCCTACGATGATGTGATATTTAATTTTGTTCAAGGTTGTCCAACTAATTATCTAGCTAAAATTCTGCCAAGGTAATCAGGAAATCTTTAAAAGGTCAGTAGTTTGCGAACACGGTATTCGTCTATTATTCTTTTTACGTTTCTAGAAACTGTTGAAGGATGAGGAAGAACGTCTTTGGCACTTGTAGTGGGGTACAGTGCTTCTATCAGTGTCAGTGCCTGTGCGAGGTCTCGAAATCCTTCTCCCGCAACTGTGCTGAAGGGCCGCAAATCTATTGCACACATTCTTACACATTTCTCCAGCACAAAAGATTTTGCTGACCCTGGAATATTGATACAACCGTTCAAATCAGTATTCAGATAAGCTTTGCAGCTATTCAGGTGCCGTAACAGCGTAGTGGTACTGCCATCACGGAACGACAATAATTTACGGCAACCATTACACTCTGCAAATCCCACTGGTTTATTTTTATTACCTACAATCAACATAAAACGCTCCCATACGATGCTGCCTGCAGATATCATTAAACGCTCGTAGATTCTCTCTGCGAATTTCCTGGAAACGTCTTTTTTTTCTTCCTCGGATCGTCTACTCCTTGCACGTTGGTACGATCTGTCCTGTTCGCTATTTATTTCAGACATAACGATCGATAACATATAAATTGCAATGTAGGTAACATAAAAGGTGCGTGAAGCCTACGCTGTGAGTATTACAACCTCTTCCTCAGAACTGTCTGCATTCCCCCGCTCGCAGCGCCGCCTGTAGCGCTGTTGCACCGAGCCCCGCGGGTACCCGCTCGCCCGGCGAGTGTCGGGACTCGACGGCGCACCGCAGCTCGCTCGCTGTGTACAGCGGTGCAATGGAGCTCGACTACCCGCGGTGCGGGCAGCAGAGCGCAGCGGCCGGACGCAGGCGAGCTCGGGCGGGTAAATGTGGCGCACTGCACGGCTCTGCCTGTGATACCAATAAAGCGGTTGTGCAAAACTCTTGTAAGGTTTCATAGAGAAGGATTTTATATTATGCAAGCCACCGTACGAGATATAGCAGAGGGTACATTACAATAAAGTGATCACTGTGAAAGTAGACAGATGTATTTAAAGTTTCATAGACGAGGGGAAAAGGAAATGAACCGAGAGAGATGGAGGAGCGAATGGAATGAGAAAGGAGGAGTTGAACAAGGAGGGAGCGTAGCGTCTAACGTCCGTCGACAGGGGAGCGTGCAGATGGGCCGAGAAAGGGGAAGGAGGTGAGCTACGAGAGCGGAAGGAGGAGATAAAGAGAGAGGAAGGAAGAGGAAAATGGAAGATTGGAATAAATAAATATGCGGAGAATGCAGGGTTTTATAGCTAGTCATAAATATACAACTGCAGAAACAGCCGTTCGCGTGAAAAGTTATGCCTCTGTTGTGACTTGGTGCTGGAGTTACTAATATTGCAGTAAAATTTGTTCCAGTAGAAAAATGCGGTAAAAACTGTTACTACTTTTGTCACTGTTATGTGGGAGCAAAACAAGTTGCGATGAAGAGGCGGAGCTTCTCCTAGCAAACCAGCAAAACCGTATACTAACTCTCAAGGCAACTCACTACAAAGTAGATGAAATCAAACAGGTCGCATCAACATCAAAAACTAGTGCAAAAAATCCCTTCAGTTTGAGAAACACGATTTATCAATTAAAATTGTTTTCTTTCAATACTGCAGATAGGAAAACACCTGGCGCTACTCGACGACGGACTAAACACTTTGTCACAGTTATTAAAATGGATGGCTTCTTGGAATTATTGGAGTAAACCACAAATAAAGTAATGGGAAAATTGTGTTAGTTTTCAGTGGACATCTCGGGTCAGATAAATAATTCAGGAAAACAATAGCCAAGCTCATTGAGGCGCTATGCTACGATGCGCGAGGCCTCTCCCTCTCGGGGGTTCGAATCCCTCTAGGGCATTTAGTATAAGGTAGTTCATAAGTAGTCTGTAACATAAGGGACTGATGACCCCGCAGTTGAGCCCCTTAAGCTCACAAACATTTCAATATTTTTGAAAACAATAGTTCATACCCCTCATAAAAGGAAAAACAAAACTGGCGGAAAACAAACAAACTTCTGCGAAAATTTTGACATTAATATTCGTTCCACGCGATTATTTTAATCTACAAACATTATATTATGCAATGGATGCCAAAATCCCGAAGGATTCACATTGTATCCGTAACAAAATTCTCCTATTGTTAGACACACATTAACATTAAATCTCGAACATAAAAAATATGTGTTTAACGTATGTAGGCCACTCTGCTTGTCACTCAGCAAACAAGTGTTTCATATGTTGCCAATCTGCGTCATTTCTTAAATTAATTTCTTGTCGCCGATTATACGAAAAACTACTTCCTCCTTGAGCCTCCGGTTCTTCATGTACCATTGGCTGACGCCCCCCACCCCCTATCAGTCTTCTTGCACGTCGATACCTGCGTCTTTACTGTTGACGTAGTGAGTAGATAGGAAGGATCACCAGGAGTAAGCATTGAGGACACTGAATCAATGGACGAAGAAAGTACTTCGTATATCTGTCTGAAATAAATTTTATTACACTATATCTGGTGAGGAGAACGTCCAGCAAGATTTCATAGATAATTAACAGAATAACTAAACCTACTACTAAATTCATCAATACGATTTTTTTTCACTACCATTTGTAATATCGTTTCAAGGTACAGGTTCCCAAAATTAACTTCCAATTAACTTGCATACTATGATAAAAATCTGATAACTGAGACATAGACGCCCATTTAGTAACACTCACACATTTCATAAAATGCATTTTTATAAAAACCATCAGCTGTTTATTAAAAACCTTATTCATCTACTAGTTTCGGTCATGGACCATCTTCAAGGATAAAAAGGTGTTAACAGAGAATGGTAAAATACATCAAATAAAATAATTCAACTGAGATAAACAGTAGTCAGTACAACTAAAAGTGTAAAAAATGCTATGGTCATTTATTCATAGACCGTTCTCACCTTTTATGTCATGTTTTACTGATAGATTTTATCTAAGATGACCATAGCATTTTTTACACTTTTAGTTGTACTGACTACTGTTTATCTCAGTTGAATTATTTTATTTGATGTATTTTACCATTCTCTGTTAACACCTTTTTATCCTTGAAGATGGTCCATGACCGAAACTAGTAGATGAATAAGGTTTTTAATAAACAGCTGATGGTTTTTATAAAAATGCATTTTATGAAATATATTACGGCTGTTGACTCTCGCCTCACCAAAGCACTCACACATTTCTCTGATGGAAATAATCAATCACACTTTAAGATTAGACCACGTTCCTGAGCCCAATACGAATACCAAGGAAATACTCCAAAGGTAGGGATTCTTCGAGTCAGGTCATCGCCTTCTCCTAATAAATATTAGTTTTTAACCTAAAATTATAAAAATACAAATAAAAAATTCAAAAGTATGAAACTTCCTGGCAGATTAAAATTGTGTGCCGGAACCGGGACTCGAACCTCGGACCTTTGACTTTCGCGGGCATGCTTCTACCGACTTAGCTATCCCGACACGACTCACAATGCCGCCTCACAACTTTACTTCCGCCAGTATCTCGCCTCCTACTTTCCAAAATTCACAGAAGCTCTCTTGCGAAACTTGCAAGACTAGCACTCATGGAAGAAAGGGTATGGCGGAGACATGGCTTAGCCACAGCCTAAGGGATGTTTCCAGAATGAAACTTTTCACTCAGCTTCTGTGAAGTTTGGAAAGTAGGAGGCGAGGTACTGGCGGAAGTAAAGTTGTGAGGCGACATCGTGAGTCGTGTCGGGATAGCTCAGTTGGTAGAGCGCTTGCCCGCAAAAGGCAAGGGCCGCAGGTTCGAGTCTCGGTTCCGGCACACAGCTTTAATCTGAGGGGAAGTTTCATATCAGCGCACACTCCGCTGCAGAGTGAAAGTTTTATTCTGCATTCAAAAGTAATCCACAGAACCTGAAAAGATAACAAATTAAAGAAAAATATTTTTTTTAAGTCACCGCGGGCGTAGTGAAAAACATTACGTGGTAACTCAAACCTTCAAGAAAGAGAAAAGACAGGTAGTGGAAAATTACCTATCATCGCCATGACCAGTACACAGCTGTATATTATACACAAA
This sequence comes from Locusta migratoria, assembly GCA_026315105.1. Classification (NCBI taxonomy): domain Eukaryota; kingdom Metazoa; phylum Arthropoda; class Insecta; order Orthoptera; family Acrididae; genus Locusta; species Locusta migratoria. Next base: position 308,363,792 of record CM048746.1, read on the forward strand.
CTCATTAGCCACTAGTTACATTTAATATACCTCGTACACAAGCCACCATTAGAGGTAGAAACGAGAATGTCTTGTATAATAATAGTCTGAGTCACGCGAAAGAATAAAAACGCTCTGAGGTCAAGCAATTATGCAGCGTGACGAAATGCTGCAGACACCGCATTTTCTTGAACATCATATTAAGTTCCGCTATCTACAGTTCCGAGAATTTTATACAAAAATGTGTCTCTACTCACGGTTCATTTACGATTGGACATACATTTAAATGTTGCTTCAATAGATGTAATGACTTCCAACACAGATGAAACACAGTTGAAACATTGTAGCGAAAAAGAATGATATGAAATTTTGTTTTCATAATACATGGCTTCCATCCTTTCTTTGTAGAGACGGCAAATAAATTATATGCGGATGGCACTATAATGATACTCCCATGATCAGGAAAAAAACTAACACCTTAAGACGAAAGGTAGGTGGTTCATATCGACAGGACATGTACAGGCCTGCTCAGAAGTATCCGAACGACCTGAATTACATTTCGTCTGATTCGCATGCAACCCAACTAACGTACCTGCCTTGCGGGTACTCTAATCGCTCGATGTTGATGTTCAAATGTTTGTTAAGCTTATGGGACTTAACTACGGGGTCATCAGTCCCTAAACTTACAAACTACTTATGAACTACTTACGAACTAGGACGGCACAAATATCCATGCCCGAGGGGGGATTCGAACCCCCGACCGCAGTAGCCGTGCTGACCGTGACTGGAGCGCCTCAGTCACCTTTTTTTTTTTTTTTTTTTTTTTTTTTTTTTTTGTTCTATGGGTAGTTCTCTTCGTTGCGGACGCTGATCGTTTTTGTTCGTTGTTGTTCGGTGTGTTGTTGGCTCAGCTTTTTTTATTACAGAGGGCGTTGAGCCCTCTGACCGGGCGCGCTGAGCCACGGCGCCCGGCCACCGTGACTGGAGCGCCTCAGTCACCTCGGCCACCGCGGCCGGCTAATCGCTCGTCGGTATGGTCGTTTGACTATCGAAAATGGTTCTAACATGTTCAAATGTCTGTAAAGCTTATGGGACTTAACTGCGGGGTCACCAGTCCCTAAACTTACAAGAACAAACATCCACACCCGAGGGGGGATTCGAACCCGCGACGGGGAGCGGCCTCGCGCATCGAAGCATAGCGTCTCAATGTGCTTGGGCACCACGTCGCGGCGTTCTAACAAGTCACCTCAAGAAAACACTGCTCTGTATCGCAATAACTCAAGATGCAAAGTAATACCACGCTACTACAAATATCAGGGAACACTTGATCACAGAAAAGGCTGTCCTTAAGCCTTCAAAGCTCACATTTATTACAAGAAATGACATGCCTTAAATGTTAGCACTCTCATTACTACGTCAGATAGGTAATATAGTATGTTCGTCGTATTCATGATATCTTGTTCAAAGTAACATACCGTACTTATTATTTAACACAAAATGACATTAAAAATTTAATTTACTCATGAGCAGCTAGTTGAGAATATGTGTGAACATCAAATCAAATGACACGTCGAACCGTCTCGCTCTGCATCTAGATTCAAACCCAGGTCATGCAGAGTAAGCAAAGATTTAATGACTGACCCAAACTAACAGTCATTCCTGACTAAGCATACAGAAAGTGATATACGTTGATTTTAGAAAGTGTTAGCAAATACCAACTTTAAATTACATAACATGAACATTTTTAATAGACGAGATTTCCTACCCAGTTCATGACTTACGAGAGAAGTTAAATATTAATTCTTTACAAGTAACTTACTTGAAGTGCCATGAGGTAAAACGTTTTGTTGGACAGGGATTCGAACCCAGAACATAATCAGATTGTTACCGAAGCACAATCAGCTGTGACATATGCGATTTTATCGGAGGTAGCCAGATGTTTTAACTGAAATGACGAAACAAAACATATCTTTTTCTTCCCAGGACTCCAATCCGCACCTATCGTTGTTACATAGTACAGAAAATGATCGTTAAATACGGGTTTGTTACACCAACATTGACAAGTGCGCATGTTTGAACTAGAAATAATATGACGAAGAGTTCAGTGCTGACTGGAAATCGAACCTCACACATATCGTTGTTGACTACACACAAAGAGACGTCAGCTACTAAATTTTCTCCACCAGCAGCTCGGAATAACATCGTTGAACTTACAGTGATCTCACAAATAGTTCTGAGTCTCACTGGGAGTCTAAAACGCCAGCTATCGTTAGTGTTGACAAGTATGAAAATACATTGAAAATCAAAATTTTTATCCACCAGCAGATAGGTGTTCTCATGCTAGAGCTTGATAATACATAATGAAATTTACTGCCGGGCCAGGGTTCGAACCTATTCACCCAGAATGTGTGGACATGTTGAGAAATCTGAAGTTTTGAACAAACAACAAACTGTAGTCGAGCCGTATTGTCACGAAGGGATCAAATTCCGCGTTAAGGGCGGTCGGGGTTGCATTCCCAGTCTAAAACCAATTTTATCGCCTTAAGAAGCTCAAATAAAAGATGGAATAAGTGTCCTGTGACCCTACATATCGTTTGTTTCGTCACTAGAAATAAATGACTAGTGTAAGTAAGGTTACTGGAGGTGGATTTTATACATGTCACCACTCCTGACTTTATTGTGACTCAAAAATAACATCTACTTAGTAGAGCAGGAATATCACGTTTAATGTGAATTTCAGACCACAATGCGATTATACATTTTTCACTTGACGTAGCCAGTGGTGAATAGAATCTGTCTCTCCCTATCGAAAATCATCGGCAGAAGTTGGATTCGAACCGACCATATCAACCTATCATCAATCAACAGACCACCAAATCGTCTTCTCTGTGCCTCATTTTTCTATCGTAACGCCTTTGCGGCACACTGGATGAGAATTCTGACACCCAGGCTCCCTGTAGTGGTTTGCAGCGTGTTCAATACATTCATTTACTTGGTTGACTGAATCGCCATTAGCTACCTCGGCTACCCGGTATTCGACTCTATTTTGTAATCACCGAAATAAAATCACGTAACTGCCACCTGCGCAGAACTGCCAACAGTGGAGGACACAGAAAATTAAATAGGAAGTGTTCCTTCTACTCTATTGCGCTATCTGTTTGTTGAAGTCGTTCAGTACAAGAGAAAAGCTGTAAGCGTCTGTCTCTCAGAAGTCTACAGCCGGCCATATACATTATCTGACAGCACTGTGGAATGCGGAACGTCTGGAGGAATTGATGTCGACTTCTTGAGTTGCTGTAGCCACGTGTCAGCTAGTAGTGTAACGGTAAGAGTCGCGAGTTCGAGTATATTCACTGCTACATTTTTTAAAACGCAATTTTGCTGTCTGCTTAAGTTTTCTATCTAATGGAACTTTGAACATAATTCCCTTCACTTCTCAACCGAAAATAGTTGCATGCGGAAAGAGGGCTAACTTCTGCGATATTTTGTTGTTTTCAGGTTTAATAGACGGGTGGAGGCAGCAGATGCATCTCGAAACTTTTGTGTTATGTATCGGGAGAGCGCATCGTGCAAAAATAAATCATAACGTATATTCTACATTAGCTGTCGTGTGGTAGTGGCATTTTATTCTTCTGCAAACCTGTTTGACTGCTTTAACCGAGAACAAGTTTTCTACATGCATGTAATCAATAAACTGCATGTGCATTGCCAGACTGTTATAGATAACCTCAGAGAATTCGCATATATCGTTGATGATAAACTTCTCAGGTTTACTATTGTTGCCAGCCGCGGTGGCCGAGGGGACTGAGGCGCTCCAGTCACGGTCTGCACGGCCACTACGGTCGGGGGTTAGAATCCCCCCTCGGGCATGGATATTTGTACCGTCTTTAGTATAAGGTAGTTTATAAGTAGTTTGTAAGTTTAGGGACTGATGACCCCGTAGTTCAGTCCCTTAAGCTTAACAGACATTTGAACATTTGAACTTGTTAGAACCATTTTCGATAGTCAAACGACTATACCGAGGAGCGATTAGAGTACCCGCAAGGCAAGTACGTTAGTTGGGTTGCATGCAAATCAGGCGGAATGTAATTCAGGTCGTTCGGATACTTCTGAGCACGACTGTACATGTCCTGTCAATATGAACCACCTACCTTTCGTCTTTTAAGGTGTTCGTTTTTTTCCTGATCATGGGAGTATCATTATAGTGCCATCCGCATATAATTTATTTGCCGTCTCTACAAAGAAAGGATCGAAGTGACATATATTATGAAAACAAAATTTCATATCATTCTTCTTCGCTACAATGTTTCAACTGCGTTTCATGGTTCGTGGTGGCATTGGAAGTCATTACATCTATTGAAGCAATATTTAAATGTATGTCCAATCGTAAATGAACCGTGAGTAGAGACACAATTTTGTATAAAATTCTCTTAACTGTAGATAGCGGAACGTAATATGATGTTCAAGAAAATGTTTACTAGTGTTTTAACAACACTAAAAGAAAACTTACTAAAATTGTGCACAGTATTATAAGGAATGAAACAAAACTACCCACGATAACCTTACGACTAAAGTCTGTTTTAAAACTGAATATCTGTACATAAGCGTGGCTCTATCGGCAAAATTTGGTGAAACACTACTCACTTAGATTTCGATTAGGTCTTTGTGTAACTAAGTTGCTGTGTTATACTCTAGAGATATGCAAATGTGGCATTTCATAAATAAAATCATGTATTCCTCGCAACCCAAAATTTGCTTCTCAGCAGCGGAAACAGGCGTTACCTGTTGTGCAGCGTTGTAAGTTTTCCACCATTGCAATATGAGCCGAAAGTATTTGACTGCTCGTAGCTCTTTCGCAGCGAGAATGGGACCGCGAACCATAACAGACGCTTTTTCCACAGGTCAGCGCGTTACCAAAGAGCTAGGGAAGAGCGGGGCAAGATGGGGTGGAGGGCAAGACGGGGTTTTTGTAATTTCTGCCACGACAGATATCGCAACTTAGTGGCGAATAGTTGAAGTAGTAGCCACTTGCTATGCGAGTGCCTGACAGTGCTGGCAGCTATTTTGAGCAAACCATTTGGAGTGAATACATCCAAATGTGTTTTCGACTGTGCTGATATAATTTTTCGTCATTTTCAGACGTGAAAAGGTAAGAGAAGTAATTGTTTCTCATACTCTGAAGTATTATAAATGAAAAAAACAGCTTATTTACCAATAAATTAATGCATTCAATAACTAAATGAATATATCCTTAGTGCTATAATATTAACCTGACGTAAAAATGGTCCCACTAGGTACCCCGTCTTGCCCCACATGACATAACGTGAGCTGCTATAAAACAGGAATCTGACCTTTCGAACCAATCATCTTCCCAGATTCATTGTTTGAAGCTTCTGTCTCTACAGACACTCTTTTAACTACAAGTGAGGCCGCTAACGTTTCTGTCAATAATGACCAAGGAGAGGCTTCAGTTGGCTCACATAAGCAGTTATCTGTCAGAGACAAGCGATGGTCCTGTCAACCAAGCAGGTACTAAAGAGCAAGATGCGCTTGCTGTAGGCCTAAGCCCAGGGTGCTCATTTTGGAATGATAATAACCCCAATTACCACACTACAAACAAGGAGGGTTCTGAGAACAACATCAATCAATTAAGGTCATTTGCTATTTCACCTGAACAGATTGTTCCGATCCCTCATGTCGGAAAGAAAAACATCCGAAAAAACAGTCCTCAAAAAAGGAAAATCTGTTGTTGTTACTAGCTCCCCTTAGAGAAGAGTGCAAGTAAAGTTAAGCTTGGAAAAAAGATGGAATAAGAAGGAAAGATTCACCTGAGAAGACTGTCAAAAATCCTTCTTTGTTTGTAAAGGCAAAAGTTGGAAGAATAAAAAAGCATTGACGAACTTGGCAAATAAGATAAAAAAGTTGAAGAAGAAAGCAGATTAGAAGAAGATGACACTACGTGCCTGTATTGCGGCTATTTCTACTCGCAGTCAACAGAAGGATGGGTGTCATGCGCCGCTTGCAAAAAATGGGCTCACTGTTCATGTGAGGGAGAAGAGGACGAGGATGCCGAGGTACATCATGTGTGTGAATTTTGCTTACAAAAGAACGATAATAACAGAATAATAATAAACTGAACTTTAACGTCACACAATGTTTACTTCATGCATTTTCATTAGATATTAGAATAATTGTTTTATAAATTTGTAAACCTGTGTTCATTGAATAATTGAATTACCTTAGCATTATACAGTATTGAGGTAACCCATTTAGCCCCACCAGCGTACCCCATCACTGTAGGGCAAGATGGGGTACTTGGTAAACCCTGGGAAAATATTTTTTTAAAATAGTAAATACTAACAATTTTTGTCCTATCTTTTTTATAAACTCTAGAAATACTGAAGTTTAAGGTAAAAATATCTGGTATTTTACAAGAGCATTTTTCAAGCCTACAAAGTGCTTAAGTACCCTGTCTTGCCCCACTCTCCCCTATGTGTTTTGGCTTCCTCTTAAGAAATCAATAGTGGCTAGAACTCGTAAACTGCTATTTAAAGGAAGACATTAGTTGCGATTTGCACGTCCAACGATTTTCCTGGGCTGAAACCGTAAATTTACATTCTTACGTTACACTTCAAGCGATAATATCGCAACTCAGATTATTCAATGGAAAGGACAGGAAAACTCAAGTGAACTTTGAGGCTTAATTCCGTGCACAACAGGAAGTAACACGTCCATCACAGTGTTGAGAAACATACCTTGCCTTGTTGCCAAATCTCAGTTACAGTACCGGCAGGAAGAAGGCGAGCCGATGTGTTCCTACAGCGGGCTGGGAAGTGACCATAGCTGGTGAATCAAAGACGCGGCTGCTACGACCTGGAACACGTAATGCGTCTGATTCACATTTCTGTAACTAGGCTTAGGAACTTGAGCGTATTTACTAATAATACTCAGAACTGATTGCAAACTAAGCATCATAAATCAGTAACTCTCAAATTGTATTTATATTTATTTCGTAAGTGTACTCAAAACTAAGAAACTAATTCATGGACGTTTTCGTACCTGGCCGATAGACGAGCACAACAACAAAAAAGTGTGTATTTGTGTGTGTGTATGTTTGAATGAAGAGAGAAGAGAGAGAGAGAGAGAGAGAGAGAGAGAGAGAGAGAGAGAGAGAGAGAGAGAGAGAAATATAAAAGGACGAAAGAGTAAAAAATTGTTGTAAAGAAATTGAATCATGATATGTAAAGAAATCTTTCATTAAAATGACACATTCCACATCATTATGAAATGTCATATTCATAATCTATGGAACAAGTATTAATCTAATCTAATCTAATCATATCATATTGCTGACTAACATAAAAAGTCGCCAATATTAGTAACCAAATCTAAACTTTAAAATAAAAGACGACAGTTTTGTAATAAACTGGTACTCCTAACAAGACCCTTTCGTCTCTGTTAATTAACCAGAAAAGATGTCTGATTCAGAAGTGCATGACGTGAAATTCTGTGACGGAGACACAAACCCAGCACATAATCGGATTGGTAACTAAGTAAAATCAAATGTTACGTATCGGGTTTTCTAACCAGCTGCTTGGAGTTTGAATCTAAAATAAGGATACAAATGTTTGTGCCACAGCGACAATCGAACCGTACACCTACCGTCCCTCTTTTATCATATACGAATAAAGATTAAGTATCAATTGCTTACTCACCAACAGTAAGATGTTTGAGCGTTTGACCAGAAATAACGACACCTACTTCGATTGTTGGGAACCTACAGTTTAACATGGCTTTCTGACCACAGTATAACTCGGAATTTTTCGCATCAAGAAAACTGCACGAGGGGATATAAGTGTAAAATGGTAGATAGAAATCGTGGGACTGACCAGGGATCGAACCCGATACCTTTGTATTTGTTGTATTGCTCTTTACCACCTCGCCGACACTGTGGCTCCTGATTGACATTAGAAATAAGGATCTATCGTTTGTTCCTGCATCGGCGCTTGCGTGCCCAAGCGTCAAAGTAAATTGAACTGAATTGAATGTAGTACCTTCTAGTTGGCACAAACAGAAAGGGAGAAAAATTAAACAACATAAATGGTCTCTCTTTGAGCCTCAATCTTCATTTCCATTAAGCGTCTTATGAGAAAAAAAACGTACTCTTCATTAAAATAACCATCTTTATCTTGTTATGCAAATATTTGCGTTGTATTTTACATTAAAATTTTACTAACAAAATTAAAATAGAAGTTTTCCTGTTGTTCACAGTAACTTAATAGCTGAAGAGAAGTTAAGCTGAAATTAAACAATCTGTGCTTTATACAAATTCTCCTTTCCATTAACGTAGTAGACTCAGTACCGTCTCCAGTTCCCGCCCGTTTTTACAACTACATTTTTAATCGTTTGGGGGGGGGGGGGGGTTAATAAGTGCCTGTGGGATTGGGCTATGTAACTATTTTATCTAGCAGTGCAAACACTGAATTTTTTTGATACGTTTACTTGATCATTCAGCGGAATTCTCTTTTCAGCTTTCGTTTTCTGTATGTGATAACTTTCTTAAAGTGTGAGAAAGTGTTTTTAATATTATTTATTGTAATTATTTTCATGTCATCTTCTCTTGAGACAGCAAATGAAAGACGTTTTTTTCATCTTCAAAAAGATGAACATGTTTTACTATGGAAGACTAAAGTAAACCGTGGAGTTCCGTGTTTTCGAGGTATAGCATACATTCCTGTATGTCATGTAAAACGCTCGTTGTGGGGAGCATGGGGAAACAGTCTCCGCTGCGGCGGAGCGGCCGAGAGCATTGAGGCGCTATGCTCCGTTGCGCGAGGCCGTTCCCTGTTGGGGTTCGAATCCCCCTCCGGCATGTATGTTTGTGCTGTCTTTAGTATAAGGTAGTTCATAGGTAGTTTGTAAGTTTAGGGACTGATGACCCCACAGTTATGTCCCATAAGTTTCACAAACATTTGAATGTTTTGAAACAGTCTTTAAAAAATTCCGAATTGTAAATACGTCTCAAAAGGAGAGGATACGACATGTGCGCTACCGATTATGATCAAAAATTGCATGGTCATTCTAGCTTTCTGCTATACACTCCCAAGCTTTCGGAAAAATCGAGGACGGACACTCGTATTTTCAATACTGTACACCGAAAGAGCGTTTAAAGATAAAACGTTTTTTTAGTACGTTGTGGGTTATAGCCGTTACGTGGTAGCAAAGTGCTAAAGAGCAAGGTTACAAATACAAAGGTATCGGGTTCGATCCCCTGCCATTTTACACTTACTTCTCCTCGGGTAGTGTTTGTTGATGAGAAAAATTCGGTTACACTGGGGTGCGAACGCCATGTTACTGTAGGTTGCCAACAATCGCAATAGGTGTCGTTATTTCTGGTCAAGCACGTTGTTGTTGTTGTTGTTGTTGTTGTTGGGTTGTTTAAGGGGGACTAAACTACAATGGTCATCAGTCCCCCACAAGCACGCACACATCTTGCTGTTGGTGAGTGAGCAATTGATACTTAATTCTTTATGGCCGGAATATTTATCTTTTCACTTTGATAATTCGATATTTTTGAGGTATTTTAGTTGTTGGAAATATGTTTAGTATAAAGTAAAACCGAATAAAATTATATTTACAAATTTATTCTCAGGATTTATAATACATTCCGCTCCTAACCAATCATTTTCATAAATTGACTTACCGAGTAACAGGAAAAAAAAAAAAAAAATTGTGAATATCACTTTCCCACAGTAAATGCACAGAATACAAAGTGAACAATCCCCCGCATACAATTATACCGCAAGGTCTACGTGCTGAAATTCAAATTGCTTTTGCGTCACAGTTATCACATCAATGAAAGAACTGTGACGCATTAACAATGTACCAAAGCAAGAATAAGTGGTGCACTACAATTCTGCGGCAATTCAAATGGCGACGAATGTTTTACACTCATTTTTATGAAGTGGGACTTTGACGTCCCGTCACATCATAAAGGGTTAATGTTTGGATGATAAAGAAGGGCGGTAGGTGTGTGGTTCTATTGTCGCTCAGGCACAAATATTTGTATGCTTACTTTAGATTCAAACTCCTAGCAGCTGGTAAGATAACCAATACGTAACATTTGATTTTACTTAGTTAACAATCCGATTACGTGCTAGGTTCGTGTCTCTGTCACACAACTTCACATCATGCACGTGATCTTTAAATGCGTGCACACTTTGTTACTTCTGAATGGAGGTATATCACACATCTTTCGTGGTTATTATCAGGAACAAAAGGGTCTTGAAAGGAGTCCCGTTTTTTTTTAGAAAAAACACTCTTTTATTTTCAAGTTTGTTGTTTGCTAAGCTTATGCGACTTAACTGTGGGGTCATCAGTTCCTAAACTTACAAACTGCTTATAAAAGTCCTTATACTAAAGACGGCACAAACACCCATACCGAGGGAGGATTCTAACCCCCGACGGGAACAGCCTCGCACATTGCAGCATAGCGCCTCAATAGGATTGGCCACTCCGCTGCGGGAAGTTTAGATTTGGTTACTGATATTGGCGAAAATTTCGGTAATTCACGACTCTTCATGGCTCGTCAGCAATATGATGTGATTAGATTAATACTTTTTCCATAGAACATGAATAGCACGATATTTCATAGTGATGTTGAACGTGTCAGTTAATGAAAGGTTTCTTTACATACCATGATTCTATTTCTTTACAACAATTGTTTACTATTTCATTCTTGTATATTTCTCTCTCTCTCTCTCTCTCTCTCTCTCTCTCTCTCTCTCACTCTCTCTTTCTCTCTTCTCTCTCTTCATTCACACACACATACACATTTTTTTTTTTTTAATTTGTTTGTTGTGCTCGACTATCGGCCAGGTACGAAAACGTCCGTGAATGAGTTTCCTAGTTTTGAGTACACTTACGAAAGAAATATAAAAACAATTTGAGAGTTACTGATTTGTGATGATTAGTTAACAGTCAGTTCTGAGTATTATTAGTAATTTCGCTGCAGTCCCTAAGCCTAGTTACAGAAATGCCAATCAGACAAATTACGTGTTCCAGGCCATAGCTGCCGCGTCTTTGAGACGCCAGCTATGATCATTTCCCAGCCGGCTGTAGGAACACATCGGCTCGGCTGCTTGCTGCTAGTACTGTAATTGAGATTTGGCAACAGGGCAAGGTATGTTTCTCAGCACTGTGATGGATGTGTTACTTCCTGTTGTGCACGGAATTAAGCCTCAAAGTTCACTTGAGTTTTCCTGTCCTTTCCATTGAATAAACTGAGTTGCGATATTATCGCTTGAAGTGTAACGTAAGATTGTAAATTTACGGTTTCAGCCAAGGAAAGACGTTGCACTTGGAAATCGCAACTAATCTCGTCCTTTAAAAAACGGTTTACGAGTTCTAGCCACTTTTGGCTTCATAAGAAAATGTTCAAATGTTTGTATAGTCTATGGGACTTAACTACGGGGTCATCAGTCCCTAAACTTACAAACTACTTATGAACTACTTACGAACTAGGACGGCACAAATATCCATGCCTGAGCGGGGATTCGAACCCCCGACCGTAGTGACCTTGCAGAGCGTGACTGGAGCGCCTCAGTCCCCTCGGCTACCGCGCCCGGCGCTTCATAAGAAGAAGCGAAGACACATATCATTATAGGTAGCGAAAGTTGGCTTAAGCCGCAAATAAGTTCACCAGAAGTTTTTGAAAAAGATCTAACTGTTCAGAAAGTATAGGTTTAACAAAATAGATGGAGGCGTGTTTGCAGCCGTCAAAAGTAGAAGTGAATTTGAAGTTGATAGTTCCTGTGTGTTATTATGGGTAGAGGTTGTACTCGAAAATCGGAAAAAGTTAATAATAGGTTACTTTTACCGCCCCCCGACTCTGACGATACGATAGCATAAAGGTTCAAAGAAAACCTGTGTCTAACTGCAAACACGTACCCGACTCGCGCAATAATAGTAGGCAGTGATTTTAATTTACCCTCAATCTGTTGGCGAAATTAACTTTCAAATTAGGTGGTATGCATAACAACTTGCGAAGTTGCACTCAACGTATTCTCTGAGAATTACTTCGAATAATTAGTTCATGAGCCAACTAGAATTGTAAATGGATGTCAAAACACACTTTATCTCTTAGCAACAAACAATCTTGAGCAAATAACAAGCATCAAAAGGGATACAGGTATTAGTGGACACAGAGCTATCTTAGCGAGACTAAATATCAAAAGTGCTAAAGTTGGCAAAAATAGACGGAAAGTATATTTCTTCAGGAAAGCAGACAGAAATACAATACGTTGCTTCTTGAAAGACAGTTTCCACTCGCTCCTAACACTAAACGTAAGTGGCTCAAATTTAAAGAAGTGCTATCGAGGCGGAATAGGCGTCGTGTTTCACGCGCCGAAGGAGTACATGTTTGAGTCACGATGTCTGGCAAATTTGAAGAAAAATTTAATGTTCAGGGTGACGTTTTGCTGTATTATCATAAATAATGTTTATCTTTCCCTTCTTTCCATTTTCTATAAAAAAGAAAATTAATAAAAGAAGGTGGTGATCGCGCTTGGTACACAAAATAGGTCAGGCCACTGTTGCAAAAATAAGGGAAAAGTATGCTAAATTTAAACGAACACAAAGTCCCCAGAATTGGCGATCCTACAAAGAAGCTCGAAATTTAGAGAGAACTTCAAAGCGAGATGCCCACAATACTATTCACAATGAAAAGCTTTCCCCAAATTTGACTGAAAACCCTAAGAGATTTAGGTCATATGTTAAATATACTAAGATCAAAATACAAACAATACCCTCACTACGTGGTAGTAATGGCCATACTGCCGATGATAGCGCTGCTAAAGCAGAGTTGACTGATTGATTGATTGATTTTTCCAGGGAAGCCAAAACAGTCTTGCACCAACCCGCCACTGCCCGCACCGAAACTAAGTTTATTGTGCGGTATCGCTCCCTGTATATCTAGTAAAGCCAACCAATGCCGTTGAACAGTGCAAGGAGTCCCTTTACCAGTTCTTTATTAGACACAATTTCTTCGGGTATGGTTGTCCCAAATTTTCTGTGCCTTTTATTCTCCAATGCAATGCATTCGAAGATTAGATGGATGCAGTTTCATCACCGTCATCACAGATCCTACATTTAGGGTCCTCTTCTGTTATTCCCATTGTACGTAGTTTTTTTTTTTTTTTTTTTTTTTTTTTTTTAAATTCCCATGGCCTGTCAGCAATCCAACCATGAGTCTAATCTCTCTCCTGTTCATACCCAGGATTGCAGAGCTTCTTTTAAAACATGGCTTTGGCATCATTACCTAGCCATGTTTTTGTTGGTAGACTTTGGTCCAATATTCTACGTGCTGTCTTCTTAGCCAGTTACGTAGCTCCAATTTGATCATTGCCTTGGTGATTGTCAGGACAGGTTCCGGTCCAATAAATGGAGTCTCTGCCCCCATCCTGGCTAATCTGTCGGCATGTTCGTTGCCACTGATCCCTGAGTGGCCAGGGACCTACAATAGGTTTACTCTATTGCTTTCCTCTAGCTCCACCAGAACCCTGTGACATTCTGAAACAATTTTAAACCTTATTGCAGGAGCTGCCAGTGATCTCAGGGCTGCCTGGCTGTCTGAATAGATATAGATGCTACGATCCTTGTAGCACCTACGCAAATTCTCCTCCACACACGCCCTGATGGCAGTGATTTCGGCCTGGAATACTGAGGCCAGTTGTCCTAGAGAGATGACGCCCTCCAGTCTTGGCTGCACCCCATATACCCCGGGCCCAACACCTTGGTCCGATTTTGACCCGTCAGTGAACCAGACAATATCCCCCGTACGGTGTTGAACTATTTTCTCCCACTGCTTTCTACAGAGTTACTAAAAATAGGTTTTAGAAACTCATTCACCGAAGGAGACGAAAATAATATTCCAGATTTTGAATAACGAACAGAGGTTAGAATGAGTAACATTGAAGTAGATATCATTGAAGTAATGCAGCAACTTAAATCACTTAACAAGAACAAGTCTTCTGGTCCGGTCTGTACAGCCATTAGATTTATATTCGATTATGCTGAAGCGATAGCTCCTTACCTAACAGCCATATACAACCTCTCACTAAAAGAAGGATCTCTACCAAAAGACTGGAAAGTTGCACAGGTCACACCTGTTTTGCAGAACGTCAGTAGGAGTAATCTACTAAACTACGGGACTATTTCATTGACATCAATTTGTAGCAGGGTTTTGGAACATATACTGTATTCAAATATTATGAATTATCTCGAACAGAATGATCTATTGAACCAAGGTCAATACGGATTTAGAAAATATCGTTCATGCGAAACACAAATAACTCTTTGATCACACGAAGTGCTATCAACAAGGGATCTCAAATTGATTCCGTATTTCTTGATTCCCAGAAGGCTTTTCACACCATACCTCACATATGGAATTTTATCAAATTGCGTGGTTATGGTACATCGCCCCAAGTTTGCGACTGGATAGATGATTTCCTGTAAGTGAAGACACAGTTTGTAGTAATGGATGTTAAGGCATCGTCTAAAACAGAGGTGATATCGAGCGTTCCACACGGTAGTGTTATTTGTCCTCTGCTGTTACTTATTTACATAAACGATTTGGGAGAAAATATAAGCAGCTCTCTTAGGTTGTTTGTAGATGAAGCCGTCATTTACCGTCTAGTAAAATCATATGAAGATCAAAACCAACTGCAGAACTATCTAAATATGACATTACTATGGAGTAAAAATTGACAATTGACTCTAAATAATGAGATGTGTTAAATCGAGTTCGAAAAGAAATCCGTTAAACTTTGTTGAAAAGATAAATCAGTCAAAAGTGAAGGCCGTAAACTCCACAAAATATCTAGAAATTACTATTACTTCAGACTACACTTAAAGAAACACGTAGATAATGTCGTGGAAAAGGCTAACCAGAGCCTGCGTTTTATTGAAAGAGCCCTTAAAAGATGCAAGAGAAGTACAAAAGAAACTGCATACACTACGCTTGTCCGTCCACTTTTGGAGTATTGCTGCCCAGTGTGAGATCCCTATCAGGTGGGTTTGACGGAGGACATCGAAAGAGTGTAAACTAGGTCGTTATTTCTTTGGCATGAGTTACCAAGTGTGAACTAGGTCGTTAGTTATGAATTAATATATTTATTGATCCAAAATGTGGAAAATTACAATGTTACTGATCAGCTGTGATGTGATCATAGATTCAAATATATAATAAATATTCCTACTCTATTGCAATGTATCAGTTGTACCAAACAAACAAATGTTCTTGAAAAATTATTGGTAAACTGTGGAATTTAACTATTCTGTTTCCCCTCCAAAAAAGTGTACCTTAATATATCACATTGGTTGCATAATTATTTAGTAACCAGTAAAAAAATCAAAATATTAACGTAATTGTGTCACTAATAGGGTTATGATATTATTATGATTAATAGTTCGTTAGTACATGCTTTAGTGCATGCAAACAAACATTATTTTGTTAATTATCATGCTTACTGAAGTGCATGCTCAAGGAAACTATCTATCGATCTCCTACTACAGACATGCAAATGGAAAGTGTAGGAATTCTGGGTTATTGGGAACGTATACGAATTTGATATACTACTTGATAAGTTCCTCAAAAAATAAAAAATTATCTTGTGTCATTTTACTGCAGTCTTCTTTAGATTCTTCAGTTTTCTTCCCATCATGCTGTTATGGGCTTAAAAGTACAATGCAGTTCGGTCATTCTGAAACTGTAGATTAATGTTAGTGTACATGGTGTAGAAGTTTACCCTGAAAATAAACAATCATGGTTATAGCGAAGGAAAAATGTTGCCCTCTCCAAGTGTAATCGACATTAACGTAACTTTGCCTCAATATTGTGGGAGCCACTAAAGAACACAGCGAAAATATCGTGCAGTATCGCATTTACGCGATTACACGATACAAAAAATGTCAACACGCCATATGCGTGGACACCATGAAATCACAACGAAAAAGACGCGTAACCCCACACCCATGTCAAGGTTACGGATCCCAAAGACTGACTAGAAATATCACTTGTGGATAGCAGTTCCATCAAGTCTTATTCACAACGAATTGCGCTCACAGACGCAACAAAACACAGTGAAATCAAATACTGACAAAACAATCTGAGGAAAAGAAATTACGTCAACGGCGAGAATAATTATCGATCCACATTCGCACAGTCGCTACACAGACAGACTCATCCAACACAAAACGACATATATAATGGCATTCACAGTCAACAACGCTGAAGCAGCCTAGAGATTAATAAATTATCTGTCAATTACAATTCAGATAAACAACGATAAACACAGAACAACATGACGAAGAAATTGGACAGCTGACGCGTCAGAAAAAGACAGAAATTTAAATAACAAAAATCGCCCTAATGTGTTCAAGGACACAAGTCGTGATAATGCAATCCCTATCACAAAACCAAATTACATGTTGAAATACGATGATAAACAAACATAAGGAAAACCTGTAAATATGTCAATTCATTACATACAACTTATTTCTAAAAAACAAAAGGAACACATTAACAATCAGCAAATTAAAGTACAAATACAAACTTATATTCACACGGGAAATATATATCTACAGTACATACTAAAACCAGAAGTCCATTCAATAAAAGTCTTCTAGATTATTACAGATTCTGCAAGGTTGCGTTGTAGAAGGTGGGAAGACGCAACGATCGGTTAGCGCGCAATTTCCGAAATTACTTGCGGATCTCGAGGGCGCGCAAGCCGCATCTATCGACCGTCATTGGTGGCCAGTTGTGCCCGAACTCGTTTGCACTAGTAGGTTGCGGCGCACTGATCTTAACTATTTCTACTCCCCTATTATTTTGACTGGGGGCTGTCTGGTTACCCCAGGAATTACCGCTACCTTGGGCAGACGACCACTGCTGAACTCGTTGTGACTGCCGATTACCATTATTCTGGTTCTGGAACCCGGGTGGACCGTTATTTTGCCATTGTACATTGTTTTGGCCTTGTCCTGAATTATTATTATTGGAAAAGGAACGGTTTTGCTGGCCGTCGTTATCATTATTGCGCCAGTTTTCGTTGTTATGATTCCTCTTTTTCCAATCGTTGTCGCTATTCCACACGCGTTTGCGATTCTTCTCTCGCCCACATTCGCCGTTGTTTCCCCAAGAATTATTGCCTTCATTTTGCGGAAGATTTTCGTCCCTATTATCTTGAGGACGCCTCCCGTGTCGGATTTCTACGTATTCTGCCTCTCTAAGCGCGGAAATAAATTGGTCAAGAGTTCCGTCGCATTTTCCTATCATGCTCCTCTGGTATCCTTCAAGGAGCTTGCTAAAGCAGTGCTTCATAATTTCCTTGTCTGAATATGGGTTATCAAGGACTGTGTTTTTCTTTATTAGTGAATCCAGAAACTTGACTGGGTTCTTAAAACACGCAGACAACATGTCGCATCCCATAACAATTTCATCTCGGATTCGCTCCTGCACTTGTGAAGGCCAATACGAAGCAAGAAACGTTTTTCTGAACTGTTCATATGACGTACAAAATTCCGCCACAGAGCGCTTGTGTTCCGCCACGCTCCCTTGTAGATGGCCGCAAATAAAATAAAATTTCCAGAATAAAACTTTCACTCTGCAGCGGAGTGTGCGCTGATATGAAACTTACTGGCAGATTAAAATTTTGTGCCGGAACCGGGACTCGAACCTGGAACCTTCGCCATTCGCGGGCAAGCGAACTACCGACTCTGCTATCCCGACACGACTCACGATGCCGCCTCACAACTTTACTTCCGCAAGTACCTCGCCTCCTACTTTCCAAACTTCACAGAAGCTCTCCTGCGAACCCTGCAAGACTAGCACTCCTGGAAGAAAGGGTATGGTGGAGACATGGCTTAGCCACAGCCTAAGGGATGTTTCCAGAATGAAACTTTCACTCTGCAGCGGAGTGTGCGCTGATATGAAACTTCCTGACAGATTAAAATTGTGTGCCGGAACCGGGACTCGAACCTGGGACCTTTGCCTTTCGCGGGCAAGCGCACTACCAACTGTGCTATCCCGACACGACTCACGATGCCGCCTCACAGTAGTTGGAGGCGAGGTACTGGCGGAAGTAAAGTTGTGATGCGGCATCGTGAGTCGTGTCCGGATAGCACAGTCGGTAGTGCGCTTGCCCGGGGAAGGCAAAGGTCTCAGGTTCTTATCTCGGTTCCGGCACACAATTTTAATCTGTCAGGAAGTTTCAAATTCAAATTTATACTGCAGTGGCCACTCTGGCGGGAGTATTCTATCAAACTGTGCAATGAATGACTTCGGGTGCAGTACATTGTTCGATTCACGATAGATCTGAAACTTCTGTACAGACAGGAAGTGATTCAGATCGAATGGCTTATATGCTGTGGCTTCACCGCCGTATTGCGCGTGCCCTTCCGTTCTCATGCTCTGCTGATTATTGCCAGCTGGAGCATACCTCTAGGAAACAGCTGATCCGTGTAGGTGGGATTCTGTCCTACGTAGACGACAGCAATTATCATCTGCCTCGGATCGTGTGTGTACACTGTGGGAAATTTCCCCCCGAGTGCTTGATTCCTCTATGACTGGCGAATGGTGACGGAAGACATGAGTTCTTTCGTCCTGTTGCGGTTCTGTGGGTCTATCTATTTCGCGTGGTACACGATCCGCACATTCTCCCGCATTTCCCGTACTTGTGGTCGCTGTCGACAATGTCGCAATTCTCTCTACATCACCGCGAATTATTTTTATATCGCGACTCAATTCCTTCTGTTGTGAAGAAATGTTAGCTTGTGCCTCTTTGATTTCCGCTATTTCTGTCTGCTGATTTGTAATCTCAGCGATCGCTTTTGAATTTTCTGTAATTTTTCTGTTGTCTGCTTCAGAATTTCCTTTCCTTGTTCACGTAATGTGTCAACCACTTTCTTGACATTAGCGATGTCAACCTGTGACTTTACTGCGACTCTTTTGCACCAGCTGCTTCGTAGCGAGCAATTCTGGCGTCTTTCTTTGCCTCTATTGCCGTATGCTTTGCTTCAGTCGCTGTTTTACCGATAGAAACAAGCTCTTGCCTGACTACCGATAATTCCTCTTTGAGTTCTCCCACACGGGCATCGATAACTCTTTCTAATTTGTCGGCATTTTCACTAACACGAGGATCTATAACTCTTTCTAGATTTTGTATTTCTTTCTTTCTTTCTTGTTCATCATGAATTAAATATCTCTTCAAATCCCTCAGCTGAATATCCTCATAATTTCCAGCTGGCGTGGATGACCTTGATACTGTTGGCTTGCAGCTTTGCGCATTTGTATAAGAAGTTCCCTTATCACTATGAGCATACATTTTGCTCTTATTGTGACTGTGAGGAATTTCAACCTCACTTTCACTTGAGTTGTTTACTGAACTCTGCCTATTTAATACTTCTCTAGAAGCTTTTTTTGACACTTTACTCAAGTCGCGTTTTCTACATGATTCACGACGACTAGAAAAGTCAGAATCATCTGAATGGCGCTCCGTGTCACTCTTTGTGGCGCTGTTTACTGAAACACCAGTATTTTCTAAAAGCCTAGCCCTACTCCTAGTAATCATAAATTTTTAATACACAAATTTACCAACATTTATATGCAAGTGTCTACCCGGCATACAACGTATTGGCCTGAGTATTTGAGATTAAAACACATCAAATGTCCATGACAATAATAAATGTTGTACACGAATAACTGTTAAAAACACGTACATAAATATTTGCCCACGAAATGACACAAGCAAAACCACGCCATCAGTGTCAACGCCGTTGTGTGCTGCAGAAACCACATAGCATGAACGCTGCAAAGGAACACTTGACGACGAGTTGCGCACATGAAAATTTCTAAAAACAAACTACAACTAAGGGGTTTGGCCTGCCTGCAACTGGGCAACATATGACCACATCATAGAATCTCCTAACATTCGATAATCCTATGGCAGGAGTTTAGGAAATAAAAGGAAGTTTGATACGGATCTATCACCATGTGCACCTTATCAACTGCCCCTGAGAGAGTCTGTTTAAGAAAGCAGAGTTTGGCTCAGCGGTGAGAGATCGTATTTTTTATTGAAAGGTTCGCGGGTTCGGTTCCGCCCAGCAGCAAACATTTTTTTCTTTGGCAATGCGTACACTACTGACTTCACAATTAACTGCAACATCATATATGCTGTCTTGTATATATATGTGCACAACATCAGCATGGGACAACATTATTTAAAACAAGCGTATTATCTTGCAAACTTGGGGTTGTGAATGGTCCATAGGGTGTTAACACGAATACTCGTGAGTTTGATATGACCTTGGTGGCGCTGTCGGCACAAAAAACACCTGCCCCATCGAGAAAGACGAACAAATCACTTCCCGAGAAGCTCGCATCAAACTACGTTCCATTATATATCACCAGCTGTCTTCGCAAATGTTCAGCGTCATGCTGGGTTACGCGTGGTTCGCTGCTGGACTGTGCGATGAAAGCAGCTGTTTTAAGAATGTCAATCAAGTTTGTTTTTCTATGGAGAGACTAAAAAAAAGGTGGCATTCATAACGTGCGCAAGATGCGGTCAAAATTATTGCTTGCCCTGTTTCTTCGATGAATATCACCCCGGTACATGTAATTGATCAATCGAAAAAGAATGGAAATATCGATTTACACACACGAAGTCCCCCCTTTGTTTTGCAAATTAATAAAATAACCTACATGAAGTTGCGGTTAATTGTGACGTCAGACTACATCTACATCTAAGTCTACATCAATACTTTGAAAGCCCCTGTGAGGTGCATGGCAGAGGGTACATTATATGTTTTCGTACTTGGAGTATTGCTGAGGTACCTAACAAGTCATTTGGTACTTCATATTTTGTTTCTGATAAGCCATTCTGTTTGAGAACAAGGAATAGAAGACGTGTTTCTTCCGACGAGGGAGTACATATTTGGGTCAAAGTTGTTGGCCCTTTTGAGAAGAAATTTAATGTTCAAGGAGATGTGTTGGTGTATTATCATAATTGAATAAAGAGATCCCTTCCTTTTATCCCGTGAAATTTTTTTTTTTAAATAATTGAAAACATTGATCGGGCACTTCGTGTCATTATGTGGTGTTTGTAATGCCACTGCATGTACTTTGTACATTAGTTCTGACTTTCTCCGCCTGGCGCGCCAATGTCGCGGTGGAGTGGAATATCTTTGGGTCGAGTGGAATATCTGCCGGAAGCGTCCGCGCCTCCTAGTTTTAACTTGCGGTAATTTTGCACCTTGTATCACGCGCGTTTAGAAAACTGTCTCTGTCATCTCTCATCAAGTTAGCATGTTCACTACACAACCTCTGTAACAAATTCTTGCTATCGCTCCATAGAGGCATTTTTTTCGTCAAAACCGGACATCATACATGACATTTGGAAGGAGATAAAACCCTCACGTGACCTTCAGCGACGCAGTTTAGACTAAAGTTTACCGTCGGATAAGTACTCAAACTCTGACATCCAGTTATAACGGGTAACACTTTCGCCAGGTGATCCAGTGGAGCATCTCCAAAAGGATTTGACTCAAACCCTTAATGAGCTGCTCGTTTTCTCATATTCGTGTATACTGTTTAGAGAACAAGAACGGACTGCCTCCGTATCACAATTATTTAGTCACGTCCTTCACTTTGTTTCACGAATTATACTTGTTCTTTGCAGTGTAACGGATGCGGGATGAGAGCTTCCACGAGACCGAGGTTCGGTTGCTTTACCATCCATCAAACTATTTCACATGTCGAAAAGTTGCATTTCAATCATTCTCTGCTACAAAACTAAGCTTATCTCTTCATCTGAGCCGCGATGGTTTGACCGTGTGCACTTAGGCATCTTGTTGCGGTGAACCGTCCGTTCGCCGTCAGAAGTTAGAGTCCTCCTTCGGACGTGTGTGTGTGTGTGTGTGTGTGTGTGTGTGTAGTTTGTAAGTTTAGGAACAGCTGTTACTGTTATTACGCCTCAGATAACGATCACTCTTAGAACAGCAAATGTCGATTTACTTTAGCGACCTATTCAGCAGTGTCAAAAGTCTCCGCAATATCCAGTATGTATCCGTCACTAAATGCATCCACTACCAAACTTAGTCGCGAAAAGAAAGTATGATGCATTATATTCTTCACTGTAAAAGCATATAGTACATTAAAATCACTATCTTTAACAGTGCCTTCACACATCTGAACGCTTCATCAGTGTCGTTCAAGTAAAATAGAGACAGATTTATTACAAACTTTTAACAGAAAGAGCTCTTTTACCCCAAGATGTTTCAAAAAATATCTATCGGTAACTATACATTGACAACACGAAAACAACTCCTGAGATTTCAGACTCCAGTACACAAGAGGTAAGAACTTGGTACAAAATGACATTCAACATAAACTAATACAACTTTCATATTTTTTAAGGAAACATTGCTGGACAGAATATGAAATTACAAATATATTCTAAACACATTTACAGGGTGTCCAGAAAAGGACTCCCTGATTTCAAAATCAAATATCTCGAAAACAAAGATCGATATAGAAATGCAATATTTGGTATGTTTATTGTGAAAGCAGTAAGAAGTTCATACAGAAGTTTGAAATAATAGTTACAGAAGCTGCTACAGATGGCGCTGTAATCGCTATACGTAATGCCTAGTATAAATAGTGATCCGAAGCCCAGAGCGATCAGTTCCACTATTGAAACGTGAAAGGAGGTTAGCGTACCGAAGGAAGAGATTAAAACCATGTACTCCATTGAACAACGCGTTTTCTGGTGCTAGAGTACCACTGGTTAGAAGAGAGTCCTATTGCAACAAGGCGAAGTTTTCAAGCACGATTTAATGTTCCAAAAGGCCCCGATGCGAAAACCATTCGTACGCTCTTCGCAAAATTTCAACGAACAGGCAGCGTAACTGATGATCTAGTGGGGCATATTGGCCACAAGCAAACCGCAGTTACGCCTGAAAATATCGCATGAAAATTTTTGGAATTATTCAGCGAAATCCAATGTCATCCGTCCGTAGAATTGCATCTGAGATTGGTTTGAAGCGTTCCAGCACGCATAAAATACTGAGAACGAGCCTACACATGTTACCATTAAAAATTCAAACGCAGCAGGCCATATCCGTACGAGCTGTGAAACAAAGGGTTGCCTTTGCTAATCAGATGCTGACAATGATTGATAGTGAACGATTTGATGATGACTGCATCTGGTTTACAGATGAAGCACACTTCCTCCTGAATGGATACGTGAATAAAAAGAACTGGCGATTTTGGGGTTCCGAAAAGCCATATTGGTGTAAAGCGAAACCCCTGTATTCTCCTAAAGTTGCTGTGTGGGCTGCAGTATACAGCAGAGTCATTATTGGCCCTTTCTTCATTCGCGAAACGGTCATTGGCGCATGTTAAGTTGCAATTTTGGAACAATTTGTCGCCACACAGCAAGCGTTAGAGGATCGACCAGGTACTGAATGGTATATGCAAGATGGAGCCCGACCACATCGGACCGAACAAGTGTTTCGCTTTCTTGAGGAATACTTCGGGATTCGAGTCATTGCTTTGGAATATCCCAAATTTACTGGTGCAGGCATGGATTGGCCTCCATATTCGCCGTATTTGACTGCCTGTGACTTTTTTTTTGTGGGGCACAGTGAAAGACGTGGCGAACCCGAAGCATCCCTCCACGTTGGCGATCTCTGTGGCATGTGAATCCATTTCGGTTGAGACACTACGAAATGTAATGGCGAATTTCATTCTTCGTTTGCGCCACCTTTGTAGTGCCAATGGTGAACACTTTGAAAACATGTGATTGCAAAGAGTGTTTTCATACGATTATTTCACTTATGTATGCTGATATGAGCTGTACAGCGCACAGCGCCATCTGTTAGCAGCTTTTGTAACTATTATTTCAAACTGCTGTATAAACTTCTTACAGCTTTCGCAATAAACATAACGTTTACTGCATTCCTCTATCGATCTTTGTTTTCGATAGATTTAATTTTGAAATTAGGGAGCCCTTTTCTGGACACCCTGTAAATACCTCATTACACAGGAGCAACTAATTCCAAGTGCAGGCATATGCAAACTCTAATGCCAAAGATGCATACCCCACTTTCTGAACCAAAATATTTTTAAATCTATGGGACTTAATTGCTTAGTTATTAGTTCCGAGCTTACAAACTACTTAAACTAACTTAAGGACAGCACAAGCAGACGCACACACACACACACACACACACACACAGACACGCCCTAGGGTGGCCTCGAACCTCCATGGCGAACGGCCGCGCGTACCGCAGCGCGGCTATTTCGCCGCGGCATTTTCTGAATTGTTATGGTCCTGATGCAGGAGACGATGTGAATGAAATCAAAGAGTATGTCGTCCCTTGGATTATCGACGTGGTCGTACTGAAGGCCCGTGCTGAGGTACGGAAATACGAGCGACACAGCGCTTTAAATAATAGCACTAATCCGTATTTTTATTCCGAAGTAGAAGATTTGGAATCTAATATTTGTCACGTATAGTTCATGGCCTGAATGTTCTAGAGTAGTTTTTCAGGCCTTGCAAAAAATACATTCGAGAAATGCCAATTAAAACTTCAGATTAACTTCTCTTAGCTTTTGATTACAAAATTATTTATTTTTGAGAGCTAATATTGTAGTTACGACCATGTGGCCTTTATGAAGTGGACTCACAAGGACCCTACAACGTGTCACAGCTTCAAAACACCTAGCGTGACATGAGGTAGGAACTAGATTCATATCACTGTGATACAGATGTAAGTGCATAGTCTACCGTGCAATTTGTTATTAATCCAAGAGTGAAGAGCCTGTGCGAATTGATATCACTTGAACGTCCTGGGCTACAATTGCATTAATAGAAGTAGCTCGCGATTATCCTGGATCAACGTAAGTTAAGCAGCCCCTGTCAATCCGTGGTCCTAGACACTGCTGTAAGTAAACATGTTTTACTGGAATCATCCTGCTTTAATATAAGTTAAATAACTCTTGTTAATAAGTGATCCTACGTACTCCCAACATTGGAAAAAACGTTCAAATGTTTGTTAAGCTTATGGGACTCTACTGCGGGGTTATCAGTCCCTAAACTTACAAACTACTTATGAACTAACTTATAATAAAGACAGCATAAACATCCATGTCCGAGGGAGAATTCGAACCTCCGAAGTGGCATGCCGCGCGATCCGCAACGTGGCGCTCCAGACCGCTCGGCTACTCCCGCGCTGCGCCGCCCTTGAAACTAAGAAACTAATCTGTTGTTTAATTCTATTGCAACTATGTATTTACAGCTGGTTTGACTTTTTATTTTTAGGAATTTCAGAACTCTGAATATTTTTAGTCATGTCACGCGATTTTAGAAACTACTTATACTTGGTTTCCAAGATTTTGTGCTAATATCTTTTATTTGACATAGCGGTCAATGATTGCTACTTAGGGCGTTCAGTATTTCAACACAGATGTGTTTTCGCTATCTGTAACAGTGTAATGTGCTAGTTAAGTTTTAAACTGTTTGAAGTTAGTGCTAAGCAGGCAGAATTTAAAAATTTCTGTAACCTGATTAATTACCTCCTATACTATCAATGGAATAAGGATGCAGGATACCACCCGGGGAGTGAAACTAATAGATATTTTCACCACAATATACAGTGCAATTATAGTTAGGCAATATGTAATATAAATTTTAAAAAGGACACAGTCACAGCAAGGAATGACCAAGACCCTAAAACAAAATGTACACAAAATTTGCAGGTTGGGAACTCAACTCGCAATTAACATTTCATTTAACGTTAGAGATCATAGAATAATAATAATAATTCTTAAAATAAAAATCAACTCCAGTTCCAAATGTTTACGACTAAGATCGACAAAATAGAAATTATTTTACAACCGAATTTGTACCCGTTTTAACCTGTTGGCGATTACACAATAACAGCAAGAAAGCCACAGGTTTAAAAACCCCTTAAAATTCAAATTAAAACAATTTTCAAGGACAGGATCTGAAATTGGAATCGACGCTAAGCACATCCCGAAATGATTTACACACATCATGCCGGCCGCGGTGGCCGAGGGGACTGAGGCGCTTCAGTCACGGTCTGCACGGCCACTACGGTCGGGGGTTCGAATCCCCCCTCGTGCGTGGATATTTGTGCCGTCCTAGTTCGTAAGTAGTTCATAAGTAGTTTGTAAGTTTAGGGACTGATGACCCGGTAGTTAAGTCCCATATGCTTTACAAACATTTGAACATTTTTTTGAACACACATCATAACTAGGGCACCAGGGGAGCACCGCCACGGTAGACAAATCCGTGAGGAGCCAAAAGAGAACCAACATACGCCTTCTCCTTGTTTGACATCAAAGGGAGGCGGGGACTATTAGTAACGGGCCAGCTTATCTATGACAGAATTATAGATTTCGAAATAATCAGGGTCAGCCAGTGCGTGCGTATTAGGATTCCGGGAAGCATTCACTCTTTGTCATCGGTATTACCTTGTGCTCGTGTAACCAGGAACTCTTGGCCAGGGTTGCTGGACTCGCGGGCTGACTGTTACCACTGCCACCTCGGTTTCTTAAGTTCGGTCTCGCTGGAGTACACGGCAAGCCAACTGGCACGGCGAGTTGACTGGAAGTTGAAAATCAAGTGGGCAACATTTGAGCAAGATCGGAAGAAAATGGTAATTTTGTATGAATTGCTAGCAAACAAACACACAGAAGGAAAGAGTGTGACACTTTATTTATAGGATTACTAGCTGAAGACCCGGCTTTGCCAGGGTATTTATTTATTTATATTATTTTTAAGTATATATTCATTTGTATAAGGGCTGAACGTCTGTAAAATATCTTGGGAGTATAGTTAATAGTAAAGAAGTAATAGATGAAAACTTAATGCGAGAAGGGGCGGTTTTCCAAGAATGTTACTGTTTATGTACAGTACATCTCATGAACTACGTGTCGTACTGTGATACAATTTGGAAGGTACACTCGACTATATGCGAGTACACTGTAAAATTTCCTGCGACTACAATTTGTAGTGTAGAAATTATAAAGTGGAACGTAATTACGAATGCCGTAGTTTTGCTCCATGAACATCGGAAAAGTAGTAAGCGAGAAACTTTTCTCCTTTCAGTATTTTGTTGTGGTTGTCAGCGAGGAAAAGTTTAATAAAGGTTTGAAATCATATTTAAAGTTTGTTGCAAGTCGCTAAGTACTCTCATTCTCAAATAGCGCATTTTAAAGTCTCGCCGCATTATGTGGCAGTTTTTCGCGATTCCTATTGTTTATGACGCCATATCTTCTGAACCATGTGTCGTATGTGGTTCTTAACCGTGCAGCAATTGTTACCTCACGGTAAGGAATGTGTGTACCAAATTTAGTTGAAATCGGTCCTTTGTTTTAGGCGACAATGAACAGCATTGTTGCTATAGGCAGCAGTTTCTCGCGCATCTCATTGTCTATGACGTCATATCTCGTGAACTATGTATCCTACGTGATTCTTACACTTACGGCAACCGTCCTCATGGATTGCAGCTTACGTGCACAATTTCTTAAAGATTGGAAGGAAACTGTAGATTTGTATGCAACACGTACAAACATACGGACACTCTGCTTTATATATTAGATTTGGAGAAATACAAATCGGATTAAAAACAAAAATGTTCACCTCGAAGAAGAAAAACCATCAAAATACAGATTGACCCCTTGACCACGCCCGAGAACGGAAGTGATGACTTTGAAATCTTAAATCAGAATCTCTATTTTTATTGAAGATGTAGATTGTCTGCGAAGCAAAAAGATCTAATTTTTGTATGAAACATTGTATTCGTTTCATAATAGATGCGCTGTAATCGGCAGAAACGAAAATGAACTGAAAATTGTTGAAAACGTTATTTTTACAAATATTTCGAGAGACAGTTTTAAGTTCCTCAACCTGTATAACTAAGAGAAGATAAATATCAATTCTTCAGTTTTCGTGTTCACTTATTAATGTTACGGCTGCAGCTTCCAAACATTTATGTACGGCTGGTTACCTTTCTCGTGGACAAAAGGCGTTTAATTTTAGGTTTTTTCCCGATCTTGAGCTTCTTCTTTAAGTTATTCTTTCTTCCCTCCTAAACCACCGTTTTATTAAAGCAAAGAAATCAAAAACTTATTCAAACCGGCTAAGACATTTCTGAGTTTTAGTGAGACTAATACACACCTATTAATTTCATATATAAAAACAACGCCAGTCATATGGTATTGCTGTTTACGACATGTGTTGTATATTAACTATCCCAGCCGGCCGAGGTGACTGAGGCGCTCCAGTCACGGTCAGCACGGCCACTACGGTCGGGGTTTCGAATCCCCCCTCGGGCATGGATATTTGTGCCGTCTTTAGTCTTAACGAGTTCATAAGTAGTTTGTAAGCTTAGGGACTGATGACCCCGTAGTTAAGTCCCATAAGTTGTACAAACATTTGAACATTTTTAACTATCCCCTTGCACAAACCAAGCAACTAGTACGGAATTTTCTTGTTTCTGCTGTTATAAGAAGGTTTTACGACAGTAAGTCGGAAAGTGGAAAAAATGGAATTGCTACAGAAATTTGTTTCTTAATATAATCAAACGAAACTGTGTTTTACACAAAATGTTACACCCAAAGTATTTCTCTCCAGAGTGACCGTTTGAATATTGGCACTTGCCGTACAGTTTAAACAGCTTTGCCATGCCTTCCGCCCACTGAGTTACCAGCAAGTTGTTGAACACCAAATTAACGGCTTCATCATCACTTCCGCAGAATTTGTCATTCAAAAAAGTTTCAATTTTGAGAATGAGTCGTAATCACTTGGATTCTTATCTTGGATTTTTGTTTCAAAACTAGCTTTGTGTTTGTCAGTCACCAACCCGAGCAATCTTTGCAGTGCACATTCTTCCATCTATCATTAATCCACATAATTCATCACTTCTAAAATGATGTTCCTTCTTCACATTACCGAAAAACATTCATCTGTTTATTCATTTCGATGTTTTGGACTTTTTGCGCGTTACAAAGCGGATAACACTGGTCACACTCCACAATTGGCGGCAAATCAGTTGCGGTACACATTGTAAAGTCGCACAGCTAAGGAGTAATCAACTGCATTGAATCATAGCTGCCACCAAACAAAGCGGTGTTTAGGGGAGGGAAGAGGCGTCAAGTGTCAAACTGTCTTTACCATTTTCTTATTGCCCTCATTTTTATACTGCCTGTAAGGTAAGCATGTGCAGGTTTTAATACTGTCCAAATACTGGTATGTTTTAAAAACAGTCAAGATCGCAAAATGAGTTTTGTATATTTATTGCGACCGGTTTCGATCAGTTATGATCATCTTCAGACTGTCTCCTCGGGTCTGGGTAGAGATCACGGGCGGAGCACGTATCGGGTGTAGGGAGCAACAGCAACTGACAGTGGTGTCCATACACCCACGCACCACCCATGAAGGTATTCTAAGGGTGGTCGTAATTGATCTAAGCCGTTTACAATAAACACATAAAAAATTCATTTTGCGATCTTGAGTGTTTGTGAAAGTATTTTATAATACGTTAGTGATCACTGTTATCTTTTTTATCAATATGTTTTCTATGAACCGATTAAAATAACTAGCTAGTAGACGTTTGTCATATGGTGCTACAGTGTTGCCACAAGAGCAGTCAGCTGCCGTTCAGCTGTAGGCGACGCATACACAAGACGTGTAACTTCAAAAATGCTGTTAATATTATTTCGTAACGTGGGGCAGGGTTTTAACAGGCCGACCGCAAATAGTTAACGGCCGAAATGCGAAAAGCTATCTTGGCAGCTGATTTTAAGTGTTCGGTGCCTCGCGGGAGCAGCCGAACGGTTTGGAGCGCCACGTTACGGATCGCGCGGCCTCCCGCGTCGGAGATTCGAATCCTATCTCGGGCATGAATATGTGTGTTGTCCTTAGGTTAGTTTAACTTAGTTTAAGTAGTTTTTATGACTAGGGACTGATGACCAACGTAGTGACTCTACCACTGTGCAACATAGGCGCAGTTCATGAGATATGAATGTACTCATATCTCAGTTCATGAGTTCATGAGTACATACACATTAGCGTTCATGGAAAACCGCCCCATAATGCACCAATTTTAATTTATTACTTCTTTACTACTAAGGACCGGTTCGTCCATCTCTCGTAAATCTTGTCGTTAGTAAACGAGAAGATGCCTTTAACGTCCAGTTAAATGTGGTCGTTAAGTGCATTGCGTTTGTCATTGCCAGATACACTTCTCGTTTGCTAACTTTGAGAAAACGAGAAGGTACGATATATTTCGACTACAGTCTAGTCCTCTCTAAACAATAACAATATAATAAACATCTGAACATCTAAGTGCTCGGTGACTGAACTGCAGCACAAGATGCGTTTTGTAAATCTAAATTTAATCCCATGTTGTAACATAACCACACGATATATACTATGTATCCGGTATAACGGCGTTCAACCATCTCCTTCACAGCAAATAAATCTCACCTCTATGAGCGAACACAAACAGAAAAAATCCAGATATAGCACTAAAGCAACCTATAGTTTTTTTGCAACCATTGGTTAGCCAACCTGAAGAAATCCTCGCACTGGCTATTGGTTACACAAGCCGCAGTGTTACGAAACAATCAACAGTCTTGCTTCGCACTTAATTATAGGTTATTAACGACACAAGAATATTGCAAACGAAAACAAACATAAATAAATAAATAAAATAATCGTATGATGAAAAATAAGAGGGAATAATCATGTGAAGATTATTATGAAAAAGACGTCACAAACTCAAAGTATTTTTAAGTAAAAAATAAAATAATCGTACGTGACAGGGTTTGAATCCAGAATTTAAGCACGAGAAGCTATAACCTTTCCACTGCTCTATAAACATGGTTAATTTGTAAGTCCCAATACGACCATTAACAACCATTCCGAGAGCTCTTTTTCACGTAGAGCATATGAAGCTTCTCTAAATGTAAGTCAATCTATATACACCTCATAAAATAGGCTGTATGTGTGTATGCGTGTGTGTGTGTGTGTGTGTGTGTGTGTGTGTGTGTCCGTGTATGTATGTATGTTCCGCATCTCCTCCTAAACTACTGGACCGATTTCAACCAAACTTGGGACAGATGTTCCTTACGATCAGGCAACAATCGCTGTCGAAATAAGAACCACCTAAGACACATACGTAACACGATATGGCGTCGTAAACAGTGAGAGTCCTGAAAAACCACTGAAATCATTTTCTATGGTTGCAAAAACCACTTACGATGTATAGTTCATACTCTATCACGTAATAAACAATGAAATCTGCCCCATATTACGGCGCGTGATAGTTTGGTTGTATTCAACTATCTGACAATGAGTACGCTTAGCGACTTGCAATAAACATTGAACATAATTTCAAAATCTTTCTCGCTGACAACACCAACAAAATGATGAAAGGAAAGAAAAGTTTATCACTTACTACTTTTCCAATGTTCAATATAAAAATCTACGGCGTTCGGCATGGCGTTACAAGTTATAACTTATACACTGTAAATTGTATTCGAGAGACAATTCACAGACAGTACGCTGAATGTTCCTTCGATATTATATCACATTTCGACATATAGATATGAAGTCACAAGCAATTTGGTTAATGAAAAACCGCATCACCACGCATGAGGTTTTGATTTATTACGACTTTACTGCTAACACTAAATGTTTTTCAGACATTAGGCACATAAACAATTGAATGTACCTTTGAATTTACATCATAGCACGACACATATTTCAGGAGATATGACGTCAAAAACGTTGACATTTCCGAATAAGTGCTATATCATGCGCTATTTTTCCATATCTCCTCTTAAAATATTGGACCGATTTCAACTAAGCAGTACAGATATTGCTGACTATCAGACAACAATCGCCGTGGGGTTAAAACCAGTGGCGGCTAGTGATAATGTGCTAATGTGCTGCAGCACGCTGTAAATATATTACTATAATTATGACATCTCTCTTCGAAAGCAAGCGAGAAATCGCTGTAAAATTACATCCTTTCTCTTGGAATGCGATCCAGATATCACAATAAAATTATGCCAATTCCCTTCCAATACGTATTACAATGCTAGTAATAAGGATGAAAATGCATTTTGGAGCGCTCTCGCCGCGATAGCTGGAAACCAGCTCCGTGTGCTGATATGGGATACAGCCGCGCTAGTATGTGCGCAGAGAGGCGGCGCAGTCGTCTGTTCGCTAGTGCGCCTGCGCATACGTGACGTCAGGCCTGGCGACGCGTGTGCTGAGACCAACTGCAGCACGAGATCAATATTTATCTTCGCGCTGCGTGTAACAGTTGCGGAAGAATAGTATATGACGAATATTGCGGCATACAGTGTCAAATAGATCGCTGGCTTAGGCTTCTTGCGTGTTGTCTCTCAAACCTACTTGTGTGAGGCTCGTATTCAAATACCTCTGAGTGCAAATTTCTAATTTCTTTAAATAAAACTTCAATCACAAACAACATTAGTAATGTATAGCCAACATGCGAGTAAAAATGCGCTTTTCAGCCAATCAGTTTCATTGGTCACTTGTGTAGAACGCAGATGACATGGTGGGGATATTGCTAAGCTCCGTTATTTCCAGTGTCAGTCACGATTTTTATTTTAGTATATTTTGTTTCCTGTTTATTTTTGTAATATTGTAGCACACTGGTCAAATTTTGTACGAGCCGCCACTGGTTAAAACTACCTACGGGACATAGTCCACGAGACGTGACGTCGTAAACAATTCATCACAAAACTTTTCCATCATGCGACGCATGATTTACGAGATTTCATTCATCCATTATTTATTCATCGCAGACACTTTCCTGATATTACTCTCTACAATCTGGAAAATTATATTATTGTAAAACACATCGTCAAGGATATATTATGTCACAAGTACTGAGCTGTATGAAAACGAAACTTAAATGGACAGATAGTAAGGTAGAAGCCGATGGACAGAAACGAAAAAACGAGATGCACTAAGATAAGAGAGTAATAAATACATCTAGTTCATGAGATAAGACGACACAAACAATTAGGTTCATGCACAATTACCACAACACACATAAGATTTCGATTTATAACATCTTTACTATTAACTCTAGTCGCTACTAATTTTGCAGACAGTATGCAGATGTACTTCTGAATATGCATTCGAAATTACATCATAATATACACATAGTTCAGGAGATATGACGTTAAAAAGAATTAAGTGCATGACAATCCGCCCCATGGCGCATGAGTTTGCAATTTACTACTTCTATACACCACCAACTCCATTTGAATTCATTTAGGAGACAGTTTCCTAATAAGCCAAAGAATAACGTTGATGGAAAACCGCCCATCATGCATCAGGTTTTACTCTATCACTTCTCTAAGACTAACAGAACTGGCAGCTCTGTTCACAGAGGAGCCCACATACAGAATTTATATCAATGATGATATATACCTGCAAAATTGCATCATTGAGCAACACAAAGGTCAAACACCACGTTTTAATACATTTCACACTTACTACTAAGACACTATTGCATCCCAGTCAGCTTAAGTCCGTCAATTTTCCAACAGAGTTCCTTAACCCACTTCACCCAGCTGGTTTGCCTCCAGATATATCTTTTACTGAAAGTTGGATCACCAGTTACTAACCACGAAACCTCGATCCGCCAAAACTTTGCAGTGGTACAAGGCTATGTATTAGAAAGATGATGTATAACGTGATTGTGCCAATCATCTTTCAAAGAAAGGGAGAGAATGAAACTGTACGTCCCACGAACACCCCTTATTCCGACAGATCTACCTTTCAACTTCAACAGACTGCAGTTTCCATAGAGACTTGCATTTTCTGCTAAATACTACGGAGTGGATTTGACATCTCCATGTTTCTCACATGGACAACTCTATGTCGCCTGCTCAAGGTTATGATCACGAAAGAATTTGTTCATACTAGCTCTTGGACAAGTAACTAGTTTTGAATTAAATTAACGTTATACGTAACTTGTATTTCATTACTATTTTTCTTTCTTTGGATACTGCATTTATAATTTGTACATTATACATATTTCTTTGTTTTACTGTTTCATAATTTCTAAGCTGAATGTTATACATCATTTGTATTTTTTATTACTTTTCTTTCTTTGAATACTGACTTTATAATTTTGTACATTAGCATATTTGTTTGTTTTACTGTTTCATAATTTATAAACGATTTTCATGATTACATGAAGATGAAATGTTTTCCGTATTTTTACTTTCAAAATGTTCAAATGTTTGTAGAGCTTATGGGACTTAACTATGGGGTCATCAGTCCCTAAACTTACAAACTACTTATGAACTAGCTAATACTAAGGACGGCACAAATATACATGCCCGAGGGGGGATTCGAACCCCCGACCGTAGTGGCCGTGTTGAACGTGACTGGCGCGCCGCAGACAGCTCTGTTTTTACTTTCGTTTCGTTTCTGGAAAATGCATATATAGCCAGGCAATACTGGGTTTACCAGCTAACATGTGCAATATAATAATTGTATATGTGAGATTAAATCAAGGATGTACGAAAAGCATCCAGTAGCGTGTTATTACTGCTGTGTAGGAGTACGTATTGCAATAACACCGTTGTCCGTGTCTTGTTTTTCGCAAGCTTATAATTAAGCGATGAAATGAGAAATAAAAAGGGCAGCTCTATGAATTGGTAACAAAGCCAATCAAGGAAGAGATCCAGACAAGGAAAGGGAGACGACGTTGTGACAGTCTGGCAACAGGGTGCGGTTCGGGCGGGACGTTTGGGGTTGGAAAACTTTCACGGAGTGACACTTGCACGGCGACAGGGGCTCATGTCGGCTTAACCGTCTTTTCGCAGGTACAGGCTCAATGAGAAGGTAGAATACAGCCACTCCTGAGAACTAGCTGTCGCTCAAACTATTGCAGTAAGCAACCGCGTATCGCTTCAAGGTGGCTCACTAAAGTGTTCCGTGCCACCTTTATTTTTAAGACTGTTGCAATAACGAGATGTGACAATGACATTTGACATAATGAGAAATTCGTTATTTCTTCTAATATTGTGATGATGCAAAGATCGGGTGGCAGCGAAGTACGAAACATAGCAGTTCTTACAACTGTTAGAGTCTTATTCCCATCCATTTTAGGGCGTAATTTAAATTAAAAAATTTATCTATCATTAGTATTTGATGTAAACATTAAACATAAAAACACAGAATGTCAAAGAGCACTATTAATTTTCCTGTTTACAAAAGGAAAAATGACACGACTTTTCCAGTAATGCTAATTTCAAGATAGGGGTCTTAATTTGAAATCTGCCATTGAGATTTTGTGGATGTATTTTGTTTCGCTACTTTACGTGAAAAAGCTGTAGGTACATGTAAGTCTGACCATCGACATAATTATACCTGCATATTTACATTGAGGAAAGATTACGAGACTAATACTGCAAACTACATCCTGTAGGTGTATACGTTCCAGCTGTAGACAAGTTTTCCCGCTGTAAACATAATCCGAAAATTAGTAAAACTGCGCAACCCTTTGCTAGCCGAAGAGCATTATAGTAACTTCATCTAACTACCGACTAATTCATTGTGTTCCTCCTGTAACCAAAAATGGATTTCCATGCTGAAATGTTTGATAAGTTATTGAGACGTTTATATACTAAAATATGATGACTTTCTTCAGTCATACATCTTTAAAAAAATTCTATAGAAAACTAAGCGTAGAATTAACATATTAGGCATCCTGCACATATATGTTGATATGTCTAGCCCGACCATCATGCAAATTTCATTGCTTTAAAAACAGCTACTCTCCATTTTACCGGAAGACTCCACCCAAAAACTTCAATTAAAGAAAAAAATAGAGTATGTACTGTTCGATAGTAAATAGACTATTTACTCTCCGATAGTAAATAGACTATTTACTCTTCGATCCCAAAACGATTTGGGTGCATTCGAAATGCAAATATATCTAAGAAGTGTTCAAATACGTACTGTGTAAGGGACTGTGGTACACCGAAAGATGCGGAAGATAATTTCTGATTTCTGCCACCATCAAAGAGAGCCATTTTATCCAGAACCTGGAATAAACACAAGTTTCAAGATTTTCAGGAAAAGTGGAGCGAAACAATTGGCAGCCGGTCGTGGCATTTACTTTGCCTGTTGACTGTGTAAATATAAATCAGGAAATACACTGAACTCTTGTTAAGTACAATCAAAAGATTCTAAGGAAATAGACAGTGACTTACAATCAGATATCCGATCCACTGCTCCTCCTTAAGAAATTGTGAGTATATTTGTATTCATAAAATTCAATAAAAGGCAACCCTAGTGTTGAAATTACTTGAAGAAGCCTCATATGAGCATCAAGGAGAAAGGTTACGATGCTGTTAAATTTTATCAGGAGTATGTCTTTCAGTAAACTTAATTTTTTTTATCTAAAATGTTACAATCCATGTTATCATAAGTTTATTTTTAACTTGGTGCGAACATTTTTGTCATTAGCATTAATAAATATGTGTTTCAATACATATATGCATTAATATTATAAAACGTGTAACTTGTTTATTTTAGGATCAAATTTAAGTACAAATAATTAACTTTTAAGGCTTGAATTTCAAATAAACACTGAAAACATGTCATCAATGTATCTCATAAGGTGAATGCACAGAATTGTTGAACAATTTCTCTGAGTGTACCTAGAAAATCTGTTATTTGAAAGTACCGATTATTTTTATTTTTATTATTTTTTTAGAATACCATCAAAGCAAATAAAAATTCATAACTCGAAAAATAATGAAGTTATGGACTTACAACCAAGGGGATTGCTACATCGTTACATAGTAGAAAAAGTTTTAAAATTTTGTTGCTATCGTCAAAATAGAAGAAAAGCTAAATTTTTGTGTTGGGCTTGTCATTAAACACTTCGCCATAGTTTGCAAGCTTACGCAGAACGTAATTGTGATCGTTCCTCTGAAGACAGCAAATTTTTGTACTTCTTCTGCGCTTCCAGTCTACCGTGCTGTGCTACGTAACGACATCTGACCGTTCCATTTTACCACCAGCTCTCACAACTCAGACGGCGAGCGAGCCCAAAGCTACCTGCGGCGGACCAGGGAGGGCCACAACAAATTGGGCGCCCGTGGCAAATTATTCTAATGGCGTCCCAATTGAATAAAATCGTAATAAAATATCAATGTAAAATAAACATTGCATCTTCTGTTATTCACATACATAACCACAACATATACACTGCTGTTGTTGTTGTGGTCTTCAGTTCGCAGACTGGTTTGATGCAGCTCTCCACGCTATCCTGTCCTGTGCAATTCTCTTCATCTGAGAATACGTTCGGCAACCTACATCCTTTTGAATCTTCTTATTATATTCGTCCCTTGGCCTCCCTCTACGTTTTTTACCGCATATGCTTCCTTCTAATGCTAAGTTGACAATTCCTTGACGTCTCAGAATGCGTCCAACCAATCTATCCCTTCTCTTAGTCAGGATATGCCAGAAACTCTTTTTCTCCCCGATTCGGTTAAGCACCTCCTTATTAGTTACGTTATCTCCATTTATTTTTCACCATTCGTCTGTAGCACCATATTTCAAAAGCTTCTATCATCTTTTTATCTGAATTCCTTATCGTCCACGTTTCACTCGCATACAATGCTACACTCCAGACAAATGCTTTGAGAAAGGAAATCCTAACATTTAAATTAATGTTGGATGTTAACAATTTTCGCTTCTTTAGAAACGCTTTTCTTCCCATAGCCATTCTGCATTTTATATCTTCTTTACTTCGGCCATCAGAAGTTATCTTGCTACCCAAATAACAAAATTCATCTACTACTTTTATTGTCACATTACCTAATCTAATTCCTTCAGCATCGCCTGATTTTCTGACATTGCATTCCATTACCTTCGTTTTACTCTTGATAATGTTCATCTTATATCTTCCTTTCAAGACACTGTCCATCCCATTCAATTGCTCTTCCACATCTTTTACGGTCTCTGACAGAATTACTATATCATCGGCAAACCGCAAAGTTTTTATTTCTTCTCCCTGAACTCTAGTTCGCTCTTCAAATTTCTCCGTGCATTTCTTCACTACTTGCTCAGTATACAGATTGAACAACATTGGGGAAAGGCTACAACCGTGTCTCACTCCCTTCCCAACTTTTGCGCCTCTTTCATGCCCTTCAACTCTAATAACAGCTGTCTGGTTTTTGTGTAAGTTGAATATAACTCTTCGCTCCCTATATTTCACCCCTGACACCTTCAGAATTTGGAAGAGTGTATTCCAGTCGACATTGTCAAAAGCTTTCTCCAAATCTACAAACGCTAAAACTGCAGGTTTCCCTTTCCTTAGCCTAACTTCCAAGATAAGTTGTAATGTGAGTATTGCCTCCCGTGTTCCTACATTTCTCCTAAATCCAAACTGATCTTCGCCGTGGTCGGATTCCACAAGTTTTTCCATTCGTCTTTAAATAATTCGTGTAAGTATTTTGCAACCATGACTTATTAGACTGATAGTTCTGCAATTTTCACACTTGTCTGCCCTTGCTTTCTTTGGAACTGGATTTACAATATTCTTCTTGAAGTCGGAGAGTATTTCCCCTGTCTCATAATCTTGCATACCAGGTGATACAATTTTTTCACGACTGGCTCTCCTAACGATATCAGCATTTCAGACGGAATATCATCTACTCCAGGGGCCTTGTTTCGACTCAAGTCCTTCAGCGCTCTGTCAAATTCTTCTCACAATATCTTATCTCCTATCTCATCTTCCTCCACTTCGTCTTCCATTTCTAGAATACTGCCTTCAAGTTTACTTCCTTTGTATAGGCCCTCTATATATTCCTTCCATAGTTTAGCTTTCTTCTCTTTGCTTAGTACTGGTTTTCCGTTTGAGTTCTTGATATTGGTACAGCTGCTTTTCTTGTATCCAAATATCTCTTTTATTTTCCTGTAGGCAGTATCTATCTTTCCCCTAGTTATGTAATATACATTACATAAACATATTTCTCCATGAAAATGGGACACAGCATACACTTTTATACAACAATGTTACGTTTTCATCGTTTTTACTTTTTTGTCTTTTAAAACGGTTTTGGTTGATAGTTTACAACAATAAAATTATAAGCTTCATTATACAAAAGTCACACAAATTTCATTTTTCCTGCCTCGGCTTTTGTAAAATCTGAGATGATCTCCTTTAAATCAATTGTGTCTGCTGTTTCTCGATCAATTAACAAAGTTGCCAACCCCATAAGTCTTTCTTGAGTGATTGTGGATTGCAGATATGTTTTTTATGAATTCTAATATCGAGAAGCTGCGCTCACCACTGGCTACAGACACAGGAAGAGTAAGCAACACTCTTAGCGGAGTAACTAATTTAAGTGGGCTACAATGTCTGTAAGTCAATTTTTACAAATACTGCACTCACGGACGAGATCTGGACAGAAAATGCTGGGAAGGGTATAGTTGATCAGTCTGTTCGTAAACTAAAGAGCGATTGGTTCTCGCCGGGTTCCCCGAAAATTAGGGCCACAACAATAGTGTAACAGACTGAAACTCTCCTTACAGTTGCAAGTATCTGCGGGCAAGTTGCGCTCAAATGATGGCGGTGGGGGTAGCTGACATCTCGCACGTTACTACAACTAAACTGAAATTCTTCGTCCTGTTCCTTTCCTGTAGTGTGTGGACATATAGGTTCGACAACAACAAATATACGAGTCGCGTCCAGAAAGTAAGTTCCGTTTGGTTATATAAAACGAAAGGGTACAGACACAGAAAAAATGTTGGTTGTTCAAAAATCTACAACTGTTAAATTACTTTTCTACATAGCTTCCGAAATTTTGTAGGCAATTGTCATAGCATGGCACAAGGTTTTGTGTGCCTTTTTCATAGAATGTTGCCGCCTGTGTATTCGACCATGTGGTAACATGTTCTTTCAGCTCGTCATCATCGTTGAAGTGTTGTCCACCAAGGGCAGATGTTAGGTGTAAGAAGAGGATTACTGTCAAAAGATTTTTTTTCGCGATAATGCCTGACTTCACAAACCGAATGTGACCAAACAATTCTGACGGAAATTTCAATGGGACCTGTTTGATCATCCTCCATACAGCTCGGACCTCTCTCCTAGCGACTTTCATCTCTTCTTACACCTAAAATCTGTCCTTGGAGGTCAACACTTCAACGATGATAAAGAGCTGTTACCACATGGTTGAATACACAGGCGGCAACCTTCTGTGAAGGATGCATGCAAAAACTTGTGGCACGCTATGACAAGTGCCTACAAAATTTCGGCAGTTATGTGGAAAAGTAGTTTAAGAGTAGTAGAATTTTTTGCAATAAAAATTTCTACTGTATCTGTGTACAATTTCATTTTTGGCATACCCTAACTAAAAGAAGGGATCGCTTGGTAGGACACATTCTTAGACATCGAGGAATCGTAAATTTAGCATTGGAGGGAAGTGTGTGGGGTAAAAATCGCAGAGGGAGGCCAAGAGACGCGTATAGTAAGCAGATTCTAGTGCATGTGTGTTGCCGTTCTTATGAGGAGATGAAAAGGCTTGCTCAGGATAGAGTAGGGTGGAGAGCTGCATCAAACCAGTCTCCGGACTGAAGACCATAACAACAACATACCAAACGGAACTTACTTTCTGGACGCGCCTCGAACATAGTTTGAAAAGCCCTTTCCTGCTTCAAAAATGTTCAAATGTTTGTAGAGCTTATGGGACTTAACTACGGGTTCATCAGTCCCTAGACTTACAAACTACTTATGAAGTAGCTTATACTAAAGACGGCACAAACGTCCATGCCCGAGGGGGGGATTCGAATCCCCGACGGGGAAAGGCCTTACGCATCGTAGCATAGCGCCTCAATGCGCTCTGCCGCGGCCTGCTTCACTTGATGAGACATAGTCTATCTCTTCAATGAGATGTACAAACTCACCGTGTCTTTGTGCATTACAAAAGCGTACTTACACCTAAGAATAATTATTTATAGCGTCATTATGAACAAAGAGAAGACGACCTTTCTTACCAAGAAACTGACAACCTAATAGCAGTAGTAATATGCAGGAGGGCTTAAGTAAACATTTATTGTACTTTCCCCTTTGTTTGTGCACAAATGTAATGCACGCCCTGTGTTATTTGGCACCCTAAGCCTTCTATTCCTTTTTTTATCAATGATGATGTGTGTGGTCTTATGGCGAGGTCATTGGCGCCCACTGTATTACTACAGAGAGTGCAGAGCGGCGGACTGCGCGGGCCCGTGAGGCGCCCCAGCTCACAAGATGGGCGGCGCTCCAGCATTGAACATGGCATGATAAGTTGCAAACTGCTACTCGTCTATTCATTAAACGCTTACTAGCAAACTTCTGAAGAGACGAGAGCACGTATGTAACATTGACTTGTGTCTTGTCTCTTGCCTCTTGCTCTGTCTATGTGTAGTAAACGGCATTCTCAAAAATTCTAGTAATTTCTATTGTCTATTGTCTAGAACACTGTTTGGATTTCTGAAATGTTCCGATATCGAGAAGGCTATATACACTTACAGTGAGAATGTACTTAATTCATTAGATAATAAATTGCAAGCAGCAGGTATTTTCTGTGATTTGTCAAAGACATTTGATTGTGTGAACCATAACATCCTTTTAAGTAAATTAGAATTCTATGTGGTCACGGGAAATGCTGCAAAATGGTTCAAGTCGTACCTCACTAACAGGAAACAAAGGGTGTCAGTGCAAGGGACTAGTGAATGAAGCCAACAGTCATCATCGGATTGGGAAGATATTACATGTGGTGTCCCACAAGGATCCAGCTTAGGGCCACTGCTTTTTCTTGTGTACATTAATGACCTCTCATCAGTTACACTACCAGAAGCAGAGTTCGTTTTGTTTGCAGATGATACAAGTATTGCAATAAAAAGTACGTTAAGCATAGTTATAGAAAGGTCTGATAATGATATTTTCATGAACATTAATAAATGGTTTAAAGCAAACTCATTGTCATTAAACTTTGAAAAGACTCACTACATGCAGTTCAGAACATATAAGAGATTTCCTGTCAGCATATGCATTAAGTATGAAGAAGAGCAGATAGAAGAGGTTGACAGTATTAAATTCCTAGGAGTACAGCTTGATAATAAATTTAGTTGGGAGGAGCACACAACAGAACTGCAGAAACGACTCAACAAATCTGTATTTTCAATACGAGTGTTATCAGACAT
This sequence comes from Locusta migratoria, assembly GCA_026315105.1. Classification (NCBI taxonomy): domain Eukaryota; kingdom Metazoa; phylum Arthropoda; class Insecta; order Orthoptera; family Acrididae; genus Locusta; species Locusta migratoria. The sequence goes on from CM048746.1 coordinate 308,406,118, forward strand.
AGGAGACATAAAAATAACAAAGCTTGCATACTTTGCTTACTTTCATTCCCTAATGTCATATGGTATAATATTTTGGGGTAACTCTTCAAGTCAGTCAAAAGTCTTCAGAATCCAAAAACGTGTAATACGTATTATTTGTGGAGTAAATTCACGGACGTCCTGTAGAAGCCTCTTCAAAGCACTGGGTATATTAACTACTGCCTCTCAGTATATTTATTCCTTAATGAAATTTGTCATAAATAATATATCCCTTTTCCCAACAGACAGCTCATTTCATACATACAATACTGGGAATAAAACTGATCTACACAAGGACTTAAAAGCACTTACTTTAGTTAAAAAAGGGATCCACTACTCAGGAAAACATATTTTCAATAATTTACCACCGAGTATAAAAAATTTAGCTACAAATAAAAGTCAGTTTAAGAGGAACCTAAAAGAGTTTCTAGTGGTTACGTCATGCTACTCCATTAGTGAATTTCTAAATTGTACCAAATGCTGCATGTACTCATACTATATTAGCTAAAAAAAAAGAAAAAATAAATAAATAAAAAAAAAAAAAATACAAAAATAATAAAAAAAACCTTAAAAATGTATGTATCTGTATTTATACTATTAGTATTATCCATTATTCAACTTGTAAATTTTGTTTCTTGACATGTTCCACATCCACGAGGATCTCCTCAACATGGATCTACGGAACGAAAAACTAATCTAATCTAATCTTGGAACCGCAGCTCAACGGCGAGGTAAACCGCACCGCGAGCGCACGAGGGTTCGTCGAGCACGATAAATTTGGCGCCCCCCAAATTCGAGCGCCCTAGGTAACTGCCTAGTCTGCCTATATGGCCGGGACGGCCTTGCGGCGGACAGGTAGGTGTATCCACTACCTGCAGTGTCCTGGTCTCCGGGCAAATGTCAACACATTCCCTCTCCGAGCGAGAGTCGGTCTGCGCAAGTGACACAAACTGTGACGTTGAGCGCTCTGATTGAGCTTGAACGTCAACTAGCAAGTAATTTTAAACAGACTATAAGATGATTAATCTAATCATGGATCTATGGAAGAAGTATCAATCTTATCTATACTTGTTCCATAGATCATATATACGACAGAACGTAATAATGTTGAACGTGTCAGTTTACTAAATGGTGTCTATACATGGCAATATTTTAAGGATTTTTTATATTTATTTTTCTAGTTTTATTTATTTTTTAAGTTTTATCTAAAACTTCAGTTAAAGTGCAGTAGGTGTTGCAACCCTGAAATTCCTTTAATTTCATTTTAGATACCAGTTGCTTATTTCTCAGACTTTTGATGTTACTTGGTAAGTGACCGAAGACTTTGGTGGCAGCATAAGTCCTTCTTTTCTGTGCCAAAGTTAGGTTTAACCTTAAATAGCGAATATCACCCTTTATACTAGTGTTGTACCTAAGCAAACTGCTATTACTTTTGAGTTGGATGAGATTGTTAATAAAAAATTCATATATTGTGAAGCTACAGTGAAAATTCCTAGATCCTTAAATAAATATCTGCAGGATGATTTTGGATGGGCTCCAGCAATTATTCTGATTACACGCTGTTGTTCAATGAATATTTTTTACTCAATGTCGAATTGTCGAATTGCCTCAGAATATGATCCCATATGAAAGCAGTGAATGAAAGTAGGCATAGTAAGCTAATTTACTGAGATGTATATCACCAAATCTTGTAATGACCCTGATAGCATAAGTAGCTGAACTCAATCGTTTCGCCGGCCGCGGTGGCCGAGGGGACTGAGGCACTCCAGTCACGGTCTGCACGGCCACTACGATCGGGAGTTGGAATCCCCCCTCGAGCATGGATATTTGTGCCGTCCTTAGTTCATTAGTAGTTCATAAGTAGTTTACGGACTGATGACTCCGTAGTTAAGTCCCATAAGCTATACATAAGCTATACAAACATCAATCGTTTCAGCGGATGTTCAGTGTGCTTCTTCCATTTCAATCCTTCGTCAATGCAAACACCTAATTTTTCTAAATATTCTACCTTAGCTACAAACTTCTCTTCAAAGTCTAAGTTTACTAATGGTGTCATGTCATTTACTGTATTAAACTGTATGTACTGGGTTTTATCAAAGTTTGTAGAGAACCACTTAATAATTTTCTGAAAGACATCATATAGAATTTCCTCAGTTAATTCCCGTTTGTCAGGCGTGATAGCTATACTTCTATTGTAAGAAAAAAAAAAAAAAAAAAAAAAAAAAAAAAAACATTAACGTAGTATCTTAGTGAATATAGAATTGCAAGTCATTAATATATATTAAGAACAGCAAAGGACCCAACACCGAACCTTGTGGGACGCCATTTTTGATAACTCCCCAGTTTCTTCTGTATCATGTGATCCGCTTATTTCAACTTTCTGCACTCTTCCAATTCAGTATGATTTAAACAATACGTGCACTGTCCCACTCATATCACAATACTCAAGTTATCTAGTAGAATCCCATGAGTAACACAGTCAAAAGCCTTTGGGAGATCACAGAACCATTATTCAAATTAAACAATAGTGCTGTCCCACTCAAACCACAATACTCAAGTTTATCTAGTAGAATCCCATGAGTAACACAGTCAAAAGCCTTTGGGAGATCACAGAACCATTATTCAAATTAAACAATATGTGCACTGTCCCACTCATACCACAGTACTCAAGCTTATCTAGTAGAATCCCATGAGTAACACAGTCAAAAGCCTTTGGGAGATCACAGAACCATTATTAAAATTACTTATGTGCATTACAACTTGGTTGCAGGTCCTTGCAGTATCGTTGCTTCGAAGTCTACCTTGTGATAACCGTTGTAGGTTTGCTGGAGAGAAGCGTGTTACACGTGAGAAGGCTAGACAGGCGCCAGAGAGTCTTACACGTAGTGCTCTACATGGCGACGACCGTGAGCAGCGACCGGCATTTGACGAAAGCGGCTGGCCACGCGCTGTCCTCGTCGCTACGTGCCTTACGTAAACTGGACGGCCAAGCCAGGAAAGGAGTGCTCATTGCTCAGCACGAGTCACAAATACGATTGAAGCCAGTTTTACACGGTCGACTTCGTTGAGAAACTTGACACTCAAAGTGCGTGCGCCTTTCGTGCCTACGTGTAAATCAGCAGCCAACCCCATCGCAAATGCGTCTATGACGTCAACGATGTATATAGTGTACCCGAGTGTGGAGTTCTAACTTTTCGACTGTGCTGCAGTATGGGCATACGCAGAAGGGAGTAACAGTAGTGGTGTCTGGTAACATCGGAAGTAAACCTATTCTGGTCGAGTGCATTCATATTACAGAAATGTTTTCGCATCTTCTTTAACTCCATTCTGTTGTTTGCTTTGTGTTTTCATCACGCCGAAAAAGTTGCACCAGAGCCTAATATAGTTTTTTCTACTAGGTTTCTCCTACGAAAGAGACGAAATATCTGCAAGCAGGAAAAGATTTTGAACTTCCTGGCAGGTTAAAGTTGTGTCCCGGAACCGGGAGTCGAACGTGGGACCTTTGCCTTTCGCGGGCAAGCACTCTACCGACTGAGCTATCCCGACACGGCTCACGATGCTGCCTCACAACTTTACTTCCGCCAGTACCTAGCCTCCTAATTTCCAAACTTCACAGAACTTCTCCTGCGAAACTTGCAAGACTAGCACTCCTGGAAGAAAGGATATGGTGGAGACATGGCTTAGCCACAGCCTAAGGGTGTTTCCAGAATGAAACTTTGCAGCGGAGTGTGCGCTGATATGAACCTTACTGGCAGATTAAAATTGTGTGTCGAAACCGGGACTCGAACGTCGGACCTTTGCCTTTCCCGGGCAAGCGCTCTACCGACTGTGCTATCCTGACACGACTGCCAGGAAGTTTCGTGTCAGCGTACACTCCGCTGCAGAGTGAGAGTTTCATTCTGGAAACACCCCTTAGGCTGTGGCTAAGACATGTCTCTACCATATCCTTTCTTCCAGGAGTGCTAGTCTCAAGTTTCGCAGGAGAGCTTCTGTGAAGCTTGGAAAGTAGGAGGCGAGGTACTGATGGAAGTAAAGTTGTGAGGCGGCATCGTGAGTCGTGTCGGGATAGCTCAGTTGGTAGAGCGCTTGTCCGCGAAAGGCAAAGCTCCCAGTTTTGTATCCCATCCTCGTCGCCACTTTTGTGTCTCGTTTCCGCCGGTTGTTGTAGGTGTCGGTGGCCGAGTACAAAGAGACCGACACAGGAATAAAGGATGCACGCGTGTGCAGATATGGAGGTGACCAGCCAGTCGGACAGCAGAAACTAGAAATACTAGAGTAAATTAGAACGAGATATATATTTCATAAAGACTTAGTAATACTTAACTTTTACATAGTTCTTGACTGCAGAATGCTGATACATAGATTATCTAGAGGCCTGCCTACTGATGATTCCTAGTGCCTATCCGAAAGCCAAGTCTTAACTGGTGACTATCTGATTCCCAAGTGAACGATGCAGCAGTCGTGGTCACGAGCCGAGTTGCAGCAGAGGGCGCTCGTCGCTGACGTCGTAAGAACGCCGCGCCGTGCGTGCATGGCGACGCGCGGCGAAAGTACGTGGCGCGCACTTCATACTTGTGCGACACCACACCCAGGTTCGAGTCCCGGTTCCGGCACACAATTTTAATCTGCCAGGAAGTTTCATATCAGTGCACACTCCGCTGCAGAGTGAAAGTTTCATGCAGGATAAGATTTTCGTTTTATGGGAAAAAAGCCTACACTCTGTATATATACGAGCATAAATATATAAACATGTTTTACCGAAAATTATATCAACAGAAGAGTCATAATTATTAGATGAGACAATTATTTTCGATGTTATTCTAACCGGTGGCAAGAAAACAAGGTTGAAAACTGAAGTAAATATTCGCTTTTCACAGCGTTATCGATATTTTTTCATATATTTTCCAGTATAAATGTTTTTCAGCAAATAAATATGTAGGTATTCAAAAGTCTAAATTACACTTTCCCTATTACTTAGATTCTAACTCAAAAATGTCTGTAAATCTATCGGACCAAAGTGCGTGGTCATCAGTCCATTAGCTTACAAACTACTGAAACCTAGGTAAACTAACCTACGGACAAACACACACACCCATGCCCCAGGGAGGACTCGAACCTCGACGGCGAGCAACCACGCGCTCCGCAGTGAGGTGCTTTAGACCGCTTGGCTACTCCACCGCGGCTAGATTCTAACTGTGTTCAAAATTTGCTACATAACATTTGAGGAGAATATCAACTATGAATCATCCCTTTGTCAATAATAAACTCAGTTATCCTTTTCCTGTTCCTACGTAAAAAGTGGCCTCATAATTGTACTTCTTCATTCAGTTGCGAAACTACATAGCAGACAGTTCTGCTGCTTACGTCTAAACGAAAACGACTATTCGAGACATGCGAGATGCAGTAGGGGAATATTACGCCAGGGGCGCTGTAGTAGAACCATTCGTCTCGAGTAGTCAACCGACAAGGAGAGGCCGCCAATTGTGAAATTCAGTTCGATTAATACTGCGCATAATGAAACCTCATGGCCAGAGGTGTAATTTGGCTAAGCACTAAGATGCACTTCTCAGCCATTGTCGAGAAAATAGCCAGTTGAAAAAAGCCGTTGCGGTGAAATACTCTCTACGATCGCTACGCTGAGTAATGCTGTCCACAGGCGTGGCGTAGCGGTAAGTGCTCAGGTTCGTAATCCGAAGTTCGCCGGCTCGAATGTCGTGGCTTGCAACTTTTTTATTATTTGTTTTTTTATCGCACGAAGCAGAGTGATAGTTATCATAGAAATATGGAAAGCAGAAAACAGTACGACATCGAGCACATCTGATAAACGATGCGTTTTTACAAGAACAATTGTTTTTTAAATTATCTGTTGGAAAACACACCTGATTGACATTCTGAAAAATTGTTCTATCATTCGTCAGGTTTGACTTACTCTATATGTATTCGTTTCGGAATATCGTTTTTATTTTTTCCGTTAACTATACGCGGTAAACATCATGAAGACAATTAATAACATTTGTGAATACAACTTTGTTTGCGGAAAACATAATGATGTTCGAAGCCGCCAGTCGCATATAATAAGTCGTTTGAAAGTCGTTTGCCATGGAAGAACTGGCGACTATATATATATATATATATATATATATATATATATATATATATATATATATATATATATATATAATGTGTGTATACATTTGAATTACAAGAAACAAATAATAAAAAAAGTTGCATGCCGTGAGATTCGATGCGGCAACTTTCGGATTACGAACTCTAGCGCTTACCGTTACGCCACGCCTCTGTACAATATTACTAATCGTGGAGATCGTAGAGAGTATTTCACAGGAACAGCTTTTTTTAATTGTCGATTTTCTCGACAACGGCTGAGAAGTGCATCTTGGTGCTTTGCCAAATTACACCTCTGGCCATGAGCTTTCATTATGCGCAGCATGAATCGAATCTGAATTTCACAATTGGCGGCCTCCCCTTGTGAGACAACGAAGTTCGTCATGTAAAAGGGGCTTTAGGCGGGGCGCAGTCTTTGGGACAACAATCAAAAGTGGTGCTCCTTTTGCGAAGATAACAGTGGACTGGGACAAAGGGTTTGCTTACGTAAGAGGTGTTCGGCGAGAGGCGGGATGGCGGGGAGGCGGGCGACTGGTTGCACCGGCCGCGGCGACCTCGCCCGCTGCAGCCCTGGAGAACCCGCCGGTAGAGGCCGGTGTGCAGCAGCAGCAGCTGTGGACAAGGCCGCCAGCGCGCAGGTGCAACGGCCTTCCAGCAGCCGCGCGCCGCAGGGCGGCCGCTCCGAACCCCTTGCCGTGGCTGCCTCACCCTTCGGGACCACTACCCACCAGAGGTCGCTAATAGACGCTTCTCCAGTGGCGGTTTTCTCTTCGAAGCTCGTTGCTAGAGGAAATTATATACGCTTGTATATCCTCTCAGCCTGTAAGTGCACATTTGTGCACCTTGGTTCGTGAACTATTTTTTCTGTCTGTGGCGTATTGTTCGTGCTCAGACCGCTAGTGCACGATCGTGTACCTTTTTGCTTTCAAATGACGCCACTTGTATAGCCCTTTCAGCAGTACTTCTGCAGCTACACGGATCGGAAGTTTGATGTTAGAGAAGCTGTCAGACCGGCAGCAGCGTTATGAGAGCAATTAGCAAGTAAACAAATAAAGCTTTGTGTGTTTATCTTTGTTGTAGTCAACATCTATAAATGTGAATGTCTGTTCGGTTTACGTTTATCACATCTGAACCACAAGACATAAGAGCTAAAAATTTGTACAGTTTTAATGTCTACCCGGGGAAGGCTTTAGGCACGGTTTTATGGCGATATATTAATGTGAATGTCTGTTCGGTGTACGCTTACTACAGAACGCAAACGAATGGTCTGTGTGTAATTGTTGTCCGAAGTCTCCCATTATACACCATAAAAGTTCCATGTCGATAGCTGTAAGGGGGTGGACTGAAGGCCAACGCTGACGTTTGCGACTATATAGCAAGGAGGTTACATGCAGCGAAACGTGATGCCAACAGACCACATCTTTGATCTATGCGTGCTGCAATGTCTTCAGATCTTTCTCTGTAAGGAAATATAACAATAAATAAAAAAGCAGTAAAAAAGAAATTTATTTAATACATCTCTCTATTAAAACCGATTTGACGTTTCGCGCATTACAACAAGTGAGCGATCTGTGATTTAACAGTTATTGTTGAATTTCCTTTAATCCCTTCAGATATGCCGTTTCAGTTCAAAGGACTGCAGTTTCCAGTTCGTCTAGCTTTTGCCATGACAATTAAAAAAGCTCAAGGCCAATCATTAAACGTCGCAGGAATCCATTCACACCCCTCATGTCTTTCACATGGTATATTATACGTCGCGTGCTCAAGGGTGGGCAACCCAAAAAATCTCTACATTTACGCTCCAAACAGTACTACAAATAACGTAGTTTACTAGAATGCCCTAAAATGAAATTAAAATGAATTTGGACATTACTCTCACCATACGTGTTGAGGTATTGCAACACCAGCTATAAGGAATAATGTATGCATTATTTATTGTAAATGATTAAGCACTTCACATAATTTCATTTTTTTATTCCAATGTTGATTAAAAATGTTTGTTTCTAATGAAGGTATTGTGTTTCATTTCATCCTTCAAAACCAGTCTTATTGCCCACTACTGAAAGATACCTTATCTATCATAATCAACCAACATGCGAACGGAGCCGCGGGTTTAAGCTAGTTATTGATAAGTGAAGTTTGAAGAATCATCTGAAATACAGCAAATGTGAAATATTTCAATTTTCTGGGCAATAAATACCGATGTTTTCATAGTACACATCTGTGGACCTTGGTTTTTCTGTGCACTTTTACAATAGCTCTGTACCTCATAACGTACCATATTTTGGCAGCTCATGTGCTAAGTGATGGAGAGATATCACGCATACTAACGGGAAGTTGCAGAATATACAAATTCTCTATCTGAGGATGATGTATTTGCTGTAATGAATCGACAGCGTACGAACTCTGACTCCCCACGTGATGCTCCTAAGCAAATTCAGTCTCAAAACATTGAAGAATTTAATGAATGGTGATATTTAAAAAAATCCATAAGAGGTTTGACGTGAAGATCTATTTGGTTAGTACTGCTATACGTTAAAGAAATGTATTTTTGTTTCTTTCTTTATTTCCAACAAAATGTGTAAATTCACATCAAATTTTAAGAAAAATGTAGGTTTGGTGTCTCTCCATAGTTTGTTCGTTACCTTTTTAGCATGTCTGACATTGGTGCATCTCAGTCATTCCAGTGGACCCAAAGGAGACTTGGAATCTTTCCCTGAATTCTTTCCACTTGAATTCTGAGAGGTTGTGACATATTAGACAAACCTCAAATCTGTTCAGACTAGTTCACTTAGTTTCAAACCAACCGCATCAGAAATTTTGCATCATTTTGGGATTAAAGTTGTCATGGGGGACTAATACAAAATCATCTGGCAGTAACAAATACTTGTACATATGTAATGTAAAATTTCTTATTGTAAATAAAATATGTAGGTTGTACAAATACGACATACTGTAATTAATTTTACCCTTAAATACAGTACGTTCCTTTAAGAAAAAATAAGAAATACGTTTACGATTGAAACCCGAGGTACACAAGTGTGTACCATCAACGTTCAAAAAATGATAATTTTCCAAATTGCAAGAGAAAGAAATATGCTGCCTATGCAACCTAATAAACAACAAATATTGATATTTTCAAAATTTTAAATTAACCTGGGTACTGGAACTGAAGAGGATAAGACAGGCAAGCAGAGGAGAGGTGATGACGTAAATGTTTGGCCAATCGGTTCCTATTGTCGGCAACTTGTCAATGGTACAATAGTCGGATTTGGTGCTCTTGGGGTTAAGCGTTCGACTGGAAACCGAAGGGTCGCAGGTTAGAAACCAGGTAGGATCTCGGACTTTCAACACAGCCTTCACCTCTCAACGCGCCGCGGTGGATTAGCCGAGTGGTACAGCGCCATGCTGCGGAGCGTGCGGTTGCTCGCCATCGGAGGTTCGAGTCCACTCTTGGGCATGGGTGTGTGTATTGTCCTTAGGTCAGTTAGCTTAAGTAGTTTGTAAATCTAGGGTCTTATGACGATAGCAGTTTGGCCCAATAGGTTTAGGAACATTTGAACAATCTGAACCTGTCAACGATGTGAGGAGTCGCCAGGAACGACTGGTGGTTCGGATTCCACGTTAAGCTTGTATGTCCCTTTTCCTCAGTTGGATAGCTGGGGTTGGCTACGGACAAGCAAGTCGCCGAAGTGGCGTCAAATTGAAAGGCAGACCAATCAATCACGCGAAATTATTATTAATGTTGCAATACAGAAAGAATGATCCTTTATTATGTAACTACGCAATAGCAGGACAAACAGTGGAAGGAGCTACTTAATTAAATTAATTAATTAATTTAAAATTAATCGTCGGTAAAGCAGATGCCAGACCGACAACGTAAGGGTCTGACACAAATTTTACGTTTACGTTCTGTATCTGAGGTGTTTGAGCCTGTATTTCACTCTGCAGCCAAAAGTATACTTTGCAAACTATCAGTGTTTGTATATGGTAGTAGGTATCAGTCTCCCACCGTGCACTATGGTGTTAGAGGGTTGATAACGATAAGGGGGTGGAAGACAGGGGAGTTGAAAGTTACTGATTTACATAAAATTCTACGTGTGGGTGTCAATATTTTGCTCTTCATCCGAAACTACACAATGGAGACGAACAATCTCTCTGTGTTGTTGTAGTACAAAGTGTCCCATTATACACCATAGCAGTTCCGTGTCGATAACTATAAGAAGGTGGAAGATATAGTGGTTTAAAGTAAGTATGAACATCTTTCAGTTGTTTTTCTGCAATAAGCGTACGAATAAAGAAAAATATGTGCGTATTGCAGTTTGAAAAGTAAAACTACCAAGATAGATGCCTAATGAATCTACAGACGATAGAAACTTGAAATTTGTAGACTTTATTTGTCTTACACTGTAGGCATCAGCGATTTTTCGATATTCCCATCGCTTAGGGGATAAAATAGAGAATGAACTTTTTTTTTTATATATAATACGTTGCTATTAAGGCAATTTTAAAGCAAGAAATACAAAACTTACAATTTAGATTTTTGATTGGAATTTTAAAAACAGGTATTTCGATATTTTTGGAAATTCAACCATGAAGTGTGTGAAATAAGCGAAAATCTTTTAAGTGTGCTAATAAGACTATTTCAATGTTTGAAATACGAAAATTTGGACTTGAAACCATGGTTAGAATGTAAAAAAATATGTTTCGTGATGTTTTGAATTCTCCCGTCAATGGTTAAACACGGGATGGCAAGCTGTATTAAAATTAATTGATTAGGAAAGGATTGTTAAAGCTAAATCTATGAAAATTTATATTTAGAAGTAGAAACAACCAATGCAGACCATCCAGTCTACGCGTGCGAAGCAGCGGGAATTAAGCTAGTTAATATAAAGTGACACTTATTTGGCTTTGTCCTAGACACTCAGTACTCTTGGAAAAGAATCAAGATCAAAGTTGATGATGGAAAATCGCGTTTTCAATGTTATTCATCGAAAGATCGTCTAAAGATTAGAATGTTTTACTAATATATATGAGGTAAAAAGTTGACAACGTTCGAGTAATTAAAGTTTTTGTGTAGCTTGGGTAAAAAAAAAGTGGATTCTGGTTCGAACCTCCATTGTGGCATTTTTTGTTGCTCTTTTTCGATGTATTTGATAGTATTGTCATACTTGTAATACCTTTTCTTGCCTTATTTTAAAGTAGAGCATCAAGAAGAGAAATTAATGTTCAATTAAGTGTATTACCTTTTATTTGTGATACTCAGTGAAGAAACAATGAAATATGAAATAAAATATAAAAAAATTGTAAAGTATATTATTATGTAATTACAATTACTTGCCGTTTATTCGTCAGGGTTATCAAGGCACAAAGCAGGCCTGCTATATAAAAATATAACAATAAAAAGTTACCAATGGTCTTACCTCGAGAAAGCTGAATCTTATAAATATACATAGAACTTAGGCATCTACAACAAATTAAAATAATTAACAATGCAAAAAGGGTTCTAAAATATAAGTAAAGGGCAACTAGGAAAACAATTCATGCACTTGCGTAAGGTCTGTTATCCAAGGGTAAACATGCAAGATATCAGTAGTCCACCGTAGCATTAAACAGAGGCCCTTTGACCATAGCAAATCGGCGGAACTTATAACACCAGTTTAGACAATTACACGAGGTACCTGACCCTCGCACATTGAGAACTAATTCGTACACTTGAACCAAGGCTCAAGCACAAGGAGCAGAAAACACCACAGCAAAATCTACCGGCGCATAGCCCGCCATAACCAAGTTGATAAACACCGGCCCAATAGAAATGATAGTCGTACTACCGAACACTGGCGCCGGGACACCGAGAAAAAATTACTAGTTGAAATTACAACATTCACTTTACCATTTCAGTGAGCCCCTCCATACCGGCGCACAGAGGTAGAAAAGTTACAAAACCAGCTTCTAATTTTGCCTCGTCCGAACAGGAAAGGCGCCCATATTCTTCGGAGGCCAGCTGCACACAGAGTTGTAAACCTCGCGAGCCAAACTAAAACACAGGCGGAAAACCACGCCACTAGGCGAAGGCTTACGAAATGCAGCCAGCGCGAGTCGGCCGCATACAGGCCGCTAGCGGCACCATCAGCTGAACACCTCCGGTTCTCGTTCCAGCCGCTGGTGCCACTCACGAGGAGGCCTACTCGTCATCGCCGAAGTCGTCCAAATGTATGGTACATGTAGCCGTGGTGAAACACGAAAGTGCCCCAAGTGGGAACTCCAAATAGGCAAGCGTTTGCCGGCCGCGGTGGCCGAGGAGACTGAGGCGCTTCAGTCACGGTCTGCATGGCCACTACGGTCGGGGGTTCGAATGCCCCCTCGGGCATGGATATTTGTGCCGTCCTTAGTTGTAGGTAGTTCATAAGTAGGTAGTAAGTTTAGGGACTGATGTCCCCGTAGTTAAGTCCCTTAAGCTTCACAAACATTCAACATTCAACATTCAAGCGTTTAGGATATAAAAGAAAGTTTGATACAGATGTATCAGAACATGCTTCTTATCAACTGTCTCTCTGACGGCGTGTTTTGGAAACAGTGTTTTGCTCAGCCGTGAAAGATCGGATTCCTATTGAGAAAGTCGCGGTTTCAACTCCACCCGGCGGCAAATTTTTTCTGCTCCTTGGCAATGCGTGAGCCTACATACTGTTCCCGTAGGGATCGTGAGCACATGTTTAATTAATTAGAACATGTGCGGAGACATTCAGTCAATCATTCTTCTCACGCTCAATGCGTGAATAGAATGGTAAAAACCCTATTAACTGGTATAGTGGGACGTACCCTCTGCCACGCACTTCACAGTGGCTTTCAAAGTATTGATCTAGATGTAAGCTGACGTCACGATTAACCGCAACATCATATAAGTTATTTTATTAATTCACATAAGCAAAAGAAAGAAAGAGCTCTGGACGAATTTCGGGACTTCAAACATTTAAAAAAGGACTGTGGTTAACGCGTACTTGGGGACGTCGTGTATGTAAATCGATACTTCCATTATTTTGCAATTGTACAATTACATGTACCGGAGTGATATTCATCGAAGAAACAGGGAAAGCAATAATTTTGACTGCATCTTGCGCACGTTATGAATGCCACCTTTTTGCAGTTACATGTTTTTTTTTTACTCTCTCCATAGAAACACAAACTTGATTGACATTCTGAAAACAGCTTCTTTCATCGCACAGTCCAGCAGCGAACCACGCGTAACCCAGCATGACGCTGAATATATGCGAAGACAGATGGTGATGTATAATGTAATGTAGCTTGATGCAAGCGTCTCAGGAAGAGATTTCTTGTCCTTTCTCGATGCGGCAGGTGTTTCTTGTGCCGACAGCGCCACCGAGGTCATAATCAATTTCACGAGTATTCGTGTTTGCACCTTATGGATCGTTCAAAACCCCAAGTTTGCAAGATAATATACTTGTTTTAAATAATGTATTCCTATGCTGATGTTGTGCACATATATGTACAAGATGGCATATATGATGCTGTGGTTAATTGTGAAGTCTGTAGTGTACGCATTGCCAAGCAGCAAAAAAATATCTGCCGCCGGGCGGAATGGAACGCGCGAACGCATGAGCCAAACACCGCTTTGTAAAAAGAAATTCTAAGGGCAGTTGATTAGGTGCATATGGTGATTGATCCGTATCTAAATTCCTTTTATTTCCTAAACGCTCAGCCATCTGGAGTTGGTGCACTTTCATATCTCACCACACCCAACATGTACCATAAATTTGGACGAATTCGGACGAGTAGGCGTCCTCTCCTTGTCAGTGCAAACGTCCGACTGACATTGTATCACACTTCGGGCCTCTCGACTCGATCTCAACGACTTCAAAGGTACGAATCGATACTCTAGCCAAAGAAATTACGATGAAGGAGGAAGACGTGAAGAGGTAAAAGAAAACGACTTATTACCACTGCACAGATATTTAAGAATCATCTAAAGACTACCAAGACCGAAGTATTTGCTTCAGACATGATAACGGTAAAATAGGCCGAAGCAATAAATTCAAATGTTCAAATGTTTGTTAAGCTTATGGGACTTAACTACGGGGTCATCAGTCCCTAAACTAAAAAAACTACTCATCAACTACCTTATACTAAGGACGGCACAAATATCCATGCCCGAGGGGGGATTCGAACCCCCGACCGTAGTGGCCGTGCAGACCGTGACTGGAGCGCCTCAGTCCCCTCGGCCACCGCGGCCGGCGCCAAAGCAATACACAGAGTTGTGAAATACTAAGAAAGTGAAATACTCTAGTACTGCGAAGGAGGCCGTGCGGTTCTAGGCGCCATGTGAAAGAGTATTCGATCCTTTTGCCGGTGGGTCGAGTGCTCCCTCGTTTGTGTGTGTGTGTGTGTGTGTGTGTGTGTGTGAATGTGCGCTCTTGTTTGTGTTGTCCGTATGATAGATTTATGTTTGTTTAAATAATTTGTAAGTAATGATGCCGATGACCACAGAAGTTTGATTTCATAGGTTTACAAACAGCACCCTGAAAAACAAACAAATCCAGTGGAGAAGACTCTATTACAGCTGAACTCTGAAAATGGTCTCAACGAAAACTTATAGCTTACCTTCAGATTATGTCTGAACAAATATGGGATACTGAGATGATTACAGAAGATTTGAAGTGGCTCTAATCCATTATTTGAAACAAAAATAAGATATGCAAGACTTAAAAAATTACCGAGGTGTATATCTGTTGCCAGTAGGTTGTAAAATATTGCCAACAATAGTACTAAATAAAGTAGAAGAAACAGTTAGCAGCCACTTGGGGACCAATGGTTTGGCCAGGAGTCAGTATTGACGGATTTACAGACATCACTGTTGTTCAGAATGGCACTTTGAGTGCTCAGAAGTACAGAGGCAAGATCCTTCGATTTTTATTGTATCCTACGCTGGTGCCGTAGGAGATAGGGTCCTTCTGGTGGACAAAAATGCTCGTCCCCATAGAGTTGCACCGTTGGACAACAGTCCTGAAGCTGACGGAATTGAGCGAATGGAGTGGACAGCTTGTTCACCGACTGAGCACGTCTAGGATGCACTTGGCATACGTATGGCAACCAGACCAGCACCTCACCCAACGGTTGTAGATAGTGCATATTTTACTCATCGTAGAATGAATAAATATCTGTCACGAGCTGATTGAAAACCTCATACTGTACATGCCAACATGTGCAACTGTACTGGCCGTTCGAGGTAATCACACACCATATTAGAGGGCAACGAGAATGACTTTCACTACTATGGTAGCCTTATGCTCCCTCGGTTTAAGTGAAAGCCATGTAAAACTCAAGTACCGAGTTCAGACTGCAAAATACCGTACTGCATCACACAAAAATTACAATTGTAGCTGACATCTGAATAAAATACGTTGCAATATGTATATCATGTATGATACCTCACCTGATTCCCTAATTGTGGATTCTAAAAAGGCATTTCATCCATTTGATAGAGAAACACTAGAGAAAGTGATTACAGATTTGGCATTAAAACTAAACTTGGAAACCTAATTGGTGAAACGCTCAGAAACACGAAATCAAACGGAAATTTGTTGCTAAATCTCTAAGGCATTCGACATAAAAACAGGTGTAAGGCAAGGTGACGGCCTGCCTTCGCTACAGTTCGAGTGCCTTCTAGAGAAAATAGTAAAAGAATGCAAATAAAAATAAAATAAGAGCGTAAATATTAACTGGAGAGAAATGGGAGAAACGATTCAAGAAAATTGTTTAGGAAAGTTTCCTGTAGAAGAAAGAGAACGTAAAATGTACAAAGCATATGAAATAATGCGTAACATTTCCAATAAAAGATTTACTTGAAGAATTTGAAACTACAGCTTTATGACAGAAAAGTAAAACTATATAATATCTTTACACAAGTGAATGTTAAGTATTAAGTTACAAGTTACACACACTTGAAGTCCTATAAAGACGAATCATTGGACAAATAATCGGTCCACAAAAAATAAAGAGGTATGGAAATTAACAAGTAATGAAGAGGTTTATCGCAACATAGAAAAAATAACTGAATCACTATGTGAAAGGCGACTTCCATATTTGGACATTTATACAAAATAAACTCTAGCAGGACAAAAATATTTTTAAAAATATTTGGGACAAGAACTCAACAATAGCGTGGATTCAAGAAGTTACGAAAGATTTGTAAAGAAACAACATAGAGAAAAAGATGGAACAGAAAGATTGCTTTTTAAGAAGGATGTTAAAAATGGAAGGAATCCAAGGGAGGAAGGAGAAGAAGACAGGTTGCCAGTGGTCTGACTAGAGGAAAAGAATACACAGTGATTAGATGAAATAACTATGGTGGATGAAAAAAGAACAACAATGGAAGAAACATTAGATGACCGAAATGGAAAAAGAAGAAAAAGAAGAAGAAAATAAAAAGTCAACAGCGTTACTAATTATTGTGCAGGGGTCCAGGTTACATTTCCGTCAGGGGTCAGGATGTTGTGTTATCTTCATCATCATCAAGTCGTCTACATGACGTCAAATAAAAATACTTGAACTACAGGGCATGTTAAGGGTAGGATCCTCATAATCATTCGAGAGGAACTGTGTACATTCAAAAATTGCATTTCAATTCATCTAGCAATGCAAGTGTTCGAGGTCTTGAAATCCAATCACTGTCTAAGAAGGTAGGCGACTGCGTGATGCTTTCTGCGCAGAGAAGAGTGATGCCGAACATTCCGCGGTGTCTCTGTCCAACACCAGCTAGAAGGCAAGGCCTCACAACTGGCCGTGCCTACGTCACACATGAAGGCCGCGGCCGCCACCTCACTGGCTGGCCAATGGGGCACACGCGTAGCGGTCGGCCAGGCAGCTTGCGTTCGCGGTCTTCAGGTGTGACGTAGGCACGGCCAGTTGTGAGGCCTTCTCTTCTAGCTGGTGTTGTTCTGTATCAGGCCTCAACCTGCAGTCACTGCCTGTTACTGGTTACTGGCAACGTCTGACAGGCTGGGAAAGGAACGGGCGGGGGCGGGGCGACCGAAACTTTAACTTCTGCTCCTCACTAGCACAAAAAATAGTCTCACTGTCCCCTTCGTAACCTATTGTTCGTCGTGTTTGCTGATGGCTACCGTAATGACTACTACAGTCAGTAAACTGACCGCACGTAAAGTAACATGAAAATCACCGCTTGCAGTTCCAGACGCACTCTCATAGGCGCGCTACAGTGACACGTGCCAGAATGGTGCTGTTGACTGGCGCGTTACAAGGCACAGCAGCACCACTTTATGTACACACTGTGGAGTGCTGAGCTTCATTACAGCTCCCAACAAATATAGCAATTTACGTCACAGCTCTGAGAACCTCGGAACCTCATAGAGCTTTATTTAGATCTCCTTGGAATCTAGCAGTACAGTCTCTGCAACTTGATACGTTATTAGTGAATTACAGATTTTAATAACAACAACCTGCATAAACCGGCGTTTCCCTGGTCCAAAATATATAACACGCTTGATGACATGAGGTCCAGTCTACAGGAGTATTTGCGTTAAACGTATATACTAAAATTATTACTGAATGATGCGATGAAATATTAGCCCTACTTAAATGAAACAGATCATTAAAAACTGCTAAATGTAATGAGAAACTTTTTTGTATTATAAATACGTTTTACTTTTTTTTGCATGACTTGCTTGTCACTATATTTGATTTACAGTTTGCGACTACAAATAAAGAAATTTCTAGATACACCATAGATAATTTGTGGTATCTATACTATCTAGATTTATAATAACTAGTACTGCCTCTGGTAGAAATTCGATCAGTTGTGTTTGCAAAGTAATGAAAATGAAAAAAATTGTAATGTAATTGGAATTTATTGAGCACTGCAAGTTTATGGGTTTTACTCGAATGCTATGAGAACAGGTGAAAGAAAGGGCAAAGAGGAAACATGAGAGATTGGAAGACACAAATGAGGGAATTGATTGCTTTATTTCGCAATTAAGCATTACAAAACTCCAGGAAAAAAAAAAAAACATTTTTCGTAAAAATCCTTTCATCATTCGCTAAATGTCCTTCTTCTCTATGTTCACAAATTTCAAACCATCAAAGAATCTAACTTCATTCAAATTTGTACTTGCGATGTTTCTAACACTCATTCCACTATTAGAAAATCCTTGTTGGGTTAACATTTTTCGACAAAACTATGTCCTTATGGAAAATCAACGGAGACACATGAAATGTATTTAAAACAATTGCTCTTTAAACACATTTAAATATATTAATACTGCGTTCATAAACGAAATTGTTTAGCTATATTTAAAAATTATATTTAAAAGTTAACAATTTAACATTACGAAGAATTAAAAAGTCGGGGGCATAGAGAATCGAACCCAGGACCTTACAATTCGAATTCCAAGTGCTAACTGGGATCATTTTTCCTGCACCAATATGTCACCTACAACAGGTTGTAATACAGTGGCAAAACCTATGCAGACTTTGGAGTATCATCCTAAAATTTATTTTTCTTTTTACCACTCTTAACGGCTATGTGCACACATAATTCTTATACTCGCAACATCTATGACAAACCAGCTTTCGAATTATGTACCTTTCGTTGGCCTTCTTGTATGATTAATATTAAAAATCTTTACCCTCAGTTTCGTGTTAGCGTATTTATATAAAATTGTATATTACTGATGATACATGTCCATCTTTTTCTTTATATCAACGAACGAAATTTCTAGTTAAAAATACTGAAAGAATCTGATATATTCTATTACAGAAATTAGTAAATTGTAGTATAAATCATTAAGGCCTCAAATAGTTTCAGAATAGGAGTCATTGTAGCATATGTTTATTCTTTCTACAAAATGCAGAATACACACAGGATAACAATTATTGATATATACAAAACAAAACGTTCATTAGTAAGAAAATACAGCGTCCATACACTTTATTCAACACGGAAATGTCACTACAGATACTTTGATTTCGATTTTGACCTTATATATATATATATATATATATATATATATATATATATATATATATATATATATATATTATAATAAGATGATGATGATAATTCTTATTTTGAACCTCAGAGTTTTCTATATATCAAATGTAAGAAAACCTCCGTTCATTATAACTTGATTTATAAAGAACCTGATCTGTACTCATGGCAGAAGTTGGTAGTTTGGTGCGCATCTATGGCGAAGCGCCTTTCTAATTACATTACTTTCATTGGCCTCTTTGTGTGATTAACATTACAAATCTGTATTTCAAACTCTGTGTTTACGGTTATATCACAGTCTATCACAGACAGTCGCGAAACTCTAGGGAAAATTGCAACTGAAGCGACACTAGCGCTCCATGCGGCCTGTAGGGGGTAACAGAGGAATGGCATGGTACACAGTAACAATTTGCCGTTTTTAATGCCGTTACTTCATATTTCCTAGTCACTGAACGTTGCCGTGAACTTTATAATACAAATACGAAAACTGTTAATGACAGTCTATAATAACGAATCGCAGTGTAATTCATACAGTTCACAATACCTGAGTCGTAATCATATCACTCAAAAACTTTTTGAAAGAAGACATAATTCGCAACGTGATGTGCTCAACTATAAAAGTAGCTGATTATGTTCTCGTGCTCGGTACGTACTGACATGTTGCATGAGTTTTGTTTTTGCGGATTTCGGACATTGTGATATTTTCAAAACTATACACGATTTTTACATTGTTGGAGACTAGACGCACATCGCCTTTAAACCAGCTTTTCACCTTGTCCTTGCTTCTGAACCTTCGTGTACCGGTACCTATCATACTGTTTTTAGTTACTTGGTAGCTATCATACTGAATATCTTCAAGTATGTGAAGTGCTAATATTAACAGTTTATATATCGACATATTATTTATTTGTAGCTACGCATTCACTTTATCAAACCAGTAGGTAACCGCCAAAATATGTTGGTATTCAGGCTTCCAATTTTTGTGCAAATGAGGTACGAAACTAAGTGAAATAGTTTATTAACTGCTATTCGAAGCATTCAGACATTACTTTTATAAAGCAGAAATATTATGAAATAGTGGTCTAGTATTTGAGATTCCGATTAAGATCAGAAGTCTGGTCGTGAATGAATTGTTAAAGATTTACTTCTATGCCTAAAGGCATAACAAACCACCTTAAATGAACACTTGTTATTCGAAACATTGTTTTCTTACTTCTGAGCCTCTTTTGTAAATGAGAGATTTCCGAATTACATTTTTGACAGTTGCTACAATTCATAGCGCCACAAAAGCTCCTAAATTCGAAGTATTTTGAATGTGCTGCGTCACTCCAAATACACATTCATTACTCAATCGTTTAACGCTTTGTTTTTACGACCCAGCCGCTTGGCAGCGCTGCAGTCGCGAAGTTGCAAAAATTCACTGGGAGTTTCGTGTCTCGTACGTTAGACTCTGGTTATATTATAGCTCATTACTATAACCTTTCTGTTGCTATTTCCCTATTCGTGTTACTAAACCAAGTACACGTAAATTGTGAATTAAAGCTGATTTGCCTATACGTGTGACGAGGATGAACACATTTTTAGGATGAAAGATGGATTGGCAAGAGAACACCAGTTCACTGGGCTCAACATTAACGTGATGTTAGTACTTGGAATTGATAGCTGTGGCCTCGCATAAGACAACTAGACTGTGCTAGACTGTGCAGCAGAGACTCCAAATATAGAGGTACTTCATTACCGTGACGTGGTAGGCTGCGAGAACGTGTAACATAGTGCACTGGTGTTCTGTGATGTGTAACACTCTGTCATACGACGAGTGCATGAATAGAAACTACTGAGAAGACAACATTTTAAAATTTGTTGACAGTTCTGACATGAGGATGCAATAAAACGTTTATTTGGTAATTGAATACCAAGGATATAAGTCAGTTCTTATATGAAGAGCATTTGCTTTTAATGTTGATCAGAAGAACTTGAAATAAACTTTAGAGTCTTGACCACAAATTTAAAATTCATTGAGGCCTTACGCGTTTCGACGTTTCGTCATTAACGAAGGCATATCTTTCAAAACTTATTAAAAAGTAAAACTAAACCATTCCTTTTAAAATAATCACTGTCAAAGACATACGTCAAACATAAAACAAATTAAAATTTTAAATTTGTGGTCAAGACTCTAAAGTTTATTTCAATTGCATCAACATGGCCACGTCTCACAAATGTATAATGGAGACAGCAAGGATCAGAAGAACATTTCCGTCAGGACAGCTATACTAAGCACAACATTAAATTAGCATTCTATATCGGAATATGATATCCCTCTTGTGCTCTCACTTCCCTGCGCAGCTCCATTTAGTAAGATATACTCTCTTTCGGTCAGTGACGACACTTTATTTTACAATCATCCATAAAGATAAATGGTGTCACGTTTTCCAGACCCAATAACACCTGCTGTGAGTGCAAAAGCCGCTTTATCGATCTCTTTCCGCATTCAGGTTACTATGCAGAATCGATGAATAGTGAGGTATCTTCACCGAAATACTGGACAAACTTGCCAAAATTAAAAAATGCGTAACGATTGTACCACGTCCATTTTATAGTAACTGACCATTAGTGAGTTCATAAGTCAAGTTCCAGAGGCCTAATGTATGTCTGTGAGTCGCAATCAACAGTTGAAGGAGAGCATTCTCTGCTGAGGGCGTTGTTCCTGATTAAGGTACAACATTTATTCAAAATTTTTGTGGTTTCACTAAATGTTTGTATTAAATTGAAACAAAGCTGAATGTTAACGGTTGTAAAAACTAGCACTTAAAATATGCGCTACTGTATTTCCTAAATTTTATAATTTTACTAAACAAGATATTATTTCGTCTCACATTATCTTTAGCAGTTTCGTATTAGTCGGGGCTTGACGGACCTACTACGAAGTATAATCGTTATTGGTACACTACTGACACCCAGAGCGAAAGATACAAAATTCTCTAAATTCGATCTTTGTGAATATTGTTTTTTTAATAATATTATGTTGTTATTCTTTTTCTGGAATATCATTTGTTTAATAAATAAAAACGACTATAGAACTAAATACATTGCTCAAAAGAATTAGGGGATCAGGTGATACATCATACACAGTATACATATGGTAACGTATTTTATACAGATAATGATTACAATTGTAATATACGTGTGCTACAGTATGAAATTTTGCTGTCTCAACAATTTAATTGAGGTTTAAATGGCGTTTACTAAGACTGAGGCACCATGTGACTAACATCTAACATTATACTGAAAAAAAACCTCATTCCTGTTGCCTTGTAATATGTGATCACCTCAGACGACGAATACAGTTGTGCACCTGCATGGCATGGACAGTATCATGTTATCAATCAGCTCTTGAGGAATATTTGGCCATTCTTCCATGAGTGCAATATCCATATCTGTGGGAGGGACTGGTCTCGCTGCAATACGCCTGGCAAGTTCATCCGAGACATGCTCAATCGGGTTTAAGTCCAGTGAATAAATATGTATGTGGGAACGCGAGTGTTATCGTTCACCAGAAAGAACCGATCTCCTATGACACTAGCGTAGGGTACAATAAAAGGTCGAAACATCTCGTCTCTGTACCTCTGAGCACCATTCTTAACGACGTAGAGGTCCGTACTTCCACCAATACCGACCCCTACTGTGCCGTCAGCGACTGTCGTAAAAACAGTATTCTCGAGCCTAATTTGGACCTTTTCTTATAGAGGTCGCAGCGTAGCTGATAACCAGCGAAGTACTCCCACGCTGGTTCGCTACTGGCCGATGATCGCCTTTTAGGAACGAGCCAGGCGACTCGCCAGTCAGCCTCGCATCCGCCAAGCAAAGATAGCCTCGTGGAAGACTCAGACGAAGAAGCCCGCTATAGAAGAAGTCACCAAAGGCCGTTCGACGCCGTACCGAGGAACCACTCCGGACTTCTGTAACCACATTCGAAGTAGCGACCACTGTGAATACTGTAGAAGTTTAGTCGTAATAAAGTAGTTTTCCAAGTAGAAGACGGTGTTGACAACACTTACCCACATTCGTCCACCACGATGGTATGGTGATGTTTTCTGCAGATAAGCTGGATTGTTTCAAGTTCCACATTCCCTCTAGCTGAGGGAACGACGATTGTTCTGTTTAACACAAAATCTTGACCTCTGAGAGCAGAAACCAGCGTCATTCGTTACGACTCTAATCCTAATGTTCTTGGACGCAGTTTATGTGGGCAGGCCAATCTCATTTGCTGTAGGATTTTGGAACATGATAATACTTTGTTCGAACATTATGAAGTACCTCGAAGATAACGACCTATTAACCATTAGTCAACATGGATTGAGAAAGTATCGCTCTCGCGAAACACAGGTTGCCCTTTATTCACATGAAGTGATGCCACCGACAAGGGACCTCAAATCGATTCCATATTTCTGGGCCGGCCGCGGTGGCCGAGGGGAGTGAGGCGCACCAGTCACAGTTTGCACGGCCACTACGGTCGGGGGCTCGAATCCCCCCTAGGGCATGGATATTTGTGCCGTCCTTAGAATAAGCTAGTTGATAAGTAGTTTGTAAGTTTAGGGACTGATGACCCCGTAGTTAAGTCCCATAAGTTTAACAAACATTTGAACATTTGAACATATTTCTGGATTTCCGGAAGGCTTTTGACACTGTACCCCACAAGCGGCTTCTAATGAAATTGTGTGCTTATGGAATATCTCCCCAATTGTGCGATTGGATTCACGATTTCCTATCAGAAATCGAGTAAAACAGAAGTGATATCTATCGTTCCCCAGGGAAGCGTTAGAAGTCCCCTACTCTTCCTTGTGTTTATAAACGATTTAGGAGACAATCTGTATGGCTCCCTTAGACTGTTCGCGGATGATGCTGTCGTTTATCGGTTAGTGAAGCCAACAGAGGATCAGAAGCAACTGCAAAACGATTTAGACAAATTTCTGCATGGTGCGAAAATTGGCAATTGACACTAAATAAAGAAAAGTGTGAAGTAATACACATGACCACTAAAAGAAATCCGCTGAACTTCAATTACGCGATAAATCAGTCAAACCTAAAGGTCGTAGACTTTACCAAATACCTATGAGTTACAATTACAAACAACTTTGACTGGAGAGAACACATAGAAAATATTGTGGGGAAGGCGAACCAAATGTTACGTTTCATCGGCAGAACGCTTCGAAGATGCACCAGCTCCACCAAAGAGACTGCCTACATCACACTTGTGCGTCCTCTCCTGGAGTACTGTTGCCCCTTGTGGGACCCTCACCAGGTGGGACTGACGGAAGATATTGAGAAGGTTCAGAGAAGGGAAGCTCGTTTTGTTTTGTCACGTTACGTGGGGGAAAGCGTCACGGAAATGTTGCACGAATTGGGGTGGAAATCATTAAAAGAAAGACATTATTCATTGTGGCGTGATCTGTTTGCGCAGTTTCAATCACCGACTTTTACTTCTGAATGTGAAAGTATTTTGCTAGCACCCACCTACTTAGGGAGACATAACCATCCCAACAAAATAAGAGAAATCAGATCGAAAACTGAACGATTTAGGTGTTCTTTCTTCCCGCGCGCTATTAGAGAATGGAAGGGTAGAGAAAAATTATGAAAGTGGTCAATGAACCCTCTGCCAGGCACTTAAATGTGATTTGCAGAGTATCTATGTAGATGTAGATAAAACATATCGTGGATTTAATGGGACACACACCATACGTTTCGGTGCATAGAGGCCATATATCCGAAGGCGATTTCGGACTGTTTGTGTTGCTTTTGCGCGTCCATTTGCTGCCTTTCAGCTGAGTTCAAATGTTCAAATGTTTGTATAGCTTATGGGACTTGTGAGATTACCGCCCAAGTTCACTGCAAACATTAACCATGCCAATGCACTAAATGTTACACAATTTTAATCTTAATAATTATGGTAGCAATGTATGTACGCAGTTGGGTGACAACATTTATAGGTTGGCCATAGGCAGAAATTCTCCACGTTGAGATTTGCTGTGTGCTTGTAGCTGAGGGGAGGCGGCGAGCAGGCCGACGTTGGTGGCTTGTTCCAGCTTAGGATTTTCCAGTTTCGTTTCCAGTGAGGGGAGAGAGGGACAATGGCGAGTGCCAGGTGCAGTGCAGTGCACAGCGTGAAATAAAATATTCTAATACTACTTGCATTTGAAGTAATCTGATGCAGTTAGGAACCTTTAAGGCCCTCATTACAAAATAGCCTGTTGATAAATAAACAATACATTAGCTAATATAGTCACATCTGGTGTAATATGTTTAATTGACAATGAAAAGTAATAAATTACCAATGAATACAAGACAGTTACACAAGTAGCATGGCAAAGTTTGTTTATAAAAATAATATATTAACTATTTCTCATTTTATTTTCAATTAATCTTGTGTATTTTATCTTGAAATATTCAGTTAAATCACTTATCTGTGATATAAGAAATTGCACGATTATAATAAATAGTACAAAGGATGTTTATACTAATATAAAAACGTAAGAAGATATTTGTTTAATGTGTAGTGTAATTATTTTGATTTTAGGTAAAGTTTTAGCGCTGTACGTTGGCAATTCGGTTAGAACAGCTCATATGGGGAAGTTGATGACGTAGGGAAAAAACCCGGCAGTTGGGCTTTTGGCGCGCGCGCGGGCAGGAAGTGAGGAGCAAGTGGTGTAGCTGGCCGGGCGGCGTCGCTCTGCACAGTCGGCATGTGGATCTCCAGGTGGAGACTGTAGATTTTTGTGTGGCAATTGCCAGGTGTGGTTGCTCGTCGTAGACTGCACCAAGTTGAATCGAGTGCTACTGTGTGTTGTGATTATTTAGCCGGTGGAACAAGGTGTGCATCGCAATGAATTAAAGTGACTGTGTTTTGTTAATGTAACACGTGTTGTCGCATAGGCATGAACATAAACGGTGTTTGAGACAGGCACATGATGTGAAAACAATTTGCGACAAATAGTCATTTTGTCTGAGGGCTCACGAGCTATAACTTTATTTGATAAATGTGTCGACGTACAGACATATCAGCCACAGGGTTTTAATATGGTGTAATAAACAACATAAAGTGAACTTTCACGTGTTTTCAAAAATAGTAGTTAGTACACCCTTTTGACTGAGGCGCTTCAGTCACGGTCTGCACGGCCACTACGGTCGGGGGTTCGAATCCCCCCTCGGGCATGGATATTTGTGCCGTCCTAGTTCGTAAGTAGTTCATAAGTAGTTTGTAAGTTTAGGGACTGATGACCCCGTAGTTACGTCCCATAAGCTTTACAAACATTTTTTAGTACACCCTTTTCTCTCACGAACTCACTTTATTATGAATTTTTTTGTTAATCATATGCAGGGAAGGAAAGCTGCGAATGTGTGATATCATACCCTAGAAAACGAGTCAAACAGTAGTAAGCACAGTTCCAGTGCTTTTGCATGTTTAGGAATTTGGTTCGCAGTTGGTGGTTGTGAGTTTTAAAATCTTAATCTTTCCCTATTTTAAACTCTCACCCTGACCTTTCACCCTCGCAGACTTAACTACGGGGTCATCAGTCCCTAAACTTACAAACTAATTATGAACTAGCTAATTCTAAGGACGGCACAAATATCCATGCCCGAGGGGGGATTCGAACCCCAGACCGTAGTGGCCGTGCAGACCGTGACTTGAGCGCCTCAGTCCCCTCGGCCACCGCGGCCGTCTGAGCTGAGTTGCATTCAGCCTTCTGTCTCGACAAACTGTTAACCGGAGGAAACCGTCCGTCATCTATTGCTGATGTTATTGGTGAACGACCTTTGCCTTGCCTCCGTCTAACGGTTCCGGATATCTGAAATTGCGTCCAGGTCCTGTAAATTACACTTTGGGACACATTAATAGCTGCAGCCACCTCCCTCTGTGTCTGTCCCGCTTCCAACCGTCCTGTGGCTCTCCAAGCCATAGCTTCAGGTTAGTCATGTTGTTGTTACATTGTACTACCTGCCCGCTACAGTATCTGAACTCAACTGCTTGTGTAATTTGTTTGGTAGAGTAAACACAAGTCAAGGGCAACTCCTCTGCAACAATGTTATTACCTCTATCTCAGTTGCTCTAATGTTTTCTCCACTCCGTAGAACCGACAGAAAGACATCGACACTTTTAGTTAAAACTGCCGGTGACAGTACTTCTAGATATCTCAACTGATACCCTAATTGTTTTGGCCAGTGTATAAGGTTTATACGAGCAACGTATCTTGAAAGGTAAGCATTGACAGCCTCGATCGTTGCCGCGGGACCACTTCCGCATCATGGCACGTTATTTGCTCCATCCTGTTGTACAACCACTGCGCACGTTGTACACTTCAACAACATTTGGCGTGGACGCTGGTGGAGTGGCTAAAAGCACTGTCCACATGCAAAGCATATTGAAGAGAACATCATAATCACCAAAAGATGCGTCTATGTCGACGCGAAACCGGCTGTGACTTTTGCAAATAAAACCAGCATGAAGTCAAAGTGGACTTCTTCATTAAAATACTTTGAGTCATGAGAGACTATACAAAGTTATTCATTTGTAAGGATATATTCAATCAGGAATCAATCAAATTTATGATTTTTAACTGAACTGAATTTACTTAAACGATATTATTAGCCAATATTTACTTTCTCATTAAATGAGTGGAGAGTTAAAGTAACTCTGTAAGTAACGTTTCTGGGGGAAAAAAAAAGCCCACATTTTTGTTCTAATGAATCTATAAACAAGGAGCCTCAAGAAAATTTGTAGATTAAAGTTTTATTGTTCCTACTCATTGATAAATACTGTTACGTAAATGTCTACTGGTATTTTTCATGCATTCCCTTCGAAAGTACTATTATCTTTAAACGAAATCACGAGTTGAAATAAGTAGGACAGGATTCTGGAAACAATCGCCTTCCATGTTAGAGATTATTATAAAAACGAACGTAATAGACGCGCCAATCCAGACTCAGCATGTACATATACATGAAATTACATAAAATATTATTATACATATATCTATGATTTCTGAAGTAGTTTGAAAGAATATGATTTAAAAATTAATGCGGGAAATTGTAGTAAATAAACTACTCATGGAAGAATCATGTACATGATGAGGTATTTGACTATCCAAACCGAAGCTGTCCTCTCATTCTATCGCCACTAAAATCTATACAGTAAATTAAGGATTTCTCATGAGTCTCGGTAGAAATTTCCAAGCAAAAAGATTGGAAATTCTGGAAAGCTGCGTAATACGAGTACGGACAAACCAACTAACAAATATATATTGAATAATACGATGTTCCAATCTAAAGTCGGTAGGTAACTAGTTCACGGGAATTTACACTTAAAATAAAAATGGACTGGAGCGTTTCCAAAAATGCTTCTCGTCAGGATTTCGGTACGCTTCTCTGTGCGACGTCACGTTAAATATATAGTTGAAAATGAGCGGCGGTCGATAATTTCCAAACAAGGGACTGGAAATATTTGTCACGGTACAATAAAATGCTTCATGAATCTCCTTTAAGGGGCTCTTTCATAAATGAAACAAATGGGATCACATTATGGTACAACTTTCCCCATCTTCTTATTCGTGCGTGGAAGCGGGCTTGTGGAATTCTTTACTTTCCAACCTGGACAGTACCTCTTCTAGCATTCCTCCATTGCAAATATTAATAAATTCGATCCACACATCTGTGTATTTATCGATGTTTCACCACAGCCTAATTACGTCATCTTTTTCTTCTGTGACTTGGGAACCTAGGCCTCTTGAAGATTTCTGTACCAGTTATCGCAATCCAAAGTTCGAGCGTCACATCGCCTAAGGCACATTCTCCGTAGGTCCTCCGAGATTTCAACTATCCATCTGGTTCTTCATCGATATCATCCTCATTGAACTTACCATATGCGCCCGTGCATTATCGTGCAAAACGATGGGTGTGTTGCGCATAGTGTTGCCGCTTCTTTCGCACAGCCGGTCGCAGGTGATGCTCCAACAAAGAACTGTAATACTGTGCACTGACGATCTGCTGTGGAGGAACGTAATGCGTTAGGATATCAACGTCAGAGTCGTACCCGAGACTCATCATACCTTTCATCTTACTGGGGTTCCGGCGCACTTTCGACTTTCGCGGCGACCTACAAAGACGCCATTTCTTGGATTGGCTTTTCAGTTTTGGCTCGTACGATGTGGCCCATGTCTCATTCAGTGTTACGATACTGCTTAATAAAGCTTCTCCTTGCTGCCATAGCGCTCCAAGTGCGCTGGAGCAGCGTCGTTATGCATCCATCTCCGCATTTCCGTCAATTCTTCCGGGGCACATCGTGATGCAATTTTTCGCATGTCGAGCCACATTGATCCAACTCCGTTTTTTGAAAACATAGTGACGTCGTTACGTTATACCGTTCGCTCACAAGTCAATGTGTTTTCTTCGATTGTGAGCACGCCGGTGAGGTGGGACAGGAGAGTTTATTTGCTCGGAGGTAAGGTATGTATGTCAACAGCGTGTGCTATCAGCGACAATAGTAGTTTCTATTGCATAGTGTCCCCGCAGTAGTGTTGCCATTTAAGTTCCAACCCTCGTAGTTCCAACTACTGTACGTGAAGGACTGTAACAGTGCGAAAAATCTCTAACGCAAGACAGCCTGAACACCTGGACATTTCCCTTATTACCATGGCTAATATAACCCGAGTCAGTTTGTTTTGAAACCATGGGTGTGCAGTGAGGTAGCCACTGTTAACATAAAAAAAGATGTAAAAATCCAACATAAGATGACTTACCAAGACAACGAATGGAACTGAGCTGCCTGTTATAACGCAGAAAATGTGTCGTTACTGCTTGATTCGTGATAGATCGTGGTCAACGAACGACGATACTTATGAACGCTCCATTGTGTTAAAAGTAGGGCCCATCGTACCACTGCTCCCGGCCACATTAATGACGGCTCCATAGGTAACTGATGATTACCTTTCTAATACTACAAAACTGAGGTTTATGCCTCCTCAACAAGATAGATTCATAACAAGCATAACACACCTTACATCACCAGGAGTAGGGTTATGCAAACATCCCCCGCAACGGGACCGTGGTGCGCACCAGTCACAGTCTGCACGGCCACTACGGTCGGGGGTTCGAATCCCCCTCGGGCTTGGATATTTTTTCCGTCCTTAGGATTAGCTAGTTCATAAGTAGTTCGTAAGTTTAGGGACTGATGACCCCGTAGTTAAGTCCCACACGCTCTACAAACATTTGAACATTTCCTGCGTCAGGGATCCCAATGGGACACGATCAATCCCTGTTCCGCAGAGCGTGATCGGCCGCTAAGGCTGGTTTAACACACACCGATTTTGGACGGCCGGTAAATATCGGCCGTCCACATGCCAGCTGTGCCCCATTGGCTGGCATTGTAGCTTGCACACCGGCCGGCCAAGGACCGGAACCGGCAAAAAGCCGGTCAACTGCCGGTGTAGGCCAATGCCACTGCAGACCGCCGGCGCCGGGCCGGTGTCGGACATACAGCAGAGAGGCGCACGTCGCCAAACGGCAGCTGAGCTGCACACAGAACGATTCTTACCGGCCGTCCCCCCTGCACAGTAGTCGCTGTGCCCTTTCGTCATACAGTCGACTATGAGCGTATATGACTAAAATGGAAGATATTGATTTAGCAGTAATTTCTGTATACAATATTATTGTTGTGGTCTTCAGTCCGCAGACTGGTTTGATGCAGCTCTCCACGCTGCCCTGTCCTGGACAAGTCTCTTCATCTGAGGATACGTTCGACAACCTACATCCTTTTGAATCTGCGTATTGTTTTCGTCCCTCGGTTTCCCTCTTCGATTTTTACCCCACACACTTCTTTCTAAATACTAAGATGACGATTCCTTGATGTCTCAGAATGTGTTCCACCAATCTATCACTTCTCTTAGTCAAGATATGCCAGAAACTTCTTTTCTCCCAAATTCGGTTAAGTACCTCCTCATTTGTTACGTGATCTACCCATCTAATTTTCATCATTCGTCTATAGCACCACATTTGAAAGGTTCTATCATCTTTTAGTATGAACTCCTTATCGTACACGTTTCACCCCCATACACTGCTACACTCCAGACAAATGTTTTCAGAAAGGATTTCCTAACATTTAAATTATCATTGGATGTTAACAAGTTTCGCTTTTCTTCCCATAGCCATTCTGAATTTTATCTCCTTTACTTCGGCCATCAGAAGTTATCTTGCTACCCAAATAACAAAACTCATCTACTACTTTTATTGTCTCATTACCTAATCTAATTCCTTCAGCATCGCCTGATTTTCAGACATTACATTCCATTACCCTCGTTTTACTCTTATTAATGTTCATCTTATATCTTCCTTTCAAGAAACAGTCCATTCCAT
The DNA here is from genome assembly GCA_026315105.1 of Locusta migratoria. Lineage (NCBI taxonomy): Eukaryota > Metazoa > Arthropoda > Insecta > Orthoptera > Acrididae > Locusta > Locusta migratoria. Next base: position 308,437,676 of record CM048746.1, read on the forward strand.
GCAATTGATTTTCCACATCCTTTGCAATCTCTTACAAAATTACTATGTCACCGGCAAACCGCAAACTTTTTATTTCTTATCCCTGAACTTTAATTCCCTCTCCATATATCTCCTTCCATTCCTTCACTCCTTGCTCAATGTACAGAATGAACAACATTTGGGAAAGGCTACAACCCTGTCTTACTCCCTTCCCAACCTCTGCGTCCCTTTCTTGCTCTACGACTCTAATAACTGCTTTTAGTTTTCGTATAGGTTGAATATAACTCATCGCTCCCTATATTTTACCCCTGCTACCTTCAGAATTTGAAAGAGTGTATTCCAGTCGACATTGTCAAAAGCTTTCTCCAAATCTACAAACGCCAAAAATGTAGGTTTCCCTTTCCTTAGCCTATCTTCTAAGATAAGTCGCAAAGCGAGTATTGCCTTCCGTGTTGCCACACTTTTCCTAAATCCCAACTGATTTTCCCCGAGGTTGGATTCCACATTTTTTTTTCCATTGGTCTGTAAATAATTCGTGTTTTTTGCAACCATGACTTATTAAACTGATGGCGCCGACCGCGGTGGCCGAGGGGATTGAGGCGCTCCAGTCACGGTCTGCACGGCCACTACGGTCGGGGGTTCGAATCCCCCCTCGGGCATGCATATTTGTGCCGTCCTTAGTATAAGGTAGTAGATAAGTAATTTGTAAGTTTAGGGACTGATGACCCCGTAGTTAAGTCCCATAAGCTTAACAAACGTTTGAATTTTTGAAACTGATGGTTCTGTGATTTTCACACTTGTCTGCACTTGCTTCCTTTGGAACTGAAATTACGATATTCTTTTTCAAGTCGGAGGGTCTTGCATACTAGGTAGAACAATTTTTTCATGACTGGCTCTCCTAACGATATCTGCTGTTCAGACGGAATATCATCTACTCCAGGGGCTTTGTTTCTACTCAAATCCTTCAGCGCTCTGACAAATTCTTCTCGCAGTATGAAATCATCTATCTCATCTTCCTCCACTTCGTCTTCCATTTCTAGAATACTGCCTTCTAGTTTATTTCGTTTGTATAGACCCGTCTATATATTCCTTCTACAGTTCAGTTTTCCCCTCTTGGGGTATTGGTTTTCCGTCTGAGTTCTTGATACTCATATAGCTGCTTTTCATGTCTCCAAATATCTCTTTTATTTTCCAGTAGGCAGTATCTATCTTTCCCCTAGTTATGCATTCTTCTACGGTTCTGCATTTGTCCTCTACTGCTTAGCCAGTCTGCACTTCCTGTCAATCTCATTTTTCAGACGTTTGTACTCCCTTTCTCCTGTTTCACTTGCTGAATTTGTATATTTTCTCCTCTCATCAATTAAGTTCAGTATATCCTGTGTTATCCAGGGATTTCGATTAGGCCTTGTCCTTCTGCCTGTATGGTCCTCTGCTGCCTTCACTATCCTGTCTCTCAGAGCTACCCATTCTTCTTCTACTGTATTACTTTCCCTGTTTCTGCCAATCCTTGCCTAATTCTCCCTCTGAAACTCTCAGCCACCTCTAGGTCCTTCAATTTGTCCAGGTTCCATCTCCTAACTTTTCTACCTTTCTGCAGTCTCTTAAGTTTTCATCTGCAGTTCAATAAGTTATGGTCAGAGTCTATATCTGCCCCTGGGTATGTATTACAGTTTAAAACCTGGTTTCTAAATCTGTTGCTCACCATTCTGGTATCTTCGAGTGTCTCTTGGTCTCTTCCACCTACACAGCCTTCTTTTATGATGTTTGAACGAAGTGTTGGTGATCTTTAAATTATGCTCTGCGCAAAATTCTACCAAGCGATCTCCTCTTTCATTTCTTTTTCCCAGCCCATATTCACCTACTACATTTCCTTCTCTTCCCTTTCCTACTACCGAGTTCCAGCCCCCCACCACAATCAAGTTTTTGTCTCCCTTAACGCTCTGAATTATTTCTTTTATCTCCTCATACATTTCTTCGATAGTCTCACTATCGGCCGTGCTTGTTAGCATATAAACGTGCACTACTGTGGTGGGTGTTGGCTTCGCGTCGATCTTTGCTACGATAATGCGTTCACTATGCTGTTCATAGTAACTTACCCGCATTCCTATTGTCTTATTCATTATCTGATCTACACCTGCGTTACCACCCACTAATTTTGTATTTATAGCCCTGTACTCGCCTGACCAGAAATCCTGTTCATCTTGCCATCGAACTTCGCTAATCCTTACCATATCTAACTTTAACCTATCCATTTCTCTTTTCAAATTTTGTAACTTGCCTAAGCGATTAAGGGTGATAACATTCCACGCTCCGACACGTAGAATGCCTGTTTTGTATATCTTGATGACGACATCCTCCTGAGTAGTCCTCGCCCGGAGATCCGAATGGGGGACTATTTAACCTCCAGAATATTTTACCCAAGAAGACGCCATCATCATATATTCATACAGTAGAGCTGCATGTTCTCGGGAAAAGTAATGACTGTAGTTTCTCTTTGCTTTGCTTTGCTTTCAGGCCATTATCACTGATGTTACAAGGCCAACTTAGTCAATCATCAAGACTGTTGCCCATGTAACTACTGAAAAGGCCGCTGCCCCTCTTCAAGAACCACACGTTTGTCTGGCCTCTCCACAGATACCCCTCCACTGTGGTTGCAACTACGGTACGGCTATCTGCATCGACAATGTCTGTGTTTAGTGGGGGTGGCTGTATACAGTAAATTACAAATATTTTAGATTCTCGTCTGTTTAATGGCGAAGTTGACATTTTGTGCCAGAATGGGACTGGAACCCCTTTTTTATGGGAATTTTACTTTTAATTTTTTTATTGTTCGGGTCAGTGGCGAATTTACCAGTAGGCTGAATAGGCTGGAGCCTAGGGTGGCAGATTTTAGGGGCGGCAAATATTGTGCAAAATTTGTAAATTATAAGTAAGTGTAATGAAAGTTATGTAACTATGTTTACCGAATGTACATTCAACTATTGTGTAAGAAGTATTATGTCATACCTTACTCCCACACTATATGACTGTGCTTTTACTAGCTCAGAGATGTAAACGAAAAGTATTTCTTCTGCAATTAAAAGCAAATAGTTGGGTTGCAAAAATAATCTACCGAGTGACACTTCGATCCCATAGTTCACAGTCAAACTAATCACGGAAAATAGGGGGGTGTAATTAGGACGATAGTGCACAAAACAAAAAGCTACGATTTCATTGACAAAAAAATATAATTCGTATGATTGTGAAATAGGGTATCGAATTGTAGAGGGCGATAGGGGCGGCAGAATTTGAACAGCCTACTGGTGGAAAATGTGAAAATCCGGCACTGCTTTGGTTAGATCGTTTCTTTGTAGTATTATGTTCCTGAGATCTTCACTCTGTTTATTACGGAGGGTGGCTGGCCCTCTGAGCGTTCGGCTATCAGAAACGTTTCTATTTCTGCCCAAATCATCAACTTATCGCCTGTTCGTTCAAATGTTGGTCAAGTTTAAGGGACTTAACTGCGGGGGTCATCAGTTGCTAAACTTACAAGTTACTAGTGAACTAACTTATACTAAAGACGACACAAACATCCGTGTCTGAGGGGGGATTCGAACCCCCGCTTCGTGCATCGGAGCATAGCGCCTTAATGCGCTCGGCCACTTCGCCACGTTCGCCTTTTACGAGCGCCCATTATTCAATTTTGTCGCAGCTCTATCTGCATTACCGAAAGGGATCGAACTTATTTCTATATCCGTACAGAAATGGTCATTTGCCTGTTTGAGACACACAAATAATCATATTGTGTATACGTTTGCCCTTGGATAAAAGGCAAGTGATATTCGTATTAAGTAGTGAAAGATGGAGTAGTGTTGTGGAACAAAACTTTGGACACGTTGGAAGATAGGAATGCGACTGAAGGTACATGGAGACAAGTTTCCTACGAACTCAATGACGGTTTTGAGGAAATGGAGAAGAAATAAAAAATGCATTTCGTGCTGATACTAATGTGTGATACTGTAATTCATTAGTTCTTTGTATCATGTCAGCAATTTTTATCATAATATTAGGAAATGTATTTGAAGTCCATTAATTTATGTTTGGAATCAACTTCACTCGACCACGACAGCCGAGAGACTGCTCATTTGACCGGTAAAATGCCGGCGTGTGTGCAAGCAGTGCTCCAACGATAAATACCGTCCAAAATCGCTGTGTGTGCAACCAGCCTAACGGTTCCACTACAGCACGCACACAACATTTACTCGTATGACAGAAACTGACGTCCATGCATGTCCGTCTTCAAGTCGCCAAAAATGTGAAAATCACTCAGAAAGATCCGGACTGGTTAAAGCGTAGCCTTTGTCCGATTGGTGCTATGGAGGCAGTCTATCGTGTAACAGGACGATCATGCCTCCCACATAATTTTGTCTTCACTCAGTCTGAGTTGTTGTGGTATTCGGCGAGCGGTGATCTCTGTCGTGTTCAAAATGCCGCGAAAGATTGAAACCGGACACTCACACCTTGATTGTTATGCGTCGGTCTTCGGGCACCAGAGCTTGCTTTGCGATACTACGATCTTCTCAGATAAATGACCATTCACTTGGTTTCGTGATCTACTATTCTGTGAACAACGTGAGAACTAATGCAGCAGCCGCGGCAGAATAGCCGCGCTCACTGGGGCGCCTTGCTGCTGTGCGCGTGGTTGTTCGCCGTCGGGGGCTCGAGTCCTCCCACGGGGCATGGGATTTTTGTGTTGTCCTCAGCATAAGTTACTTTAAGTTTGTAAGCCTAGGAACTGATGACTAACGTGGTTGAGTCTCTTAGATTTACAAGCGTTTGAACTTTAGCTAATGCACCAAGTAACCACTTATATGATATTGCTTTACAATTTCACCATCGCAGCACGGACTGCAGCAGCGGGGTTCCCGTTAAAACACATAATACGAATCACGCACTGTGATTTAGATAAGATACCTGCATGCTGCAAAAAATGGCAATTGACCCTTAATAATGGGAAGTGTGGAGCCGTCCATATGACCAATAAAAGAGACTCGTTCAACTTAATTTACACGATAAATCAGTCAAAACTACAGGCCGTAAATTCAACTAAATACCTAGGAGTAACAATTATAAACAGCTAAAATTGGAAAGAACACACAGAAAATATTGTAAGGAAAACGAGCCAAAGACTACGTTTCGTTGGCTGAACACTTAGAAGATGCAACAGCTCTACTAATGATACTGCCTACATTATAGTTGCGTGTCCTATTTTGGAGTATTTCTGTGCATTGTGAGATCCCCACCAAATGGGACTGACAGACGATTTAGAGAAAGTTCAGAGAAGGGCAGCTCGTTTTGTATTATCGTGATATAGGGGAGAGAGTTTCACGGAAATGATACACAAGTTGGGGTGAAAATCATTAAACAAAGGCGTTATTTGCAAAATAACATGTTGACCATAGCAGTTTATTAACTCAATATTTTCAAATGTTTGTTAAGCTTAAGGGACTTAACTACGGTGTCATCAGTCCCTAAATTTACAAACTACTTATGAACTACCTTATACTAAAGACGACAAAAACATCCATGCACGAGGGGGGGGGGTATTCGAACCCCCGACCGCAGCGGCCGTGCAGACTGTGACTGGCGCGCCGCAGACCGCTCGGCCACTGCGGCCGGCTTTATTAACTCAACGCTACCGGTTTCGGTTAGTGTACCATTCTCAAGCGCTAGCCTGAAGTAGATGATAGTTATCAAGTGCATTAGTCATCAACATGCGACATTAATGGAACAGTATGGTAAATTATGTGTGAGATAATTGCAGAGTTCAGCCAATAGCTTAACATATCATGTTACAAAATTGAAAAACTGTAAAATAAACATTTGTCATCGTGCTACACTTCCTGTAGATATTTTCCCAGTGGCTACAAACTGAAGCACACATTGATGAGTGTGCAGTAAAAAAAAATTATATCAAAGATATCAAACATGCTTACATTGGATCTCTTGTACAAAGACTATAGTTCGTACAGTTATGCTATATCTATAACAGTCTTTGGCCTTCGCTGGGATCTATGGTTTATGTAAATAATGTGATTGCTATGTTTATCAACATGTGCTAAACAACATAATGAAGTGGAAGCAAGATACGTACATGTGTAACACAACTGTGTTGTTAACATACTTTGAAATTTGTAGTTATACATTGCAACAGTAAATAAAACATCGAGTGTACATTGTTTAGGATATGTGGTTAAAATCGCAATTTCTGATAATCAAGTAAATAAGATCGTTGTTACATATCATATTGATTTACTTGTCAAACAGTAAAAAGTGTGAAACTAACATAGTAGTGTTTTCCTATTAGTCTGATATAAATGCCTAAAGTGATAACATTGATAGCAGATCTTTGTTTTGGTGTAAACATAACAAAGTTACAGCAGTGAGAATACAAGGTAATTTTATTACATCAATCAATTAATAAACTTATATCTTTTTAATACATTCATCATTAAAGATAGATACAAACATATTAGCCAAAAAGGTTATGTCAGCTTATGCACACAATGGTTACGAATAAAAAACAAACATTTGATGTAGCTTAGAAATAATGTGCTCTTATCTTAGATACTGGGCACTACAGAAAATACGTTGGACTCTGGATATATAGGAAAATGGGGGGGGGGGGCATGTGGTTGATATGTGAAATGGTAATAATATATATAGTGGGACTAATGAAATCAAAAAGCAGGTGGGAGACAATGATTGGGGAAAGAAAAAGTGTGAGTGCGTGGTAATACAAGATGAAGGGCGGGAAGTAACAAACTGTACGGTTTGAAAATCAATGCATTAACATGTGACAGGGTGTGGGATAGTGAGATGTGTGTAGGCCTGGTTTACAGTTACGCGTTAATAGTGCGTGTGTGTGTGCGTGCGGGGGCTGGTGATGGAGGGTAGTATTATCTCGTGAACAAATAGAAATGCTTCTGTGTTTGTATATGTAAATGGAAGGGTGGGACCATATGTCTGTAAATAAATGGTTAATGGTGTTTCTTATTAAAAGTTGTAGGATATATGTGAAAGTTAATAAACAGCTTCGGTCAACATGTCATTTTGCAAATATCTTAAATCTGTTAAACCCCTCATTTTCACCCTTCTAAAGGCGTTATTTGTTGCGACGAGATTTATTTGCGAAAGTTTTCAATAACTTTCTCTTCCGAATGCGAACATATTTTGCTAGCACCCACCTACATAGAAAGACATTATCATCAAAATAAAATAAGAGAAATCAGATAGAAAACGGCAAGATTTAGGTGTTATTTTTTTCCGCGAGTTATTAGAGAATGGAACTGTAGAGAAACCTCATAAAAGCGGTTCGATGAACCCTTTGCCATGCACCTCAATGTGACTTGCAGAGTTTTTATGTAGATACTCTTGGACATCAATACTCATCAATATTCATCAAGATATATTGGTAACAAGGAAGTTAGAAGAAGGTGGGTTATTTTTTGCTGAGAACAGGCATTGGGGCTTTGGTGCCTACAACAAGGATTCCTCCTTTAAATTCCTGTGTGGATCTTTGTCCTCTTTACGTAATACCTGATGGTTACTTAACCTTCCTATTGTGTTCGAAACAGAGACACACATATTATGAATGGGTCAGCTAGACCCGCAATTAAAAAAAAAAACAAAAAAAAAAAAAAAAAAACAAAAAAAACCATGCATTCTTCGGTGTTACTTCAAGATATATTTTGTATATAGTTTTTTTATCTACAAAGACACATATTGAAGCTTTCCTGCATTTACTGAACATAATGAGCGTAAAAAAATTATTTATTACATTTTAGATTGTGAAACAAGTAATGTTCATATAACTTTCTATAAGTGAATTGTTGCATAAAAATGCAAGCTACAGCTTAAATTTTGTCAATTCTTGCAAACATTAATTAACCTAAAATTACATTAAGTATGATAATTACTTCTGAAGAACTACATTTATCTTCTATATATGCTTGCTTTTGACCCAGTTGGAGGATTTGTAGACCACTATGTACCATTGCGCGACATTTCCAATTACGCTGGTTTCTTTAGACAACAAAACCACGCTTCTGTGTCCTTCGATCATATCACTCTCCTCACTTCTAATAGATACATTATCAACATCACTTGAACTGTCAACAGAATCTTGATTATTGACTATCATCTTCTATTTCCTCATATGACTCATTTACAAGCCTTTCTAACTGTTCATCACTTAGAAACCGACTAGTTATGTTGACAAACAAAATAGAACTGTATATCCAGTCGTTATACAGAGTCCCACAACAATGTGAAATGCCTCTGAGCCATTTTAGATCATACAACAATCACAAGTATTTCTAACAATTTATTCGTAGAAACTAAATAAAAATTTCCGCCTGGGTCTAACAGACCCATTCACAATAAGTGTGTCAAAGCTACGAATCTCCGAAAGTATTTTAGATTTTGAAACGAAAACTGAGGATAACATGAATTACTACGTATTTGAGGAATACATAACGCCATGTTGCAATATAAATAACATTTAGGGATTTATGTTAATTTCAGTAAACGAACTGGGTCAGTTAGACCCATTCACAATAGGAAGGTTAACTTACATTATTTAATGATATATGACGTACTTTTCATTGACCAGAATAATGTACGCATAACATACAACCGATGTTTTGGGAACAATTAAATTTGACTATTTCCTGCCTTCACGTTTTGACAGTCAGGTCTTCTTCAGAGATTCTACTGTCCTCGATTAGGACCCATCAGTCCAGGAGATCGTTTTCCTCGCTTGTTTGTTCATGCTCTTCATAGCAAACTTGTAATGTACAGAACGGAGATGTATTCTACAGGCCACAGCGATGCTCTGGCTTAGTATGACACCACACTGACGGTTTTTCTTCAGTAATAATGTGCTGGCAGATTTTCTGAGCGCTGTCACGTGGATATGGTTTTAACATCCGCGAAACCTACACTAAGCATTTCGTTACTCGAGGCGGAAGCACGACAGGAGGTCTCGATTTGCTTCGAATAAATTGGTCCATTCCTGAGATAGTGGAACGCGAGAAGTCCGGAACGTGCACGTGCACAAAAATGAAGCTTCCCAATCGTCAAGCATAAATAATTTGGACGCTGCTAACTGCGGGAAGATTTCATCTCTTGCTCATCCTGAATATGGTTCTCCATTTAGAACTATTTCGTTGCTAATGGAAAAAACACTCTGCAATGCAGCAACCATCTCCAATCAGAAAAAGAACAACCAGTTTATAAATTGATCTGAGAATACGTCGCAGGTAACACTACTAAAAAGAAAAAAAAACGAGCTTTTTAGCATTTCATGAAGCCAACATAAAGTAAAAAGCAAGGTTATCTTATTAAATTTCCAATGACATCCCTTGTTCAAAGCTCAAGTTAAAAAAAAAAAAAAAAAAAAAAAAAAAAAAAAAAAAAAAAAAAAAAAATGGAGTATTGATGGAAACATGTTTACTTCTTTATGTTTTTCTTTGTTGTTTGGTGACGACGGTGCTATTACTCTGTCGGCATTAAAGTGGCCTTGTTCAGCCTGTTACACCGAGGGCAAAAACAACAGAAACGTGTGACACTAATCCTGGAGAGGAGCGTGAAGTCATAAAAGGAAAGCAAGTTCCCAAGGCAGCTTTACTTTGTGGTTACTTCGTCATAAATTCTATCACAGCTACATCTCTGCCAAACAGAACGAATCCATATCATAGCCATCAGAAGCCTCCTGGTTCAGAATAGATCGCTTACTACAAATACTTTGCCGATTCCCATAAGAGTTCGGGCTTGGTGTGCATGCGCACTGAAGAATGGTTCAATCGCCGTATTCGTCATATATATAGGACGAGGAAGCTAAGTCATAACACTCCTTGTGTCGCTTCAACCGTAACAGATACAAAGACGCCGTTTGGACAGTGAGTTGCAGGGACAGGGGCTACTTGAATACATGGCAATGTTTGTGCTACTTTTTATTACAGAGATATAATGCCATCTATACTTTTTTTTTTAAATGGAAACCTATGTTAAATTGTAGCGTAACATTCTGGGCTTAACATAATATTATGTGCATATTATTTAGGTGAATAGTTTTTGAGACACATATGTTTCCGTATCGTATTCGTCCTTCAAAGCGGCGTTGTTTTGCTTACCGTTTAGTCTACACAATAGGAAAGGTCGCATTGGACAACGCCGCTTCGAAGTCTGAATAAGATAGGAGAACATATGTGTCTCAAAAACTATTCATCTAAATATTATGATATACACATATCTGAAAACATCTTTTTAGACTAACATGTTACACTGAAATTTAACATATGGTTCCATTAAAAGTATCTCTGTAATAAAAAAAAATAGCACAAATGTGATGTATTCAAGTAGTCCCTGTCCCTGCAATTTACTGTCCTAACGGCATCTTTTTATCTATTACGTTTGGGGCGACACAAGGAGTGTTATGACTGAACCTGCCTCACCCTATATATATATATATATATATTGTGTGTGTGTCTGTGTGGGAGAGAGAGAACACGACAATTGAAACACCGTTTCTTAATATTATATAAAAGAGACATTTGGAGACAACAAAAGCAGCAAAGAAGGGAAAGCTGAGAGGTGGAAACAATATATAGAGGGACTCTACAAAAGAAATGAACTTAAAGACAATATTGTAGGAGCGGAAGAGAAAGTAGATAAAGGTAAAACAGGATATACTATAATGTGAGAAGAATTTGTCAGAGCACTTAAAGATCTAAGCCGAAACAGGTGCCTGGAGTGGACGACATTCCCTCAGAACTACTGAAGTCTCTGGTAGAGCCAACCGAGACACACTATTTCCTCTTGTGCGTAAGATGTATGACACAGGGGAGTTACCCTCAAATTTAAGAAAAACCTAATAATCCCCATTCCAAAGCGAGCAGGCGTAGTCAGATGTGAAAATTACAGATCCATCTGTTTAATAAGTCATGGTTTGCAAAATTTTCACACGATTTATTTACAGAAGGATGGAAAAGCTGGTAGAAGCCGACCTCAGGGAAGGTCAGTTTGGATTCAGGAGGAACGTAGGAACACGGGAGGCAATTCTCACTTTACGGCTTATCTTAGAATATAGATTAAGGAAAGGCAAACCTACATTTCTAGCTTTTGTATATTTGGAAAAAGTTTTCCACAATGTTGATTGGAATAGACTCTATCTAACTCTGAAATCAGCAGGAGTAAAATATAGGGAGCGAAGGGTTATTTAGAACTTCTTCAAAAACCAGAGAGTAGTTATCAGAGTTGAAGGGCATGAAAGGGATGCAGATATTAGGATGGGAGTAAGACAAGGTTGTAGCCTTTTTCCAATGTTATTCAATTTGTACACTGAGCAAGCTATAACGGAAAGCAAGGAGAAATTTGGAGAAGGAATTAAAATTCAGAATGAAGACACAAAAACATTGCGCTTGACGTTGACATTGTAATTCTGTCAGAGACAGCAAAGGACATGACGAGCAGTTGAACGTAATGGACAGTGTGTTGACAGGTGCGTATAAGATGAACGTTAACAACAGCAAAACAAGGTTAATGGAGTGCAGTTTAAGAATATCAGGAGATGCTGAAGGATATAAATTAGGTAACGAAGCCATAAAAGTGGTAGATGAATTTTGTTACTTGGGCAGTAAAATAACTCACGATGGTCGCAGTGCAGAGGATATAAAATGCAGAATGGCAATCGAATATTAATTTAAGTGTAAGGAAGTCCTTTCTGAAGGCATTTGTGCGCAGTGTTGCCTTGTATGAGAGTGAAACATGGACGATAAACAGTGCGGGAAAGAAGAGGATAGAGGCTTTTGAAATGTGTTGTTAGGGAAGAATACAGAGGATTAGGTTGGTGGATCGTTAAGTAATGAGAAGGTACTGAAAAGAATTGGGGAGAAAAGAATTTCTGGCATACCTTGACTAAAATAAGGGATCGAGTGATAGGACACATTCTTAGACATCAGGGAATCGCGAATTTATCGTTGGAGGGAAGTATACGGGGTAAAAATCAGAGACCAAGAGGTGAATATAGTAAGCAGATTCAAATGGATGTAGGGTGCCGTTCTTATGAGGAAATGAAGAGGCTTGGTAAGGAAAGAGTAGGGTGGAGAGCTGCATCAAACTAGTCTCCAGACTGAAGACAACAGCAAAAATACTAATTATACAAGAAGGCCATTGAAACTTACATAATTCGAAAGGAGGCTTTACCATAGACGTACATAAATTGAAAATAATGTGTGTTTATTCGGAAAAATTTACTGTATGGCACGAGTTGCAGTGTACATACGATTTTGGCAGTACCCAGATGTAATTATTAATTATCAAGGGGAGCATGTACAAAACACAGCGAGCCAGCCAGCAGAGCACCTCGTCAGCCGAAGTGAATGAGCTGTGAACCATGACTGCTCGCGTACCTAGAAGTGATGGCCAAGCGAGTCTGTCAGCGCGCGCCGCTGCCACAGAGTGAAATATACAGAGAAGCAGCCCCCCCCTAAACCACTGTCCTACGCTCCCCTCGTAGTTCTAAGATGCTAGCAGATGTCAGGTGGTTCCCTGGCTTAGTACTAGTAGACCACACTATAGGCACTTCTGAGCGTGCCTCTCGCACTTCAGAGGGTAGCGTGGAGGGGAGGCTGAGGGGAGAGCTTGTGCCGCCTGCCACAAGCCCAAGGCTGTGTCCAGCGTGCTGGCGTTTGAGGAGAGGTGGTGGTGGGGTCAGCCGCTACCTGCCGCCTGCTCTGGCCAGTTTAAAGGGCTACTTCTGACCGCAGCGCCATCATGGGACATCTTACGGAACTGCTTCAGCATCCCCCGCCCCGTACCCCTGAGTGTGGGACCGGGCCCTTATGGAGGTTTCCCGTCTGTATATATTTTTGTCTGTGCCGCTGCGTGCGAGCACAGACAAATATATACAGACGGGAAACCTCCGTAAAGTCCCGGTCACACGCTCAGGGGTGCGAGGAGGGAGGGCCAGAGTAGTTCTGTAAGATGTCCCATGATGATGCTGTGGTCAGAAGCAGCCTTATAAAACTGGCCAGAGCAGGCGACAGGTAGCGGCTGTCCCCACCACCACTTCCCCTCGAAAGCCAGCAAGCCGGACACATCTGTGGCTTCGTGGCAGGTGGCACTAAGCAAAGAGGGAAAAGCTGAACTGTGGAAGGAATATATAGAGGGCCTATACAATGGAAATAAACTTGAAGGCTGTATTCTAGAAATGGAAGACGAAGTGGAGGAAGATGAGATAGGAGATATGATACTGCGAGAAGAATTTCACAGATCGCTAAAGGACTTGAGTCGAAACAAGGCCCCTGGAGAAGATGATATTCCGTCTGAACTACTTATATCGTTAGGAGAGCCAGTCGTGAAAAAATTGTATCACCTGGTATGCAAGATGTATGAGACAGGGGAAATACCCTACGACTTCAAGAAGAATATTGTAATTCCAGTTCCAATGAAAACAAGGTCAGACAAGTGTGAAAATTATAGAACTATTAGTTTAATAAGTCATGGTTGCAAAATACTTACACGAATTATTTACAGACGAATGGAAAAACTGGTGGAATCCGACCTCGGGGAAGATCAGTTTGGATTTAGGAGAAATGTAGGAACATAGGAGGCAATACTCACATTACGACTTATCTTGGAAGATAGGCTAAGGAAAGGGAAACCTACGTTTTTAGCGTTTGTCGATTTGGAGAAAGCTTTTGAGAATGTCGACTGGAATACACTCTTCCAAACTCTGAAAGTAGCAGGAGTAAAATATAGGGAGCGAAGAGTTATATTCAACCTATACAAAACCAGACAGCGGTTATTAGAGTCGAAGGGCAAGAAAGGCACTCAGAGGTTGAGAAGGGAATAAGAGAGGGTTGTAGCCTTTCTCCAATGTTGTTCAATCTGTGCATTGAGCAGGCAGTGAAGGAATGGAAGGAGAAATTTGGAGAGGGCATTAAAGTGCACGGAGAAGAAATAAAAACCTTGCGGTTTGCCGATGACATAATAATTCTGTCAGAGACCGGAAATGTTATGGAAGAGCAATTGAATGGAATGGATTGTGTCTTGAAAGGAAGATATAAGATGAAGATTAACAACCGTAAAACGAAGGTAATGGAATGCAATGTCAGAAAATCAGGCGATGCTGAAGGAATTAGATTAGGTAATGAGACAGTAAAAGTAGTGGATTAATTTTGTTATTTGGGTAGCAAGATGCAGAATGGCTATGGGAAGAAAAGCATTTCTAAAGAAGCGAACCTTGTTAACATCCAATATTAATTTGAATGTAAGGAAGTCCTTTCTGAAAGCATTTGTCTGGTGTGTAGGGTAGCATTGTATGGGAGTGAAACGTGGACGATAAGGATTTCAGTTAAAAAGATGATAGAGGTTTTTGAAATGTGGTGCTACAGACGAATGATGAAAATTATATGGGAAGATCAAGTAACTAATGAGGAGGTGCTTAACCGAATCGAAGAGGAAAGGAGTTTCTGTCATATCCTGACTAAGAGACGGGATAGACTGGTTGGACACATTCTGAAACATCAAGGAATTGTCAACTTAGCATTAGAAGGAAGCGTGTGGAGTAAAAAAAGGTAGAGGGAGACCGAGGGACGAATATAGTAAGCAGATTCAAAACGATGTAGGTTGCCGAACGTATTGTCAGATGAAGAGACTTGGACAGGACAGGGTAGCTTGGAGAGCTGCATCAGACCACAACAACATATGTTACTCTGTGGTGCGAGCCAAGGGTCAACGTATTTAATTTCTTCTGCTCCAGAGGAGGGTACGAGTCCTTCAGAGAAGTGACGGATGTGGAGTGAGAAGTGATTTTGGACGGTGGAAAGCAATGTGTCTTGCTAAGATGCGTTTGTTGGCCTCGCGACTTGCTGATGGCAGGCATCGGCTCTGAACCTGAGAGTTCACTGCGCTGTGAAGCGGGCGTCTGTTTGTCCCGGGGAGCCTCTGAGTGTCAGGGATGATCGTAGGTTAGACGCAGCTCTTGTGGTGCCATATGTAAGAGGCGGTATGACTGGCTATTGGCCATAGCCGCTTTGGTGGGACATTTGAGTCACATAAAGGAACGTACATGTTTGGCATTGCTTTTACAACGACAAAACGCATCGGCTACTTTTGCGCGCGCACTCCATGTGTATGACGAGGAGAACGTAAAAAGCGTCCGAAGGGATCAGGATGCTGACACCAACGGTGAGGGCCGTGTGTCTAGTCTGGGACGAGTTGCCAGCCCGAGCGCAACTTAGACGCCGCTTTCAACTTGGCGATTTGTACACTCGTTGGTAATAAGTGTGCATTAGTACGAAATCAGTATGTTCAAATGTTTGTACATCTATGAGACTTAAGTACTCCAATCATCAGTCCCTAGACTTACAAACCACTTAAAGTAAGTTAAACTAACCTAAGGACAAACACACACATCCATGCCCCAGGAGGGACTCGAACCTCGACGGCGAGCAACCGCGCGCTCCACAGCAAGGTGCCTTCGAATGCTCAGCCACTCCAGCGCCGCCATTAGTATGACTTCTTAATTTGGTACCTATTGGTGCTCTTACATCACCAATAAAAAATGTGACGTACTCTCGTCTATGATCACGGTCTAAATAACTTAATTTTGGCAGTTTAATTGGTAACACGGCAGGATTAGTACCCATTAATTTAGAAAACATTGTCAAAGGAGAAAAACAGCGATCTATTTGGTATGATTAATGTTACAAAAAACAGTCTTTATCGCAAAAAATTAACAGTTTTTATTGAACGGTTTCGACCTGATGTAGGTCATCTTCGGAACAAAATGTAGCCCATGTGGCCAGTGCTGGACTCACCTGGTCTGGGCTGTCCTGGCTGTTCTTCTGCCAGCTGGTAACAGTTACCAGCTAGGCTGTCAGGGCTGTTCTCCTGGCACCTGGTAACAGTTACCAGCTAGGCTGTCCGGGCTGTTCTCCTGCCAGCTGGTAACAGTTACCAGCTAGGCTGTCTGGGCTGTTCTCCTGCCAGCTAGTAACAGTTACCAGCTGGCAGGAGAACAGCCAGGATAGCCAAGCCCAGCAGAGTCCAGCACTGGCCACATGGGCTACATTTCGTTCCGAAGATGACCTACATCAGGTCGAAACCGGTCAATAAAAACTGTTAATTTTTTGCGATAAAGACTGTTTCCTGTAATATTAAGGATCAGTACCACTGTTGTTTGAGCTGCACAATGTTAATTAGTAAAAGTAGTTAGATCGGGAGTGCCACAATCGTATGTATGAATTCCGGCTGAGTCTCAGTATTGAATTGAGAAGGGGGAATAGGCTGCGTAATTCCATCCCATCCCTTATTTTCTTCTCCATACTCTAGTTGACTACTGTGAGCGTCAGTCACCTGTTGAATTGATGTTGCCAAATTTTCTGCTGCCTTCAGAAAATAAATAACATTGTTAAACTCTAGGGATTGTTCTGATTCAGAAATAACTCCTTTTAATGGCCTTAGTTTGCATATCGTTGTGGGGACAACTGTATAAATTTCTCTTACAATATTTGTATGGAAGTACTGTGCATCGACCCAGGGCCTTTATTATTAGGTTAGAATCGATGTAAAGGGCGTGCTGTTCTGGTGTCGTGGCTTAGTCAGAGACAGGAAGTAGATTAGTAGCATTCCCCTAATTTACAATCACGACTACTTCCGAAGTTATAACACTGAAATTTACACTGTCTAGTTACGTCTTGCCCTTTTAAACAATTTGCTAATTACAGTTTTCTTACATTTGCTGTGTAGGTCCTCCTTGACATTGGACAAACAAGCAGAAACTTTAACACAAGATATACATAAAACAGAAATGACTAAAGAGTTGTTCTATGATTCTACATTTGTCGATCATTTTATGGACATACAGTCCAGCAGACATCAACACCGGCATAAAAATTCTCAAATACAGCAACAGCCCTCCCTCTACACACACAAACACACAAAAACTAAAATTCAAGGAAAACTACAAAAAACAGAAAGCCTTAGTTAAAGGAAAACAAATAATAAATGAAAGCACAACTCTATGCAGTGGGTCTCTATTCTCGGCACTCAAAGAACTGTCAGACAACTCCAGTCTATAACAGAAACACACACACACACACACACACACACACACAAATAAATAAAAATAAAATATAAATAATGAAGAATAAAACAAATAATACCCATAAGCCTACCACACCTACATAGACCGACAACTAAGAATAACAGAATTATTAAAAAATAATAATAGTAATAACAGCAAAGTAATTTAGTTTTGGAAAAACTGATTTGTGAATGTAGGAAAGAAACTAAAGGTATAAAAATTGGAAGTCTATTTAGGACAAAATTCATCTTGATTTCTTAGTTTTCGCAGATGATCTTGCAATCCTTTCGAACAACAGACGAGAAGAAATCAACTCTATAGAAAAATTGTATGAAATTGCAGCAAAAACCAAATGCAGTTTATGGAAGGAACTAAATCAAGATTCGACAATTAATGATTAATCACCAAATGTGGAGTAATTTCTCAAGTAGACAAATTCAAGTATACAGGCAAAATTATTCAGTCAGCAGGGATAAATCAGGGAATTGACAAAGAAAGTACAGCTAAATTGCAGAGGGCATATAAAATCACATGGAACAGATACAACAAAATATATAGGGCCTAAATAACAAAATACAAAATTGCACAACAATACAGTCAAGAAACCAGAGGCATCTAAAACACTGATAATTCACAAATGAAAAGTATCGAGAAATAAGAGAGGAAAATTCTAATGTTTGAAATTGTAATTTGGATGGAAAATAAACTGCATGAAAATTTTCTATTCACAAAAAATATCACAGATACCATCAGAAAAAAGCGATTAATACTCTACGGACACCTACACAGAATGAATAACAGGCTAACAAAGAAAATTTTAAACCTAGTGCTATCCCTGAACATCCGCAAAAATTGGTTAGCAGAAATATATAAAGATGTGCAAGTAATGAGTATTTCGTCAGCAATATCTCTTTTTAGTTTTCGCAGATAAGGCAAAAAACTCCTTTGTTGTCTGCAACAGGTGTCCCTCATACCTTCTCATCATGTGCACGTGCCATTGTATTCTTCGGTCCTGAGCTTTCTTCGATGCCTCCACTACACTTGTCTGCTCTTTAAGAAGATTTCTTAATTTGTCCATCCTAGTTTTCTCCATCTTCCACCTCATCATGCGCATCTCAGCCACATTTAATGTCTTCTCCTGCCCTTTCTTTAACGGCCAGATTTCACCACCAAGCAACATATCTGGTCTCACCACCGATTAAAACAATTTTTCTTTTGCCTTTGGTTTTATTCTTTTGTCGCAGAGCACATCTGATACCCTTTTCCAATTTGTCTATCCAGTAGAGTTGCTGTGGCTTACCTCCTTATCTAAATTTCATTTACTGGTTACGTAGTAATCCAGGTACTTGAATTCTGCAACTCTCTCCAAATCATCATTTCCCAACATAATTTTTCCATCTCTTCTATCTCCACCAAACCACGAGTAATCGGTCTTTTTACTACTTACTCTGAGTCCTCCATTTTCCATTTTCTCCCTCCATATCTCCAATGTTCTTTCTACCTTCTCTTTGCTCTCCTCCACTATCACCGGCCATAATACCAGGTCCTGCATTCCTTCTGTCAACACATCCATCACTAAACTGAACAGGTATGGACTTAGTCCTGACCCTTGATACCATGATAGCGATATTCTCAGTCACTCCGACACTAGAGCAGGCACCATCATACATGTCCTTGACCAGCCGAACATACTTTTCTGGCATCCCTCGCTCTCAGGCATCTCCACAGTACATCTCTCGGTACCGTATCTTATGCCTTCTCCAGATCTACAAACTACACTAAAGAGTGTTTCTTTTTTCTTTTTTGTTCACATAACAACACTGTAGTACTGTGCACTACGACAAGCATTATCGGACTGAGACTTGAGGTAAACAAATGCACCACGCGCAAGAGAACTGAGTACTGACCCGGTTCGTAAAGACGACGCTACACTTTTCCCGTTCCTAGTTGTTTCCGTTGGTTTATCAGGAAACGGTTAAGAAAAGGGCATACGTTTTACAGAAGTTGTTTGTTCAGAATCACTAGTAGTATCATCCCTCCTAGCATGTATCTCTACTCTTGACTCTTCCTATATAGAGAGTTTCCGCATGTTTCTTCGGGGTGATCAAAAGGTCACTCCGCACTACCGTTTGATTGTTAGGCACGCGTGCCGTATGATAGTTGGCCTGCCTGGGTTACTTTCCTTCCGGTGTACTCTCCCAACATTCCACTGTTTTGTTTATCTCAGCCAGCGTCAATATTACCGTTGGTGCGTTTCGTTACGTGTTGATGTGAACGTCTAAGTTTAGTTACTTTGTTCATTTTTGTCACTGTTAAAATGCTAACCATTGAAGAACTCGTGTTTTCAATCAAACAAGTGTTCAAAGCTGACGGAAAATGCACTGTTCATTTCGTCAAACATTTAATTCAGTTTTGTCAGAGGCAACAATTCCACATCGCGATGCAGTGCGAGATTTGATTTACAAATTTCGAAGTACGGGTACCGTGACAGATGCATCGAGAAGTGGTCGTCCTAGAGTTTTGTCTGCGGATAAATTACTCGATATTTCCAATAAACGTCTATGAGTCCGAACAAGTCAGTAAGAAACTCGCCCAGGAAATCGATGTTAGTGTCGGAACGGACAACACAGCTGTGGGAAACACTTAGAACTTTTCCCATACCAAGTGACAGTCGTGCAAGAATTGAAAAATACTGATCATGGCAAGAGAGCGCATTATTGTTAATGGTTCATAAAGTTCGTACAACTAAATGGAATGGGTAGTCTTAATTAAATGTCTTTCACTGATGAGACGTGGTTTCATTTATCCGGGTACATGAACTCACAATAGATTTTTCATGAGGAACCACTACATTCTGTGAAAATAGGAGTTTGGATTGCAATTTCTAGACGTCTGCTTGTAGGTCTCATATTTTTCAATGAAACAATAAACGCACGACGATACTGGAGTGATATTATGTACCCATTCATAGCATAACTTTAGTGAAATACTAAATGGTTATTTTCAATAAGATGGTGCATCCGCGCATACAGCTCTCCTTTCAACGTCACTGATTGCTGATGTTTTTGGTGATTGTATAATTTCACAGGACTCTTGCCTCCACGACCACCTGACATAACAACATCTCTTTCTTCTGGGGTGCACCGAAAGCAACTTTCACAGCTTTACAGAAGAAATGTTACAGCTTTTGTTTGGAAATATGATTAGACGAATTGCATTGAGTATTCTTCAACAGTGAGGTCACTTTCAACATTTAATGTGAAAATTTTTAAAGTTAAAATGAACATTCAGTAAATTAATAACTTCTATTTCACAAATTATTTCGGTATATTCACTGCGCGACTAAGAATCACACGGCACTGGAAAAAGACTTTTTGAACACCATGTATGTTTGTATTGCAAACAAATCTACATTTTTGTTTCAAAGTTTGTGAAATTTTGCATATTTTTCAAATCAAGAGAAAGGTCACTGTCGGTGTAAGAATGACGTGAAGCACATAGTCCAGGAGATATGTCGTCACAAACTATAAAATGCCGAAAAACTGTCATATCACGCGACAAAGTTGAACATCTCCTCGCTAGACCACTGGACAGATTTCAACCAAACTTAGTAAATCAAATGTTCAAATGCTTGTAAATCTATCGGACTTAACTGCGTGGTCATCAGTCCGTAGCTTATAAACTACTTTAACTAAGGTAAACTAATCTAAGGACAACACACACACCCATTCCCAGGGAGGACTCGAAGCTCCGACGGCGAGCAACCTCGCGCTCCGCAGTGAGGCGCCTTAGACCGCTCGGCCACTCCACCGCAACCCAAACTTTGTACACATATTCCTTATCATGAGATAACAATTTCTTGAGAACGACCTACGGCACGGCACAGATTTCTGGCCATGTATTCAGGTTTAGGAACTCCATGGGCTTCTTAAATAGCTTTAAAATATCATGATTGTCCTTTGAAAAAGGATTTGAACGAAAGGAGAAAACACGATAAGCAATTAATGTGGAAACAGTTTTTGATAATACCAATATACATTTACATAACACATTACACTGATATTTATCTACGTAAAATTGAATCGTTAGTGATGTACAAGAAAGAAATATGCCGAGACAGACTAGAACAGAGGTCGGCAAGTAATCTTGGATGGGTCCGGATAGTTTTGAAAATTTTTATTTATCTTCAGAAGTAAAACCACATATTCCTTATCATTTTTTTTATTTTAATTTTCAGTCTCAAACTAATTCGAAATACAAAACATGTGAAAAAAATGTATAACAATCCAGAAAAACTTATATTTTTTTCTATTGATTTATTTTTATTTTCACTCACAAAAAGTGTGAAATAAAACGTTTGTCAAATTTCTATTGAAAATTCCAGTACCAGGTCATACATTAAAGATACTATTTTTTATTTAATTTTCAATAAAAAAGTATGAAATTTAATGAACTGTTCGTATTTGTGTTTAATAAAAATCAATGCAAGAAATTACAAAATGTTCAAACGTTTGTTAAGATTAAGGGACTTAACTGCGGGGTCATCAGTCCCTAAACTTACAAACTATCTATGAACTACCTTATACTAAAAACGACACAAACATCCATGCCCGAGGTGGGGATTCGAAACCCCGACTGTTGCGACCGTGCAGACTGTGACTGGCGCGCCGCAGACCGCTCGGCCACTGCTGCCGGCTGCAAGAAATTACATTTGCTGTCTTCAGGCAGTTTCTCAAAGTTAGGTTCATATACAAAGCAGCTTATGCGAGTAGTGTCTTCAAGGTGGGCGGCTGTTAATTTTGAGCGATACTTAATGAAATTTTACAAATATGTGTGGAACCAATCATAGTAGCCATCTGAAGAAAAAAGTGTTTTTTTTTTTTTTTTTTTTTTTTTTTTTTTTTTTTTTTTTTAAGTAATTTTAGTGTGTAACTTATAGTTTCAAAATATTTTTGGCGGTCCAGTTTTTGGCCTTCCGCGGCCCGGACTTGTACCGCGGTTCGCCAGTTGCCGACCGCTGAGCTAGAAGGTCGGTTCTGTCGGTGTCAAGACATTTCTTGTTTTTTCCAGCACAGGTAACCATGGCCTGAATATACATTACAGTCTTTATTTTCTTGCATCTCTTTAAGTTATTCGCAACATGCACATGTTGGTATCTTGATGAGAAATTCAGCTCACTGCAATAAGTAAAAGATGGTAACACGAGCTGAAAACTTTTCGTGCCTGATATATCATAAGATAATTATTCAAAAGATTGCTTACCAACATCACTCCTGGTCAATTTTGTTGTTTCGTTTCTTTTATCTTCCACTACTATAAATTAAAAAAAAAATCACTGAGCTGTTTGTATTTTAACTGAGGTTTACCCTTACATTAGAATTCACTCTGCTAAATTATTCCATGTGCTACAACAGTTAACTCTTGTAGAGGAAAACCGTAAGATGTCGTTAGCACAACGAAGATGATATTGATATCATCCAACAATATGTATTGCTCATTTTTCATCCCGATTTGGAAATCTGAAACGTTGCCATAGGATTGTATACTACAGATTTGGATTCTCACTGCGCACTGCCAGTTTCTATTCTGAATTTCCCACCCGCATTATTTCTAATATTGTTGCAGTTTAGAATGCGCTAACAAAAGTTGGTATATCCCGTTCATTCCCATCTCTCACCGTCATTTTGTTTTATTTTACCATCTCAATCATGTATATATCCTATATCCTGACCAACCCCTCCCCTACCCCTGCTTTCCTACCTGAGGGATTGGTACTGTTTGGCACATTTTATCAGTACAGATGTAATTTGTGATGATGCACTGTAATGTTTATTTATTATTTAGACACTATTTTATAATGTGTATAGCTTCTCAATATATCTATCTGCTGTATCTCTATGATTGTATTATGATAGCATGACTTACAACTTTGTAGCTTGTGGTAACCTACACATTATAATCCATCTATTCACTGTAAACAACAACACTGTACTCATCCCCCAAAGATAATCCATCTATTCAGCAATACATTCCCACAGATACCACTCCAAATACGAATGTGTTGGCACATCTTTGGAGCTGGTTTTGCAATAATCTTTGATGTATCCTTGATGTTATGGTGAACGCATACCTATTTTATTATTTTAAATTATAATGCGGGGACAAACGTGTCACCCATTTTATAATTCCGACATTGACTCAACTCCGAATATTTTATTGTTTTCATTATTATGACCGTGACCTAAGGAAACCTAACTGAAAACTTTTATGTAAGTAACTAATTAATACCACTGTAATGTGTTTTATATTTATATTTCATATTACTTTATATTAATTCTAATAATGTTTTTTTCAAATGATAGCACAGCACTTGAAAATGGCGTAAGGCCGAAACCATGTAGTGACAGAAAACAAAACTTTTAGTCAAATCGCGTTCAGGTCTTTTTTTTTTTTTTTTTTTTTTTTTTTTTTTTTTTTTTTTTTTTTTATATTTGACTGAGGCTCCTGACGCCTACAAAATCATACATAACAACGTTGTATCAGCACGATTATGTGGGTTCATAACCTTTTACATCAAATGGGACAGAGATCTATAAAAGAAATACATAAATACAAACCATTTCAGATCTTTCAGACAACTGTACAGCAGTACTACAATGACCTAAACATTCTGCGTTTGTGGTTCCGATAAACCATACCCCTGATACCCGGTAAAACTTCGACTTGCACTGAACGTGAGAACTGTAGCCCATTAAGAGAAATACCTCACCGTATAACCTGCCACTACGGTTGCACTATATGTCGGAGAATGTCACCACTGTTCCGTATAGCAGTTGACTGCCTTCTACGACTATCAGTGGCGTCGTCTCGTTGAAGGCAAGTGCTAGTCTCATCTGTGAATAGCCAATTGTGACGAGTACATTCAGCATGCTGTTGGGCCCATCTGTACGGTGTTGCATTACGTGTCAAAGCTGAACCTAGCTATAGACGTCGAGCGTTTAGTTTCATATCACGCAGCCTGTTATGTACAGTTTGAATCGATACACGACGCCCTTTGGCTGCACGAAAAACATTATTCAGCTTGGTGGCGTTCCTCTCAGGGTTGCTACGAGCTGAAATCCTAGAGTAGCGGACATCAGCAGCTGTGGTGGCCTCTGGGCGTCCAGGGCGAGCCAAGTCATCGACACTTCCTGCGTCTCTGTACCTCCTCCACGTCCGAACAACACCGCTGTGGTTCAGTCCGAGACGTCTGGAAACTTGCCGTGATTAGACTCCCTCCCGACACAAAGTAATGATATGGGCATGATCAAACTTTGGGCATGGTACATCTACAGCCAACACCAGCTGTCTTCTTCCTTCCTGGCGTTATGAGTGGAACTGATCGGCCCTTTTACCCACTCCGTCGCATTGGCACTGCTCATGCTCTTGCTCACTTCTTTGCGCGGTTTTAGTGATATCTACGGATAGGGTGACATTACGTTCGGATTTATCCGGATATGTCCTCTTATCTTAGCTCTTTCTCCGTGGTCCGGAAGGATTTTTACACTGTCCTCATTTTAAGGACATTTAAGGGCAGTAAAAATACATATGCAATTAGTCACGTTCTATCGATCTCTTCTTAAATTACCGGTACTTTATCTATAGTCATGCCTACGTAAGACAGAAGCACGAAGGTCGTGCTACAGGTGGCATCAGATTCGTCAATTTTATCATGTATGGATCCATAAGCTAATGCAAATACCGCATACTAATTCTGTATTTCATTTGCGGTTGCCATTATAGATCTCATGTCTTATAAGTGTGACTTGTGATTGTAATCTGGTGTTCATTGTAACCGAGGGAGTTTAATTAAACCAAATCTGGCATTGCCCAAATATAAGTTACATTCTCCGGGTTTCTTTTCTGTACATGTCTTTCCTCTTTTTTTTTTTTTTTTTTTTTTTTTTTTAAAGGAGAATTTTAAATAAGTGGAACCGTAACTTGGGTCTCAGTGCCCAATAAGGGTAAGCAATATGTCCACAGATTATTTTTCTGCCGTGGTTCAAGTAAATGTTGAAATGTCTGTAAACCTACGGGATCAAACTGCAGTGGTCATCAGTCTCTAGGCTCACAAACTACTTAAACTAACTTACACTAAGGACAACACACACACACATCCGTACACGATAGAGAACTGGAAGCGCCTCGTTTTATTTCACGGTTTGTAAGTTGTCCAATTTATATTTACTCCGAAGTTCGGCGGCAACTGTTTCAGTTGGTAACGGCGCGGTCAATGACGGGAAATCAAAGGCCTTAACGTTTTTCATTTTGTAAACAGTTCACTGTTATGCATATAATTATTTTTACGAGTAATATTAAAAACTACAAAGAAATCCTGAATTGAAAAAGTACATCGAGAACCAGTCACTACATGAGTCTATCAGTTTGTTCGACATACAAATAGATCGTAAAAAATCGCACTGACGTATTTTACGGCCCACTTTATATTTGTAGTTTTATAAGTTTTTGCAAACATTTTTGAGCCAAATAATAATCTAAATAATAAAAAATTAATTAATAAGAGTGTCTGAAACCCTTTTAGGAAAAAAAAAGTTAGTGACGGGTTCCGATCCACCGACCTTTGGCATCATAGTCTAACGCCTTACCCACTACGCTATTTTTTTTTTGTTCTAATGGTAGTTCTCGTTGTTGCGGACGCTGATCGTTTTTGTTTGTTCTTGTTCGATACGTTGTTGGCTCAGCTTTTTTATTACAGAGAGCGTTGAGCCCTCTGACCGGGCGCGCTGAGCCACGGCGCCCGGCACGCTACGGTTATCAATGAGAACATGAGTCCTATTATCTCATACTATTGATGACCGTTGTTAACTGATGCTAATATGGCATTTGTAGACACTAGATTATCATTTATCGTACGAAGAACGACGTGTTTTTGTTAATCATTCAGTGCGCCATTGCTTTGAAACGTGTAAGTTACAATAAGAAAATCATCAAATACGCGCAAGATGGCGTATGCCACAGAGAGTTCTGCGCGATGAATGTCACGTGACATCTCCGAACGGCTGGTTTTTGTTAATTCAATGGGGGGGGTGTCAAATCTCCGTTATTTTTGCAAATATGTCTCAAACGATACGAGATATGAAAAAACATATGGGAGCTAAGTTGTAGAGAATTTTCTCCTCTACCAATTAGGTTATTGAATTTTCATATCAGATGAACGGTTCGTTTGCAATTACAATTATATTAAAAACGGCTTTTTTAGGTATTACTACCGTATTTTTTGTCCGAAAAATTTGAAAAAGGGAGGTTCTGGTCGCTGGCGGCCTACAATCATGTCTGTAAAATTTGGTGCTGATCGGTTGAACTGTTCGTATTAAAAACAGGGAATACGTTACGGACAGATATACAGACGGACAGACAGACAGACATACATACATCCCAAAATCGCCGTTATTTTTGCAAATATCTTTGAAAGAGATATGAAAAAAAACATAAGAGAACAAGTTGTAGAGAATTTTCTCCTTTACAAGTTAGGTTATTCAATTTTCGTGTCAAATGAATAGTTAAGCCGTTATTTTCATTTAAATTTCGAGCTATCAAAAGACGATCGCAGAGGCTCACTTTTAGTGTTACTACCGTAACCTAAAGTGGGCCAAAAAGCCGTGTATTTCATACGTTGCGATCATTACAACACAACGACGATGACGCAGTAAGTAAAATTGTTTACAAAGCGAAAAAAACGCAGAGTCACATTCATATTTTATATCTCATATATATATGCTTTGTGAATAATAATAAACTTGTTTATTAAATTTGCTCATATGTTTCGTGCTTTCTATTTTTTTCTTATTTTGTCTTCATTTTTGAAGGAGTTTGTCCTGTTTTTCACACGATTGCACCTGGTCACTCTATGAACGATGTAAGGAAAATACACGTAAACGTCAGTGTTTAGGGGGCCTTGGAATCAAGGTGACGCAACACTTTTTTTTTTTTTTTGTGTTTGTTTCTTGATTTTGTAGTTGCTGACTGAAGACCTAGAGGGAAGGGAAGTGTAATCGAAGTTTAGTGTAACCTTACGTAAACAAAGTCAGATGTCTTATAGCCTTGCCGGCAGTCCACCGTTTCCCGTTATATAAACAAAGTGTGACGTTTTCTCGTCGGTTCTCTGGCCTGTGTCCCACTAGCCTTGCCTTTGGGAAACGGTTCCGTTGGCGGCTGCCTGCACTGCGGTGGACTGCCTTGCAGTCCCATTAGGCACAGACACGCGGAGCCGACGGCAGGTTGGCCTCACTGCCGCAACCAGACCAGCCACGCGACACACGCAGTG
Organism: Locusta migratoria; assembly: GCA_026315105.1. Lineage (NCBI taxonomy): Eukaryota > Metazoa > Arthropoda > Insecta > Orthoptera > Acrididae > Locusta > Locusta migratoria. The sequence goes on from CM048746.1 coordinate 308,465,113, forward strand.
GCATTCACCACACACACACACACACACACACACACCGCCGACCTCAAACGCAGGCCGCCCAGTGGTTGCACCTGCCCGGATAACCTCCGGTTTCTTCCAGTCGTGGCAGATTGACCCCTCACCTCGAACTATCCCCACTCCACAGTCCATAAGCCCGTTCACAGTTACCAGTTTTCTTGCGGATTCTCCTGCTTGCTAAAGTTACCTTACCAATTTCCGCGTGTTATATAACATACTGAATGTTTCTCCTTACTTCCTGAAAAGTTTTCATCTACGTCTACATACATGCTCTGCAATCCACCGTAAGGTGCGTGGCAGAGAGTACACTATACCACTACTTGGCATTTCCTTTCCTATTCCACTCCCAAATAGCACTAGGAAAAAGAGAATGCCTATAAAACTTCGTATGAGTCCTGATTTCTCTTATCTTGTCTTTTTTATCTTTACGCGAAATGTAAGCCGGCGGCAGGAAGATTGTCCTACACTCAGCTTCAAATTCCGGCCCTCTAAATTTCAACAAAAGAATTTCTCGGAAAGAACGTCGTCTTTCCTCCTGCGATTTCCATTTGAGTTCCCAGAGCATTTCTGTTACATTCGCACATTGCTCGAACCTAGCTGCTCGCCTCTCAACTGCTTCCATGTCTTCCTTTAAACTGATCTGCTGCGGATCCCAAATACTCAAGACGTGGTCGTACAAGCGTTTTATACGCGATCTCCTTTACAGATGAAGTACATCTTCCCAAAATTCTCCCAATAAACCGAAGTCGGCTGTTCGCCTTACTCACAACTGCCCTTACTGTTCATTCCATTTCATATCGCTCTGCAATGTTACGCCTAGATATTTGAACGACGCGACTCCATCAAGAAGCTCGCTACTAATGTTGTATTCGAACATTATGGGATTGTTTTTCCTACTCACGCCCGTCACCTCACATTTTTCTACATTCAGAGCTAGCAGCCATTCTTAGCACCAAGTAGAAATTTTGTCTAAGTCATTCGGTATCCTATTACAGTCAATTAAAAACTACACCCTTTCATACACAACATCATCAGTAAACAGCCGAAAATTACTTTGTCCGTCAGATCATTTATATAGGTAGAAAATAATAGCGATGCTATCACACTCCCCTGGGGTACGCCTGACGATATACTCGTCTCTGATGAACACTCGCCGTCGAGATTAAGGTATTGTGTTCTATTACTTAGGAAGTCTTCCATCCACTCAAAAATCTGTGAACCTATTCCATATGGTCGTATCTTCGTTAGACGTCTGTAGTATGGCACCGCGTCACAAGCCTTTTTGAAGTCGATAAAAAACAATGTGTCTGTTGCCCTTCATCCATGGCTCGTAAGATAAGAGGAAAGTGCAAGCTGAGTTTCACACCAACGGTGTTTCGTAAGTCCTTGCTGATTCATAGAAAAAAGCTTTTCCGTCTCAAGGAAATTTAGTATATTCGAACTGAGAATAAGCTCCACAATTCTACAGGAAACTGATATTAACTATATTGGCCTGTAATTATGTAGGTCAGTCCTCTTTCCTTTCTTATAAACTGGAGTCACTTACGCTTTTTTTAAATTTCTAGGATCTTTGCGCTGAATTAATGTTACGTGATAAATACAAGCTAAATAAGGTGGATCTTTTCCATCCTTAATCGACTTAACAGGCACTTATTTCTCTAACCCTTTTATTTACAATGCCTTGAATTTTAGTCCACAATTCCTCTACATCCACTGTACCGGAACTAAACGATGCCCATTAATTTTCTAAGTACGATCGTAACAATTGCTTATCGGCTCTTCCTATCAAAAACACTCTCCTAGCCTTCATGATTGGTTTATGAACTTTGGTCATCATTGACACTATGACGATATAATGATCACTAACTCTTGTCTCTACACAGACATCGTAGATAAGTTCAGGCCTACTTCACCAGTTCGAAAATTATTCTGCGTATGAGTACCTCCACCCCCTCTAACTACAGACATGGCCGAAGTCGGGTGATTTGCATGCTTTGACGATACAGAGAAACGTACAGTAGAGGCAACCACAGCGGAGGGGTAATTGTAGAGAGACCAGACAAACGTAAGACTGCTGAAGAGGGGCAGCAGCCTTTTCAATTGTTACATGGACAACAGTAAGGATGATTTGCTGAGCTAACATGGCTTTGTCGTACAGTTACTGTGTGCAGATGAAAGCAAGGGGAAGCTACAATCGTTACTTTTCCCGAGGACACGCAGCTGTACGATGGAGTTCTCTTGGGTAAAACATCTCTGACAAAAATCGCCAAGCACGGTGAAATGCCCGAGTGCGTTAGGGCGCCTTGCTGCGGAGAGCGCGGTCGCTCCCAGTCGGAGGTTCGAGTCTTCCCTCGAGGAAGTGTGTGTGTGTTTTCCTTGGGTTAGTTTAAGTTATTTTGTAAGCCTACGGACTGATAACCACAGTAGTGAAGACCCACAGATTTACAAACATTTGAACAGAAATACTTCTCCATTTCGATGTCAGGACGGGAACTATTCATATAAAACTAAACAGGTTGATGTGTCTACGTCTACTCGGTGACTATCGATATGTGTGATGGCCAAAGATCGCCTAAATAGCGCGCTGTCGAGGCAGCAGGGGGAAGAGACGGATGTGTTGTGTGCAGTGGCGTCTGGTACTTCAGGTGACTGGGGGTTCACTTCTTTGAGTGCCACGCCACCCATCTCCCACCCTTTCTGCGCGTCGATGTTTCGGAGCTCCCCCCCCCCCCCACCCACTCCGCTCGGCGCTCGAAGAGAGTGCACGGTGCGAGTGGCACCGGGAAAAAGCGTCACGGTTCGCGCCGTTCCCCCCTCTCTCCCACTCTTTCAGATATATTTTCGTTAAAAGATGTGCAGAATGTCTTACCTCGGCTTGTTTGCACTTGATTCAACTCGAGCTGAGGCGTCAGCCTACCAGGCTGAGTAATTTGTTTCTAAAACACACTGAACGTTGTTCATTTTTCTTTGATAATAAACACCAAGAACATAGGAATATGCACATGAACACTAACACACAGTAAGTAATGATTACACTGTTCAGTGACTGTAACAAAATGAATGTGTTGTGTCTTCGTGTCACATGACACTATAAGCAGCAACCCCCCCCCCCCCCCCCCCCCCCCCCCCCTTCTAACCATGCGCATGCGCAAAGGTTGTTGTCCCCCACATCTTTTCAAACAGTTAAATATTTCTATCTGACGGGAGGCGTGCTTAGGTAGCCCTTGCACGTGCGGTGATCACTGTTGTCCCCAGTGGTGTAGGGGTCAGTGCAACTGCCTAGAAAGCAGGAGACCCGGGTTCGGATCCCGGCTGGGTACACATTTTCAGCTTTGCCCAATCGCAGTTGAAGTCATATATTCTGTGAATATTAAAGAATAACAACTGCAGGATCAGAAGTGACGTCTGTTCTTTCGGAACAGACGCCACTTGTATATATATATGTATATAGTTAAATATTTGTTACAACGAAGAGTATAAAAGTCATTCATCTTCAAAACTGTACACATTTGCTTAAACGTCGAAAGATTCGTGGTAAATAACAATACAAAAGTAATTGTATTTCCCGTATCTCTTGAAAAGATGATTGGGTTCTAAAAAAATTGCTTGCAGTCGGTCTCTAATCCATTACATTGGACGGGGCAGCGCGATGCCGGTATCCACACGGCTATTCTTGCTAGGTGAAGAGTTATGACTTCCTTATTATTCATGATCGGATATTCTGAAGGCTTTTACAATTGATGCGTTTTTAATACAACAATATTTTAGTGTTATAAAAATATTTTACCAAATATGACGTGTTCTATATGAATTTCAATGCACCAAAAACAAATGTACAGAGCGGATGATGCCTTCATGGAAGATTTACGTATGCGCAATGCGAGGTGCGCACTAGCTCCAGTGTCTTGCTTCGGAAGCATTCGTGCGTAACCGCCAGAGCTCGAGCAGCCAGGAGCTGATTTCTCAAAATTAAAATGTTTGTATAGCTTATGGGAATTAACTACGGGGTCATTAGTCCCTAAACTTACAAACTACTTATGAACTAGCTAATACTAAGGGCGGCACAAATATCCATGCCCGAGGGGGGATTCGAACCCCTGACCGTAGTGGCCGTGCAGACTGGCGCGACGCAGACCGCTTGCCCACCGCGGCCGGCAGCTGGTTTCTCTACCAGCTCCAACGCCAATGTTAAAAGCGGTGTTCCCCTAGTTCCTCCCCGCCGAAGGGGCGCCCATATGCTGCCTCCAGGGGGTTCAGAGGAGAATTTTAACATCACTACCGCCTATAGTGGTCGCGCTCTGTCTTGTGTCCGTGCTGTCTCCGCGACGTAAACCGTTTCTCATGCGGTAAAAATACTTTGAATGTGCATATGAAATGATCTCATAGAAAAACGAAACGAAGAATGACAGTTTAAAACACTTTTTATATTATTTATGGAGTGTGTGTGTGGATCCGTGCTGTAGTAGATGCGACTGGAAAATGTTCAAATATTTGTAAATTTATCGGACCAAACTGCGTGGTCATCAGTCCGTAGCTTACAAACTACTTAAACCTAGGTAAACTAACCTAAGGACAACACAGACATCAATGCCCCAGGGAGGACTCGAACCTCCGACGACGAGCAACCGCGCGCTCCGCAGCGAGGTGCCTTAGACCGCTCGGCTACTCTACCGCGGCACGCAAGCGGAACAGTAGAATTTGGACGGCGAGTGCTGGCGTTGATTTTCTCACTGACCGAAGGGCGTGTGGATGTGCAGTCTGGTGCTTGAGCGTGGCGGCACTGCGACTGTGGACAAAAGATTTGTGTGTGTGTGTGTGTGTGTATGAGCAGCCTTTTGTGGCTGTGAGAAGTTGTGACAGCGTCATTTGATAAATTTCTGGTGGCTTGATCGCTTCGCCTAGGACTGCTATCAGACATTTAATTTATTTCAAGGATGTTATTAACTGCTATAATTTAATGATTTTCTTGACCGAATTGTTAAACGCTCGAGCTTTGTATCTTTTCATCTCTATTATTGTGTGGTGTATCGAAGAGATTGCAGCATATATTTAGCTTCAAGTAATTTAACATCTATAACGAAGAATCTGCTCTAAGATTATTCAAGACCATAGTTTTCTAATACGAGGCGCGACCAGAAAGTAAGTTCCGTTTGGTAATAAATTGAAATTGTACACAGATACAGAAGAAATTTTCATTGCACAAAATTCTACAACTCTTACTTTTCCACATAACTGCCGAAATTTTTGCAGGCATTTGTCATAGCGTGGCACCAGGTTTTCTACACCTTCTTCATAGAAATCTGCCGCCTGTGTCTTCATGCATCAGTGATCGTGAAATTTGGGGGAAGTCCATATCGAGAGCACTAATTGTAAACCTACGGTTTTCCTGGATCTTGTCTTCATTCGCGTGAACCAGTTCTTCTCTAACCAAAGGTGGACGCCCACTTCGTTCTTCATCGTGCACATCACTACGCCCGTCATTGAACTATCGGACCCATCTTCTCACCATCGAATCACTCATCGCATTTGGTCCGTAAACATCGCAAATTTGCCGATGAATTTCACTTGGTTTCACTTTCCTCGCATTCAGAAACCGAATCACCGACCTGATTTCACAGGCGGCGGGATTTTCAATCAACGCCGGCATTTCAAACAAGCACAACAAAGCGTACGTAACTGACAGCGATCTCCAAATAGCGCACGTTCTTCTCCTTGATACACATCGTCTATAGTGCGCGTGCGGAACTACAATCGCAGCGCTGCAGCGGAGATAAATTGAAACGGAACTTACTTTCTGGACGCGACTCGTATTATAGTTGTCTGGCTTTATTTTCGCCAGCACGAAAGAACATGTTTGTAAGAACTGCTAAACTAATACCTGTGTGTTTCCCCGCCTTCCATGTGTCCAACGGCTCGTCTATGGAGGTGGGCGGTGTGGGGTTGCTTGGTTTGTTTCACGCTCAAAGGGAGCGAAAGGGCTCAATGTTGGAAGCAAGACTTCATGCATAGTAAAAAAGTTGCATAACTTGTTTTTAGTGTATATGCATCTCATTATAATGATATTTTCTCAGTAAATGTGCAGTTATGCTTCAGCTTAACGATTCTATGTTGACTATTTAATGAGAAATCAGTATAGTGAGTTGGCCAGTACTTTTGAAAAATAGAGCTTTCAGTAAGAGTAATGTTTCAACAAGGAAATAAAAACCTTTGGCTCAAATTTCGGTGGTTTGTAAATGACAAGATTATTTGTGACTGATTGTTTTGTATAAGAGGAAAGGTTTGTGTTCTACACATCTTGTAAAGAATTATTCTAGTGGGAGAGCTAAGCTACTAAGTAATTCACATTTTCAGTATTATGCTGAACTTTGGTTTACTAAAAGTTGTTTATAATTTTACTATTTGTTGTTTCAGGTAAATTTCTGTTTTAATAACTTTGACCAAAGTGATTTGTTCAAGTGCTCAAATGTTTGTAAATCTAAGGGACTCAACTACGTTGGCCATCCGTCTCTAGGCTTACAAACTACTTACACTAATGTAAAGTAACTTATGGTAAGGAGAAGACAAACACTCATGCCCGAGGAGGACTCGAACCCCCGCGAACGACCGCGCGTACCGCAGCAAGGCGCCTTAATTCGCACGGCTATTCTGGCGCGGTAAGTGTTCTGTTGCGTAAGGTTTAAGTCAGTAATCTTGTTGCTATTGAACTTCACGTCAAAAACTTGTTGCTATTGAAGTTCACCGAAGTCAAGTGTTGATGAGTAATAAATGTTTTATGTGTTTCAGTACCAAGGAATGAAACTCATCTCATGTCATGGAGTAAGAATGTAATAAATTTAAAAATCTTGAAATTGTCGTTTTGCACTTTTCCTTAACGGAAACTTGTTTCCTAGCCTACAGTAGTTCTGATAGACAGGTATTGTAAGGATTGAAGCCTGGAATGTTCTGTCTCTTAATCGGGGGCCGGCCGCGGTGTCCGAGGGGACTGAGGCGCTCCAGTCACGGTCTGCACGGCCACTACGGTCGGGGGTTCGAATCCCCCCTCGGGCATGGATATTTGTGCTGTCCTTAGTATTAGTAGTTCGTAAGTAGTTTGTAAGTTTAGGGACTAATGACCCCGTTGTTAAGTCCCATAAGCTATAAAAACATTTAAACATTTTCTTAATCGGGTAGGTAAGTTAGAAAACTTAAATATTGAAGTAAGCTATAGTGAGGATTAGCAACATTTGGGGGAGGGGGGGGAACTTCTTCTTCGTAGTCACAGACTGTTGACGTCGTAGCTGGCTGGCCCTATACATAGTGGTCGTAGAGCAATCACAGGCAGGAGGAGACTGAGCCGGCCGCGGTGGCCGAGGAGACTGAGCCGCTCCAGTCACGGTCTGCACGGCCACTACGGTCGGGGGTTCGAATCTTCCATCGGGCATGGATATTTGTGCCGTCCTAGTTCGTAAGTAGTTCATAAGTAGTTTGTAAGTTTAGGGACTGATGACCCCGTAGTTAAGTCCCATAGACTATACAAACATTTGAACAGGAAGGAGGAAGTATCTGCAGCTGGTATAGTTGGTACAGCGGCCTTTGCAAGAAATGGTGCCTATTAGGATCGCGAACGTTCTGTTTATTTACCTGCTCTGTGTTTGCGCCCGTTATGTCGCCTACTGACGAGAGTGTATGTTATCCCGCCGAGGCTTCGTGTTAGCGGTGCTGCCAGCTCCACAGGAGTTACATTGGCTGGCAGAACAGAAGATAGACACGAAGACAATGCCGACCACAGTGGTGAATACAGTGTTCAGCAGGACTCAGCAACAGCGTGTTCCTGAAGATGACGGACAGTTGTACCGTCGACATATTGAATCGGTTTGATTTTATTATCCGGCAGAAAACCCGCAGAGACTTCGAAGAAATCTTGGAAGTGCTTACAAAACACTCGTTCAACTAATGCTAGAATATTAAGTATGGGATCAATATGAGACAGAGATGACAGAGATAGAGAAGATTCAAAGGAGAACAGAATGCTACGTTACAGGTTGATTTAGTAAACATGAAATCTGCTCGGAGATGTTCAACAAGCTCCAGTGACAGACGTCGCAAGAGGAGCATTCTGTATCGCGGTATCGGTTTCTATGGAAGATTCGAGAGGATGTGTTTCTTAACAAACCAATATATTACTTCCTCCTACTTTATTATTGTTGTTGTTGTCTTCAGTCCGCAGACTGGTTTGATGCAGCTCTCTACGTTACCCTTTTCTGTGCAAGCCTCTTCATCTCCGAATAAGAACAGCAAGCTACAACCTTTTGAATCTGCTTACTGTATTCGTCCCTCTGCCTCTGATTTTTATCCCACACAATTCTTTCTAATGATTAGTTGACGATTCCTTCATATCTCAAAATGTGTCACACCAACCTGTAGTTAAGTCCCAAGTTCTACAAACATTTGAACATTTGAACTTCATATCTCAAAATGGGTCCCACCAACCTATCCCTTATCTTCGTTAGGATATGCCATAAACTCCTTATCTCACCAGTTCTGTTGAGCATCTCCTCATTAGTTACGTGATCTACCCATCTGATTTTCATCATTCGTCTGTACAACCACATTGCGAAAGCTTCTATCATCTTTTTTGATTGAACTCCTTATCGACAGGTTTCAGTTCCATACAATGCTATACTCCAGACAAATGCTTTCAGAAAGGACTTCCTAACATTTAAACTAATATTAGATGTCAACAAATTTTTCTTCAGGAGAGCTTTTCTTCCCATAGCCATTCTGCATTTTATATCTTCTTTACTGCAGCAATAAAAAACATTTTGTTACCCAAATAACAAAACTCATCTACTAGTTTTCTTGTCTCACTACCTAATCTAATTCCTTCAACATCACCTGATTTTTGACACTACGTTTCATTACACTTGATTTACTCTTGTTAATGTTCATCTTATACCTTCCTGTCAAGACACTATCTATTCCGTATAACTGCTCTTCCAGGTCCTTTGCTGTCTCTGACAGAATTACTATGTCGTTAACAAACCGCAAGGTTTTTATTCCCCCTCCCTGGACGTTAATTCCCTCTCCAAATTTCTCCTTGCATTCCTTAATAGCTTATTTAATGTAGAGATAGAACAACATTATGGAAAGGCTACAATCCTCTCTTACTCCCTTCCAAACCACTGTGACCCCTTCAACTCTAATAACTGCTGTCTGTATTTTACCCTGCTACCTTCAGAACTTCAAAGAGTATATTCCAGTCAACATTGTCGAAAGTTTTCTCCAGATCCACAAATGCTAAGAACGTAGGTCTTCCTTTCCTTAACCTATCTTCTAAGATAAGTCGTAATTTGAGTATTGCCTCCCGTGTTCTCCTAAATCCAAATTGATCAGGCTTGATTCCATGTTGGAATTGGTGCTCCACAACTGTATTTGATCTGTTGTCGAGATGTTTTAAGTATTTTAATTGGTTTTGAGCATTGATAATGACCACACAGTGGTCGAAATCTAGATTTGCAAACAAATAAATATATATATTTTACGACTGATTGCTGAAAGAATTATCACAAATCCAAATTGATCATCCCCAATGGCAGATTCCACCAGTTTTCCCATTCGTCTAGAAATAATACATGTTAGTTATTTACATGCATGACTTATTAAACTGAAAGTTCTGTAATTTTCCCATGTGTCCGCACTTGCTTTCTTAGGAATTAGAATTACTATATTCTTCTTGAAGTAGCAGGGAATTTCCCTGTCTCATACATCTTGCATACCATGTAGAACAATTTCTTCATATCTGGCTCTCCCCACAATATCAGTAGTTCAGACGCAATATAATCTATTCCAGGGGCCTTGTTTTTACTCAAATCTTTTAGTGTTTTGTCAAATTCTTCTCGCAGTATCCTATCTCATTTTCCTCTATTTCGTCTTCCATTTATAGAACTCTACCTTCAAGTTTATTTCTTTTTGCATAGGCTCTGTACACAGTCTTTCCACCTTTCAGGTTTCAGTTCTGTGCTTAATACTGGTTTTCCATCTGAGTTCTTGATATTGATACCACTTTGTTTTGTTTTCAAAAGTCTCTTTTATTTTCCTTTAGGCGGTATCTACCTTTCCCGTAATTATACGTTCTGCTAAAGTCTTGCATTTATTCTCTAGCCACTCCTGCTTAGCCAGTCTGCATTTCCTATTAAAATCATTTTTCAGACGTCTGTACTTCCTTTTGGCTGCTTCACTTGCTGCATTTTTTTTCCTTTCATCAATTAAGTTCAGTATCGCGAGAGATAGCTTGCAGCATCTTAATCCATTCTCGATGTCTGATCGGGGGACTTTCGGCAGGAAAGCCTGGCGAACGGAGGTGACGTATTTATGGGTCAAAATATTCAGACAAGAAGTTTTTAATGTGGATATACGAGATATATTTAGGTGACTATTGACTCAACCGATAAACCTGGGGACGGACTGTTGCTAAGACGAAAGTCCGACGCCGGTTTCCTCCAGGATACCGTAGGGCAGAAAATGTTGTTCCAGTCGTCTACACAATTCGGCCATGGTTCCGAAGCCCTATCGAAAGTGGGAAACGTTGTCGGCGACATATGCAGATTGTTCTATTTTCCCGCGACGGAATCTGCTCTGTGAACCACGTCTTGCAACGCTGGGGAGTGCGGGTGGTGCGCCGGTCGTGTGAGCGCTGATGGAATCTGGAGTAGAGTTTCCGTCAAGGATTGAAGAAATTCCTCTACGGTAGCCATTACGATTGAGACAGAAAATCCCATCCTAGTCGCTAATACTGTAGCGTCCTGCGTACTGCAAGAAAGAAAACGAATGAAGTATGTAGTACACAATTTATTAACAGAATGCGTCTTCTGGGCGTACAACAAAACAAGCCAGTGAAAAAGAAAATAGAAAACAAACTAGCAGTGTAAAAGCAAATAATTACAGAGGGCGTAAAGCCTCACACCAAACGAAAAGACAGTTTACTAGAGGCGCTGGCCGAAAGAACTACAACACTACTACAGAAAGCTAAAGTCTACGCTGAGTGCCGACAGCTCTAGATCCGGACAGGAGAGGCCGGTAGATGTCCTAGCTGGGTTTGCACTGACTTCCACACTCTTATTAGGCCGGCATCAGTGGAGGGTTACACCAGGTCACTCAGTTTGAATTGGCTGGCCACTGTCACACGTCTCTTCTCGCAAAGAAGTGCCGCATTCACAGTGCCGTCTAGTATGAAGTAGTAGTTGTTTTGATTTACTGTTTGTTTGGGCGCCTTCGAAGTAAACAGCCCGCGTTGGCTGCCAGTTGTGGAGGTAGTCTACACAGTCATGGGTCGCCACAACAGTGAGGACGGACCTTGAAGCGAGGCAGGCAGGATAGTTCAGTTGGATGCCGGCGTGATAGCTTAGCACGCTCGCTCTGAGGGCTTGACGCCCTGAGAAATAAGAAAACTGAGTTAAGATCACAAGGAATAGCCTAGAACTATCATGTACTGACGACCGCAAAGAAACAATATATACGAAGAAAAAAATAATTTCAAAGAAGCAAAAATAGTTGTGTGTCTGGTTGCCCGCTTAAAGCAAAGGTCCCAGGTTCGAATCCCGGCTCTCGCACCCGGTTTTAATCTGCAGCAGAGTGAAAATATTCTGGAATATTTCCCATACGCAAAAATTTCCTATATGCTATTCTTTTTCCTTTAAGATGGATATTAAAGAATTATGATGATTAGTAGTGATATGTTTTCAATATTTCTGAAATGTAAATGTCATGTTATTAAGTTCGGATTATTCCGTTTGGATAAAATGTTAAAGCAAATCGTATGAAATATTCTTTAATTACCGGTTTTTATCTACACTACAGGCCATTAAAATTGCTACACCAAGAAGAAATGCAGATGATAAACGGGTATTCATTGGACAAATATACCAGAACTGACAATGATTTCATTTTCACGCAATTTGGGTTGTAATGTATATATCCCATAAAATTCCGCTTGTTTCGATATTTGAAGTATACGATAACTATCAAAACTAAACTTTTCTTTATGTATAATCACAAACTTAATTCATAAAACATTATAATAAATACAAGACCGTTTAATTGCATTAATAGCAAGGTATTTTATTGGACTTTGATAAAATGATTCTGTTTATAAAAGATGTAATATTAATATTGTGCAATAAAGTGGTTTTACGAATCAAATTTCCAAGTAACATTATGTGATGTCTTTTTCGATGTATTGGTTTGTTTCTGATACTTTATTGACCTACAATCTGCATAATTACTTTAATTTAACTATTTCAAACAATGTAAACAAATTCAAATACTGCTCTAATTGTCAACGATCTTATTTTCCGTTCTGTTTTTATACAAATTCCAAACATTAGATTTGTCATAATTTTGTGTATCTTTACTTGATACAAGATTCATTTTTGTTCTATAAACAAACGTTTTAATATGTCATATTATAACTTCCTTATTCTAGAATGTTCTCGAAAATCGGGTTGTATTAATACGCGTGAATTGGCTCGAACACAGTCTTACTTTAGTTGATAGACAGTCATTAGTTATGAAGTCATTCAGTCTTTAGTCAACAGTTACTCTTAAGTCAGTCTTGTGATAGTCAATCTTTAATCAGTCAGTCTTAGTGTACAACATGTCTTGGTACATTCACTTATTGTTTCGTTATGAATGTTTGTGTGCTTCTTCAAGAATGGAAATAAATAAATATAGTTAACAAACGTGTGATATTTGAGATCCTAGACAATGAAGAACCCGATGCTTTCATAATTATATAAAGGCAGGCGAGCTATTGAAACTATTGGATCTGTTCAAACTACTGGAGTTACCAATGAACATAGATTGCAAGGTGATGTATGATTTATTTGCGAAACGCTTGTAAAATCAGGTTATAACGGCGTGTAAACATTATTATAGGGTCCATAGATCCTGAGAAATCAGTACCGAGAACAACCACTTCTGGCCGTAATAATTCCCAGGCGAATCAAGGCATTGAGTCAAACAGACCTTGGCTGGCTTGTACAAGTACAGATGGCTATGCAGCTTCAACACGATACCACAGTTCATCAAGAGTAGTGACTGGCGTATTCTGACGAGCGGACGTTTTCAGTTGGTGAGGGATCTGGAGACAGTGCGGGGTGGGGCAGCAGTCGAACATTTTCCGTACAGAACCTGCAACATTTGGTCGTGCATTATCCTGCCGAAATGTAGGGTAACGCAGGGATCGAATGAGGGGTAGAGCCACAGGTCGTAACACATCTGAAATGTAACGGCCACTGTTTAAAGTGCCGTCGATGCGAACAAGAGGTAACCGAGACGTGTAACCATTGGTACCCCATACCGTCACGGGTGGTACGCCAGTATGGCGATGACGAATACACGCTCCCATTGTGAGTTTACCGCGATGTCGCCAAACACGGATGCGACCATCACGATTTTGTAAACAGAACCTGGATTCATCCGAAAAAATGACGTTTTGCCATTCGTGCACTCAGGTTCGCCGTTGCGTAGACCATCGCAGGCGCTCCTGTCTGTGATGCAGCATCAAGGGTAATCGCAGCCATGGTCTCCGAATTGATAGTCCATGCTGCTGAAAACGTCGTCGAACTGCTCGTGCAGATGGTTGTTTTCTTGAAACGTTCCCATCTGTTGACTCAGGGATCAAGACATAGCTGCACTATCTGTTACAGCCATGCGGATAAGATGCCTGTCATCTGGACTGCTTGTGATACGAGGCCGTTGGGATCCAGCACGGCGTTCCGTATCCCTCCTGAACCCACCGATTCCATATTCTGCTGTCACTGGATCGCGACCAACGCGAGTAGCAATGTCGCAATACGATAAACCGCAATCGCGATAGGCTACAATCCAAACTTTATCAAAGTCGGAAACGTGATGGTACGTATTTCTCCTCCTTACACGAGGCATCACAAGAACGTTTCATCAGGCAACGCCGGTCAACTGCTGTTTGTGTATGAGAAATCTGCTGGAACCTTTCCTCATGTCAGCACGTTGTAGGTGTCTCCATCGGCGCTAACCTTGTGTGAATGCTCTGAAAAGCTAGTCATTTGCATATCACAGCATCTTCTTTTTGTCGGCTAAATATCGCGTCTGTAGCACGTTATCTTCATGGTGTGGCAGTTTTAATGGCCAGGAGTGTGTGTAATAGGCTCCTATGTAATGCGCAGTTACAAACTGCCACCAGAATCTGCGCAGTCAGGCAGCCACAGCACAAGGTAGGGGCGTAATTTCTGAGGTTGCCCATTACACAGTTCGCAACCGGTTAATAAAGAATATGCTATTTCATCCAAATACGTTTTATCGTAGATTGCTGCTCCCCTGCGGACAATGTTGTACAAATTCGTGATTAACTTATTCTGTTTTTCTATTTATACATCATATAATTGTATTTTTAGTTTCTTAACAACAAATTTTCGATTCGGGTATAACTTCCGATAAGAAACACTTTCTGCACCTTTACACTTGGTACGTTCCTTTTGCCTTCACTTGAAATGTACCCTTTAATTCAGCTGTTCCCTCTGGCTATCCTCCTCCCTATATTTTATGTGCTCGCCAGTGGCGACTGGTGCCCGCTCGCGCGTCGATGTTTCAGCGCCCCATGCCCCGCCCGGCGACCAAAGAGACGATTTGGCGCACCTCTACGAGCGGCGAATAAGACCTCTCCTATTCGAGCCCCCCCCCCCCCTCCCACCTTTAAAATATATTTTCTTTAAAAGATCAGGAGAATGTATTACCCTGGCTTGTATGCGCTTGCTTCAACTCGAGCTGAGGCGTCGGCCTACCAAGCTTCTTTGTTTGACACTATTGTTCCAAGCTTAAAGCTGAGTTATTTGTTTCTAAAAGACACTGAACGTTGTTAATTTTTCTTTGATAATAAACTCTAATAACGTATTAATATGCTCATGAACGCAAAAACACAGTAAGCAACTGATTACACTGTTAAGTGACTGTAATAAAATCAATCTGTTACGATGAAGAGGCAAGTTACTTTCTGGTCACGTAACACTGTAAGCAGCACCACCTCCTAACCTTAAGCATAGGCAAAGGGTGCTCTCCCCCACATCTTTTCAAACAGTTAAATATTTATTGATAAATATGAAGCATTGAATTAAAATTTTTGGTGCGGTCGGGTATCGAACCCGGACCTCCATGCTTACTTTTTTTTTTTTTTTTTTTTTTTTTTTTTTTTTTTTTACGGGTCTCCATCCTCCCCTACAACCCGTCCTTCCGCTCGCCAAAATAGCCTTCATCGGCTAGCTTCAGTAGCTATGATATAGTACTTGTATTCCTAATAGGAAAAAGCTATTTTCTTCTTTAGAGACAAATAAAATTTCTTCTTGTAAAAGAGTTAAATTGTCGTGAGGACTCCTTCTTCTAGAGTCTGTGAAAGAAAACGTTTTTCTGAAACCAAATTGAAACTTCTTCTTCGAAGTATTTGTTTTAATGTTCTTCTGCGAAAGCCAAATTAAATACAAACAGGACCTAAAATAAATAAATAAAAATTGATCCTTCTCCTTCCTCCTGAACTTCTATGGATGTACATGAGCTAGAAATAAAGGGGTCTTGATGAAGGCTAATAAATCAATCACATCATTCTATACAGGCGTTCCTTTTTCAGCACAGTGTATGCCCTCGGAGTTCGTCTTGCCGAAATTTATTTTGTATTTTACCGTTGCTAATCGAATTCGGAATGTTTATCCTCTCATCTAATCAATATTTATTGCAAAGCTGGGGTTTCCCTTAACTCCGATTACGAAACCGGCCGAAAATTTCAGCGCCCAATATTTCATTAAGAATGTCTTGTTACAATCAGCGTTTCAGATGATTGTTCATCTCAGAAAACATGCATAATGCTTTTTGTAATTTTTTCTTCGAGTTAGTATATGGTGCTGGGTCGTGATGTAGAGCCAGTAATCTTCCTTGCTCCTTTTATCGTAAGTCATGATGCAGTGCACTGTGTGTCCTATTATCCAATTGACAGCATTTCGTTTGGTCATGGGGTATGGATTTGCCTGTGGGTTCAAAAAGTCTGATGGTTTGTAGACATTAGGCGTCGTCCTATTGATCGTCGCTAGTTTCTGTGTGACCAACTGCCAAATGTCCTTGACACTGTCACATACCAGCCTGTGTTCTTCTGTATCAGTAAGATGGCATGATGTACACAAGGGAGAGTTGACGAGATGTATGGCATGAAGTTTGTCGTTAGTTGTTATTTTCCGGTTTACAGCTTTGTACCATGTGGCTCTTACTTTAGAAGGAAGGTTGGGGTCGTGAATATTTTTCCATATTTTCGGCCAGTCATAAACAGGATATTTTTGTTCGATGGCATTATTTCCCTTGTTTTCCATGAGTTCCTTGTAAACCTCCTTCACGATCATCATCTTCTGTCCTGTTATTTTCGAAGCTATATAGCTATATTCGACTAAAAAGTGTCTAAGATGATAAAAGCCAATAGGAATGTGATGTACATCAATTGGAGGTTATATACTTACAGGAACTATTTCATTTAGCAAATGGGCCGTGAGGCTGTTGGCCGACGTTTTCCATATCTTGTACGTTTTGCACACATACAAAGATCTTAACTTATAGTTGACATCTGTGAGGTTTAGTCCACCTTTCTGTGTAGGAAGTGTGAGTGTGCTGAACTTCACTTTAAAAATATTGCCTTGGCTGACAAAGTTCCCCAATGCCGACATGATTCTGTTGGCGATGCCGTGCGGTAACGGGAAAGGCTTGTGCAACATAATTAAGTTTCGATGTCATATATACATTAACAAGAGTCGTTTTTGAAGTTCGTCAAGGTGCCTCAGTCTGTTTTCTTGAATAACTGCACGTATTTTAGCAAGTAGTTGTCTGTAGTTTATAGCGATAGTACGCTGGATATTATTCCTGAATACAATCCCTAAGCACTTGAGTTGATTTACTTCTGGTAACTGTTCTAGGCTTCGCGTACATTTCCCTCTACCTATATTCATAATGCCTGACTTCCTTTTGTTTAGCTTCGCTCCGGATGCCAGTTCATATTTGTGCACAATCTGCAGAGCTTGCGCCACTTCTTGCTCGTTTATAACTAGGAAGCCAACATCATCTGCATACGCGTTACATACTATTTTCTGGCTATTTATCTGCAGTCCTTGTAGTTGTTGTGTAAGCGTGGAAAGCAGAGGTTCGATCGCAATGGCAAATAACGCCATTGACATGGGACATCCTTGTCTTACAGAGGAATCCATCATAATTGGTTGGCTTAATTGTCCATTTATCATTATACCTGCTACGCTATTACAAATATTTGTTCAATTATCCGCAGGAAACCCGGAGAGAACCCCACTAGTTTCATGGTATTAAGAAGGTATTGATGATTAACTCTGTCAAATGCCTTCTCAAAGTCTAACGACAATATTGCACACTTTATTTGACAGACTTCCGCAGTTGATATGATATCCCGGTGTAACGATACACTGAGATTTTTATTTATTTTTTGTTTATCTTTGATCAGCGATGCTTATCGCCTCCGGTTCCCTCTGACTCGTAATACAACTAATTTAATTTCGTTCGTCATTTTTTACTTAAAAACTAGCGAAAAGACGGAACCGAGATAGTAGTTTTACTCTCTCTCTCTTGTCTATGTTCGTTCTGTACGGACGTCTGCCATTCCTGTATCCATTAAATGTAAGTGTGATGCAAGATGACTTAAAAATATATTACTTAAATTTAAAATCATCCCCTCTCTTTGGCTTTTATTTAAATGAATCCCTCCACGTCAAATACTTATTTTCTATTGTTTTCAGCTCCTCTACGTCCGTAATAGTTTAATGTTCAGACGCCATTACAATCGCTTCGCGTTGTCTGCAAAATTTCAATCAATCAGTCATCCTTATACTATACTTTGCTTGATTTTAGAACCTGCAGTCATTTCTTTTGTAATTTCACGAAGTCCGATCATTTTTTTAATTTTTTTTATCGTTACCAGTAACTTCATGTTCCACCCACGGCCACACAACAATGAAAAGCGAAGTGAACAGTCTGAACATTGATCTCCTACAGAAAGTATCTCGAACATTCACTTATTAAATAAGACATAAAAGTTATCATTTCCAGCTTCTACAATACGAAGTGCAGGATCCAGCTAGATGCTTTCCATAAGTTTTATAACGTGCTGTTGCTTGTATGGTGCCCAACTTTAATATGCAATCCGCGGTTTATTTGCTTTAATGTTCATTTTGTGCTGTACTTTAAATAACTTATTTCAAAATTCAAAGATGCGGTACTATCAATTCTTTGTCCAAAAAATATAATCGCGGAATCTACTTTTAACAATTATGGCATCATACGAAGCAAGGGCAACATTATACCGGTATTCGCATATATTTTGTAAGATACTTCTGTCTTTACCGACACATTTATGGTACTGGCCAGTTATTGAATTCATGATCAATTTCATTCTTCTTGCCAGAATGCGTGCGAAAATCTTATAGTCACTATTCCATAGTGTGATCGGACGTAAATTTTCAATTCCTTTGCTTGTTGAGTTCTTAGGAATTAGGACTATAACGCCCTTTGGGAATTCTTTTGGGATGTCGACATTGCCGGTCAGAAGTTCGTTACATATACGTAGTAATTTGCTCTTTAGTATAGGCCAGAAAACTTGGTAAAATTCTATGGGGATCCCATCAGGTCCTGGGGATTTATTTTTAGGACTCCGTGCTATTGCATCTTTCAGCTCGTCCTCTTCTATATCCGTTGTGAGATGTCCTCGTTCCTCCACAGTGAGTCTGCCTGTTATGTTCCTTGTCAGCTCATCCTGCATATTTTCATCAGTGGGTTTATGTGACATTAGTTCCAATATGTAGTTATGAATTGCATCTTTAATTTCATTTTGTTTCGTAAGAGTTTGTCCATTAGGTAACTTAAGTTCTCAGGATTTTTCTACTCCCTCTCTTGTTTTCACGCATAACGTGGAATATTGACGGTTCTTCCCCGTCTATATTATTCTGCACTCTACACCGTATTTTAAAACCTTCCGCTTGCTTCCGTTTTAGAGCTAAATTTTTTTGCTTTGATTTTCTGAATCCTTGTGTAATTGTCTATCATTTGTTCATCCATGGTGTACAAATCCCTAAGACATTGAAAATAAAATTCTGTAGTTTTTTTATACCAAAAATTCCTCTGTCGTGAGTATTCAATCAGCGTTTCTCGTATCTTTGGCTTCGCACACTGCAGCCACCAAGCTGTGATCGAGCTGTGTGACAGTATTCTGTTCTCACATTGTTGCCAGACATTGGTGATCACCACGCGACATTCCTCCTCTTGCAGATGTGAGATGTTGAGTTTCCATAAGCCTCTAGCTCGGTAAGTCTCTTGTTTCTGCAAATTAATTGTTGTGATGTAAGCCGCATGATCAGAGAAGCAGGTGGCCCACACTTCAGACTGGAGAATGTGGTCCTTCATATCAGCTGATACATAAATTCTATCAAGCCTGCTGACTGAATGGCTTGTAAAGTAAGTAAACCCAGGCGCCGCACCGTGCGTATGTTCCCAGGTGTCGGTTAGTTTCAGTTGATGTACTATACGCTCAAGTTCTACGGATTTATTACAGTTTGGCATCTGATCTTTAGGATTAAGAACACAATTGAAGTCACCGGCTAGGATAATATGGTCTTTATGATTACGGAAGAGAGGAACGATGTCACTTCTATAAAATTCCGCTCTCGCACGCCTGCTATTATTTCCGGATGGTGCGTACACATTGATAATACGCGTGTTGTTGATAGTTGCCGCAAGTCCTCTACTGCTTACAAGTTTTTCTATTTCTGCGACACGAATGCCTTCTTTCGTTAGAATTGCGGTTCCTAGTTCTGCACTGTTGCCCGGGTTGGTGATTACATTATAGCCCTGTATCGTATCTAGATTGATATCTGATACTTCCTGCAAAAGTAGTATGTCAATTTCGGCTGCGTACGCAAAATCTTTCACGTGTTGGAGTCGGATGGAGGAGCGTATCTTATTAATATTCAGCGTGGCGATTTTGAAAGCTTGTGTTGCGTTCAGGTTGTTATTCATTTATATTAAAATTCGTCATATGAAGTGCTGTCAGAGACATCTCCTGTTCCACTCATCTGTTCCAAGGAAGTTGTATCCATCATGGTCAGTTCTTCTTCTTGTTGATCAAGGGGCTTCGCGGTTGTAACAATATCCGCCATTTCTTCATCTGCATTCCTTTCATTGAATTCCTCTGCCCAGCTTTTGTGCTGGTTGCTCTTCAGGGTGTCTGCGTTCGAACCTCGTATTTCGGAATAAACTTTTACATCGCAAGGGGGTTTCTGATTCATTTTTCCTTGTGGCAGATGGTTCGGTGGGCTAAGACTCAATTAACGTTTTTCAACTTGCACTAGTTTGGATTGCTGCGTGCTCGCAACTGAAGTCTTCAGTGATTCCTCACGTTGCTTCTTGCTGATCTCCTTAGCTTTTTCTCGCAAGGGACGTGCTAGTTCTTCAGCATTCTTAGCAGCAAGTCTCCTCTTCTTATTTCTTCTTGTAGGACTTTGTTGTGGAGAAGCTCCACTTTCTTTTGTAGCGGCAGTTGTTTCTTGAACATGGTCTTTGGCTTTTGTGGTTGAAACCTCTAGCTTTTTGTCTTTCTCGTCGTTCAATTCCGTCAGATTAATATTCAGCTCTGCGCTCGGTGGCGTCTGAGTAGCAGCAGTAGCTTCTTCTTCCTGACGATTTTCTTGAGTCGCCACTTTCATTGGGCTAGTGTCCATTATTAAGTCTGCAACCTGTTCCTCCACCACTACAGCAGATGTTGGAGTTTCAATTTGCGTAGAGGGGTTCTGTTGTGAGGTTTTTACATTCTCCAAAATGTTATCTGCCTCAGGTACTTCAGAAAACGTGCTGACTTCGGGGGCCGCAGTTGTAGCAGCGGGTCTGCGCGCCGCGGCGGCGTACGTCACGGGCATGGGTGTCAAGACGGGGGGCCTGTCTGCCTCGCCGGCGCGGCGGGCAGCTGCGCCACGCGCCGCTGCAAGCACTCGGCTCGCACGTGGCCTGTTTTGCCACAAGCTGCACACGTCTCAGGCTGGTCATCGTACATAACTATCGCATGGTAACCACAAACCTCAATGTACGATGGAATATGTCTCCGTAGATCAACTTTCAATTGGCGGACCCCGTTGAGAACCGGAAATTTATGGGCATTGGACCATCTCTCACCAACGTTAGTAATAACTCTGCCATACATAGAAATCACGTCGTCGATCTCTTCACTGGTTATTTCAAAGAGAAGTTCAAATATGCGAACTGTCCGTATTCCAAAGCCAGTATGAGAAACGTAAACAGTGCCAACTTTTCCGTCACTGTATTTAAACTTTGTCTCGCCTCCACAAGATTCGACAATTTTCGAGCATAAATAAGATCGAGCTAATTTCACAAAAACCATGGTGCTTAAAATCGACAGATGGATCCCGATTATGTCATCTAGTCCTAGTTTAAATTCAATCTTTAACCATTCCTCAATTTCGAACGATTTTGGTCGGGGCAAGTTCTTATCAAACGTGAACCTCAGGGTATCTTTCCTATCCTTTACAACCGGTTGCGGCATCACGAAATCGTTCTCATTTTCTGTAAAGACAACGAATACCGCTACAGCAAGCGCAGCGACTCACCACTCGTAAACAGCGTCGGCGCAGCGTACAGCACGGCACAACCTCCCTCCTCGCCGTCCGCCGGCAGACTAGGCAGACGTTTTAACCTTTAGACTACCACACCACTGACGATTAAGGCGCCTTGGAGTAGTCTAAGCACGATTTCCCTCCACATCAGAAACTTTAATTCAGCTTATGTGATGTGGAGGGAAATCGTGCTTAGACTATTCCAAGGCGCCTTAATCGTTAGTGGTGTGGTGGTCTAATGGTTGCCGGGCGCCGTGGCTCAGCGCGCCCGGTCAGGGGGCAAAACTCCCTCTGTAACAAAAAAGCTGAGCCAACGAACAACCACGAACGAATTGAACGGACGACCGAGAACCATGGATCTACCAGATGAAGGGGAAAATGGTTAAGACGTCTGACTAGTAAGCATAGAGGTCCTGGTTCGATTCCCGGCTGCACCACAAATTTTAATTCAATGCTTCATATATATCAATAATGTCTCTGACATATTTGAGACGAAAATCGGTCTCAGGGATTGTTTATTTGAGTTAAATATTTGTTACAACAAAGAGTATAAATACCATTTTCCCTAAAATCGCGACACATTTGCTAAGCTCTCCAAAAATAAATGGTAAATAACACGTTATTGTTGTTCCTGTATCTGTTAAAAAGAAGATTATTCATGATCGGATCTTCTGAAGGCTTTTACAGTTGATGCACCTTTAATTTACCAAATATGACGTGGTCTTTATGAATCCTTAATGCTCCAAAAACAAATATGAAGGGCGAATTTTGCCTTCATGGAGGATTTGCCCATGTGGAAGGCGAGGTGCGCAGTAGCTCGAGTAGCCATGAACTGGTTTCTCTACCAACACCAACTTCAATGTTAAAAGTGGCGTTTCCCCTCGCCCCTTCCTGCCTCGGGAGCGCCCATATGCTGCCTCCAGGGGGTTAAGAAGACAATCTGAACATCAGGGGCGCATGCGCATTGCAATGCTACTGCCTCAGCCGCCTGCATTAAAGCGCTACGATTCGTATACGTGCTGTCTCGGCGAAGTAAAGAGTTTCTCATCCGATAAAAGTACTTTGAATGTGCATATAAAATGATCTGAAGAACGAAAGAAAGAATGATGGTTTAAAAACACTTTTTATTTTATTTATTTATTTACTTTTTTGCGGGAGTTCACTGAACCTGTGAATACAAAAGACGCGCCGCTACTGCTAAGCAGGCAGAATTTAGAATTACGGAATATTGTGGCTTTCTTTCACGGCGAGGAGTTCACTAAACCAGTCTACATCTACATCTGCGAATCACATTTCAGTGCCTGGCAGAGGGTTCATCGAACCACCTTTATACTATTCATCTACCATTCATTCTCTAATCGCGCGCGGGAAGAAAGAACATCTGAATCTCTCCGTTCGAGCTCTGATTTCTCGTATTTTATTCTGATGATCATTTCTATCTATGTAGGTGGGAGTCAACAATATATATTCTCGCATTCGGAGGAGAATGTTGGCGATTGGAGTTTCGTAAGTACCCCACGCCGTAGCGATAAGCGCCGTTGTTGTAATGATTCCCATCCCAGATCCTGTATCATTTCCGTGTCGCTGACTCCCCTGTAAAGTGACAACACAAAACGGGCGGCCCTTTTTTGGACTCTTTCTGTATCCTCCGTCCAACCCACTTGATAAGGATTCCACACTGGGCAGCAATACTCCAAATAAAGACGGACAAGCGTGGTGTATGCAGTCTGCATTTTTTTAACTGTTCTGTCAATAAAACGCAGTCTCTTTTTCACATCTTAAAGTCTTCCATCGAATGTTCTTGGCGTTTTCTAAGAAGGGCTTTTCACATCCAATGTGCCAAGACACATTTTCGGACAGATGAAAGTATGTCATTTTGTGCAAAGAGTTATACCACAGTCTGACATATACAGTCATGACACTCCCGCAGATGTTTGTTATACACTGCGAAAACAGCGCTCCAAGCGGCTGACAAGCTACATTTCTGGTACGATATGAGTGCCAATAGTATCGTTTATATTGATTTTAACATGGAATTTACATTAGCAAATATATGTAATGCCATAAAACAGGTAATAAATTAAAAATAGCTCCAAATTTATCATTCTTAAGTTTCATAAGATCCCTGACAAGCTACTAAACGGTACATTACAGGACAGTTTGTTTACAGTTATCTTGTAACTACTACATACTGAATAATTTATTTTCTATTGAAAATTAAAAAAAAATGCTTAGGAAACACCGGAAGACCTCCCCTTTGGTAGAAGTCGCTTTTCTTCTCAAGAACGTTAACGTTTCTTCAATACAATTCCAGTAAAATCGATGAAGGTGGAACGTAGGAAACGTATATACAATGTAATAGCTACATTATTTAACGTAATAAATCAGCCAACATACCTGTAGCTGAAGGAAAAACGTCTCAGACGTGGCAATAAAACGACAAAAGCAATCAAACTGTTTTCTAACAAAGAAGAGCCCTCGTATTCCATAACTGTTGCTTCAGCTGAACCAAATCAAAACATTGGCATTTTAATCTAAAGTAATTACACTGAAATGAATATGCCCGTATAAGAAATACGAATGACGTGTAAACAAGTACGAATGATTAGTCTCCACACCGAATTGATACTCGTCAAAAAACTGCCTGTCGTAGTAAGGAAAGACCATAATAGAAATTTATCATTCTCTCTTTTGTTTATATTCTGCTTACTTTTAGCGGAATAAGCTACAAATATACACATATTAGTTCATGACGAAGTTGTTATTTACACCACTGAATCATTTAAATTCGGCTGTTTTTACATTAATTCTCGCATTACGTACGTGTCTTGATATTTTACTAATGCTTGTGGTGCAAAAATTATACTAACTATTTCGTTAATTACGTACAACAATAATTATAAACAAACGTCACTCCTTCGCTGGCTTACCCGCCAGCCACCACTAGGAGGCTAGTGTCGTTGCAACTGTCAGTTGGTAACAACTTTCACAGTAGTGAGTGTCACGAATGTATTTGTTAGACTGTGGTTATACTGCTTATCATGGCGTCAAGTGATTTTGTAAAAGACTCATGAGATAGCACTGCGTTAAGGTTTTGGTACTTGCCCGAATGCTTTACGTATCTTCCGTAACTACAAGTCAATAGCAAGAAACCAACCCATGGGTTATGAAACTGCAAAACAGAATGAATATAATATTTGAAGAGGTATCTGCAAGCAAGAAAGCGAACACAAGTACCATGGCTCTTAAGACCGAAATACAAATACAGTGATAATTCAGGACAAACGCGCCACACTGCCTGTAAAAATTAACAAACAGAAACTCGGATGCATGATTTCGGATGAGGAGAGAAAGGCTTGATCTGAAAGAGCGAGAAAATTCATAAAATTGACTAAAGTGGTCCAATGTTGGCTATAAAAGTTAAAACTTGACAGAGAATAATTTTACTTGTGTTGAACAGCAGTTTAATAATTTACATTGATTGAGGATTTGCTCAAACATTAATATTTGTCTCGAAAGCATAGAAATGTGGCGTTGGCACTTTATTGCAGGGACACCGTCAATTCTGAAATTCGCAATATGTCATGCACACAACCAATGCATCCTGCAGGAACATCTTGTTACGTGGTTTTAACAACGCCGGAGATGCGTATTAGGTGAACTGTGGAGAACTTCTCGTGGCATCACATTTATACTTTCCTTTTCCTTACGCTCACTTCCTTCGGCATTCAGTATCTTTGTTGGTAAAAATAAAAAATATAATACCCCGTATAACTAAATTCACTCATAGTTTACTCATCTTAGGCAGCGATATTATTGTATAGATGGATGGATAGATGCCAAGCTCGCAATTTACTTTATTTATTCAAATCGACCGGTTTCGGCCGCGGTGGAGTAGCCGAGCGGTCTAAGGCGTCCCGCTGCGGAGCGCGCGGTTGCTCGCCGTGGAGGTTCGAGTGCTCCCTGGGGCATGGGTGTGTGTGTGTATGTGTGTGTGTGTGTGTGTGTGTGTGTGTGTGTGTGTGTGTGTTTGTCCTTAGGTTAGTTTACCTAGGTTTAAGTAGTTTGTAAGCTACGGACTGATGACCACGCAGTTTCGATGTTCAAATGTTTGTAGAACTTATGGGACTTCACTACGGGGCCTTCAGTCCCTAAACTTACAAACTACTTATGAACTAGATAACACTAAGGACGGCACAAATACCCATGCGCGAAAGGGAATTCGAACCCTCGACCGTAGTGGCCGTACAGACCGTGACTGGAGTGCCACAGTCCCCTCGGCCACCGCGGCCGGCTGATAAGTATACTGGTTGATAGTTACATATAAAATCATTTGCTGGTGGATACGAATAAAAGGCTAGAGTTTCATGGAGGTGCTCAACAAGACATGTACACTGAGGTGGTTATTATTTTATGTATATTTTACTGTCTTAATTTTGACCATTCATCCATTTTATTCTGACTATCCACCAGCACATAATTTATATATAACTATCATCCCGTACATCTACCATATCTTATGTGAAGCACTATAATTAGCAGTTTAATGTCAATGAGATCAGAAGATGACACCATAAAGTGTCGAGACCTTTCGTCTAGAATAAATAAAATAAAAGTTGCTATCTTGGCATCCATCCTTCCATTTAAATTCACTCATTTATTGGGTGTTATGTGACAATCGTCGCGACGAATATCTCCTGTAATTATACTTCAAGAATATTTAAGCTCTTTGTTACTTAAAAGTGACAGGATGCTGACGTCTCGGTTCGGCTCCACTCCATAATTCTTCCGGGTCACATTGTATCCCAACTAGATTCCTCTCCGAATATGTTGAGGCAATAGCTCCATACTTAGCTATCATATACAACCGATCACTTAGCGAAAGATCCCTACCCATATACTGAAAAGTTGCCCAGGTCACTCCAATATTCAAGAAAGGAAGTAGATGTGATCCCCAAAATTACAGGCAGTAGGATTTTGGAACATATACTTTGTTCGAACATTATGAACTTCCTCGACGATAACGACCTATTAACCAATAGTCAACACGGATCAAAAAAGTATCGCTCTTGTAAAACACAGCTTCTCCTTAATCATATGAAGTGATAAGTGACATCTACAAGGGATCTCAAATCGATTGCATATTTCTGGATTTCCGAAAGGCTTTTGACACTCTACCTCACAAGCGGCTTCTAATGAAATGGCGTGCTTATGGAATATCACCCCAATTGTGCGTTTGGATTCACGATTTCCTATCAGAAAGGACACAGTTCGTAGTAACTGGCGCTAAGTCAGCGAGTACAACAGAAGTGATATCTGGACTTACCCAGGAATGCATCATAGGTCTCCTACTCTTCCTTGTGTTTAGAAACGATTTAGGAGACAATCTGAATAGATACCTTAGACTGTTCGTGGATGATGCTGTCGTTTATCGGTTAGTGAGGTCAACAGAGGATCAAAAGCAACTGCAACGCGATTTAGACAAAATTTCTGCATGGTGCGAAAACTGACAATTAACACTAAATAATGAAAAGTGTGAAGTAATGCACATGACCACTAAAAGATATGCGCTGAACTTATATTGTACGGTAAATCTGTCAAACCTTAAGGTAGAAAATTCTACGAAATACCTGGGAGTTACATTTAAGAACAACTTAGACTGGAGAGAACACACAGAAAATATAGTGGGGAAGATGAACCAAAGTTTACGTTTCATTGGCAGAACGCTTCGAAGATGCACGTTACAGGGGGAAAAGCCTCACGAAAATGTTGCACGATTTGAGGTGAAAATTATTAATAGAACGTCGTTATTTGTTGCGATGAGATCTATTTGCGAAATTTCAATCACCGAATTTTACAATTGAATGTGAAAATATTTTGCTAGCACCCACCTACACAGTGAGACATGTCCATCCCAATAAAATAAGAGAAATCAGATCGAAAACAGAACGATTTAGGTGTTCTTTCTTCCCGCGCGCTATCAGAGAATGGAACGGTAGAGAAAGATTATGAAAGTGGTTAATGAACCCTCTGCCAGGCACTTAAATGTGATTTGCAGAGTATCTATCTAGCTGTAGATGTTGAACAACGTAAGCTATAGAAAGAATTTAGCTAAAGGGGCGTTTTGTACAGTATGAAACATGCAAGTAATCCTGTAGGCTTTTTTGTTTTCTGCTATGTATAAGTACCTCTTGATAAGGCAAATTTTTTTTTTATTAATTAAATGCTCTTTTGGCATATTCCTCTTATTTCGCTGAACCTGTACGTTGTGGCTACGCTGTTCCTCTGTAATACCGTTTCGTCCTGGTGCAAGAGTTCTGCTAGGCGTGCACGAAAACCGCGAAGTTTCGATCAAAGGTACTGGCGGAAAGAAATATTGTAACACTATAGCATACTCCTTTCCCTGATAATCCATTTTTTACTATTGTTTTATGTAATTCTTACTAAATTATTTATTTTAATAATTTGATATATATCGATAGTCAATTGTATTGTAATGACTGATGTATGTATTTATAATCCTCGACTTAGTAGAAGTAAGTGATCAGATAGAAACGGTAAAACTTAATTATTTTTCTGTGACAATGTTTATTTTCTGCTTAAACATACTGCAGTTATTATTATATAAATTTTCGGTGTAATATATGAAATAAAGTGTGCTGGTTCATGTTAGGGCAAATTTAGTAATTGTAGTAAAAAGATGGAGTGCAGTACCTAGGAACGGAAAGGTGGCCAGTGCAAGGTAAAAGGTGGTTGGTTGGTGGGAGACGCTTCTGGAAAGGTGGTAACGCAATTTTGGGGGAGTCGTAGTTCAGTCGTAGTCTTGAGCAGTCGAGTATGAAGTACAGAAGTAGCCAGCTACCAAGTTAAGTGGAAATACTGACTTTGTGGCAAACGTGTTGGAGACTTAAAAGAAGCTGTGGAAATGGAGGCTAAATTAATTTGCTGCAAGTTACCAATACCCTCGGATGCACGTACATAGTCTTCGAAGTAATGTGGTTTTGTCTTGTTGGCTTGTTGTGCAATACTAATTTAGCCACGAAGAGGAAATAAGCTCACATAGCCACACCAACTACTGAAATGTTTGTGGAAGCATATTGTGGCTGCTAAATCACCTAATCAGCCACCTGCTGTAAGTGTCTTTAGTTTTGTATTCATGCATGAACTAGCAGTTTATTTAATGTTGAATAATAGAGTGATCCATCAAAAATCATTCTACCAAACCGTGATTTTCCCAAGTCATACTACCAAGTAGGTTCCTTTCCTGGTGATGCAAGTTCCGAGAATCCTGAGAATAAATATTGTTATTTGCAAGAACTTTTAATGTAGAGTGTGTGAGTGTTAAGCAGAACAGTACTAGTGTTAAATATTATCAGTACAGTAACCAGGTACCAATTATTTGAATACAGTTCAGATAGACAAAATTAACTGAAAGTTTAATATTAACTATTTTGTTGAAAGTTACATTTAAAGTCAGCAAACAAATCTATTTGCATTGTCAAAAGGTCTTTCAAGAGATTTCATGGATCAATAGTTTCATTTATTGTTTATAAAATCCAGAATCAAACTAGTCGTCAAATATCTTTTTGTTGAAAGTTACATTTTCTAAAATTTTAGTCAGCCAACAAATCTATTTGCATTGTCAAAAGGTCTTTCAAGAGATTTCATGGATCAATAGTTTCATTTATTGTCTATAAAATCCAGAATCAAACTAGTTGTCAAATATCTTTTAAAAATACCAAACCATTGAAAAGTACTGTTCTTTGTAAAAAGATATAAAAAAGCCAAGATCGCTAATCATCAATTTTTATTAACGACGACCGGTTTCGCTGAACTATGTCAGCATCATCTGGTCAAATAAAATATTTTACAAGGCCATAATCTTGTAATGTCAATCAGTTATTATATAACAATTTACAGTGCATAGGTGCACTATGTCATTAGCATGAAACATAATTATCACAATACTGTTCTTTTTTTAACAAAAGAAACTGCAAGGTAAGGTAAAGTAATGGAAGTGCAGTTATTTTCAATATTATTCTTGTAACCATTGCTTAAAACAATCATAAGGACACTAAATATTCAAAGTATCAGATTTTCTATTGGTTCTAATTGGTAATTTTTTTTGTGATAGATTTGAATGTACTGTAGTCAGAAGTGTTGACACGTTAGCTTGTTTGTTTTATTAACCAGTAACATTCATATAGGCCTATCTTGGTAATGATTTCAAATGTAAACAGATTACTGACTGCACCACAGTTTTATATACATTAGTAACTGTTCAGGTTTTACTGCTATAAATGTTTCCTTTATTTTTGACTTGAAGTGTTTGGACAGCTATATAACTAATGTAGGTCTAAATTCACTTGATCTGAAATTCCAATTTTGTTACAATATATTTATTTCCCTAAACCAGAGTAGCGACCGTTTTTGTTAAACATTACATTTCATTTAACTTGCGGTTTATACTGAGCCTGACAGCATTAAAAATGTTCAAATGTTTGTAAAGTCTATGGGACTTAACTACGGGGCTATCAGTCCCTAAACTTACAAACTACTTATGAACTACTTACGAACTAGGACGGCACAAATATCCATGCCCGAGGGGGGATTCGAACCCTCGACCGTAGTGGACGTGCAGACCGTGACTGGCGCGCCGCAGACCGCTTGACCGAAAACCTGTCCGTTGAAGTCATAATCCGGTACACCTTCACTACACCTCGGAAATGCAAAACAACGAATACTCCGCGGCAACGTGAAAAGTCATTGAGATAAAAAATACAGGTACTTGCAGTTACACATTAGTTTCACTGCAGTGCATTAGGTATGGAAAATGATTCACGTTTGGAAATAGCTGATTAGAATTTTGACGAGTTTTTTAATTGATTCTAGTTTTTCAGTGGTGCATAAACAATATGTCCATTGCTTTCATAAGGGATCATATTCTAGGGCAATTCAACATTTAGTAAAAAAGTATTCATTGCACAAAACCGTGTAATCAGAATAATTGCTGGAGCCCACTCAGGAGTACCCTGCAGACGTTTATTTAGGGATCTAGGGATCTTCACTGTAGCTTCACAATATATATGTACTCACTCATGAAATTTGTTATTAACAATCCGACCCAATTCAAAAGTAATAGCACTGTCCATAGCTACAACACTAGGGGAAAGGATGATATTCACTATTCAATGTTAAATCTAACTTCAGCTCAGAAAGGGGTGAATTATGCTGGCACAAAAGTCTTTGGTCACTTACCAAGTAGCATCAAAAGTCTGACAGATAGCCAACTAGTATTTAAAAAGAAATTTCTGAATGGCAACTCTTTCTACAATGTAGATGAAGTTTTAGATGCAACTTAAAAAAAAGTAAACAAATAAAAAATAAAAACAATAAATTAAAAAAAATGTAATAAAAAACCTTAAAATATTGATTGTCAAGTGTAGACAACATTTAGTAAACTGACACGTTCCACATCACTACGAAATGTCGTATATATGATCTATGGAACAAGTATTAATCTAATCTAATCTAAATCAGATTCTTTTGGTATAATTACCGTTATATTGTTTTGCTAGGAATGTGGTAAATAAGTTACTTATTGTTAGTGAACTAGTTTTCTAGAGTCATAGCGAATGAAGCGCTCTTTAGATCGCTCCCAGGCGAGGACGATAACAATTAAATATCGTGAGATGCGAACTGTGTCGTTGCCTAGCAACACTCTGCTTATTTAGCTGAAGGAATCCGACGTGTATAGGTGTCGTGCCGGCGAATTTACTCATAAGTGAAGTGTGCTACATATGTTTGGAGGAAGACAATAACAAATGCTTGCAAGCAGGGTAAGTATTGAAGAAAGACCGAGCAATTAGGACTTGCAGTCATGGAGGTAAGTGACGTCTATTATCTCATCATCACATAACTGCGATAAAGATTCTGTAATGTGGACATATACAACAGAACTACTGCTGTTAGATACTGTGACCTGATTTTTCGTAATCGTAAAAACTTACGGTATTAGTACCAGTGTCACCCAAGGAATTTCTTAAATTATCACGGGTATTCACAGAATATTATGGGTAATTTCCAAGAATGCTTGCAATCGAAATATCTCGGCCTGAAACGATACATATCGACCGTGCGACTCTAAATCGATTACGCGGGTATTCATGCGTACTTAAGTATGTTTTAGTCGTAGTCATGGTCATGTGAACGCATTTTATTGGTGTCTATAGTCTTGAGTGATGGTGAAGTTTTTTGTTATTTATTATGATTTAAAAGACTTCATAGTCAAAGCTATGCAAAGGAAACGTAAAACTGTCACACTCATTTTATGACTCGTTCTCGAAGTACTTTTCAGAAGATATTCTGCAGCGGTTTATTATCCAATGAAAGTGGTATCTATAATTGTCATTAATTTATACAAATAAAATTGTTGATCTTTCGTCCTTGCTCATCTCAGAAATATATACTGCAAGAATACCTAACGCGTATGCCACACTACATTACTATGTATAGTATATCAGAAACATTCAACAAATTACTAAGAAAATTTCTATGAATGTGTCACGATTCTGCTGTAAAAACATTCACGTCAACCGCAACATTACATTAGCACTCGTGAAAATAATAACTATGTAAACATTCATATTTTGTCATCTCCCTTATCAATGCCTGCTTAATCGATTTATAGTTGCACTCTCGATATATATCGTTTCAGGCAGAGACATTTCGATTGCAAGCATTCTTGGAAATTACCATATTATGGGTGAGAGATTCAAGATGTCCATTGTGAATTGTGGGTAATAATCGAAGATTGACTGCCTATGGAATGCGCGGCCCCACTGTCAAGGAATTAACATAGACGACAAAAGATGAACTGATTGTAACTGATACTAATTAAAAATGAAAGGACGTAGTAGTTTCATTTACTTGATTCGCCGTTAACATTTGTCAAGTAGATCGAGTCAGTTCTAGAGTGCGATGCCACGCGCGGGCTTTGAAGAAAGATTTCATATCATTGTCGTTACATTTTTCACATATTTTATTTATGGTCATTAGAAGTCGCAGATTATATTGCAGAGGCAGCGTAGTGTGCTAATATTGCAAACTAATTGTTCGCTTTACGAGAATAAGTAATTTACTTACTTGATAAGGGTGCATACAGTGAGCTCTATGCTAATCTGTAGTTAGTACTGTGTATTATAAAATCGTGGCACTCGATGCGATGTTGGTGAACTCTTCCTAGTTGTCAGTATTATGTTCTTACAACAAATGTAACATTCTGAAATTTCTAATCGTATCTACTAGGAGAAACTATCTCATGTACAACGGGCACTACCAGTTCTGAATATTTTAATACTATTTACAAAATATCCGAGAAATGTAATTAAATGCTGCCTGCAACGAAACAGTAGAAAAAGACACGAGGTGTGTAAAACGTACACTTAAGTTTTATTTTGATTCAGAACTAGTGTTTCTCCCACATTGAATTTAATAAATAAATTCGATGTGGAAGACAAACAAATGAAGATTAATAACGGCAGGTTCGAGGCGTATGATATAAGCATAATTTTCCACACAGCGAGCGTATCTACCCTGTAAGCTCAAACGGAAAGCAGTATAGGCAAGAGGAAAATATAAAACTGGACACGAGAAATACCGTCTACTGCAGTCCAA
Source organism: Locusta migratoria (assembly GCA_026315105.1). Taxonomy (NCBI): domain Eukaryota; kingdom Metazoa; phylum Arthropoda; class Insecta; order Orthoptera; family Acrididae; genus Locusta; species Locusta migratoria. The sequence continues at coordinate 308,498,490 of CM048746.1, forward strand.
TCAATTCATTAAACGAAATGTGATAGCAATACTAGTTCTGAATAAAAATAAAACTCTCATATGGATCTGAACTCCACCTCCTTTCCTTTGACGGTAATTTTCTAGGAGCCGTGTACATCGAATGAAGCGGCAGTGCGATCGACATATATCGGACGGCGTTTCATATAGAAACGATAAGTATCGAACAAGTGAATGTTATGATTTTTACGAACGTCATAATATCAAATGATGTGCTTAGACAGGAACCTAAGAGTACAGCGAAACTTGTGAGTGAACAAGATGTACTCTTTTTGCTGCCCAACCACATTCTTTAAAATCGTGACGATACGTAAAAATCAAAACATTCGCTTGTTCGATACCTATAGTTTGTTGTAATTACATAGCTTTGGCTGAAAAGTCTGTTTTCATTGACAACGAATATAAGTTATTTATTAAGTGAATGCGGTCAATTTACATTGCGTAAAAGAAACTGTTACACTCCTATAGTGACTGGATCTGATGCACTTTTCCGCGTCATGACCTGGTTGCAATGTTTATTGGCCAAGAAATTGTATAGAATTATCACGTTAAGAATCAACATCGGTATAAGCTACACAAATAAGCTGTTTCGCCATCTTAGTTTCCCGTCACTGCTAGCGGAGCGAGAGATGAAAATCCGATATATATATATATATATATATATATATATATATATATATATATATATATATCGATTGCACTGCTGTTTCATTCGATGTACAGAGCTCCTAGGAATTTACCCCTTTGACTTCTCTACAAACATAAGCGACACAAAGTTCATCATTATTTATTTATTAAAGTAATGAATCGTTCATAACTTATTTTCAAAGTTTCTTTTCTACCGCTAACAATATTTATTCAGCTTGCGCAAATTTACTCCACTACAAGCTTGTTTCGGTTTATGCCATTTTCAAGTGGACGTTTAAGTTGGATTGACGTCCATAAAGCATATTAGAGTTAGTGTCTTTTTGTGACAATATGGTATAGTCACATTTTATCTCGTAAATTTTTTATCTGACAGATATAGACACTGTTTACTCTGTTGATGCTTTGTATTTACAGTAAATATAATTTACTTTAGCCGTCGCGCTCGCTAGGTTAGGAACGGCAGAGCAGCCAATCAGGAGTCGCGATGCCGCGGCCAATAAGAAAGAGCGTTACAATTGTACTATGTAAACAAATCGAAGTTTTAGACGATCAACAAGTTACAGTTGCTATCGGTATGGATGTCACTTGATCGCTGTTTCAAACATATCATGAAATAAATAAAACATGCTATACCTGCTCTATGGTTGACAGGTTCTTGTATGTACCCTTGTCCGGCCAGTAAAAATAATTGGATTCTTTAGCCTGAGCGCTGGACGACCAGTGCAACGACATTTCGTGGAACAGTACCCCATCATTCTGCATGAGAATGCACGATGCCACAACGCTGCTACTGCCCAGGACTTCTTGTGCCGCTGGCAATGAGATTTGCTGGAACATCCATCGTACTTTCTCGACTTGAGAAATGCTTGCAATCGAGGTAGCTCGGACTGAAATGATTTATTAAGTGTTCCTGACCAGGAGATTCGGGCGCTACGAGCCCTCACATACTAAAAAAGAAAAAGAAAAAGAAAAAAAAGAAACACTTCTCGTTTAACCTATACCAAATTTAATTTTCATAAGATGATAACTGATTCGTACAGATCATAAATAAAACATGCCACACCTGCTCTATGGTTGACTGCTGTGGTGTATTAATAATACGACAATTATCTAAAAAAATCTCTTATAAATGGAAAATGAATTACAATCACACAAACGTCGCGCCGATATCCTCGAATAAACTTCGAAATTTACGCCAAATTTACTCGTTATGAAACACGCTATCTTATCGGCCGGGGTGATTCTATTTACATTTCGGTAAAATCAGACGTGACGTCATTATGACGTATCCACACTATCGACGTCCAGAAGAGCGGCGCATCGACTTTTGCGATCGTTCGAGACGCTGGTTTTGGGTGGGACAACATGCTTAATTCGACATTCTTTCTGAACTGCATACTTTTTTTCCTTCGTAGTTTAGTGACAAAACTGGGCCTTACTTAATATTGGTATCATGTTTTGGAAAGCACTGACGGAAATTTCAGTAAATGTAAATTGAAAATTATCTCAGAAATAACGCAGACCGAGCCTTAGAGAACGACAACTTCACACATTTTCAAAGAAAAGAACTAGCATGTTGCAGCAACTTGGCCGTAGATGAGTACCCAGTTTCACGAAATGTTTTACCTGATGTTCGCAGAGCCTCTGTAACAAATGAATGTACTAATATCCAGCTCATTTGATTTATAGTTTCGGCGAAAACATAAATAAACCTACGGCGACTATATGTTGTTTTTGTATGTCGCATATTTTGACATGTCCAAGTACACATTGTCGCTTTATAGCCTGGTAACCGTATTTTGTCCTCTTAGTTTAACGTAGACTACGTACTACAATGCAACTCGGTAGCATTTTTCGCTTAGAGAAAAAGTTTCCATTAGTTTTAAACACAACCTTCACAAATGGGCCACGATGAAAACATCAGATTTGGCTGAATAACGTTTCAGAGCTCACAGTGTAGGTCCTTTTCCAGAAAGTTTATAGCTCCTTACTTTCAAATAAATAAAGCAACGTTATAGCTTTCGAAACTGTAATGAATATACCATTACCAACTGAAGATATTATCAGCTACTCCTTTAATTCCTCTGCTACAATTGCAACCGCAGTTTTGCGTCTAGAACGACCACACAAGTCGATCATGGCTCCAGTCGTCTTCGATAGTGTGGATACGTCATAATGACGTCATGCCTGATTTTACCGAAGTGTAAATAGAATCACCCTATTGGCCGGCATAACTCGACTCCTGATTGGCTGCTCTGCCGTTCCTAACCTAGCGAGGGCGACAGCTAGCCGCTGGCGCATAAACAGCACTTTAACCCAGTGATTGTAAGTAGTGATTTATTACTCAGTTCAATAAATATTGAAGTGAAATATATTGGAAACATGAAATTCCCCATGAAAGTAAACAACATACAGGTGGTAAGTTATGTTCTTAAGAACATTTATCTTCTGTATAATAGTGTTGAGGTTCCTGTAGATAAAATTATGTCTTTAATTGACATGATGTTGCAAAATTTATTAGAGAATTTTCCAGGAAATGAAACTAAATTCACATTTTTGAAGGAACAGTGTCAAGTTTTACTACGCTTCTCGCCGGGCTCCAGTGCTTACGTTGGCAACAGATAAACAACGAAGTGTAGAATCGCGTTAACATTTTTCTTGAATGTTATTGCTGCTCGTTTCACTCGCAGCTAAATTACTAATGTACCTGCTCTATGGTCGACAGGTTCTTGTATGTACCCTTTTCCGTTCAGAAAAAAATAAATTGAAATTGTCAAGCAGGAGATCCCGGGTTCGAATCTCGGCCGGGCACAAATTTTCATTAGCCGCACTTTGGTATTCTATCTAAACCTAGTAAACTGAAGTCATAACTGATCGCAAATTGCGATTTATTTCATTCATTAAAACACTTATTGTCATATGACTTGCTGCCATTAACCGTTTGTCCCAATATGACCACTGGAGCCCGGTGAGAAGCGTCGTACAATGTAACCAGGAACAGATTTCACTTTTGAAGTGCAAAAGTTCAACCCACTTTAGCTGTAATACCGATTCTTTGATAATCTGGTCATTAGTACATTCTATTACCGGTAGCCCACATGCTTACATATTTTTTAGGAGCACTGATTGTTTTTCTATGACTAGTCCTAACACCCTCTCAAGGCTTTGCAGTAAACTGTTAACAAATCCTATCATTGAGCAACAGAGTGATCAGTTTATGAGTTACATCACAAATAGATACTTTAACCTCAGATGATAAAACTGTCCTATTAGTGGATGAAATTCGTTTGAAGTCTCAACTTGACTACAGAGGTGGAAATGTTGCAGGAAGTTCCTGTAACACTGACAAATTTTTAAGTGCATCCAGTGCCTATGTTTTTATTATTCAGAACATAGACTCACCTTACAAAGTTGTGGTATCCATTCGGCCAGTTCATACTATTCAGGCTGATGTTCTGTTCTCCTATATTAAAGCTGTCAGTATTAAATTGAAAGCAGTAGGTTTTGAGGTGGTCTATACAGTAGCTGACAATAATGCAGTTAACAGAAAAGCAGGGTCTAAGTTTTCTACTCCTCCAGATAAGAAAATCAAGTACATTCACCTGATAAATTTTTACGACACTTCTCGCTTGTCTCTAGTGCTTATGTTGGCAACAGATGAACAATGAAGTGTAGAATCGCGTTAATCTTTTTCATGAGCTACAGAGTAAGTGTTATTGCTGCTCGTTTCACTCGCACCAAAATTAATACTGTACCTGCTCTATGGTTGACAGGTTCTTGTATGTACCCTTATCCGTTCAGAAAAAAATAATTTTCGTTTTAATTGAAGTTGTCAAGACAAAAACTTTATTAGTCATCTGAGTTGCCGCCATTAATTGGTGCCAACATAACCACTGGAGCCCGACGAGAAGCGTCATACAATTTAACCCATTCGCCCTGTACAGTCTTTTGCAAATCGACCATTGTACTATTTTGTGGATACTGTCCATTTATTGAAGTGTATCCGCAATAACTAGTTCAGTCAAAAGGAGCAGATCCTATATTTTCTTGACTTCAGAGGCACTTTGAAGGGAGGTTTATCATCTGTTAGAGCACTGAAAGCATTGCACATGATAGAAAAAGATGAAATACTGCCATATGGCAGTTCATTAACTTTGAAGTCCCGGTATCCTAACTCATTTGAAAGGCAAAATGGCAAGTTAATAATGCGCATTTTCAATGTCTTGATACTTGCTGCTTTGTACAAATTTGGTTCAAAGAAAGCAATTAACAACTGGGAAGGTACTGTAACATTCGTGGTTGGTGGGATATTGTAAATGTGAAAACATTACTTAAGGGACAAAGGTTAAGAAATATTTTCCAAGAATCTGTAACTAATAATTCCCATCACATACAAAAATACTTACAGTGCTTCATGTAATGGTTACCTTCTTGGGAAAATTTTAGTGATGAAAGGAAACTGATAAGAGAGACCCATCTTGCTTTGAAACACACAACTACTGGACTGATTGACTTCAGTGAGTACTGGTTGTCTGAGAAAAACAGATCTTATTTGCTGTTAGAAAAAGTACAGACAGACGGCAAATACCGTCAGCTAAGTAGAGGAAATTATTCTGTTTCCCTAAGACAAGTTTTTGACACTGAACAAAAACTATGTGCACAGTCTATGTTTACCCTTGTACATAAGTCCAACGTAATTGGTTATGTTGTTATTAAGACCAGTCATATTTTTGCTACTCATACTGAAATTGAAGGATTAAAATAAACACCACTGCCAGAATGTAGGAGTATATTAAAATGATGTTGATAGAATAGGTGAGAATACTTGACCATTGTTGCATTGTATAGCAGGTTACTGCTCACAACAAGTTATTAAAAAAATAAAAAATAAATATAATAATAATAATAATTAAATAATAAAAGAAAGAAACATTGTGAATATTGTGGGTAGATCGCGTAACTAATGAAGAGGTACTTAACAAAATTGGGGAGAAAAGGAGTTTTGGCATAGGCTACCTTCACTAAAAGAAGGGATCGATCGGTGGGACACAATGTTAGACATCAAGGAATCGTAAATGTAGCATTGTAGGGAAGTGTGTGGGGGAAAAAATTGCAGAGGGAGACCAAGAGACAAATATAGTCAACAGATTCAGATGGATGCGAGTTTCCGTTCTTATGAGGAGATGAAGAGGCTTGCTCAAGAGAGAGTAGGGTGGACAGCTGCATCAAACCAGACTACAGACTGAAGTCTATAACACACCACAGATGAAACGTAGCAGGGTGATGATTTCATTATTGTAAAAGATGGAGAAGAATTGACATATCCTGTAGATGATGTAGTAATGTGTGTGACATATGTCTACTTAACACTTCAGAAAATTCTGAAGGAATAAGAAATTTTATTTTTACAACAGGCAAATCAGAGAAGGTGCTTGTGAAGATAGCATCCCACAACATTCTCAGAAATATTTTTTCTGGTTTTCACTGTGAAAATAAACACTGTCTTGATTCAGTTGTGAATTGCATACTGTTTTCCTGTGCAAATATTGTGTTACACATTTTTACCAAGAGGAGAAATGATGCAACTACTGTTAGAAAAGTAACTGTGTACAAAGGATTGAAAAAAAAAGTTAAATTGTACTGCAGGTTGTAAGCCTATGTGTTCATTGTTTGAAGCTAGGGAAGATGATTTGAAATAAATTTTTATTCATATTTACTGTTTTTATTTCATACACCTTATACCATTCATCTTGATAAAAGTTACATACTGGACCCCTCTTGCATTCTTCAATACGCTGCTAATGTAGATTTTGCTAGTGATTAATTTAACATGAATTTGGTTAAATTTTACGTACGATGTTGGTGGCCTAGCGTGTTGATTTTGGCAGTGGATGAGAATGGCTGGAAGTCTGGCAACTAATGATTGAGCAGACGCACTAATATTGTTCATGGTTTATGGTTGCCAGGTTCGTGTATATACCGTGATCCGGTAACTAAATTGTCATCGTAAAGGCAACTTTTCATTTTCAACATACGTTCTCGCGCCATATTGCGACAAAACAAAACATTAAATGTGAAGCAACAAAATGCATTCGTTTATTCCGCGTAGTAAACCAGAAAATTTCATTAGATTCAACATACTGTCAGACGATTGGCTAATGAAAACGTCATACAACTTCCGTCACTTACATCCGTTGCCAACATCATCAAGCTAGGCCGCCAACATCGTAAGTAAAATTCAACCACAAATTCTCTTTGAATGCTCAGTTTCATAGTATTAAGGGTATAATATTTTCTGTTGACCATTAAATAAATAATTTATGATGTTCCTACTGCATGGTTGATACAGTTTTTATGTTGCCTTGTCCAGTCAATAATCATCATCGTACCAAACAATTCGTTGCCAACATTAGCACATTACTCTATCATAGCCGTAAGTAAAATTTAACCTGCCGAATAGATGCAGTCTGTCACCACAAAGAATACTTCACGGGGGAGGGGGCAGTACATAACTTTAGCCATCCTGGTATTTTTGTTTGTGTGTCAATGTGCAGAATTTTAGAAAAAAAATCTGTGCCAGTTTATTTAATAACGTTTTTGGAGTTTGAGGTAGTAGTGCTTTTTTCCGCAGGGGCTATTTTAAATAGAGTGTAGAAGGTTCAGTAAAGTTTGCACTAATTTCTGTACGCTAATTTTTCTTTCAGTATGAAACTGCAGGTTGCTGCCAAAAGTGGTATCTGTCATACGAAAATAAGGTTTAGCATAAACACAAATTTCAGAGTATTTTCCAGTTACCCCATTTACAATTAAATTACTTAAGGTTACAAACACAGTTACAGTAATGAGATCAGAGTTATGGGATTATAATTTAGCATTTGCAAAAAAAAAAAAAAAAAAAAAAAAAAAAAAAAAAAAAAAAGAAAAACAGATTTTTGTATAAAAACACAATGGGTGGTTTACCAGGAAATTGTGAAATCTTTTTATATATGTGATACAGCTGGACAAACGTAGCGCAGACCCACAAGCCTCCCGGCCGTTCAGAATTCAGACCCCTACGTGGCCGGAGAGACGTCACGGACACGATGTGAGGCTTTGTTTCTAGGTGGCGTTGGGTATTGTCAACAAGGACCATGTCACTGATAAGTGAGGTAAATTACAGTGCAAATTCCACACTAAATCTTCCAATTCGGGTTTAAATTTTACTTACCGTCCTAGCGGTCTCGCATGATGATGTTGGCAATCATATGACGTTGGCATTAGCCAATCGCGTGCAAACGCAAATGCTTTTCATGAAATATTACTTTTATTGAACTGACAAGAGAGCATACAAGAACCTGTGAACCATAGAGCAGGAACACTGTTATTAATTTGCTTCATGGTCTGTACGAAACACTAATTCTATAGGGTTTAAGAATATTAACATATCAGGCTAAACTTCAGAGTCTCTTGGCCACGCACTGCAAATGTTGGCAACACTACAGAATATGGGTAAAGATATTCTACCGTGTTGTTGATGTTGCCAACACAATCACGTGAGGCCTCCGGGACGCTAGGTAAAACTTTTCCAACTTCGGCATTGAATGTACATAAATAGAATTTGAAAAACGTTCTTTCTGTTCGCCTTTTGTCGATTACTTTTCCATACAGAAACAGTGGTAATTTCCAAGAATGCTTGCAATCGAAATAGTTCGGCCTGAAACAGTATATATATTGAACGTGCAACTGTAAATGGATTACGAGGGCATTGATGCACGAAATAACAAAATATAAATGTTATGAATGTATAATGACATACAAATAAAAATGCGTTTACGTGAATATTTTTACAACAGAATGGTGATACATTCATAAGAAACAGCTCAATGATTTTGATGAATTTCATTTTAAATGTCACTGCTCCAACTGTCACGGGGGAAATCTGAAGCTGTCGTAGTACGTATCTATATAACAACATATTCGGAAATCGTGACTTTTAGTAAAAAATTGTAAATGTTTCTGATGATATACATGGTAATGTAATTTGGAATACGCGTTAGGTAGCCATTCAGTATATATTTCTGAGATGAGAGAGAACAAAAGATCGAAATTTCGTTTGAATATAGAAATAAATGTTGTAGATACGACTGTCATCGCATAATAAATCGCTGCACAGTATCTTCAAAGAAGTACACCGGGAACTGATCAAGAAATGGGCGGGGCTGTTTTTAATGCAAATTTAGTGCATTTCAGTCGTAAATAATATTGATTTCTTAATATTAGAATACTTTGCAGTCAAACCATTGAATAGGAAAAAACCCTGCCATTAACTTTTGTGAAGATCTTTCATAGCGATTTTAGAGATGTACATAGAGAACCAGGCACTCCAGGCACTACATGATTATGACAGTTTCCTTTTTCCTTTGCGTAGCCGTGATTATGAAGTCTTTTAAATCATAAGAAATTAAAAAACACCTTCACCGTCACTTACTACCACCGAAACCTATAAAAAATTTTCCATGATTACGAAAAAAACATACTTCGTAAACAGTAAGCTCCGTAATAATATTTTTGAGCTCGCTGTTAGTAATTCGCACGTGAATTGCACGTTCGATATGTATCTGTTCAGACCGAGCTACTTCGATTGCATGCATTCTTGGACATCACCTAGTTGACCGAGATGGTCACTCGTTCGATTCATGTCGCTCGCATTGAGAAATATATATGTCATTTCGCCTTCGATACCTAAGAGTTCTTGGAAATTAACTGAACCTGTCAACCATAGAGCGGGAACAGCATTAATTACTTTCTCATGGTCCACATAAAAGATTAATTCTATGTATTTGGGTTTTCAAAGAGCATCCTACAGTAGTTGACAATGTTTAAATACTAAGTCATCGCTGTCGCAAACAAAGTTTTACAGAAGATTTTAAGAAAAGTAAATGGATGTAACAGATTTTTATTGAATAAACATTTGGTGCATTTGGTATAATTTTAAAACCTGTGTCACAGGCTTAGTGTCTAAATGTTGGCAACAGCTGTTGTATCCTGGAAATGAAACCGACAGATCGTGAAAGAGCTGGAGACAGCCAATAAGATTTTGGTGACAGCTGGTTTTTCTATACAATGAACAATATTATTTTGACAATCCTTATAACACTTTAGTTTCAGACACATTGAAGTTGCTGTGTAGCATGATGTTTTTAATGCACACGCGTTGAATGAAGTACCCGTGAGCAAATAAGTTTAGAAGTGAAGTAATGATGTACAATGACTAGAAGAACGAAAGACGTAATATTTCCACATTTCACTGTCACTTACCTACGTCCAGACTATGAACTAATTAGTATCTCGTAATTTTGAAGACATACAAAAAAAGATCACTAAAGTGTATGTGATAACCAACGTTATGTCAACAACAGTAGAAATTCATTGATGACATATCAGTACTCTTTTGTAACTAAATCGTTTATAAAAACACTCACAACGGTACGAGATGCCCAGCTGTAAGTTATTTAAAAAGAATATCTCAAGGAATGCAAAGTAATGTAATTTTTATTCGGTTCTCAGGCATACGCATATGGAATGATGCGTACAGATCTGTGTTTTATTTTGCTCACATAGATATCCAGATCGACTATTTCGTACAATTCAGATATTCCGCGAATCGAAATCGACAAAGCTCATCACATATCGCGTACCATCACTCGATTGGCTGACACCGACGTGACATAATTCCCGGGAATCAACGACCGTTGCCAACATTGCTCACTAGGACTGTGTCACGAAAAGTGAAACTAAACCAAATATATGTCTTTAGATCTCATATCTGCGAGCGTAAATTACTAATTTTAATATTTCATAGCATTTGTTGTTTGATCGTTAATTGTTTGGGTTCTTTTCTGCTTAACGTAGTCGTGTGATTTATAGTTGATTATATTTTCGTTATCTGAAGTGACTAGTATTTTCATAATACGAGACTTAATTAAATGTAATGCAAAAAATGTTGGACAAAATGAATGATGTAATTTCGACAATACATTTCTTAGTCTTTCGGTGTTTTAGGTGATACTGTACCAGAAATTTCTCATAAGTGGAAATACTGTACACGATTTTAGTCGAGGTACCTCCGATGAATGAGGTGTAGACAACACCATCTTTAGAGGCCTATCAGGAGAGGTACCTGTTTTCAGACGCCCACACTCAGATTGAAGATGACTGTAATGTTACTTTTGTTAGCATTATTTTCCTTAAACAGACGTTGCTTGTGCTATCGTTGCAGACTTGAATGCATTCTGCCGAGAAGTGTGCGTAGAATTGATTAAGAACGGGTGGTGTTTAAGTAAACCTGGGGTCGTTGGTGAGGTCGATGAATCTCATTATGATGAAAGAAACTTTGAAAGACTTTATAAAGGTATTGGTATTTGAAGTCGTAATTTCTAGGAGAACGAAGAGGGATGGTGATGACTGTGATGAAGTTATTCCGAAAAGCACTAAAGAAATGCGATCCTTATTAATAGGATAACAGGTGGAAGAGGGATCTATTGCAATGTTAGATGATTTCTCATTATACACAGGTTTCTATCGTTTGCGGTATCACCATTTAACGGTAAATTACTAAATTCTATTTAGAGACTATCAAACAGGGGAATACAACAACACTATTGATTGCTACTGAGGAGCAGTGAAATCTGTGGGAGAAAGTGATGATAGGGGGTTGTGATTAATAATTTTAGCGTGTCAGGGACTGTATGTTTCAGCTCTTCGTGTTTTCTACAGGAATGGTTGCTATCGTAGCTGGAATTAACAGGCCAATTGTAGTGTCTTATATTTGTCTTTATTGCAAGACGCAGATATTATTGTATATCGATATATTTTTTCGTATTTCATAATTATATCACACGATTAACTGAATTTTGGCGTAAACTCAAGCTCTAATTTTACTTTTCTCTGCAACCATACGCTCAAAAATAGCATCTTTTTGGAAAAATGAAAGAAGTATTTCTGACAAACAAGGGAAATTCGAAACATCTGTCTCTGTGTAAATTATGCAAACTGTAGCGTCTGCATAATGTTCCAATGTTGGCAACAAATTGTTCGATTTACGTGCATACGTGCATACGTACGATTGTAGTAATGAGTGTAAAATTAATCCTTTTTTAGCACTGATAGGTAGCTAAGATTGGCAGTGGCAGGTTTCAAGTTCAACACAACCGTTACCTATTTCTGTCGGCGCTTATCCATTTGGGGACGGGCACCCTGATCTTGGTTTTCCATGATTTCCCCAGTTCACTCCAGGCAAATTCTGTGATGGTTTTCTGTAAAAGGCCAAGGACGCTTCCTTCATCTCTCCTTGTCCCACTTAGATTAAATAAGCGTGAGTATCTGTCCAAATGGGGGGAGGGGGTAAACTACTCAAAACGTGGCATTTTCATAATTATAGTACACTTTCTCAAAGAACAGTCGCAGTGCTTTGCTTTTCTGTTTGCTTCCTTCCATAGCTCGTTGTGGCTTGTCGCTTGTACTTCCATCCGTATATCTAGGCATCAAAACGCATCTCGCCAATAAAATAAAATACCAATGTGATGTATGGCATTAAGGTCAAGCAAAGACACGTTGACAGCCAAAAGTGGCCGCCCTGTTCTCCTCGTGAAACGCAGCCGATTAAAATTACACCAATAATTTATTCCAGTGCAATTTTATAATTATCTATAGTGGGATACTTGTGTAAAATTAGGCCTCTCTATTAAGGCACGCAAGTACCGGAATTTGAATATAAATCTTTGGAAAAGGCCCCTATTGGTGTTTTGGGCGCCGTACATTGTTAGCCTTTTTGCACATAAACTAAACAATGCAGTGAGCGATGTTTATCCAGTAGGTCTACTCACAAGTTATTGTTTGAGTACAGTTGTTTGTTCAAACAATGAGTGACATAAGACTTCTGTGCAAAATGCGCAAGACTGAGAACAATGATGCGTCTTATATTTCTATATGCACTTCAGGTATGTTTCTGTTTGAACACGTTAATTCCTATGCGTTTTAGTACTAATTTGTAGACTGAATGTCCTTACGCTCTTGGATGAATTAGTGATGTTACTGAATGTGTGTGTTGTTTCGATATCCAGTACAACGCCGGCTACAAGGACAGTTCGTGGTTTCCCCATGCCCTAAGTACCAAAAGTTTCATAAAGCTGCACAATCTTATGAAAGAAGTGTCATTGTGATGCAGTGGCTTATCGAAAATTTTTGAACAGGTTATGGACAAAAAGGGACTGGGTACTCATGAATCCTTTAATATAGATTATCACATGGAAGTTGAACAAAACCGTGTAAAACTTCGTTCTAATTATATCAACAATTTTGTTTTGAGCACAGTATAATCGGGGGATAGTTGATGATGGTTTGGTTTTCGAAGATCACAGCTAAGTCTGAGGACGAGATTTTGAAAATTCATTTAGATTAAGGAGTGATAAACTCATTAATCTCTCATCACATTCAAAATGAATTATTCAGACTTGTCACGATGTTCTAAAAAGCAAAATAATTGAGGAGCTGAAACAAGCATCTGCTCTTTTAGTCTTAGCTGACGCAAGGTTAGTTGACGAGACTGCCAATATTATTGAGCTGGGCTGTTCACATAGGTGGCACCCAGAAAATTATTAATAACCGATACCCTACAGCCCTTTTCTTTAACTGTGCACGCCATATATTAAATCTTGTCGTCAGTGATCTAAACGATATCAGTGAATTGCGAAATGCTCCTGGCACTACAAAGGATACCATACATTTTTTTAGAGAAAGCACATTGCGCCGGCATAAAGTCTCAAATATCCCTCTGTTCTGTGAAACACGTTAGATATCAAAATATTTGCTGGGAACATTATTAATATTGTAAAAGCTTTGGAAGAAATTTCTCACAATGCATCAAACTCTAAAACTAAAACCACGGCGTATCAGGTCTAAACGCAGGGCCGTCTTAAGCCACACAGGGGCCCCTGGGCGCTCAGTGTTTTGGAGCTCTTAACCCTCGGGCGACAGCGCCAATTATCATAACTTCAGCCGCAGCGCGGTGCAAATTTGCCATCATTATGTATTCCGTGCTACAAACCTAGTATATAGCTACTAAGTAATCGTAATGACAAAAAATAATTGAATGTACAGGTAGAAATATCACATTTATTAATATTTAATTTAGTACATCAATTACCTTACGTGTATAAATATAACAAATGTAACATTATTCCGAAAGTGGACAATAATCTTCAAATATGAGGTACTTAAGAAAATTTGAAATCAAAATACGAGTAAAGTGTAATTAAATGCCACAATAATAATATTCAATACACCTATAATTGAGAAAAATTATACAGTCCATGAAGAGATCAGAGTGCGTTATTTACATGTTACGTATTTTATCACACACCTACAGTGTTTTTATTCATAATCAGTTTAGTACCTTCTCCACAAGTTAGACTTCAGTATATCAGATCATTTTTTAATGCCCATCTATTGTTTACACGTTGAAATCTTAGTATAAGAAACACTTCAGTTATTTATCTGATGTGCTCAAAGCAACAAAAAACGGTATTGTGCTTGTGAAACGATTACATGTATGTAGTAAATGTATTGACTAAGTAAAATAAAAATATACCGCGAACAGGGTAATAATAAAGTATATGTCAAGGACACATATTTGGGCAGTTCACATACACACTCTGTGAATGTAGGTAACTAAACCTAATTTACTTCCAATAGCCATAAACAGTTCATAAATGCGATAATGAAAATTGGTGGAAATGTTCCTATGCCAAATTATTGCATTTCATTAAATATAGTAGTTCTTGTACTAAATAAATTTTTAATTTTCAAATTCGGAGCTAAAAGGGAAGATTACCTTGAAGAGACGAATGCTGCACATTTTTCAAGTCAATTGCTTTATCTTTTATGTTTTATCTGATTGAGGTACACTCATATAACTGTTACACATCGACGTAACAAATATAAATATTTTGTATAAGGTACCCAGAACATAAACTAACACAAAACTTGCCAAGAGACACCGTTGTTGTTGTTGAAGTTTGGTGTGAAAAAGCAGCAATAATACACAGGGGGAAGGATGAAATGCCATATTGGCTAAATACTCATAATTTTCAATGTGACAAGGAAATCATGATGATATGCAGTGAAGCCTCGTTCATACGATTTTGTAGGGGGATGCTAAAATAAACGTACAAGTGAGATTAATGCTGAAACGAAACTTTCAGCACTCCACTCGAAATAGATTTGTTAGGTGCATGATTTTGTCGAAAGCAACTCTGTAGCCATTATTCCACATCTGAAATCCTTTATTTCTCACCGATTGGCCCGGTTTTCAAAGCATTGGATCTTATGTGTGTTCAATTGGCAGGGATAGTAGTCACGGTGGTAGGATTTCTTTTGCACTTCCTCAGTTACGTTGCATGGAAAGACACCACTTTCCTTTTTATGAACTGTTCATTTTCGCGTGTTTAAATATCGGAAAGTACTGTACTTTAAAATATTGAGTTCACCAGTTACAAAAAAGACTCCTAGTTCCAATAACTGGCCCTAACATCAAATGCCACTGCTCTGTAGACTGTAGAGATAGGTCGTTCGCAAACAAACGGGTCCAAAGGAACGGTTCACAAAAGCGAACAGAAGGAACGAGGAACTGGTTGCAAGGAACGGTCACTTCGGCGGTTCCCGGTCGCGTGGTTGTTCCAGTTCCAGCTCCAGGAAGGCTACGCGGCTGTTCTCTTTTCGGTCGAACGTTGCGGTTCTCAGTATCGAGCTGTCGATTTTTATTTATTTATTTATTTAATTTTATTTATTTATTTATATTTATTTATTTTCTTTTTTTGCCATGGTGGAGCAGCGTGCCCTTTGTTATGGAAGGAACAGCGATTTATACTGGTGCTCCATCGACTGTAGGGAATTAACTTAATTAAAATGTGTAAAACGGAGTTGTTGAGTACAGAGTCATGCTACAGTGAACTATGTTCCAAAGATGAACGGGTTTGCCTGTCTATAGTGTACAGCACTGTGTCATTGCTGGACCTCTCCCTCCTTAGGAGCGCAGCTGCCTCATTGTTGTGGGCAACTTTGATGCCGCCCCTACTGGGGATGTCTCTTGACGTAGGCGCCTACCCTTTGCTTGGCCGGTCAACAGCAGCCCCGTGTGGCGTCGTGTGAAGGCCGCTATTGAATACAATGTTCCGCCAAGTTATATCTGAAACAGACTGCCACGAGGTCTACTACAACAGTGTCGCCGTGTGTTCTGTAGTTAAGACCCGCAATAATAACTACGATTTTGCATGCAGACAGCAAACCAAGTCACTTGCCACACCATATATGACTTTTCGATACAATTTTTTGTTCTTTATAATGAATAAGTGCGACAAAAAATTCACTTAAGAAAAGTCATTGCCTAGGAGAAAGGAACGATTTTCTTGGGGCCCCCATCAGGCTGGGCGACGTTCTTAATAACTGCTGAGTATATTGCCAAACTTGAACCTATGTGCAACCAACTGCAACAAGATAACATTAACATTAAGGGAGTACATGATCAAGTGAATAAATTAAGAAATACAATTCAAGCTAACCGTAATAATACCTCTACAGACTTTAGAGACATCTTTGAGAAACCTATAAAATTTGCGAGGAACTACAGGTCCTCGATTGGTGTTAAAACAAATCTACAGATCAAATCAACCGTTTCAAAGTGTGGAAGACTTCTTCAGAATATCTATCCTCATCCCATACTTAGGCTCTATCATCTCTTTCCTGAGATACAGAATTTCATCTACCCACAAAAAAGCATTCTCGCTTATGAAGTTACATCCCGAAAATTTAAGAAAATTAGATAAATCTTCTTTTAAAGTCACTGCAGGGGATTTACGGAACTTTTCTGGCAGTTTCTTACAAAATTTTGTTGCTGAAGCTACGACGTGTTATCAGCTGTATACGTCTAACGATGCGAGTAATTTAACCTTAAAGTCAGTTTAGTATGCATATTTGATTGCAAAAGCCACGGCGTTCTTTCTGAATGTGAGCGGGCGATAAAGATGGTCCTAACTATTCCAGCGACGATATGTAGCATAGAGCGTACAGTTAGTGCTTTATGCCGTGTCAAGACGTGAATGGGTCTAGAATGGGTAACGCAAGGCTAATTGCTCTGAATTCATTGAAAATATAATGAACACTGTTGAATAACAGTCTAGATGCCTCAGGTTCCTATTTACACAGTAATTTGCACCAAAGCTTACACTGGAATAATTATGTGTTATATAATACAATAATGAAATTTTATTACTTCATATTTTTCAATGTGTTTTCTTCCAAGCTAGGGGGCTGCAAGTGCACCCCCTTACCCAAACTTCTGGCGGAATTAGAGTTGTGAGGCGCCATCGTCTGTCGTGGCGGGATAGCACAGTCGGTATAGCGCTTGCCCGCGGAAGGCAAAGGTCCCAGGTTCGAGTCCCGGTTCCGGCTCACGATTTTAATCTGCCAGGAAGTTTCATATCAGCGCACACTCAGCTGCAGAGTGAAAGTTTCATTCTGAGAAAATTATTTTTTTTTTTTACTTTTTTTTTTAAAGTTGCGGAGGATAGGTGACAAGCAAGAATGTATGATAACTGTTTTATTGTAAACTCATTCCGCGTAATCAAAGGTAATACTTCAGCGTGGTGGTGCAGCGAGGAATTTCGAACGTCAATCCTGAAATAAAGTTCATTTATGACTGCTGTAAATTTTTACCAAATTTTCTGCATCACTGTATGTTCGACATCTATCACACAAGTATTTGTGCATAATAATTGGAGGCACAACTTAATGTTAAACGAAAATATTTCGGCTGGCTTGAGTTCAATTTGTATTCCTCGAATGGAATAAATAAATGTAACAAAATATCTCGCTTGGCGCAAAAGATAAGAATTGAAATCAAACAGAAAAGTCTAATTATTCCGTCCTCCAACAATCTCTCTCTCTCTCTCTCTCTCTCTCTCTCTCTCTCTCTCTCTCTCTCTCTATATATATATATATATATATATATATATATATATATATATATATATATATATATGTGAATGTTGGTCTGTATGACCTCTATGTGCGCATAAACCAGTCATTCGATTGCAATGGAACTTTGGTCAATTGTTCATTTTACGCTCACGAAGATTCCTGACCTAAAAGCAAAAGAGCACGACACACAACTCAGGAGATATGACGTCATAAATAGTGAGAGGCCCCCGCGTGAGAATACCCGGAATTATGCGTCAATTATGAAACGTTTTTGTAACTGACTATTGTGTAGTGGAAGGTATTGATTGTGTTTTTCCATTAGTATACTTTACATACGTCCAGAATTTCTTAGGATTCTCTACGAAATTATACGAAATTACGTGACAAGGTATCGTTGTGGAATTTGTTATAAGCTTCTACCATTGAAGTACGATTTAAACTTCGAGTTTCTATACAATAATGCCAGTCTTGAGGATTTAGTGTCCGTTTAAATTTGGCATACTTTCTTCTTTGCGTTTGAAAGATGATATAACCTGTTTTGTGTACCACAGCTGGTCAGACCCGTCTTTTGTTAATTTGTTTGGTATAAATCTGTCAATAGTTGTCGATATTATTTCTTTGGATGTAAGCCACATCTTTTCAACACTAAAATTGTCTCTTTCGAAAGACTGGAAATTCTCACTCATGGAAGTGTTAATCGAATTTTATCTGCTTTTTTGAATAGATATATTTTCGTTTGTTTTTGGTTGATTTGGGACCTCATAGTGCCACGAAATGATATCTACTCTCTCTCTCTCTCTCTCTCTCTCTCTCTCTCTCTCTCTCTCTCTCTCTGCAATCGTTAACATCGGGGAACAAATTCCGTAGAGATGGGTGCAGTTCGAATCACTGAAACACAACAGACTATCTTGCCACAGACTGAATGCATGATCATAGGTTGTGTTTCATTCGATTGTGGGAGATGTCACGAGATAAGATGGCATTAACAGAAACTATACTCCGATTTTCCTTATATTTGTTTGAGATATTACCACGTGTCAGTTACGTGAATGGTCTGTTCAGTAACTGTTGAATTACACATTGCCCACCCATTTTGAAGAATTAGCACTGAGGTCAAAGTACACTGCACACTATGAAATAAATAACACCAATACAGCTGTTGTAAACGTAACAAACACACAAACACTCTCTTTGTTGTTTTACATTAATATGGAGTTCGCGAAGAGCAAGTAGTGACCGTTCGGCACACTCGTGTTTGTGTTTGAGAAAAGGGTTTCCGAGACCTTGTCATGCTGTTGGCCGCACTACCCCACCCCAGTCCTCTCTTCTCCTCACCACAGCGAACGCTGAGGCAGTGAGCATCCGAAGCTCTGTTCTCCCACTGTTGGAAAGAAGCGAACGAGACGTATTCCACAATACGCGCAAATTCTTCATGACGGAAACTAGATTCTATTGCCATTTTTGTTAAAATTGATTCTTAATTTCTGGTTTTCTTTAGATGTGGGCTTCAGTGATAGCTTTGATATCCCCCAAAAATCTTAATTACTGTTGGGGAGTGGCAATAGAGACACATAAGGAAGAAACAGACGAATCACTAATATGACAAACTTCGACAATAACAAACAAACATCAGATGCGAACAGGAAGTCGTCTGAGCTACCACTATAGGCTCTTTTGTGACACTCTTCAACAATACGGCTGATAGTCTGATTCTCTCCGCAGTCACACTGAGGGAATGGGTCTTTACCCCATTTACATAGGGAGTAAGCACCCGCTCGGCTGGCCGTGCGGTCTAACGCACCGCATACCGATACGGAAAGGCGCACCGGCCCCGTTTCGAATCCGCTCGGCGGATTAATGAAGAGGGTCGGAGTGCCGGCCAACGTAGGTGTGGGTTTTATGCGGTTTAACACATACAACTTGGTGAATACCGGGATGGTTCCCAAGTTCCGGCTCAATTTCACGATTCGCATGAATTTCGTAACACATTACACTTTCACACAAACAACACAATACGCATACATTAGGGTACACATTTCAGTTATTTGTTTAGCATAGATGTTTTAATGTGCAAGAGCAGTACCCTGCCTCCACGAGGATGGAATGGCTGCCCAGGGCGCCGATTACGTGGAGACACCGGAGAAAATGCAGCCGAGAGCTATTTTTCATCTGCAGGGGATGGAAGAGGAAATGATCCACAAGCTGCATGGTGAGCTTTCCTCGAAAACTCAGAAGGACATTCGCACCTTATAATATCAGTTATTTTTAGCATAAATATTTTAATGTTGCAGGAGCTGTCCTCTGCCTGCAAGACGACGGATGGCTACGCAGGGCGCCGATTACGTGGAGACACCGGAGAAGATGCAGCCGAGAGCTACTTTTCATCTGCAGGGGATGGAAGAGGCAATGATCCACAAGCTGCATGGTGAGCTTTCCTCGAAAACTCAGAAGGACATTCGCACCTTATAATATCAGTTATTTTTAGCATAAATTTTTTAATGTTGCAGGAGCTGTCCTCTGCCTCCAAGGCGACGGATGGCTACGCAGGGCGCCGATTACGTGGAGACACCGGAGAAGATGCAGCCGAGAGCTACTTTTCATCTGCAGGGGATGGAAGAGGAAATGGTCCAGAACCTGCATGGTGAGCTTCCCTCGAAATTTACAAGGACCTTCGCACCTTATAATAACAGTTGTTTTTAGCATAAATTTTTTAATGTTGCAGGAGCTCTCCTCTGCCTCCAAGACGACGGATGGCTACGCAGGGCGCCGATTACGTGGAGACACCGGAGAAAATGCAGCCGAGAGCTACTTTTCATCTGCAGAGGGAAAGGTCGACAAACTGCATGGTGAGCTTCCCTCGAAAACTCACAAGGACATTCGCACCTTATAATAACAGTTATTTTAAGCATAAATTTTTGAATGTTGCAGGAGCTGTCCTCTGCCTGCAAGACGACGGATGGCTACGCAGGGCGCCGATTACGTGGAGACACCGGAGAAGATGCAGCCGAGAGCTACTTTTCATCTGCAGGGGATGGAAGAGGCAATGATCCACAAGCTGCATGGTGAGCTTTCCTCGAAAACTCAGAAGGACATTCGCACCTTATAATATCAGTTATTTTTAGCATAAATTTTTTAATGTTGCAGGAGCTGTCCTCTGCCTGCAAGAAGACGGATGGCTACGCAGGGCGCCGATTACGTGGAGACACCGGAGAAATGAGCCGAGAGCTACTTTTCATCTGCAGGGGATGGAAGAGGAAATGATCCACAAGCTGCATGGTGAGCTTCCCTCGTAAACACAGAAGGACATTCGCACCTTATAATATCAGTTATTTTTAGCATAAATTTTTTAATGTTGCAGGAGCTGTCCTCTGCCTGCAAGACGACGGAAGGCTACGCAGGGCGCCGATTACGTGGAGACACCGGAGAAAATGCAGCCGAGAGCTTCCCTCGAAATTTACAAGGACCTTCGCACCTTATAATAACAGACGTTTTTAGCAAAAATTTTTGAATGTTGCAGGAGCTGTCCTCTGCCTGCAAGACGACGGATGGCTACGCAGGGCGCCGATTACGTGGAGACACCGGAGAAATGAGCCGAGAGCTACTTTTCATCTGCAGGGGATGGAAGAGGAAATGATCCACAAGCTGCATGGTGAGCTTCCCTCGAAAACTCAGAAGGACATTCGCACCTTATAATAACTGTTATTTTTAGCATAAATTTTTGAATGTTGCAGAAGCTGTCCTCTGCCTGCAAGAAGACGGATGGCTACGCAGGGCGCCGATTACGTGGAGACACCGGAGAAAATGCAGCCGAGAGCTACTTTTCATCTGCAGGGGATGGAAGAGGAAATGGTCCAGAAGCTGCATGGTGAGCTTCCCTCGAAATTTACAAGGACATTCGCACATTATAATAACAGTTATTTTTAGCATAAATTTTTTAATGTTGCTGTAGCTGTCCTCTGCCTCCAAGACGACGGATGGCTACGCAGGGCACAGATTACGTGGAGACACCGGAGAAAATGCAGCCGAGAGCTACATTTCATCTGCAGAGGGAATGCTCGACAAACTGCATGGTGAGCTTCCCTCGAAAACTCAGAAGGACAATCGCACCTTATAATATCAGTTATTTTTAGCATAAATTTTTGAATGTTGCAGGAGCTGTCCTCTGCCTCCAAGGCGACGGATGGCTACGCAGGGCGCCGATTACGTGGAGACACCGGAGAAAATGCAGCCGAGAGCTACTTTTCATCAGCAGAGGGAATGGTCGACAAACTGCATGGTGAGCTTCCCTCGAAAACTCACAAGGACATTCGCACCTTATAATATCAGTTATTTTTAGCATAAGTTTTTGAATGTTGCAGGAGCTGTCCTCTGCCTGCAAGACGACGGATGGCTACGCAGGGCGCCGATTACGTGGAGACACCGGAGAAATGAGCCAAGATCTACTTTTCATCTGCAGGGGATGGAAGAGGAAATGATCCAAAAGCTCCATGGTGAGCTTCCCTCGAAAACTCAGATGGACATTCGCACCTTATAATATCAGTTATTTTTAGCATAAATTTTTGAATGTTGAAGGAGCTGTCCTCTGCCTCCAAGGCGACGGATGGCTACGCAGGGCGCCGATTACGTGGAGACACCGGAGAAAATGCAGCCGAGAGCTACTTTTCATCAGCAGAGGGAATGGTCGACAAACTGCATGGTGAGCTTCCCTCGAAAACTTACAAGGACATTCGCACCTTATAATAACAGTTATTTTTAGCATAAATTTCTTAATGTTGCAGGAGCTGTCCTCTGCCTCCAAGGCGACGGTGGCTACGCAGGGCGCCGATTACGCGGAGACACCGGAGAAGATGCAGCCGAGAGCTCTTTTTCATCTGCAGGGGATGGAAGAGGAAGTGGTCCAGAAGCTGCATGGTGAGCTTCCCTCGAAATTTACAAGGACATTCGCACCCTATAATAACAGTTGTTTTTAGCATAAATTTTTAATGTTGCAGTAGCTGTCCTCTGCCTCCAAGACGACGGATGGCTACGCAGGGCGCAGATTACGTGGAGACACCGGAGAAAATGCAGCCGAGAGCTACATTTCATCTGCAGAGGGAATGCTCGACAAACTGCATGGTGAGCTCCCCTCGAAAACTCACAAGGACATTCGCACCTTATAATAACAGTTATTTTTAGCATAAATTTTTTAATGTTGCAGGAGCTGTCCTCTGCCAGCAAGACGACGGATGGCTACGCAGGGCGCCGATTACGTGGAGACACCGGAGAAATGCAGCCGAGAGCTACTTTTCATCTGCAGGGGATGGAAGTCGAAATGATCCACAAGCTGCATGGTGTGCTTCCCTCGAAAACTCAGAAGGACATTCGCACCTTATGATATCAGTTATTTTTAGCATAAATTTTTTTAATGTTGCAGGACCTGTCCTCTGCCTCCAAGGCGACGGATGGCTACGCAGGGCGCCGATTACGTGGAGACACCAGAGTAAATGCAGCCGAGAACTACTTTTTCATCTGCAGAGGGAATGGTCGACAAACTGCATGGTGAGCTTCCCTCGAAAACTCACAAGGACATTCGCACCTTATAATAACAGTTATTTTTAGCATAAATTTTTTAATGTTGCAGGAGCTGTCCTCTGCCACCAAGACGACGGATGGCTACGCAGGGCGCCGATTACGTGGAGACACCGGAGAAGATGCAGCCGAGAGCTACTTTTCATCTGCAGGGGATGGAAGAGGAAATGGTCCAGAAGCTGCATGGTGAGCTTCCCTCGAAATTTACAAGGACCTTCGCACCTTATAATAACAGTTGTTTTTAGAATAAATTTTTTAATGTTGCAGGAGCTGTCCTCTGCCTCCAAGACGACGGATGGCTACGCAGGGCGCCGATTACGTGGAGACACCGGAGAAAATGAAGCCGAGAGCTACTTTTCATCTGCAGAAAGAATGGTCGACAAACTGCATGGTGAGCTTCCCTCGAAAACTCACAAGGACATTCGCACCTTATAATAACAGTTATTTTTAGAATAAATTTTTGAATGTTGCAGGAGCTGTCCTCTGCCTCCAAGACGACGGATGGCTGTGCAGGGCGCCGATTACGTGGATACACCGGAGAAAATGCAGCCGAGTGCTACTTTTCATCTGCAGGGGATGGAAGAGGAAATGATCCACAAGCTGCATGGTGAGCTTCCCTCGAAAACTCAGAAGGACATAACCACCTTATAATATCAGTTATTTTTAGCATAAATTTTTGAATGTTGCAGGAGCTGTCCTCTGCCTCCAAGGCGACGGATGGCTACGCAGGGCGCCGATTACGTGGAGACACCGGAGAAATGAGCCGAGAGCTACTTTTCATCTGCAGGGGATGGAATAGGAAATGTTCCACAAGCTGCATGGTGAGCTTCCCTCGAAAACTCAGAAGGACATTCGCACCTTATAATATCAGTTATTTTTAGCATAAATTTTTTAATGTTGCAGGAGCTGTCCTCTGCCTCCAAGGCGACGGATGGCTACGCAGGGCGCCGATTACGTGGAGACACCGGAGAAAATGCAGCCGAGAGCTACTTTTCATCTGCAGAGGGAATGGTCGACACACTGCATGGTGAGCTTCCCTCGAAAACTCACAAGGACATCCGCACCTTATAATAACAGTTTTTTTAGCATAAATTTTTGAATGTTGCAGGAGCTGTCCTCTGCCTGCAAGACGACGGATGGCTACGCAGGGCGCCGATTACGTGGAGACACCGGAGAAGATGCAGCCGAGAGCTACATTTCTTCTGCAGGGGATGGAAGAGGAAATGGTCCAGAAGCTGCATGGTGAGCTTCCCTCGAAATTTACAAGGACCTTCGCACCTTATAATAACAGTTGTTTTTAGATTAAATTTTTAATGTTGCAGGAGCTGTCCTCTGCCTCCAAGACGACGGATGGCTACGCAGGGCGCCGATTACGTGGAGACACCGGAGAAGATGCAGCCTAGAGCTACTTTTCATCTGCAGAGGGAATGGTCGACAAACTGCATGGTGAGCTTCCCTCGAAAACTCACAAGGACATCCGCACCTTATAATAAAAGTTTTTTTAGCATAAATTTTTGAATGTTGCAGGAGCTGTCCTCTGCCTGCAAGACGACGGATGGCTACGCAGGGCGCCGATTACGTGGAGACACCGGAGAAGATGCAGCCGAGAGCTACTTTTCATCTGCAGGGGATGGAAGAGGAAATGATCCACAAGCTGCATGGTGAGCTTTCCTCGAAAACTCAGAAGGACATTCCCACCTTAAAATATGAGTTATATTTAGCATAAATTTTTGAATGTTGCAGGAGCTGTCCTCTGCCTCCAAGGCGACGGATAGCTACGCAGGGCGCCGATTACGTGGAGACACCGGAGAAAATGCAGCCGAGAGCTACTTTTCATCTGCAGAGGGAATGGTCGACAAACTGCATGGTGAGCTTCCCTCGAAAACTGACAAGGACATTCGCACCTTATAATAACAGTTATTTTTAGCATAAATATTTGAATGTTGCAGGAGCTGTCCCCTGCCTGCAAGAAGACGGATGGCTACGCAGGGCGCCGATTACGTGGAGACACCGGAGAAGATGCAGCCGAGAGCTACTTTTCATCTGCAGGGGATGGAAGAGGAAATGGTCCTGAAGCTGCATGGTGAGCTTCCCACGAAATATACAAGGACCAACGCACCTTATATTAACAGTTGTTTTTAGAATAAATTTTTTAATGTTAGAGGAGCTGTCCTCTGCCTCCAAGGCGACGGATGGCTACGCAGGGCGCCGATTACGTGGAGACACCGGAGAAATGAGCCGAGAGCTACTTTTCATCTGCAGGGGATGGAATAGGAAATGTTCCACAAGCTGCATGGTGAGCTTCCCTCGAAAACTCAGAAGGACATTCGCACCTTATAATATCAGTTATTTTTAGCATAAATTTTTTAATGTTGCAGGAGCTGTCCTCTGCCTGCAAGACGACGGATGGCTACGCAGGGCGCCGATTACGTGGAAACACCGGAGAAAATGCAGCCGAGAGCTACTTTTCATCTGCAGGGGATGGAAGAGGAAATGATCCACAAGCTGCATGGTGAGCTTTCCTCGAAAACTCAGAAGGACATTCGCACCTTAAAAAATCAGTTATTATTAGCATAAATTTTTGAATGTTGCAGGAGCTGTCCTCTGCCTCCAAGGCGACGGATAGCTACGCAGGGCGCCGATTACGTGGAGACACCGGAGAAAATGCAGCCGAGAGCTACTTTTCATCTGCAGAGGGAATGGTCGACAAACTGCATGGTGAGCTTCCCTCGAAAACTCACAAGGACATTCGCACCTTATAATAACAGTTATTTTTAGCATAAATTTTTGAATGTTGCAGGAGCTGTCCCCTGCCTGCAAGAAGACGGATGGCTACGCAGGGCGCCGATTACGTGGAGACACCGGAGAAGATGCAGCCGAGAGCTACTTTTCATCTGCAGGGGATGGAAGAGGAAATGGTCCTGAAGCTGCATGGTGAGCTTCCCACGAAATTTACAAGGACCATCGCACCTTATAATAACAGTTGTTTTTAGAATAAATTTTTTAATGTTGCAGGAGCTGTCCTCTGCCTCCAAGGCGACGGATGGCTACGCAGGGCGCCGATTACGTGGAGACACCAGAGAAAATGCAGCCGAGAACTACTTTTCATCTGCAGAGGGAATGGTCGACAAACTGCATGGTGAGCTTCCCTCGAAAACTCACAAGGACATTCGCACATTATAATAACAGTTATTTTTAGCATAAATTTTTGAATGTTGCAGGAGCTGTCCTATGCCTCCAAGACGACGGATGGCTACGTAGGGCGCCGATTACATGGAGACACCGGAGAAGATGCAGCCGAGAGCTACTTTTCATCTGCAGGGGATGGAATAGGAAATGGTCCAGAAGCTGCATGGTGAGCTTCCCTCGAAATTTACAAGGACCTTCGCACCTTATAATAACAGTTGTTTTTAGCATAAATTTTTTAATGTTGCAGGAGATGTCCTCTACCTCCAAGACGACGGATGGCTACGCAGGGCGCCGATTACGTGGAGACACCGGAGAAAATGCAGCCGAGAGCTACTTTTCATCTGCAGAGGGAATGGTCGACAAAGTGCATGGTGAGCTTCCCTCGAAAACTCACAAGGACATTCGCACCTCATAATAACAGTTATTTTTAGCATAAATTTTTGAATGTTGCAGGAGCTGTCCTCTGCCTCCAAGGCGACGGATGGCTACGCAGGGCGCCGATTACGTGGAGACACCGGAGAAAATGCAGCCGAGAGCTACTTTTCATCTTCAGAGGGAATGGTCGACAAACTGCATGGTGAGTTTCCCTCGAAAACTCACAAGGACATTCGCACCTTATAATAACAGTAATTTTTAGCATAAATTTTTGAATGTTGCAGGAGCTGTCCTCTGCCTCCAAGGCGACGGATGGCTACGCAGGGCGCCGATTACATGGAGACGCCGGAGAAAATGCAGCTGAGAGCTACTTTTCATCTGCAGAGGGAATGGTCGACAAACTGCATGGTGAGCTTCCCTCGAAAACTCACAAGGACATTCGCACCATATAATAACAGTTGTTTTTAGCATAAATTTTTTAATGTTGCAGGAGCTGTCCTCTGCCTCCAAGACGACGGATGGCTACGCAGGGCGCCGATTACGTGGAGACACCGGAGAAGATGCAGCCGAGAGCTACTTTTCATCTGCAGGGGATGGAATAGGAAATGGTCTAGAAGCTGCATGGTGAGCTTCCCTCGAAATTTACAAGGACCTTCGCACCTTATAATAACAGTTGTTTTTATCATAAATTTTTTAATGTTGCAGGAGCTGTCCTCTGCCTCCAAGACGACAGATGGCTACGCAGGGCGCCGATTACGTGGAGACACCGGAGAAAATGCAGCCGAGAGCTACTTTTCATCTGCAGAGGGAATGGTCGACAAACTGCATGGTGAGCTTCCCTCGAAAACTCACAAGGACATTCGCACCTTATAATAACAGTTATTTTTAGCATAAAGTTTTGAATGTTGCAGGAGCTGTCCTCTGCCTGCAAGAAGACGGATGGCTACGCAGGGCGCCGATTACGTGGAGACGCCGGAGAAGTTGCAGCCGAGAGCTACTTTTCATCTGCAGGGGATGGAAGAGGAAATGGTCCAGAAGCTGCATGGTGAGCTTCCCTGGAAATTTACAAGGACCTTCGCACCTTATAATAACAGTTGTTTTTAGCATAAATTTTTTAATGTTGCAGGAGCTGTCCTCTGCCTCCAAGACGACGGATGGCTACGCCGGGCGCCGATTACGTGGAGACACGGGAGAAAATGCAGCCGAGAGCTACTTTTCATCTGCAGAGGGAATGGTCGACAAACTGCATGGTGAGCTTCCCTCCAAAACTAACAAGGACATTCGCACCTTATAATAACAGTTATTTTTAGCATAAATTTTTGAATGTTGCAGGAGCTGTCCTCTGCCTGCAAGAAGACGGATGGCTACGCAGGGCGCCGATTACGTGGAGACACCGTCGAAGATGCAGCCGAGAGCTACTTTTCATCTGCAGGGGATGGAAGAGGAAATGGTCCAGAAGCTGCATGGTGAGCTTCCCTCGAAATTTACAAGGATCTTCGCACCTTATAAAACCAGTTGTTTTTAAGCATAAATTTTTTAATGTTGCAGGAGCTGTCCTCTGCCTCCAAGACGACGGATGGCTACGCAGGGCGCCGATTACGTGGAGACACCGGAGAAAATGCAGCCGAGAGCTACTTTTCATCTGCAGAGGGAATGGTCGACAAACTTCATGGTGAGCTTCCCTCGAAAACTCACAAGGACATTCGCACCTCATATTAACAGTTATTTTTAGCATAAATTTTTTAATGTTGCAGGAGCTGTCCTCTGCCTGCAAGACGACGGATGGCTACGCAGGGCGCCGATTACGTGGAGACACCGGAGAAGATGCAGCCGAGAGCTACTTTTCATCTGCAGGGGATGGAAAAGGAAATGGTCCAGAAGCTGCATGGTGAGCTTCCCTCGAAATTTACAAGGAACTTCGCACCTTATAGTTACAGTTCTTTTTAGCATAAATTTTTTAATGTTGCAGGTGCTGTCCTCTGCCTCCAAGACGACGGATGGCTACGCAGGGCGCCGATTACGTGGAGAAACCGGAAAAATGCAGCCGAGAGCTACTTTTCATCTGCAAAGGGAATGGTCGACAAACTTCATGGTGAGCTTCCCTCGAAAACTCACAAGGACATTCGCACCTTATAATAACAGTTATTTTTAGCATAAATTTTTTAATGTTGCAGGAGCTGTCCTCTGCCTGCAAGAAGACGGATGGCTACGCAGGGCGCCGATTTCGTGGAGACACCGGAGAAGATGCAGCCGAGAGCTACTTTTCATCTGCAGGGGATGGAAGAGGAAATGGTCCAGAAGCTGAATGGTGAGCATCCCTCGAAATTTACAAGGACCTTCGCACCTTATAATAACAGTTGTTTTTAGCATAAATGTTTTAATGTTGCAGGAGCTGTCCTCTGCCTCCAAGACGACGGATGGCTACGCAGGGCGCAGATTACGTGGAGACACCGGAGAAAATGCAGCCGATAGCTACATTTCATCTGCAGAGGGAATGGTCGACAAACTTCATGGTGAGCTTCCCTCGAAAAGTCACAAGGACATTCGCACCTCATATTAACTGTTATTTTTAGCATAAATTTTCGATTGTTGCAGGAGCTGTCCTCTGCCTGCAAGAAGACGGATGGCTAAGCAGGGCGCCGATTACGTGGAGACACCGGAGAAGATGCAGCCGAGAGCTACTTTTCATCTGCAGGGGATGGAAGAGGAAATGGTCCAGAAGCTGCATGGTGAGCTTCCCTCGAAATTTACAAGGACCTTCGAACCTTATAATAACAGTTGTTTTTAGCATAAATTTTTGAATGTTATGGAGCTGTCCTCTGCCTCCAAGACGTCGGATGGCTACGCAGGGCGCCGATTACGTGGAGACAACGGAGAAAATGCAGCCGAGAGCTACTTTTCATCTGCAGAGGGAATGGTCGACAAACTTCATGGTGAGCTTCACTCGAAGACTCACAAGGACATTCGCACCTCATATTAACAGTTATTTTTAGCATAAATTTTTGAATGTTGCAGGAGCTGTCCTCTGCTTGCAAGAAGACGGATGGCTACACAGGGCGCCGATTACGTGGAGACACCGGAGAAGATGCAGCCGAGAGCTACTTTTCATCTGCAGAGGATGGAAGAGGTAATGGTCCAGAAGCTGCATGGTGAGATCCCTCGAAATTTACAAGGACATTCGCACCTCATAATAACAGTTATTTTCAGCATAAATTTTTGAATGTTGCAGGAGCTGTCCTCTGCCTGCAAGAAGACGGATGGCTACGAAGGGCGCCGATTACGTGTAGACACCGGAGAAAATGCAGCCGAGAGCTACTTTTCATCTGCAGGGGATGGAAGAGGAAATGACCTACAAGCTGCATGGTGAGCTTCCTTCGAAAACTCAGAAGGACATTCGCACCTTATAATATCAGGTATTTTTAGCATAAATTTTTGAATGTTGCAGGAGCTGTCCTCTTCCTGCAAGACGACGGATGGCTACGCAGGGCGCCGATTACGTGGAGACACCGGAGAAGATGCAGCCGAGAGCTGCTTTTCATCTGCAGGGGATAGAAGAGGAAATGGTCAAGAAGCTTCATGGTGAGCTTCCCTCGAAATTTACAAGGACCTTCGCACCTTATAATAACAGTTGTTTTTAGCATAAATTTTTTAATGTTGCAGGAGCTGTCCTCTGCCTCCAAGACGACGGATGGCTACGCAGGGCGCCGATTACGTGGAGACACCGGAGAAAATGCAGCCGAGAGCTACTTTTCATCTGCAGAGCGAATGGTCGACAAACTGCATGGTGAGCTTCCCTCGAAAACTCACAAGGACATTCGCACCTTATAATAACAGTTTTTTTAGCATAAATGTTTGAATGTTGCATGAGTTGTCCTCTGCCTGCATGAAGACGGATGGCTACGCCGATTACGTGGAGACACCGGAGAAGATGCAGCCGAGAGCTACTTTTCATCTGCAGAGGATGGAAGAGGTAATGGTCCAGAAGTTGCATGGTGAGCTTCCCTCGAAATTTACAAGGACATTCGCACCTTATAATAACAGTTATTTTTAGCATAAATTTTTGAATGTTGCAGGAGCTGTCCTCTGCCTCCAAGACGACGGATGGCTACGCAGGGCGCCGATTAAGTGGAGACACCGGAGAAAATGCAGCCGAGAGCTACTTTTCATCTGCAGGGGATGGAAGAGGAAATGATCCACAAGCTGCATGGTGAGCTTCCCTCGAAAACTCAGAAGGACATTTGCACCTGATAATAACAGTTTTTTTAGCATAAATTTTTGAATGTTGCAGGATTTGTCCTCTGCCTGCATGAAGACGGATGGCTACGCTGGACGCCGATTACGTGGAGACACCGGAGAAGATGCAGCCGAGAGCTACTTTTCATCTGCAGGGGTTGGAAGAGGAAATGGTCCAGAAGCTGCATGGTGAGCATCCCTCGAAATTTACAAGGACCTTCGCACCTTATTATAACAGTTGTTTTTAGCATAAATGTTTTAATGTTGCAGGACCTGTCCTCTGCCTCCAAGACGACGGATGGCTTCGCAGGGCGCCGATTACGTGGAGACACCGGAGAAAATGCAGCCGAGAGCTACTTTTCATCTGCAGAGGGAATGGTCGACAAACTGCATGTTGAGCGTCCCTCGAAAACTCACAAGAACATTCGCACCTTATAATAACAGTTTTTTTAGCATAAAATTTGAATGTTGCAGGAGCTGTCCTCTGCCTGCAAGACGACGGATGGCTACGCAGGGCGCCGATTACGTGGAGACACCGGAGAAGATGCAGCCGAGAGCTACTTTTCATCTGCAGGGGATGGAAGAGGAAATGGTCCAGAAGCTGCATGGTGTGCTTCCCTCGAAATTTACAAGGACCTTCGCACCTTATAATAACAGTTGTTTTTAGCATAAATTTTTTAATGTTGCAGGAGCTGTCCTCTGCCTCCAAGACGACGGATGGCTACGCAGGGCGCCGATTACGTGGAGACACCGGAGAAAATGCAGCCAAGAGCTACTTTTCATCTGCAGAGCGAATGGTCGACAAACTGCATGGTGAGCTTCCCTCGAAAACTCACAAGGACATTCGCACCTTATAATAACAGTTTTTTTAGCATAAATTTTTGAATGTTGCAGGAGCTGTCCTCTGCCTGCAAGACGACGGATGGCTACGCAGGGCGCCAATTACGTGGAGACACCGGAGAAGATGCAGCCGAGAGCTACTTTTCATCTGCAGGGGATGGAAGAGGAAATGGTCCAGAAGCTGCATGGTGAGCTTTCCTCGAAAATTCAGAAGGACATTCGAACCTTATAATATCAGTTATTTTTAGCATAAATTATTGAATGTTGCAGGAGCTGTCCTCTGCCTACAAGAAGACGGATGGCTACGCAGGGCGCCGATTACGTGGTGACACCGGAGAAAATGCAGCCGAGAGCTACTTTTCATCTGCAGAGGGAATGGTCTACAAACTGCATGGTGAGCTTCCCTCGAAAACTCACAAGGACATTCGCACCTTATAATAACAGTTATTTTTATCATAAATTTTTGAATGTTGCAGGAGCTGTCCTCTGCCTGCAGGACGACGGATGGCTACGCAGGGCGCCAATTACGTGGAGAAACCGGAGAAAATGCAGCCGAGAGCTACTTTTCATCTGCAGAGGGAATGGTCGACAAACTGCATGGTGAGCTTCCCTCGAAAACTCACAAGGACATTCGCACCTTATAATAACAGATGTTATTAGCATAAATTTTTGAATGTTGCAGGAGCTGTCCTCAGCCTACAAGAAGACGGATGGGTACGCAGGGCGCCGATTACGTGGTGACACCGGAGAAAATGCAGCCGAGAGCTACTTTTCATCTGCAGAGGGAATGGTCGACAAACTGCATGGTGAGCTTCCCTCGAAAACTCACAAGGACATTCGCACCTTATAATAACAGTTTTTTTTAGCATAAATTTTTGAATGTTGCAGGAGCTGTCCTCTGCCTGCAGGACGACGGATGGCTACGCAGGGCGCCGATTACGTGGAGACACCGGAGAAAATGCAGCCGAGAGCTACTTTTCATCTGCAAAGGGAATGGTCGACAAACTGCATGGTGAGCTTCCCTCGAAGACTCAGAAGGACATACGCACCTTATAATAACAGTTATTATTAGCATAAATTCTTGAATGTTGCAGGAGCTGTTTTCTGCCTGCAAGAAGACGGATGGCTACGCAGGGCGCCGATTACGTGGAGACACCGGAGAAAATGCAGCCGAGAGCTACTTTTCATCTGCAGAGGGAATGGTCGACAAACTGCATGGTGAGCTTCCCTCGAAAACTCACAAGGACATTCGCACCTTATAATAACAGTTTTTTTAGCATAAATTTTTGAATGTTCCAGGAGCTGTCCTCTGCCTGCAAGACGACGGATGGCTACGCAGGGCGCCGATTACGTGGAGACACCGGAGAAGATGCAGCCGAGAGCTACTTTTCATCTGCAGGGGATGGAAGAGGAAATGCTCCACAAGCTGCATGGTGAGCTTCCCTCGAAATTTACAAGGACCTTCGCACCTTATAATATCAGTTATTTTTAGCATAAATTTTTTAATGTTGCAGGAGCTGTCCTCTGCCTCCAAGGCGACGGATGGCTACGCAGGGCGCCGATTACGTGGAGACACCGGAGAAAATGCAGCCGAGTGCTACTGTTCATCTGCAGAGGGAATGGTCGACAAACTGCATGGTGAGCTTCCCTCGAAAACTCACAAGGACATTCGCACCTTATAATAACAGTTGTTATTAGCATAAATTTTTGAATGTTGCAGGAGCTGTCCTCTGCCTGCAAGAAGACGGATGGCTACGCAGGGCGCCGATTACGTGGAAACACCGGAGAAGATGCAGCCGAGAGCTACATTTCATCTGCAGAGGGAATGGTCGACAAACTGCATGGTGAGCTTCCCTCGAAAACTCACAAGGACATTCGCAACTTATAATAAGAGTTGTTTTTAGCATAAATTTTTTAATGTTGCAGGAGCTGTCCTCTGCCTCCAAGGCGACGGATGGCTACGCAGGGCGCCGATTACGTGGAGACACCGGAGTAGATGCAGCCGAGAGCTACTTTTCAACTGCAGGGGATGCAAGAGGAAATGGTCCAGAAGCTGCATGGTGAGCTTCCCTCGAAATTTACAAGGACCTTCGCACCTTATAATAACAGTTGTTTTTAGCATAAATTTTTTAATGTTGCAGGAGCTGTCCTCTGCCTCCAAGGCGACGGATGGCTACGCAGGGCGCCGATTACGTGGAGACACAGGAGAAGATGCAGCCGAGAGCTACTTTTCATCTGCAGGGGATGGAAGAGGAAATGGTCCAGAAGCTGCATGGTGAGCTTCCCTCGAAATTTACAAGGACATACGCACC
The DNA here is from genome assembly GCA_026315105.1 of Locusta migratoria. Classification (NCBI taxonomy): domain Eukaryota; kingdom Metazoa; phylum Arthropoda; class Insecta; order Orthoptera; family Acrididae; genus Locusta; species Locusta migratoria. The sequence continues at coordinate 308,532,686 of CM048746.1, forward strand.
TTATATTAACAGTTATTTTTAGCATAAATTTTTGAATGTTGCAGGAGCTGTCCTCTGCCTGCAAGAAGACGGATGGCTACGCAGGGCGCCGATTACGTGGAGACACCGGAGAAGATGCAGCCGAGAGCTACTTTTCATCTGCAGGGGATGGAAGAGGAAATGGTCCAGAAGCTGCATGTTGAGCTTCCCTCGAAATTTACAAGGACATACGCACCTTATAATAACAGTTATTTTTAGCATAAATATTTGAATGTTGCAGGAGCTGTCCTCTGCCTCCAAGACGACGGATGGCTACGCAGGGCGCCGATTACGTGGAGACACCGGAGAAAATGCAGCCGAGAGCTACTTTTCATCTGCAGAGGGAATGGTCGACAAACTGCATGGTGAGCTTCCCTCGAAAACTCACAAGGACCTTCGCAGCTTAAAATATCAGTTATTTTTAGCATAAATATTTTATTGTTGCAGGAGCTGTCCTCTGCCTGCAAGAAGACGGATGGCTACGCAGGGCGCCGATTACGTGGAGACACCGGAGAAGATGGAGCCGAGAGCTACTTTTCATCTGCAGGGGATGGAAGAGGAAATGGTCCAGAAGCTGCATGGTGAGCTTCCCTCGAAATTTACAAGGACCTTCGCACCTTATAATAACAGTTGTTTTTAGCATAAATTTTTTAATGTTGCAGGAGCTGTCCTCTGCCTCCAAGACGACCGATGGCTACGCAGGGCGCCGATTACGTGGAGACACCGGAGAAAATGCAGCCGAGAGCTACTTTTCATCTGCAGAGGGAATGGTCGACAAACTGCATGGTGAGCTTCCCTCGAAAACTCACAAGGACATTCGCACCTTATAATAACAGTTTTTTTAGCATAAATTTTTGAATGTTGCAGGCGCTGTCCTATGCCTGCAAGACGACGGATGGCTACGCAGGGCGCCGATTACGTGGAGACACCGGAGAAAATGCAGCCGAGAGCTACTTTTCATCTGCAGAGGGAATGATCGACAAACTGCATGGTGAGCTTCCCTCGAAAACTCACAAGGACATTCGCACCTTATAATAACAGTTATTTTTAGCATAAATTTTTGAATGTTGCAGGAGCTGTCCTCTGCCTGCAAGACGACGGATGGCTACGCAAGGCGCCGATTACGTGGTGACACCGGAGAAAATGGAGCCGAGAGCTACTTTTCATCTGCAGAGGGAATGGTCGACAAACTGCATGGTGAGCTTCCCTCGAAAATTCACAAGGACATTCGCACCTTATAATAAAAGTTTTTTTTTAGCGTAAATTTTTGAATGTTGCAGGAGCTGTCCTCTGCCTGCAGGACGACGGATGGCTACGCAGGGCGCCGATTACGTGGAGACACCGGAGAAAATGCAGCCGAGAGCTAGTTTTCATCTGCAGAGGGAATGGTCGACAAACTGCATGGTCAGCTTCCCTCGACAACTCACAAGGACATACGCACCTTATAATAACAGTTATTATTAGCATAAATTTTTGAATGTTGCAGGAGCTGCCCACTGCCTGCAAGAAGACGGATGTCTACGCAGGGCGCCGATTACGTGGAGACACCGGAGAAAATGCAGCCGAGAGCTACTTTTCATCTGCAGAGGGAATGGTCGACAAACTGCATGGTGAGCTTCCCTCGAAAACTCACAAGGACATTCGCACCTTATAATAACAGTTTTTTTAGCATAAATTTTTTAATGTTGCAGGAGCTGTCCTCTGCCTCCAAGGCGACGGATGGCTACGCAGGGCGCCGATGACTTGGAGACACCGGAGAAAATGCAGCCGAGAGCTACCTTTCATCAGCAGAGGGAATGGTCGACAAACTGCATGGTGAGCTTCCCTCGAAAACTCACAAGGACATTCGCACCTTATAATATCAGTTATTTTTAGCATAAATTTTTGAATGTTGCAGAGGCTGTCCTCTGCCTGCAAGAAGACGGATGGCTACGCAGGGCGCCGATTACGTGGAGACACCGGAGAAGATGCAGCCGAGAGCTACTTTTCATCTGCAGAGGATGGAAGAGGTAATGGTCCAGAAGCTGCATGGTGAGCTTCCCTCGAAATTTACAAGGACATTCGCACCTTATAATAACAGTTATTTTTAGCATAAATTTTTGAATGTTGCAGGAGATGTCCTCTGCCTGCAAGAAGACGGATGGCTACGAAGGGCGCCGATTACGTGTAGACACCGGAGAAAATGCAGCCGAGAGCTACTTTTCATCTGCAGGGGATGGAAGAGGAAATGACCTACAAGCTGCATGGTGAGCTTCCTTCGAAAACTCAGAAGGACATTCGCACCTTATAATATCAGGTATTTTTAGCATAAATTTTTGAATGTTGCAGGAGCTGTACTCTGCCTGCAAGACGACGGATGGCTACGCATGGCGCCGATTACGTGGAGACACCGGAGAAGATGCAGCCAAGAGCTACTTTTCATCTGCAGGGGATGGAAGAGGAAATGGTCCAGAAGCTGCATGGTGAGCTTCCCTCGAAATTTACAAGGACATTCGCACCTTATAATAACAGTCGTTTTTAGCATAAATTTTTTAATGTTGCAGGTGCTGTCCTCTGCCTCCAAGACGACGGATGGCTACGCAGGGCGCCGATTAAGTGGAGACACCGGAGAAAATGCAGCCGAGAGCTGCTTTTCATCTGCAGGGGATGGAAGAGGAAATGGTCCAGAAGCTGCATGGTGAGCATCCCTCGAAATTTACAAGGACCTTCGCACCTTATTATAACAGTTGTTTTTAGCATAAATGTTTTAATGTTGCAGGACCTGTCCTCTGCCTCCAAGACGACGGATGGCTACGCAGGGCGCCGATTACGTGGAGACACCGGAGAAAATGCAGCCGAGAGCTACTTTTCATCTGCAGAGGGAATGGTCGACAAACTGCATGGTGAGCGTCCCTCGAAAACTCACAAGAACATTCGCACCTTATAATAACAGTTTTTTTAGCATAAATTTTTGAATGTTGCAGGAGCTGTCCTCTGCCTGCAAGACGACGGATGGCTACGCAGGGCGCCGCTTACGTGGAGACACCGGAGAAGATGCAGCCGAGAGCTACATTTCATCTGCAGGGGATGGAAGAGGAAATGGTCCAGAAGTTGCATGGTGAGCTTCCCTCGAAATTTACAAGGACCTTCGCACCTTATAATAACAGTTGTTTTTAGCATAATTTTTTTAATGTTGCAGGAGCTGTCCTCTGCCTCCAAGACGACGGATGGCTACGCAGGGCGCCGATTACGTGGAGACACCGGAGAAAATGCAGCCGAGAGCTACTTTTCATCTGCAGAGCGAATGGTCGACAAACTGCATGGTGAGCTTCCCTCGAAAACTCACAAGGACATTCGCACCTTATAATAACAGTTTTTTAGCATAAATTTTTGAATGTTGCAGGAGCTGTCCTCTGCCTGCAAGACGACGGATGGCTACGCAGGGCGCCGATTACGTGGAGACACCGGAGAAAATGCAGCCGAGAGCTGCTTTTCATCTGCAGAGGGAATGGTCGACAAACTGCATGGTGAGCTTCCCTCGAAAACTCACAAGGTCATTCGCACCTTATAATAACAGTTATTTTTATCATAAATTTTTTAATGTTGCAGGAGCTGTCCTCTGCCTGCAGGACGACGGATGGCTACGCAGGGCGCCAATTACGTGGAGACACCGGAGAAAATGCAGCCGAGAGCTACTTTTCATCTGCAGAGGGAATGGTCGACAAACTGCATGGTGAGCTTCCCTCGAAAACTCACAAGGACATTCGCACCGTATAATAACAGATGTTATTAGCATAAATTTTTGAATGTTGTAGGAGCTGTCCTCTGCCTACATGAAGACGGATGGCTACGCAGGGCGCCGATTACGTGGTGACACCGGAGAAAATGCAGCCGAGAGCTACTTTTCATCTGCAGAGGGAATGGTCGACAAACTGCATGGTGAGCTTCCCTCGAAAACTCACAAGGACATTCGCACCTTATAATAACAGTTATTTTTATCATAAATTTTTGAATGTTGCAGGAGCTGTCCTCTGCCTGCAGGACGACAGATGGCTACGCAGGGCGCCAATTACGTGGAGACACCGGAGAAAATTCAGCCGAGAGCTACTTTTCATCTGCAGAGGGAATGGTCGACAAACTGCATGGTGAGCTACCCTCGAAAACTCACAAGGACATACGCACCTTATAATAACAGTTATTATTAGCATAAATTTTTGAATGTTGCAGGAGCTGTCCTCTGCCTGCAAGACGACGGATGGCTTCGCAGGGCGCCGATTACGTGGTGACACCGGAAAAAATGCAGCCGGGAGCTACTTTTAATCTGCAGAGGGAATGGTCGACAAACTGCATGGTGAGCTTCCCTCGAAAACTCACAAGGACATTCGCACCTTATATAACAGTTTTTTTTTAGCATAAATTTTTGAATGTTGCAGGAGCTGTCCTCTGCCTGCAGGACGACGGATGGCTACGCAGGGCGCCGATTACGTGGAGACACCGGAGAAAATGCAGCCGAGAGCTACTTTTCATCTGCAGAGGGAATGGTCGACAAACTGCATGGTGAGCTTCCCTCGAAAACTCAGAAGGACATACGCACCTTATAATAACAGTTATTATTAGCATAAATTTTTGAATGTTGCAGGAGCTGTTTTCTGCCTGCAAGAAGACGGATGGCTACGCAGGGCGCCGATTACGTGGAGACACCGGAGAAAATGCAGCCGAGAGCTACTTTTCATCTGCAGAGGGAATGGTCGACAAACTGCATGGTGAGCTTCCCTCGAAAACTCACAAGGACATTCGCACCTTATAATAACAGTTATTTTAGCATAAATTTTTGAATGTTGCAGGAGCTGTCCTCTGCCTGCAAGACGACGGATGGCTACGCAGGGCGACGATTACGTGGAGACACCGGAGAAGATGCAGCCGAGAGCTACTTTTCATCTGCAGGGGATGGAAGAGGAAATGCTCCACAAGCTGCATGGTGAGCTTCCCTCGAAATTTACAAGGACCTTCGCACCTTATAATATCAGTTATTTTTAGCATAAATTTTTTAATGTTGCAGGAGCTGTCCTCTGCCTCCAAGGCGACGGATGGCTACGCAGGGCGCCGATTACGTGGAGACACCGGAGAAAATGCAGCCGAGTGCTATTGTTCATCTGCAGAGGGAATGGTCGACAAACTGCATGGTGAGCTTCCCTAGAAAACTCACAAGGACATTCGCACCTTATAATAACAGTTGTTATTAGCATAAATTTTTGAATGTTGCAGGAGCTGTCCTCTGCCTGCAAGAAGACGGATGGCTACGCAGGGCGCCGATTACGTGGTGACACCGGAGAAACTGCAGCCGAGAGCTACTTTTCATCTGCAGAGGGAATGGTCGACAAACTGCATGGTGAGCTTCCCTCGAAAACTCACAAGGATATTCGCACCTTATAATAACAGTTTTTTTTAGCATAAATTTTTGAATGTTATAGGAGCTGTCCTCTGCCTGCAAGACGACGGATGGCTACGCAGGGCGCCGATTACGTGGAAACACCGGAGAAGATGCAGCCGAGAGCTACTTTTCATCTGCAGAGGGAATGGTCGACAAACTGCATGGTGAGCTTCCCTCGAAAACTCTCAAGGACATTTGCAACTTATAATAACAGTTTTTTTTAGCATAAATTTTTTAATGTTGCAGGAGCTGTCCTCTGCCTCCAAGGCGACGGATGGCTACGCAGGGCGCCGATTACGTGGAGACACCGGAGAAGATGCAGCCGAGAGCTACTTTTCATCTGCAGGGTATGGAAGAGGAAATGGTCCAGAAGCTGCATGGTGAGCTTCCCTCGACATTTACAAGGACATACGCACCTTATAATAAGAGTTGTTTTTAGCATAAATTTTTTAATGTTGCAGGAGCTGTCCTCTGCCTCCAAGGCGACGGTTGGCTACGCCGGGCGCCGATTACGTGGAGACACCGGAGAAAATGCAGCCGAGAGCTACTTTTCATCTGCAGAGGGAATGGTCGACAAACTGCATGGTGAGCTTCCCTCGAAAACTCACAAGGACATTCGCACCTTATAATAACAGTTATTTTTAGCATAAATTTTTGAATGTTGCAGGAGCTGTCCTCTGCCTGCAAGACGACGGATGGCTACGCAAGGCGCCGATTACGTGGTGACACCGGAGAAAATGCAGCCGAGAGCTACATTTCATCTGCAGAGGGAATGGTCGACAAACTGCATGGTGAGCTTCCCTCGAAAACTCACAAGGACATTCGCACCTTATAATAACAGTTATTTTTAGCATAAATTTTTGAATGTTGCAGGAGCTGTCCTCTGCCTGCAAGACGACGGATGGCTACGCAAGGCGCCGATTACGTGGTGACACCGGAGAAAATGCAGCCGAGAGCTACTTTTCATCTGCAGAGGGAATGGTCGACAAACTGCATGGTGAGCTTCCCTCGATAACTCACAAGGACATTCGCACCTTATAATAACAGTTATTTTTAGCATAAATTTTTGAATGTTGCAGGAGCTGCCCTCTGCCTGCAAGACGACGGATGGCTACGCAGGGCGCCGATTACGTGGAGACACCGGAGAAGATGCAGCCGAGAGCTACTTTTCATCTGCAGGGGATGGAAGAGGAAATGCTCCACAAGCTGCATGGTGAGCTTCCCTCGAAATTTACAAGGACCTTCGCAACTTATAATATCAGTTATTTTTAGCATAAATATTTTAATGTTGCAGGAGCTGTCCTCTGCCTGCAAGAAGACGGATGGCTACGCAGGGCGCCGATTACGTGGAGACACCGGAGAAGTTGCAGCCGAGAGCTACTTTTCATCTGCAGGGGATGGAAGAGGAAATGGTCCAGAAGCTGCATGGTGAGCTTCCCTCGAAATTTACAAGGACCTTCGCACCTTATAATAACAGTTGTTTTTAGCATAAATTTTTTAATGTTGCAGGAGCTGTCCTCTGCCTCCAAGGCGACGGATGGCTACGCAGGGCGCCGATTACGTGGAGACACAGGAGAAGATGCAGCCGAGAGCTACTTTTCATCTGTAGGGGATGGAAGAGGAAATGGTCCAGAAGCTGCATGGTGAGCTTCCCTCGAAATTTACAAGGACATACGCACCTTATATTAACAGATATTTTTAGCATAAATTTTTGAATGTTGCAGGAGCTGTCCTCTGCCTGCAAGAAGACGGATGGCTACGCAGGGCGCCGATTACGTGGAGACACCGGAGAAGATGCAGCCGAGAGCTACTTTTCATCTGCAGGGGATGGAAGAGGAAATGGTCCAGAAGCTGCATGTTGAGCTTCCCTCGAAATTTACAAGGACATACGCACCTTATAATAACAGTTGTTTTTAGCATAAATTTTTTAATGTTGCAGGAGCTGTCCTCTGCCTCCAAGACGACGGATGGCTACGCAGGGCGCCGATTACGTGGAGACACCGGAGAAAATGCAGCCGAGAGCTACTTTTCATCTGCAGAGGGAATGGTCGACAAACTGCATGGTGAGCTTCCCTCGAAAACTCACAAGGACATTCGCACCTTATAATAACAGTTATTTTTAGCATAAATTTTTGAATGTTGCAGGAGCTGTCCTCTACCTGCAAGACGAGGGATGGCTACGCAGGGCGCCGATTACGTGGAGACACCGGAGAAGATGCAGCCGAGAGCTACTTTTCATCTGCAGGGGATGGAAGAGGAAATGCTCCACAAGCTGCATGGTGAGCTTCCCTCGAAATTTACAAGGACCTTCGCACCTTATAATATCAGTTATTTTTAGCATAAATATTTTATTGTTGCAGGAGCTGTCCTCTGCCTGCAAGAAGACGGATGGCTACGCAGGGCGCCGATTACGTGGAGACACCGGAGAAGATGGAGCCGAGAGCTACTTTTCATCTGCAGGGGATGGAAGAGGAAATGGTCCAGAAGCTGCATGGTGAGCTTCCCTCGAAATTTACAAGGACCTTCGCACCTTATAATAACAGTTGTTTTTAGCATAAATTTTTTAATGTTGCAGGAGCTGTCCTCTGCCTCCAAGACGACCGATGGCTACGCAGGGCGCCGATTACGTGGAGACACCGGAGAAAATGCAGCCGAGAGCTACTTTTCATCTGCAGAGGGAATGGTCGACAAACTGCATGGTGAGCTTCCCTCGAAAACTCACAAGGACATTCGCACCTTATAATAACAGTTTTTTTAGCATAAATTTTTGAATGTTGCAGGCGCTGTCCTATGCCTGCAAGACGACGGATGGCTACGCAGGGCGCCGATTACGTGGAGACACCGGAGAAAATGCAGCCGAGAGCTACTTTTCATCTGCAGAGGGAATGATCGACAAACTGCATGGTGAGCTTCCCTCGAAAACTCACAAGGACATTCGCACCTTATAATAACAGTTATTTTTAGCATAAATTTTTGAATGTTGCAGGAGCTGTCCTCTGCCTGCAAGACGACGGATGGCTACGCAAGGCGCCGATTACGTGGTGACACCGGAGAAAATGGAGCCGAGAGCTACTTTTCATCTGCAGAGGGAATGGTCGACAAACTGCATGGTGAGCTTCCCTCGAAAATTCACAAGGACATTCGCACCTTATAATAAAAGTTTTTTTTTAGCGTAAATTTTTGAATGTTGCAGGAGCTGTCCTCTGCCTGCAGGACGACGGATGGCTACGCAGGGCGCCGATTACGTGGAGACACCGGAGAAAATGCAGCCGAGAGCTAGTTTTCATCTGCAGAGGGAATGGTCGACAAACTGCATGGTCAGCTTCCCTCGACAACTCACAAGGACATACGCACCTTATAATAACAGTTATTATTAGCATAAATTTTTGAATGTTGCAGGAGCTGCCCACTGCCTGCAAGAAGACGGATGTCTACGCAGGGCGCCGATTACGTGGAGACACCGGAGAAAATGCAGCCGAGAGCTACTTTTCATCTGCAGAGGGAATGGTCGACAAACTGCATGGTGAGCTTCCCTCGAAAACTCACAAGGACATTCGCACCTTATAATAACAGTTTTTTTAGCATAAATTTTTTAATGTTGCAGGAGCTGTCCTCTGCCTCCAAGGCGACGGATGGCTACGCAGGGCGCCGATGACTTGGAGACACCGGAGAAAATGCAGCCGAGAGCTACCTTTCATCAGCAGAGGGAATGGTCGACAAACTGCATGGTGAGCTTCCCTCGAAAACTCACAAGGACATTCGCACCTTATAATATCAGTTATTTTTAGCATAAATTTTTGAATGTTGCAGAGGCTGTCCTCTGCCTGCAAGAAGACGGATGGCTACGCAGGGCGCCGATTACGTGGAGACACCGGAGAAGATGCAGCCGAGAGCTACTTTTCATCTGCAGAGGATGGAAGAGGTAATGGTCCAGAAGCTGCATGGTGAGCTTCCCTCGAAATTTACAAGGACATTCGCACCTTATAATAACAGTTATTTTTAGCATAAATTTTTGAATGTTGCAGGAGATGTCCTCTGCCTGCAAGAAGACGGATGGCTACGAAGGGCGCCGATTACGTGTAGACACCGGAGAAAATGCAGCCGAGAGCTACTTTTCATCTGCAGGGGATGGAAGAGGAAATGACCTACAAGCTGCATGGTGAGCTTCCTTCGAAAACTCAGAAGGACATTCGCACCTTATAATATCAGGTATTTTTAGCATAAATTTTTGAATGTTGCAGGAGCTGTACTCTGCCTGCAAGACGACGGATGGCTACGCATGGCGCCGATTACGTGGAGACACCGGAGAAGATGCAGCCAAGAGCTACTTTTCATCTGCAGGGGATGGAAGAGGAAATGGTCCAGAAGCTGCATGGTGAGCTTCCCTCGAAATTTACAAGGACATTCGCACCTTATAATAACAGTCGTTTTTAGCATAAATTTTTTAATGTTGCAGGAGCTGTCCTCTGCCTCCAAGACGACGGATGGCTACGCAGGGCGCCGATTAAGTGGAGACACCGGAGAAAATGCAGCCGAGAGCTACTTTTCATCTGCAGGGGATGGAAGAGGAAATGGTCCAGAAGCTGCATGGTGAGCATCCCTCGAAATTTACAAGGACCTTCGCACCTTATTATAACAGTTGTTTTTAGCATAAATGTTTTAATGTTGCAGGACCTGTCCTCTGCCTCCAAGACGACGGATGGCTACGCAGGGCGCCGATTACGTGGAGACACCGGAGAAAATGCAGCCGAGAGCTACTTTTCATCTGCAGAGGGAATGGTCGACAAACTGCATGGTGAGCGTCCCTCGAAAACTCACAAGAACATTCGCACCTTATAATAACAGTTTTTTTAGCATAAATTTTTGAATGTTGCAGGAGCTGTCCTCTGCCTGCAAGACGACGGATGGCTACGCAGGGCGCCGCTTACGTGGAGACACCGGAGAAGATGCAGCCGAGAGCTACTTTTCATCTGCAGGGGATGGAAGAGGAAATGGTCCAGAAGTTGCATGGTGAGCTTCCCTCGAAATTTACAAGGACCTTCGCACCTTATAATAACAGTTGTTTTTAGCATAATTTTTTTAATGTTGCAGGAGCTGTCCTCTGCCTCCAAGACGACGGATGGCTACGCAGGGCGCCGATTACGTGGAGACACCGGAGAAAATGCAGCCGAGAGCTACTTTTCATCTGCAGAGCGAATGGTCGACAAACTGCATGGTGAGCTTCCCTCGAAAACTCACAAGGACATTCGCACCTTATAATAACAGTTTTTTAGCATAAATTTTTGAATGTTGCAGGAGCTGTCCTCTGCCTGCAAGACGACGGATGGCTACGCAGGGCGCCGATTACGTGGAGACACCGGAGAAAATGCAGCCGAGAGCTGCTTTTCATCTGCAGAGGGAATGGTCGACAAACTGCATGGTGAGCTTCCCTCGAAAACTCACAAGGTCATTCGCACCTTATAATAACAGTTATTTTTATCATAAATTTTTTAATGTTGCAGGAGCTGTCCTCTGCCTGCAGGACGACGGATGGCTACGCAGGGCGCCAATTACGTGGAGACACCGGAGAAAATGCAGCCGAGAGCTACTTTTCATCTGCAGAGGGAATGGTCGACAAACTGCATGGTGAGCTTCCCTCGAAAACTCACAAGGACATTCGCACCGTATAATAACAGATGTTATTAGCATAAATTTTTGAATGTTGTAGGAGCTGTCCTCTGCCTACATGAAGACGGATGGCTACGCAGGGCGCCGATTACGTGGTGACACCGGAGAAAATGCAGCCGAGAGCTACTTTTCATCTGCAGAGGGAATGGTCGACAAACTGCATGGTGAGCTTCCCTCGAAAACTCACAAGGACATTCGCACCTTATAATAACAGTTATTTTTATCATAAATTTTTGAATGTTGCAGGAGCTGTCCTCTGCCTGCAGGACGACAGATGGCTACGCAGGGCGCCAATTACGTGGAGACACCGGAGAAAATTCAGCCGAGAGCTACTTTTCATCTGCAGAGGGAATGGTCGACAAACTGCATGGTGAGCTACCCTCGAAAACTCACAAGGACATACGCACCTTATAATAACAGTTATTATTAGCATAAATTTTTGAATGTTGCAGGAGCTGTCCTCTGCCTGCAAGACGACGGATGGCTTCGCAGGGCGCCGATTACGTGGTGACACCGGAAAAAATGCAGCCGGGAGCTACTTTTAATCTGCAGAGGGAATGGTCGACAAACTGCATGGTGAGCTTCCCTCGAAAACTCACAAGGACATTCGCACCTTATATAACAGTTTTTTTTTAGCATAAATTTTTGAATGTTGCAGGAGCTGTCCTCTGCCTGCAGGACGACGGATGGCTACGCAGGGCGCCGATTACGTGGAGACACCGGAGAAAATGCAGCCGAGAGCTACTTTTCATCTGCAGAGGGAATGGTCGACAAACTGCATGGTGAGCTTCCCTCGAAAACTCACAAGGACATTCGCACCTTATAATAACAGTTATTTTAGCATAAATTTTTGAATGTTGCAGGAGCTGTCCTCTGCCTGCAAGACGACGGATGGCTACGCAGGGCGACGATTACGTGGAGACACCGGAGAAGATGCAGCCGAGAGCTACTTTTCATCTGCAGGGGATGGAAGAGGAAATGCTCCACAAGCTGCATGGTGAGCTTCCCTCGAAATTTACAAGGACCTTCGCACCTTATAATATCAGTTATTTTTAGCATAAATTTTTTAATGTTGCAGGAGCTGTCCTCTGCCTCCAAGGCGACGGATGGCTACGCAGGGCGCCGATTACGTGGAGACACCGGAGAAAATGCAGCCGAGTGCTATTGTTCATCTGCAGAGGGAATGGTCGACAAACTGCATGGTGAGCTTCCCTAGAAAACTCACAAGGACATTCGCACCTTATAATAACAGTTGTTATTAGCATAAATTTTTGAATGTTGCAGGAGCTGTCCTCTGCCTGCAAGAAGACGGATGGCTACGCAGGGCGCCGATTACGTGGTGACACCGGAGAAAATGCAGCCGAGAGCTACTTTTCATCTGCAGAGGGAATGGTCGACAAACTGCATGGTGAGCTTCCCTCGAAAACTCACAAGGACATTCGCACCTTATAATAACAGTTTTTTTAGCATAAATTTTTTAATGTTGCAGGAGCTGTCCTCTGCCTCCAAGGCGACGGATGGCTACGCAGGGCGCCGATTACGTGGAGACACCGGAGAAGATGCAGCCGAGAGCTACTTTTCATCTGTAGGGGATGGAAGAGGAAATGGTCCAGAAGCTGCATGGTGAGCATCCCTCGAAATTTACAAGGACATACGCACCTTATATTAACAGATATTTTTAGCATAAATTTTTGAATGTTGCAGGAGCTGTCCTCTGCCTGCAAGAAGACGGATGGCTACGCAGGGCGCCGATTACGTGGAGACACCGGAGAAGATGCAGCCGAGAGCTACTTTTCATCTGCAGGGGATGGAAGAGGAAATGGTCCAGAAGCTGCATGTTGAGCTTCCCTCGAAATTTACAAGGACATACGCACCTTATAATAACAGTTGTTTTTAGCATAAATTTTTTAATGTTGCAGGAGCTGTCCTCTGCCTCCAAGACGACGGATGGCTACGCAGGGCGCCGATTACGTGGAGACACCGGAGAAAATGCAGCCGAGAGCTACTTTTCATCTGCAGAGGGAATGGTCGACAAACTGCATGGTGAGCTTCCCTCGAAAACTCACAAGGACATTCGCACCTTATAATAACAGTTATTTTTAGCATAAATTTTTGAATGTTGCAGGAGCTGTCCTCTACCTGCAAGACGAGGGATGGCTACGCAGGGCGCCGATTACGTGGAGACACCGGAGAAGATGCAGCCGAGAGCTACTTTTCATCTGCAGGGGATGGAAGAGGAAATGCTCCACAAGCTGCATGGTGAGCTTCCCTCGAAATTTACAAGGACCTTCGCACCTTATAATATCAGTTATTTTTAGCATAAATATTTTATTGTTGCAGGAGCTGTCCTCTGCCTGCAAGAAGACGGATGGCTACGCAGGGCGCCGATTACGTGGAGACACCGGAGAAGATGGAGCCGAGAGCTACTTTTCATCTGCAGGGGATGGAAGAGAAATGGTCCAGAAACTGCATGGAGAGCTTCCCTCGAAATTTACAAGGACCTTCGCACCTTATAATAACAGTTGTTTTTAGCATAAATTTTTTAATGTTGCAGGAGCTGTCCTCTGCCACCAAGACGACGGATGGCTACGCAGGGCGCCGATTACTTGGAGACACCGGAGAAAATGCAGCCGAGAGCTACTTTTCATCTGCAGAGGGAATGGTCGACAAACTGCAGGGTGAGCTTCCCTCGAAAACTCACAAGGACATTCGCACCTTATAATAACAGTTTTTTTAGCATAAATTTTTGAAGGTTGCAGGAGCTGTCCTCTGCCTGCAAGACGACGGATGGCTACGCAGGGCGCCGATTACGTGGAGACACCGGAGAAAATGCAGCCGAGAGCTACTTTTCATCTGCAGAGGGAATGGTCGACAAACTGCATGGTGAGCTTCCCTCGAAAATTCACAAGGACATTCGCACCTTATAATAAAAGTTTTTTTTTTAGCGTAAATTTTTGAATGTTGCAGGAGCTGTCCTCTGCCTCCAAGGCGACGGATGGCTACGCAGGGCGCCGATTACGTGGAGACACCGGAGAAAATGCAGCCGAGAGCTACTTTTCATCTGCAGAGGGAATGGTCGACAAACTGCATGGTGAGCTTCCCTCGAAAACTCACAAGGACATTCGCACCTTATAATAACAGTTATTTTTAGCATAAATTTTTGAATGTTGCAGGAGCTGTCCTCTGCCTGCAAGACGACGGATGGCTACGCAGGGCGCCGATTACGTGGAGACACCGGAGAAGATGCAGCCGAGAGCTACTTTTCATCTGCAGGGGATGGAAGAGGAAATGCTCCACAAGCTGCATGGTGAGCTTCCCTCGAAATTTACAAGGACCTTCGCACCTTATAATATCAGTTATTTTTAGCATAAATATTTTAATGTTGCAGGAGCTGTCATCTGCCTGCAAGAAGACGGATGGCTACGCAGGGCGCCGATTACGTGGAGACACCGGAGAAGTTGCAGCCGAGAGCTACTTTTCATCTGCAGGGGATGGAAGAGGAAATGGTCCAGAAGCTGGATGGTGAGCTTCCCTCCAAATTTACAAGGACCTTCGCACCTTATAATAACAGTTGTTTTTAGCATAAATTTTTTAATGTTGCAGGAGCTGTCCTCTGCCTCCAAGGCGACGGATGGCTACGCAGGGCGCCGATGACTTGGAGACACCGGAGAAAATGCAGCCGAGAGCTACTTTTCATCAGCAGAGGGAATGGTCGACAAACTGCATGGTGAGCTTCCCTCGAAAACTCACAAGGACATTCGCACCTTATAATATCAGTTATTTTTAGCATAAATTTTTGAATGTTGCAGAGGCTGTCCTCTGCCTGCAAGAATACGGATGGCTACGCAGGGCGCCGATTACGTGGAGACACCGGAGAAGATGCAGCCGAGAGCTACTTTTCATCTGCAGGGTATGGAAGAGGAAATGGTCCAGAAGCTGCATGGTGAGATGCCCTCGAAATTTACAAGGACATACGCACCTTATAATAACAGTTGTTTTTAGCATAAATTTTTTAATGTTGCAGGAGCTGTCCTCTGCCTCCAAGACGACGGATGGCTACGCAGGGCGCCGATTACGTGGAGACACCGGAGAAAATGCAGCCGAGAGCTACTTTTCATCTGCAGAGGGAATGGTCGACAAACTGCATGGTGAGCTTCCCTCGAAAACTCACAAGGACATTCGCACCTTATAATAACAGTTATTTTTAGCATAAATTTTTGAATGTTGCAGGAGCTGTCCTCTGCCTGCAAGACGACGGATGGCTACGCAAGGCGCCGATTACGTGGTGACACAGGAGAAGATGCAGCCGAGAGCTACTATTCATCTGTAGGGGATGGAAGAGGAAATGGTCCAGAAGCTGCATGGTGAGCTTCCCTCGAAATTTACAAGGACATACGCACCTTATATTAACAGTTATTTTTAGCATAAATTTTTGAATGTTGCAGGAGCTGTCCTCTGCCTGCAAGAAGACGGATGGCTACGCAGGGCGCCGATTACGTGGAGACACCGGAGAAGATGCAGCCGAGAGCTACTTTTCATCTGCAGGGGATGGAAGAGGAAATGGTCCAGAAGCTGCATGTTGAGCTTCCCTCGAAATTTACAAGGACATACGCACCTTATAATAACAGTTGTTTTTAGCATAAATTTTTTAATGTTGCAGGAGCTGTCCTCTGCCTCCAAGACGACGGATGGCTACGCAGGGCGCCGATTACGTGGAGACACCGGAGAAAATGCAGCCGAGAGCTACTTTTCATCTGCAGAGGGAATGGTCGATAAACTGCATCGTGAGCTTCCCTCGAAAACTCACAAGGACATTCGCACCTTATAATAACAGTTATTTTTAGCATAAATTTTTGAATGTTGCAGGAGCTGTCCTCTGCCTGCAAGACGACGGATGGCTACGCAGGGCGCCGATTACGTGGAGACACCGGAGAAAATGCAGCCGAGAGCTACTTTTCATCTGCAGAGGGAATGGTCGACAAACTGCATGGTGAGCTTCCCTCGAAAACTCACAAGGACATTCGCACCTTATAATAACAGTTATTTTTAGCATAAATTTTTGAATGTTGCAGGAGCTGTCCTCTGCCTGCAAGACGACGGATGGCTACGCAAGGCGCCGATTACGTGGTGACACCGGAGAAAATGCAGCCGAGAGCTACATTTCATCTGCAGAGGGAATGGTCGACAAACTGCATGGTGAGCTTCCCTCGAAAATTCACAAGGACATTCGCACCTTATAATAAAAGTTTTTTTTTTAGCGTAAATTTTTGAATGTTGCAGGAGCTGTCCTCTGCCTCCAAGGCGACGGATGGCTACGCAGGGCGCCGATTACGTGGAGACACCGGAGAAAATGCAGCCGAGAGCTACTTTTCATCTGCAGAGGGAATGGTCGACAAACTGCATGGTGAGCTTTCCTCGAAAACTCAGAAGGACATTCGCACCTTATAATATCAGTTATTTTTAGCATAAATATTTTAATGTTGCAGGAGCTGTCCTCTGCCTGCAAGACGACGGATGGCTACGCAGGGCGCCGATTACGTGGAGACACCGGAGAAGATGCAGCCGAGAGCTACTATTCATCTGTAGGGGATGGAAGAGGAAATGGTCCACAAGCTGCATGGTGAGCTTCCCTCGAAATTTACAAGGACCTTCGCACCTTATAATATCAGTTATTTTTAGCATAAATATTTTAATGTTGCAGGAGCTGTCATCTGCCTGCAAGAAGACGGATGGCTACGCAGGGCGCCGATTACGTGGAGACACCGGAGAAGTTGCAGCCGAGAGCTACTTTTCATCTGCAGGGGATGGAAGAGGAAATGGTCCAGAAGCTGGATGGTGAGCTTCCCTCGAAATTTACAAGGACCTTCGCACCTTATAATAACAGTTGTTTTTAGCATAAATTTTTTAATGTTGCAGGAGCTGTCCTCTGCCTCCAAGGCGACGGATGGCTACGCAGGGCGCCGATGACTTGGAGACACCGGAGAAAATGCAGCCGAGAGCTACTTTTCATCATCAGAGGGAATGGTCGACAAACTGCATGGTGAGCTTCCCTCGAAAACTCACAAGGACATTCGCACCTTATAATATCAGTTATTTTTAGCATAAATTTTTGAATGTTGCAGAGGCTGTCCTCTGCCTGCAAGAATACGGATGGCTACGCAGGGCGCCGATTACGTGGAGACACCGGAGAAGATGCAGCCGAGAGCTACTTTTCATCTGCAGGGTATGGAAGAGGAAATGGTCCAGAAGCTGCATGGTGAGCTGCCCTCGAAATTTACAAGGACATACGCACCTTATAATAACAGTTGTTTTTAGCATAAATTTTTTAATGTTGCAGGAGCTGTCCTCTGCCTCCAAGGCGACGGATGGCTACGCAGGGCGCCGATTACGTGGAGACACAGGAGAAGATGCAGCCGAGAGCTACTTTTCATCTGCAGGGGATGGAAGAGGAAATGGTCCAGAAGCTGCATGGTGAGCTTCCCTCGAAATTTACAAGGACATACGCACCTTATATTAACAGTTATTTTTAGCATAAATTTTTGAATGTTGCAGGAGCTGTCCTCTGCCTGCAAGAAGACGGATGGCTACGCAGGGCGCCGATTACGTGGAGACACCGGAGAAGATGCAGCCGAGAGCTACTTTTCATCTGCAGGGGATGGAAGAGGAAATGGTCCAGAAGCTGCATGTTGAGCTTCCCTCGAAATTTACAAGGACATACGCACCTTATAATAACAGTTGTTTTTAGCATAAATTTTTTAATGTTGCAGGAGCTGTCCTCTGCCTCCAAGACGACGGATGGCTACGCAGGGCGCCGATTACGTGGAGACACCGGAGAAAATGCAGCCGAGAGCTACTTTTCATCTGCAGAGGGAATGGTCGACAAACTGCATGGTGAGCTTCCCTCGAAAACTCACAAGGACATTCGCACCTTATAATAACAGTTATTTTTAGCATAAATTTTTGAATGTTGCAGGAGCTGTCCTCTGCCTGCAAGACGAGGGATGGCTACGCAGGGCGCCGATTATGTGGAGACACCGGAGAAGATGCAGCCGAGAGCTACTTTTCATCTGCAGGGGATGGAAGAGGAAATGCTCCACAAGCTGCATGGTGAGCTTCCCTAGAAATTTACAAGGACCTTCGCACCTTATAATATCAGTTATTTTTAGCATAAATATTTTATTGTTGCAGGAGCTGTCCTCTGCCTGCAAGAAGACGGATGGCTACGCAGGGCGCCGATTACGTGGAGACACCGGAGAAGATGGAGCCGAGAGCTACTTTTCATCTGCAGGGGATGGAAGAGGAAATGGTCCAGAAAATGCATGGTGAGCTTCCCTCGAAATTTACAAGGACCTTGGCACCTTATAATAACAGTCGTTTTTAGCATAAATTTTTTAATGTTGCAGGAGCTGTCCTCTGCCTCCAAGACGACGGATGGCTACGCAGGGCGCCGATTACGTGGAGACACCGGAGAAAATGCAGCCGAGAGCTACTTTTCATCTGCAGAGGGAATGGTCGACAAACTGCATGGTGAGCTTCCCTCGAAAACTCACAAGGACATTCGCACCTTATAATAACAGTTATTTTTAGCATAAATTTTTGAATGTTGCAGGAGCTGTCCTCTGCCTGCAAGACGACGGATGGCTACGCAAGGCGCCGATTACGTGGTGACACCGGAGAAAATGCAGCCGAGAGCTACATTTCATCTGCAGAGGGAATGGTCGACAAACTGCATGGTGAGCTTCCCTCGAAAATTCACAAGGACATTCGCACCTTATAATAAAAGTTTTTTTTAGCGTAAATTTTTGAATGTTGCAGGAGCTGTCCTCTGCCTGCAGGACGACGGATGGCTACGCAGGGCGCCGATTACGTGGAGACACCGGAGAAAATGCAGCCGAGAGCTACTTTTCATCTGCAGAGGGAATGGTCGACAAACTGCATGGTGAGCTTCCCTCGACAACTCACAAGGACATACGCACCTTATAATAACAGTTATTATTAGCATAAATTTTTGAATGTTGCAGGAGCTGTCCACTGCCTGCAAGAAGACGGATGTCTACGCAGGGCGCCGATTACGTGGAGACACCGGAGAAAATGCAGCCGAGAGCTACTTTTCATCTGCAGAGGGAATGGTCGACAAACTGCATGGTGAGCTTCCCTCGAAAACTCACAAGGACATTCGCACCTTATAATAACAGTTTTTTTAGCATAAATTTTTTAATGTTGCAGGAGCTGTCCTCTGCCTCCAAGGCGACGGATGGCTACGCAGGGCGCCGATGACTTGGAGACACCGGAGAAAATGCAGCCGAGAGCTACTTTTCATCAGCAGAGGGAATGGTCGACAAACTGCATGGTGAGCTTCCCTCGAAAACTCACAAGGACATTCGCACCTTATAATATCAGTTATTTTTAGCATAAATTTTTGAATGTTGCAGAGGCTGTCCTCTGCCTGCAAGAAGACGGATGGCTACGCAGGGCGCCGATTACGTGGAGACACCGGAGAAGATGCAGCCGAGAGCTACTTTTCATCTGCAGGGTATGGAAGAGGAAATGGTCCAGAAGCTGCATGGTGAGCTTCCCTCGAAATTTACAAGGACATACGCACCTTATAATAACAGTTGTTTTTAGCATAAATTTTTTAATGTTGCAGGAGCTGTCCTCTGCCTCCAAGACGACGGATGGCTACGCAGGGCGCCGATTACGTGGGGACACCGGAGAAAATGCAGCCGAGAGCTACTTTTCATCTGCAGAGGGAATGGTCGACAAACTGCATGGTGAGCTTCCCTCGAAAACTCACAAGGACATTCGCACCTTATAATAACAGTTTTTTTAGCATACATTTTTGAATGTTGCAGGAGCTGTCCTCTGCCTGCAAGACGACGGATGGCTACGCAGGGCGCCGATTACGTGGAGACACCGGAGAAGATGCAGCCGAGAGCTACTTTTCATCTGCAGGGGATGGAAGAGGAAATGCTCCACAAGCTGCATGGTGAGCTTCCCTCGAAATTTACAAGTACCTTCGCACCTTATAATATCAGTTATTTTTGGCATAAATTTTTTAATGTTGCAGGAGCTGTCCTCTGCCTGCAAGAAGACCAATGGCTACGCAGGGCGCCGATTACGTGGAGACACCGGAGAAGATGCAGCCGAGAGCTACTTTTCATCTGCAGGGGATGGAAGAGGAAATGGACCAGAAGCTGCATGGTGAGCTTCCCTCGAAATTTACAAGGACCTTCGCACTTTATAATAACATTTGTTTTTAGCATAAATTTTTTAATGTTGCAGGAGCTGTCCTCTGCCTCCAAGACGACGGATGGCTACGCAGGGCGCCGATTACGTGGAGACACCGGAGAAAATGCAGCCGAGAGCTACTTTTCATCTGCAGAGGGAATGGTCGACAAACTGCATGGTGAGCTTCCCTCGACAACTCACAAGGACATTCGCACCTTATAATAACAGTTTTTTTAGCATAAATTTTTTAATGTTGCAGGAGCTGTCCTCTGCCTCCAAGGCGACGGATGGCTACGCAGGGCGCCAATTACGTGGAGACACCGGAGAAAATGCAGCCGAGAGCTACTTTTCATCTGCAGAGGGAATGGTCGACAAACTGCATGGTGAGCTTCCCTCGAAAACTCACGAGGACATTCGCACCTTATAATAACAGTTATTTTTAGCATAAAGTTTTGAATGTTGCAGGAGCTGTCCTTTGCCTGCAAGACGACGGATGGCTACGCAGGGCGCCGATTACGTGGAGACACCGGAGAAAATGCAGCCGAGAGCTACTTTTCATCTGCAGGGGATGGAAGAGGAAATGATCCACAAGCTGCATGGTGAGATTTCCTCGAAAACTCAGAAGGACATTCGAACCTTATAATATCAGTTATTTTTAGCATAAATTATTGAATGTTGCAGGAGCTGTCCTCTGCCTGCAAGAAGACGGATGGCTACGCAGGGCGCCGATTACGTGGAGACACCGGAGAAGATGCAGCCGAGAGCTACTTTTCATCTGCAGGGGATGGAAGAGGTAGTGGTCCAGAAGCTGCATGGTGAGCTTCCCTCGAAAACTCACAAGGACATTCGCACCTTATAATAACAGTTATTTTTAGCATAAATTTTTGAATGTTGCTGGAGCTGTCCTCTGCCTGCAAGAAGACGGATGGCTACGCAGGGCGCCGATTACGTGGAGACACCGGAGAAGATGCAGCCGAGAGCTACTTTTCATCTGCAGAGGGCATGGTCGACATACTGCATGGTGAGCTTCCCTCGAAAACTCACAAGGACATTCGCACCTTATAATAACAGTTATTTTTAGCATAAATTTTTGAATGTTGCAGGAGCTGTCCTCTGCCTGCAAGAAGACGGATGGCTACGCAGAGCGCCGATTACGTGGAGACACCGGAGAAGATGCAGCCGAGAGCTACTTTTCATCTGCAGGGGATGGAAGAGGAAATGGTCCAGAAGCTGCATGGTGAGCTTCCCTCGAAATTTACAAGTACCTTCGCACCTTATAATAACAGTTGTTTTTAGCATAAATTTTTTAATGTTGCAGGAGCTGTCCTCTGCCTGCAAGACGACGGATGGCTACGCAGGGCGCCGATTACATGGAGACACCGGAGAAAATGCAGCCGAGAGCTACTTTTCATCTGCAGAGGGAATGGTCGACAAACTGCATGGTGAGCTTTCCTCGAAAACTCACAAGGACATTCGCACCTGATAATAACAGATTTTTTTAGCATAAATTTTTGAATGTTGCAGGAGCTGTCCTCTGCCTGCAAGACGACGGATGGCTACGCAGGGCGCCGATTACATGGAGACACCGGAGAAAATGCAGCCGAGAGCTACTTTTCATCTGCAGAGGGAATGGTCGACAAACTGCATGGTGAGCTTCCCTCGCAAACTCACAAGGACATTCGCACTTTACAATAACAGTTTTTTTAGCATAAATTTTTGAATGTTGCAGGAGCTGTCCTCTGCCTCCAAGGCGACGGATGGCTACGCAGGGCGCCGATTACGTGGAGACACCGGAGAAGATGCAGCCGAGAGCTACTTTTCATCTGCAGAGGGAATGGTCGACAAACTGCATGGTGAGCTTCCCTCGCAAACTCACAAGGACATTCGCACCTTACAATAACAGTTTTTTTAGCATAAATTTTTGAATGTTGCAGGAGCTGTCCTCTGCCTGCAAGACGACGGATGGCTACGCAGGGCGCCGATTACGTGGAGACACCGGAGAAAATGGAGCCGAGAGCTACATTTCAACTGCAGAGGGAATGGTCGACAAACTGCATGGTGAGCTTTCCTCGAAAACTAACAAGGACATTCGCACCTGATAATAACAGTTTTTTTTAGCATAAATTTTTGAATGTTGCAGGAGCTGTCCTCTGCCTGCAAGACGACGGATGGCTACGCAGGGCGCCGATTACGTGGAGACACCGGAGAAGATGCAGCCGAGAGCTAATTTTCATCAGCAGAGGGAATGGTCGACAAACTGCATGGTGAGCTTTCCCTCGAAAACTCACAAGGACATTCGCACCTTATAATAACAGTTTTTTTTAGCATAAATTTTTGAATGTTGCAGGAGCTGTCCTCTGCCTGCAAGACGACGAATGACTACGCAGGGCGCCGATTACGTGGAGACACCGGAGAAGATGCAGCTGAGATCTACTTTTCATCAGCAGAGGGAATGGTCGACAAACTGCATGGTGAGCTTCCCTCGAAAACTCACAAGGACATTCGCACCTTATAATAACAGTTTTCTTAGCATAAATTTTTGAATGTTGCAGGAGCGGTCCTCTGCCTGCAAGACCACGGATGGCTAAGCAGGGCGCCGATTACGTGGAGACACCGGAGAAAATGCAGCCGAGAGCTACTTTTCATCTGCAGAGGGAATGGTCGACAAACTGCATGGTGAGCTTTCCTCGAAAACTCACAAGGACATTCGCACCTTATAATAACAGTTTTTTTTTAGCATAAATTTTTGAATGTTGCAGGAGCTGTCCTCTGCCTGCAAGACGACGGATGGCTACGCAGGGCGCCGATTACGTGGAGACACCGGAGAAGATGCAGCCGAGACCTACTTTTCATCAGCAGAGGGAATGGTCGACAAACTGCATAGTGAGCTTCCCTCGAAAACTCACAAGGACATTCGCACCTTATAATAACAGTTTTTTTTTAGCATAAAATTTTGAATGTTGCAGGAGCTGTCCTCTGCCTGCAAGACGGCGGATGGTTACGCAGGGCGCCGATTACGTGGAGACACCGGAGAAGATGCAGCCGAGATCTACTTTTCATCAGCAGAGGGAATGGTCGACAAACTGCATGGTGAGCTTCCCTCGAAAACTCACAAGGATTCGCACCTTATAATAACAGTTTTTTTAGCATAAATTTTTGAATGTTGCAGGAGCTGTCCTCTGCCTGCAAGACGACGGATGGCTACGCAGGGCGCCGATTACGGGGAGACACCGGAGAAAATGGAGCCGAGAGCTACTTTTCATCTGCAGAGGGAATGGTCGACAAACTGCATGGTGAGCTTTCCTCGAAAACTCACAAGGACATTCGCACCTGATAATAACAGTTTTTTTTAGCATAAATTTTTGAATGTTGCAGGAGCTGTCCTCTGCCTGCAAGACGACGGATGGCTACGCAGGGCGCCGATTACGTGGAGACACCGGAGTAGATGCAGCCGAGAGCTAATTTTCATCAGCAGAGGGAATGGTCGACAAACTGCATGGTGAGCTTCCCCTCGAAAACTCACAAGGACATTCGCACCTTATAATAACAATTTTTTTAGCATAAATTTTTGAATGTTGCAGGATCTGTCCTCTGCCTGCAAGACGACTAATGACTACGCAGGGCGCCGATTACGTGGAGACACCGGAGAAAATGGAGCCGAGAGCTACTTTTCATCTGCAGAGGGAATGGTCGACAAACTGCATGGTGAGCTTCCCTCGAAAACTCACAAGGACATTCGCACCTTATTATAACAGTTATTATTAGCATAAATTTTTGAATGTTGCAGGAGCTGTCCTCTGCCTGCAAGAAGACGGATGGCTACGCAGGGCGCCGATTACGTGGAGACACCGGAGAAGATGCAGCCGAGAGCTACTTTTCATCTGCAGGCGTTGGAAGTGGAAAAGATCCACAAGCTGCATGGTGAGCTTCCCACGAAATTTACAAGGAACTTCGCACTTAATAATAACAGTTATTTTTAGCATAAATTTTTGAATGTTGCAGGAGCTGTCCTCTGCCTGCAAGACGACGGATGGCTACGCAGGGCGAAGATTACGTGGAGACACCGGAGAAAATGCAGCCGAGAGCTAGTTTTCATCTGCAGAGGGAATGGTCGACAAACTGCATGGTGAGCTTCCCTCGAAAACTCACAAGGACATTCGCACCTTATAATAACAGTTTTTTTAGCATAAATTTTTGAAGGTTGCAGGAGCTGTCCTCTGCCTGCAAGACGACGGATGGCTACGCAGGGCGAAGATTACGTGGAGACACCGGAGAAAATGCAGCCGAGGGCTAGTTTTCATCTGCAGAGGGAATGGTCGA
Organism: Locusta migratoria; assembly: GCA_026315105.1. Lineage (NCBI taxonomy): Eukaryota > Metazoa > Arthropoda > Insecta > Orthoptera > Acrididae > Locusta > Locusta migratoria. Next base: position 308,557,329 of record CM048746.1, read on the forward strand.
CAAACTGCATGGTGAGCTTCCCTCGAAAACTCAGAAGGACATTCGCACCTTATAATATCAGTTATTTTAACATAAATTTTTTAATGTTGCAGGAGCTGTCCCCTGCCTCCAAGGCGACGGATGGCTACGCAGGGCGCCGATTACGTGGAGACACCGGAGAAAATGCAGCCGAGAGCTACTTTTCATCAGCAGAGGGAATGGTCGACAAACTGCATGGTGAGCTTCCCTCGAAAACTCACAAGAACATTCGCACCTTATAATATCAGTTATTTTTAGCATAAATTTTTGAATGTTGCAGCAGCTGTCCTCTGCCTGCAAGACGACGGATGGCTACGCAGGGCGCCGATTACGTGAAGACACCGGAGAAGATGCAGCCGAGAGCTACTTTTCATCTGCAGAGGGAATGGTCGACAAACTGCATGGTGAGCTTCCCTCGAAAACTCACAAGGACATTCGCACCTTATAATAACAGTTTTTTTTAGCATAAATCTTTTAATGTTGCAGGAGCTGTCCTCTGCCTCCAAGGCGACGTATGGCTACGCAGGGCGCCGATTACGTGGAGACACCGGAGAAAATGCAGCCGAGAGCTTCTTTTCATCAGCAGAGGAAATGGTCGACAAACTGCATGGTGAGCTTTCCTCGAAAACTCACAAGGACATTCGCACCTGATAATAACAGTTTTTTTTAGCATCAATTTTTGAATGTTGCAGGAGCTGTCCTCTGCCTGCAAGACGACGGATGGCTACGCAGGGCGCCGATTACGTGGAGACACCGGAGAAGATGCAGCCGAGAGCTACTTTTCATCAGCAGAGGGAATGTTCGACAAACTGTATGGTGAGCTTCCCCTCGAAAACTCACAAGGACATTCGCACCTTATAATAACAGTTATTTTTACCATAAATTTTTGAATGTTGCAGGAGCTGTCCTCTGCCTGCAAGACGACGGATGACTACGCAGGGCGCCGATTACGTGGAGACACCGGAGAAAATGGAGCCGAGAGCTACTTTTCATCTGCAGAGGGAATGGCCGACAAACTGCATGGTGAGCTTCCCTCGAAAACTCACAAGGACATTCGCAGCTTATAATAACAGTTTTTTTAGAATAAAATTTTGAATGTTGCAGGAGCTGTCCTCTGCCTGCAAGACGACGGATGGCTACGCAGGGCGCCGATTACGTGGAGACAACGGATAAGATGCAGCCGAGAGCTACTTTTCATCTGCAGAGGGAATGGTCGACAAACTGCATGGTGAGCTTCCCTCGAAAACTCACAAGGACATTCGCACCTTATAATAACAGTTTTTTTAGCATAAATTTTTGAAGGTTGCAGGAGCTGTCCTCTGCCTGCAAGACGACGGATGGCTACGCAGGGCGAAGATTACCTGGAGACACCGGAGAAAATGCAGCCGAGGGCTAGTTTTAATCTGCAGAGGGAATGGTCGACAAACTGCATGGTGAGCTTCCCTCGAAAACTCAGAAGGACATTCGCACCTTATAATATCAGTTATTTTAACATAAATTTTTTAATGTTGCAGGAGCTGTCCCCTGCCTCCAAGGCGACGGATGGCTACGCAGGGCGCCGATTACGTGGAGACACCGGAGAAAATGCAGCCGAGAGCTACTTTTCATCAGCAGAGGGAATGGTCGACAAACTGCATGGTGAGCTTCCCTCGAAAACTCACAAGAACATTCGCACCTTATAATATCAGTTATTTTTAGCATAAATTTTTGAATGTTGCAGGAGCTGTCCTCTGCCTGCAAGACGACGGATGGCTACGCAGGGCGCCGATTACGTGAAGACACCGGAGAAGATGCAGCCGAGAGCTACTTTTCATCTGCAGAGGGAATGGTCGACAAACTGCATGGTGAGCTTCCCTCGAAAACTCACAAGGACATTCGCACCTTATAATAACAGTTTTTTTTAGCATAAATTTTTTAATGTTGCAGGAGCTGTCCTCTGCCTCCAAGGCGACGGATGGCAACGCAGGGCGCCGATTACGTGGAGACACCTGAGAAAATGCAGCCGAGAGCTACTTTTCATCAGCAGAGGGAATGGTCGACAAACTGCATGGTGAGCTTCCCTCGAAAACTCACAAGGACATTCGCACCTTATAATAACAGTTTTTTTTTAGCATAAATTTTTGAATGTTGCAGGAGCTGTCCTCTGCCTGCAAGACGACGGATGGCTACGCAGGGAGCCGATTACGTGGAGGCACCGGAGAAGATGCAGCCGTAAGCTACTTTTCATCTGCAGAGGGAATGGTCGACAAACTGCATGGTGAGCTTCCCTCGAAAACTCACAAGGACATTCGCACTTTATAATAACAGTTTTTTTTAGCATAAATTTTTGAATGTTGCAGGAGCTGTCCTCTGCCTCCAAGGCGACGGATGGCTACGCAGGGCGCCGATTACGTGGAGACACCGGAGAAAATGCAGCCGAGAGCTACTTTTCATCAGCAGAGGAAATGGTCGACAAACTGCATGGTGAGCTTCCCCTCGAAAACTCACAAGGACATTCGCACCTTATAATAACAGTTATTTTTACCATAAATTTTTGAATGTTGCAGGAGCTGTCCTCTGCCTGCAAGACGACGGATGACTACGCAGGGCGCCGATTACGTGGAGACACCGGAGAAAATGGAGCCGAGAGCTACTTTTCATCTGCAGAGGGAATGGTCGACAAACTGCATGGTGAGCTTCCCTCGAAAACTCACAAGGACATTCGCAGCTTATAATAACAGTTTTTTTAGCATAAAATTTTGAATGTTGCAGGAGCTGTCCTCTGCCTGCAAGACGACGGATGGCTACGCAGGGCGCCGATTACGTGGAGACAACGGATAAGATGCAGCCGAGAGCTACTTTTCATCTGCAGAGGGAATGGTCGACAAACTGCATGGTGAGCTTCCCTCGAAAACTCACAAGGACATTCGCACCTTATAATAACAGTTTTTTTAGCATAAATTTTTTAATGTTGCAGGAGCTGTCCTCTGCCTCCAAGGCGACGGATGGCTACGCAGGGCGCCGATTACGTGGAGACACCGGAGAAGATGCAGCCGAGAGCTACTTTTCATCAGCAGAGGGAATGGTCGACAAACTGCATGGTGAGCTTCCCTCGAAAACTCGCAAGGACATTCGCACCTTATAATAACAGTTTTTTTTAGCATAAATTTTTGAATGTTGCATGTGCTGTCCTCTGCCTGCAAGAAGACGGATGGCTACGCAGGGCGCCGATTACGTGGAGACACCGGAGAAGATGCAGCCGAGAGCTACTTTTCATCTGCAGGTGATGGAAGAGGTAATGGTCCAGAAACTGCATGGTGAGCTTCCCTCGAAAACTCACAAGGACATACGCACCTTATAATAACAGTTGTTTTTAGCATAAATTTTTTAATGTTGCAGGAGCTGTCCTCTGCCTCCAAGACGACGGATGGCTACGCAGGGCGCCGATTACGTGGAGACACCGGAGAAAATGCAGGCGAGAGCTACTTTTCATCTGCAGAGGGAATGGTCGACAAACTGCATGGTGAGCTTCCCTCGAAAACTCACAAGGACATTCGCACCTTATAATAACAGTTATTTTTAGCATAAATTTTTGAATGTTGCAGGAGTTGTCCTCTGTCTGCAAGACGACGGATGGCTACGCAGGGCGCCGATTACGTGGAGACACCGGAGAAGATGCAGCCGAGAGCTACTTTTCATCTGCAGGGGATGGATGAGGAAATGGTCCAGAAGCAGCATGGTGAGCTTCCCTCGAAATTTACAAGGACCTTCGCACCTTATAATAACAGTTGTTTTTAGCATAAATTTTTTAATGTTGCAGGAGCTGTCCGCTGCCTCCAAGACGACGGATGGCTACGCAGAGCGCCGATTACGTGGAGACACCGGAGAAAATGCAGCCGAGAGATACTTTTCATCTTCAGAGGGAATGGACGACAAACTGCATGGAGAGCTTCCCTCGAAACCTCACAAGGACATTCGCACCTTATAATAACAGTTTTTTTTAGCATAAATTTTTGAATGTTGCAGGAGCTGTCCTCTGTCTGCAAGACGACGGATGGCTACGCAGGGCGCCGATTACGTGGAGACACCGGAGAAGATGCAGCCGAGAGCTACTTTTCATCAGCAGAGGGAATGGTCGACAAACTGCATGGTGAGCTTCCCCTCGAAAACTCACAAGGACATTCGCACCTGATTATAACAGTTTTTTTTAGCATAAATTTTTGAATGTTGCAGGAGCTGTCCTCTGCCTGCAAGACGACGGATGGCTACGCAGGGCGCCAATTACGTGGAGACACCGGAGAAGATGCAGCCGAGAGCTACTTTTCATCAGCAGAGGGAATGTTCGACAAACTGCATGGTGAGCTTCCCCTCGAAAACTCACAAGGACATTCGCACCTTATAATAACAGTTATTTTTACCATAAATTTTTGAATGTTGCAGGAGCTGTCCTCTGCCTGCAAGACGACGGATGACTACGCAGGGCGCCGATTACGTGGAGACACCGGAGAAAATGGAGCCGAGAGCTACTTTTCATCTGCAGAGGGAATGGTCGACAAACTGCATGGTGAGCTTCCCTCGAAAACTCACAAGGACATTCGCAGCTTATAATAACAGTTTTTTTAGCATAAAATTTTGAATGTTGCAGGAGCTGTCCTCTGCCTGCAAGACGACGGATGGCTACGCAGGGCGCCGATTACGTGGAGACAACGGATAAGATGCAGCCGAGAGCTACTTTTCATCTGCAGAGGGAATGGTCGACAAACTGCATGGTGAGCTTCCCTCGAAAACTCACAAGGACATTCGCACCTTATAATAACAGTTTTTTTAGCATAAATTTTTTAATGTTGCAGGAGCTGTCCTCTGCCTCCAAGGCGACGGATGGCTACGCAGGGCGCCGATTACGTGGAGACACCGGAGAAGATGCAGCCGAGAGCTACTTTTCATCAGCAGAGGGAATGGTCGACAAACTGCATGGTGAGCTTCCCTCGAAAACTCACAAGGACATTCGCACCTTATAATAACAGTTTTTTTTAGCATAAATTTTTGAATGTTGCATGTGCTGTCCTCTGCCTGCAAGAAGTCGGATGGCTACGCAGGGCGCCGATTACGTGGAGACACCGGAGAAGATGCAGCCGAGGGCTACTTTTCATCTGCAGGTGATGGAAGAGGTAATGGTCCAGAAACTGCATGGTGAGCTTCCCTCGAAAACTCACAAGGACATACGCACCTTATAATAACAGTTGTTTTTAGCATAAATTTTTTAATGTTGCAGGAGCTGTCCTCTGCCTCCAAGACGACGGATGGCTACGCAGGGCGCCGATTACGTGGAGACACCGGAGAAAATGCAGGCGAGAGCTACTTTTCATCTGCAGAGGGAATGGTCGACAAACTGCATGGTGAGCTTCCCTCGAAAACTCACAAGGACATTCGCACCTTATAATAACAGTTATTTTTAGCATAAATTTTTGAATGTTGCAGGAGCTGTCCTCTGTCTGCAAGACGACGGATGGCTACGCAGGGCGCCGATTACGTGGAGACACCGGAGAAGATGCAGCCGAGAGCTACTTTTCATCTGCAGGGGATGGATGAGGAAATGGTCCAGAAGCAGCATGGTGAGCTTCCCTCGAAATTTACAAGGACCTTCGCACCTTGTAATAACAGTTGTTTTTAGCATAAATTTTTTAATGTTGCAGGAGCTGTCCGCTGCCTCCAAGACGACGGATGGCTACGCAGAGCGCCGATTACGTGGAGACACCGGAGAAAATGCAGCCGAGAGATACTTTTCATCTTCAGAGGGAATGGACGACAAACTGCATGGAGAGCTTCCCTCGAAACCTCACAAGGACATTCGCACCTTATAATAACAGTTTTTTTTAGCATAAATTTTTGAATGTTGCAGGAGCTGTCCTCTGTCTGCAAGACGACGGATGGCTACGCAGGGCGCCGATTACTTGGAGACACCGGAGAATATGCAGCCGAGAGCTACTTTTCATCAGCAGAGGGAATGGTCGACAAACTACATGGTGAGCTTCCCTCGTAAACTCACAAGGACATTCGCACCTTATAATAACAGTTTTTTTTAGCATAAATTTTTCAATGTTGCAGGAGCTGTCCTCTGCATGCAAGACGACGGATGGCTACGCAGGGAGCCGATTACGTGGAGACACCGGAGAAGATGCAGCCGAGAGCTACTTTTCATCTGCAGAGGGAATGGTCGACAAACTGCATGGTGAGCTTCCCTCGAAAACTCACAAGGACATTCGCACCTTATAATAACAGTTTTTTTAGCATAAATTTTTTAATGTTGCAGGAGCTGTCCTCTGCCTCCAAGGCGACGGATGGCTACGCAGGGCGCCGATTACGTGGAGACACCGGAGAAAATGCAGCCGAGAGCTACTTTTCATCAGCAGAGGGAATGGTTGACAAACTGCATGGTGAGCTTCCCTCGAAAACTCACAAGGACGTTCGCACCTTATAATAACAGTTTTTTTAGCATAAATTTTTGAATGTTGCAGGAGCTGTCCTCTGCCTGCAAGACGACGGATGGCTACGCAGGGCGCCGATTACGTGGAGACACCGGAGAAGATGCAGCCGAGAGCTACTTTCATCTGCAGAGGGAATGGTCGACAAACTGCATGGTGAGCTTCCCTCGAGAACTCACAAGGACATACGCACCTTATAATAACAGTTTTTTTAGCATAAATTTTTGAATGTTGCAGGAGCTGTCCTCTGCCTGCAAGACGACGGATGGCTACGCAGGGCGCCGATTACGTGGAGACACCGGAGAAGATGCAGCCGAGAGCTACTTTTCATCAGCAGAGGGAATGGTCGACAAACTGCATGGTGAGCTTCCCTCGATAACTCACAAGGACGTTCGCACCTTATAATAACAGTTTTTTTTAGCATAAATTTTTGAATGTTGCAGGAGGTGTCCTCTGCTGCAAGACGACGGATGACTACGCAGGGCGCCGATTACGTGGAGACACCGGAGAAAATGGAGCCGAGAGCTACTTTTCATCTGCAGAGGGAATGGTCGACAAACTGCATGGTGAGCTTCCCTCGAAAACTCACAAGGACGTTCGCACCTTATAATAACAGTTTTTTTAGCATAAATTTTTGAATGTTGCAGGAGCTGTCCTCTGCCTGCAAGACGACGGATGGCTACGCAGGGCGCCGATTACGTGGAGACACCGGAGAAGATGCAGCCGAGAGCTACTTTCATCTGCAGAGGGAATGGTCGACAAACTGCATGGTGAGCTTCCCTCGAGAACTCACAAGGACATACGCACCTTATAATAACAGTTTTTTTAGCATAAATTTTTGAATGTTGCAGGAGCTGTCCTCTGCCTGCAAGACGACGGATGGCTACGCAGGGCGCCGATTACGTGGAGACACCGGAGAAGATGCAGCCGAGAGCTACTTTTCATCTGCAGAGGGAATGGTCGACAAACTGCATGGTGAGCTTCCCTCGAAAACTCACAAGCACATTCGCACCTTATAATATCAGTTATTTTTAGCATAAATTTTTGAATGTTGCAGGAGCTGTCCTCTGCCTGCAAGAAGACGGATGGCTACGCAGGGCGCCGATTACGTGGAGACACCGGAGAAGATGCAGCCGAGAGCTACTTTTCTTCTGCAGGGGATGGAAGAGGAAATGGTCCAGAAGCTGCATGGTGAGCTTCCCTCGAAATTTACAAGGACCTTCGCACCTTATAATAACAGTTATTTTTAGCATAAATTTGTTAATGTTGCAGGAGCTGTCCTCTGCCTCCAAGACGACGGATGGCTACGCAGGGCGCCGATTACGTGGAGACACCGGAGAAGATGCAGCCGAGAGCTACTTTTCATCAGCAGAGGGAATTGTTGACAAACTGCATGGTGAGCTTCCCGTCGAAAACTCCCAAGGACGTTCGCACCTTATAATAACAGTTTTTTTAGCATAAATTTTTCAATGTTGCAAGAGCTGTCCTCTGCCTGCAAGACGAAGGATGGCTACGCAGCGCGCCGATTACGTGGAGACACCGGAGAAGATACAGCCGAGAGCTACTTTTCATCTGCAGAGGGAATGGTCGACAAACTGCATGGTGAGCTTCCCTCGAAAACTCACAAGGACATTCGCACCTTATAATAACAGTTTTTTTAGCATAAATTTTTTAATGTTGCAGGAGCTGTCCTCTGCCTCCAAGGCGAAGGATGGCTACGCAGGGCGCCGATTACGTGGAGACACCGGAGAAAATGCAGCCGAGAGCTACTTTTCATCAGCAGAGGGAATGGTCGACCAACTGCATGGTGAGCTTTCCTCGAAAACTCACAAGGACATTCGCACCTGATAATAACAGTTTTTTTTAGCATAAAATTTGAATGTTGCAGGAGCTGTCCTCTGCCTGCAAGACGACGGATGGCTACGCAGGGCGCCCATTACGTGGAGACTCCGAAGAAGATGCAGCCGAGAGCTACTTTTCATCAGCAGAGGGAACGGTCGACAAACTGCATGGTGAGCTTCCCCTCGAAAACTCACAAGGACATTCGCACCTTATAATAACAGTTTTTTTTAGCATAAATTTTTGAATGTTGCAGGAGCTGTCCTCTGCCTGCAAGACGACGGATGACTACGCAGGGCGCCGATTACGTGGAGACACCGGAGAAAATGGAGCCGAGAGCTACTTTTCATCTGCAGAGGGAATGGTCGACAAACTGCATGGTGAGCTTCCCTCGAAAACTCACAAGGACATTCGCAGCTTATAATAACAGTTTTTTTTAGCATAAAATTTTGAATGTTGCAGGAGCTGTCCTCTGCCTGCAAGACGACGGATGGCTACGCAGGGCGCCGATTACGTGGAGACACCGGAGAAGATGCAGCCGAGAGCTACTTTTCATCTGCAGATGGAATGGTCGACAAACTGCATGGTGAGCTTCCCTCGAAAACTCACAAGGACATTCGCACCTTATAATAACAGTTTTTTGTAGCATAAATTTTTTAATGTTGCAGGAGCTGTCCTCTGCCTCCAAGGCGACGGATGGCTACGTTGGGCGCCGATTATGTGGAGACACCGGAGAAAATGCAGCCGAGAGCTACTTTTCATCAGCAGAGAGAATGGTCGACAAACTGCATGGTGAGCTTCCCTCGAAAATTAACAAGGTCATTCGCACCTTATAATATCAGTTATTTTTAGCATAAATTTTTGAATGTTGCAGGAGCTGTCCTCTGCCTGCAAGAAGACGGATGGCTACGCAGGGCGCCGTTTACGTGGAGACACCGGAGAAGATGCAGCCGAGAGCTACTTTTCATCTGCAGGGGATGGAAGAGGAAATGGTCCAGAAGCTGCATGGTGAGCTTCCCTCGAAATTTACAAGGACCTTCGCACCTTATAATAACAGTTATTATTAGCATAAATTTTTGAATGTTGCAGGAGCTGTCCTCTGCCTGCAAGAAGACGGATGGCTACGCAGGGCGCCGATTACGTGGAGACACCGGAGAAGATGCAGCCGAGAGCTACTTTTCATCTGCAGGGGAAGGAAGAGGAAATGATCCACAAGCTGCATGGTGAGCTTCCCTCGAAAACTCAGAAGGACATTCGCACCTTATAATATCAGTTATTTTTAGCATAAATTTTTGAATGTTGCAGGAGCTGTCCTCTGTCTGCAAGACGACGGATGGCTACGCAGGGCGCCGATTACGTGGAGACACCGGAGAAGATGCAGCCGAGAGCTACTTTTCATCTGCAGGGGATGGATGAGGAAATGGTCCAGAAGCAGCATGGTGAGCTTCCCTCGAAATTTACAAGGACCTTCGCACCTTATAATAACAGTTGTTTTTAGCATAAATTTTTTAATGTTGCAGGAGCTGTCCGCTGCCTCCAAGACGACGGATGGCTACGCAGAGCGCCGATTACGTGGAGACACCGGAGAAAATGCAGCCGAGAGATACTTTTCATCTTCAGAGGGAATGGACGACAAACTGCATGGTGAGCTTCCCTCGAAACCTCACAAGGACATTCGCACCTTATAATAACAGTTTTTTTTAGCATAAATTTTTGAATGTTGCAGGAGCTGTCCTCTGTCTGCAAGACGACGGATGGCTACGCAGGGCGCCGATTACGTGGAGACACCGGAGAAGATGCAGCCGAGAGCTACTTTTCATCAGCAGAGGGAATGGTCGACAAACTGCATGGTGAGCTTCCCTCGAAAACACACAAGGACATTCGCACCTTATAATAACAGTTTATTTTAGCATAAATTTTTGAAGGTTGCAGGAGCTGTCCTCTGCCTGCAAGACGACGTATGGCTACGCAGGGCGAAGATTATGTGGAGACACCGGAGATAATGCAGCCGAGGGCTAGTTTTCATCTGCAGAGGGAATGGTCGACAAACTGCATGGTGAGCTTCCCTCGAAAACTCACAAGGACATTCGCACCTTATAATAACAGTTATTTTTAGTATAAATTTTTGAATGTTGCAGGAGCTGTCCTCTGCCTGCAAGAAGACGGATGGCTACGTTGGGCGCCGATTACGTGGAGACACCGGAGAAGATGCAGCCGAGAGCTACTTTTCATCAGCAGAGGGAATGGTCGACAAACTGCATGGTGAGCTTCCCTCGAAAACTCACAAGGACATTCGCACCTTATAATAACAGTTTTCTTAGCATAAATTTTTGAATGTTGCAGGAGCTGTCCTCTGCCTGCAAGACGACGGATGGCTACGCAGGGCGCCGATTACGTGGAGACACCGGAGAAGATGCAGCCGAGAGCTACTTTTCATCTGCAGGGGTTGGAAGAGGAAATGATCCACAAGCTGCATGGTGAGCTTCCCTCGAAACCTCAGAAGGACATTCGCACCTTATAATATCAGTTATTTTTAGCATGATTTTTTAATGTTGCAGGAGCTGTCCTCTGCCTCCAAGGCGACGGATGGCTACGCAGGGAGCCGATTACGTGGAGACACCGGAGAAAAAGCAGCCGAGAGCTACTTTTCATCAGCAGAGGGAATGGTCGACAAACTGCATGGTGAGCTTCCCTCGAAAACTCACAAGGACATTCTCACCTTATAATATCAGTTATTTTTAGCATAAATTTTTCAATGTTGCAGGAGCTGTCCTCTGCCTGCAAGACGACGGATGACTACGCAGGGCGCCGATTACGTGGAGACACCGGAAAAAATGGAGCCGAGAGCTACTTTTCATCTGCAGAGGGAATGGTCGACAAACTGCATGGTGAGCTTCCCTCGAAAACTCACAAGGACATTCGCAGCTTATAATAACAGTTTTTTTTAGCATAAAATTTTGAATGTTGCAGGAGCTGTCCTCTGCCTGCAAGACGACGGATGGCTACGCAGGACGCCGATTACGTGGAGACAACGGAGAAGATGCAGCCGAGAGCTACTTTTCATCTGCAGAGGGAATGGTCGACAAACTGCATGGTGAGCTTCCCTCGAAAACTCACAAGGACATTCGCACCTTATAATAACAGTTATTATTAGCATAAATTTTTGAATGTTGCAGGAGCTGTTTTCTGCCTGCAAGAAGACGGATGGCTACGCAGGGCGCCGATTACGTGGAGACACCGGAGAAGATGCAGCCGAGAGCTACTTTTCATCTGCAGGGGATGGAAGAGGAAATGATCCACAAGCTGCATGGTGAGCTTCCCTCGAAAACTCAGAAGGACATTCGCACCTTATAATATCAGTTATTTTTAGCATAAATTTTTTAATGTTGCAGGAGCTGTCCTCTGCCTCCAAGGCGACGGATGGCTACGCAGGGCGCCGATTACGTGGAGACACCGGAGAAAATGCAGCCGAGAGCTACTTTTCATCAGCAGAGGGAATGGTCGACAAACTGCATGGTGAGCTTCCCTCGAAAACTCACAAGCACATTCGCACCTTATAATATCAGTTATTTTTAGCATAAATTTTTGAATGTTGCAGGAGCTGTCCTCTGCCTGCAAGAAGACGGATGGCTACGCAGGGCGCCGATTACGTGGAGACACCGGAGAAGATGCAGCCGAGAGCTACTTTTCTTCTGCAGGGGATGGAAGAGGAAATGGTCCAGAAGCTGCATGGTGAGCTTCCCTCGAAATTTACAAGGACCTTCGCACCTTATAATAACAGTTATTTTTAGCATAAATTTGTTAATGTTGCAGGAGCTGTCCTCTGCCTCCAAGACGACGGATGGCTACGCAGGGCGCCGATTACGTGGAGACACCGGAGAAGATGCAGCCGAGAGCTACTTTTCATCCGCAGAGGGAATTGTTGACAAACTGCATGGTGAGCTTCCCGTCGAAAACTCCCAAGGACGTTCGCACCTTATAATAACAGTTTTTTTAGCATAAATTTTTCAATGTTGCAAGAGCTGTCCTCTGCCTGCAAGACGAAGGATGGCTACGCAGCGCGCCGATTACGTGGAGACACCGGAGAAGATACAGCCGAGAGCTACTTTTCATCTGCAGAGGGAATGGTCGACAAACTGCATGGTGAGCTTCCCTCGAAAACTCACAAGGACATTCGCACCTTATAATAACAGTTTTTTTAGCATAAATTTTTTAATGTTGCAGGAGCTGTCCTCTGCCTCCAAGACGAAGGATGGCTACGCAGGGCGCCGATTACGTGGAGACACCGGAGAAAATGCAGCCGAGAGCTACTTTTCATCAGCAGAGGGAATGGTCGACCAACTGCATGGTGAGCTTTCCTCGAAAACTCACAAGGACATTCGCACCTGATAATAACAGTTTTTTTTAGCATAAAATTTGAATGTTGCAGGAGCTGTCCTCTGCCTGCAAGACGACGGATGGCTACGCAGGGCGCCCATTACGTGGAAACTCCGAAGAAGATGCAGCCGAGAGCTACTTTTCATCAGCAGAGGGAACGGTCGACAAACTGCATGGTGAGCTTCCCCTCGAAAACTCACAAGGACATTCGCACCTTATAATAACAGTTTTTTTAGCATAAATTTTTGAATGTTGCAGGAGCTGTCCTCTGCCTGCAAGACGACGGATGACTACGCAGGGCGCCGATTACGTGGAGACACCGGAGAAAATGGAGCCGAGAGCTACTTTTCATCTGCAGAGGGAATGGTCGACAAACTGCATGGTGAGCTTCCCTCGAAAACTCACAAGGACATTCGCAGCTTATAATAACAGTTTTTTTTAGCATAAAATTTTGAATGTTGCAGGAGCTGTCCTCTGCCTGCAAGACGACGGATGGCTACGCAGGGCGCCGATTACGTGGAGACACCGGAGAAGATGCAGCCGAGAGCTACTTTTCATCTGCAGATGGAATGGTCGAGAAACTGCATGGTGAGCTTCCCTCGAAAACTCACAAGGACATTCGCACCTTATAATAACAGTTTTTTGTAGCATAAATTTTTTAATGTTGCAGGAGCTGTCCTCTGCCTCCAAGGCGACGGATGGCTACGTTGGGCGCCGATTATGTGGAGACACCGGAGAAAATGCAGCCGAGAGCTACTTTTCATCAGCAGAGAGAATGGTCGACAAACTGCATGGTGAGCTTCCCTCGAAAATTAACAAGGTCATTCGCACCTTATAATATCAGTTATTTTTAGCATAAATTTTTGAATGTTGCAGGAGCTGTCCTCTGCCTGCAAGAAGACGGATGGCTACGCAGGGCGCCGTTTACGTGGAGACACCGGAGAAGATGCAGCCGAGAGCTACTTTTCATCTGCAGGGGATGGAAGAGGAAATGGTCCAGAAGCTGCATGGTGAGCTTCCCTCGAAAGTTACAAGGACCTTCGCACCTTATAATAACAGTTATTATTAGCATAAATTTTTGAATGTTGCAGGAGCTGTCCTCTGCCTGCAAGAAGACGGATGGCTACGCAGGGCGCCGATTACGTGGAGACACCGGAGAAGATGCAGCCGAGAGCTACTTTTCATCTGCAGGGGAAGGAAGAGGAAATGATCCACAAGCTGCATGGTGAGCTTCCCTCGAAAACTCAGAAGGACATTCGCACCTTATAATATCAGTTATTTTTAGCATAAATTTTTGAATGTTGCAGGAGCTGTCCTCTGTCTGCAAGACGACGGATGGCTACGCAGGGCGCCGATTACGTGGAGACACCGGAGAAGATGCAGCCGAGAGCTACTTTTCATCTGCAGGGGATGGATGAGGAAATGGTCCAGAAGCAGCATGGTGAGCTTCCCTCGAAATTTACAAGGACCTTCGCACCTTATAATAACAGTTGTTTTTAGCATAAATTTTTTAATGTTGCAGGAGCTGTCCGCTGCCTCCAAGACGACGGATGGCTACGCAGAGCGCCGATTACGTGGAGACACCGGAGAAAATGCAGCCGAGAGATACTTTTCATCTGCAGAGGGAATGGTCGACAAACTGCATGGTGAGCTTCCCTCGAAAACTCACAAGGACATTCGCACCTTATAATAACAGTTTTTTTTTAGCATAAATTTTTTAATGTTGCAGGAGCTGTCCTCTGCCTCCAAGGCGACGGATGGCAACGCAGGGCGCCGATTACGTGGAGACACCGGAGAAAATGCAGCCGAGAGCTACTTTTCATCAGCAGAGGGAATGGTCGACAAACTGCATGGTGAGCTTCCCTCGAAAACTCACAAGGACATTCGCACCTTATAATAACAGTTTTTTTTAGCATAAATTTTTCAATGTTGCAGGAGCTGTCCTCTGCATGCAAGACGACGGATGGCTACGCAGGGAGCCGATTACGTGGAGACACCGGAGAAGATGCAGCCGAGAGCTACTTTTCATCTGCAGAGGGAATTGTCGACAAACTGCATGGTGAGCTTCCCTCGAAAACTCACAAGGACATTCGCACCTTATAATAACAGTTTTTTTTAGCATAAATTTTTGAATGTTGCAGGAGCTGTCCTCTGCCTGCAAGACGACGGATGGCTACGCAGGGCGCCGATTACGTGGAGACACCGGAGAAGATGCAGCCGAGAGCTACTTTCATCTGCAGAGGGAATGGTCGACAAACTGCATGGTGAGCTTCCCTCGAAAACTCACAAGGACATACGCACCTTATAATAACAGTTTTTTTAGCATAAATTTTTGAATGTTGCAGGAGCTGGCCTCTGCCTGCAAGACGACGGATGGCTACGCAGGGCGCCGATTACGTGGAGACACCGGAGAAGATGCAGCCGAGAGCTACTTTTCATCTGCAGAGGGAATGGTCGACAAACTGCATGGTGAGCTTCCCTCGAAAATTCACAAGGACATTCGCACCTTATAATAACAGTTATTTTTAGTATAAATTTTTGAATGTTGCAGGAGCTGTCCTCTGCCTGCAAGAAGACGGATGGCTACGTTGGGCGCCGATTACGTGGAGACACCGGAGAAGATGCAGCCGAGAGCTACTTTTCATCAGCAGAGGGAATGGTCGACAAACTGCATGGTGAGCTTCCCTCGAAAACTCACAAGGACATTCGCACCTTATAATAACAGTTTTCTTAGCATAAATTTTTGAATGTTGCAGGAGCTGTCCTCTGCCTGCAAGACGACGGATGGCTACGCAGGGCGCCGATTACGTGGAGACACCGGAGAAGATGCAGCCGAGAGCTACTTTTCATCTGCAGGGGTTGGAAGAGGAAATGATCCACAAGCTGCATGGTGAGCTTCCCTCGAAACCTCAGAAGGACATTCGCACCTTATAATATCAGTTATTTTTAGCATGATTTTTTAATGTTGCAGGAGCTGTCCTCTGCCTCCAAGGCGACGGATGGCTACGCAGGGAGCCGATTACGTGGAGACACCGGAGAAAAAGCAGCCGAGAGCTACTTTTCATCAGCAGAGGGAATGGTCGACAAACTGCATGGTGAGCTTCCCTCGAAAACTCACAAGGACATTCTCACCTTATAATATCAGTTATTTTTAGCATAAATTTTTCAATTTTGCAGGAGCTGTCCTCTGCCTGCAAGACGACGGATGACTACGCAGGGCGCCGATTACGTGGAGACACCGGAAAAAATGGAGCCGAGAGCTACTTTTCATCTGCAGAGGGAATGGTCGACAAACTGCATGGTGAGCTTCCCTCGAAAACTCACAAGGACATTCGCAGCTTATAATAACAGTTTTTTTTAGCATAAAATTTTGAATGTTGCAGGAGCTGTCCTCTGCCTGCAAGACGACGGATGGCTACGCAGGACGCCGATTACGTGGAGACAACGGAGAAGATGCAGCCGAGAGCTACTTTTCATCTGCAGAGGGAATGGTCGACAAACTGCATGGTGAGCTTCCCTCGAAAACTCACAAGGACATTCGCACCTTATAATAACAGTTATTATTAGCATAAATTTTTGAATGTTGCAGGAGCTGTTTTCTGCCTGCAAGAAGACGGATGGCTACGCAGGGCGCCGATTACGTGGAGACACCGGAGAAGATGCAGCCGAGAGCTACTTTTCATCTGCAGGGGATGGAAGAGGAAATGATCCACAAGCTGCATGGTGAGCTTCCCTCGAAAACTCAGAAGGACATTCGCACCTTATAATATCAGTTATTTTTAGCATAAATTTTTTAATGTTGCAGGAGCTGTCCTCTGCCTCCAAGGCGACGGATGGCTACGCAGGGCGCCGATTACGTGGAGACACCGGAGAAAATGCAGCCGAGAGCTACTTTTCATCAGCAGAGGGAATGGTCGACAAACTGCATGGTGAGCTTCCCTCGAAAACTCACAAGCACATTCGCACCTTATAATATCAGTTATTTTTAGCATAAATTTTTGAATGTTGCAGGAGCTGTCCTCTGCCTGCAAGAAGACGGATGGCTACGCAGGGCGCCGATTACGTGGAGACACCGGAGAAGATGCAGCCGAGAGCTACTTTTCTTCTGCAGGGGATGGAAGAGGAAATGGTCCAGAAGCTGCATGGTGAGCTTCCCTCGAAATTTACAAGGACCTTCGCACCTTATAATAACAGTTATTTTTAGCATAAATTTGTTAATGTTGCAGGAGCTGTCCTCTGCCTCCAAGACGACGGATGGCTACGCAGGGCGCCGATTACGTGGAGACACCGGAGAAGATGCAGCCGAGAGCTACTTTTCATCAGCAGAGGGAATTGTTGACAAACTGCATGGTGAGCTTCCTGTCGAAAACTCCCAAGGACGTTCGCACCTTATAATAACAGTTTTTTTAGCATAAATTTTTCAATGTTGCAAGAGCTGTCCTCTGCCTGCAAGACGAAGGATGGCTACGCAGCGCGCCGATTACGTGGAGACACCGGAGAAGATACAGCCGAGAGCTACTTTTCATCTGCAGAGGGAATGGTCGACAAACTGCATGGTGAGCTTCCCTCGAAAACTCACAAGGACATTCGCACCTTATAATAACAGTTTTTTTAGCATAAATTTTTTAATGTTGCAGGAGCTGTCCTCTGCCTCCAAGGCGAAGGATGGCTACGCAGGGCGCCGATTACGTGGAGACACCGGAGAAAATGCAGCCGAGAGCTACTTTTCATCAGCAGAGGGAATGGTCGACCAACTGCATGGTGAGCTTTCCTCGAAAACTCACAAGGACATTCGCACCTGATAATAACAGTTTTTTTTAGCATAAAATTTGAATGTTGCAGGAGCTGTCCTCTGCCTGCAAGACGACGGATGGCTACGCAGGGCGCCCATTACGTGGAGACTCCGAAGAAGATGCAGCCGAGAGCTACTTTTCATCAGCAGAGGGAACGGTCGACAAACTGCATGGTGAGCTTCCCCTCGAAAACTCACAAGGACATTCGCACCTTATAATAACAGTTTTTTTTAGCATAAATTTTTGAATGTTGCAGGAGCTGTCCTCTGCCTGCAAGACGACGGATGACTACGCAGGGCGCCGATTACGTGGAGACACCGGAGAAAATGGAGCCGAGAGCTACTTTTCATCTGCAGAGGGAATGGTCGACAAACTGCATGGTGAGCTTCCCTCGAAAACTCACAAGGACATTCGCAGCTTATAATAACAGTTTTTTTTAGCATAAAATTTTGAATGTTGCAGGAGCTGTCCTCTGCCTGCAAGAAGACGGATGGCTACGCAGGGCGCCGATTACGTGGAGACACCGGAGAAGATGCAGCCGAGAGCTACTTTTCATCTGCAGATGGAATGGTCGACAAACTGCATGGTGAGCTTCCCTCGAAAACTCACAAGGACATTCGCACCTTATAATAACAGTTTTTTGTAGCATAAATTTTTTAATGTTGCAGGAGCTGTCCTCTGCCTCCAAGGCGACGGATGGCTACGTTGGGCGCCGATTATGTGGAGACACCGGAGAAAATGCAGCCGAGAGCTACTTTTCATCAGCAGAGAGAATGGTCGACAAACTGCATGGTGAGCTTCCCTCGAAAATTAACAAGGTCATTCGCACCTTATAATATCAGTTATTTTTAGCATAAATTTTTGAATGTTGCAGGAGCTGTCCTCTGCCTGCAAGAAGACGGATGGCTACGCAGGGCGCCGTTTACGTGGAGACACCGGAGAAGATGCAGCCGAGAGCTACTTTTCATCTGCAGGGGATGGAAGAGGAAATGGTCCAGAAGCTGCATGGTGAGCTTCCCTCGAAATTTACAAGGACCTTCGCACCTTATAATAACAGTTATTATTAGCATAAATTTTTGAATGTTGCAGGAGCTGTCCTCTGCCTGCAAGAAGACGGATGGCTACGCAGGGCGCCGATTACGTGGAGACACCGGAGAAGATGCAGCCGAGAGCTACTTTTCATCTGCAGGGGAAGGAAGAGGAAATGATCCACAAGCTGCATGGTGAGCTTCCCTCGAAAACTCAGAAGGACATTCGCACCTTATAATATCAGTTATTTTTAGCATAAATTTTTGAATGTTGCAGGAGCTGTCCTCTGTCTGCAAGACGACGGATGGCTACGCAGGGCGCCGATTACGTGGAGACACCGGAGAAGATGCAGCCGAGAGCTACTTTTCATCTGCAGGGGATGGATGAGGAAATGGTCCAGAAGCAGCATGGTGAGCTTCCCTCGAAATTTACAAGGACCTTCGCACCTTATAATAACAGTTTTTTTAGCATAAATTTTTGAATGTTGCAGGAGCTGTCCGCTGCCTCCAAGACGGCGGATGGCTACGCAGAGCGCCGATTACGTGGAGACACCGGAGAAAATGCAGCCGAGAGATACTTTTCATCTTCAGAGGGAATGGACGACAAACTGCATGGTGAGCTTCCCTCGAAACCTCACAAGGACATTCGCACCTTATAATAACAGTTTTTTTTAGCATAAATTTTTGAATGTTGCAGGAGCTGTCCTCTGCCTGCAAGACGACGGATGGCTACGCAGGGCGAAGATTACGTGGAGACACCGGAGAAAATGCAGCCGAGGGCTAGTTTTCATCTGCAGAGGGAATGGTCGACAAACTGCATGGTGAGCTTCCCTCGAAAACTCAGAAGGACATTCGCACCTTATAATATCAGTTATTTTAACATAAATTTTTTAATGTTGCAGGAGCTGTCCCCTGCCTCCAAGGCGACGGATGGCTACGCAGGGCGCCGATTACGTGGAGACACCGGAGAAAATGCAGCCGAGAGCTACTTTTCATCAGCAGAGGGAATGGTCGACAAACTGCATGGTGAGCTTCCTTTGAAAACTCACAAGAACATTCGCACCTTATAATATCAGTTATTTTTAGCATAAATTTTTGAATGTTGCAGGAGCTGTCCTCTGCCTGCAAGACGACGGATGGCTACGCAGGGCGCCGATTACGTGGAGACACCGGAGAAGATGCAGCCGAGAGCTACTTTTCATCTGCAGAGGGAATGGTCGACAAACTGCATGGTGAGCTTCCCTCGAAAACTCACAAGGACATTCGCACCTTATAATAACAGTTTTTTTTAGCATAAATTTTTTAATGTTGCAGGAGCTGTCCTCTGCCTCCAAGGCGACGGATGGCAACGCAGGGCGCCGATTACGTGGAGACACCGGAGAAAATGCAGCCGAGAGCTACTTTTCATCAGCAGAGGGAATGGTCGACAAACTGCATGGTGAGCTTCCCTCGAAAACTCACAAGGACATTCGCACCTTATAATAACAGTTTTTTTTAGCATAAATTTTTCAATGTTGCAGGAGCTGTCCTCTGCATGCAAGACGACGGATGGCTACGCAGGGAGCCGATTACGTGGAGACACCGGAGAAGATGCAGCCGAGAGCTACTTTTCATCTGCAGAGGGAATGGTCGACAAACTGCATGGTGAGCTTCCCTCGAAAACTCACAAGGACATTCGCACCTTATAATAACAGTTTTTTTAGCATAAATTTTTTAATGTTGCAGGAGCTGTCCTCTGCCTCCAAGGCGACGGATGGCTACGCAGGGCGCCGATTACGTGGAGACACCGGAGAAAATGCAGCCGAGAGCTACTTTTCATCAGCAGAGGGAATGGTTGACAAACTGCATGGTGAGCTTCCCTCGAAAACTCACAAGGACGTTCGCACCTTATAATAACAGTTTTTTTTAGCATAAATTTTTGAATGTTGCAGGAGCTGTCCTCTGCCTGCAAGACGACGGATGGCTACGCAGGGCGCCGATTACGTGGAGACACCGGAGAAGATGCAGCCGAGAGCTACTTTCATCTGCAGAGGGAATGGTCGACAAACTGCATGGTGAGCTTCCCTCGAAAACTCACAAGGACATACGCACCTTATAATAACAGTTTTTTTAGCATAAATTTTTGAATGTTGCAGGAGCTGTCCTCTGCCTGCAAGACGACGGATGGCTACGCAGGGCGCCGATTACGTGGAGACACCGGAGAAGATGCAGCCGAGAGCTACTTTTCATCAGCAGAGGGAATGGTCGACAAACTGCATGGTGAGCTTCCCTCGATAACTCACAAGGACGTTCGCACCTTATAATAACAGTTTTTTTAGCATAAATTTTTGAATGTTGCAGGAGGTGTCCTCTGCTGCAAGACGACGGATGGCTACGCAGGGCACCGATTACTTGGAGACACCGGAGAAGATGCAGCCGAGAGCTACTTTTCATCAGCAGAGGGAATGGTTGACAAACTGCATGGTGAGCTTCCCTCGAAAACTCACAAGGACGTTCGCACCTTATAATAACAGTTTTTTTTAGCATAAATTTTTGAATGTTGCAGGAGCTGTCCTCTGCCTGCAAGACGACGGATGGCTACGCAGGGCGCCGATTACGTGGAGACACCGGAGAAGATGCAGCCGAGAGCTACTTTCATCTGCAGAGGGAATGGTCGACAAACTGCATGGTGAGCTTCCCTCGAAAACTCACAAGGACATACGCACCTTATAATAACAGTTTTTTTAGCATAAATTTTTGAATGTTGCAGGAGCTGTCCTCTGCCTGCAAGACGACGGATGGCTACGCAGGGCGCCGATTACGTGGAGACACCGGAGAAGATGCAGCCGAGAGCTACTTTTCATCAGCAGAGGGAATGGTCGACAAACTGCATGGTGAGCTTCCCTCGATAACTCACAAGGACGTTCGCACCTTATAATAACAGTTTTTTTAGCATAAATTTTTGAATGTTGCAGGAGGTGTCCTCTGCTGCAAGACGACGGATGGCTACGCAGGGCACCGATTACTTGGAGACACCGGAGAAGATGCAGCCGAGAGCTACTTTTCATCAGCAGAGGGAATGGTTGACAAACTGCATGGTGAGCTTCCCTCGAAAACTCACAAGGACGTTCGCACCTTATAATAACAGTTTTTTTTAGCATAAATTTTTGAATGTTGCAGGAGCTGTCCTCTGCCTGCAAGACGACGGATGGCTACGCAGGGCGCCGATTACGTGGAGACACCGGAGAAGATGCAGCCGAGAGCTACTTTCATCTGCAGAGGGAATGGTCGACAAACTGCATGGTGAGCTTCCCTCGAAAACTCACAAGGACATACGCACCTTATAATAACAGTTTTTTTAGCATAAATTTTTGAATGTTGCAGGAGCTGTCCTCTGCCTGCAAGACGACGGATGGCTACGCAGGGCGCCGATTACGTGGAGACACCGGAGAAGATGCAGCCGAGAGCTACTTTTCATCTGCAGGGGTTGGAAGAGGAAATGATCCACAAGCTGCATGGTGAGCTTCCCTCGAAACCTCAGAAGGACATTCGCACCTTATCAGTTATTTTTAGCATGATTTTTTAATGTTGCAGGAGCTGTCCTCTGCCTCCAAGGCGACGGATGGCTACGCAGGGCGCCGATTACGTGGAGACACCGGAGAAAAAGCAGCCGAGAGCTACTTTTCATCAGCAGAGGGAATGGTCGACAAACTGCATGGTGAGCTTCCCTCGAAAACTCACAAGGACATTCGCACCTTATAATATCAGTTATTTTTAGCATAAATTTTTCAATGTTGCAGGAGCTGTCCTCTGCCTGCAAGACGACGGATGGCTACGCAGGGCGCCGATTACGTGGAGACACCGGAGAAGATGCAGCCGAGAGCTACTTTTCATCAGCAGAGGGAATGGTCGCCAAACTGCATGGTGAGATTCCCCTCGAAAACTCACAAGGACATTCGCACCTTATAATAACAGTTTTTTTAGCATAAATTTTTGAATGTTGCAGGAGCTGTCCTCTGCCTGCAAGACGACGGATGACTACGCAGGGCGCCGATTACGTGGAGACACCGGAGAAAATGGAGCCGAGAGCTACTTTTCATCTGCAGAGGGAATGGTCGACAAACTGCATGGTGAGCTTCCCTCGAAAACTCACAAGGACATTCGCAGCTTATAATAACAGTTTTTTTTAGCATAAAGTTTTGAATGTTGCAGGAGCTGTCCTCTGCCTGCAAGACGACGGATGGCTACGCAGGACGCCGATTACGTGGAGACAACGGAGAAGATGCAGCCGAGAGCTACTTTTCATCTGCAGAGGGAATGGTCGACAAACTGCATGGTGAGCTTCCCTCGAAAACTCACAAGGACATTCGCACCTTATAATAACAGTTATTATTAGCATAAATTTTTGAATGTTGCAGGAGCTGTCCTCTGCCTGCAAGAAGACGGATGGCTACGCAGGGCGCCGATTACGTGGAGACACCGGAGAAGATGCAGCCGAGAGCTACTTTTCATCTGCAGGGGATGGAAGAGGAAATGATCCACAAGCTGCATGGTGAGCTTCCCTCGAAAACTCAGAAGGACATTCGCACCTTATAATATCATTTATTTTTAGCATAAATTTTTTAATGTTGCAGGAGCTGTCCTCTGCCTCCAAGGCGACGGATGGCTACGCAGGGCGCCGATTACGTGGAGACACCGGAGAAAATGCAGCCGAGAGCTACTTTTCATCTGCAGGGGATGGAAGAGGAAATGATCCACAAGCTGCATGGTGAGCTTCCCTCGAAAACTCACAAGGACATTCGCACCTTATAATAACAGTTTTTTAGCATAAATTTTTTAATGTTGCAGGAGCTGTCCTCTGCCTCCAAGGCGACGGATGGCTACGCAGGGCGCCGATTACGTGGAGACACCGGAGAAAATGCTGCCGAGAGCTACTTTTCATCAGCAGAGGGAATGGTCGACAAACTGCATGGTGAGCTTCCCTCGAAAACTCACAAGCACATTCGCACCTTATAATATCAGTTATTTTTAGCATAAATTTTTGAATGTTGCAGGAGCTGTCCTCTGCCTGCAAGAAGACGGATGGCTACGCAGGGCGCCGATTACGTGGAGACACCGGAGAAGATGCAGCCGAGAGCTACTTTTCTTCTGCAGGGGATGGAAGAGGAAATGGTCCAGAAGCTGCATGGTGAGCTTCCCTCGATATTTACAAGGACCTTCGCACCTTATAATAACAGTTATTTTTAGCATAAATTTGTTAATGTTGCAGGAGCTGTCCTCTGCCTCCAAGACGACGGATGGCTACGCAGGGCGCCGATTACGTGGAGACACCGGAGAAGATGCAGCCGAGAGCTACTTTTCATCAGCAGAGGGAATTGTTGACAAACTGCATGGTGAGCTTCCCGTCGAAAACTCCCAAGGACGTTCGCACCTTATAATAACAGTTTTTTTAGCATAAATTTTTCAATGTTGCAAGAACTGTCCTCTGCCTGCAAGACGAAGGATGGCTACGCAGCGCGCCGATTACGTGGAGACACCGGAGAAGATACAGCCGAGAGCTACTTTTCATCTGCAGAGGGAATGGTCGACAAACTGCATGGTGAGCTTCCCTCGAAAACTCACAAGGACATTCGCACCTTATAATAACAGTTTTTTTAGCATAAATTTTTTAATGTTGCAGGAGCTGTCCTCTGCCTCCAAGGCGAAGGATGGCTATGCAGGGCGCCGATTACGTGGAGACACCGGAGAAAATGCAGCCGAGAGCTACTTTTCATCAGCAGAGGGAATGGTCGACCAACTGCATGGTGAGCTTTCCTCGAAAACTCACAAGGACATTCGCACCTGATAATAACAGTTTTTTTTAGCATAAAATTTGAATGTTGCAGGAGCTGTCCTCTGCCTGCAAGACGACGGATGGCTACGCAGGGCGCCCATTACGTGGAGACTCCGAAGAAGATGCAGCCGAGAGCTACTTTTCATCAGCAGAGGGAACGGTCGACAAACTGCATGGTGAGCTTCCCCTCGAAAACTCACAAGGACATTCGCACCTTATAATAACAGTTTTTTTTAGCATAAATTTTTGAATGTTGCAGGAGCTGTCCTCTGCCTGCAAGACGACGGATGACTACGCAGGGCGCCGATTACGTGGAGACACCGGAGATAATGGAGCCGAGAGCTACTTTTCATCTGCAGAGGGAATGGTCGACAAACTGCATGGTGAGCTTCCCTCGAAAACTCACAAGGACATTCGCAGCTTATAATAACAGTTTTTTTTAGCATAAAATTTTGAATGTTGCAGGAGCTGTCCTCTGCCTGCAAGACGACGGATGGCTACGCAGGGCGCCGATTACGTGGAGACACCGGAGAAGATGCAGCCGAGAGCTACTTTTCATCTGCAGATGGAATGGTCGACAAACTGCATGGTGAGCTTCCCTCGAAAACTCACAAGGACATTCGCACCTTATAATAACAGTTTTTTGTAGCATAAATTTTTTAATGTTGCAGGAGCTGTCCTCTGCCTCCAAGGCGACGGATGGCTACGTTGGGCGCCGATTATGTGGAGACACCGGAGAAAATGCAGCCGAGAGCTACTTTTCATCAGCAGAGAGAATGGTCGACAAACTGCATGGTGAGCTTCCCTCGAAAATTAACAAGGTCATTCGCACCTTATAATATGAGTTATTTTTAGCATAAATTTTTGAATGTTGCAGGAGCTGTCCTCTGCCTGCAAGAAGAGGGATGGCTACGCAGGGAGCCGTTTACGTGGAGACACCGGAGAAGATGCAGCCGAGAGCTACTTTTCATCTGCAGGGGATGGAAGAGGAAATGGTCCAGAAGCTGCATGGTGAGCTTCCCTCGAAATTTACAAGGACCTTCGCACCTTATAATAACAGTTGTTTTTAGCATAAATTTTATAATGTTGCGGGAGCTGTCCTCTGCCTCCAAGGCGACGGATGGCTACGCAGGGCGCCGATTACGTGGAGACACAGGATAAAATGCAGCCGAGAGCTACTTTTCATCTACAGAGGGAATGGTCGACAAACTGCATGGTGAGCTTCCCTCGAAAACTCACAAGGACATTCGCACCTTATAATAACAGTATTTTTAGCATAAATTTTTTAATGTAGCAGGAGCTGTCCTCTGCCTCCAAGACGACGGATGGCTACGCAGGGCGCCGATTACGTGGAGACACCGGAGAAGATGCAGCCGAGAGCTACTTTTCATCAGCAGAGGGAATTGTTGACAAACTGCATGGTGAGCTTCCCGTCGAAAACTCCCAAGGACGTTCGCACCTTATAATAACAGTTTTTTTAGCATAAATTTTTCAATGTTGCAAGAACTGTCCTCTGCCTGCAAGACGAAGGATGGCTACGCAGCGCGCCGATTACGTGGAGACACCGGAGAAGATACAGCCGAGAGCTACTTTTCATCTGCAGAGGGAATGGTCGACAAACTGCATGGTGAGCTTCCCTTGAAAACTCACAAGGACATTCGCACCTTATAATAACAGTTTTTTTAGCATAAATTTTTTAATGTTGCAGGAGCTGTCCTCTGCCTCCAAGGCGAAGGATGGCTATGCAGGGCGCCGATTACGTGGAGACACCGGAGAAAATGCAGCCGAGAGCTACTTTTCATCAGCAGAGGGAATGGTCGACCAACTGCATGGTGAGCTTTCCTCGAAAACTCACAAGGACATTCGCACCTGATAATAACAGTTTTTTTTAGCATAAAATTTGAATGTTGCAGGAGCTGTCCTCTGCCTGCAAGACGACGGATGGCTACGCAGGGCGCCCATTACGTGGAGACTCCGAAGAAGATGCAGCCGAGAGCTACTTTTCATCAGCAGAGGGAACGGTCGACAAACTGCATGGTGAGCTTCCCCTCGAAAACTCACAAGGACATTCGCACCTTATAATAACAGTTTTTTTTAGCATAAATTTTTGAATGTTGCAGGAGCTGTCCTCTGCCTGCAAGACGACGGATGACTACGCAGGGCGCCGATTACGTGGAGACACCGGAGATAATGGAGCCGAGAGCTACTTTTCATCTGCAGAGGGAATGGTCGACAAACTGCATGGTGAGCTTCCCTCGAAAACTCACAAGGACATTCGCAGCTTATAATAACAGTTTTTTTTAGCATAAAATTTTGAATGTTGCAGGAGCTGTCCTCTGCCTGCAAGACGACGGATGGCTACGCAGGGCGCCGATTACGTGGAGACACCGGAGAAGATGCAGCCGAGAGCTACTTTTCATCTGCAGATGGAATGGTCGACAAACTGCATGGTGAGCTTCCCTCGAAAACTCACAAGGACATTCGCACCTTATAATAACAGTTTTTTGTAGCATAAATTTTTTAATGTTGCAGGAGCTGTCCTCTGCCTCCAAGGCGACGGATGGCTACGTTGGGCGCCGATTATGTGGAGACACCGGAGAAAATGCAGCCGAGAGCTACTTTTCATCAGCAGAGAGAATGGTCGACAAACTGCATGGTGAGCTTCCCTCGAAAATTAACAAGGTCATTCGCACCTTATAATATCAGTTATTTTTAGCATAAATTTTTGAATGTTGCAGGAGCTGTCCTCTGCCTGCAAGAAGAGGGATGGCTACGCAGGGAGCCGTTTACGTGGAGACACCGGAGAAGATGCAGCCGAGAGCTACTTTTCATCTGCAGGGGATGGAAGAGGAAATGGTCCAGAAGCTGCATGGTGAGCTTCCCTCGAAATTTACAAGGACCTTCGCACCTTATAATAACAGTTGTTTTTAGCATAAATTTTATAATGTTGCGGGAGCTGTCCTCTGCCTCCAAGGCGACGGATGGCTACGCAGGGCGCCGATTACGTGGAGACACAGGATAAAATGCAGCCGAGAGCTACTTTTCATCTACAGAGGGAATGGTCGACAAACTGCATGGTGAGCTTCCCTCGAAAACTCACAAGGACATTCGCACCTTATAATAACAGTATTTTTAGCATAAATTTTTTAATGTAGCAGGAGCTGTCCTCTGCCTCCAAGGCGACGGATGGCTACGCAGGGCGCCGATTACGTGGAGACACCGGAGAAGATGCAGCCGAGAGCTACATTTCATCAGCAGAGAGAATGGTCGACAAACTGCATGGTGAGCTTCCCTCGAAAACTCACAAGGACATTCGCACCTTATAATAACAGTTTTTTTTTAGCATAAATTTTTGAATGTTGCATGTGCTGTCCTCTGCCTGCAAGAAGACGGATGGCTACGCAGGGCGCCGATTACGTGGAGACACCGGAGAAGATGCAGCCGAGAGCTACTTTTCATCTGCAGGTGATGGAAGAGGTAATGGTCCAAAAACTGCATGGTGAGCTTCCCTCGAAAACTCACAAGGACATACGCACCTTATAATAACAGTTGTTTTTAGCATAAATTTTTTAATGTTGCAGGAGCTGTCCTCTGCCTCCAAGACGACGGATGGCTACGCAGGGCGCCGATTACGTGGAGACACCGGAGAAAATGCAGGCGAGAGCTACTTTTCATCTGCAGAGGGAATGGTCGACAAACTGCATGGTGAGCTTCCCTCGAAAACTCACAAGGACATTCGCACCTTATAATAACAGTTATTTTTAGCATAAATTTTTGAATGTTGCAGGAGCTGTCCTCTGTCTGCAAGACGACGGATGGCTACGCAGGGCGCCGATTACGTGGAGACACCGGAGAAGATGCATCCGAGAGCTACTTTTCATCTGCAGGGGATAAATGAGGAAATGGTCCAGAAGCAACATGGTGAGCTTCCCTCGAAATTTACAAGGAACTTCGCACCTTATAATAACAGTTGTTTTTAGCATAAATTTTTTAATGTTGCAGGAGCTGTCCGCTGCCTCCAAGACGACGGATGGCTACGCAGAGCGCCGATTACGTGGAGACACCGGAGAAGATGCAGCCGAGAGCTACTTTTCATCAGCAGAGGGAATGGTCGACAAACTGCATGGTGAGCTTCCCTCGATAACTCACAAGGACGTTCGCACCTTATAATAACAGTTTTTTTTAGCATAAATTTTTGAATGTTGCAGGAGGTGTCCTCTGCTGCAAGACGACGGATGGCTACGTTGGGCGCCGATTACGTGGAGACACCGGAGAAGATGCAGCCGAGAGCTACTTTTCATCAGCAGAGGGAATGGTCGACAAACTGCATGGTGAGCTTCCCTCGAAAACTCACAAGGACATTCGCACCTTGTAATAACAGTTATTTTTAGCATAAATTTTTGAATGTTGCAGGAGCTGTCCTCTGCCTGCAAGAAGACGGATGGCTACGTTGGGCGCCGATTACGTGGAGACACCGGAGAAGATGCAGCCGAGAGCTACTTTTCATCAGCAGAGGGAATGGTCGACAAACTGCATGGTGAGCTTCCCTCGAAAATTCACAAGGACATTCGCACCTTGTAATAACAGTTATTTTTAGCATAAATTTTTGAATGTTGCAGGAGCTGTCCTCTGCCTGCAAGAAGACGGATGGCTACGTTGGGCGCCGATTACGTGGAGACACCGGAGAAGATGCAGCCGAGAGCTACTTTTCATCAGCAGAGGGAATGGTCGACAAACTGCATGGTGAGCTTCCCTCGAAAACTCACAAGGACATTCGCACCTTATAATAACAGTTTTCTTAGCATAAATTTTTGAATGTTGCAGGAGCTGTCCTCTGCCTGCAAGACGACGGATGGCTACGCAGGTCGCCGATTACGTGGAGACACCGGAGAAGATGCAGCCGAGAGCTACTTTTCATCTGCAGGGGTTGGAAGAGGAAATGATCCACAAGCTGCATGGTGAGCTTCCCTCGAAACCTCAGAAGGACATTCGCACCTTATAATATCAGTTATTTTTAGCATGATTTTTTAATGTTGCAGGAGCTGTCCTCTGCCTCCAAGGCGACGGATGGCTACGCAGGGCGCCGATTACGTGGAGACACCGGAGAAAAAGCAGCCGAGAGCTACTTTTCATCAGCAGAGGGAATGGTCGACAAACTGCATGGTGAGCTTCCCTCGAAAACTCACAAGGACATTCGCACCTTATAATATCAGTTATTTTTAGCATAAATTTTTCAATGTTGCAGGAGCTGTCCTCTGCCTGCAAGACGACGGATGGCTACGCAGGGCGCCGATTACGTGGAGACACCGGAGAAGATGCAGCCGAGAGCTACTTTTCATCAGCAGAGGGAATGGTCGCCAAACTGCATGGTGAGATTCCCCTCGAAAACTCACAAGGACATTCGCACCTTATAATAACAGTTTTTTTTAGCATAAATTTTTGAATGTTGCAGGAGCTGTCCTCTGCCTGGAAGACGACGGATGACTACGCAGGGCGCCGATTACGTGGAGACACCGGAGAAAATGGAGCCGAGAGCTACTTTTCATCTGCAGAGGGAATGGTCGACAAACTGCATGGTGAGCTTCCCTCGAAAACTCACAAGGACATTCGCAGCTTATAATAACAGTTTTTTTTAGCATAAAATTTTGAATGTTGCAGGAGCTGTCCTCTGCCTGTAAGACGACGGATGGCTACGCAGGACGCCGATTACGTGGAGACAACGGAGAAGATGCAGCCGAGAGCTACTTTTCATCTGCAGAGGGAATGGTCGACATACTGCATGGTGAGCTTCCCTCGAAAACTCACAAGGACATTCGCACCTTATAATAACAGTTATTATTAGCATAAATTTTTGAATGTTGCAGGAGCTGTCCTCTGCCTGCAAGAAGACGGATGGCTACGCAGGGCGCCGATTACGTGGAGACACCGGAGAAGATGCAGCCGAGAGCTACTTTTCATCTGCAGGGGATGGAAGAGGAAATGATCCACAAGCTGCATGGTGAGCTTCCCTCGAAAACTCAGAAGGACATTCGCACCTTATAATATCAGTTATTTTTAGCATAAAGTTTTTAATGTTGCAGGAGCTGTCCTCTGCCTCCAAGGCGACGGATGGCTACGCAGGGCGCCGATTACGTGGAGACACCGGAGAAAATGCAGCCGAGAGCTACTTTTCATCTGCAGGGGATGGAAGAGGAAATGATCCACAAGCTGCATGGTGAGCTTCCCTCGAAAACTCACAAGGACATTCGCACCTTATAATAACAGTTTTTTAGCATAAATTTTTTAATGTTGCAGGAGCTGTCCTCTGCCTCCAAGGCGACGGATGGCTACGCAGGGCGCCGATTACGTGGAGACACCGGAGAAAATGCAGCCGAGAGCTACTTTTCATCAGCAGAGGGAATGGTCGACAAACTGCATGGTGAGCTTCCCTAGAAAACTCACAAGCACATTCGCACCTTATAATATCAGTTATTTTTAGCATAAATTTTTGAATGTTGCAGGAGCTGTCCTCTGCCTGCAAGAAGACGGATGGCTACGCAGGGCGCCGATTACGTGGAGACACCGGAGAAGATGCAGCCGAGAGCTACTTTTCTTCAGCAGGGGATGGAAGAGGAAATGGTCCAGAAGCTGCATGGTGAGCTTCCCTCGAAATTTACAAGGACCTTCGCACCTTATAATAACAGTTATTTTTAGCATAAATTTTTCAATGTTGCAGGAGCTGTCCTCTGCCTCCAAGACGACGGATGGCTACGCAGGGCGCCGATTACGTGGAGACACCGGAGAAGATGCAGCCGAGAGCTACTTTTCATCAGCAGAGGGAATTGTTGACAAACTGCATGGTGAGCTTCCCGTCGAAAACTCCCAAGGACGTTCGCACCTTATAATAACAGTTTTTTTTAGCATAAATTTTTCAATGTTGCAAGAGCTGTCCTCTGCCTGCAAGACGAAGGATGGCTACGCAGCGCGCCGATTACGTGGAGACACCGGAGAAGATACAGCCGAGAGCTACTTTTCATCTGCAGAGGGATTGGTCGACAAACTGCATGGTGAGCTTCCCTCGAAAACTCACAAGGACATTCGCACCTTATAATAACAGTTTTTTTAGCATAAATTTTTTAATGTTGCAGGAGCTGTCCTCTGCCTCCAAGGCGAAGGATGGCTACGCAGGGCGCCGATTACGTGGAGACACCGGAGAAAATGCAGCCGAGAGCTACTTTTCATCAGCAGAGGGAATGGTCGACCAACTGCATGGTGAGCTTTCCTCGAAAACTCACAAGGACATTCGCACCTGATAATAACAGTTTTTTTTAGCATAAAATTTGAATGTTGCAGGAGCTGTCCTCTGCCTGCAAGACGACGGATGGCTACGCAGGGCGCCCATTACGTGGAGACTCCGAAGAAGATGCAGCCGAGAGCTACTTTTCATCAGCAGAGGGAACGGTCGACAAACTGCATGGTGAGCTTCCCCTCGAAAACTCACAAGGACATTCGCACCTTATAATAACAGTTTTTTTTAGCATAAATTTTTGAA
Source organism: Locusta migratoria (assembly GCA_026315105.1). NCBI lineage: Eukaryota > Metazoa > Arthropoda > Insecta > Orthoptera > Acrididae > Locusta > Locusta migratoria. The sequence continues at coordinate 308,589,188 of CM048746.1, forward strand.
TGTTGCAGGAGCTGTCCTCTGCCTGCAAGACGACGGATGACTACGCAGGGCGCCGATTACGTGGAGACACCGGAGAAAATGGAGCCGAGAGCTACTTTTCATCTGCAGAGGGAATGGTCGACAAACTGCATGGTGAGCTTCCCTCGAAAACTCACAAGGACATTCGCAGCTTATAATAACAGTTTTTTTTAGCATAAAATTTTGAATGTTGCAGGAGCTGTCCTCTGCCTGCAAGACGACGGATGGCTACGCAGGGCGCCGGTTACGTGGAGACACCGGAGAAGATGCAGCCGAGAGCTACTTTTCATCTGCAGATGGAATGGTCGACAAACTGCATGGTGAGCTTCCCACGAAAACTCACAAGGACATTCGCACCTTATAATAACAGTTTTTTGTAGCATAAATTTTTTAATGTTGCAGGAGCTGTCCTCTGCCTCCAAGGCGACGGATGGCTACGTTGGGCGCCGATTATGTGGAGACACCGGAGAAAATGCAGCCGAGAGCTACTTTTCATCAGCAGAGAGAATGGTCGACAAACTGCATGGTGAGCTTCCCTCGAAAATTAACAAGGTCATTCGCACCTTATAATATCAGTTATTTTTAGCATAAATTTTTGAATGTTGCAGGAGCTGTCCTCTGCCTGCAAGAAGAGGGATGGCTACGCAGGGCGCCGTTTACGTGGAGACACCGGAGAAGATGCAGCCGAGAGCTACTTTTCATCTGCAGGGGATGGAAGAGGAAATGGACCAGAATCTGCATGGTGAGCTTCCCTCGAAATTTACAAGGACCTTCGCACCTTATAATAACAGTTGTTTTTAGCATAAATTTTATAATGTTGCGGGAGCTGTCCTCTGCCTCCAAGGCGACGGATGGCTACGCAGGGCGCCGATTACGTGGAGACACAGGAGAAAATGCAGCCGAGAGCTACTTTTCATCTACAGAGGGAATGGTCGACAAACTGCATGGTGAGCTTCCCTCGAAAACTCACAAGGACATTCGCACCTTATAATAACAGTTTTTTTAGCATAAATTTTTTAATGTAGCAGGAGCTGTCCTCTGCCTCCAAGGCGACGGATGGCTACGCAGGGCGCCGATTACGTGGAGACACCGGAGAAGATGCAGCCGAGAGCTACTTTTCATCAGCAGAGGGAATGGTCGACAAACTGCATGGTGAGCTTCCCTCGAAAACTCACAAGGACATTCGCACCTTATAATAACAGTTTTTTTTAGCATAAATTTTTGAATGTTGCATGTGCTGTCCTCTGCCTGCAAGAAGACGGATGGTTACGCAGGGCGCCGATTACGTGGAGACACCGGAGAAGATGCAGCCGAGAGCTACTTTTCATCTGCAGGTGATGGAAGAGGTAATGGTCCAAAAACTGCATGGTGAGCTTCCCTCGAAAACTCACAAGGACATACGCACCTTATAATAACAGTTGTTTTTAGCATAAATTTTTTAATGTTGCAGGAGCTGTCCTCTGCCTCCAAGACGACGGATGGCTACGCAGGGCGCCGATTACGTGGAGACACCGGAGAAAATGCAGGCGAGAGCTACTTTTCATCTGCAGAGGGAATGGTCGACAAACTGCATGGTGAGCTTCCCTCGAAAACTCACAAGGACATTCGCACCTTATAATAACAGTTATTTTTAGCATAAATTTTTGAATGTTGCAGGAGCTGTCCTCTGTCTGCAAGACGACGGATGGCTACGCAGGGCGCCGATTACGTGGAGACACCGGAGAAGATGCAGCCGAGAGCTACTTTTCATCTGCAGGGGAAGGATGAGGAAATGGTCCAGAAGCAGCATGGTGAGCTTCCCTCGAAATTTACAAGGACCTTCGCACCTTATAATAACAGTTGTTTTTAGCATTAATTTTTTAATGTTGCAGGAGCTGTCCGCTGCCTCCAAGACGACGGATGGCTACGCAGAGCGCCGATTACGTGGAGACACCGGAGAAAATGCAGCCGAGAGCTACTTTTCATCAGCAGAGGGAATGGTCGACAAACTGCATGGTGAGCTTCCCTCGAAAACTCACAAGGACATTCGCACCTTATAATAACAGTTTTTTTTAGCATAAATTTTTGAAGGTTGCAGGAGCTGTCCTCTGCCTGCAAGACGACGGATGGCTACGCAGGGCGAAGATTACGTGGAGACACCGGAGATAATGCAGCCGAGGGCTAGTTTTCATCTGCAGAGGGAATGGTCGACAAACTGCATGGTGAGCTTCCCTCGAAAACTCACAAGGACATTCGCACCTTATAATAACAGTTTTTTTAGCATAAATTTTTGAAGGTTGCAGGAGCTGTCCTCTGCCTGCAAGACGACGGATGGCTACGCAGGGCGAAGATTACGTGGAGACACCGGAGAAAATGCAGCCGAGGGCTAGTTTTCATCTGCAGAGGGAATGGTCGACAAACTGCATGGTGAGCTTCCCTCGAAAACTCAGAAGGACATTCGCACCTTATAATATCAGTTATTTTAACATAAATTTTTTAATGTTGCAGGAGCTGTCCCCTGCCTCCAAGGCGACGGATGGCTACGCAGGGCGCCGATTACGTGGAGACACCGGAGAAAATACAGCCGAGAGCTACTTTTCATCAGCAGAGGGAATGGTCGACAAACTGCATGGTGAGCTTCCCTCGAAAACTCACAAGAACATTCGCACCTTATAATATCAGTTATTTTTAGCATAAATTTTTGAATGTTGCAGGAGCTGTCCTCTGCCTGCAAGACGACGGATGGCTACGCAGGGCGCCGATTACGTGGAGACACCGGAGAAGATGCAGCCGAGAGCTACTTTTCATCTGCAGAGGGAATGGTCGACAAACTGCATGGTGAGCTTCCCTTCGAAAACTCACAAGGACATTCGCACCTTATAATAACAGTTTTTTTTAGCATAAATTTTTTAATGTTGCAGGAGCTGTCCTCTGCCTCCAAGGCGACGGATGGCAACGCAGGGCGCCGATTACGTGGAGACACCGGAGAAAATGCAGCCGAGAGCTACTTTTCATCAGCAGAGGGAATGGTCGACAAACTGCATGGTGAGCTTCCCTCGAAAACTCACAAGGACATTCGCACTTTATAATAACAGTTTTTTTTAGCATAAATTTTTCAATGTTGCAGGAGCTGTCCTCTGCATGCAAGACGACGGATGGCTACGCAGGGAGCCGATTACGTGGAGACACCGGAGAAGATGCAGCCGAGAGCTACTTTTCATCTGCAGAGGGAATGGTCGACAAACTGCATGGTGAGCTTCCCTCGAAAACTCACAAGGACATTCGCACCTTATAATAACAGTTTTTTTAGCATAAATTTTTTAATGTTGCAGGAGCTGTCCTCTGCCTCCAAGGCGACGGATGGCTAAGCAGGGCGCCGATTACGTGGAGACACCGGAGAAAATGCAGCCGAGAGCTACTTTTCATCAGCAGAGGGAATGGTTGACAAACTGCATGGTGAGCTTCCCTCGAAAACCCACAAGGACGTTCGCACCTTATAATAACAGTTTTTTTAGCATAAATTTTTGAATGTTGCAGGAGCTGTCCTCTGCCTGCAAGACGACGGATGGCTACGCAGGGCGCCGATTACGTGGAGACACCGGAGAAGATGCAGCCGAGAGCTACTTTCATCTGCAGAGGGAATGGTCGACAAACTGCATGGTGAGCTTCCCTCGAAAACTCACAAGGACATCCGCACCTTATAATAACAGTTTTTTTTAGCATAAATTTTTGAATGTTGCAGGAGCTGTCCTCTGCCTGCAAGACGACGGATGGCTACGCAGGGCGCCGATTACGTGGAGACACCGGAGAAGATGCAGCCGAGAGCTACTTTTCATCAGCAGAGGGAATGGTCGACAAACTGCATGGTGAGCTTCCCTCGAAAATTCACAAGGACATTCGCACCTTATAATAACAGTTATTTTAGCATAAATTTTTGAATGTTGCAGGAGCTGTCCTCTGCCTGCAAGAAGACGGATGGCTACGCAGGGCGCCGATTACGTGGAGACACCGGAGAAGATGCAGCCGAGAGCTACTTTTCATCAGCAGAGGGAATGGTCGACAAACTGCATGGTGAGCTTCCCTCGAAAATTCACAAGGACATTCGCACCTTATAATAACAGTTATTTTAGCATAAATTTTTGAATGTTGCAGGAGCTGTCCTCTGCCTGCAAGAAGACGGATGGCTACGTTGGGCGCCGATTACGTGGAGACACCGGAGAAGATGCAGCCGAGAGCTACTTTTCATCAGCAGAGGGAATGGTCGACAAACTGCATGGTGAGCTTCCCTCGATAACTCACAAGGACGTTCGCACCTTATAATAACAGTTATTTTAGCATAAATTTTTGAATGTTGCAGGAGCTGTCCTCTGCCTGCAAGAAGACGGATGGCTACGTTGGGCGCCGATTACGTGGAGACACCGGAGAAGATGCAGCCGAGAGCTACTTTTCATCAGCAGAGGGAATGGTCGACAAACTGCATGGTGAGCTTCCCTCGAAAATTCACAAGGACATTCGCACCTTATAATAACAGTTATTTTAGCATAAATTTTTGAATGTTGCAGGAGCTGTCCTCTGCCTGCAAGAAGACGGATGGCTACGTTGGGCGCCGATTACGTGGAGACACCGGAGAAGATGCAGCCGAGAGCTACTTTTCATCAGCAGAGGGAATGGTCGACAAACTGCATGGTGAGCTTCCCTCGAAAATTCACAAGGACATTCGCACCTTATAATAACAGTTATTTTAGCATAAATTTTTGAATGTTGCAGGAGCTGTCCTCTGCCTGCAAGAAGACGGATGGCTACGCAGGGCGCCGATTACGTGGAGACACCGGAGAAGATGCAGCCGAGAGCTACTTTTCATCAGCAGAGGGAATGGTCGACAAACTGCATGGTGAGCTTCCCTCGAAAATTCACAAGGACATTCGCACCTTATAATAACAGTTATTTTAGCATAAATTTTTGAATGTTGCAGGAGCTGTCCTCTGCCTGCAAGAAGACGGATGGCTACGCAGGGCGCCGATTACGTGGAGACACCGGAGAAGATGCAGCCGAGAGCTACTTTTCATCAGCAGAGGGAATGGTCGACAAACTGCATGGTGAGCTTCCCTCGAAAATTCACAAGGACATTCGCACCTTATAATAACAGTTATTTTAGCATAAATTTTTGAATGTTGCAGGAGCTGTCCTCTGCCTGCAAGAAGACGGATGGCTACGCAGGGCGCCGATTACGTGGAGACACCGGAGAAGATGCAGCCGAGAGCTACTTTTCATCAGCAGAGGGAATGGTCGACAAACTGCATGGTGAGCTTCCCTCGAAAATTCACAAGGACATTCGCACCTTATAATAACAGTTATTTTAGCATAAATTTTTGAATGTTGCAGGAGCTGTCCTCTGCCTGCAAGAAGACGGATGGCTACGTTGGGCGCCGATTACGTGGAGACACCGGAGAAGATGCAGCCGAGAGCTACTTTTCATCAGCAGAGGGAATGGTCGACAAACTGCATGGTGAGCTTCCCTCGATAACTCACAAGGACGTTCGCACCTTATAATAACAGTTATTTTAGCATAAATTTTTGAATGTTGCAGGAGCTGTCCTCTGCCTGCAAGAAGACGGATGGCTACGTTGGGCGCCGATTACGTGGAGACACCGGAGAAGATGCAGCCGAGAGCTACTTTTCATCAGCAGAGGGAATGGTCGACAAACTGCATGGTGAGCTTCCCTCGAAAATTCACAAGGACATTCGCACCTTATAATAACAGTTATTTTAGCATAAATTTTTGAATGTTGCAGGAGCTGTCCTCTGTCTGCAAGGCGACGGATGGCTACGCAGGGCACCGATTACGTGGAGACACCGGAGAAGATGCAGCCGAGAGCTACTTTTCATCAGCAGAGGGAATGGTCGACAAACTGCATGGTGAGCTTCCCTCGAAAATTCACAAGTACATTCGCACCTTATAATAACAGTTATTTTAGCATAAATTTTTGAATGTTGCAGGAGCTGTCCTCTGCCTGCAAGAAGACGGATGGCTACGTTGGGCGCCGATTACGTGGAGACACCGGAGAAGATGCAGCCGAGAGCTACTTTTCATCAGCAGAGGGAATGGTCGACAAACTGCATGGTGAGCTTCCCTCGATAACTCACAAGGACGTTCGCACCTTATAATAACAGTTATTTTAGCATAAATTTTTGAATGTTGCAGGAGCTGTCCTCTGCCTGCAAGAAGACGGATGGCTACGTTGGGCGCCGATTACGTGGAGACACCGGAGAAGATGCAGCCGAGAGCTACTTTTCATCAGCAGAGGGAATGGTCGACAAACTGCATGGTGAGCTTCCCTCGAAAATTCACAAGGACATTCGCACCTTATAATAACAGTTATTTTAGCATAAATTTTTGAATGTTGCAGGAGCTGTCCTCTGCCTGCAAGAAGACGGATGGCTACGTTGGGCGCCGATTACGTGGAGACACCGGAGAAGATGCAGCCGAGAGCTACTTTTCATCAGCAGAGGGAATGGTCGACAAACTGCATGGTGAGCTTCCCTCGAAAATTCACAAGGACATTCGCACCTTATAATAACAGTTATTTTAGCATAAATTTTTGAATGTTGCAGGAGCTGTCCTCTGCCTGCAAGAAGACGGATGGCTACGCAGGGCGCCGATTACGTGGAGACACCGGAGAAGATGCAGCCGAGAGGTACTTTTCATCAGCAGAGGGAATGGTCGACAAACTGCATGGTGAGCTTCCCTCGAAAATTCACAAGGACATTCGCACCTTATAATAACAGTTATTTTAGCATAAATTTTTGAATGTTGCAGGAGCTGTCCTCTGCCTGCAAGAAGACGGATGGCTACGCAGGGCGCCGATTACGTGGAGACACCGGAGAAGATGCAGCCGAGAGCTACTTTTCATCAGCAGAGGGAATGGTCGACAAACTGCATGGTGAGCTTCCCTCGAAAATTCACAAGGACATTCGCACCTTATAATAACAGTTATTTTAGCATAAATTTTTGAATGTTGCAGGAGCTGTCCTCTGCCTGCAAGAAGACGGATGGCTACGCAGGGCGCCGATTACGTGGAGACACCGGAGAAGATGCAGCCGAGAGCTACTTTTCATCAGCAGAGGGAATGGTCGACAAACTGCATGGTGAGCTTCCCTCGAAAATTCACAAGGACATTCGCACCTTATAATAACAGTTATTTTAGCATAAATTTTTGAATGTTGCAGGAGCTGTCCTCTGCCTGCAAGAAGACGGATGGCTACGTTGGGCGCCGATTACGTGGAGACACCGGAGAAGATGCAGCCGAGAGCTACTTTTCATCAGCAGAGGGAATGGTCGACAAACTGCATGGTGAGCTTCCCTCGATAACTCACAAGGACGTTCGCACCTTATAATAACAGTTATTTTAGCATAAATTTTTGAATGTTGCAGGAGCTGTCCTCTGCCTGCAAGAAGACGGATGGCTACGTTGGGCGCCGATTACGTGGAGACACCGGAGAAGATGCAGCCGAGAGCTACTTTTCATCAGCAGAGGGAATGGTCGACAAACTGCATGGTGAGCTTCCCTCGAAAATTCACAAGGACATTCGCACCTTATAATAACAGTTATTTTAGCATAAATTTTTGAATGTTGCAGGAGCTGTCCTCTGCCTGCAAGAAGACGGATGGCTACGTTGGGCGCCGATTACGTGGAGACACCGGAGAAGATGCAGCCGAGAGCTACTTTTCATCAGCAGAGGGAATGGTCGACAAACTGCATGGTGAGCTTCCCTCGATAACTCACAAGGACGTTCGCACCTTATAATAACAGTTATTTTAGCATAAATTTTTGAATGTTGCAGGAGCTGTCCTCTGCCTGCAAGAAGACGGATGGCTACGTTGGGCGCCGATTACGTGGAGACACCGGAGAAGATGCAGCCGAGAGCTACTTTTCATCAGCAGAGGGAATGGTCGACAAACTGCATGGTGAGCTTCCCTCGAAAATTCACAAGGACATTCGCACCTTATAATAACAGTTATTTTAGCATAAATTTTTGAATGTTGCAGGAGCTGTCCTCTGCCTGCAAGAAGACGGATGGCTACGTTGGGCGCCGATTACGTGGAGACACCGGAGAAGATGCAGCCGAGAGCTACTTTTCATCAGCAGAGGGAATGGTCGACAAACTGCATGGTGAGCTTCCCTCGAAAATTCACAAGGACATTCGCACCTTATAATAACAGTTATTTTAGCATAAATTTTTGAATGTTGCAGGAGCTGTCCTCTGCCTGCAAGAAGACGGATGGCTACGTTGGGCGCCGATTACGTGGAGACACCGGAGAAGATGCAGCCGAGAGCTACTTTTCATCAGCAGAGGGAATGGTCGACAAACTGCATGGTGAGCTTCCCTCGATAACTCACAAGGACGTTCGCACCTTATAATAACAGTTATTTTAGCATAAATTTTTGAATGTTGCAGGAGCTGTCCTCTGCCTGCAAGAAGACGGATGGCTACGCAGGGCGCCGATTACGTGGAGACACCGGAGAAGATGCAGCCGAGAGCTACTTTTCATCAGCAGAGGGAATGGTCGACAAACTGCATGGTGAGCTTCCCTCGAAAATTCACAAGGACATTCGCACCTTATAATAACAGTTATTTTAGCATAAATTTTTGAATGTTGCAGGAGCTGTCCTCTGCCTGCAAGAAGACGGATGGCTACGTTGGGCGCCGATTACGTGGAGACACCGGAGAAGATGCAGCCGAGAGCTACTTTTCATCAGCAGAGGGAATGGTCGACAAACTGCATGGTGAGCTTCCCTCGATAACTCACAAGGACGTTCGCACCTTATAATAACAGTTATTTTAGCATAAATTTTTGAATGTTGCAGGAGCTGTCCTCTGCCTGCAAGAAGACGGATGGCTACGTTGGGCGCCGATTACGTGGAGACACCGGAGAAGATGCAGCCGAGAGCTACTTTTCATCAGCAGAGGGAATGGTCGACAAACTGCATGGTGAGCTTCCCTCGAAAATTCACAAGGACATTCGCACCTTATAATAACAGTTATTTTAGCATAAATTTTTGAATGTTGCAGGAGCTGTCCTCTGCCTGCAAGAAGACGGATGGCTACGTTGGGCGCCGATTACGTGGAGACACCGGAGAAGATGCAGCCGAGAGCTACTTTTCATCAGCAGAGGGAATGGTCGACAAACTGCATGGTGAGCTTCCCTCGAAAATTCACAAGGACATTCGCACCTTATAATAACAGTTATTTTAGCATAAATTTTTGAATGTTGCAGGAGCTGTCCTCTGCCTGCAAGAAGACGGATGGCTACGTTGGGCGCCGATTACGTGGAGACACCGGAGAAGATGCAGCCGAGAGCTACTTTTCATCAGCAGAGGGAATGGTCGACAAACTGCATGGTGAGCTTCCCTCGATAACTCACAAGGACGTTCGCACCTTATAATAACAGTTATTTTAGCATAAATTTTTGAATGTTGCAGGAGCTGTCCTCTGCCTGCAAGAAGACGGATGGCTACGTTGGGCGCCGATTACGTGGAGACACCGGAGAAGATGCAGCCGAGAGCTACTTTTCATCAGCAGAGGGAATGGTCGACAAACTGCATGGTGAGCTTCCCTCGAAAATTCACAAGGACATTCGCACCTTATAATAACAGTTATTTTAGCATAAATTTTTGAATGTTGCAGGAGCTGTCCTCTGCCTGCAAGAAGACGGATGGCTACGTTGGGCGCCGATTACGTGGAGACACCGGAGAAGATGCAGCCGAGAGCTACTTTTCATCAGCAGAGGGAATGGTCGACAAACTGCATGGTGAGCTTCCCTCGATAACTCACAAGGACGTTCGCACCTTATAATAACAGTTATTTTAGCATAAATTTTTGAATGTTGCAGGAGCTGTCCTCTGCCTGCAAGAAGACGGATGGCTACGTTGGGCGCCGATTACGTGGAGACACCGGAGAAGATGCAGCCGAGAGCTACTTTTCATCAGCAGAGGGAATGGTCGACAAACTGCATGGTGAGCTTCCCTCGAAAATTCACAAGGACATTCGCACCTTATAATAACAGTTATTTTAGCATAAATTTTTGAATGTTGCAGGAGCTGTCCTCTGCCTGCAAGAAGACGGATGGCTACGTTGGGCGCCGATTACGTGGAGACACCGGAGAAGATGCAGCCGAGAGCTACTTTTCATCAGCAGAGGGAATGGTCGACAAACTGCATGGTGAGCTTCCCTCGAAAATTCACAAGGACATTCGCACCTTATAATAACAGTTATTTTAGCATAAATTTTTGAATGTTGCAGGAGCTGTCCTCTGCCTGCAAGAAGACGGATGGCTACGTTGGGCGCCGATTACGTGGAGACACCGGAGAAGATGCAGCCGAGAGCTACTTTTCATCTGCAGAGGGAATGGTCGACAAACTGCATGGTGAGCTTCCCTCGAAAATTCACAAGGACATTCGCACCTTATAATAACAGTTATTTTAGCATAAATTTTTGAATGTTGCAGGAGCTGTCCTCTGCCTGCAAGAAGACGGATGGCTACGTTGGGCGCCGATTACGTGGAGACACCGGAGAAGATGCAGCCGAGAGCTACTTTTCATCAGCAGAGGGAATGGTCGACAAACTGCATGGTGAGCTTCCCTCGAAAATTCACAAGGACATTCGCACCTTATAATAACAGTTATTTTAGCATAAATTTTTGAATGTTGCAGGAGCTGTCCTCTGCCTGCAAGAAGACGGATGGCTACGTTGGGCGCCGATTACGTGGAGACACCGGAGAAGATGCAGCCGAGAGCTACTTTTCATCAGCAGAGGGAATGGTCGACAAACTGCATGGTGAGCTTCCCTCGAAAATTCACAAGGACATTCGCACCTTATAATAACAGTTATTTTAGCATAAATTTTTGAATGTTGCAGGAGCTGTCCTCTGCCTGCAAGAAGACGGATGGCTACGTTGGGCGCCGATTACGTGGAGACACCGGAGAAGATGCAGCCGAGAGCTACTTTTCATCAGCAGAGGGAATGGTCGACAAACTGCATGGTGAGCTTCCCTCGAAAATTCACAAGGACATTCGCACCTTATAATAACAGTTATTTTAGCATAAATTTTTGAATGTTGCAGGAGCTGTCCTCTGCCTGCAAGAAGACGGATGGCTACGTTGGGCGCCGATTACGTGGAGACACCGGAGAAGATGCAGCCGAGAGCTACTTTTCATCTGCAGAGGGAATGGTCGACAAACTGCATGGTGAGCTTCCCTCGAAAATTCACAAGGACATTCGCACCTTATAATAACAGTTATTTTAGCATAAATTTTTGAATGTTGCAGGAGCTGTCCTCTGCCTGCAAGAAGACGGATGGCTACGTTGGGCGCCGATTACGTGGAGACACCGGAGAAGATGCAGCCGAGAGCTACTTTTCATCAGCAGAGGGAATGGTCGACAAACTGCATGGTGAGCTTCCCTCGAAAACTCACAAGGACATTCGCACCTTATAATAACAGTTTTTTTAGCATAAATTTTTGAAGGTTGCAGGAGCTGTCCTCTGCCTGCAAGACGACGGATGGCTACGCAGGGCGAAGATTACGTGGAGACTCCGGAGAAAATGCAGCCGAGGGCTAGTTTTCATCTGCAGAGGGAATGGTCGACAAACTGCATGGTGAGCTTCCCTCGAAAACTCAGAAGGACATTCGCACCTTATAATATCAGTTATTTTAACATAAATTTTTTAATGTTGCAGGAGTTGTCCCCTGCCTCCAAGGCGACGGATGGCTACGCAGGGCGCCGATTACGTGGAGACACCGGAGAAAATACAGCCGAGAGCTACTTTTCACCAGCAGAGGGAATGGTCGACAAACTGCATGGTGAGCTTCCCTCGAAAACTCACAAGAACATTCGCACCTTATAATATCAGTTATTTTTAGCATAAATTTTTGAATGTTGCAGGAGCTGTCCTCTGCCTGCAAGACGACGGATGGCTACGCAGGGCGCCGATTACGTGGAGACACCGGAGAAGATGCAGCCGAGAGCTACTTTTCATCTGCAGAGGGAATGGTCGACAAACTGCATGGTGAGCTTCCCTTCGAAAACTCACAAGGACATTCGCACCTTATAATAACAGTTTTTTTTAGCATAAATTTTTTAATGTTGCAGGAGCTGTCCTCTGCCTCCAAGGCGACGGATGGCAACGCAGGGCGCCGATTACGTGGAGACACCGGAGAAAATGCAGCCGAGAGCTACTTTTCATCAGCAGAGGGAATGGTCGACAAACTGCATGGTGAGCTTCCCTCGAAAACTCACAAGGACATTCGCACCTTATAATAACAGTTTTTTTTAGCATAAATTTTTCAATGTTGCAGGAGCTGTCCTCTGCATGCAAGACGACGGATGGCTACGCAGGGAGCCGATTACGTGGAGACACCGGAGAAGATGCAGCCGAGAGCTACTTTTCATCTGCAGAGGGAATGGTCGACAAACTGCATGGTGAGCTTCCCTCGAAAACTCACAAGGACATTCGCACCTTATAATAACAGTTTTTTTAGCATAAATTTTTTAATGTTGCAGGAGCTGTCCTCTGCCTCCAAGGCGACGGATGGCTACGCAGGGCGCCGATTACGTGGAGACACCGGAGAAAATGCAGCCGAGAGCTACTTTTCATCAGCAGAGGGAATGGTTGACAAACTGCATGGTGAGCTTCCCTCGAAAACTCACAAGGACGTTCGCACCTTATAATAACAGTTTTTTTTAGCATAAATTTTTGAATGTTGCAGGAGCTGTCCTCTGCCTGCAAGACGACGGATGGCTACGCAGGGCGCCGATTACGTGGAGACACCGGAGAAGATGCAGCCGAGAGCTACTTTCATCTGCAGAGGGAATGGTCGACAAACTGCATGGTGAGCTTCCCTCGAAAACTCACAAGGACATACGCACCTTATAATAACAGTTTTTTTTAGCATAAATTTTTGAATGTTGCAGGAGCTGTCCTCTGCCTGCAAGACGACGGATGGCTACGCAGGGCGCCGATTACGTGGAGACACCGGAGAAGATGCAGCCGTGAGCTACTTTTCATCAGCAGAGGGAATGGTCGACAAACTGCATGGTGAGCTTCCCTCGAAAACTCACAAGGACATTCGCACCTTATAATAACAGTTTTCTTAGCATAAATTTTTGAATGTTATAGGAGCAGTCCTCTGCCTGCAAGACGACGGATGGCTACGCAGGGCGCCGATTACGTGGAGACACCGGAGAAGATGCAGCCGAGAGCTACTTTTCATCTGCAGGGGTTGGAAGAGGAAATGATCCACAAGCTGCATGGTGAGCTTCCCTCGAAACCTCAGAAGGACATTCGCACCTTATAATATCAGTTATTTTTAGCATGATTTTTTAATGTTGCAGGAGCTGTCCTCTGCCTCCAAGGCGACGGATGGCTACGCAGGGCGCCGATTACGTGGAGACACCGGAGAAAAAGCAGCCGAGAGCTACTTTTCATCAGCAGAGGTAATGGTCGACAAACTGCATGGTGAGCTTCCCTCGAAAACTCACAAGGACATTCGCACCTTATAATATCAGTTATTTTTAGCATAAATTTTTCAATGTTGCAGGAGCTGTCCTCTGCCTGCAAGACGACGGATGGCTACGCAGGGCGCCGATTACGTGGAGACACCGGAGAAGATGCAGCCGAGAGCTACTTTTCATCAGCAGAGGGAATGGTCGCCAAACTGCATGGTGAGATTCCCCTCGAAAACTCACAAGGACATTCGCACCTTATAATAACAGTTTTTTTTAGCATAAATTTTTGAATGTTGCAGGAGCTGTCCTCTGCCTGCAAGACGACGGATGACTACGCAGGGCGCCGATTACGTGGAGACACCGGAGAAAATGGAGCCGAGAGCTACTTTTCATCTGCAGAGGGAATGGTCGACAAACTGCATGGTGAGCTTCCCTCGAAAACTCACAAGGACATTCACAGCTTATAATAACAGTTTTTTTTAGCATAAAATTTTGAATGTTGCAGGAGCTGTCCTCTGCCTGCAAGACGACGGATGGCTACGCAGGACGCCGATTACGTGGAGACAACGGAGAAGATGCAGCCGAGAGCTACTTTTCATCTGCAGAGGGAATGGTCGACAAACTGCATGGTGAGCTTCCCTCGAAAACTCACAAGGACATTCGCACCTTATAATAACAGTTATTATTAGCATAAATTTTTGAATGTTGCAGGAGCTGTCCTCTGCCTGCAAGAAGACGGATGGCTACGCAGGGCGCCGATTACGTGGAGACACCGGAGAAGATGCAGCCGAGAGCTACTTTTCATCTGCAGGGGATGGAAGAGGAAATGATCCACAAGCTGCATGGTGAGCTTCCCTCGAAAACTCAGAAGGACATTCGCACCTTATAATATCAGTTATTTTTAGCATAAATTTTTTAATGTTGCAGGAGCTGTCCTCTGCCTCCAAGGCGACGGATGGCTATGCAGGGCGCCGATTACGTGGAGACACCGGAGAAAATGCAGCCGAGAGCTACTTTTCATCTGCAGGGGATGGAAGAGGAAATGATCCACAAGCTGCATGGTGAGCTTCCCTCGAAAACTCACAAGGACATTCGCACCTTATAATAATAGTTATTTTTAGCATTTATTTTTGAATGTTGCAGGAGCTGTCCTCTGCCTCCAAGGCGACGGATGGCTACGCAGGGCGCCGATTACGTGTAGACACCGGAGAAAATGCAGCCGAGAGCTACTTTTCATCAGCAGAGGGAATGGTCGACAAACTGCATGGTGAGCTTCCCTCGAAAACTCACAAGCACATTCGCACCTTATAATATCAGTTATTTTTAGCATAAATTTTTGAATGTTGCAGGAGCTGTCCTCTGCCTGCAAGAAGACGGATGGCTACGCAGGGTGCCGATTACGTGGAGACACCGGAGAAGATGCAGCCGAGAGCTACTTTTCTTCTGCAGGGGATGGAAGAGGAAATGGTCCAGAAGCTGCATGGTGAGCTTCCCTCGAAATTTACAAGGACCTTCGCACCTTATAATAACAGTTATTTTTAGCATAAATTTGTTAATGTTGCAGGAGCTGTCCTCTGCCTCCAAGACGACGGATGGCTACGCAGGGCGCCGATTACGTGGAGACACCGGAGAAGATGCAGCCGAGAGCTACTTTTCATCAGCAGAGGGAATTGTTGACAAACTGCATGGTGAGCTTCCCGTCGAAAACTCCCAAGGACGTTCGCACCTTATAATAACAGTTTTTTTTAGCATAAATTTTTCAATGTTGCAAGAGCTGTCCTCTGCCTGCAAGACGAAGGATGGCTACGCAGCGCGCCGATTACGTGGAGACATCGGAGAAGATACAGCCGAGAGCTACTTTTCATCTGCAGAGGGAATGGTCGACAAACTGCATGGTGAGCTTCACTCGAAAACTCACAAGGACATTCGCACCTTATAATAACAGTTTTTTTAGCATAAATTTTTTAATGTTGCAGGAGCTGTCCTCTGCCTCCAAGGCGAAGGATGGCTACGCAGGGCGCCGATTACGTGGAGACACCGGAGAAAATGCAGCCGAGAGCTACTTTTCATCAGCAGAGGGAATGGTCGACCAACTGCATGGTGAGCTTTCCTCGAAAACTCACAAGGACATTCGCACCTGATAATAACAGTTTTTTTAGCATAAAATTTGAATGTTGCAGGAGCTGTCCTCTGCCTGCAAGACGACGGATGGCTACGCAGGGCGCCCATTACGTGGAGACTCCGAAGAAGATGCAGCCGAGAGCTACTTTTCATCAGCAGAGGGAACGGTCGACAAACTGCATGGTGAGCTTCCCCTCGAAAACTCACAAGGACATTCGCACCTTATAATAACTGTTTTTTTTAACATAAATTTTTGAATGTTGCAGGAGCTGTCCTCTGCCTGGAAGACGACGGATGGCTACGCAGGGCGCCGATTACGTGGAGACACCGGAGAAGATGCAGCCGAGAGCTACTTTTCATCTGCAGATGGAATGGTCGACAAACTGCATGGTGAGCTTCCCTCGAAAACTCACAAGGACATTCGCACCTTATAATAACAGTTCTTTGTAGCATAAATTTTTTAATGTTGCAGGAGCTGTCCTCTGCCTCCAAGGCGACGGATGGCTACGTTGGGCGCCGATTATGTGGAGACACCGGAGAAAATGCAGCCGAGAGCTACTTTTCATCAGCAGAGAGAATGGTCGACAAACTGCATGGTGAGCTTCCCTCGAAAATTAACAAGGTCATTCGCACCTTATAATATCAGTTATTTTTAGCATAAATTTTTGAATGTTGCAGGAGCTGTCCTCTGCCTGCAAGAAGACGCATGGCTACGCAGGGCGCCGTTTACGTGGAGACACCGGAGAAGATGCAGCCGAGAGCTACTTTTCATCTGCAGGGGATGGAAGAGGAAATGGTCCAGAAGCTGCATGGTGAGCTTCCCTCGAAATTTACAAGGACCTTCGCACCTTATAATAACAGTTATTATTAGCATAAATTTTTGAATGTTGCAGGAGCTGTCCTCTGCCTGCAAGAAGACGGATGGCTACGCAGGGCGCCGATTACGTGGAGACACCGGAGAAAATGCAGCCGAGAGCTACTTTTCATCAGCAGAGGGAATGGTCGACAAACTGCATGGTGAGCTTCCCTCGAAAACTCCCAAGGACGTTCGCACCTTATAATAACAGTTTTTTTTAGCATTAATTTTTCAATGTTGCAAGAGCTGTCCTCTGCCTGCAAGACGACGGATGGCTACGCAGGGCGCCGATTACGTGGAGACACCGGAGAAGATGCAGCCGAGAGCTACTTTTCATCTGCAGAGGGAATGGTCGACAAACTGCATGGTGAGCTTCCCTCGAAAACTCACAAGGGCGTTCGCACCTTATAATAACAGTTTTTTTTAGCATAAATTTTTGAATGTTGCAGGAGCTGTCCTCTGCCTGCAAGACGACGGATGGCTACGCAGGGCGCCGATTACGTGGAGACACCGGAGAAGATGCAGCCGAGAGCTACTTTTCATCAGCAGAGGGAATGGTTGACAAACTGCATGGTGAGCTTCCCTCGAAAACTCCCAAGGACGTTCGCACCTTATAATAACAGTTTTTTTTAGCATAAATTTTTCAATGTTGCAAGAGCTGTCCTCTGCCTGCAAGGCGACGGATGGCTACGCAGGGCGCCGATTACGTGGAGACACCGGAGAAGATGCAGCCGAGAGCTACTTTTCATCAGCAGAGGGAATGGTCGACAAACTGCATTGTGAGCTTCCCTCGAAAACTCACAAGGGCGTTCGCACCTTATAATAACAGTTTTTTTTTAGCATAAATGTTTGAATGTTGCAGGAGCTGTCCTCTGCCTGCAAGACGACGGATGGCTACGCAGGGCGCCGATTACGTGGAGACACCGGAGAAGATGCAGCCGAGAGCTACTTATCATCTGCAGAGGGAATGGTCGACAAACTGCTTGGTGAGCTTCCCTCGATAACTCACAAGGGCGTTCGCACCTTATAATAACAGTTTTTTTTAGCATAAATTTTTGAATGTTGCAGGAGCTGTCCTCTGCCTGCAAGACGACGGATGGCTACGCAGGGCGCCGATTACGTGGAGACACCGGAGAAGATGCAGCCGAGAGATACTTTTCATCAGCAGAGGGAATGGTCGACAAACTGCATGGTGAGCTTCCCTCGAAAACTCACAAGGACATTCGCACCTTATAATAACAGTTTTTTTTAGCATAAATTTTTGAATGTTGCAGGAGCTGTCCTCTGCCTGCAAGACGACGGATGGCTACGCAGGGCGCCGATTACGTGGAGACACCGGAGAAGATGCAGCCGAGAGCTACTTTTCATCACCAGAGGGAATGTTCGGCAAACTGCATGGTGAGCTTCCCTCGATAACTCACAAGGACGTTCGCACCTTATAATAACAGTTTTTTTTAGCATAAATTTTTGAATGTTGCAGGAGCTGTCCTCTGCCTGCAAGACGACGGATGGCTACGCAGGGCGCCGATTACGTAGAGACAACGGAGAAGATGCAGCCGAGAGCTACTTTTCATCTGCAGAGGGAATGGTCGACAATCTGCATTGTGAGCTTCCCTCGAAAACTCACAAGGACATTCGCACCTTATAATAACAGTTTTTTTAGCATAAATTTTTGAAGGTTGCAGGAGCTGTCCTCTGCCTGCAAGACGACGGATGGCTACGCAGGGCGCCGATTACGTGGAGACACCGGAGAAGATGCAGCCGAGAGCTTCTTTTCATCTGCAGAGGGAATGGTCGACAAACTGCATGATGAGCTTCCCTCGAAAACTCACAAGGACATTCGCACCTGATAATAACAGTTTTTTTTTAGCATAAATTTTTGAATGTTGCAGGTGCTGTCCTCTTCCTGCAAGACGACGGATGGCTACGCAGGGCGCCGATTACATGGAGACACCGGAGAAGATGCAGCCGAGAGCTACTTTTCATCTGCAGAGGGAATGGTCGACAAACTGCATGGTGAGCTTCCCTCGAAAACTCACAAGGACATTCGCACCTTATAATAACAGTTTTTTTAGCATAAATTTTTGAATGTTGCAGGAGCTGTCCTCTGCCTCTAAGACGACGGATGGCTACGCAGGGCGCCGATTACGTGGAGACACCGCAGAAGATGCAGCCGAGAGCTACTTTTCATCTGCAGGGGATGGAAGAGGAAATGACCCACAAGCTGCATGGTGAGCTTCCCTCGAAAACTCACAAGGACATTCGCACCTTATAATAACAGTTTTTTTTAGCATAAATTTTTGAATGTTGCAGGAGCTGTCCTCTGCCTGCAAGACGACGGATGGCTACGAAGGGCGCCGATTACGTGGAGACACCGGAGAAGATGCAGCCGAGAGCTACTTTTCATCTGCAGGGGATGGAAGAGGAAATGATCCACAAGCTGCATGGTGAGCTTTCCTCGAAAACTCAGAAGGACATTCGCACCTTATAATATCAGTTATTTTAAGCATAAATTTTTTAAAGTTGCAGGAGCTGTCCTCTGCCTGCAAGACGACGGATGGCTACGCAGGGCGCCGATTACGTGGAGACACCGGAGAAGATGAAGCCGAGAGCTACTTTTCATCAGCAGAGGGAATGGTCGACAAACTGCATGGTGAGATTCCCCTAGAAAACTCACAAGGACATTCGCACCTTATAATAACAGTTTTTTTAGCATAAATTTTTTAATGTTGCAGGAGCTGTCCTCTGCCTGCAAGACGACGGATGACTACGCAGGGCGCCGATTACGTGGAGACACCGGAGAAAATGGAGCCGAGAGCTACTTTTCATCTGCAGAGGGAATGGTCGACAAACTGCATGGTGAGCTTCCCTCGAAAACTCACAAGGACATTCGCAGCTTATAATAACAGTTTTTTTAGCATAAAATTTTGAATGTTGCAGGAGCTGTCCTCTGCCTGCAAGACGACGGATGGCTACGCAGGGCGCCGATTACGTGGAGACACCGGAGAAGATGCAGCCGAGAGCTACTTTTCATCTGCAGAGGGAATGGTCGACTAACTGCATGGTGAGCTTCCCTCGAAAACTCACAAGGACATTCGCACCTTATAATAACAGTTGTTTTTAGCATAAATTTTTTAATGTTGTAGGAGCTGTCCCCATCCTCCAGGCGACGGATGGCTACGCAGGGCGCCGATTACGTGGAGACACCGGAGAAGATGCAGCCGAGAGCTACTTTTCATCATCAGAGGGAATGTTCGGCAAACTGCATGGTGAGCTTCCCTCGATAACTCACAAGGACGTTCGCACCTTATAATAACAGTTTTTTTTAGCATAAATTTTTGAATGTTGCAGGAGCTGTCCTCTGCCTGCAAGACGACGGATGGCTACGCAGGGCGCCGGTTACGTAGAGACAACGGAGAAGATGCAGCCGAGAGATACTTTTCATCAGCAGAGGGAATGGTTGACAAACTGCATGGTGAGCTTCCCTCGAAAAATCCCAAGGACGTTCGCACCTTATAATAACAGTTTTTTTTAGCATAAATTTTTCAATGTTGCAAGAGCTGTCCTCTGCCTGCAAGACGACGGATGGCTACGCAGGGCGCCGATTACGTGGAGACACCGGAGAAGATGCAGCCGAGAGCTACTTTTCATCAGCAGAGGGAATGTTCGGCAAACTGCATGGTGAGCTTCCCTCGATAACTCACAAGGACGTTCGCACCTTATAATAACAGTTATTTTTAGCATAAATTTTTGAATGTTGCAGGAGCTGTCCTCTGCCTGCAAGACGACGGATGGCTACGCAGGGCGCCGGTTACGTAGAGACAACGGAGAAGATGCAGCCGAGAGCTACTTTTCATCTGCAGAGGGAATGGTCGACAAACTGCATGGTGAGCTTCCCTCGGAAATTCACAAGGACATTCGCACCTTATAATAACAGTTATTTTTATCATAAATTTTTGAATGTTGCAGGAGCTGTCCTCTGCCTGCAAGAAGACGGATGGCTACGTTGGGCGCCGATTACGTGGAGACCCCGGAGAAGATGCAGCCGAGAGCTACTTTTCATCTGCAGAGGGAATGGTCGACAATCTGCATGGTGAGCTTCCCTCGAAAACTCACAAGGACATTCGCACCTTATAATAACAGTTTTTTTAGCATAAATTTTTGAAGGTTGCAGGAGCTGTCCACTGCCTGCAAGACGACGGATGGCTACGCAGGGCGACGATTACGTGGAGACACCGGAGAAGATGCAGCCGAGAGCTACTTTTCATCTGCAGAGGGAATGGTCGACAAACTGCATGATGCGCCTCCCTCGAAAACTCACAAGGACATTCGCACCTTATAATAACAGTTTTTTTTAGCATAAATTTTTGAATGTTGCAGGAGCTGTCCTCTGCCTGCAAGACGACGGATGGCTACGCAGGGCGCCGATTACGTGGAGACACCGGAGAAGATGCAGCCGAGAGCTACTTTTCATCTGCAGGGGATGGAAGAGGAAATGATCCACAAGCTGCATGGTGAGCTTTCCTCGAAAACTCAGAAGGACATTCGCACCTTATAATATCAGTTATTTTAAGCATAAATTTTTTAAAGTTGCAGGAGCTGTCCTCTGCCTGCAAGACGACGGATGGCTACGCAGGGCGCCGATTACGTGGAGACACCGGAGAAGATGAAGCCGAGAGCTACTTTTCATCAGCAGAGGGAATGGTCGACAAACTGCATGGTGAGATTCCCCTAGAAAAATCACAAGGACATTCGCACCTTATAATAACAGTTTTTTTTAGCATAAATTTTTTAATGTTGCAGGAGCTGTCCTCTGCCTGCAAGACGAGGGATGGTTACGCAGGGCGCCGATTACGTGGAGACACCGGAGAAAATGGAGCCGAGAGCTACTTTTCATCTGCAGAGGGAATGGTCGACAAACTGCATGGTGAGCTTCCCTCGAAAACTCACAAGGACATTCGCAGCTTATAATAACAGTTTTTTTTAGCATAAAATTTTGAATGTTGCAGGAGCTGTCCTCTGCCTGCAAGACGACGGATGGCTAAGCAGGGCGCCGGTTACGTGGAGACACCGGAGAAAATGCAGCCGAGAGCTACTTTTCATCAGCAGAGGGAATGGTGAACAAACTGCACGGTGAGCTTCCCTTGAAAACTCACAAGGACATTCGCACATTATAATAACAGTTATTTTTAGCATAAATTTTTGAATGTTGCAGGAGCTGTCCTCTGCCTGCAAGACGACGAATGGCTACGCAGGGCGCCGATTACGTGGAGACACCGGAGATGATGCAGCCGAGAGCTACTTTTAATCAGCAGAGGGAGTGGTCGACAAACTGCATGATGAGCTTCCCTCGAAAACTCACAAGGACATTCGCACCTTATAATAACAGTTATTTTTAGCATAAATTTTTTAATGTTGCAGGAGCTGTCCTCTGCCTCCAAGACGACGGATGGCTACGCAGGGCGCCGATTACGTGGAGACACCAGAGAAGATGCAGCCGAGAGCTACTTTTCATCTGCAGGGGATGGAAGAGGAAATGATCCACAAGCTGCATGGTGAGCTTCACTCGAAATCTCACAAGGACATTCGCACCTGATAATATCAGTTTTTTTTAGCATAAATTTTTGAATGTTGCAGGAGCTGTCCTCTGCCTGCAAGACGACGGATGGCTACGCAGGGCGCCGATTACGTGGAGACACCGGAGAAGATGCAGCCGAGAGCTACTTTTCATCAGCAGAGGGAATGGTCGACAAACTGCATGGTGAGCTTCCCTCGAAAACTCACAAGGACATTCGCACCTTATAATAACAGTTATTTTTAGCATAAATTTTTGAATGTTGCAGGAGCTGTCCTCTGCCTGCAAGAAGACGGATGGCTACGCAGGGCGCCGATTACGTGGAGACACCGGAGGACATGCAGCCGAGAGCAACTTTTCATCTGCAAAGGATGGAAGAGGAAATGGTCCAGAAGCTGCATGGTGAGCTTCCCTCGAAATTTACAAGGACATTCGCACCTTATAATAACAGTTGTTTTTAGCATAAATTTTTTAATGTTGCAGGAGCTGTCCACTGCCTCCAAGGCGGCGAATGGCTACGCAGGGCGCCGATTACGTGGAGACACCGGAGAAATGCAGCCGAGAGCTACTTTTCATCTGAAGGGGATGGATGAGGAAATGGTCCAGAAGCTGCATGGTGAGCTTCCCTCGAGATTTACAAGGACATTCGCACCTTATAATAACAGTTGTTTTTAGCATAAATTTTTTAATGTTGCAGGAGCTGTCCCCATCCTCCAAGGTGACGGATGGCTACGCAGGGCGCCGATTACTTGGAGACACCGGAGAAAATGCAGCCGAGAGCTACTTTTCATCAGCAGAGGGAATGGTCAAAAAAATGCATGGTGAGCTTCCCTCGAAAACTCACAAGGACATTCGCACCTTATAATAACAGTTATTTTTAGCATAAATTTTTGAATGTTGCAGGAGCTGTCCTCTGCCTGCAAGAAGACGGATGGCTACGCAGGGCGCCGATTACGTGGAGACACGGAGGACATGCAGCCGAGAGCAACTTTTCATCTGCAAAGGATGGAAGAGGAAATGGTCCAGAAGCTGCATGGTGAGCTTCCCTCGAAATTTACAAGGACATTCGCACCTTATAATAACAGTTGTTTTTAGCATAAATTTTTTAATGTTGCAGGAGCTGTCCTCTGCCTCCAAGGCGACGAATGGCTACGCAGGGCGCCGATTACGTGGAGACACCGGAGAAATGCAGCCGAGAGCTACTTTTCATCTGAAGGGGATGGAAGAGGAAATGGTCCAGAAGCTGCATGGTGAGCTTCCCTCGAGATTTACAAGGACATTCGCACCTTATAATAACAGTTGTTTTTAGCATAAATTTTTTAATGTTGCAGGAGCTGTCCTCAGCCTGCAAGACGACGGATGGCTACGCAGGGCGCCGATTACGTGGAGACACCGGAGAAGATGCAGCCGAGAGCTACTTTTCATCTGCAGAGGGAATGGTCGACAAACTGCATGGTGAGCTTCCCTAGAAAACTCACAACGACATTCGCACCTTATAATAACAGTTATTTATAGCATAAATTTTTGAATGTTGCAGGAGCTGTCCTCTGCCTCCAAGGCGACGGATGGCTATGCAGGGCGCCGATTACGTGGAGACACCGGAGAAATGCAGCCGAGAGCTACTTTTCATCTGCAGGGGATGGAAGAGGAAATGGTCCAGAAGCTGCATGATGAGCTTCCCTCGAAATTTACAAAGACATTCGCACCTTATAATAACAGTTGTTTTTAGCATAAATTTTTTAATGTTGCAGGAGCTGTCCTCTGCCTCCAAGACGACGGATGGCTACGCAGGGCGCCGATTACGTGGAGACACCGGAGAAAATGCAGCCGAGAGCTACTTTTCATCTGCAGAGGGAATGGTCGACAAACTGCATGGTGAGCTTCCCTCGAAAACTCACAAGGACATTCGCACCTTATAATAACAGTTATTTTTAGCATTTATTTTTGAATGTTGCAGGAGCTGTCCTCTGCCTGCAAGAAGACGGATGGCTACGCTGGGCGCCGATTACGTGGAGACACCGGAGAAGATGAAGCCGATTGCTACTTTTCATCTGCAGGGGATGGAAAAGGAAATGATCCACAAGCTGCATGGTGAGCTTTCCTCGAAAACTCACAAGGACATTCGCACCTTATAATATCAGTTATTTTTAGCATAAATTTTTTAATGTTGCAGGAGCTGTCCTCTGCCTCCAAGGCAACGGATGGCTACGCAGGGCGCCGATTACGTGGAGACACCGGAGAAAATGCAGTCGAGAGCTACTTTTCATCTGCAGGGGATGGAAGTGGAAATTGTCCAGAAGCTGCATGGTGAGCTTCCCTCGAAATTTACGAGGACCTTCGCACCTTATAATAACAGTTATTTTTAGCATAAAATTTTTAATGTTGCAGGAGCTGTCCTCTGCCTCCAAGACGACGGATGGCTACGCAGGGCGCCGATTACGTGGAGACACCGGAGAAGATGCAGCCGAGAGCTACTTTTCATCTGCAGGGGATGGAAGAGGAAATGATCCACAAGCTGCATGGTGAGCTTCCCACGAAAACTCACAAGGACATTCGCACCTTATAATAACAGTTTTTTTTAGCATAAATTTTTGAATGTTGCAGGAGCTGTCCTCTGCCTGCAAGACGACGGATGGCTACGCAGGGCGCCGATTACGTGGAGACACCGGAGAAGATGCAGACGAGAGCTACTTTACATCTGCAGGGGATGGAAGAGGAAATGATCCACAAGCTGCATGGTGAGGTTTCCTCGAAAACTCAGAAGGACATTCGCACCTTATAATATCAGTTATTTTAAGCATAAATTTTTTAATGTTGCAGGAGCTGTCCTCTGCCTCCAAGGCGACGGATGGCTACGCAGGGCGCCGATTACGTGGAGACACCGGAGAAGATGCAGCCGAGAGCTACTTTACATCTGCAGGGGATGGAAGAGGAAATGATCCACAAGCTGCATGGTGAGGTTTCCTCGAAAACTCAGAAGGACATTCGCACCTTATAATATCAGTTATTTTAAGCATAAATTTTTTAATGTTGCAGGAGCTGTCCTCTGCCTCCAAGGCGACGGATGGCTACGCAGGGCGCCGATTACGTGGAGACACCGGAGAAATGCAGCCGAGAGGTACTTTTCATCTGCAGGGGATGGAAGAGGAAATGGTCCAGAAGCTGCATGGTGAGCTTCCCTCGAGATTTACAAGGACATTCGCACCTTATAATAACAGTTTTTTTTAGCATAAATTTTTTAATGTTGCAGGAGCTGTCCCCATCCTCCAAGGTGACGGATGGCTACGCAGAGCGCCGATTACGTGGAGACACCGGAGAAAATGCAGCCGAGAGCTACTTTTCTTCAGCAGAGGGAATGGTCAACAAACTGCATGGTGAGCTTCCCTCGAAAACTAACAAGGACATTCGCACCTTATAATAACAGTTATATTTTTATCATAAATTTTTGAATGTTGCAGGAGCTGTCCTCTGCCTGCAAGACGACGGATGGCTACGCAGGGCGCCGATTACGTGGAGACACCGGAGAAGATGCAGCCGAGAGCTACTTTTCATCTGCAGAGGGAATGGTCGACAAACTGCATGGTGAGCTTCCCTAGAAAACTCACAAGGACATTCGCACCTTATAATAACAGTTATTTTTAGCATAAATTTTTGAATGTTGCAGGAGCTGTCCTCTGCCTCCAAGGCGACGGATGGCAATGCAGGGCGCCGATTACGTGGAGACACCGGAGAAATGCAGCCGAGAGCTACTTTTCATCTGCAGGGGATGGAAGAGTAAATGGTCCAGAAGCTGCATGATGAGCTTCCTTCGAAATTTACAAGGACATTCGCACCTTATAATAACAGTTGATTTTAGCATGAATTTTTTAATGTTGCAGGAGCTGTCCTCTGCCTCCAAGACGACGGATGGCTACGCAGGGCGCCGATTACGTGGAGACACCGGAGAAAATGCAGCCGAGGGTTACTTTTCATCTGCAGAGGGAATGGTCGACAAACTGCATGGTGAGCTTCCCTCGAAAACTCACAAGGACATTCGCACCTTATAATAATAATTATTTTTAGCATTTATTTTTGAATGTTGCAGGAGCTGTCCTCTGCCTGCAAGAAGACGGATGGCTACGCTGGGCGCCGATTACGTGGAGACACCGGAGAAAATGAAGCCGAGAGCTACTTTTCATCTGCAGGGGATGGAAAAGGAAATGATCCACAAGCTGCATGGTGAGCTTCCCTCGAAAACTCACAAGGACATTCGCACCTTATAATAACAGTTTAATTCAGCATAAATTTTTGAATGTAGCAGGAGCTGTCCTCTGCCTGCAACTTGACGGATGGCTACGCAGGGCGCCGATTACGTGGAGACACCGGAGAAGATGCAGCCGAAAGCTACTTTACATCTGCTGGGGATGGAAGAGGAAATGATCCACAAGCTGCATGGTGAGCTTTCCTCGAAAACTCAGAAGGACATTCGCACCTTATAATATCAGTTATTTTAAGCATAAATTTTTTAATGATGCAGGAGCTTTCCTCTGCCTCCAAGGCGACGGGTGGCTACGCAGGCCGCCGATTACGTGGAGACACCGGAGAAAATGCAGCCGAGAGCTACTTTTCATCAGCAGAGGGAATGGTCGACAAACTGCATGGTGAGCTTCCCTCGAAAACTCACAAGGACATTCGCACCTTATAATAACAGTTATTTTTAGCATTAATTTTTGAATGTTGCAGGAGCTGTCCTCTGCCTGCAAGATGAGGGATGGCTACGCAGGGCGCCGATTTCGTGGAGACACCGGAGAAGATGCAGCCGAGAGCTACTTTTCATCTGCAAAGGATGGAAGAGGAAATGGTCCAGAAGCTGCATGGTGAGCTTCCCTCGAAATTTACAAGGACATTCGCACCTTATAATAGCAGTTGTTTTTAGCATAAATTTTTGAATGTTGCAGGAGCTGTCCTCTGCCTGCAAGAAGACGGATGGCTACGCAGGGCGCCGGTTACGTGGAGACACAGGAGAAGATGCAGCCGAGAGCTACTTTTCATCTGCAGGGAATGGAAGAGGAAATGATCCACAAGCTGCATGGTGAGCTTCCCTCAAAAACTCACAAGGACATTCGCACCTTATAATAACAGTTATTTTTAGCATAAATTTTTGAATGTTGCAGGAGCTGTCCTCTGCCTGCAAGACGACGGATGGCTACGCAGGGCGCCGATTACGTGGAGACACCGGAGAAAATGCAGCCGAGAGCTACTTTTCATCAGCAGAGGGAATGGTCAACAAACTGCATGGTGAGCTTCCCTCGAAAACTCACAAGGACATTCGCACCTTATAATAATAGTTATTTTTAGCATTTATTTTTGAATGTTGCAGGAGCTGTCCTCTGCCTGCAAGAAGACGGATCGCTACGCTGGGCGCCGATTACGTGGAGACACCGGAGAAGATGAAGCCGAGAGCTACTTTTCATCTGCAGGGGATGGAAAAGGAAATGATCCACAAGCTGCATGGTGAGCTTTCCTCGAAAACTCACAAGGACATTCGCACCTTATAATATCAGTTATTTTTAGCATAAATTTTTTAATGTTGCAGGAGCTGTCCTCTGCCTCCAAGGCGACGGATGGCAATGCAGGGCGCCGATTACGTGGAGACACGGGAGAAATGCAGCCGAGAGCTACTTTTCATCTGCAGGAGATGGAAGAGTAAATGGTCCAGAAGCTGCATGATGAGCTTCCCTCGAAATTTACAAGGACATTCGCACCTTATAATAACAGTTGATTTTAGCATGAATTTTTTAATGTTGCAGGAGCTGTCCTCTGCCTCCAAGACGACGGATGGCTACGCAGGGCGCCGATTACGTGGAGACACCGGAGAAAATGCAGCCGAGAGCTACTTTTCATCTGCAGAGGGAATGGTCGACAAACTGCATGGTGAGCTTCCCTCGAAAACTCACAAGGACATTCGCACCTTATAATAACAGTTATTTTTAGCATAAATTTTTTAATGTTGCAGGAGCTGTCCTCTGCCTGCAAGAAGACGGATGGCTACGCAGGGCGCCGATTACGTGGAGACACCGGAGAAGATGTAGCCGAGAGCTACTTTTCATCTGCAAAGGATGGAAGATGAAATGGTCCAGAAGCTGCATGGTGAGCTTCCCTCGAAATTTACAAGGACATTCGCACCTTATAATAGCAGTTGTTTTTAGCATAAATTTTTGAATGTTGCAGGAGCTGTCCTCTGCCTGCAAGAAGACGGATGGCTACGCAGGGCGCCGGTTACGTGGAGACACAGGAGAAGATGCAGCCGAGAGCTACTTTTCATCTGCAGGGAATGGAAGAGGAAATGATCCACAAGCTGCATGGTGAGCTTCCCTCAAAAACTCACAAGGACATTCGCACCTTATAATAACAGTTATTTTTAGCATAAATTTTTGAATGTTGCAGGAGCTGTCCTCTGCCTGCAAGACGACGGATGGCTACGCAGGGCGCCGATTACGTGGAGACACCGGAGAAAATGCAGCCGAGAGCTACTTTTCATCAGCATAGGGAATGGTCGACAAACTGCATGGTGAGTTTCCCTCGAAAACTCACAAGGACATTCGCACCTTATAATATCAGTTATTTTTAGCATAAATTTTTGAATGTTGCAGGAGCTGTCCTCTGCCTGCAAGAAGACGGATGGATACGCAGTGCGCCGATTATGTGGAGACACCGGAAAAGATGCAGCCGAGAGCTACTTTTCATCTGCAGGGGATGGAAGAGGAAATGGTCCAGAAGCTGCATGGTGAGCTTCCCTCGAGATTTACAAGAACATTCGCACCTTATAATAACAGTTGTTTTTAGCATAAATTTTTTAATGTTGCAGGAGCTGTCCCCATCCTCCAAGGTGACGGATGGCTACGCAGGGCGCCGATTACGTGGAGACACCGGAGAAAATGCAGCCGAGAGCTACTTTTCTTCAGCAGAGGGAATGGTCAACAAACTGCATGGTGAGCTTCCCTCGTAAACTAACAAGGACATTCGCACCTTATAATAACAGTTATATTTTTATCATAAATTTTTGAATGTTGCAGGAGCTGTCCTCTGCCTGCAAGACGACGGATGGCTACGCAGGGCGCCGATTACGTGGAGACACCGGAGAAGATGCAGCCGAGAGCTACTTTTCATCTGCAGAGGAAATGGTCGACAAACTGCATGGTGAGCTTCCCTAGAAAACTCACAAGGACATTCGCACCTTATAATAACAGTTATTTTTAGCATAAATTTTTGAATGTTGCAGGAGCTGTCCTCTGCCTCCAAGGCGACGGATGGCAATGCAGGGCGCCGATTACGTGGAGACACCGGAGAAATGCAGCCGAGAGCTACTTTTCATCTGCAGGGGATGGAAGAGTAAATGGTCCAGAAGCTGCATGATGAGCTTCCCTCGAAATTTACAAGGACATTCGCACCTTATAATAACAGTTGATTTTAGCATGAATTTTTTAATGTTGCAGGAGCTGTCCTCTGCCTCCAAGACGACGGATGGCTACGCAGGGCGCCGATTACGTGGAGACACCGGAGAAAATGCAGCCGAGAGCTACTTTTCATCTGCAGAGGGAATGGTCGACAAACTGCATGGTGAGCTTCCCTCGAAAACTCACAAGGACATTCGCACCTTATAATAATAATTATTTTTAGCATTTATTTTTGAATGTTGCAGGAGCTGTCCTCTGCCTGCAAGAAGACGGATGGCTACGCTGGGCGCCGATTACGTGGAGACACCGGAGAAGATGAAGCCGAGAGCTACTTTTCATCTGCAGGGGATGGAAAAGGAAATGATCCACAAGCTGCATGGTGAGCTTTCCTCGAAAACTCACAAGGACATTCGCATCTTATAATATCTGTTATTTTTAGCATAAATTTTTTAATGTTGCAGGAGCTGTCCTCTGCCTCCAAGGCGACAGATGGCTACGCAGGGCGCCGATTACGTGGAGACACCGGAGAAAATGCAGCCGAGAGCTACTTTTCATCTGCAGAGGGAATGGTCGACAAACCGCATGGTGAGCTTCCCTCGAAAACTCACAAGGTCATTCGCACCTTATAATATCAGTAATTTTTAGGATAAATTTTTTAATGTTGCAGGAGCTGTCCTCTGCCTGCAAGAAGACGGATGACTACGCAGTGCGCCGATTATGTGGAGACACCGGAGAAGATGCAGCCGAGAGCTACTTTTCATCTGCAGGGGATGGAAGAGGAAATGGTCCAGAAGCTGCATGGTGAGCTTCCCTCGAAATTTACAAGGACCTTCGCACCCTATAATAACAGTTATTTTTAGCATAAATTTTTTAATGTTGCAGGAGCTGTCCTCTGCCTCCAAGACGACGGATGGCTACGCAGGGCGCCGATTACGTGGAGACACCGGAGAAGATGCAGCCGAGAGCTACTTTTCATCTGCAGGGGATGGAAGAGGAAATGATCCACAAGCTGCATGGTGAGCTTCCCTCAAAAACTCACAAGGACATTCGCACCTTATAATAACAGTTATTTTTAGCATAAATTTTTGAATGTTGCAGGAGCTGTCCTCTGCCTGCAAGACGACGGATGGCTACGCAGGGCGCCGATTACGTGGAGACACCGGAGAAAATGCAGCCGAGAGCTACTTTTCATCAGCAGAGGGAATGGTCAACAAACTGCATGGTGAGCTTCCCTCGAAAACTCACAAGGACATTCGCATCTTATAATAATAGTTACTTTTAGCATTTATTTTTGAATGTTGCAGGAGCTGTCCTCTGCCTGCAAGAAGACGGATCGCTACGCTGGGCGCCGATTACGTGGAGACACCGGAGAAGATGCAGCCGAGAGCTACTTTTCATCTGCAGGGGATGGAAGAGGAAATGATCCACAAGCTGCATGGTGAGCTTTCCTCGAAAACTCAGAAGGACATTCGCACCTTATAATATCAGTTATTTTTAGCATAAATTTTTTAATGTTGCTGGAGCTGTCCTCTGCCTCCAAGGCGACGGGTGGCTACGCAGGGCGCCGATTACGTGGAGACACCGGAGAAAATGCAGCCGAGAGCTACTTTTCATCAGCAGAGGGAATGGTCGACAAACTGCATGGTGAGCTTCCCTCGAAAACTCACAAGGACATTCGCACCTTATAATAACAGTTATTTTTAGCATAAATTTTTGAATGTTGCAGGAGCTGTCCTCTGCCTGCAAGAAGACGGATGGCTACGCAGGGCGCCGATTTCGTGGAGACACCGGAGAAGATGCAGCCGAGAGCTACTTTTCATCTGCAAAGGATGGAAGAGGAAATGGTCCAGAAGCTGCATGGTGAGCTTCCCTCGAAATTTACAAGGACATTCGCACCTTATAATAGCAGTTGTTTTTAGCATAAATTTTTGAATGTTGCAGGAGCTGTCCTCTGCCTGCAAGAAGACGGATGGCTACGCAGGGCGCCGGTTACGTGGAGACACAGGAGAAGATGCAGCCGAGAGCTACTTTTCATCTGCAGGGAATGGAAGAGGAAATGATCCACAAGCTGCATGGTGAGCTTCCCTCAAAAACTCACAAGGACATTCGCACCTTATAATAACAGTTATTTTTAGCATAAATTTTTGAATGTTGCAGGAGCTGTCCTCTGCCTGCAACACGACGGATGGCTACGCAGGGCGCCGATTACGTGGAGACACCGGAGAAAATGCAGCCGAGAGCTACTTTTCATCAGCAGAGGGAATGGTCAACAAACTGCATGGTGAGCTTCCCTCGAAAACTCACAAGGACATTCGCACCTTATAATAATAGTTACTTTTAGCATTTATTTTTGAATGTTGCAGGAGCTGTCCTCTGCCTGCAAGAAGACGGATCGCTACGCTGGGCGCCGATTACGTGGAGACACCGGAGAAGATGAAGCCGAGAGCTACTTTTCATCTGCAGGGGATGGAAAAGGAAATGATCCACAAGCTGCATGGTGAGCTTTCCTCGAAAACTCACAAGGACATTCGCACCTTATAATATCAGTTATTTTTAGCATAAATTTTTTAATGTTGCAGGAGCTGTCCTCTGCCTCCAAGGCGACGGATGGCAATGCAGGGCGCCGATTACGTGGAGACACCGGAGAAATGCAGCCGAGAGCTACTTTTCATCTGCAGGGGATGGAAGAGTAAATGGTCCAGAAGCTGCATGATGAGCTTCCCTCGAAATTTACAAGGACATTCGCACCTTATAATAACAGTTGATTTTAGCATGAATTTTTTAATGTTGCATGAGCTGTCCTCTGCCTCCAAGACGACGGATGGCTACGCAGGGCGCCGATTACGTGGAGACACCGGAGAAAATGCAGCCGAGAGCTACTTTTCATCTGCAGAGGGAATGGTCGACAAACTGCATGGTGAGCTTCCCTCGAAAACTCACAAGGACATTCGCACCTTATAATAATAGTTATTTTTAGCATTTATTTTTGAATTTTGCAGGAGCTGTCCTCTGCCTGCAAGAAGACGGATGGCTACGCTGGGCGCCGATTACGTGGAGACACCGGAGAAGATGAAGCCGAGAGCTACTTTTCATCTGCAGGGGATGGAAAAGGAAATGATCCACAAGCTGCATGGTGAGCTTTCCTCGAAAACTCACAAGGACATTCGCACCTTATAATATCAGTTATTTTTAGCATAAATTTTTTAATGTTGCAGGAGCTGTCCTCTGCCTCCAAGGCGACGGATGGCCTTGTCAGGGCGCCTATTACGTGGAGACACCGGAGAAAATGCAGCCGAGAGCTACTTTTCATCTGCAGAGGGAATGGTAGACAAAGTGCATGGTGATCTTCCCTCGAAAACTCGCAAGGACATTCGCACCTTATAGTAACAGTTATTTTTAGCATAAATTTTTGAATGCTGCAGGAGCTGTCCTCTGCCTGCAAGAAGACGGATGGCTACGCAGGGCGCCGGTTACGTGGAGACACAGGAGAAGATGCAGCCGAGAGCTACTTTTCATCTGCAGGGAATGGAAGAGGAAATGATCCACAAGCTGCATGGTGAGCTTCCCTCAAAAACTCACAAGGACATTCGCACCTTATAATAACAGTTATTTTTAGCATAAATTTTTGAATGTTGCAGGAGCTGTCCTCTGCCTGCAAGACGACGGATGGCTACGCAGGGCGCCGATTACGTGGAGACACCGGAGAAAATGCAGCCGAGAGCTACTTTTCATCTGCAGAGGGAATGGTCGACAAACTGCATGGTGAGCTTCCCTCGAAAACTCACAAGGACATTCGCACCTTATAATAATAATTATTTTTAGGATTTATTTTTGAATGTTGCAGGAGCTGTCCTCTGCCTGCAAGAAGACGGATGGCTACGCTGGGCGCCGATTACGTGGAGACACCGGAGAAGATGAAGCCGACAGCTACTTTTCATCTGCAGGGGATGGAAAAGGAAATGATCCACAAGCTGCATGGTGAGCTTTCCTCGAAAACTCAGAAGGACATTCGCACCTTATAATAACATTTTTATTCAGCATAAATTTTTGAATGTAGCAGGAGCTGTCCTCTGCCTGCAAGTTGACGGATGGCTACGCAGGGCGCCGATTACGTGGAGACACCGGAGAAGATGCAGCCGAAAGCTACTTTACATCTGCAGGGGATGGAAGAGGAAATGATCCACAAGCTGCATGGTGAGCTTTCCTCGAAAACTCAGAAGGACATTCGCACCCTATAATATCAGTTATTTTAAGCATAAATTTTTTAATGTTGCAGGAGCTGTCCTCTGCCTCCAAGGCGACGGGTGGCTACGCAGGGCGCCGATTACGTGGAGACACCGGAGAAAAATGCAGCCGAGAGCTACTTTTCATCAGCAGAGGGAATTGTCGACAAACTGCATGGTGAGCTTCCCTCGAAAACTCACAAGGACATTCGCACCTTATAATAACAGTTATTTTTAGCATAAATTTTTGAATGTTGCAGGAGCTGTCCTCTGCCTGCAAGAAGACGGATGGCTACGCAGGGCGCCGATTACGTGGAGACACCGGAAAAGATGCAGCCGAAAGCTACTTTCCATCTGCAAAGGATGGAAGAGGAAATGGTCCAGAAGCTGCATGGTGAGCTTCCCTCGAAATTTACAAGGACATTCGCACCTTATAATAGCAGTTGTTTTTAGCATAAATTTTTGAATGTTGCAGGAGCTGTCCTCTGCCTGCAAGAAGACGGATGGCTACGCAGGGCGCCGGTTACGTGGAGACACAGGAGAAGATGCAGCCAAGAGCTACTTTTCATCTGCAGGGAATGGAAGAGGAAATGATCCACAAGCTGCATGGTGAGCTTCCCTCAAAAACTCACAAGGACATTCGCACCTTATAATAACAGTTATTTTTAGCATAAATTTTTGAATGTTGCAGGAGCTGTCCTCTGCCTGCAAGACGACGGATCGCTACGCTGGGCGCCGATTACGTGGAGACACCGGAGAAGATGAAGCCGAGAGCTACTTTTCATCTGCAGGGGATGGAAAAGGAAATGATCCACAAGCTGCATGGTGAGCTTTCCTCGAAAACTCACAAGGACATTCGCACCTTATAATATCAGTTATTTTTAGCATAAATTTTTTAATGTTGCAGGAGCTGTCCTCTGCCTCCAAGGCGACGGATGGCAATGCAGGGCGCCGATTACGTGGAGACACCGGAGAAATGCAGCCGAGAGCTACTTTTCATCTGCAGGGGATGGAAGAGGAAATGATCCACAAGCTGCATGGTGAGCTTCCCTCGAAAACTCACAAGGACATTCGCACCTTATAATAATAGTTATTTTTAGCATTTATTTTTGAATGTTGCAGGAGCTGTCCTCTG
The DNA here is from genome assembly GCA_026315105.1 of Locusta migratoria. NCBI lineage: Eukaryota > Metazoa > Arthropoda > Insecta > Orthoptera > Acrididae > Locusta > Locusta migratoria. Next base: position 308,624,037 of record CM048746.1, read on the forward strand.
CCTGCAAGAAGACGGATGGCTACGCTGGGCGCCGATTACGTGGAGACACCGGAGAAAATGAAGCCGAGAGCTACTTTTCATCTGCAGGGGATGGAAAAGGAAATGATCCACAAGCTGCATGGTGAGCTTTCCTCGAAAACTCACAAGGACATTCGCACCTTATAATATCAGTTATTTTTAGCATAAATTTTTTAATGTTGCAGGAGCTGTCCTCTGCCTCAAAGGCGACGGATGGCCTTGTCAGGGCGCCGATTACGTGGAGACACCGGAGAAAATGCAGCCGAGAGCTACTTTTCATCTGCAGAGGGAATGGTCGACAAAGTGCATGATGAGCTTCCCTCGAAAACTCGCAAGGACATTCGCACTTTATAGTAACAGTTATTTTTAGCATAAATTTTTGAATGTTGCAGGAGCTGTCCTCTGCCAGCAAGAAGACGGATGGCTACGCAGGGCGCCGGTTACGTGGAGACACAGGAGAAGATGCAGCCGAGAGCTACTTTTCATCTGCAGGGAATGGAAGAGGAAATGATCCACAAGCTGCATGGTGAGCTTCCCTCAAAAACTCACAAGGACATTCGCACCTTATAATAACAGTTATTTTTAGCATAAATTTTTGAATGTTGCAGGAGCTGTCCTCTGCCTGCAAGACGACGGATGGCTACGCAGGGCGCCGATTACGTGGAGACACCGGAGAAAATGCAGACGAGAGCTACTTTTCATCTGCAGAGGGAATGGTCGACAAAGTGCATGGTGAGCTTCCCTCGAAAACTCGCAAGGACATTCGCACCTTATAATAACAGTTATTTTTAGCATAAATTTTTGAATGTTGCAGGAGCTGTCCTCTGCCTGCAAGAAGACGGATGGCTACGCAGTGCGCCGATTATGTGGAGACACCGGAAAAGATGCAGCCGAGAGCTACTTTTCATCTGCAGGGGATGGAAGAGGAAATGGTCCAGAAGCTGCATGGTGAGCTTCCCTCGAAATTTACAAGGACCTTCGCACCCTATAATAACAGTTATTTTTAGCATAAATTTTTTAATGTTGCAGGAGCTGTCCTCTGCCTCCAAGACGACGGATGGCTACGCAGGGCGCCGATTACGTGGAGACACCGGAGAAGATGCAGCCGAGAGCTACTTTTCATCTGCAGGGGATGGAAGAGGAAATGATCCACAAGCTGCATGGTGAGCTTCCCTCGAAAACTCACAAGGACATTCGCACCTTATAATAATAATTATTTTTAGCATTTATTTTTGAATGTTGCAGGAGCTGTCCTCTGCCTGCAAGAAGACGGATGGCTACGCTGGGCGCCGATTACGTGGAGACACCGGAGAAGATGAAGCCGACAGCTACTTTTCATCTGCAGGGGATGGAAAAGGAAATGATCCACAAGCTGCATGGTGAGCTTTCCTCGAAAACTCAGAAGGACATTCGCACCTTATAATAACATTTTTATTCAGCATAAATTTTTGAATGTAGCAGGAGCTGTCCTCTGCCTGCAAGTTGACGGATGGCTACGCAGGGCGCCGATTACGTGGAGACACCGGAGAAGATGCAGCCGAAAGCTACTTTACATCTGCAGGGGATGGAAGAGGAAATGATCCACAAGCTGCATGGTGAGCTTTCCTCGAAAACACAGAAGGACATTCGCACCTTATAATATCAGTTATTTTAAGCATAAATTTTTTAATGTTGCAGGAGCTGTCCTCTGCCTCCAAGGCGACGGGTGGCTACGCAGGGCGCCGATTACGTGGAGACACCGGAGAAAAATGCAGCCGAGAGCTACTTTTCATCAGCAGAGGGAATTGTCGACAAACTGCATGGTGAGCTTCCCTCGAAATCTCACAAGGACATTCGCACCTTATAATAACAGTTATTTTTAGCATAAATTTTTGAATGTTGCAGGAGCTGTCCTCTGCCTGCAAGAAGACGGATGGCTACGCAGGGCGCCGATTACGTGGAGACACCGGAAAAGATGCAGCCGAAAGCTACTTTTCATCTGCAAAGGATGGAAGAGGAAATGGTCCAGAAGCTGCATGGTGAGCTTCCCTCGAAATTTACAAGGACATTCGCACCTTATAATAGCAGATGTTTTTAGCATAAATTTTTGAATGTTGCAGGAGCTGTCCTCTGCCTGCAAGAAGACGGATGGCTACGCAGGGCGCCGGTTACGTGGAGACACAGGAGAAGATGCAGCCGAGAGCTACTTTTCATCTGCAGGGAATGGAAGAGGAAATGATCCACAAGCTGCATGGTGAGCTTCCCTCAAAAACTCACAAGGACATTCGCACCTTATAATAACAGTTATTTTTAGCATAAATTTTTGAATGTTGCAGAAGCTGTCCTCTGCCTGCAAGACGACGGATGGCTACGCAGGGCGCCGATTACGTGGAGACACCGGAGAAAATGCAGCCGAGAGCTACTTTTCATCAGCAGAGGGAATGGTCAACAAACTGCATGGTGAGCTTCCCTCGAAAACTCACAAGGACATTCGCACCTTATAATAATAGTTATTTTTAGCATTTATTTTTGAATGTTGCAGGAGCTGTCCTCTGCCTGCAAGAAGACGGATCGCTACGCTGGGCGCCGATTACGTGGAGACACCGGAGAAGATGAAGCCGAGATCTACTTTTCATCTGCAGGGGATGGAAAAGGAAATGATCCACAAGCTTCATGGTGAGCTTTCCTCGAAAACTCACAAGGACATTCGCACCTTATAATATCAGTTATTTTTAGCAAAAATTTTTTAATGTTGCAGGAGCTGTCCTCTGCCTCCAAGGCGACGGATGGCAATGCAGGGCGCCGATTACGTGGAGACACCGGAGAAATGCAGCCGAGAGCTACTTTTCATCTGCAGGGGATGGAAGAGGAAATGATCCACAAGCTGCATGGTGAGCTTCCCTCGAAAACTCACAAGGACATTCGCACTTTATAATAATAGTTATTTTTAGCATTTATTTTTGAATGTTGCAGGAGCTGTCCTCTGCCTGCAAGAAGACGGATGGCTACGCTGGGCGCCGATTACGTGGAGACACCGGAGAAAATGAAGCCGAGAGCTACTTTTCATCTGCAGGGGATGGAAAAGGAAATGATCCACAAGCTGCATGGTGAGCTTTCCTCGAAAACTCACAAGGACATTCGCACCTTATAATATCAGTTATTTTTAGCATAAATTTATTAATGTTGCAGGAGCTGTCCTCTGCCTCAAAGGCGACGGATGGCCTTGTCAGGGCGCCGATTACGTGGAGACACCGGAGAAAATGCAGCCGAGAGCTACTTTTCATCAGCATAGGGAATGGTCGACAAACTGCATGGTGAGCTTCCCTCGAAAACTCACAAGGACATTCGCACCTTATAATATCAGTTATTTTTAGCATAAATTTTTGAATGTTGCAGGAGCTGTCCTCTGCCTGCAAGAAGACGGATGGCTACGCAGTGCGCCGATTATGTGGAGACACCGGAAAAGATGCAGCCGAGAGATACTTTTCATCTGCAGGGGATGGAAGAGGAAATGGTCCAGAAGCTGCATGGTGAGCTTCCCTCGAAATTTACAAGGACCTTCGCACCCTATAATAACAGTTATTTTTAGCATAAATTTTTTAATGTTGCAGGAGCTGTCCTCTGCCTCCAAGACGACGGATGGCTACGCAGGGCGCCGATTACGTGGAGACACCGCAGAAGATGCAGCCGAGAGCTACTTTTCATCTGCAGGGGATGGAAGAGGAAATGATCCACAAGCTGCATGGTGAGCTTCCCTCGAAAACTCACAAGGACATTCGCACCTTATAATAACAGTTTTTTTTAGCATAAATTTTTGAATGTTGCAGGAGCTGTCCTCTGCCTGCAAGACGACGGATGGCTACGCAGGGCGCCGATTACGTGGAGACACCGGAGAAGATGCAGACGAAAGCTACTTTACATCTGCAGGGGATGGAAGAGGAAATGATCCACAAGCTGCATGGTGAGCTTTCCTCGAAAACTCAGAAGGACATTCGCACCTTATAATATCAGTTATTTTAAGCATAAATTTTTTAATGTTGCAGGAGCTGTCCTCTGCCTCCAAGGCGACGGATGGCAATGCAGGGCGCCGATTACGTGGAGACACCGGAGAAATGCAGCCGAGAGCTACTTTTCATCTGCAGGGGATGGAAGAGTAAATGGTCCAGAAGCTGCATGATGAGCTTCCCTCGAAATTTACAAGAACATTCGCACCTTATAATAACAGTTGATTTTAGCATGAATTTTTTAATGTTGCAGGAGCTGTCCTCTGCCTCCAAGACGACGGATGGCTACGCAGGGCGCCGATTACGTGGAGACACCGGAGAAAATGCAGCCGAGAGCTACTTTTCATCTGCAGAGGGAATGGTCGACAAACTGCATGGTGAGCTTCCCTCGAAAACTCACAAGGACATTCGCACCTTATAATAATAATTATTTTTAGTATTTATTTTTGAATGTTGCAGGAGCTGTCCTCTGCCTGCAAGAAGACGGATGGCTACGCTGGGCGCCGATTACGTGGAGACACCGGAGAAGATGAAGCCGAGAGCTACTTTTCATCTGCAGGGGATGGAAAAGGAAATGATCCACAAGCTGCATGGTGAGCTTTCCTCGAAAACTCACAAGGACATTCGCACCTTATAATATCTGTTATTTTTAGCATAAATTTTTTAATGTTGCAGGAGCTGTCCTCTGCCTCCAAGGCGACGGATGGCTACGCAGGGCGCCGATTACGTGGAGACACCGGAGAAAATGCAGCCGAGAGCTACTTTTCATCAGCATAGGGAATGGTCGACAAACTGCATGGTGAGCTTCCCTCGAAAACTCACAAGGACATTCGCACATTATAATATCAGTTATTTTTAGCATAAATTTTTGAATGTTGCAGGAGCTGTCCTCTGCCTGCAAGAAGACGGATGACTACGCAGTGCGCCGATTATGTGGAGACACCGGAGAAGTTGCAGCCGAGAGCTACTTTTCATCTGCAGGGGATGGAAGAGGAAATGGTCCAGAAGCTGCATGGTGAGCTTCCCTCGAAATTTACAAGGACCTTCGCACCCTATAATAACAGTTATTTTTAGCATAAATTTTTTAATGTTGCAGGAGCTGTCCTCTGCCTCCAAGACGACGGATGGCTACGCAGGGCGCCGATTACGTGGAGACACCGGAGAAGATGCAGCCGAGAGCTACTTTTCATCTGCAGGGGATGGAAGAGGAAATGATCCACAAGCTGCATGGTGAGCTTCCCTCGAAAACTCACAAGGACATTCGCACCTTATAATAACAGTTTTATTCAGCATAAATTTTTGAATGTAGCAGGAGCTGTCCTCTGCCTGCATGTTGACGGATGGCTACGCAGGGCGCCGATTACGTGGAGACACCGGAGAAGATGCAGCCGAAAGCTACTTTACATCTGCAGGGGATGGAAGAGGAAATGATCCACAAGCTGCATGGTGAGCTTTCCTCGAAAACTCAGAAGGACATTCGCACCTTATAATAATAGTTATTTTTAGCATTTATTTTTGAATGTTGCAGGAGCTGTCCTCTGCCTGCAAGAAGACGGATCGCTACGCTGGGCGCCGATTACGTGGAGACACCGGAGAAGATGAAGCCGAGAGCTACTTTTCATCTGCAGGGGATGGAAAAGGAAATGATCCACAAGCTGCATGGTGAGCTTTCCTCGAAAACTCACAAGGACATTCGCACCTTATAATATCAGTTATTTTTAGCATAAATTTTTTAATGTTGCAGGAGCTGTCCTCTGCCTCCAAGGCGACGGATGGCCTTGTCAGGGCGCCGATTACGTGGAGACACCGGAGAAAATGCAGCCGAGAGCTACTTTTCATCTGCAGAGGGAATGGTCGACAAAGTGCATGGTGAGCTTCCCTCGAAAACTCGCAAGGACATTCGCACCTTATAGTAACAGTTATTTTTAGCATAAATTTTTGAATGTTGCAGGAGCTGTCCTCTGCCTGCAAGAAGACGGATGGCTACGCAGGGCGCCGGTTACGTGGAGACACAGGAGAGGATGCAGCCGAGAGCTACTTTTCATCTGCAGGGAATGGAAGAGGAAATGATCCACAAGCTGCATGGTGAGCTTCCCTCAAAAACTCACAAGGACATTCGCACCTTATAATAACAGTTATTTTTAGCATAAATTTTTGAATGTTGCAGGAGCTGTCCTCTGCCTGCAAGACGACGGATGGCTACGCAGGGCGCCGATTACGTGGAGACACCGGAGAAAATGCAGCCGAGAGCTACTTTTCATCAGCATAGGGAATGGTCGACAAACTGCATGGTGAGCTTCCCTCGAAAACTCACAAGGACATTCGCACCTTATAATATCAGTTATTTTTAGCATAAATTTTTGAATGTTGCAGGAGCTGTCCTCTGCCTGCAAGAAGACGGATGGCTACGCAGTGCGCCGATTATGTGGAGACATCGGAAAAGATGCAGCCGAGAGCTACTTTTCATCTGCAGGGGATGGAAGAGGAAATGGTCCAGAAGCTGCATGGTGAGCTTCCCTCGAAATTTACAAGGACCTTCGCACCCTATAATAACAGTTATTTTTAGCATAATTTTTTTAATGTTGCAGGAGCTGTCCTCTGCCTCCAAGACGACGGATGGCTACGCAGGGCGCCGATTACGTGGAGACACCGGAGAAGATGCAGCCGAAAGCTACTTTACATCTGCAGGGGATGGAAGAGGAAATGATCCACAAGCTGCATGGTGAGCTTTCCTCGAAAACTCACAAGGACATTCGCACCTTATAATATCAGTTATTTTAAGCATAAATTTTTTAATGTTGCAGGAGCTGTCCTCTGCCTCCAAGGCGACGGATGGCTAAGCAGGGCGCCGATTACGTGGAGACACCGGAGGAAATGCAGCCGAGAGCTACATTTCATCTGCAGGGGATGGAAGAGGAAATGGTCCAGAAGCTGCATGGTTAGCTTCCCTCGAGATTTACAAGGACATTCGCACCTTATAATAACAGTTGTTTTAGCATAAATTTTTTAATGTTGCAGGAGCTGTCCTCTGCCTCCGAGAAGACGGATGGCTACGCAGGGCGCCGATTACGTGGAGACACCGGAAAAGATGCAGCCGAGAGCTACTTTTCATCTGCAAAGGATGGAAGAGGAAATGGTCCAGAAGCTGCATGGTGAGCTTCCCTCGAAATTTACAAGGACATTCGCACCTTATAATAGCAGTTGTTTTTAGCATAAATTTTTGAATGTTGCAGGAGCTGTCCTCTGCCTGCAAGAAGACGGATGGCTACGCAGGGTGCCGGTTACGTGGAGACACAGGAGAAGATGCAGCCGAGAGCTACTATTCATCTGCAGGGGATGGAAGAGTAAATGGTCCAGAAGCTGCATGATGAGCTTCCCTCGAAATTTACAAGGACATTCGCACCTTATAATAACAGTTGATTTTAGCATGAATTTTTTAATGTTGCAGGAGCTGTCCTCTGCCTCCAAGACGACGGATGGTTACGCAGGGCGCCGATTACGTGGAGACACCGGAGAAAATGCAGCCGAGAGCTACTTTTCATCTGCAGAGGGAATGGTCGACAAAGTGCATGATGAGCTTCCCTCGAAAACTCGCAAGGACATTCGCACCTTATAGTAACAGTTATTTTTAGCATAAATTTTTGAATGTTGCAGGAGCTGTCCTCTGCCTGCAAGAAGACGGATGGCTACGCAGGGCGCCGGTTACGTGGAGACACAGGAGAAGATGCAGCAGAGAGCTACTTTTCATCAGCATAGGGAATGGTCGACAAACTGCATGGTGAGCTTCCCTCGAAAACTCACAAGGACATTCGCACCTTATAATATCAGTTATTTTTAGCATAAATTTTTGAATGTTGCAGGAGCTGTCCTCTGCCTGCAAGAAGACGGATGGCTACGCAGTGCGCCGATTATGTGGAGACACCGGAAAAGATGCAGCCGAGAGCTATTTTTCATCTGCAGGGGATGGAAGAGGAAATGGTCCAGAAGCTGCATGGTGAGCTTCCCTCGAAATTTACAAGGACCTTCGCACCCTATAATAACAGTTATTTTTAGCATAAATTTTTTAATGTTGCAGGAGCTGTCCTCTGCCTCCAAGACGACGGATGGCTACGCAGGGCGCCGATTACGTGGAGACACCGGAGAAGATGCAGCCGAGAGCTACTTTTCATCTGCAGGGGATGGAAGAGGAAATGATCCACAAGCTGCATGGTGAGCTTCCCTCGAAAACTCACAAGGACATTCGCACCTTATAATAACAGTTTTTTTTAGCATAAATTTTTGAATGTTGCAGTAGCTGTCCTCTGCCTGCAAGACGACGGATGGCTACGCAGGGCGCCGATTACGTGGAGACACCGGAGAAGATGCAGACGAAAGCTACTTTACATCTGCAGGGGATGGAAGAGGAAATGATCCACAAGCTGCATGGTGAGCTTTCCTCGAAAACTCAGAAGGACATTCGCACCTTATAATATCAGTTATTTTAAGCATAAATTTTTTAATGTTGCAGGAGCTGTCCTCTGCCTCCAAGGCGACGGATGGCTACGCAGGGCGCCGATTACGTGGAGACACCGGAAAAGATGCAGCCGAGAGGTACTTTTCATTTGCAGGGGATGGAAGAGGAAATGGTCCAGAAGCTGCATGGTGAGCTTCCCTCGAGATTTACAAGGACATTCGCACCTTATAATAACAGTTGTTTTTAGCATAAATTTTTTAATGTTGCAGGAGCTGTCCCCATCCTCCAAGGTGACGGATGGCTACGCAGGACGCCGATTACGTGGAGACACCGGAGAAAATGCAGCCGAGAGATACTTTTCTTCAGCAGAGGGAATGGTCAACAAACTGCATGATGAGCTTCCCTCGAAAACTAACAAGGACATTCGCACCTTATAATAACAGTTATATTTTTATCATAAATTTTTGAATGTTGCAGGAGCTGTCCTCTGCCTGCAAGACGACGGATGGCTACGCAGGTCGCCGATTACGTGGAGACACCGGAGAAGATGCAGCCGAGAACTACTTTTCATCTGCAGAGGGAATGGTCGACAAACTGCATGGTGAGCTTCCCTAGAAAACTCACAAGGACAATTCCACCTTATAATAACAGTTATTTTTAGCATAAATTTTTGAATGTTGCAGGAGCTGTCCTCTGCCTCCAAGGCGACGGATGGCTACGCAGGGCGCCGATTACGTGGAGACACCGGAGAAATGCAGCCGAGAGGTACTTTTCATTTGCAGGGGATGGAAGAGGAAATGGTCCAGAAGCTGCATGGTGAGCTTCCCTCGAGATTTACAAGGACATTCGCACCTTATAATAACAGTTGTTTTTAGCATAAATTTTTTAATGTTGCAGGAGCTGTCCCCATCCTCCAAGGTGACGGATGGCTACGCAGGACGCCGATTACGTGGAGACACCGGAGAAAATGCAGCCGAGAGATACTTTTCTTCAGCAGAGGGAATGGTCAACAAACTGCATGGTGAGCTTCCCTCGAAAACTAACAAGGACATTCGCACCTTATAATAACAGTTATATTTTTATCATAAATTTTTGAATGTTGCAGGAGCTGTCCTCTGCCTGCAACACGACGGATGGCTACGCAGGTCGCCGATTACGTGGAGACACCGGAGAAGATGCAGCCGAGAACTACTTTTCATCTGCAGAGGGAATGGTCGACAAACTGCATGGTGAGCTTCCCTAGAAAACTCACAAGGAATTTCCCACCTTATAATAACAGTTATTTTTAGCATAAATTTTTGAATGTTGCAGGAGCTGTCCTCTGCCTCCAAGGCGACGGATGGCAATGCAGGGCGCCGATTACGTGGAGACACCGGAGAAATGCAGCCGAGAGCTACTTTTCATCTGCAGGGGATGGAAGAGTAAATGGTCTAGAAGCTGCATGATGAGCTTCCCTCGAAATTTACAAGGACATTCGCACCTTATAATAACAGTTGATTTTAGCATGAATTTTTTAATGTTGCAGGAGCTGTCCTCTGCCTCCAAGACGACGGATGGCTACGCAGGTCGCCGATTACGTGGAGACACCGGAGAAAATGCAGCCGAGAGCTACTTTTCATCTGCAGAGGGAATGGTCGACAAACTGCATGGTGAGCTTCCCTCGAAAACTCACAAGGACATTCGCACCTTATAATATCAGTTATTTTTAGCATAAATTTTTGAATGTTGCAGGAGCTGTCCTCTGCCTGCAAGAAGACGGATGACTACGCAGTGCGCCGATTATGTGGAGACACCGGAGAAGATGCAGCCGAGAGCTACTTTTCATCTGCAGGGGATGGAAGAGGAAATGGTCCAGAAGCTGCATGGTGAGCTTCCCTCGAAATTTACAAGGACCTTCGCACCCTATAATAACAGTTATTTTTAGCATAAATTTTTTAATGTTGCAGGAGCTGTCCTCTGCCTCCAAGACGACGGATGGCTACGCAGGGCGCCGATTACGTGGAGACACCGGAGAAGATGCAGCCGAGAGCTACTTTTCATCTGCAGGGGATGGAAGAGGAAATGATCCACAAGCTGCATGGTGAGCTTCCCTCGAAAACTCACAAGGACATTCGCACCTTATAATATCAGTTATTTTTAGCATAAATTTTTGAATGTTGCAGGAGCTGTCCTCTGCCTGCAAGAAGACGGATGGCTACGCAGTGCGCCGATTATGTGGAGACACCGGAAAAGATGCAGCCGAGAGCTATTTTTCATCTGCAGGGGATGGAAGAGGAAATGGTCCAGAAGCTGCATGGTGAGCTTCCCTCGAAATTTACAAGGACCTTCGCACCCTATAATAACAGTTATTTTTAGCATAAATTTTTTAATGTTGCAGGAGCTGTCCTCTGCCTCCAAGACGACGGATGGCTACGCAGGGCGCCGATTACGTGGAGACACCGGAGAAGATGCAGCCGAGAGCTACTTTTCATCTGCAGGGGATGGAAGAGGAAATGATCCACAAGCTGCATGGTGAGCTTCCCTCGAAAACTCACAAGGACATTCGCACCTTATAATAACAGTTTTTTTTAGCATAAATTTTTGAATGTTGCAGTAGCTGTCCTCTGCCTGCAAGACGACGGATGGCTACGCAGGGCGCCGATTACGTGGAGACACCGGAGAAGATGCAGACGAAAGCTACTTTACATCTGCAGGGGATGGAAGAGGAAATGATCCACAAGCTGCATGGTGAGCTTTCCTCGAAAACTCAGAAGGACATTCGCACCTTATAATATCAGTTATTTTAAGCATAAATTTTTTAATGTTGCAGGAGCTGTCCTCTGCCTCCAAGGCGACGGATGGCTACGCAGGGCGCCGATTACGTGGAGACACCGGAAAAGATGCAGCCGAGAGGTACTTTTCATTTGCAGGGGATGGAAGAGGAAATGGTCCAGAAGCTGCATGGTGAGCTTCCCTCGAGATTTACAAGGACATTCGCACCTTATAATAACAGTTGTTTTTAGCATAAATTTTTTAATGTTGCAGGAGCTGTCCCCATCCTCCAAGGTGACGGATGGCTACGCAGGACGCCGATTACGTGGAGACACCGGAGAAAATGCAGCCGAGAGATACTTTTCTTCAGCAGAGGGAATGGTCAACAAACTGCATGATGAGCTTCCCTCGAAAACTAACAAGGACATTCGCACCTTATAATAACAGTTATATTTTATCATAAATTTTTGAATGTTGCAGGAGCTGTCCTCTGCCTGCAAGACGACGGATGGCTACGCAGGTCGCCGATTACGTGGAGACACCGGAGAAGATGCAGCCGAGAACTACTTTTCATCTGCAGAGGGAATGGTCGACAAACTGCATGGTGAGCTTCCCTAGAAAACTCACAAGGACATTCCCACCTTATAATAACAGTTATTTTTAGCATAAATTTTTGAATGTTGCAGGAGCTGTCCTCTGCCTCCAAGGCGACGGATGGCTACGCAGGGCGCCGATTACGTGGAGACACCGGAGAAATGCAGCCGAGAGGTACTTTTCATTTGCAGGGGATGGAAGAGGAAATGGTCCAGAAGCTGCATGGTGAGCTTCCCTCGAGATTTACAAGGACATTCGCACCTTATAATAACAGTTGTTTTTAGCATAAATTTTTTAATGTTGCAGGAGCTGTCCCCATCCTCCAAGGTGACGGATGGCTACGCAGGACGCCGATTACGTGGAGACACCGGAGAAAATGCAGCCGAGAGATACTTTTCTTCAGCAGAGGGAATGGTCAACAAACTGCATGGTGAGCTTCCCTCGAAAACTAACAAGGACATTCGCACCTTATAATAACAGTTATATTTTTATCATAAATTTTTGAATGTTGCAGGAGCTGTCCTCTGCCTGCAACACGACGGATGGCTACGCAGGTCGCCGATTACGTGGAGACACCGGAGAAGATGCAGCCGAGAACTACTTTTCATCTGCAGAGGGAATGGTCGACAAACTGCATGGTGAGCTTCCCTAGAAAACTCACAAGGAATTTCCCACCTTATAATAACAGTTATTTTTAGCATAAATTTTTGAATGTTGCAGGAGCTGTCCTCTGCCTCCAAGGCGACGGATGGCAATGCAGGGCGCCGATTACGTGGAGACACCGGAGAAATGCAGCCGAGAGCTACTTTTCATCTGCAGGGGATGGAAGAGTAAATGGTCTAGAAGCTGCATGATGAGCTTCCCTCGAAATTTACAAGGACATTCGCACCTTATAATAACAGTTGATTTTAGCATGAATTTTTTAATGTTGCAGGAGCTGTCCTCTGCCTCCAAGACGACGGATGGCTACGCAGGTCGCCGATTACGTGGAGACACCGGAGAAAATGCAGCCGAGAGCTACTTTTCATCTGCAGAGGGAATGGTCGACAAACTGCATGGTGAGCTTCCCTCGAAAACTCACAAGGACATTCGCACCTTATAATATCAGTTATTTTTAGCATAAATTTTTGAATGTTGCAGGTGCTGTCCTCTGCCTGCAAGAAGACGGATGACTACGCAGTGCGCCGATTATGTGGAGACACCGGAGAAGATGCAGCCGAGAGCTACTTTTCATCTGCAGGGGATGGAAGAGGAAATGGTCCAGAAGCTGCATGGTGAGCTTCCCTCGAAATTTACAAGGACCTTCGCACCCTATAATAACAGTTATTTTTAGCATAAATTTTTTAATGTTGCAGGAGCTGTCCTCTGCCTCCAAGACGACGGATGGCTACGCAGGGCGCCGATTACGTGGAGACACCGGAGAAGATGCAGCCGAGAGCTACTTTTCATCTGCAGGGGATGGAAGAGGAAATGATCCACAAGCTGCATGGTGAGCTTCCCTCGAAAACTCACAAGGACATTCGCACCTTATAATAACAGTTTTATTCAGCATAAATTTTTGAATGTAGCAGGAGCTGTCCTCTGCCTGCAAGTTGACGGATGGCTACGCAGGGCGCCGATTACGTGGAGACACCGGAGAAGATGCAGCCGAAAGCTACTTTACATCTGCAGGGGATGGAAGAGGAAATGATCCACAAGCTGCATGGTGAGCTTTCCTCGAAAACTCAGAAGGACATTCGCACCTTATAATAATAGTTATTTTTAGCATTTATTTTTGAATGTTGCAGGAGCTGTCCTCTGCCTGCAAGAAGACGGATCGCTACGCTGGGCGCCGATTACGTGGAGACACCGGAGAAGATAAAGCCGAGAGCTACTTTTCATCTGCAGCGGATGGAAAAGGAAATGATCCACAAGCTGCATGGTGAGCTTTCCTCGAAAACTCACAAGGACATTCGCACCTTATAATATCAGTTATTTTTATCAAAAATTTTTGAATGTTGCAGGAGCTGTCCTCTGCCTCCAAGGCGACGGATGGCAATGCAGGGCGCCGATTACGTGGAGACACCGGAGAAATGCAGCCGAGAGCTACTTTTCATCTGCAGGGGATGGAAAAGGAAATGATCCACAAGCTGCATGGTGAGCTTTCCTCGAAAACTCACAAGGACATTCGCACCTTATAATATCAGTTATTTTTAGCATAAATTTTTTAATGTTGCAGGAGCTGTCCTCTGCCTCCAAGGCGACGGATGGCCTTGTCAGGGCGCCGATTACGTGGAGACACCGGAGAAAATGCAGCCGAGAGCTACTTTTCATCAGCAGAGGGAATGGTCAACAAACTGCATGGTGAGCTTCCCTCGAAAACTCACAAGGACATTCGCACCTTATAATAATAGTTATTTTTAGCATTTATTTTTGAATGTTGCAGGAGCTGTCCTCTGCCTGCAAGAAGACGGTTCGCTACGCTGGGCGCCGATTACGTGGAGACACCGGAGAAGATGAAGCCGAGAGCTACTTTTCATCTGCAGGGGATGGAAAAGGAAATGATCCACAAGCTGCATGGTGAGCTTTCCTCGAAAACTCACAAGGACATTCGCACCTTATAATATCAGTTATTTTTAGCATAAATTTTTTAATGTTGCAGGAGCTGTCCTCTGCCTCCAAGGCGACGGATGGCAATGCAGGGCGCCGATTACGTGGAGACACCGGAGAAATGCAGCCGAGAGCTACTTTTCATCTGCAGGGGATGGAAGAGTAAATGGTCCAGAAGCTGCATGATGAGCTTCCCTCGAAATTTACAAGGACATTCGCACCTTATAATAACAGTTGATTTTAGCATGAATTTTTTAATGTTGCAGGAGCTGTCCTCTGCCTCCAAGACGACGGATGGCTACGCAGGGCGCCGATTACGTGGAGACACCGGAGAAAATGCAGCCGAGAGCTACTTTTCATCTGCAGAGGGAATGGTCGACAAACTGCATGGTGAGCTTCCCTCGAAAACTCACAAGGACATTCGCACCTTATAATAATAGTTATTTTTAGCATTTATTTTTGAATGTTGCAGGAGCTGTCCTCTGCCTGCAAGAAGACGGATGGCTACGCTGGGCGCCGATTACGTGGAGACACCGGAGAAAATGAAGCCGAGAGCTACTTTTCATCTGCAGGGGATGGAAAAGGAAATGATCCACAAGCTGCATGGTGAGCTTTCCTCGAAAACTCACAAGGACATTCGCACCTTATAATATCAGTTATTTTTAGCATAAATTTTTTAATGTTGCAGGAGCTGTCCTCTGCCTCAAAGGCGACGGATGGCCTTGTCAGGGCGCCGATTACGTGGAGACACCGAAGAAAATGCAGCCGAGAGCTACTTTTCATCTGCAGAGGGAATGGTCGACAAAGTGCATGATGAGCTTCCCTCGAAAACTCGCAAGGACATTCGCACCTTATAGTAACTGTTATTTTTAGCATAAATTTTTGAATGTTGCAGGAGCTGTCCTCTGCCTCCAAGGCGACGGATGGCAATGCAGGGCGCCGATTACGTGGAGACACCGGAGAAATGCAGCCGAGAGCTACTTTTCATCTGCAGGGGATGGAAGAGTAAATGGTCCAGAAGCTGCATGATGAGCTTCCCTCGAAATTTACAAGGACATTCGCACCTTATAATAACAGTTGATTTTAGCATGAATTTTTTAATGTTGCAGGAGCTGTCCTCTGCCTCCAAGACGACGGATGGCTACGCAGGGCGCCGATTACGTGGAGACACCGGAGAAAATGCAGCCGAGAGCTACTTTTCATCTGCAGAGGGAATGGTCGACAAACTGCATGGTGAGCTTCCCTCGAAAACTCACAAGGACATTCGCACCTTATAATAATAGTTATTTTTAGCATTTATTTTTGAATGTTGCAGGAGCTGTCCTCTGCCTGCAAGAAGACGGATGGCTACGCTGGGCGCCGATTACGTGGAGACACCGGAGAAAATGAAGCCGAGAGCTACTTTTCATCTGCAGGGGATGGAAAAGGAAATGATCCACAAGCTGCATGGTGAGCTTTCCTCGAAAACTCACAAGGACATTCGCACCTTATAATATCAGTTATTTTTAGCATAAATTTTTTAATGTTGCAGGAGCTGTCCTCTGCCTCAAAGGCGACGGATGGCCTTGTCAGGGCGCCGATTACGTGGAGACACCGAAGAAAATGCAGCCGAGAGCTACTTTTCATCTGCAGAGGGAATGGTCGACAAAGTGCATGATGAGCTTCCCTCGAAAACTCGCAAGGACATTCGCACCTTATAGTAACTGTTATTTTTAGCATAAATTTTTGAATGTTGCAGGAGCTGTCCTCTGCCTGCAAGAAGACGGATGGCTACGCAGGTCGCCGGTTACGTGGAGACACAGGAGAAGATGCAGCAGAGAGCTACTTTTCATCAGCATAGGGAATGGTCGACAAACTGCATGGTGAGCTTCCCTCGAAAACTCACAAGGACATTCGCACCTTATAATATCAGTTATTTTTAGCATAAATTTTTGAATGTTGCAGGAGCTGTCCTCTGCCTGCAAGAAGACGGATGGCTACGCAGTGCGCCGATTATGTGGAGACACCGGAAAAGATGCAGCCGAGAGCTACTTTTCATCTGCAGGGGATGGAAGAGGAAATGGTCCAGAAGCTGCATGGTGAGCTTCCCTCGAAATTTACAAGGACCTTCGCACCCTATAATAACAGTTATTTTTAGCATAAATTTTTTAATGTTGCAGGAGCTGTCCTCTGCCACCAAGACGACGGATGGCTACGCAGGGCGCCGATTACGTGGAGACACCGGAGAAGATGCAGCCGAGAGCTACTTTTCATCTACAGGGGATGGAAGAGGAAATGATCCACAAGCTGCATGGTGAGCTTCCCTCGAAAACTCACAAGGACATTCGCACCTTATTATTACAGTTTTTTTTAGCATAAATTTTTGAATGTTGCAGTAGCTGTCCTCTGCCTGCAAGACGACGGATGGCTACGCAGGGCGCCGATTACGTGGAGACACCGGAGAAGATGCAGACGAAAGCTACTTTACATCTGCAGGGGATGGAAGAGGAAATGATCCACAAGCTGCATGGTGAGCTTTCCTCGAAAACTCAGAAGGACATTCGCACCTTATAATATCAGTTATTTTAAGCATAAATTTTTTAATGTTGCAGGAGCTGTCCTCTGCCTCCAAGGCGACGGATGGCTACGCAGGGCGCCGGTTACGTGGAGACACCGGAGAAATGCAGCCGAGAGGTACTTTTCATCTGCAGGGGATGGAAGAGGAAATGGTCCAGAAGCTGCATGGTGAGCTTCCCTCGAGATTTACAAGGACATTCGCACCTTATAATAACAGTTGTTTTTAGCATAAATTTTTTAATGTTGCAGGAGCTGTCCCCATCCTCCAAGGTGACGGATGGCTACGCAGGACGCCGATTACGTGGAGACACCGGAGAAAATGCAGCCGAGAGATACTTTTCTTCAGCAGAGGGAATGGTCAACAAACTGCATGGTGAGCTTCCCTCGAAAACTAACAAGGACATTCGCACCTTATAATAACAGTTATATTTTTATCATAAATTTTTGAATGTTGCAGGAGCTGTCCTCTGCCTGCAAGACGACGGATGGCTACGCAGGGCGCCGATTACGTGGAGACACCGGAGAAGATGCAGCCGAGAACTACTTTTCATCTGCAGAGGGAATGGTCGACAAACTGCATGGTGAGCTTCCCTAGAAAACTCACAAGGACATTCCCACCTTATAATAACAGTTATTTTTAGCATAAATTTTTGAATGTTGCAGGAGCTGTCCTCTGCCTCCAAGGCGACGGATGGCAATGCAGGGCGCCGATTACGTGGAGACACCGGAGAAATGCAGCCGAGAGCTACTTTTCATCTGCAGGGGATGGAAGAGTAAATGGTCCAGAAGCTGCATGGTGAGCTTCCCTCGAAATTTACAAGGACATTCGCACCTCATAATAACAGTTGATTTTAGCATGAATTTTTTAATGTTGCAGGAGCTGTCCTCTGCCTCCAAGACGACGGATGGCTACGCAGTGCGCCGATTACGTGGAGACACCGGAGAAAATGCAGCCGAGAGCTACTTTTCATCTGCAGAGGGGATGGTCGACAAACTGCATGGTGAGCTTCCCTCGAAAACTCACAAGGACATTCGCACCTTATAATAATAATTATTTTTAGCATTTATTTTTGAATGTTGCAGGAGCTGTCCTCTGCCTGCAAGAAGACGGATGGCTACGCTGGGCGCCGATTACGTGGAGACACCGGAGAAGATGAAGCCGAGAGCTACTTTTCATCTGCAGGGGATGGAAAAGGAAATGATCCACAAGCTGCATGGTGAGCTTTCCTCGAAAACTCACAAGGACATTCGCACCTTATAATATCTGTTATTTTTAGCATAAATTTTTTAATGTTGCAGGAGCTGTCCTCTGCCTCCAAGGCGACGGATGGCTACGCAGGGCGCCGGTTACGTGGAGACACCGGAGAAATGCAGCCGAGAGGTACTTTTCATCTGCAGGGGATGGAAGAGGAAATGGTCCAGAAGCTGCATGGTGAGCTTCCCTCGAGATTTACAAGGACATTCGCACCTTATAATAACAGTTGTTTTTAGCATAAATTTTTTAATGTTGCAGGAGCTGTCCCCATCCTCCAAGGTGACGGATGGCTACGCAGGACGCCGATTACGTGGAGACACCGGAGAAAATGCAGCCGAGAGATACTTTTCTTCAGCAGAGGGAATGGTCAACAAACTGCATGGTGAGCTTCCCTCGAAAACTAACAAGGACATTCGCACCTTATAATAACAGTTATATTTTTATCATAAATTTTTGAATGTTGCAGGAGCTGTCCTCTGCCTGCAAGACGACGGATGGCTACGCAGGGCGCCGATTACGTGGAGACACCGGAGAAGATGCAGCCGAGAACTACTTTTCATCTGCAGAGGGAATGGTCGACAAACTGCATGGTGAGCTTCACTAGAAAACTCACAAGGACATTCCCACCTTATAATAACAGTTATTTTTAGCATAAATTTTTGAATGTTGCAGGAGCTGTCCTCTGCCTCCAAGGCGACGGATGGCAATGCAGGGCGCCGATTACGTGGAGACACCGGAGAAATGCAGCCGAGAGCTACTTTTCATCTGCAGGGGATGGAAGAGTAAATGGTCCAGAAGCTGCATGATGAGCTTCCCTCGAAATTTACAAGGACATTCGCACCTCATAATAACAGTTGATTTTAGCATGAATTTTTTAATGTTGCAGGAGCTGTCCTCTGCCTCCAAGACGACGGATGGCTACGCAGTGCGCCGATTACGTGGAGACACCGGAGAAAATGCAGCCGAGAGCTACTTTTCATCTGCAGAGGGGATGGTCGACAAACTGCATGGTGAGCTTCCCTCGAAAACTCACAAGGACATTCGCACCTTATAATAATAATTATTTTTAGCATTTATTTTTGAATGTTGCAGGAGCTGTCCTCTGCCTGCAAGAAGACGGATGGCTACGCTGGGCGCCGATTACGTGGAGACACCGGAGAAGATGAAGCCGAGAGCTACTTTTCATCTGCAGGGGATGGAAAAGGAAATGATCCACAAGCTGCATGGTGAGCTTTCCTCGAAAACTCACAAGGACATTCGCACCTTATAATATCTGTTATTTTTAGCATAAATTTTTTAATGTTGCAGGAGCTGTCCTCTGCCTCCAAGGCGACGGATGGCTACGCAGGGCGCCGATTACGTGGAGACACCGGAGAAAATGCAGCCGAGAGCTACTTTTCATCTGCAGAGGGAATGGTCGACAAAGTGCATGGTGAGCTTCCCTCGAAAACTCGCAAGGACATTCGCACCTTATAATAACAATTATTTTTAGCATAAATTTTTGAATGTTGCAGGAGCTGTCCTCTGCCTGCAAGAAGACGGATGGCTACGCAGGGCGCCGATTAAGTGGAGACACAGGAGAAATGCAGCCGAGAGCTACTTTTCATCTGCAGGGGATGGAAGAGTAAATGGTCCAGAAGCTGCATGATGAGCTTCCCTCGAAATTTACAAGGACATTCGCACCTTATAATAACAGTTGATTTTAGCATGAATTTTTTAATGTTGCAGGAGCTGTCCTCTGCCTGCAAGACGACGGATGGCTACGCAGGGCGCCGATTACGTGGAGACACCGGAGAAAATGCAGCCGAGAGCTACTTTTCATCAGCATAGGGAATGGTCGACAAACTGCATGGTGAGCTTCCCTCGAAAACTCACAAGGACATTCGCACCTTATAATATCAGTTATTTTTAGCATAAATTTTTGAATGTTGCAGGAGCTGTCCTCTGCCTGCAAGAAGACGGATGACTACGCAGTGCGCCGATTATGTGGAGACACCGGAGAAGATGCAGCCGAGAGCTACTTTTCATCTGCAGGGGATGGAAGAGGAAATGGTCCAGAAGCTGCATGGTGAGCTTCCCTCGAAATTTACAAGGACATTCGCACCTCATAATAACAGTTGATTTTAGCATGAATTTTTTAATGTTGCAGGAGCTGTCCTCTGCCTCCAAGACGACGGATGGCTACGCAGGGCGCCGATTACGTGGAGACACCGGAGAAAATGCAGCCGAGAGCTACTTTTCATCTGCAGAGGGAATGGTCGACAAACTGCATGGTGAGCTTCCCTCGAAAACTCACAAGGACATTCGCACCTTATAATAATAATTATTTTTAGCATTTATTTTTGAATGTTGCAGGAGCTGTCCTCTGCCTGCAAGAAGACGAATGGCTACGCTGGGCGCCGATTACATGGAGACACCGGAGAAGATGAAGCCGAGAGCTACTTTTCATCTGCAGGGGATGGAAAGGGAAATGATCCACAAGCTGCATGGTGAGCTTTCCTCGAAAACTCACAAGGACATTCGCACCTTATAATATCTGTTATTTTTAGCATAAATTTTTTAATGTTGCAGGAGCTGTCCTCTGCCTCCAAGGCGACGGATGGCTACGCAGGGCGCCGATTACGTGGAGACACCGGAGAAAATGCAGCCGAGAGCTACTTTTCATCTGCAGAGGGAATGGTCGACAATGTGCATGGTGAGCTTCCCTCGAAAACTCGCAAGGACATTCGCACCTTATAATAACAGTTATTTTTAGCATAAATTTTTGAATGTTGCAGGAGCTGTCCTCTGCCTGCAAGAAGACGGATGGCTACGCAGGGCGCCGATTAAGTGGAGACACAGGAGAAATGCAGCCGAGAGCTACTTTTCATCTGCAGGGGATGGAAGAGTAAATGGTCCAGAAGCTGCATGATGAGCTTCCCTCGAAATTTACAAGGACATTCGCACCTTATAATAACAGTTGATTTTAGCATGAATTTTTTAATGTTGCAGGAGCTGTCCTCTGCCTGCAAGACGACGGATGGCTACGCAGGGCGCCGATTACGTGGAGACACCGGAGAAAATGCAGCCGAGAGCTACTTTTCATCAGCATAGGGAATGGTCGACAAACTGCATGGTGAGCTTCCCTCGAAAACTCACAAGGACATTCGCACCTTATAATATCAGTTATTTTTAGCATAAATTTTTGAATGTTGCAGGAGCTGTCCTCTGCCTGCAAGAAGACGGATGACTACGCAGTGCGCCGATTATGTGGAGACACCGGAGAAGATGCAGCCGAGAGCTACTTTTCATCTGCAGGGGATGGATGAGGAAATGGTCCAGAAGCTGCATGGTGAGCTTCCCTCGAAATTTACAAGGACCTTCGCACCCTATAATAACAGTTATTTTTAGCATAAATTTTTCAATGTTGCAGGAGCTGTCCTCTGCCTCCAAGACGACGGATGGCTACGCAGGGCGCCGATTACGTGGAGACACCGGAGAAGATGCAGCCGAGAGCTACTTTTCATCTGCAGGGGATGGAAGAGGAAATGATCCACAAGCTGCATGGTGAGCTTCCCTCGAAAACTCACAAGGACATTCGCACCTTATAATAACAGTTTTATTCAGCATAAATTTTTGAATGTAGCAGGAGCTGTCCTCTGCCTGCAAGTTGACGGATGGCTACGCAGGGCGCCGATTACGTGGAGACACCGGAGAAGATGCAGCCGAAAGCTACTTTACATCTGCAGGGGATGGAAGAGGAAATGATCCACAAGCTGCATGGTGAGCTTTCCTCGAAAACTCAGAAGGACATTCGCACCTTATAATAATAGTTATTTTTAGCATTTATTTTTGAATGTTGCAGGAGCTGTCCTCTGCCTGCAAGAAGACGGATCGCTACGCTGGGCGCCGATTACGTGGAGACACCGGAGAAGATGAAGCCGAGAGCTACTTTTCATCTGCAGGGGATGGAAAAGGAAATGATCCACAAGCTGCATGGTGAGCTTTCCTCGAAAACTCACAAGGACATTCGCACCTTATAATATCAGTTATTTTTATCATAAATTTTTGAATGTTGCAGGAGCTGTCCTCTGCCTCCAAGGCGACGGATGGCAATGCAGGGCGCCGATTACGTGGAGACACCGGAGAAATGCAGCCGAGAGCTACTTTTCATCTGCAGGGGATGGAAAAGGAAATGATCCACAAGCTGCATGGTGAGCTTTCCTCGAAAACTCACAAGGACATTCGCACCTTATAATATCAGTTATTTTTAGCATAAATTTTTTAATGTTGCAGGAGCTGTCCTCTGCCTCCAAGGCGACGGATGGCCTTGTCAGGGCGCCGATTACGTGGAGACACCGGAGAAAATGCAGCCGAGAGCTACTTTTCATCTGCAGCGGGAATGGTCGACAAAGTGCATGGTGAGCTTCCCTCGAAAACTCGCAAGGACATTCGCACCTTATAGTAACAGTTATTTTTAGCATAAATTTTTGAATGTTGCAGGAGCTGTCCTCTGCCTGCAAGAAGACGGATGGCTACGCAGGGCGCCGGTTACGTGGAGACACAGGAGAAGATGCAGCCGAGAGCTACTTTTCATCTGCAGGGAATGGAAGAGGAAATGATCCACAAGCTGCATGGTGAACTTCCCTCAAAAACTCACAAGGACATTCGCACCTTATAATAACAGTTATTTTTAGCATAAATTTTTGAATGTTGCAGGAGCTGTCCTCTGCCTGCAAGACGACGGATGGCTACGCAGGGCGCCGATTACGTGGAGACACCGGAGAAAATGCAGCCGAGAGCTACTTTTCATCAGCATAGGGAATGGTCGACAAACTGCATGGTGAGCTTCCCTCGAAAACTCACAAGGACATTCGCACCTTATAATATCAGTTATTTTTAGCATAAATTTTTGAATGTTGCAGGAGCTGTCCTCTGCCTGCAAGAAGACGGATGGCTACGCAGTGCGCCGATTATGTGGAGACACCGGAAAAGATGCAGCCGAGAGCTACTTTTCATCTGCAGGGGATGGAAGAGGAAATGGTCCAGAAGCTGCATGGTGAGCTTCCCTCGAAATTTACAAGGACCTTCGCACCCTATAATAACAGTTATTTTTAGCATAAATTTTTTAATGTTGCAGGAGCTGTCCTCTGCCTCCAAGACGACGGATGGCTACGCAGGGCGCCGATTACGTGGAGACACCGGAGAAGATGCAGCCGAGAGATACTTTTCATCTGCAGGGGATGGAAGAGGAAATGATCCACAAGCTGCATGGTGAGCTTCCCTCGAAATCTCACAAGGACATTCGCTCCTTATAATAACAGTTTTTTTAGCATAAATTTTTGAATGTTGCAGGAGCTGTCCTCTGCCTGCAAGTTGACGGATGGCTACGCAGGGCGCCGATTACGTGGAGACACCGGAGAAGATGCAGCCGAAAGCTACTTTACATCTGCAGGGGATGGAAGAGGAAATGATCCACAAGCTGCATGGTGAGCTTTCCTCGAAAACTCAGAAGGACATTCGCATCTTATAATATCAGTTATTTTAAGCATAAATTTTTTAATGTTGCAGGAGCTGTCCTCTGCCTCCAAGGCGACGGATGGCTAAGCAGGGCGCCGATTACATGGAGACACCGGAGGAAATGCAGCCGAGAGCTACTTTTCATCTGCAGGGGATGGAAGAGGAAATGGTCCAGAAGCTGCATGGTTAGCTTCCCTCGAGATTTACAAGGACATTCGCACCTTATAATACCAGTTGTTTTTAGCATAAATTTTTTAATGTTGCAGGAGCTGTCCTCTGCCTCCAAGGCGACGGATGGCTACGCAGGGCGCCGATTACGTGGAGACACCGGAGAAAATGCAGCCGAGAGCTACTTTTCATCTGCAGAGGGAATGGCCGACAAAGTGCATGGTGAGCTTCCCTCGAAAACTTGCAAGGACATTCGCACCTTATAATAACAGTTATTTTTAGCATAAATTTTTGAATGTTGCAGGAGCTGTCCTCTGTCTGCAAGAAGACGGATGGCTACGCAGGGCGCCGATTAAGTGGAGACACAGGAGAAATGCAGCCGAGAGCTACTTTTCATCTGCAGGGGATGGAAGAGGAAATCGCCCAGAAGCTGCATGTTGAGCTTCCCTCGAAATTTACAAGGACCATCGCACCCTATAATAACAGTTATTTTTAGCAAAATTTTTTAATGTTGCAGGAGCTGTCCTCTGCCTCCAAGACGACGGATGGCTACGCAGGGCGCCGATTACGTGGAGACACCGGAGAAGATGCAGCCGAGAGCTACTTTTCATCTGCAGGGGATGGAAGAGGAAATGATCCACAAGCTGCATGGTGAGCTTCCCTCGAAAACTCACAAGGACATTCGCACCTTATAATAACAGTTTTATTCAGCATAAATTTTTGAATGTAGCAGGAGCTGTCCTCTGCCTGCAAGTTGACGGATGGCTACGCAGGGCGCCGATTACGTGGAGACACCGGAGAAGATGCAGCCGAAAGCTACTTTACATCTGCAGGGGATGGAAGAGGAAATGATCCACAAGCTGCATGGTGAGCTTTCTTCGAAAACTCAGAAGGACATTCGCACCTTATAATATCAGTTATTTTAAGCATAAGTTTTTTAATGTTGCAGGAGCTGTCCTCTGCCTCCAAGGCGACGGGTGGCTACGCAGGGCGCCGATTACGTGGAGACACCGGAGAAAATGCAGCCGAGAGCTACTTTTCATCAGCAGAGGGAATGGTCGACAAACTGCATGGTGAGCTTCCCTCGAAAACTCACAAGGACATTCGCACCTTATAATAACAGTTATTTTTAGCATAAATTTTTGAATGTTGCAGGAGCTGTCCTCTGCCTGCAAGAAGACGGATGGCTACGCAGGGCGCCGATTACGTGGAGACACCGGAGAAGATGCAGCCGAGAGCTACTTTTCATCTGCAAAGGATGGAAGAGGAAATGGTCCAGAAGCTGCATGGTGAGCTTCCCTCGAAATTTACAAGGACATTCGCACCTTATAATAGCAGTTGTTTTTAGCATACATTTTTGAATGTTGCAGGAGCTGTCCTCTGCCTGCAAGAAGACGGATGGCTACGCAGGGCGCCGGTTACGTGGAGACACAGGAGAAGATGCAGCCGAGAGCTACTTTTCATCTGCAAAGGATGGAAGAGGAAATGGTCCAGAAGCTGCATGGTGAGCTTCCCTCGAAATTTACAAGGACATTCGCACCTTATAATAGCAGTTGTTTTTAGCATAAATTTTTGAATGTTGCAGGAGCTGTCCTCTGCCTGCAAGAAGACGGATGGCTACGCAGGGCGCCGATTACGTGGAGACACCGGAGAAGATGCAGCCGAAAGCTACTTTACATCTGCAGGGGATGGAAGAGGAAATGATCCACAAGCTGCATGGTGAGCTTTCCTCGAAAACTCAGAAGGACATTCGCACCTTATAATATCAGTTATTTTAAGCATAAATTTTTTAATGTTGCAGGAGCTGTCCTCTGCCTCCAAGGCGACGGGTGGTTACGCAGGGCGCCGATTACGTGGAGACACCGGAGAAAATGCAGCCGAGAGCTACTTTTCATCAGCAGAGGGAATGGTCGACAAACTGCATGGTGAGCTTCCCTCGAAAACTCACAAGGACATTCGCACCTTATAATAACAGTTATTTTTAGCATAAATTTTTGAATGTTGCAGGAGCTGTCCTCTGCCTGCAAGAAGACGGATGGCTACGCAGGGCGCCGATTACGTGGAGACACCGGAGAAGATGCAGCCGAGAGCTACCTTTCATCTGCAAAGGATGGAAGAGGAAATGGTCCAGAAGCTGCATGGTGAGCTTCCTTCGAAATTTACAAGGACATTCGCACCTTATAATAGCAGTTGTTTTTAGCATAAATTTTTGAATGTTGCAGGAGCTGTCCTCTGCCTGCAAGAAGACGGATGGCTACGCAGGGCGCCGGTTACGTGGAGACACCGGAGAAGATGCAGCCGAGAGCTACTTTTCATCTGCAAAGGATGGAAGAGGAAATGGTCCAGAAGCTGCATGGTGAGCTTCCCTCGAAATTTACAAGGACATTCGCACCTTATAATAGCAGTTGTTTTTAGCATAAATTTTTGAATGTTGCAGGAGCTGTCCTCTGCCTGCAAGAAGACGGATGGCTACGCAGGGCGCCGATTACGTGGAGACACCGGAGAAGATGCAGCCGAAAGCTACTTTACATCTGCAGGGGATGAAAGAGGAAATGATCCACAAGCTGCATGGTGAGCTTTCCTCGAAAACTCAGAAGGACATTCGCACCTTATAATATCAGTTATTTTAAGCATAAATTTTTTAATGTTGCAGGAGCTGTCCTCTGCCTCCAAGGCGACGGGTGGCTAGGCAGGGCGCCGATTACGTGGAGACACCGGAGAAAATGCAGCCGAGAGCTACTTTTCATCAGCAGAGGGAATGGTCGACAAACTGCATGGTGAGCTTCCCTCGAAAACTCACAAGGACATTCGCACCTTATAATAACAGTTATTTTTAGCATAAATTTTTGAATGTTGCAGGAGCTGTCCTCTGCCTGCAAGAAGACGGATGGCTACGCAGGGCGCCGATTACGTGGAGACACCGGAGAAGATGCAGCCGAGAGCTACTTTTCATCTGCAAAGGATGGAAGAGGAAATGGTCCAGAAGCTGCATGGTGAGCTTCCCTCGAAATTTACAAGGACATTCGCACCTTATAATAGCAGTTGTTTTTAGCATACATTTTTGAATGTTGCAGGAGCTGTCCTCTGCCTGCAAGAAGACGGATGGCTACGCAGGGCGCCGGTTACGTGGAGACACAGGAGAAGATGCAGCCGAGAGCTACTTTTCATCTGCAAAGGATGGAAGAGGAAATGGTCCAGAAGCTGCATGGTGAGCTTCCCTCGAAATTTACAAGGACATTCGCACCTTATAATAGCAGTTGTTTTTAGCATAAATTTTTGAATGTTGCAGGAGCTGTCCTCTGACTGCAAGAAGACGGATGGCTACGCAGGGCGCCGATTACGTGGAGACACCGGAGAAGATGCAGCCGAAAGCTACTTTACATCTGCAGGGGATGGAAGAGGAAATGATCCACAAGCTGCATGGTGAGCTTTCCTCGAAAACTCAGAAGGACATTCGCACCTTATAATATCAGTTATTTTAAGCATAAATTTTTTAATGTTGCAGGAGCTGTCCTCTGCCTCCAAGGCGACGGGTGGCTACGCAGGGCGCCGATTACGTGGAGACACCGGAGAAAATGCAGCCGAGAGCTACTTTTCATCAGCAGAGGGAATGGTCGACAAACTGCATGGTGAGCTTCCCTCGAAAACTCACAAGGACATTCGCACCTTATAATAACAGTTATTTTTAGCATAAATTTTTGAATGTTGCAGGAGCTGTCCTCTGCCTGCAAGAAGACGGATGGCTACGCAGGGCGCCGATTACGTGGAGACACCGGAGAAGATGCAGCCGAGAGCTACCTTTCATCTGCAAAGGATGGAAGAGGAAATGGTCCAGAAGCTGCATGGTGAGCTTCCTTCGAAATTTACAAGGACATTCGCACCTTATAATAGCAGTTGTTTTTAGCATAAATTTTTGAATGTTGCAGGAGCTGTCCTCTGCCTGCAAGAAGACGGATGGCTACGCAGGGCGCCGGTTACGTGGAGACACCGGAGAAGATGCAGCCGAGAGCTACTTTTCATCTGCAAAGGATGGAAGAGGAAATGGTCCAGAAGCTGCATGGTGAGCTTCCCTCGAAATTTACAAGGACATTCGCACCTTATAATAGCAGTTGTTTTTAGCATAAATTTTTGAATGTTGCAGGAGCTGTCCTCTGCCTGCAAGAAGACGGATGGCTACGCAGGGCGCCGATTACGTGGAGACACCGGAGAAGATGCAGCCGAAAGCTACTTTACATCTGCAGGGGATGAAAGAGGAAATGATCCACAAGCTGCATGGTGAGTTTTCCTCGAAAACTCAGAAGGACATTCGCACCTTATAATATCAGTTATTTTAAGCATAAATTTTTTAATGTTGCAGGAGCTGTCCTCTGCCTCCAAGGCGACGGGTGGCTACGCAGGGCGCCGATTACGTGGAGACACCGGAGAAAATGCAGCCGAGAGCTACTTTTCATCAGCAGAGGGAATGGTCGACAAACTGCATGGTGAGCTTCCCTCGAAAACTCACAAGGACATTCGCACCTTATAATAACAGTTATTTTTAGCATAAATTTTTGAATGTTGCACTAGCTGTCCTCTGCCTGCAAGAAGACGGATGGCTACGCAGGGCGCCGATTACGTGGAGACACCGGAGAAGATGCAGCCGAGAGCTACTTTTCATCTGCAAAGGATGGAAGAGGAAATGGTCCAGAAGCTGCATGGTGAGCTTAACTGGAAATTTACAAGGACATTCGCACCTTATAATAGCAGTTGTTTTTAGCATAAATTTTTGAATGTTGCAGGAGCTGTCCTCTGCCTGCAAGAAGACGGATGGCTACGCAGGGCGCCGGTTACGTGGAGACACAGGAGAAGATGCAGCCGAGAGCTACTTTTCATCTGCAGGGAATGGAAGAGGAAATGATCCACAAGCTGCATGGTGAGCTTCCCTCAAAAACTCACAAGGACATTCGCACCTTATAATAACAGTTATTTTTAGCATAAAATTTTGAATGTTGCAGGAGCTGTCCTCTGCCTGCAAGTCGACGGATGGCTACGCAGGGCGCCGATTACGTGGAGACACCGGAGAAAATGCAGCCGAGAGCTACTTTTCATCAGCAGAGGGAATGGTCAACAAACTGCATGGTGAGCTTCCCTCGAAAACTCACAAGGACATTCGCACCTTATAATAATAGTTATTTTTAGCATTTATTTTTGAATGTTGCAGGAGCTGTCCTCTGCCTGCAAGAAGACGGATCGCTACGCTGGGCGCCGATTACGTGGAGACACCGGAGAAGATGAAGCCGAGAGCTACTTTTCATCTGCAGGGGATGGAAAAGGAAATGATCCACAAGCTGCATGGTGAGCTTTCCTCGAAAACTCACAAGGACATTCGCACCTTATAATATCAGTTATTTTTAGCATAAATTTTTTAATGTTGCAGGAGCTGTCCTCTGCCTCCAAGGCGACGGATGGCAATTCAGGGCGCCGATTACGTGGAGACACCGGAGAAATGCAGCGGAGAGCTACTCTTCATCTGCAGGGGATGGAAGAGTAAATGGTCCAGAAGCTGCATGATGAGCTTCCCTCGAAATTTACAAGGACATTCGCACCTTATAATAACAGTTGATTTTAGCATGAATTTTTTAATGTTGCAGGAGCTGTCCTCTGCCTCCAACACGACGGATGGCTACGCAGGGCGCCGATTACGTGGAGACACCGGAGAAAATGCAGCCGAGAGCTACTTTTCATCTGCAGAGGGAATGGTCGACAAACTGCATGGTGAGCTTCCCTCGAAAACTCACAAGGACATTCGCACCTTATAATAATAGTTATTTTTAGCATTTATTTTTGAATGTTGCAGGAGCTGTCCTCTGCCTGCAAGAAGACGGATGGCTACGCTGGGCGCCGATTACGTGGAGACACCGGAGAAGATGAAGCCGAGAGCTACTTTTCATCTGCAGGGGATGGAAAAGGAAATGATCCACAAGCTGCATGGTGAGCTTTCCTCGAAAACTCACAAGGACATTCGCACCTTATAATATCAGTTATTTTTAGCATAAATTTTTTAATGTTGCAGGAGCTGTCCTCTGCCTCCAAGGCGACGGATGGCCTTGTCAGGGCGCCGATTACGTGGAGACACCGGAGAAAATGCAGCCGAGAGCTACTTTTCATCTGCAGAGGGAATGGTCGACAAAGTGCATGGTGAGCTTCCCTCGAAAACTTGCAAGGACATTCGCACCTTATAGTAACAGTTATTTTTAGCATAAATTTTTGAATGTTGCAGGAGCTGTCCTCTGACTGCAAGAAGACGGATGGCTACGCAGGGCGCCGGTTACGTGGAGACACAGGAGAAGATGCAGCCGAGAGCTACTTTTCATCTGCAGGGAATGGAAGAGGAAATGATCCACAAGCTGCATGGTGAGCTTCCCTCAAAAACTCACAAGGACATTCGCACCTTATAATAACAGTTATTTTTAGCATAAATTTTTGAATGTTGCAGGAGCTGTCCTCTGCCTGCAAGACGACGGATGGCTACGCAGGGCGCCGATTACGTGGAGACACCGGAGAAAATGCAGCCGAGAGCTACTTTTCATCAGCATAGGGAATGGTCGACAAACTGCATGGTGAGCTTCCCTCGAAAACTCACAAGGACATTCGCACCTTATAATATCAGTTATTTTTAGCATAAATTTTTGAATGTTGCAGGAGCTGTCCTCTGCCTGCAAGAAGACGGATGGCTACGCAGTGCGCCGATTATGTGGAGACACCGGAAAAGATGCAGCCGAGAGCTACTTTTCATCTGCAGGGGATGGAAGAGGAAATGGTCCAGAAGCTGCATGGTGAGCTTCCCTCGAAATTTACAAGGACCTTCGCACCCTATAATAACAGTTATTTTTAGCATAAATTTTTTAATGTTGCAGGAGCTGTCCTCTGCCTCCAAGACGACGGATGGCTACGCAGGGCGCCGATTACGTGGAGACACCGGAGAAGATGCAGCCGAGAGCTACTTTTCATCTGCAGGGGATGGAAGAGGAAATGATCCACAAGCTGCATGGTGAGCTTCCCTCGAAAACTCACAAGGACATTCGCTCCTTATAATAACAGTTTTTTTAGCATAAATTTTTGAATGTTGCAGGAGCTGTCCTCTGCCTGCAAGTTGACGGATGGCTACGCAGGGCGCCGATTACGTGGAGACACCGGAGAAGATGCAGCCGAAAGCTACTTCACATCTGCAGGGGATGGAAGAGGAAATGATCCACAAGCTGCATGGTGAGCTTTCCTCGAAAACTCAGAAGGACATTCGCACCTTATAATATAAGTTATTTTAAGCATAAATTTTTTAATGTTGCAGGAGCTGTCCTCTGCCTCCTAGGCGACGGATGGCTAAGCAGGGCGCCGATTACGTGGAGACACCGGAGGAAATGCAGCCGAGAGCTACTTTTCATCTGCAGGGGATGGAGGAGGAAATGGTCCAGAAGCTGCATGGTGAGCTTCCCTCGAGATTTACAAGGACATTCGCACCTTATAATAACAGTTGATTTTAGCATGAATTTTTTAATGTTGCAGGAGCTGTCTTCTGCCTCCAAGACGACGGATGGCTACGCAGGGCGCCGATTACGTGGAGACACCGGAGAAAATGCAGCCGAGAGCTACTTTTCATCTGCAGAGGGAATGGTCGACAAACTGCATGGTGAGCTTCCCTCGAAAACTCACAAGGACATTCGCACCTTATAATAATAATTATTTTTAGCATTTATTTTTGAATGTTGCAGGAGCTGTCCTCTGCCTGCAAGAAGACGTATGGCTACGCTGGGCGCCGATTACGTGGAGACACCGGAGAAGATGAAGCCGAGAGCTACTTTTCATCTGCAGGGGATGGAAAAGGAAATGATCCACAAGCTGCATGGTGAGCTTTCCTCGAAAACTCACAAGGACATTCGCACCTTATACTATCAGTTATTTTTAGCATAAATTTTTTAATGTTGCAGGAGCTGTCCTCTGCCTCCAAGGCGACGGATGGCAATGCAGGGCGCCGATTACGTGGAGACACCGGAGAAATGCAGCCGAGAGCTACTTTTCATCTGCAGAGGGAGTGGTCGACAAAGAGCATGGTGAGCTTCCCTCGAAAACTCGCAAGGACATTCGCACCTTATAGTAACAGTTATTTTTAGCATAAATTTTTGAATGTTGCAGGAGCTGTCCTCTGCCTGCAAGAAGACGGATGGCTTCGCAGGGCGCCGGTTACGTGGAGACACAGGAGAAGATGCAGCCGAGAGCTACTTTTCATCTGCAGGGAATGGAAGAGGAAATGATCCACAAGCTGCATGGTGAGCTTCCCTCGAAATTTACAAGGACCTTCGCACCCTATAATAACAGTTATTTTTAGCATAAATTTTTTAATGTTGCAGGAGCTGTCCTCTGCCTCCAAGACGACGGATGGCTACGCAGGGCGCCGATTACGTGGAGACACCGGAGAAGATGCAGCCGAAAGCTACTTTTCATCTGCAGGGGATGGAAGAGGAAATGATCCACAAGCTGCACGGTGAGCTTCCCTCGAAAACTCACAAGGACTCTCGCACCTTATAATAACAGTTATTTTTAGCATAAATTTTTGAATGTTGCAGGAGCTGTCCTCTGCCTGCAAGACGACGTATGGCTACGCAGGGCGCCGATTACGTGGAGACACCGGAGAAGATGCAGCCGACAGCTACTTTTCATCTGTAGAGGGAATGGTCGACAAACTGCATGGTGAGCTTCCCTCGAACCTCACAAGGACATTCGCACCTTATAATATCAGTTATTTTTAGCATAAATTTTTTAATGTTGCAGGAGCTGTCCTCTGCCTCCAAGACGACGGATGGCTACACAGGGCGCCGATTACGTGGAGACACCGGAGAAAATGCAGCCGAGAGCTACTTTTCATCTGCAGAGGGAATGGTCGACAAACTGCATGGTGAGCTTCCCTCGAAAACTCACAAGGACATTCGCACCTTATAATAATAGTTATTTTTAGCATTTATTTTTGAATGTTGCAGGAGCTGTCCTCTGCTTGCAAGAAGACGGATGGCTACGCTGGGCGCCGATTACGTGGAGACACCGGAGAAGATGAAGCCGAGAGCTACTTTTCATCTGCAGGGGATGGAAAAGGAAATTATCCACAAGCTGCATGGTGAGCTTTCCTCGAAAACTCACAAGGACATTCGCACCTTATAATATCAGTTATTTTTAGCATAAATTTTTTAATGTTGCAGGAGCTGTCCTCTGCGCCCAAGGCGACGGATGGCCTTGTCAGGGCGCCGATTACGTGGAGACACCGGAGAAAATGCAGCCGAGAGCTACTTTTCATCTGCAGAGGGAATGGTCGACAAAGTGCATGGTGAGCTTCCCTCGAAAACTCGCAAGGACATTCGCACCTTATAGTAACAGTTATTTTTAGCATAAATTATTGAATGTTGCAGGAGCTGTCCTCTGCCTGTAAGAAGACGGATGGCTACGCAGGGCGCCGGTTACGTGGAGACACAGGAGAAGATGCAGCCGAGAGCTACTTTTGATCTGCAGGGAATGGAAGAGGAAATGATCCACAAGCTGCATGGTGAGCTTCCCTCAAAAACTCACAAGGACATTCGCACCTTATAATAACAGTTATTTTTAGCATAAATTTTTGAATGTTGCAGGAGCTGTCCTCTGCCTGCAAGACGACCGATGGCTACGCAGGGCGCCGATTACGTGGAGACACCGGAGAAAATGCAGACGAGAGCTACTTTTCATCAGCATAGGGAATGGTCGACAAACTGCATGGTGAGCTTCCCTCGAAAACTCACAAGGACATTCGCACCTTATAATATCAGTTATTTTTAGCATAAATTTTTGAATGTTGCAGGAGCTGTCCTCTGCCTGCAAGAAGACGGATGGCTACGCAGTGCGCCGATTATGTGGAGACACCGGAAAAGATGCAGCCGAGAGCTACTTTTCATCTGCAGGGGATGGAAGAGGAAATGGTCCAGAAGCTGCATGGTGAGCTTCCCTCGAAATTTACAAGGACCTTCGCACCCTATAATAACAGTTATTTTTAGCATAAATTTTTTAATGTTGCAGGAGCTGTCCTCTGCCTCCAAGACGACGGATGGCTACGCAGGGCGCCGATTACGTGGAGACACCGGAGAAGATGCAGCCGAGAGCTACTTTTCATCTGCAGGGGATGGAAGAGGAAATGATCCACAAGCTGCATGGTGAGCTTCCCTCGAAAACTCACAAGGACATTCGCTCCTTATAATAACATTTTTTTTAGCATAAATTTTTGAATGTTGCAGGAGCTGTCCTCTGCCTGCAAGTTGACGGATGGCTACGCAGGGCGCCGATTACGTGGAGACACCGGAGAAGATGCAGCCGAAAGCTACTTTACATCTGCAGGGGATGGAAGAGGAAATGATCCACAAGCTGCATGGTGAGCTTTCCTCGAAAACTCAGAAGGACATTCGCACCTTATAATATCAGTTATTTTAAGCATAAATTTTTTAATGTTGCAGGAGCTGTCCTCTGCCTCCAAGGCGACGGATGGCTAAGCAGGGCGCCGATTACGTGGAGACACCGGAGGAAATGCAGCCGAGAGCTACTTTTCATCTGCAGGGGATGGAAGAGGAAATGGTCCAGAAGCTGCATGGTGAGCTTCCCTCGAGATTTACAAGGACATTCGCACCTTATAATAACAGTTGTTTTTAGCATAAATTTTTTAATGTTGCAGGAGCTGTCTCCATCCTCCAAGGCGACGGATGGCTAAGCAGGGCGCCGATTACGTGGAGACACCGGAGAAAATGCAGCAGAGAGCTACTTTTCATCAGCAGAGGGAATGGTCAACAAACTGCATGGTGAGCTTCCCTCGAAAACTCACAAGGACATTCGCACCTTATAATAACAGTTATTTTTAGCATAAATTTTTGAATGTTGCAGGAGCTGTCCTCTGCCTGCAAGACGACGGATGGCTACGCAGGGCGCCGATTACGTGGAGACACTGGAGAAGATGCAGCCGAGAGCTACTTTTCATCTGCAGAGGGAATGGTCGACAAACTGCATGGTGAGCTTCCCTCGAAAACTCACAAGGACATACGCACCTTATAATAACAGTTATTTTTAGCATAAATTTTTTATTGTAGCAGGAGCTGTCCTCTGCCTCCAAGACGACGGAAGGCTACGCAGGGCGCCGATGACGTGGAGACACCGGAGAAGATGCAGCCGAGAGCTACTTTTCATCTGCAGGGGATGGAGGAGGAAATGATCCACAAGCTGCATGGTGAGCTTCCCTCGAAAACTCACAAGGACATTCGCACCTTATAAAACAGTTTTTTTAGCATAAATTTTTGAATGTTGCAGGAGCTGTCCTCTGCCTGCAAGACGACGGATGGCTACGCAGGGCGCCGATTACGTGGAGACACCGGAGAAGACGCAGCCGAGAGCTACTTTTCATCTGCAGGGGATGGAAGAGGAAATGGTCCAGAAGCTGCATGGTGAGCTTCCCTCGAAATTTAAAAGGACCTTCGCACGTTATAATAACAGTTATTTTTAGCATAAATTTTTTAATGTTGCAGGAGCTGTCCTCTGCCTCCAAGACGACGGATGGCTACGCAGGGCGCCGATTACGTGGAGACACCGGAGAAGATGCAGCCGAAAGCTACTTTTCATCTGCAGGGGATGGAAGAGGAAATGATCCACAAGCTGCATGGTGAGCTTCCCTCGAAAACTCACAAGGACACTCGCACCTTATAATAACAGTTATTTTTGCATAAATTTTTGAATGTTGCAGGAGCTGTCCTCTGCCTGCAAGACGACGTATGGCTACGCAGGGCGCCGATTACGTGGAGACACCGGAGAAGATGCAGCCGACAGCTACTTTTCATCTGCAGAGGGAATGGTCGACAAACTGCATGGTGAGCTTCCCTCGAAAACTCACAAGGACATTCGCACCTTATAATATCAGTTATTTTTAGCATAAATTTTTTAATGTTGCAGGAGCTGTCCTCTGCCTCCAAGACGACGGATGGCTACGCAGGGCGCCGATTACGTGGAGACACCGGAGAAAATGCAGCCGAGAGCTACTTTTCAACTGCAGAGGGAATGGTCGACAAACTGCATGGTGAGCTTCCCTCGAAAACTCACAAGGACATTCGCACCTTATAATAATAGTTATTTTTAGCATTTAATTTTGAATGTTGCAGGAGCTGTCCTCTGCCTGCAAGAAGACGGATGGCTACGCTGGGCGCCGATTACGTGGAGACACCGGAGAAGATGAATCCGAGAGCTACTTTTCATCTGCAGGGGATGGAAAAGGAAATGATCCACAAGCTGCATGGTGAGCTTTCCTCGAAAACTCAAAAGGACATTCGCACCTTATAATATCAGTTATTTTTAGCATAAATTTTTTAATGTTGCAGGAGCTGTCCTCTGACTCCAAGGCGACGGATGGCGTTGTCAGGGCGCCGATTACGTGGAGACACCGGAGAAAATGCAGCCGAGAGCTACTTTTCATCTGCAGAGGGAATGGTCGACAAAGTGCATGGTGAGCTTCCCTCGAAAACTCGAAAGGACATTCGCACCTTATAATAACAGTTATTTTTAGCATAAATTTTTTAATGTTGCAGGAGCTGTCCTCTGCCTGCAAGAAGACGGATGGCTACGCAGGGCGCCGATTACGTGGAGACACAAGAGAAGATGCAGCCGAGAGCTACTTTTCATCTGCAGGGAATGGAAGAGGAAATGATCCACAAGCTGCATGGTGAGCTTCCCTCAAAAACTCACAAGGACATTCGCACCTTATAATAACAGTTATTTTTAGCATAAATTTTTGAATGTTGCAGGAGCTGTCCTCTGCCTGCAAGACGACGGATGGCTACGCAGGGCGCCGATTACGTGGAGACACCGG
Source organism: Locusta migratoria (assembly GCA_026315105.1). NCBI lineage: Eukaryota > Metazoa > Arthropoda > Insecta > Orthoptera > Acrididae > Locusta > Locusta migratoria. The sequence goes on from CM048746.1 coordinate 308,660,792, forward strand.
AGAAAATGCAGCCGAGAGCTACTTTTCATCAGCATAGGGAATGGTCGACAAACTGCATGGTGAGCTTCCCTCGAAAACTCACAAGGACATTCGCACCTTATAATATCAGTTATTTTTAGCATAAATTTTTGAATGTTGCAGGAGCTGTCCTCTGCCTGCAAGAAGACGGATGGCTACGCAGTGCGCCGATTATGTGGAGACACCGGAGAAGATGCAGCCGAGAGCTACTTTTCATCTGCAGGGGATGGAAGAGGAAATGGTCCAGAAGCTGCATGGTGAGCTTCCCTCGAAATTTACAAGGACCTTCGCACCCTATAATAACAGTTATTTTTAGCATAAATTTTTTAATGTTGCAGGAGCTGTCCTCTGCCTCCAAGACGACGGATGGCTACGCAGGGCGCCGATTACGTGGAGACACCAAAGAAGATGCAGCCGAGAGCTACTTTTCATCTGCAGGGGATGGAAGAGGAAATGATCCACAAGCTGCATGGTGAGCTTCCCTCGAAAACTCACAAGGACATTCGCACCTTATAATAACAGTTTTTTTTAGCATAAATTTTTGAATGTTGCAGGAGCTGTCCTCTGCCTGCAAGTTGACGGATGGCTACGCAGGGCGCCGATTACGTGGAGACACCGGAGAAGATGCAGCCGAAAGCTACTTTACATCTGCAGGGGATGGAACAGGAAATGATCCACAAGCTGCATGGTGAGCTTTCCTCGAAAACTCAGAAGGACATTCGCACCTTATAATATCAGTTATTTTAAGCATAAATTTTTTAATGTTGCAGGAGCAGTCCTCTGCCTCCAAGGCGACGGATGGCTAAGCAGGGCGCCGATTACGTGGAGACACCGGAGGAAATGCAGCCGAGAGCTACTTTTCATCTGCAGGGGATGGAAGAGGAAATGGTCCAGAAGCTGCATGCTGAGCTTCCCTCGAGATTTACAAGGACATTCGCACCTTATAATAACAGTTGTTTTTAGCATAAATTTTTTAATGTTGCAGGAGCTGTCCCCATCCTCCAAGGCGACGGATGGCTAAGCAGGGCGCCGATTACGTGGAGACACCGGAGAAAATGCAGCAGAGAGCTACTTTCCATCAGCAGAGGGAATGGTCAACAAACTGCATGGTGAGCTTCCCTCGAAAACTCACAAGGACATTCGCACCTTATAATAACAGTTATTTTTAGCATAAATTTTTGAATGTTGCAGGAGCTGTCCTCTGCCTGCAAGACGACGGATGGCTACGCAGGGCGCCGATTACGAGGAGACACCGGAGAAGATGCAGCCGAGAGCTACTTTTCATCTGCAGAGGGAATGGTCGACAAACTGCATGGTGAGCTTCCCTCGAAAACTCACAAGGACATTCGCACCTTATAATAACAGTTATTTTTAGCATAAATTTTTTATTGTTGCAGGAGCTGTCCTCTGCCTCCAAGACGACGGATGGCTACACAGGGCGCCGATTACGTGGAGACACCGGAGAAAATGCAGCCGAGAGCTACTTTTCATCTGCAGAGGGAATGGTCGACAAACTGCATGGTGAGCTTCCCTCGAAAACTCACAAGGACATTCGCACCTTATAATAATAGTTATTTTTAGCATTTATTTTTGAATGTTGCAGGAGCTGTCCTCGGCCTGCAAGAAGACGGATGGCTACGCTGGGCGCCGATTACGTGGAGACACCGGAGAAGATGAAGCCGAGAGCTACTTTTCATCTGCAGGGGATGGAAAAGGAAATGATCCACAAGCTGCATGGTGAGCTTTCCTCGAAAACTCACAAGGACATTCGCACCTTATAATATCAGTTATTTTTAGCATAAATTTTTTAATGTTGCAGGAGCTGTCCTCTGCGTCCAAGGCGACGGATGGCCTTGTCAGGGCGCCGATTACGTGGAGACACCGGAGAAAATGCAGCCGAGAGCTACTTTTCATCTGCAGAGGGAATGGTCGACAAAGTGCATGGTGAGCTTCCCTCGAAAACTCACAAGGACATTCGCACCTTATAGTAACAGTTATTTTTAGCATAAATTTTTGAATGTTGCAGGAGCTGTCCTCTGCCTGCAAGAAGACGGATGGCTACGCAGGGCGCCGGTTACGTGGAGACACAGGAGAAGATGCAGCCGAGAGCTACTTTTCATCTGCAGGGAATGGAAGAGGAAATGATCCACAAGCTGCATGGTGAGCTTCCCTCAAAAACTCACAAGGACATTCGCACCTTATAATAACAGTTATTTTTAGCATAAATTTTTGAATGTTGCAGGAGCTGTCCTCTGCCTGCAAGACGACGGATGGCTACGCAGGGCGCCGATTACGTGGAGACACCGGAGAAAATGCAGCCGAGAGCTACTTTTCATCAGCATAGGGAATGGTCGACAAACTGCATGGTGAGCTTCCCTCGAAAACTCACAAGGACATTCGCACCTTATAATATCAGTTATTTTTAGCATAAATTTTTGAATGTTGCAGGAGCTGTCCTCTGCCTGCAAGAAGACGGATGGCTACGCAGTGCGCCGATTATGTGGAGACACCGGAAAAGATGCAGCCGAGAGCTACTTTTCATCTGCAGGGGATGGAAGAGGAAATGGTCCAGAAGCTGCATGGTGAGCTTCCCTCGAAATTTACAAGGACCTTCGCACCCTATAATAACAGTTATTATTAGCATAAATTTTTTAATGTTGCAGGAGCTGTCCTCTGCCTCCATGACGACGGATGGCTACGCAGGGCGCCGATTACGTGGAGACACCGGAGAAGATGCAGCCGAGAGCTACTTTTCATCTGCAGGGGATGGAAGAGGAAATGTCCACAAGCTGCATGGTGAGCTTCCCTCGAAAACTCACAAGGACATTCGCTCCTCATAATAACAGTTTTTTTAGCATAAATTTTTGAATGTTGCAGGAGCTGTCCTCTGCCTGCAAGTTGACGGATGGCTACGCAGGGCGCCGATTACGTGGAGACACCGGAGAAGATGCAGCCGAAAGCTACTTTACATCTGCAGGGGATGGAAGAGGAAATGATGCACAAGCTGCATGGTGAGCTTTCCTCGAAAACTCAGAAGGACATTCGCACCTTATAATATCAGTTATTTTAAGCATAAATTTTTTAATGTTGCAGGAGCTGTCCTCTGCCTCCAAGGCGACGGATGGCTAAGCAGGGCGCCGATTACGTGGAGACACCGGAGGAAATGCAGCCGAGAGCTACTTTTCATCTGCAGGGGATGGAAGAGGAAATGGTCCAGAAGCTGCATGGTGAGCTTCCCTCGAGATTTACAAGGACATTCGCACCTTATAATAACAGTTGTTTTTAGCATAAATTTTTTAATGTTGCAAGGCGACGGATGGCTAAGCAGGGCGCCGATTACGTGGAGACACCGGAGAAAATGCAGCAGAGAGCTACTTTTCATCAGCAGAGGGAATGGTCGACAAAGTGCATGGTGAGCTTCCCTCGAAAACTCACAAGGACATTCGCACCTTATAATAACAGTTATTTTTAGCATAAATTTTTGAATGTTGCAGGAGCTGTCCTCTGCCTGCAAGACGACGGATGGCTCTGCAGGGCGCCGATTACGTGGAGACACCGGAGAGGATGCAGCCGAGAGCTACTTTTCATCTGCAGGGGATGGAAGGATGGAAGAGGAAATGATCCACAAGCTGCATGGTGAGCTTTCCTCGAAAACTCAGAAGGACATTCGCACCTTGTAATATCAGTTATTTTTAGCATAAATTTTTTAATGTTGCAGGAGCTGTCCTCTGACTCCAAGGCGACGGATGGCTACGCAGGGCGCCGATTACGTGGAGACACCGGAGAAAATGCAGCCGAGAGCTACTTTTCATCTGCAGAGGGAATGGTCGAAAAAGTGCATGGTGAGCTTCCCTCGAAAACTCACAAGGACATTCGCACCTTATAATAACAGTTACTTTTAGCATAAATTTTTGAATGTTGCAGGAGCTGTCCTCTGCCTGCTAGACGACGGATGGCTACGCAGGGCGCCGATTACGTGGAGACACCGGATAAGATGCAGCCGAGAGCTACTTTTCATCTGCAGGGGATGGAAGAGGAAATGATCCAAAAGCTGCATGGTGAGCTTTCCTCGAAAACTCAGAAGGACATTCGCACCTTATAATATCAGTTATTTTTAGCATAAATTTTTTAATGTTGCAGGAGCTGTCTTCTGCCTCCAAGGCGACGGATGGCTACGCAGGGCGCCGATTACGTGGAGACACCGGAGAAAATGCAGCCGACAGCTACTTTTCATCTGCAGAGGGAATGGTCGACAAACTGCATGGTGAGCTTCTCTCGAAACCTCAGAAGGACATTCGCACCTTATAATAACACTTATTTTTAGCATAAATTTTTGAATGTTGCAGGAGCTGTTCTCTGCCTGCAAGAAGACGGATGGCTACGCAGGGCGCCGATTACGTGGAGACACGTGAGAAATGCAGCCGAGAGCTACTTTTCAACTGCAGAAGGAATGGTCGACAAACTGCATGGTGAGCTTCCCTCGAAAACTCACAAGGACATTCGCACCTTATAATAACAATTATTTTTAGCATAAATTTTTGAATGTTGCAGGAGCTGTCCTCTGCCTGCAAGAAGACGGATGGCTACGCAGGGCGCCGATTACGTGGAGACACCGGAGAAATGCAGCCGAGAGCTACTTTTCATCTGCAGGGGATGGAAGTGGATATGATCCACAAGCTGCATGGCGAGCTTCCCTCGAAATTTACAAGGACCTTCGCACTTTATAATAACAGTTGTTTTTAGCATAAATTTTTTAATGTTGCTGGAGCTGTCCTCTGCCTCCAAGGCGACGGATGGCTACGCAGGGCGCCGATTACGTGGAGACACCGGAGAAGATGAAGCCGAGAGCTACTTTTCATCTGTAGGGGATGGAAGAGGAAATGATCCACAAGCTGCATGGTGAGCTTTCCTCGAAAACTCAGAAGGACATTCGCACCTTATAATATCAGTTATTTTTAGCATAAATTTTTTTATGTTGCAGGAGCTGTCTTCTGACTCCAAGGCGACGGATGGCTACGCAGGGCGCCGATTACGTGGAGACACCGGAGAAAATGCAGCCTAGAGCTACTTTTCATCTGCAGAGGGAATGGTCGACAAAGTGCATGGTGAGCTTCCCTCGAAAACTCACAAGGACATTCGCACCTTATAATAACAGTTATTTTTAGCATAAATTTTTGAATGTTGCAGGGGCTGTCCTCTGCCTGCAAGAAGACGGATGGCTACGCAGGGCGCCGATTACGTGGAGACACCGGAGAAATGCAGCCGAGAGCTACTTTTCATCTGCAGGGGATGGAAGTGGAAATGATCCACAAGCTGCATGGCGAGCTTCCCTCGAAATTTACAAGGACCTTCGCACTTTATAATAACAGTTGTTTTTAGCATAAATTTTTTAATGTTGCAGGAGCTGTCCTCTGCCTCCAAGGCGACGGATGGCTACGCAGGGCGCCGATTACGTGGAGACACCGGAGAAGATGAAGCCGAGAGCTACTTTTCATCTGTAGGGGATGGAAGAGGAAATGATCCACAAGCTGCATGGTGAGCTTTCCTCGAAAACTCAGAAGGACATTCGCACCTTATAATATCAGTTATTTTTAGCATAAATTTTTTAATGTTGCAGGAGCTGTCTTCTGACTCCAAGGCGACGGATGGCAACGCAGGGCGCCGATTACGTGGAGACACCGGAGAAAATGCAGCCTAGAGCTACTTTTCATCTGCAGAGGGAATGGTCGACAAAGTGCATGGTGAGCTTCCCTCGAAAACTCACAAGGACATTCGCACCTTATAATAACAGTTATTTTTAGCATAAATTTTTGAATGTTGCAGGAGCTGTCCTCTGCCTGCAAGACGACGGATGGCTACGCAGGGCGCCGATTACGTGGAGACAGCGGAGAAGATGCAGCCGAGAGCTACTTTTCATCTGCAGGGGATGGAAGAGGAAATGATCCACAAGCTGCATGGTGAGCTTTCCTCGAAAACTCAGAAGGACATTCGCACCTTATAATATCAGTTATTTTTAGCATAAATTTTTTAATGTTGCAGGAGCTGTCTTCTGCCTCCAAGGCGACGGATGGCTACGCAGGGCGCCGATTACGTGGAGACACCGGAGAAAATGCAGCCGACAGCTACTTTTCATCTGCAGAGGGAATGGCCGACAAACTGCATGGTGAGCTTCCCTCGAAAACTCACAAGGACATTCGCACCTTATAATAACACTTATTTTTAGCATAAATTTTTGAATGTTGCAGGAGCTGTTCTCTGCCTGCAAGAAGACGGATGGCTACGCAGGGCGCCGATTACGTAGAGACACCGGAGAACTGCAGCCGAGAGCTACTTTTCATCTGCAGAAGGAATGGTCGACAAACTGCATGGTGAGCTTCCCTCGAAAACTCACAAGGACATTCGCACCTAATAATAACAGTTATTTTTAGCATAAATTTTTGAATGTTGCAGGAGCTGTCCTCTGCCTGCAAGAAGACGGATGGCTACGCAGGGCGCCGATTACGTGGAGACACCATAGAAATGCAGCCGAGAGCTACTTTTCATCTGCAGGGGATGGAAGAGGAAATGATCCACAAGTTGCATGGTGAGCTTCCCTCGAAATTTACAAGGACCTTCGCACTTTATAATAACAGTTGTTTTTAGCATAAATTTTTTAATGTTGCAGGAGCTGTCCTCTGCCTCCAAGGCGACGGATGGCTACGCAGGGCGCCGATTACGTGGAGACACCGGAGAAAATGCAGCCGAGAGCTACTTTTCATCTGCAGAGGGAATGGTCGACAAAGTGCATGGTGAGCTTCCCTCGAAAACTCACAAGGACATTCGCACCTTATAATAACAGTTATTTTTAGCATAAATTTTTGAATGTTGCAGGAGCTGTCCTCTGCCTGCAAGACGACGGATGGCTACGCAGGGCGCCGATTACGTGGATACACCGGAGAAGATGCAGCCGAGAGCTACTTTTCATCTGCAGGGGATGGAAGAGGAAATGATCCACAAGCAGCATGGTGAGCTTTCCTCGAAAACTCAGAAGGACATTCGCATCTTATAATATCAGTTATTTTTAGCATAAATTTTTTAATGTTGCAGGAGCTGTCCTCTGACTCCAAGGCGACGGATGGCTACGCAGGGCGCCGATTACGTGGAGACACCGGAGAAATTGCAGCCGAGAGCTACTTTTCATCTGCAGAGGGAACGGTCGAAAAAGTGCATGGTGAGCTTCCCTCGAAAACTCACAAGGACATTCGCACCTTATAATAACAGTTATTTTTAGCATTAATTTTTGAATGTTGCAGGAGCTGTCCTCTGCCTGCTAGACATCGGATGGCTACGCAGGGCGCCGATTACGTGGAGACACCGGAGAAGATGCAGCCGAGAGCTACTTTTCATCTGCAGGGGATGGAAGAGGAAATGATCCACAAGCTGCATGGTGAGCTTTCCTCGAAAACTCAGAAGGACATTCGCACCTTATAATATCAGTTATTTTTAGCATAAATTTTTTAATGTTGCAGGAGCTGTCTTCTGCCTCCAAGGCGACGGATGGCTACGCAGGGCGCCGATTACGTGGAGACACCGGAGAAAATGCAGCCGACAGCTACTTTTCATCTGCAGAGGGAATGGTCGACAAACTGCATGGTGAGCTTCCCTCGAAAACTCACAAGGACATTCGCACCTTATAATAACACTTATTTTTAGCATAAATTTTTGAATGCTGCAGGAGCTGTTCTCTGCCTGCAAGAAGACGGATGGCTACGCAGGGCGCCGATTACGTGGAGACACCGGAGAACTGCAGCCGAGAGCTATTTTTCATCTGCAGAAGGAATGGTCGACAAACTGCATGGTGAGCTTCCCTCGAAAACTCACAAGGACATTCGCACCTAATAATAACAGTTATTATTAGCATAAATTTTTGAATGTTGCAGGAGCTGTCCTCTGCCTGCAAGAAGATGGATGGCTACGCAGGGCGCCAATTACGTGGAGACACCGGAGAAATGCAGCCGAAAGCTACTTTTCATCTGCAGGTGATGGAAGAGGAAATGATCCACAAGCTGCATGGTGAGCTTTCCTCGAAAACTCAGAAGGACATTCGCACCTTATAATATCAGTTATTTTTAGCATAAATTTTTTAATGTTGCAGGAGCTGTCCTCTGCCTCCAAGGCGACGGATGGCTACGCAGGGCGCCGATTACGTGGAGACACCGGAGAAAATGCAGCCGAGAGCTACTTTAATCTGCAGAGGGAATGGTCGACAAACTGCATGGTGAGCTTCCCTCGAAAACTCACAAGGACATTCGCACCTAATAATAACAGTTATTTTTAGCATAAATTTTTGAATGTTGCAGGAGCAGTCCTCTGCCTGCAAGACGACGAATGGCTACGCAGGGCGCCGATTACGTGGAGACACCGGAGAAGATGCAGCCGAGAGCTACTTTTCATCTGCAGGGGATGGAAGTGGAAATGATCCACAAGCTGCATGGTGAGCTTTCCTCGAAAACTCAGAAGGACATTCGCACCTTATAATATCAGTTATTTTTAGGATAAATTTTTTAATGTTGCAGGAGCTGTCCTCTGCCTCCAAGGCGACGGATGGCTACGCAGGGCACCGATTACGTGGAGACACAGGAGAAAATGCAGCCGAGAGCTACTTTTCATCTGCAGAGGGAATGGTCGACAAAGTGCATGGTGAGCTTCCCTCGAAAACTCACAAGGACATTCGCACCTTATAATAACAGTTATTTTTAGCATAAATTTTTGAATGTTGCAGGAGCTGTCCTCTGCCTGCAAGACGACGGATGGCTACGCAGGGCGCCGATTACGTGGAGACACCGGAGAAATGCAGCCGAGAGCTACTTTTCATCTGCAGGGGATGGAAGAGGAAATGATCCACAAGCTGCATGGTGAGCTTTCCTCGAAAACTCAGAAGGACATTCGCACCTTATAATATCAGTTATTTTTAGCATAATTTTTTAATGTTGCAGGAGCTGTCCTCTGACTCCACGGCGACGGATGGCTACGCAGGGCGCCGATTACGTGGAGACACCGGAGAAAATGCAGCCGAGAGCTACTTTTCATCTGCAGAGGGAATGCTCGACAAAGTGCATGGTGAGCTTCCCTCGAAAACTCACAAGGACATTCGCACCTTATAATAACAGTTATTTTTAGCATAAATTTTTGAATGTTGCAGGAGCTGTCCTCTGCCTGCTAGACGACGGATGGCTACGCAGGGCGCCGATTACGTGGAGACACCGGAGAAGATGCAGCCGAGAGCTACTTTTCATCTGCAGGGGATGGAAGAGGAAATGATCCACAAGCTGCATGGTGAGCTTCCCACGAAATTTACAAGGACATTCGCACCTTATAATAACAGTTATTTTTAGCATAAATTTTTTAATGTTGCAGGAGCTGTCCTCTGCCTGCTAGACGACGGATGGCTACGCAGGGCGCCGATTACGTGGAGACACCGTAGAAAATGCAGCCGAGAGCTACTTTTCATCTGCAGAGGGAATGGACGAAAAAGTGCATGGTGAGCTTCCCTCGAAAACTCACAAGGACATTCGCACCTTATAATAACAGTTATTTTTAGCATAAATTTTTGAATGTTGCAGGAGCTGTCCTCTGCCTGCTAGACGACGGATGGCTACGCAGGGCGCCGATTACGTGGAGACACCGGAGAAGATGCAGCCGAGAGCTACTTTTCATCTGCAGGGGACGGAAGAGGAAATGATCCACAAGCTGCATGGTGAGCTTTCCTCGAAAACTCAGAAGGACATTCGCACCTTATAATATCAGTTATTTTTAGCATAAATTTTTTAATGTTGCAGGAGCTGTCCTCTGCCTGCTAGACGACGGATGGCTACGCAGGGCGCCGATTACGTGGAGACACCGGAGAAGATGCAGCCGAGAGCTACTTTTCATCTGCAGGGGATGGAAGAGGAAATGATCCACAAGCTGCATGGTGAGCTTTCCTCGAAAACTCAGAAGGACATTCGCACCTTATAATATCAGTTATTTTTAGCATAAATTTTTTAATGTTGCAGGAGCTGCTTTCTGCCTCCAAGGCGACGGATGGCTACGCAGGGCGCCGATTACGTGGAGACACTGGCGAAATTGCAGCCGAGAGCTACTTTTCATCTGCAGAGGGAATGGTCGAAAAAGTGCATGGTGAGCTTCCCTCGAAAACTCACAAGGACATTCGCACCTTATAATAACAGTTATTTTTAGCATAAATTTTTGAATGTTGCAGGAGCTGTCCTCTGCCTGCTAGACATCGGATGGCTACGCAGGGCGCCGATTACGTGGAGACACCGGAGAAGATGCAGCCGAGAGCTACTTTTCATCTGCAGGGGATGGAAGAGGAAATGATCCACAAGCTGCATGGTGAGCTTTCCTCGAAAACTCAGAAGGACATTCGCACCTTATAATATCAGTTATTTTTAGCATAAATTTTTTAATGTTGCAGGAGCTGTCTTCTGCCTCCAAGGCGACGGATGGCTACGCAGTGCGCCGATTACGTGGAGACACCGGAGAAAATGCAGCCGACAGCTACTTTTCATCTGCAGAGGGAATGGTCGAGAAACTGCATGGTGAGCTTCCCTCGAAAACTCACAAGGACATTCGCACCTTATAATAACACTTATTTTTAGCATAAATTTTTGAATGTTGCAGGAGCTGTTCTCTGCCTGCAAGAAGACGGATGGCTACGCAGGGCGCCGATTACGTGGAGACACCGGAGAACTGCAGCCGAGAGCTACTTTTCATCTGCAGAAGGAATGGTCGACAAACTGCATGGTGAGCTTCCCTCGAAAACTCACAAGGACATTCGCACCTAATAATAACAGTTATTTTTAGCATAAATTTTTGAATGTTGCAGGAGCTGTCCTCTGCCTGCAAGAAGACGGATGGCTACGCAGGGCGCCGATTACGTGGAGACACCGGAGAAATGCAGGCGAGAGCTACTTTTCATCTGCAGGGGATGGAAGAGGAAATGATCCACAAGCTGCATGGTGAGCTTTCCTCGAAAACTCAGAAGGACATTCGCACCTTATAATATCAGTTATTTTTAGCATAAATTTTTTAATGTTGCAGGAGCTGTCCTCTGCCTCCAAGGCGACGGATGGCTACGCAGGGCGCCGATTACGTGGAGACACCGGAGAAAATGCAGCCGAGAGCTACTTTTCATCTGCAGAGGGAATGGTCGACAAAGTGCATGGTGAGCTTCCCTTGAAAACTCACAAGGACATTCGCACCTTATAATATCAGTTATTTTTAGCATAAATTTTTGAATGTTGCAGGAGCTGTCCTCTGCCTGCAAGACGACGGATGGCTACGCAGGGCGCCGATTACGTGGAGACACCGGAGAAGATGCAGCCGAGAGCTACTTTTCATCTGCAGGGGATGGAAGAGGAAATGATCCACAAGCTGCATGGTGAGCTTTCCTCGAAAACTCAGAAGGACATTCGGACCTTATAATATCAGTTATTTTTAGCATAAATTTTTTAATGTTGCAGGAGCTGTCTTCTGCCTCCAAGGCGACGGATGGCTACGCAGGGCGCCGATTACGTGGAGACACCGGAGAAAATGCAGCCGAGAGCTACTTTAATCTGCAGAGGGAATGGTCGACAAACTGCATGGTGAGCTTCCCTCGAAAACTCACAAGGATATTCGCACCTTATAATAACAGTTATTTTTAGCAAAAATTTTTGAATGTTGCAGGAGCAGTCCTCTGCCTGCAAGACGACGAATGGCTACGCAGGGCGCCGATTACGTGGAGACACCGGAGAAATGCAGCCGAGAGCTACATTTCATCTGCAGGGGATGGAAGTGGAAATGATCCACAAGCTGCATGGTGAGCTTTCCTCGAAAACTCAGAAGGACATTCGCACCTTATAATATCAGTTATTTTTAGGATAAATTTTTTAATGTTGCAGGAGCTGTCCTCTGCCTCCAAGGCGACGGATGGCTACGCAGGGCGCCGATTACGTGGAGACACCGGAGAAAATGCAGCCGAGAGCTACTTTTCATCTACAGAGGGAATGGTCGACAAAGTGCATGGTGAGCTTCCCTCGAAAACTCACAAGGACATTCGCACCTTATAATAACAGTTATTTTTAGCATAAATTTTTGAATGTTGCAGGAGTTGTCCTCTGCCTGCAAGACGACGGATGGCAACGCAGGGCGCCGATTACGTGGAGACACCGGAGAAGATGCAGCCGAGAGCTACTTTTCATCTGCAGGGGATGGAAGAGGAAATGATCCACAAGCTGCATGGTGAGCTTTCCTCGAAAACTCAGAAGGACATTCGCACCTTATAATATCAGTTATTTTTAGCATAAATTTTTAATGTTGCAGGAGCTGTCCTCTGACTCCAAGGCGACGGATGGCTACGCAGGGCGCCGATTACGTGGAGACACCGGAGAAAATGCAGCCGAGAGCTACTTTTCATCTGCAGAGGGAATGGTCGACAAAGTGCATGGTGAGCTTCCCTCGAAAACTCCCAAGGAGATTCGCACCTTATAATAACAGTTATTTTTAGCAAAAATTTTTGAATGTTGCAGGAGCTGTCCTCTGCCTGCTAGACGACGGATGGCTACGCAGGGCGCCGATTACGTGGAGACACCGGAGAAGATGCAGCCGAGAGCTACTTTTCATCTGCAGGGGATGGAAGAGGAAATGATCCAGAAGCTGCATGGTGAGCATCCCTCGAAATTTACAAGGACATTCGCACCTTATAATAACAGTTATTTTTAGCATAAATTTTTTAATGTTGCAGGAGCTGTCCTCTGCCTGCTAGACGACGGATGGCTACGCAGGGCGCCGATTACGTGGAGACACCGTAGAAAATGCAGCCGAGAGCTACTTTTCATCTGCAGAGGGAATGGTCGACAAAGTGCATGGTGAGCTTCCCTCGAAAACTCACAAGGACATTCGCACCTTATAATAACAGTTATTTTTAGCATAAATTTTTGAATGTTGCAGGAGCTGTCCTCTGCCTGCAAGACGACGGATGGCTACGCAGGGCGCCGATTACTTGGAGACACCGGAGAAGATGCAGCCGAGAGCTACTTTTCATCTGCAGGGGATGGAAGAGGAAATGATCCACAAGCTGCATGGTGAGCTTTCCTCGAAAACTCAGAAGGACATTCGCACCTTATAATATCAGTTATTTTTAGCATAAATTTTTAATGTTGCAGGAGCTGTCCTCTGACTCCAAGGCGACGGATGGCTACGCAGGGCGCCGATTACGTGGAGACACCGGAGAAAATGCAGCCGAGAGCTACTTTTCATCTGCAGAGGGAATGGTCGAAAAAGTGCATGGTGAGTTTCCCTCGAAAACTCACAAGGACATTCGCACCTTATTATAACAGTTATTTTTAGCAAAAATTTTTGAATGTTGCAGGAGCTGTCCTCTGCCTGCTAGACGACGGATGGCTACGCAGGGCGCCGATTACGTGGAGACACCGGAGAAGATGCAGCCGAGAGCTACTTTTCATCTGCAGGGGATGGAAGAGGATATGATCCACAAGCTGCATGGTGAGCTTCCCTCGAAATTTACAAGGACATTCGCACCTTATAATAACAGTTATTTTTAGCATAAATTTTTTAATGTTGCAGGAGCTGTCCTCTGCCTGCTAGACGACGGATGGCTACGCAGGGCGCCGATTACGTGGAGACACCGTAGAAAATGCAGCCGAGAGCTACTTTTCATCTGCAGAGGGAATGGTCGACAAAGTGCATGGTGAGCTTCCCTCGAAAACTCACAAGGACATTCGCACCTTATAATAACAGTTATTTTTAGCATAAATTTTTGAATGTTGCAGGAGCTGTCCTCTGCCTGCAAGACGACGGATGGCTACGCAGGGCGCCGATTACGTGGAGACACCGGAGAAGATGCAGCCGAGAGCTACTTTTCATCTGCAGGGGATGGAAGAGGAAATGATCCACAAGCTGCATGGTGAGCTTTCCTCGAAAACTCAGAAGGACATTCGCACCTTATAATATCAGTTATTTTTAGCATAAATTTTTAATGTTGCAGGAGCTGTCCTCTGACTCCAAGGCGACGGATGGCTACGCAGGGCGCCGATTACGTGGAGACACCGGAGAAAATGCAGCCGAGAGCTACTTTTCATCTGCAGATGGAATGGTCGAAAAAGTGCATGGTGAGCTTCCCTCGAAAACTCACAAGGACATTCGCACCTTATAATAACAGTTATTTTTAGCATAAATTTTTGAATGTTGCAGGAGCTGTCCTCTGCCTGCTAGACGACGGATGGCTACGCAGGGCGCCGATTACGTGGAGACACCGGAGAAGATGCAGCCGAGAGCTACTTTTCATCTGCAGGGGATGGAAGAGGAAATGATCCACAAGCTGCATGGTGAGCTTTCCTCGAAAACTCAGAAGGACATTCGCACCTTATAATATCAGTTATTTTTAGCATAAATTTTTTAATGTTGCAGGAGCTGCCTTCTGCCTCCAAGGCGACGGATGGCTACGCAGGGCGCCGATTACGTGGAGACACCGGAGAAAATGCAGCCGACAGCTACTTTTCATCTGCAGAGGGAATGGTCGACAAACTGCATGGTGAGCTTCCCTCGAAAACACACAAGGACATTCGCACCTTATAATAACACTTATTTTTAGCATAAATTTTTGAATGTTGCAGGAGCTGTTCTCTGCCTGCAAGAAGACGGATGGCTACGCAGGGCGCCGATTACGTGGAGACACCGGAGAACTGCAGCCGAGAGCTACTTTTCATCTGCAGAAGGAATGGTCGACAAACTGCATGGTGAGCTTCCCTCGAAAACTCACAAGGACATTCGCACCTAATAATAACAGTTATTTTTAGCATAAATTTTTGAATGTTGCAGGAGCTTTCCTCTGCCTGCAAGAAGACGGATGACTACGCAGGGCGCCGATTACGTGGAGACACCGGAGAAATGCAGCCGAGAGCTACTTTTCATCTGCAGGGGATGGAAGAGGAAATGATCCACAAGCTGCATGGTGAGCTTCCCTCGAAATTTACAAGGACCTTCGCACTTTATAATAACAGTTGTTTTTAGCATAAATTTTTTAATGTTGCAGGAGCTGTCCTCTGCCTCCAAGGCGACGGATGGCAACGCAGGGCGCCGATTACGTGGAGACACCGGAGAAGATGCAGCCGAGAGCTACTTTTCATCTGCAGGGGATGGAAGAGGAAATGATCCACAAGCTGCATGGTGAGCTTTCCTCGAAAACTCAGAAGGACATTCGCACCTTATAATATCAGTTATTTTTAGAATAAATTTTTTAATGTTACAGGAGCTGTCCTCTGACTCCATGGCGACGGATGGCTACGCAGGGCGCCGATTACGTGGAGACACCGGAGAAAATGCAGCCGAGAGCTACTTTTCATCTGCAGAGGGAATGGTCGACAAAGTGCATGGTGAGCTTCCCTCGAAAACTCACAAGGACATTCGCACCTTATAATAACAGTTATTTTTAGCATAAATTTTTGAATGTTGCAGGAGCTGTCCTCTGCCTGCAAGACGACGGATGGCTACGCAGGGCGCCGATTACGTGGAGACACCGGAGAAGATGCAGCCGAGAGCTACTTTTCATCTGCAGGGGATGGAAGAGGAAATGATCCACAAGCTGCATGGTGAGCTTACCTCGAAAACTCAGAAGGACATTCGCACCTTAAAATATCAGTTATTTTTAGCATAAATTTTTTAATGTTGCAGTAGCTGTCCTCTGCCTCCAAGGCGACGGATGGCTACGCAGGACGCCGATTACGTGGAGACACCGGAGAAAATGCAGCCGAGAGCTACTTTAATCTGCAGAGGGAATGGTCGACAAACTGCATGGTGAGCTTCCCTCGAAAACTCACAAGGACATTCGCACCTTATAATAACAGTTATTTTTAGCATAAAATTTTGAATGTTGCAGGAGAAGTACTCTGCCTGCAAGACGACGGATGGCTACGCAGGGCGCCGATTACGTGGAGACACTGGAGAAGATGCAGCCGAGAGCTACTTTTCATCTGCAGGGGATGGAAGAGGAAATGATCCACAAGCTGCATGGTGAGCTTTCCTCGAAAACTCAGAAGGACATTCGCACCTTATAATATCAGTTATTTTTAACATAAATTTTTTAATGTTGCAGGAGCTGTCTTCTGCCTCCAAGGCGACGGATGGCTACGCAGGGCGCCGATTACGTGGAGACACCGGAGAAAATGCAGCCGACAGCTACTTTTCATCTGCAGACGGAATGGTCGACAAACTGCATGGTGAGCTTCCCTCGAAAACTCACAAGGACATTCGCACCTTATAATAACACTTATTTTTAGCATAAATTTTTGAATGTTGCAGGAGCTGTTCTCTGCCTGCAAGAAGACGGATGGCTACGCAGGGCGCCGATTACGTGGAGACACCGGAGAACTGCAGCCGAGAGCTACTTTTCATCTGCAGAAGGAATGGTCGACAAACTGCATGGTGAGCTTCCCTCGAAAACTAACAAGGACATTCGCACCTAATAATAACAGTTATTTTTAGCATAAATTTTTGAATGTTGCAGGAGCTGTCCTCTGCCTGCAAGAAGACGGATGGCTACGCAGGGCGCCGATTACGTGGAGACACCGGAGAAGATGCAGCCGAGAGCTACTTTTCATCTGCAGGGGATGGAAGAGGAAATGATCCACAAGCTGCATGGTTAGCTTCCCTCGAAATTTACAAGGACCTTCGCACCTTATAATAACAGTTGTTTTTTGCATAAATTTTTTAATGTTGCAGGACCTGTCCTCTGCCTCCAAGACGACGGATGGCTACGCAGGGCACTGATTACGTGGAGACACCGGAGAAAATGCAGCCGAGAGCTACTTTTCATCTGCAGAGGGAATGGTCGACAAACTGCATGGTCAGCTTCCCTCGAAAACTCACAAGGACATTCGCACCTTATAATAACAGATATTTTTAGCATAAATTTTTTAATGTTGCAGGAGCTGTCCTCTGCCTGCAAGAAGACGGATGGCTACGCAGGGGTCCGATTACGTGGAGACACCGGAGAAGATGCAGCCGAGAGCTACTTTTCATCTGCAGGGGATGGAAGAGGAAATGATCCACAAGCTGCATGGTTAGCTTCCCTCGAAATTTACAAGGACCTTCGCACCTTATAATAACAGTTGTTTTTTGCATAAATTTTTTAATGTTGCAGGACCTGTCCTCTGCCTCCAAGACGACGGATGGCTACGCAGGGCACTGATTACGTGGGGACACCGGAGAAAATGCAGCCGAGAGCTACTTTTCATCTGCAGAGGGAATGGTCGACAAACTGCATGGTCAGCTTCCCTCGAAAACTCACAAGGACATTCGCACCTTATAATAACAGATATTTTTAGCATAAATTTTTTAATGTTGCAGGAGCTGTCCTCTGCCTGCAAGAAGACGGATGGCTACGCAGGGCTCCGATTACTTGGAGACACCGGAAAAATGCAGCCGAGAGCTACTTTTCATCTGCAGGGGATGGAAGAGGAAATGGTTCAGAAGCTGCATGGTGAGCTTCCCTCGAAATTGACAAGGACATTCGCACCTTATAATAACAGTTGTTTTTAGCATAAATTATTTAATGTTGCAGGAGCTGTCCTCTGCCTCCAAGACGACGGATGGCTACGCAGGGCGCCGATTACGTGGAGACAGCGAAGAAGATGCAGCCGAGAGCTACTTTTCATCTGCAGGGGATGGAAGAGGAAATGGTCCACAAGCTGCATGGTGAGCTTTCCTCGAAAACTCAGAAGGACATTCGCACCTTATAATATCAGTTATTTATAGCATAAATTTTTTAATGTTGCAGGAGCTGTCCTCTGCCTCCAAGGCGACGGATGGCTACGCAGGGCGCCGATTACGTGGAGACACCGGAGAAAATGCAGCCGAGAGCTACTTTTCATCTGCAGAGGGAATGGTCGCAAAGTGCATTGTAAGCATCCCTCGAAAACTCACAAGGACATTCGCACCTTATAATAACAGTGATTTTTAGCATAAATTTTTGAATGTTGCAGGAGCTGTCCTCTGCCTGCAAGACGACGGATTGCTACGCAGGGCGCCGATTACGTGGAGACACCGGAGAAGATGCAGCCGAGAGGTACTTTTCATCTGCAGGGGATGGAAGGGGAAATGATCCACAAGCTGCATGGTGAGCTTTCCTCGAAAATTCAGAAGGACATTCGCACCTTATAATATCAGTTATTTTTAGCATAAATTTTTTAATGTTGCAGGAGCTGTCCTCTGACTCCAAGGCGACGGATGGCTATGCAGGGCGCCGATTACGTGGAGACACCGGAGAAAATGCAGACGAGAGCTACTTTTGATCTGCAGAGGGAATGGTCCACAAAGTGCATGGTGAGCTTCCCTCGAAAACTCACAAGGACATTCGCACCTTATTATAACAGTTTTTTTTAGCATAAATTTTTTAATGTTGCAGGAGCTGTCCTCTGCCTCCAAGACGACGGATGGCTACGCAGGGCGCCGATTACGTGGAGACACAGGAGAAGGTGCAGCCGAGAGCTACTTTTCATCTGCAGGGGATGGAAGAGGAAATGATCCACAAGCTGCATGGTGAGCTTTCCTCGAAAACTCAGAAGGACATTCGCACTTTATAATATCAATTATTTTTAGCATAAATTTGTTAATGTTGCAGGAGCTTTCCCCTGCCTCCAAGACGACGGATGGCTACGCAGGGCGCCGATTACGTGGAGACACCGGAGAAAATGCAGCTGAGAGCTACTTTTCATCTGCAGGGGTTGGAAGAGGAAATGATCCATAAGCTGCTTGGTGAGCTTCCCTCGAAAACTCAGATGGACATTCGCACCTTATAATAAAAGTTATTTTTAGCATAAATTTTTGAATGTTGCAGGAGCTTTCCTCTGCCTGCAAGAAGACGGATGGCTACGCAGGGCGCCGATTACGTGGAGACACCGGAGAAATGCAGCCGAGAGCTACTTTTCTACTGCAGGGGATGGAAGAGGAAATGATCCACAAGCTGCATGGTTAGCTTCCCTCGAAATTTACAAGGACCTTCGCACCTTATAATAACAGTTGTTTTTTGCATAAATTTTTTAATGTTGCAGGACCTGTCCTCTGCCTCCAAGACGACGGATGGCTACGCAGGTCACTGATTACGTGGAGACACCGGAGAAAATGCAGCCGAGAGCTACTTTTCATCTGCAGAGGGAATGGTCGACAAAGTGCATGGTGAGCTTCCCTCGAAAACTCACAAGGACATTCGCACCTTATAATAACAGTTATTTTTAGCAAAAATTTTTGGATGTTGCAGGAGCTGTCCTCTGCCTGCTAGACGACGGATGGCTACGCAGGGCGCCGATTACGTGGAGACACCGGAGAAGATGCAGCCGAGAGCTACTTTTCATCTGCAGGGGATGGAAGAGGAAATGATCCACAAGCTGCATGGTTAGCTTCCCTCGAAATTTACAAGGACCTTCGCACCTTATAATAACAGTTGTTTTTTGCATAAATTTTTTAATGTTGCAGGACCTGTCCTCTGCCTCCAAGACGACGGATGGCTACGCAGGGCACTGATTACGTGGAGACACCGGAGAAAATGCAGCCGAGAGCTACTTTTCATCTGCAGAGGGAATGGTCGACAAACTGCATGGTGAGCTTCCCTCGAAAACTCACAAGGACATTCGCACCTTATAATAACAGTTACTTTTAGCATAAATTTTTTAATGTTGCAGGAGCTGTCCTCTGCCTGCAAGAAGACGGATGGCTACGCAGGGCGACGATTACGGGGAGACACCGGAAAAATGCAGCCGAGAGCTACTTTTCATCTGCAGGGGATGGAAGAGGAAATGGTCCAGAAGCTGCATGGTGAGCTTCCCTCGAAATTTACAAGGACATTCGCACCTTATAATAACAGTTGTTTTTAGCATAAATTTTTTAATGTTGCAGGAGCTGTCTTCTGCCTCCAAGACGACGGAAGGCTACGCAGGGCGCCGATTACGTGGAGACACCGGAGAAAATGCAGCCGAGAGCTACTTTTCATCTGCAGGGGATGGAAGAGGAAATGGTCCACAAGCTGCATGGTGAGCTTTCCTCGAAAACTCAGAAGGACATTCGCACCTTATAATATCAGTTATTTTTAGCATAAATTTTTTAATGTTGCAGGAGCTGTCCTCTGCCTCCAAGGCGACGGATGGCTACGCAGGGCGCCGATTACGTGGAGACACCGGAGAAAATGCAGCCGAGAGCTACTTTTCATCTGCAGAGGGAATGGTCGACAAAGTGCATGGTGAGCTTCCCTCGAAAACTCACAAGGACATTCGCACCTTATAATAACAGTTACTTTTAGCATAAATTTTTGAATGTTGCAGGAGCTGTCCTCTGCCTGCAAGAGGACGGATGGCTACGCAGGGCGCCGATTACGTGGAGACACCGGAGAAGATGCAGCCGAGAGCTACTTTTCATCTGCAGGGGATGGAAGAGGAAATGATCCACAAGCTGCATGGTGAGATTTCCTCGAAAACTCAGAAGGACATTCGCACCTTATAATAACAGTTATTTTTAGCATAAATTTTTTAATGTTGCAGGAGCTGTCCTCTGCCTCCAAGACGACGGATGGCTACGCAGGGCGCCGATTACGTGGAGACACCGGAGAAAATGCAGCTGAGAGCTACTTTTCATCTGCAGGGGTTGGAAGAGGAAATGATCCATAAGCTGCTTGGTGAGCTTCCCTCGAAAACTCAGATGGACATTCGCACCTTATAATAACAGTTATTTTTAGCATAAATTTTTGAATGTTGCAGGACCTGTCCTCTGCCTGCAAGAAGAAGGATGGCTACGCAGGGCGCCGATTACGTGGAGACACCGAGAGCTACTTTTGTACTGCAGGGGATGGAAGAGGAAATGATCCACAAGCTGCATGGTGAGCTTCCCTCGAAAATTACAAGGACCTTCGCACCTTATAATAACAGTTGTTTTTAGCATAAATTTTTTAATGTTGCAGGAGCTGTCCTCTGCCTCCAAGACGACAGATGGCTACGCAGGGCACCGATTACGTGGAGACACCGGAGAAAATGCAGCCGAGAGCTACTTTTCATCTGCAGAGGGAATGGTCGACAAACTGCATGGTGAGCTTCCCTCGAAAACTCACAAGGACATTCGCACCTTATAATAACAGTTATTTTTAGCATAAATTTTTTAATGTTGCAGGAGCTGTCCTCTGCCTGCAAGAAGACGGATGGCTACGCAGGGCGCCGATTACGGGGAGACACCGGAAAAATGCAGCCGAGAGCTACTTTTCATCTGCAGGGGATGGAAGAGGAAATGGTCCAGAAGCTGCATGGTGAGCTTCCCTCGAAATTTACAAGGACATTCGCACCTTATAATAACAGTTGTTTTTAGCATAAATTTTTTAATGTTGCAGGAGCTGTCCTCTGCCTCCAAGACGACGGATGGCTACGCAGGGCGCCGATTACGTGGAGACACCGGAGAAAATGCAGCCGAGAGCTACTTTTCATCTGCAGAGGGAATGGTCGACAAAGTGCATGGTGAGCTTCCCTCGAAAACTCACAAGGACATTCGCACCTTATAATAACAGTTATTTTTAGCATAAATTTTTGAATGTTGCAGGAGCTGTCCTCTGCCTGCAAGAGGACGGATGGCTACGCAGGGCGCCGATTACGTGGAGACACCGGAGAAGATGCAGCCGAGAGCTACTTTTCATCTGCAGGGGATGGAAGAGGAAATGATCCACAAGCTGCATGGTGAGATTTCCTCGAAAACTCAGAAGGACATTCGCACCTTATAATATCAGTTATTTTTAGCATAAATTTTTTAATGTTGCAGGAGCTGTCCTCTGCCTCCAAGGCGACGGATGGCTACGCAGGGCGCCGATTACGTGGAGACACCGGAGAAAATGCAGCCGAGAGGTACTTTTCATCTGCAGAAAGAATGGTCGACAATGTGCATGGTGAGCTTCCCTCGAAAACTCACAAGGACATTCGCACCTTATAATATCAGTTATTTTTAGCATAAATTTTTTAATGTTGCAGGAGCTGTCCTCTGCCTCCAAGGCGACGGATGGCTACGCAGGGCGCCGATTACGTGGAGACACGGGAGAAAATGCAGCCGAGAGCTACTTTTCATCTGCAGTGGGAATGGTGGACAAAGTGCATGGTGAGCTTCCCTCGAAAACTCACAAGGACATTCGCACCTTATAATAACAGTTTTTTTAGCATAAATTTTTTAATGTTGCAGGAGCTGTCCTCTGCCTCCAAGACGACGGATGGCTACGCAGGGCGCCGATTACGTGGAGACACCGGAGAAAATGCAGCTGAGAGCTACTTTTCATCTGCAGGGGTTGGAAGAGGAAATGATCCATAAGCTGCTTGGTGAGCTTCCCTCGAAAACTCAGATGGACATTCGCACCTTATAATAACAGTTATTTTTAGCATAAATTTTTGAATGTTGCAGGAGCTGTCCTCTGCCTGCAAGAAGAAGGATGGCTACGCAGGGCGCCGATTACGTGGAGACACCGAGAGCTACTTTTGTACTGCAGGGGATGGAAGAGGAAATGATCCACAAGCTGCATGGTGAGCTTCCCTCGAAAATTACAAGGACCTTCGCACCTTATAATAACAGTTGTTTTTAGCATAAATTTTTTAATGTTGCAGGAGCTGTCCTCTGCCTCCAAGACGACAGATGGCTACGCAGGGCACCGATTACGTGGAGACACCGGAGAAAATGCAGCCGAGAGCTACTTTTCATCTGCAGAGGGAATGGTCGACAAACTGCATGGTGAGCTTCCCTCGAAAACTCACAAGGACATTCGCACCTTATAATAACAGTTATTTTTAGCATAAATTTTTTAATGTTGCAGGAGCTGTCCTCTGCCTGCAAGAAGACGGATGGCTACGCAGGGCGCCGATTACGGGGAGACACCGGAAAAATGCAGCCGAGAGCTACTTTTCATCTGCAGGGGATGGAAGAGGAAATGGTCCAGAAGCTGCATGGTGAGCTTCCCTCGAAATTTAAAAGGACATTCGCACCTTATAATAACAGTTGTTTTTAGCATAAATTTTTTAATGTTGCAGGAGCTGTCCTCTGCCTCCAAGACGACGGGTGGCTACGCAGGGCGCCGATTACGTGGAGACACCGGAGAAAATGCAGCCGAGAGCTACTTTTCATCTGCAGAGGGAATGGTCGACAAAGTGCATGGTGAGCTTCCCTCGAAAACTCACAAGGACATTCGCACCTTATAATAACAGTTATTTTTAGCATAAATTTTTGAATGTTGCAGGAGCTGTCCTCTGCCTGCAAGTGGACGGATGGCTATGCAGGGCGCCGATTACGTGGAGACACCGGAGAAGATGCAGCCGAAAGCTACTTCTCATCTGCAGGGGATGGAAGAGGAAATGATCCACAAGCTGCATGGTGAGATTTCCTCTAAAACTCAGAAGGACATTCGCACCTTATAATATCAGTTATTTTTAGCATAAATTTTTTAATGTTGCAGGAGCTGTCCTCTGCCTCCAAGGCGACGGATGGCTACGCAGGGCGCCGATTACGTGGAGACACCGGAGAAAATGCAGCCGAGAGGTACTTTTCATCTGCAGAAAGAATGGTCGACAATGTTCATGGTGAGCTTCCCTCGAAAACTCACAAGGACATTCGCACCTTATAATATCAGTTATTTTTAGCATAAATTTTTTAATGTTGCAGGAGCTGTCCTCTGCCTCCAAGGCGACGGATGGCTACGCAGGGCGCCGATTACGTGGAGACACGGGAGAAAATGCAGCCGAGAGCTACTTTTCATCTGCAGTGGGAATGGTGGACAAAGTGCATGGTGAGCTTCCCTCGAAAACTCACAAGGACATTCGCACCTTATAATAACAGTTTTTTTTAGCATAAATTTTTGAATGTTGCAGGAGCTGTCCTCTGCCTGCAAGACGACGGATGGCTACGCATGGCGCCGATTACGTGGAGACAGCGGAGAAGATGCAGCCGAGAGCTACTTTTCATCTGCAGGGGATGGAAGAGGAAATGATCCACAAGCTGCATGGTGAGCTTTCCTCGAAAACTCAGAAGGACATTCGCACCTTATAATATCAGTTATTTTTAGCATAAATTTTTTATTGTTGCAGGAGCTGTCGTCTGCCTCCAAGGCGACGCATGGCTACGCAGGGCGCCGATTACGTGGAGACACCGGAGAAAAAGCAGCCGAGAGCTACTTTCCATCTGCAGAAAGATTGGTCGACAAACTGCATGGTGAGCTTTCCTCGAAAACTCACAAGGACATTCGCACCTTATAATAACAGTTATTTTTAGCATAAATTTTTGAATGTTGCAGGAGCTGTTCTCTGCCTGCAAGAAGACGGATGGCTACGCAGGGCGCCGATTACGTGGAGACACCGGAGAAATTCAGCCGAGAGCTACTTTTCATCTGCAGAAGGAATGGTCGACAAACTGCATGGTGAACTTCCCTCGAAAACTCACAAGGACATTCGCACCTTATAATAACAGTTACTTTTAGCATAAATTTTTGAATGTTGCAGGAGCTGTCCTCTGCCTGCAAGAAGGCGGATGGCTACGCAGGGCGCCGATTACGTGGAAACACCGGAGATATGCAGCCGAGAGCTACTTTTCATCTGCAGGGAATGGAAGAGGAAATGGTCCAGAAGCTGCATGGTGAGCTTCCCTCGAAATTTACAAGGACATTCGCACCTTATAATAACAGTTGTTTTTAGCATAAATTTTTTAATGTTGCAGGAGCTGTCCTCTGCCTCCAAGACGACGGATGGCTACGCAGGGCACTGATTACGTGGAGAGACCGGAGAAAATGCAGCCGAGAGCTACTTTTCATCTGCAGAGGGAATGGTCGCAAAGTCATGGTGAGCTTCCCTCGAAAACTCACAAGGACATTCGCACCTTATTATAACATTTTTTTTAGCATAAATTTTTTAATGTTGCAGAAGCTGTCCTCTGCCTCCAAGACGACGGATGGCTACGCAGGGCGCCGATTACGTGGAGACACAGGAGAAGGTGCATCCGAGAGCTACTTTTCATCTGCAGGGGATGGAAGAGGAAATAATCCACAAGCTGCATGGTGAGATTTCCTCGAAAACTCAGAAGGACATTCGCACTTTATAATATCAATTATTTTTAGCATAAATTTGTTAATGTTGCAGGAGCTTTCCCCTGCCTCCAAGACGACGGATGGCTACGCAGGGCGCCGATTACGTGGAGACACAGGAGAAAATGCAGCTGAGAGCTACTTTTCATCTGCAGGGGTTGGAAGAGGAAATGATCCATAAGCTGCTTGGTGAGCTTCCCTCGAAAAATCAGATGGACATTCGCACCTTATAATAACAGTTATTTTTAGCATAAATTTTTGAATGTTGCAGGAGCTGTCCTCTGCCTGCAAGAAGACGGATGGCTACGCAGGGCGCCGATTACGTGGAGACACCGGAGAAATGCAGCCGAGAGCTACTTTTCTACTGCAGGGGATGGAAGAGGAAATGATCCACAAGCTGCATGGTGAGCTTCCCTCGAAATTTACAAGGACCTTCGCACCTTATAATAACAGTTGTTTTTAGCATAAATTTTTTAATGTTGCAGGAGCTGTCCTCTGCCTCCAAGACGACAGATGGCTACGCAGGGCACCGATTACGTGGAGACACCGGAGAAACTGCAGCTGAGAGCTACTTTTCATCTGCAGGGGTTGGAAGAGGAAATGATCCATAAGCTGCTTGGTGAGCTTCCCTCGAAAACTCAGATGGACATTCGCACCTTATAATAACAGTTATTTTTAGCATAAATTTTTGAATGTTGCAGGAGCTGTCCTCTGCCTGCAAGAAGAAGGATGGCTACGCAGGGCGCCGATTACGTGGAGACACCGAGAGCTACTTTTGTACTGCAGGGGATGGAAGAGGAAACGATCCACAAGCTGCATGGTGAGCTTCCCTCGAAAATTACAAGGACCTTCGCACCTTATAATAACAGTTGTTTTTAGCATAAATTTTTTAATGTTGCAGGAGCTGTCCTCTGCCTCCAAGACGACAGATGGCTACGCAGGGCACCGATTACGTGGAGACACCGGAGAAAATGCAGCCGAGAGCTACTTTTCATCTGCAGAGGGAATGGTCGACAAACTGCATGGTGAGCTTCCCTCGAAAACTCACAAGGACATTCGCACCTTATAATAACAGTTATTTTTAGCATAAATTTTTTAATGTTGCAGGAGCTGTCCTCTGCCTGCAAGAAGACGGATGGCTACGCAGGGCGCCGATTACGGGGAGACACCGGAAAAATGCAGCCGAGAGCTACTTTTCATCTGCAGGGGATGGAAGAGGAAATGGTCCAGATGCTGCATGGTGAGCTTCCCTCGAAATTTACAAGGACATTCGCACCTTATAATAACAGTTGTTTTTAGCATAAATTTTTTAATGTTGCAGGAGCTGTCCTCTGCCTCCAAGACGACGGATGGCTACGCAGGGCGCCGATTACGTGGAGACACCGGAGAAAATGCAGCCGAGAGCTACTTTTCATCTGCAGAGGGAATGGTCGACAAAGTGCATGGTGAGCTTCCCTCGAAAACTCACAAGGACATTCGCACCTTATAATAACAGTTATTTTTAGCATAAATTTTTGAATGTTGCAGGAGCTGTCCTCTGCCTGCAAGAGGACGGATGGCTATGCAGGGCGCCGATTACGTGGAGACACCGGAGAAGATGCAGCCGAGAGCTACTTCTCATCTGCAGGGGATGGAAGAGGAAATGATCCACAAGCTGCATGGTGAGATTTCCTCGAAAACTCAGAAGGACATTCGCACCTTATAATATCAGTTATTTTTAGCATAAATTTTTTAATGTTGCAGGAGCTGTCCTCTGCCTCCAAGGCGACGGATGGCTACGCAGGGCGCCGATTTCGTGGAGACACCGGAGAAAATGCAGCCGAGAGGTACTTTTCATCTGCAGAAAGAATGGTCGACAATGTGCAGGGTGAGCTTCCCTCGAACACTCACAAGGACATTCGCACCTTATAATATCAGTTATTTTTAGCATAAATTTTTTAATGTTGCAGGAGCTGTCCTCTGCCTCCAAGGCGACGGATGGCTACGCAGGGCGCCGATTACGTGGAGACACGGGAGAAAATGCAGCCGAGAGCTACTTTTCATCTGCAGTGGAAATGGTGGACAAAGTGCATGGTGAGCTTCCCTCGAAAACTCACAAGGACATTCGCACCTTATAATAACAGTTTTTTTTAGCATAAAGTTTTGAATGTTGCAGGAGCTGTCCTCTGCCTGCAAGACGACGGATGGCTACGCATGGCGCCGATTACGTGGAGGCAGCGGAGAAGATGCAGCCGAGAGCTACTTTTCATCTGCAGGGGATGGAAGAGGAAATGATCCACAAGCTGCATGGTGAGCTTTCCTCGAAAACTCAGAAGGACATTCGCACCTTATAATATCAGTTATTTTTAGCATAAATTTTTTATTGTTGCAGGAGCTGTCGTCTGCCTCCAAGGCGACGCATGGCTACGCAGGGCGCCGATTACGTGGAGACACCGGAGAAAAAGCAGCCGAGAGCTACTTTCCATCTGCAGAAAGATTGGTCGACAAACTGCATGGTGAGCTTTCCTCGAAAACTCACAAGGACATTCGCACCTTATAATAACAGTTATTTTTAGCATAAATTTTTGAATGTTGCAGGAGCTGTTCTCTGCCTGCAAGAAGACGGATGGCT
Organism: Locusta migratoria; assembly: GCA_026315105.1. Taxonomy (NCBI): domain Eukaryota; kingdom Metazoa; phylum Arthropoda; class Insecta; order Orthoptera; family Acrididae; genus Locusta; species Locusta migratoria. The sequence goes on from CM048746.1 coordinate 308,688,535, forward strand.
ACGCAGGGCGCCGATTACGTGGAGACACCGGAGAAATTCAGCCGAGAGCTACTTTTCATCTGCAGAAGGAATGGTCGACAAACTGCATGGTGAACTTCCCTCGAAAACTCACAAGGACATTCGCACCTTATAATAACAGTTACTTTTAGCATAAATTTTTGAATGTTGCAGGAGCTGTCCTCTGCCTGCAAGAAGGCGGATGGCTACGCAGGGCGCCGATTACGTGGAAACACCGGAGATATGCAGCCGAGAGCTACTTTTCATCTGCAGGGAATGGAAGAGGAAATGGTCCAGAAGCTGCATGGTGAGCTTCCCTCGAAATTTACAAGGACATTCGCACCTTATAATAACAGTTGTTTTTAGCATAAATTTTTTAATGTTGCAGGAGCTGTCCTCTGCCTCCAAGACGACGGATGGCTACGCAGGGCACTGATTACGTGGAGAGACCGGAGAAAATGCAGCCGAGAGCTACTTTTCATCTGCAGAGGGAATGGTCGACAAACTGCATGGTCAGCTTCCCTCGAAAACTCACAAGCACATTCGCACCTTATAATAACAGATATTTTTAGCATAAATTTTTGAATGTTGCAGGAGCTGTCCTCTGCCTGCAAGAAGACGGATGGCTACGCAGGGCTCCGATTACTTGGAGACACCGGAAAAATGCAGCCGAGAGCTACTTTTCATCTGCAGGGGATGGAAGAGGAAATGGTTCAGAAGCTGCACGGTGAGCTTCCCTCGAAATTGACAAGGACATTCGCACCTTATAATAACAGTTGTTTTTAGCATAAATTATTTAATGTTGCAGGAGCTGTCCTCTGCCTCCAAGACGACGGATGGCTACGCAGGGCGCCGATTACGTGGAGACAGCGGAGAAGATGCAGCCGAGAGCTACTTTTCATCTGCAGGGGATGGAAGAGGAAATGGTCCACAAGCTGCATGGTGAGCTTTCCTCGAAAACTCAGAAGGACATTCGCACCTTATAATATCAGTTATTTTTAGCATAAATTTTTGAATGTTGCAGGAGCTGTCCTCTGCCTGCAAGAAGGCGGATGGCTACGCAGGGCGCCGATTACGTGGAAACACCGGAGATATGCAGCCGAGAGCTACTTTTCATCTGCAGGGAATGGAAGAGGAAATGGTCCAGAAGCTGCATGGTGAGCTTCCCTCGAAATTTACAAGGACATTCGCACCTTATAATAACAGTTGTTTTTAGCATAAATTTTTTAATGTTGCAGGAGCTGTCCTCTGCCTCCAAGACGACGGATGGCTACGCAGGGCACTGATTACGTGGAGAGACCGGAGAAAATGCAGCCGAGAGCTACTTTTCATCTGCAGAGGGAATGGTCGACAAACTGCATGGTCAGCTTCCCTCGAAAACTCACAAGCACATTCGCACCTTATAATAACAGATATTTTTAGCATAAATTTTTGAATGTTGCAGGAGCTGTCCTCTGCCTGCAAGAAGACGGATGGCTACGCAGGGCTCCGATTACTTGGAGACACCGGAAAAATGCAGCCGAGAGCTACTTTTCATCTGCAGGGGATGGAAGAGGAAATGGTTCAGAAGCTGCACGGTGAGCTTCCCTCGAAATTGACAAGGACATTCGCACCTTATAATAACAGTTGTTTTTAGCATAAATTATTTAATGTTGCAGGAGCTGTCCTCTGCCTCCAAGGCGACGGATGGCTACGCAGGGCGCCGATTACGTGGAGACACCGGAGAAAATGCAGCCGAGAGCTACTTTTCATCTGCAGAGGGAATGGTCGCAAAGTCATGGTGAGCTTCCCTCGAAAACTCACAAGGACATTCGCACCTTATTATAACATTTTTTTTAGCATAAATTTTTTAATGTTGCAGAAGCTGTCCTCTGCCTCCAAGACGACGGATGGCTACGCAGGGCGCCGATTACGTGGAGACACAGGAGAAGGTGCATCCGAGAGCTACTTTTCATCTGCAGGGGATGGAAGAGGAAATAATCCACAAGCTGCATGGTGAGATTTCCTCGAAAACTCAGAAGGACATTCGCACTTTATAATATCAATTATTTTTAGCATAAATTTGTTAATGTTGCAGGAGCTTTCCCCTGCCTCCAAGACGACGGATGGCTACGCAGGGCGCCGATTACGTGGAGACACAGGAGAAAATGCAGCTGAGAGCTACTTTTCATCTGCAGGGGTTGGAAGAGGAAATGATCCATAAGCTGCTTGGTGAGCTTCCCTCGAAAAATCAGATGGACATTCGCACCTTATAATAACAGTTATTTTTAGCATAAATTTTTGAATGTTGCAGGAGCTGTCCTCTGCCTGCAAGAAGACGGATGGCTACGCAGGGCGCCGATTACGTGGAGACACCGGAGAAATGCAGCCGAGAGCTACTTTTCTACTGCAGGGGATGGAAGAGGAAATGATCCACAAGCTGCATGGTGAGCTTCCCTCGAAATTTACAAGGACCTTCGCACCTTATAATAACAGTTGTTTTTAGCATAAATTTTTTAATGTTGCAGGAGCTGTCCTCTGCCTCCAAGACGACAGATGGCTACGCAGGGCACCGATTACGTGGAGACACCGGAGAAACTGCAGCTGAGAGCTACTTTTCATCTGCAGGGGTTGGAAGAGGAAATGATCCATAAGCTGCTTGGTGAGCTTCCCTCGAAAACTCAGATGGACATTCGCACCTTATAATAACAGTTATTTTTAGCATAAATTTTTGAATGTTGCAGGAGCTGTCCTCTGCCTGCAAGAAGAAGGATGGCTACGCAGGGCGCCGATTACGTGGAGACACCGAGAGCTACTTTTGTACTGCAGGGGATGGAAGAGGAAATGATCCACAAGCTGCATGGTGAGCTTCCCTCGAAAATTACAAGGACCTTCGCACCTTATAATAACAGTTGTTTTTAGCATAAATTTTTTAATGTTGCAGGAGCTGTCCTCTGCCTCCAAGACGACAGATGGCTACGCAGGGCACCGATTACGTGGAGACACCGGAGAAAATGCAGCCGAGAGCTACTTTTCATCTGCAGAGGGAATGGTCGACAAACTGCATGGTGAGATTCCCTCGAAAACTCACAAGGACATTCGCACCTTATAATAACAGTTATTTTTAGCATAAATTTTTTAATGTTGCAGGAGCTGTCCTCTGCCTGCAAGAAGACGGATGGCTACGCAGGGCGCCGATTACGGGGAGACACCGGAAAAATGCAGCCGAGAGCTACTTTTCATCTGCAGGGGATGGAAGAGGAAATGGTCCAGATGCTGCATGGTGAGCTTCCCTCGAAATTTACAAGGACATTCGCACCTTATAATAACAGTTGTTTTTAGCATAAATTTTTTAATGTTGCAGGAGCTGTCCTCTGCCTCCAAGACGACGGATGGCTACGCAGGGCGCCGATTACGTGGAGACACCGGAGAAAATGCAGCCGAGAGCTACTTTTCATCTGCAGAGGGAATGGTCGACAAAGTGCATGGTGAGCTTCCCTCGAAAACTCACAAGGACATTCGCACCTTATAATAACAGTTATTTTTAGCATAAATTTTTGAATGTTGCAGGAGCTGTCCTCTGCCTGCAAGAGGACGGATGGCTATGCAGGGCGCCGATTACGTGGAGACACCGGAGAAGATGCAGCCGAGAGCTACTTCTCATCTGCAGGGGATGGAAGAGGAAATGATCCACAAGCTGCATGGTGAGATTTCCTCGAAAACTCAGAAGGACATTCGCACCTTATAATATCAGTTATTTTTAGCATAAATTTTTTAATGTTGCAGGAGCTGTCCTCTGCCTCCAAGGCGACGGATGGCTACGCAGGGCGCCGATTACGTGGAGACACCGGAGAAAATGCAGCCGAGAGGTACTTTTCATCTGCAGAAAGAATGGTCGACAATGTGCAGGGTGAGCTTCCCTCGAACACTCACAAGGACATTCGCACCTTATAATATCAGTTATTTTTAGCATAAATTTTTTAATGTTGCAGGAGCTGTCCTCTGCCTCCAAGGCGACGGATGGCTACGCAGGGCGCCGATTACGTGGAGACACGGGAGAAAATGCAGCCGAGAGCTACTTTTCATCTGCAGTGGAAATGGTGGACAAAGTGCATGGTGAGCTTCCCTCGAAAACTCACAAGGACATTCGCACCTTATAATAACAGTTTTTTTTAGCATAAAGTTTTGAATGTTGCAGGAGCTGTCCTCTGCCTGCAAGACGACGGATGGCTACGCATGGCGCCGATTACGTGGAGACAGCGGAGAAGATGCAGCCGAGAGCTACTTTTCATCTGCAGGGGATGGAAGAGGAAATGATCCACAAGCTGCATGGTGAGCTTTCCTCGAAAACTCAGAAGGACATTCGCACCTTATAATATCAGTTATTTTTAGCATAAATTTTTTATTGTTGCAGGAGCTGTCGTCTGCCTCCAAGGCGACGGATGGCTACGCAGGGCGCCGATTACGTGGAGACACCGGAGAAAATGCAGCCGAGAGCTACTTTTCATCTGCAGAAAGATTGGTCGACAAACTGCATGGTGAGCTTTCCTCGAAAACTCACAAGGACATTCGCACCTTATAATAACAGTTATTTTTAGCATAAATTTTTGAATGTTGCAGGAGCTGTTCTCTGCCTGCAAGAAGACGGATGGCTACGCAGGGCGCCGATTACGTGGAGACACCGGAGAAATTCAGCCGAGAGCTACTTTTCATCTGCAGAAGGAATGGTCGACAAACTGCATGGTGAACTTCCCTCGAAAACTCACAAGGACATTCGCACCTTATAATAACAGTTACTTTTAGCATAAATTTTTGAATGTTGCAGGAGCTGTCCTCTGCCTGCAAGAAGGCGGATGGCTACGCAGGGCGCCGATTACGTGGAAACACCGGAGATATGCAGCCGAGAGCTACTTTTCATCTGCAGGGAATGGAAGAGGAAATGGTCCAGAAGCTGCATGGTGAGCTTCCCTCGAAATTTACAAGGACATTCGCACCTTATAATAACAGTTGTTTTTAGCATAAATTTTTTAATGTTGCAGGAGCTGTCCTCTGCCTCCAAGACGACGGATGGCTACGCAGGGCACTGTTTACGTGGAGAGACCGGAGAAAATGCAGCCGAGAGCTACTTTTCATCTGCAGAGGGAATGGTCGACAAACTGCATGGTCAGCTTCCCTCGAAAACTCACAAGGACATTCGCACCTTATAATAACAGATATTTTTAGCATAAATTTTTGAATGTTGCAGGAGCTGTCCTCTGCCTGCAAGAAGACGGATGGCTACGCAGGGCTCCGATTACTTGGAGACACCGGAAAAATGCAGCCGAGAGCTACTTTTCATCTGCAGGGGATGGAAGAGGAAATGGTTCAGAAGCTGCACGGTGAGCTTCCCTCGAAATTGACAAGGACATTCGCACCTTATAATAACAGTTGTTTTTAGCATAAATTATTTAATGTTGCAGGAGCTGTCCTCTGCCTCCAAGACGACGGATGGCTACGCAGGGCGCCGATTACGTGGAGACAGCGGAGAAGATGCAGCCGAGAGCTACTTTTCATCTGCAGGGGATGGAAGAGGAAATGGTCCACAAGCTGCATGGTGAGCTTTCCTCGAAAACTCAGAAGGACATTCGCACCTTATAATATCAGTTATTTTTAGCATAAATTTTTTAATCTTGCAGGAGCTGTCCTCTGCCTCCAAGGCGACGGATGGCTACGCAGGGCGCCGATTACGTGGAGACACCGGAGAAAATGCAGCCGAGAGCTACTTTTCATCTGCAGAGGGAATGGTCGCAAAGTCATGGTGAGCTTCCCTCGAAAACTCACAAGGACATTCGCACCTTATTATAACATTTTTTTTAGCATAAATTTTTTAATGTTGCAGGAGCTGTCCTCTGCCTCCAAGACGACGGATGGCTACGCAGGGCGCCGATTACGTGGAGACACAGGAGAAGGTGCATCCGAGAGCTACTTTTCATCTGCAGGGGATGGAAGAGGAAATAATCCACAAGCTGCATGGTGAGATTTCCTCGAAAACTCAGAAGGACATTCGCACTTTATAATATCAATTATTTTTAGCATAAATTTGTTAATGTTGCAGGAGCTTTCCCCTGCCTCCAAGACGACGGATGACTACGCAGGGCGCCGATTACGTGGAGACACAGGAGAAAATGCAGCTGAGAGCTACTTTTCATCTGCAGGGGTTGGAAGAGGAAATGATCCATAAGCTGCTTGGTGAGCTTCCCTCGAAAAATCAGATGGACATTCGCACCTTATAATAACAGTTATTTTTAGCATAAATTTTTGAATGTTGCAGGAGCTGTCCTCTGCCTGCAAGAAGACGGATGGCTACGCAGGGCGCCGATTACGTGGAGACACCGGAGAAATGCAGCCGAGAGCTACTTTTCTACTGCAGGGGATGGAAGAGGAAATGATCCACAAGCTGCATGGTGAGCTTCCCTCGAAATTTACAAGGACCTTCGCACCTTATAATAACAGTTGTTTTTAGCATAAATTTTTTAATGTTGCAGGAGCTGTCCTCTGCCTCCAAGACGACAGATGGCTACGCAGGGCACCGATTACGTGGAGACACCGGAGAAACTGCAGCTGAGAGCTACTTTTCATCTGCAGGGGTTGGAAGAGGAAATGATCCATAAGCTGCTTGGTGAGCTTCCCTCGAAAACTCAGATGGACATTCGCACCTTATAATAACAGTTATTTTTAGCATAAATTTTTGAATGTTGCAGGAGCTGTCCTCTGCCTGCAAGAAGAAGGATGGCTACGCAGGGCGCCGATTACGTGGAGACACCGAGAGCTACTTTTGTACTGCAGGGGATGGAAGAGGAAATGATCCACAAGCTGCATGGTGAGCTTCCCTCGAAAATTACAAGGACCTTCGCACCTTATAATAACAGTTGTTTTTAGCATAAATTTTTTAATGTTGCAGGAGCTGTCCTCTGCCTCCAAGACGACAGATGGCTACGCAGGGCACCGATTACGTGGAGACACCGGAGAAACTGCAGCTGAGAGCTACTTTTCATCTGCAGGGGTTGGAAGAGGAAATGATCCATAAGCTGCTTGGTGAGCTTCCCTCGAAAACTCAGATGGACATTCGCACCTTATAATAACAGTTATTTTTAGCATAAAGTTTTGAATGTTGCAGGAGCTGTCCTCTGCCTGCAAGACGACGGATGGCTACGCATGGCGCCGATTACGTGGAGACAGCGGAGAAGATGCAGCCGAGAGCTACTTTTCATCTGCAGGGGATGGAAGAGGAAATGATCCACAAGCTGCATGGTGAGCTTTCCTCGAAAACTCAGAAGGACATTCGCACCTTATAATATCAGTTATTTTTAGCATAAATTTTTTATTGTTGCAGGAGCTGTCGTCTGCCTCCAAGGCGACGGATGGCTACGCAGGGCGCCGATTACGTGGAGACACCGGAGAAAATGCAGCCGAGAGCTACTTTTCATCTGCAGAAAGATTGGTCGACAAACTGCATGGTGAGCTTTCCTCGAAAACTCACAAGGACATTCGCACCTTATAATAACAGTTATTTTTAGCATAAATTTTTGAATGTTGCAGGAGCTGTTCTCTGCCTGCAAGAAGACGGATGGCTACGCAGGGCGCCGATTACGTGGAGACACCGGAGAAATTCAGCCGAGAGCTACTTTTCATCTGCAGAAGGAATGGTCGACAAACTGCATGGTGAACTTCCCTCGAAAACTCACAAGGACATTCGCACCTTATAATAACAGTTACTTTTAGCATAAATTTTTGAATGTTGCAGGAGCTGTCCTCTGCCTGCAAGAAGGCGGATGGCTACGCAGGGCGCCGATTACGTGGAAACACCGGAGATATGCAGCCGAGAGCTACTTTTCATCTGCAGGGAATGGAAGAGGAAATGGTCCAGAAGCTGCATGGTGAGCTTCCCTCGAAATTTACAAGGACATTCGCACCTTATAATAACAGTTGTTTTTAGCATAAATTTTTTAATGTTGCAGGAGCTGTCCTCTGCCTCCAAGACGACGGATGGCTACGCAGGGCACTGTTTACGTGGAGAGACCGGAGAAAATGCAGCCGAGAGCTACTTTTCATCTGCAGAGGGAATGGTCGACAAACTGCATGGTCAGCTTCCCTCGAAAACTCACAAGGACATTCGCACCTTATAATAACAGATATTTTTAGCATAAATTTTTGAATGTTGCAGGAGCTGTCCTCTGCCTGCAAGAAGACGGATGGCTACGCAGGGCTCCGATTACTTGGAGACACCGGAAAAATGCAGCCGAGAGCTACTTTTCATCTGCAGGGGATGGAAGAGGAAATGGTTCAGAAGCTGCACGGTGAGCTTCCCTCGAAATTGACAAGGACATTCGCACCTTATAATAACAGTTGTTTTTAGCATAAATTATTTAATGTTGCAGGAGCTGTCCTCTGCCTCCAAGACGACGGATGGCTACGCAGGGCGCCGATTACGTGGAGACAGCGGAGAAGATGCAGCCGAGAGCTACTTTTCATCTGCAGGGGATGGAAGAGGAAATGGTCCACAAGCTGCATGGTGAGCTTTCCTCGAAAACTCAGAAGGACATTCGCACCTTATAATATCAGTTATTTTTAGCATAAATTTTTTAATCTTGCAGGAGCTGTCCTCTGCCTCCAAGGCGACGGATGGCTACGCAGGGCGCCGATTACGTGGAGACACCGGAGAAAATGCAGCCGAGAGCTACTTTTCATCTGCAGAGGGAATGGTCGCAAAGTCATGGTGAGCTTCCCTCGAAAACTCACAAGGACATTCGCACCTTATTATAACATTTTTTTTAGCATAAATTTTTTAATGTTGCAGGAGCTGTCCTCTGCCTCCAAGACGACGGATGGCTACGCAGGGCGCCGATTACGTGGAGACACAGGAGAAGGTGCATCCGAGAGCTACTTTTCATCTGCAGGGGATGGAAGAGGAAATAATCCACAAGCTGCATGGTGAGATTTCCTCGAAAACTCAGAAGGACATTCGCACTTTATAATATCAATTATTTTTAGCATAAATTTGTTAATGTTGCAGGAGCTTTCCCCTGCCTCCAAGACGACGGATGACTACGCAGGGCGCCGATTACGTGGAGACACAGGAGAAAATGCAGCTGAGAGCTACTTTTCATCTGCAGGGGTTGGAAGAGGAAATGATCCATAAGCTGCTTGGTGAGCTTCCCTCGAAAAATCAGATGGACATTCGCACCTTATAATAACAGTTATTTTTAGCATAAATTTTTGAATGTTGCAGGAGCTGTCCTCTGCCTGCAAGAAGACGGATGGCTACGCAGGGCGCCGATTACGTGGAGACACCGGAGAAATGCAGCCGAGAGCTACTTTTCTACTGCAGGGGATGGAAGAGGAAATGATCCACAAGCTGCATGGTGAGCTTCCCTCGAAATTTACAAGGACCTTCGCACCTTATAATAACAGTTGTTTTTAGCATAAATTTTTTAATGTTGCAGGAGCTGTCCTCTGCCTCCAAGACGACAGATGGCTACGCAGGGCACCGATTACGTGGAGACACCGGAGAAACTGCAGCTGAGAGCTACTTTTCATCTGCAGGGGTTGGAAGAGGAAATGATCCATAAGCTGCTTGGTGAGCTTCCCTCGAAAACTCAGATGGACATTCGCACCTTATAATAACAGTTATTTTTAGCATAAATTTTTGAATGTTGCAGGAGCTGTCCTCTGCCTGCAAGAAGAAGGATGGCTACGCAGGGCGCCGATTACGTGGAGACACCGAGAGCTACTTTTGTACTGCAGGGGATGGAAGAGGAAATGATCCACAAGCTGCATGGTGAGCTTCCCTCGAAAATTACAAGGACCTTCGCACCTTATAATAACAGTTGTTTTTAGCATAAATTTTTTAATGTTGCAGGAGCTGTCCTCTGCCTCCAAGACGACAGATGGCTACGCAGGGCACCGATTACGTGGAGACACCGGAGAAAATGCAGCCGAGAGCTACTTTTCATCTGCAGAGGGAATGGTCGACAAACTGCATGGTGAGCTTCCCTCGAAAACTCACAAGGACATTCGCACCTTATAATAACAGTTATTTTTTAAATAAATTTTTTAATGTTGCAGGAGCTGTCCTCTGCCTGCAAGAAGACGGATGGCTACGCAGGGCGCCGATTACGGGGAGACACCGGAAAAATGCAGCCGAGAGCTACTTTTCATCTGCAGGGGATGGAAGAGGAAATGGTCCAGAAGCTGCATGGTGAGCTTCCCTCGAAATTTACAAGGACATTCGCACCTTATAATAACAGTTGTTTTTAGCATAAATTTTTTAATGTTGCAGGAGCTGTCCTCTGCCTCCAAGACGACGGATGGCTACGCAGGGCGCCGATTACGTGGAGACACCGGAGAAAATGCAGCCGAGAGCTACTTTTCATCTGCAGAGGGAATGTTCGACAAAGTGCATGGTGAGCTTCCCTCGAAAACTCACAAGGACATTCGCACCTTATAATAACAGTTATTTTTAGCATAAATTTTTGAATGTTGCAGGAGCTGTCCTCTGCCTGCAAGAGGACGGATGGCTATGCAGGGCGCCGATTACGTGGAGACACCGGAGAAGATGCAGCCGAGAGCTACTTCTCATCTGCAGGGGATGGAAGAGGAAATGATCCACAAGCTGCATGGTGAGATTTCCTCGAAAACTCAGAAGGACATTCGCACCTTATAATATCAGTTATTTTTAGCATAAATTTTTTAATGTTGCAGGAGCTGTCCTCTGCCTCCAAGGCGACGGATGGCTACGCAGGGCGCCGATTACGTGGAGACACCGGAGAAAATGCAGCCGAGAGGTACTTTTCATCTGCAGAAAGAATGGTCGACAATGTGCAGGGTGAGCTTCCCTCGAACACTCACAAGGACATTCGCACCTTATAATATCAGTTATTTTTAGCATAAATTTTTTAATGTTGCAGGAGCTGTCCTCTGCCTCCAAGGCGACGGATGGCTACGCAGGGCGCCGATTACGTGGAGACACGGGAGAAAATGCAGCCGAGAGCTACTTTTCATCTGCAGTGGAAATGGTGGACAAAGTGCATGGTGAGCTTCCCTCGAAAACTCACAAGGACATTCGCACCTTATAATAACAGTTTTTTTTAGCATAAAGTTTTGAATGTTGCAGGAGCTGTCCTCTGCCTGCAAGACGACGGATGGCTACGCATGGCGCCGATTACGTGGAGACAGCGGAGAAGATGCAGCCGAGAGCTACTTTTCATCTGCAGGGGATGGAAGAGGAAATGATCCACAAGCTGCATGGTGAGCTTTCCTCGAAAACTCAGAAGGACATTCGCACCTTATAATATCAGTTATTTTTAGCATAAATTTTTTATTGTTGCAGGAGCTGTCGTCTGCCTCCAAGGCGACGGATGGCTACGCAGGGCGCCGATTACGTGGAGACACCGGAGAAAATGCAGCCGAGAGCTACTTTTCATCTGCAGAAAGATTGGTCGACAAACTGCATGGTGAGCTTTCCTCGAAAACTCACAAGGACATTCGCACCTTATAATAACAGTTATTTTTAGCATAAATTTTTGAATGTTGCAGGAGCTGTTCTCTGCCTGCAAGAAGACGGATGGCTACGCAGGGCGCCGATTACGTGGAGACACCGGAGAAATTCAGCCGAGAGCTACTTTTCATCTGCAGAATGAATGGTCGACAAACTGCATGGTGAACTTCCCTCGAAAACTCACAAGGACATTCGCACCTTATAATAACAGTTACTTTTAGCATAAATTTTTGAATGTTGCAGGAGCTGTCCTCTGCCAGCAAGAAGGCGGATGGCTACGCAGGGCGCCGATTACGTGGAAACACCGGAGATATGCAGCCGAGAGCTACTTTTCATCTGCAGGGAATGGAAGAGGAAATGGTCCAGAAGCTGCATGGTGAGCTTCCCTCGAAATTTACAAGGACATTCGCACCTTATAATAACAGTTGTTTTTAGCATAAATTTTTTAATGTTGCAGGAGCTGTCCTCTGCCTCCAAGACGACGGATGGCTACGCAGGGCACTGATTACGTGGAGAGACCGGAGAAAATGCAGCCGAGAGCTACTTTTCATCTGCAGAGGGAATGGTCGACAAACTGCATGGTCAGCTTCCCTCGAAAACTCACAAGGACATTCGCACCTTATAATAACAGATATTTTTAGCATAAATTTTTGAATGTTGCAGGAGCTGTCCTCTGCCTGCAAGAAGACGGATGGCTACGAAGGGCTCCGATTACTTGGAGACACCGGAAAAATGCAGCCGAGAGCTACTTTTCATCTGCAGGGGATGGAAGAGGAAATGGTTCAGAAGCTGCACGGTGAGCTTCCCTCGAAATTGACAAGGACATTCGCACCTTATAATAACAGTTGTTTTTAGCATAAATTATTTAATGTTGCAGGAGCTGTCCTCTGCCTCCAAGACGACGGATGGCTACGCAGGGCGCCGATTACGTGGAGACAGCGGAGAAGATGCAGCCGAGAGCTACTTTTCATCTGCAGGGGATGGAAGAGGAAATGGTCCACAAGCTGCATGGTGAGCTTTCCTCGAAAACTCAGAAGGACATTCGCACCTTATAATATCAGTTATTTTTAGCATAAATTTTTTAATCTTGCAGGAGCTGTCCTCTGCCTCCAAGGCGACGGATGGCTACGCAGGGCGCCGATTACGTGGAGACACCGGAGAAAATGCAGCCGAGAGCTACTTTTCATCTGCAGAGGGAATGGTCGCAAAGTCATGGTGAGCTTCCCTCGAAAACTCACAAGGACATTCGCACCTTATTATAACATTTTTTTTAGCATAAATTTTTTAATGTTGCAGGTGCTGTCCTCTGCCTCCAAGACGACGGATGGCTACGCAGGGCGCCGATTACGTGGAGACACAGGAGAAGGTGCAGCCGAGAGCTACTTTTCATCTGCAGGGGATGGAAGAGGAAATAATCCACAAGCTGCATGGTGAGATTTCCTCGAAAACTCAGAAGGACATTCGCACTTTATAATATCAATTATTTTTAGCATAAATTTGTTAATGTTGCAGGAGCTTTCCCCTGCCTCCAAGACGACGGATGGCTACGCAGGGCGCCGATTACGTGGAGACACAGGAGAAAATGCAGCTGAGAGCTACTTTTCATCTGCAGGGGTTGGAAGAGGAAATGATCCATAAGCTGCTTGGTGAGCTTCCCTCGAAAAATCAGATGGACATTCGCACCTTATAATAACAGTTATTTTTAGCATAAATTTTTGAATGTTGCAGGAGCTGTCCTCTGCCTGCAAGAAGACGGATGGCTACGCAGGGCGCCGATTACGTGGAGACACCGGAGAAATGCAGCCGAGAGCTACTTTTCTACTGCAGGGGATGGAAGAGGAAATGATCCACTAGCTGCATGGTGAGCTTCCCTCGAAATTTACAAGGACCTTCGCACCTTATAATAACAGTTGTTTTTAGCATAAATTTTTTAATGTTGCAGGAGCTGTCCTCTGCCTCCAAGACGACAGATGGCTACGCAGGGCACCGATTACGTGGAGACACCGGAGAAAATGCAGCCGAGAGCTACTTTTCATCTGCAGAGGGAATGGTCGACAAACTGCATGGTGAGCTTCCCTCGAAAACTCACAAGGACATTCGCACCTTATAATAACAGTTATTTTTAGCATAAATTTTTTAATGTTGCAGGAGCTGTCCTCTGCCTGCAAGAAGACGGATGGCTACGCAGGGCGCCGATTACGGGGAGACACCGGAAAAATGCAGCCGAGAGCTACTTTTCATCTGTAGGGGATGGAAGAGGAAATGGTCCAGAAGCTGCATGGTGAGCTTCCCTCGAAATTTACAAGGACATTCGCACCTTATAATAACAGTTGTTTTTAGCATAAATTTTTTAATGTTGCAGGAGCTGTCTTCTGCCTCCAAGACGACGGATGGCTACGCAGGGCGCCGATTACGTGGAGACACCGGAGAAAATGCAGCCGAGAGCTACTTTTCATCTGCAGGGGATGGAAGAGGAAATGGTCCACAAGCTGCATGGTGAGCTTTCCTCGAAAACTCAGAAGGACATTCGCACCTTATAATATCAGTTATTTTTAGCATAAATTTTTTAATGTTGCAGGAGCTGTCCTCTGCCTCCAAGGCGACGGATGGCTACGCAGGGCGCCGATTACGTGGAGACACCGGAGAAAATGCAGCCGAGAGCTACTTTTCATCTGCAGAGGGAATGGTCGACAAAGTGCATGGTGAGCTTCCCTCGAAAACTCACAAGGACATTCGCACCTTATAATAACAGTTACTTTTAGCATATATTTTTGAATGTTGCAGGAGCTGTCCTCTGCCTGCAAGAGGACGGATGGCTACGCAGGGCGCCGATTACGTGGAGACACCGGAGAAGATGCAGCCGAGAGCTACTTTTCATCTGCAGGGGATGGAAGAGGAAATGATCCACAAGCTGCATGGTGAGATTTCCTCGAAAACTCAGAAGGACATTCGCACCTTATAATAACAGTTATTTTTAGCATAAATTTTTGAATGTTGCAGGAGCTGTCCTCTGCCTCCAAGACGACGGATGGCTACGCAGGGCGCCGATTACGTGGAGACACCGGAGAAAATGCAGCTGAGAGCTACTTTTCATCTGCAGGGGTTGGAAGAGGAAATGATCCATAAGCTGCTTGGTGAGCTTCCCTCGAAAACTCAGATGGACATTCGCACCTTATAATAACAGTTATTTTTAGCATAAATTTTTGAATGTTGCAGGAGCTGTCCTCTGCCTGCAAGAAGACGGATGGCTACGCAGGGCGCCGATTACGTGGAGACACCGAGAGCTACTTTTCTACTGCAGGGGATGGAAGAGGAAATGATCCACAAGCTGCATGGTGAGCTTCCCTCGAAATTTACAAGGACCTTCGCACCTTATAATAACAGTTGTTTTTAGCATAAATTTTTTAATGTTGCAGGAGCTGTCCTCTGCCTCCAAGACGACAGATGGCTACGCAGGGCACCGATTACGTGGAGACACCGGAGAAAATGCAGCCGAGAGCTACTTTTCATCTGCAGAGGAAATGGTCGACAAACTGCATGGTGAGCTCCCCTCGAAAACTCACAAGGACATTCGCACCTTATAATAACAGTTATTTTTAGCATAAATTTTTTAATGTTGCAGGAGCTGTCCTCTGCCTGCAAGAAGACGGATGGCTACGCAGGGCGCCGATTACGGGGAGACACCGGAAAAATGCAGCCGAGAGCTACTTTTCATCTGCAGGGGATGGAAGAGGAAATGGTCCAGAAACTGCATGGTGAGCTTCCCTCGAAATTTACAAGGACATTCGCACCTTATAATAACAGTTGTTTTTAGCATAAATTTTTTAATGTTGCAGGAGCTGTCCTCTGCCTCCAAGACGACGGATGGCTACGCAGGGCGCCGATTACGTGGAGACACCGGAGAAGATGCATCCGAGAGCTACTTTTCATCTGCAGGGGATGGAAGAGGAAATGATCCACAAGCTGCATTGTGAGATTTCCTCGAAAACTCAGAAGGACATTCGCACCTTATAATATCAGTTATTTTTAGCATAAATTTTTTAATGTTGCAGGAGCTGTCCTCTGCCTCCAAGGCGACGGATGGCTACGCAGGGCGCCGATTACGTGGAGACACCGGAGAAAATGCAGCCGAGAGGTACTTTTCATCTGCAAAAAGAATGGTCGACAATGTGCATGGTGAGCTTCCCTCGAAAACTCACAAGGACATTCGCACCTTATAATAACAGTTATTTTTAGCATAAATTTTTGAATGTTGCAGGAGCTTTCCTCTGCCTCCAAGGCGACGGATGGCTACGCAGGGCGCCGAATACGTGGAGACACGGGAGAAAATGCAGCCGAGAGCTACTTTTCATCTGCAGAGGGAATGGTCGACAAAGTGCATGGTGAGCTTCCCTCGAAAACTCACAAGGACATTCGCACCTTATAATAACAGTTTTTTTTTAGCATAAATTTTTGAATGTTGCAGGAGCTGTCCTCTGCCTGCAAGACGACGGATGGCTACGAATGGCGCCGATTACGTGGAGACAGCGGAGAAGATGCAGCCGAGAGCTACTTTTCATCTGCAGGGGATGGAAGAGGAAATGATCCACAAGCTGCATGGTGAGCTTTCCTCGAAAACTCAGAAGGACATTCGCACCTTATAATAACATTTACTTTTAGCATAAATTTTTTAATGTTGCAGGAGCTGTCCTCTGCCTGCAAGAAGACGGATGGCTACGCAGGGCGCCGATTACGGGGAGACACCGGAAAAATGCAGCCGAGGGCTACTTTTCATCTGCAGGGGATGGAAGAGGAAATGGTCCAGAAGCTGCATGGTGAGCTTCCCTCGAAATTTACAAGGACATTCGCACCTTATAATAACAGTTGTTTTTAGCATAAATTTTTTAATGTTGCAGGAGCTGTCCTCTGCCTCCAAGACGACGGATGGCTACGCAGGGCGCCGATTACGTGGAGACACCGGAGAAGATGCAGCCGAGAGCTACTTTTCATCTGCAGGGGATGGAAGAGGAAATGATCCACAAGCTGCATGGTGAGATTTCCTCGAAAACTCAGATGGACATTCGCACCTTAATATATCAGTTATTTTTAGCATAAATTTTTTAATGTTGCAGGAGCTGTCCTCTGCCTCCAAGGCGACGGATGGCTACGCAGGGCGCCGATTACGTGGAGACACGGGAGAAAATGCAGCCGAGAGCTACTTTTCATCTGCAGAGGGAATGGTCGACAAAGTGCATGGTGAGCTTCCCTCGAAAACTCACAAGGACATTCGCACCTTATAATAACAGTTCTTTTTAGCATAAATTTTTGAATGTTGCAGGAGCTGTCCTCTGCCTGCAAGACGACGTATGGCTACGCATGGCGCCGATTACGTGGAGACAGCGGAGAAGATGCAGCCGAGAGCTACTTTTCATCTGCAGGGGATGGAAGAGGAAATGATCCACAAGCTGCATGGTGAGCTTTCCTCGAAAACTCAGAAGGACATTCGCACCTTATAATAACAGTTACTTTTAGCATAAATTTTTGAATGTTGCAGGAGCTGTTCTCTGCCTGCAAGAAGACGGATGGCTACGCAGGGCGCCGATTACGTGGAGACACCGGAGAAATGCAGCCGAGAGCTACTTTTCATCTGCAGAAGGAATGGTCGACAAACTGCACGGTGAACTTCCCTCGAAAACTCACAAGGACATTCGCACCTTATAATAACAGTTACTTTTAGCATAAATTTTTGAATGTTGCAGGAGCTGTCCTCTGCCTGCAAGAAGGCGGATGGCTACGCAGGGCGCCGATTACGTGGAAACACCGGAGAAATGCAGCCGAGAGCTACTTTTCATCTGCAGGGGATGGAAGAGGAAATGGTCCAGAAGCTGCATGGTGAGCTTCCCTCGAAATTTACAAGGACATTCGCACCTTATAATAACAGTTGTTTTTAGCATAAATTTTTTAATGTTGCAGGAGCTGTCCTCTGCCTCCAAGACGACGGATGGCTACGCAGGGCACCGATTACGTGGAGACACCGGAGAAGATGCATCCGAGAGCTACTTTTCATCTGCAGGGGATGGAAGAGGAAATGATCCACAAGCTGCATGGTGAGATTTCCTCGAAAACTCAGAAGGACATTCGCACCTTATAATATCAGTTATTTTTAGCATAAATTTTTTAATGTTGCAGGAGCTGTCCTCTGCCTCCAAGGCGACGGATGGCTACGCAGGGCGCCGATTACGTGGAGACACCGGAGAAAATGCAGCCGAGAGGTACTTTTCATCTGCAAAAAGAATGGTCGACAATGTGCATGGTGAGCTTCCCTCGAAAACTCACAAGGACATTCGCACCTTATAATAACAGTTATTTTTAGCATAAATTTTTGAATGTTGCAGGAGCTTTCCTCTGCCTCCAAGGCGACGGATGGCTACGCAGGGCGCCGATTACGTGGAGACACGGGAGAAAATGCAGCCGAGAGCTACTTTTCATCTGCAGAGGGAATGGTCGACATAGTGCATGGTGAGCTTCCCTCGAAAACTCACAAGGACATTCGCACCTTATAATAACAGTTTTTTTTTAGCATAAATTTTTGAATGTTGCAGGAGCTGTCCTCTGCCTGCAAGACGACGGATGGCTACGAATGGCGCCGATTACGTGGAGACAGCGGAGAAGATGCAGCCGAGAGCTACTTTTCATCTGCAGGGGATGGAAGAGGAAATGATCCACAAGCTGCATGGTGAGCTTTCCTCGAAAACTCAGAAGGACATTCGCACCTTATAATAACATTTACTTTTAGCATAAATTTTTTAATGTTGCAGGAGCTGTCCTCTGCCTGCAAGAAGACGGATGGCTACGCAGGGCGCCGATTACGGGGAGACACCGGAAAAATGCAGCCGAGAGCTACTTTTCATCTGCAGGGGATGGAAGAGGAAATGGTCCAGAAGCTGCATGGTGAGCTTCCCTCGAAATTTACAAGGACATTCGCACCTTATAAAAACAGTTGTTTTTAGCATAAATTTTTTATTGTTGCAGGAGCTGTCCTCTGCCTCCAAGACGACGGATGGCTACGCAGGGCGCCGATTACGTGGAGACACCGGAGAAGATGCAGCCGAGAGCTACTTTTCATCTGCAGGGGATGGAAGAGGAAATGATCCACAAGCTGCATGGTGAGATTTCCTCGAAAACTCAGATGGACATTCGCACCTTATAATATCAGTTATTTTTAGCATAAATTTTTTAATGTTGCAGGAGCTGTCCTCTGCCTCCAAGGCGACGGATGGCTACGCAGGGCGCCGATTACGTGGAGACACGGGAGAAAATGCAGCCGAGAGCTACTTTTCATCTGCAGAGGGAATGGTCGACAAAGTGCATGGTGAGCTTCCCTCGAAAACTCACAAGGACATTCGCACCTTATAATAACAGTTCTTTTTAGCATAAATTTTTGAATGTTGCAGGAGCTGTCCTCTGCCTGCAAGACGACGTATGGCTACGCATGGCGCCGATTACGTGGAGACAGCGGAGAAGATGCAGCCGAGAGCTACTTTTCATCTGCAGGGGATGGAAGAGGAAATGATCCACAAGCTGCATGGTGAGCTTTCCTCGAAAACTCAGAAGGACATTCGCACCTTATAATAACAGTTACTTTTAGCATAAATTTTTGAATGTTGCAGGAGCTGTTCTCTGCCTGCAAGAAGACGGATGGCTACGCAGGGCGCCGATTACGTGGAGACACCGGAGAAATGCAGCCGAGAGCTACTTTTCATCTGCAGAAGGAATGGTCGACAAACTGCACGGTGAACTTCCCTCGAAAACTCACAAGGACATTCGCACCTTATAATAACAGTTACTTTTAGCATAAATTTTTGAATGTTGCAGGAGCTGTCCTCTGCCTGCAAGAAGGCGGATGGCTACGCAGGGCGCCGTTTACGTGGAAACACCGGAGAAATGCAGCCGAGAGCTACTTTTCATCTGCAGGGAATGGAAGAGGAAATGGTCCAGAAGCTGCATGGTGAGCTTCCCTCGAAATTTACAAGGACATTCGCACCTTATAATAACAGTTGTTTTTAGCATAAATTTTTTAGTGTTGCAGGAGCTGTCCTCTGCCTCCAAGACGACGGATGGCTACGCAGGGCGCCGATTACGTGGAGACACCGGAGCAAATGCAGCCGAGAGCTACTTTTCATCTGCAGGGGATGGTAGAGGAAATGATCCACAAGCTGCATGGTGAGCTTTCCTCGAAAACTCAGAAGGAAATTCGCACCTTATAATATCAGTTATTTTTAGCATAAATTTTTTAATGTTGCAGGAGCTGTCCTCTGCCTGCAAGACGACGGATGGCTACGCAGGGCGCCGATTACGTGGAGACACCGGCGAAATGCAGCCGAGAGCTACTTTTCATCTGCAGGGGATGGAAGAGGAAATGATCCACAAGCTGCATGGGGAGCTTTCCTCGAAAACTCAGAAGGACATTCGCACCTTATAATATCAGTTATTTTTAGCATAAATTTTTTAATGTTGCAGGAGCTGTCCTCTGCCTCCAAGACGACGGATGGCTACGCAGGGCGCCGATTACGTGGAGACACCGGAGAAAATGCAGCCGAGAGCTAATTTTCATCTGCAGAGGGAATGGTCGACAAGCTGCATGGTGAGCTTCCCTCGAAAACTCACAAAGACATTCGCACCTTATAATAACAGTTATTTTTAGCATAAATTTTTGAATGTTGCAGGAACTGTCCTCTGCCTGCAAGACGACGGATGGCTACGCAGGGCGCCGATTACGTGGAGACACCGGAGAAGATGCAGCCGAGAGCTACTTTTCATCTGCAGGGGATGGAAGAGGAAATGATCCACAAGTTGCATGGAGAGCTTCCCTCGAAAACTCAGAAGGACAATCCCACCTAATAATATCAGTTATTTTTAGCATAAATTTTTTAATGTTGCAGGAGCTGTCCTCTGCCTCCAAGGCGACGGATGGCTACGCAGGGCGCCGATTACGTGGAGACACCGGAGAAAATGCAGCAGAGAGCTACTTTTCATCTGCAGAGGGAATGGTCGACAAAGTGCATGGTGAGCTTCCCTTGAAGACTCACAAGGACATTCGCACCTTATAATAACAGTTATTTTTAGCATAAATTTTTTAATTTGCAGGTGCTGTCCTCTGCCTCCAAGGCGACGGATGGCTACGCAGGGCGCCGATTATGTGTAGACACCGGAGAAGATGCAGCCGAGAGCTACTTTTCATCTGCAGGGGATGGAAGAGGAAATGATCCATAAGCTGCATGGTGAGCTTTCCTCGAAAACTCAGAATGACATTCGCACCTTATAATATCAGTTATTTTTAGCATAAATTTTTTAATGTTGCAGGAGCTGTCCTCTGCATCCAAGGCGACGGATGGCTACGCAGGGCGCCGATTACGTGGAGACACCGGAGAAAATGCAGCCGAGAGCTACTTTTCATCTGCAGAGGGAATGGTCGACAAAGTACATGGTGAGCTTCCCTCGAAAACTCACAAGGACATTCGCACCTTATAATAACAGTTATTTTTAGCATAAATTTTTGAATGTTGCAGGAGCTGTCCTCTGCCTGCAAGACGACGGATGGCTACGCAGGGTGCCGATTACGTGGAGACACCGGAGAAGATGCAGCCGAGAGCTACTTTTCATCTGCAGGGGATGGAAGAGGAAATGATCCAGAAGCTGCATGGTGAGCTTTCCTCGAAAACTCAGAAGGACATTCGCACCTTATAATATCAGTTATTTTTAGCATAAATTTTTTAATGTTGCAGGAGCTGTCCTCTGCCTGCAAGAAGACGGATGGCTACGCAGGGCGCCGATTACGTGGAGACACCGGAGAAATGCAGCCGAGAGCTACTTTTCATCTGCAGAGGGAATGGTCGACAAACTGCATGGTGACCTTCCCTCGAAAACTCACAAGGACATTCGCACCTTATAATAACAGTTATTTTAGCATAAATTTTTGAATGTTGCAGGAGCTGTCCTCTGCCTGCAAGAAGACGGATGGCTACGCAGGGCGCCGATTACGTGGAGACACCGGAGAAATGCAGCCGAGAGCTACTTTTCATTTGCAGAGGGAATGGTCGACAAACTGCATGGTGAGCTTCCCTCGAAAACTCACAAGGACATTCGCACCTTATAATAACAGTTATTTTTAGCATAAATTTTTGAATGTTGCAGGAGCTGTCCTCTGCCTGCAAGAAGACGGATGGCTACGCAGGGCGCCGATTACGTGGAGACACCGGAGAAATGCAGGCGAGAGCTACTTTTCATCTGCAGGGAATGGAAGAGGAAATTATCCACAAGCTGCATGGTGAGCTTCCCTCGAAAACTCAGAAGGACATTCGCACCATATAATATCAGTTATTTTAGGCATAATTTTTTTAATTTTGCAGGAGCTGTCCTCTGCCTCCAAGACGACGGATGGCTACGCAGGTCGCCGATTACATGGAGACACCGGAGAAATGCAGCCGAGAGCTACTTTTCATCTGCAGGGAATGGAAGAGGAAATGATCCACAAGCTGCATGGTCAGCTTTCCTCGAAAACTTAGAAGGACATTCGCACCTTATAATATCAGTTAATTTTAGCATAAAGTTTTTAATGTTGCAGGAGCTGTCATCTGCCTCCAAGACAACGGATGGCTACGCAGGGCGCCGATTACGTGGAGACACCGGAGAAATGCAGCCGAGAGCTACTTTTCATCTGCAGGGAATGGAAGAGGAAATGATCCACAAGCTGCATGGTGAGCTTCCCTCGACAACTCAGAAGGACATTCGCACCTTATAATATCAGTATTTTTAGCATAAATTCTTTAATGTTGCAGGAGCTGTCCTCTGCCTCCAAGACGACGGATGGCTACGCAGGGCGCCGATTACGTGGAGACACCGGAGAAATGCAGCCGAGAGCTACTTTTCATCTGCAGGGAATGGAAGAGGAAATGATCCACAAGCTGCATGGTGAGCTTCCCTCGAAAACTCAGAAGGACATTCGCACCTTATAATATCAGTTATTTTTAGCATAAATAATTGAATGTTGCAGGAGCTGTCCTCTGCCTCCAAGACGACGGATGGCTACGCAGGGCGCCGATTACGTGGAGACACCGGACAAATGCAGCCGAGAGCTACTTTTCATCTGCAGGGAATGGGAGAGGAAATGATCCACAAGCTGCATGGTTAGCTTCCCTCGAAAAGTCAGAAGGACATTCGCACCTTATAATATCAGTTATTTTTAGCATAAATTTTTTAACGTTGCAGGAGCTGTCCTCTGCCTCCAAGACGACGGATGGCTACGCAGGGCGCTGATTACGTGAAGACACCGGAGAAATTGAGCCGAGAGCTACTTTTCATCTACAGGGGATGGAAGAGGAAATGATCCACAAGCTGCATGGTGAGCTTCCCTCGAAAACTCAGAAGGACATTCGCACCTTATAATATCAGTTATTTTTAGCATAAATTTTTTAATGTTGCAGGAGCTGTCCTCTGCCTCCAAGGCGACGGATGGCTACGCAGGGCGCCGATTACGTGGAGACACCGGAGAAATGCAGCCGAGATCTACTTTTCATCTGCAGGGAATGGAAGAGGAAATGATCCACAAGCTGCATGGTGAGCTTCCCTCGAAAACTCAGAAGGACATTCGCACCTTATAATATCAGTTATTTTTAGCATAAATTTTTTAATGTTGCAGGAGCTGTCCTCTGCCTCCAAGACGACGGATGGCTACGCAGGGCGCCGATTACGTGGAGACACCGGAGAAATGCAGCCGAGAGATACTTTTCATCTGCAGGGAATGGAAGAGGAAATGATGCACAAGCTGCATGGTGAGCTTCCCTCGAAAACTCAGAAGAACATTCACACCTTATAATATCAGTTATTTTTAGCATAAATTTTTTAATGTTGCAGGAGCTGTCCTCTGCCTCCAAGGCGACGGATGGCTACGCAGGTCGCCGATTACGTGGAGACACCGGAGAAGATGCAGCGGAGAGCTACTTTTCATCTGCAGGGAATGGAAGAGGAAATGATCCACAAGCTGCATGGTGAGCTTCCCTCGAAATTTACAAGGACCTTCGCACCTTATAATAACAGTTATTTTTAGCATAAATTTTTTAATGTTGCAGGAGCTGTCCTCTGCCCCCAAGACAACGGATGGCTACGCAGGGCGCCGATTACGTGGAGACACCGGAGAAATGCAGCCGAGAGCTACTTTTCATCTGCAGGGAATGGAAGAGGAAATGATCCACAAGCTGCATGGTGAGCTTCCCTCGAAAACTCAGAAGGACATTCGCACCTTATAATATCAGTTATTTTTAGCATAAATTTTTTAATGTTGCAGGAGCTGTCCTCTGCCTCCAAGACGACGGATGGCTACGCAGGGCGCCGATTACGTGGAGACACCGGAGAAATGCAGCCGAGAGCTACTTTTCATCTGCAGGGAATGGAAGAGGAAATGATCCACAAGCTGCATGGTGAGCTTTCCTCGAAAACTCAGAAGGACATTCGCACCTTATAATAACAGTTATTTTTAGCATAAATTTTTTATTGTTGCAGGAGCTGTCCTCTGCCACCAAGGCGACAGATGGTTACGCAGGGCGCCGATTACGTGGAGACACCGGAGAAAATGCAGCCGAGAGCTACTTTTCATCTGCAGAGGGAATGGACGACAAAGTGCATGGTGAGCTTCCCTCGAAAACTCACAAGGACATTCGCACCTTATAATAAGAGTTATTTTTAGCATAAATTTTTGAATGTTGCAGGAGCTGTACTCTGCCTCCAAGGCAACGGATGGCTACGCAGGTCGCCGATTACGTGGAGACACCGGAGAAGATGCAGCCGAGAGCTACTTTTCATCTGCAGGGGATGGAAGAGGAAATGGTCCAGAAGCTGCATGGTGAGCTTCCCTCGAAATTTACAAGGACATTCGCACCTTATAATAACAGTTGTTTTTAGCATAAATTTTTTAATGTTGCAGGAGCTGTCCTCTGCCTCCAAGGCGTCGGATGGCTAAGCAGGGCGCCGATTACGTGGAGACACTGGAGAAAATGCAGCCGAGAGCTACTTTTCATCTGCAGAGGGAATGGTCGACAAACTGCATAATGAGCTTCCCTCGAAAACTCACAAGGACATTCGCACCTTATAATATCAGTTATTTTTAGCATAAATTTTTGAATGTTGCAGGATCTGTCCTCTGCCTGCAAGACGACGGATGGCTACGCAGGGCGCCGATTACGTGGAGACACCGGAGAAGATGCAGCCGAGAGCTACTTTTCATCTGCAGGGGATGGAAGAGGAAATGATCCACAAACTGCATGGTGAGCTTTCCTCGAAAACTCAGAAGGACATTCGCACCTTATAATATCAGTTATTTTTAGCATAAATTTTTTAATGTTGCAGGAGCTGTTCTCTGCCTCCAAGACGACGGATGGCTACGCAGAGCGCCGATTGCGTGGAGACACCGGAGAAAATTCAGCCGAGAGCTACTTTTCATCTGCAGGGGATGGAAGAGGAAATGATCAACAAGCTGCATGGTGAGCTTTCCTCGAAAACTCAGAAGGACATTCGCACCTTATAATAACAGTTATTTTTAGCATAAATTTTTGAATGTTGCAGGAGCTGTCCTCTGCCTCCAAGACGACGGATGGCTACGCAGGGCGCCGATTACGTGGAGACACCGGACAAATGCAGTCGAGAGCTACTTTTCATCTGCAGGGAATGGGAGAGGAAATGATCCACAAGCTGCATGGTTAGCTTCCCTCGAAAACTCAGAAGGACATTCGCACCTTATAATATCAGTTATTTTTAGCATAAATTTTTTAACGTTGCAGGAGCTGTCCTCTGCCTCCAAGACGACGGATGGCTACGCAGGGCGCTGATTACGTGAAGACACCGGAGAAATTTAGCCGAGAGCTACTTTTCATCTACAGGGGATGGAAGAGGAAATGATCCACAAGCTGCATGGTGAGCTTCCCTCGAAAACTCAGAAGGACATTCGCACCTTATAATATCAGTTATTTTTAGCATAAATTTTTTAATGTTGCAGGAGCTGTCCTCTGCCTCCAAGGCGACGGATGGCTACGCAGGGCGCCGATTACGTGGAGACACCGGAGAAATGCAGCCGAGATCTACTTTTCATCTGCAGGGAATGGAAGAGGAAATGATCCACAAGCTGCATGGTGAGCTTCCCTCGAAAACTCAGAAGGACATTGGCACCTTATAATATCAGTTATTTTTAGCATAAATTTTTTAATGTTGCAGGAGCTGTCCTCTGCCTCCAAGACGACGGATGGCTACGCAGGGCGCCGATTACGTGGAGACACCGGAGAAATGCAGCCGAGAGATACTTTTCATCTGCAGGGAATGGAAGAGGAAATGATCCACAAGCTGCATGGTGAGCTTCCCTCGAAAACTCAGAAGAACATTCACACCTTATAATATCAGTTATTTTTAGCATAAATTTTTTAATGTTGCAGGAGCTGTCCTCTGCCTCCAAGGCAACGGATGGCTACGCAGGTCGCCGATTACGTGGAGACACCGGAGAAGATGCAGCCGAGAGCTACTTTTCATCTGCAGGGAATGGAAGAGGAAATGATCCACAAGCTGCATGGTGAGCTTCCCTCGAAAACTCAGAAGGACATTCGCACCTTATAATATCAGTTATTTTTAGCATAAATTTTTTAATGTTGCAGGAGCTGTCCTCTGCCTCCAAGACAACGGATGGCTACGCAGGGCGCCGATTACGTGGAGACACCGGAGAAATGCAGCCGAGAGCTACTTTTCATCTGCAGGGAATGGAAGAGGAAATGATCCACAAGCTGCATGGTGAGCTTCCCTCGAAAACTCAGAAGGACATTCGCACTTTATAATATCAGTTATTTTTAGCATAAATTTTTTAATGTTGCAGGAGCTGTCCTCTGCCTCCAAGACGACGGATGGCTACGCAGGGCGCCGATTACGTGGAGACACCGGAGAAATGCAGCCGAGAGCTACTTTTCATATGCAGGGAATGGAAGAGGAAATGATCCACAAGCTGCATGGTGAGCTTTCCTCGAAAACTCAGAAGGACATTCACACCTTATAATAACAGTTATTTTTAGCATAAATTTTTTATTGTTGCAGGAGCTGTCCTCTGCCACCAAGGCGACGGATGGTTACGCAGGGCGCCGATTACTTGGAGACACCGGAGAAAATGCAGCCGAGAGCTACTTTTCATCTGCAGAGGGAATGGACGACAAAGTGCATGGTGAGCTTCCCTCGAAAACTCACAAGGACATTCGCACCTTATAATAAGAGTTATTTTTAGCATAAATTTTTGAATGTTGCAGGAGCTGTACTCTGCCTCCAAGGCGACGGATGGCTACGCAGGGCGCCGATTACGTGGAGACACCGGAGAAAATGCAGCCGAGAGCTACTTTTCATCTGCAGAGGGAATGGTCGACAAACTGCATAATGAGCTTCCCTCGAAAACTCACAAGGACATTCGCACCTTATAATAACAGTTATTTTTAGCATAAATTTTTGAATGTTGCAGGATCTGTCCTCTGCCTGCAAGACGACGGATGGCTACGCAGGGCGCCGATTACGTGGAGACACCGGAGAAGATGCAGCCGAGAGCTACTTTTCATCTGCAGGGGATGGAAGAGGAAATGATCCACAAACTGCATGGTGAGCTTTCCTCGAAAACTCTGAAGGACATTCGCACCTTATAATATCAGTTATTTTTAGCATAAATTTTTTAATGTTGCAGGAGCTGTCCTCTGCCTCCAAGACGAAGGATGGCTACGCAGAGCGCCGATTGCGTGGAGACACCGGAGAAAATTCAGCCGAGAGCTACTTTTCATCTGCAGGGGATGGAAGAGGAAATGATCAACAAGCTGCATGGTGAGCTTTCCTCGAAAACTCAGAAGGACATTCGCACCTTATAATAACAGTTATTTTTAGCATAAATTTTTGAATGTTGCAGGAGCTGTCCTCTGCCTCCAAGACGACGGATGGCAACGCAGGGCGCCGATTACGTGGAGACACCGGAGAAATGCAGCCGAGGGCTACTTTTCATCTGAAGGGATGGTAGAGGAAATGGTCCACAAGCTGCATGGTGAGCTTTCCTCGAAAACTCAGAAGGACATTCGCACCTTATAATATCAGTTATTTTTAGCATAAATTTTTTAATGTTGCAGGAGCTGTCTTCTGCCTCCAAGGCGACGGATGGCTACGCAGGGCGCCGATTACGTGGAGACACCGGAGAAAATGCAGCCGACAGCTACTTTTCATCTGCAGAGGGAATGGTCGACAAACTGCATGGTGATCTTCCCTCGAATACTCACAAGGACATTCGCACCTTATAATATCAGTTATTTTTAGCATAAATTTTTTAATGTTGCAGGAGCTGTCCTCTGCCTCCAAGACGACGGATGGCTACGCAGGGCGCCGATTACGTGGAGACACCGGAGAAATGCAGCCGAGTGCTACTTTTCATCTGCAGGGAATGGAAGAGGAAATGATCCACAAGCTGCATGGTGAGCTTCCCTCGAAAACTCAGAAGGACATTCGCACCTTATAATATCAGTTATTTTTAGCATAAATTTTTGAATGTTGCAGGAGCTGTCCTCTGCCTCCAAGACGACGGATGGCTACGCAGGGCGCCGATTACGTGGAGACACCGGACAAATGCAGCCGAGAGCTATTTTTCATCTGCAGGGAATGGGAGAGGAAATGATCCACAAGCTGCATGTTGAGCTTCCCTCGAAAACTCAGAAGGACATTCGCACCTTATAATATCAGTTATTTTTTAGCATAGATTTTTTAATGTTGCAGGAGCTGTCCTCTGCCTCCAAGACGACGGATGGCTACGCAGGGCGCCGGTTACGTGAAGACACCGGAGAAATTCAGCCGAGAGCTACTTTTCATCTACAGGGAATGGCAGAGGAAATGATCCACAAGCTGCATGGTGAGCTTCCCTCGAAAACTCAGAAGGACATTCGCACCTTATAATATCAGTTATTTTTAGCATAAATTTTTTAATGTTGCAGGAGCTGTCCTCTGCCTCCAAGGCGACGGATGGCTACGCAGGGCGCCGATTACGTGGAGACACCGGAGAAATGCAGCCGAGAGCTACTTTTCATCTGCAGGGAATGGAAGAGGAAATGATCCACAAGCTGCATGGTGAGCTTCCCTCGAAAACTCAGAAGGACATTCGCACCTCATAATATCAGTTATTTTTAGCATACATTTTTTAATGTTGCAGGAGCTGTCCTCTGCCTCCAAGGCGACGTATGGCTACGCAGGTCGCCGATTACGTGGAGACACCGGAGAAGATGCAGCCGAGAGCTACTTTTCATCTGCAGGGAATGGAAGAGGAAATGATCCACAAGCTACATGGGGAGCTTCCCTCGAAAACTCAGAAGGACATTCGCACGTTATAATATCAGTTATTTTTAGCATAAATTTTTTAATGTTGCAGGAGCTGTCCTCTGCCTCCAAGACAACGGATGGCTACGCAGGGCGCCGATTACGTGGAGACACCGGAGAAATGCAGCCGAGTGCTACTTTTCATCTGCAGGGAATGGAAGAGGAAATGATCCACAAGCTGCATGGTGAGCTTCCCTCGAAAGCTCAGAAGGACATTCGCACCTTATAATATCAGTTATTTTTAGCATAAATTTTTTAATGTTGCAGGAGCTGTCCTCTGCCTCCAAGACGACGGATGGCTACGCAGGGCGCCGATTACGTGGAGACACCGGAGAAATGCAGCCGAGAGCTACTTTTCATCTGCAGGGAATGGAAGAGGAAATGATCCACAAGCTGCATGGTGAGCTTTCCTCGAAAACTCAGAAGGACATTCGCACCTTATAATAACAGTTATTTTTAGCATAAATTTTTTAATGTTGCAGGAGCTGTCCTCTGCCACCAAGGCGACGGATGGTTACGCAGGGCGCCGATTACGTGGAGACACCGGAGAAAATGCAGCCGAGAGCTACTTTTCATCTGCAGAGGGAATGGGAGAGGAAATGATCCACAAGCTGCATGTTGAGCTTCCCTCGAAAACTCAGAAGGACATTCGCACCTTATAATATCAGTTATTTTTTAGCATAGATTTTTTAATGTTGCAGGATCTGTCCTCTGCCTGCAAGACGACGGATGGCTACGCAGGGCGCCGATTACGTGGAGACACCGGAGAAGATGCAGCCGAGAGCTACTTTTCATCTGCAGGGGATGGAAGAGGAAATGATCCACAAGCTGCATGGTGAGCTTTCCTCGAAAACTCAGAAGGACATTCGCACCTTATAATATCAGTTATTTTTAGCATAAATTTTTTAATGTTGCAGGAGCTGTCCTCTGCCTCCAAGACGACGGATGGCTACGCATAGCGCCGATTGCGTGGAGACACCGGAGAAAATTCAGCCGAGAGCTACTTTTCATCTGCAGGGGATGGAAGAGGAATTGATCAACAAGCTGCATGGTGAGCTTTCCTCGAAAACTCAGAAGGACATTCGCACCTTATAATAACAGTTATTTTTAGCATAAAATTTTGAATGTTGCAGGAGCTGTCCTCTGCCTCCAAGACGACGGATGGCAACGCAGGGCGCCGATTACGTGGAGACACCGGAGAAATGCAGCCGAGAGCTACTTTTCATCTGAAGGGATGGAAGAGGAAATGGTCCACAAGCTGCATGGTGAGCTTTCCTCGAAAACTCAGAAGGACATTCGCACCTTATAATATCAGTTATTTTTAGCATAAATTTTTTAATGTTGCAGGAGCTGTCTTCTGCCTCCAAGGCGACGGATGGCTACGCAGGGCGCCGATTACGTGGAGACACCGGAGAAAATGCAGCCGAGAGCTACTTTTCATCTGAAGAGGGAATGGTCGACAAACTGCATGGTGAGCTTCCCTCGAATACTCACAAGGACATTCGCACCTTATAATAGCAGTTATTTTTAGCATAAATTTTTTAATGTTGCAGGAGCTGTCCTCTGCCTCCAAGACGACGGATTGCTACGCAGGGCGCCGATTACGTGGAGACACCGGAGAAAATGCAGCCGAGAGCTACTTTTCATCTGCAGAGGGAATGGTCGACATAGTGCATGGTGAGCTTCCCTCGAAAACTCACAAGGACATTCGCACCTTATAATAACAGTTTTTTTTTAGCATAAATTTTTGAATGTTGCAGGAGCTGTCCTCTGCCTGCAAGACGACGGATGGCTACGAATGGCGCCGATTACGTGGAGACAGCGGAGAAGATGCAGCCGAGAGCTACTTTTCATCTGCAGGGGATGGAAGAGGAAATGATCCACAAGCTGCATGGTGAGCTTTCCTCGAAAACTCAGAAGGACATTCGCACCTTATAATAACATTTACTTTTAGCATAAATTTTTTAATGTTGCAGGAGCTGTCCTCTGCCTGCAAGAAGACGGATGGCTACGCAGGGCGCCGATTACGGGGAGACACCGGAAAAATGCAGCCGAGAGCTACTTTTCATCTGCAGGGGATGGAAGAGGAAATGGTCCAGAAGCTGCATGGTGAGCTTCCCTCGAAATTTACAAGGACATTCGCACCTTATAAAAACAGTTGTTTTTAGCATAAATTTTTTATTGTTGCAGGAGCTGTCCTCTGCCTCCAAGACGACGGATGGCTACGCAGGGCGCCGATTACGTGGAGACACCGGAGAAGATGCAGCCGAGAGCTACTTTTTCATCTGCAGGGGATGGAAGAGGAAATGATCCACAAGCTGCATGGTGAGATTTCCTCGAAAACTCAGATGGACATTCGCACCTTATAATATCAGTTATTTTTAGCATAAATTTTTTAATGTTGCAGGAGCTGTCCTCTGCCTCCAAGGCGACGGATGGCTACGCAGGGCGCCGATTACGTGGAGACACGGGAGAAAATGCAGCCGAGAGCTACTTTTCATCTGCAGAGGGAATGGTCGACAAAGTGCATGGTGAGCTTCCCTCGAAAACTCACAAGGACATTCGCACCTTATAATAACAGTTCTTTTTAGCATAAATTTTTGAATGTTGCAGGAGCTGTCCTCTGCCTGCAAGACGACGTATGGCTACGCATGGCGCCGATTACGTGGAGACAGCGGAGAAGATGCAGCCGAGTGCTACTTTTCATCTGCAGGGGATGGAAGAGGAAATGATCCACAAGCTGCATGGTGAGCTTTCCTCGAAAACTCAGAAGGACATTTGCACCTTATAATAACAGTTACTTTTAGCATAAATTTTTGAATGTTGCAGGAGCTGTTCTCTGCCTGCAAGAAGACGGATGGCTACGCAGGGCGCCGATTACGTGGAGACACCGGAGAAATGCAGCCGAGAGCTACTTTTCATCTGCAGAAGGAATGGTCGACAAACTGCACGGTGAACTTCCCTCGAAAACTCACAAGGACATTCGCACCTTATAATAACAGTTACTTTTAGCATAAATTTTTGAATGTTGCAGGAGCTGTCCTCTGCCTGCAAGAAGGCGGATGGCTACGCAGGGCGCCGTTTACGTGGAAACACCGGAGAAATGCAGCCGAGAGCTACTTTTCATCTGCAGGGAATGGAAGAGGAAATGGTCCAGAAGCTGCATGGTGAGCTTCCCTCGAAATTTACAAGGACATTCGCACCTTATAATAACAGTTGTTTTTAGCATAAATTTTTTAGTGTTGCAGGAGCTGTCCTCTGCCTCCAAGACGACGGATGGCTACGCAGGGCGCCGATTACGTGGAGACACCGGAGCAAATGCAGCCGAGAGCTACTTTTCATCTGCAGGGGATGGTAGAGGAAATGATCCACAAGCTGCATGGTGAGCTTTCCTCGAAAACTCAGAAGGAAATTCGCACCTTATAATATCAGTTATTTTTAGCATAAATTTTTTAATGTTGCAGGAGCTGTCCTCTGCCTGCAAGACGACGGATGGCTACGCAGGGCGCCGATTACGTGGAGACACCGGCGAAATGCAGCCGAGAGCTACTTTTCATCTGCAGGGGATGGAAGAGGAAATGATCCACAAGCTGCATGGGGAGCTTTCCTCGAAAACTCAGAAGGACATTCGCACCTTATAATATCAGTTATTTTTAGCATAAATTTTTTAATGTTGCAGGAGCTGTCCTCTGCCTCCAAGACGACGGATGGCTACGCAGGGCGCCGATTACGTGGAGACACCGGAGAAAATGCAGCCGAGAGCTAATTTTCATCTGCAGAGGGAATGGTCGACAAGCTGCATGGTGAGCTTCCCTCGAAAACTCACAAAGACATTCGCACCTTATAATAACAGTTATTTTTAGCATAAATTTTTGAATGTTGCAGGAACTGTCCTCTGCCTGCAAGACGACGGATGGCTACGCAGGGCGCCGATTACGTGGAGACACCGGAGAAGATGCAGCCGAGAGCTACTTTTCATCTGCAGGGGATGGAAGAGGAAATGATCCACAAGTTGCATGGAGAGCTTCCCTCGAAAACTCAGAAGGACAATCCCACCTAATAATATCAGTTATTTTTAGCATAAATTTTTTAATGTTGCAGGAGCTGTCCTCTGCCTCCAAGGCGACGGATGGCTACGCAGGGCGCCGATTACGTGGAGACACCGGAGAAAATGCAGCAGAGAGCTACTTTTCATCTGCAGAGGGAATGGTCGACAAAGTGCATGGTGAGCTTCCCTTGAAGACTCACAAGGACATTCGCACGTTATAATAACAGTTATTTTTAGCATAAATTTTTTAATTTGCAGGTGCTGTCCTCTGCCTCCAAGGCGACGGATGGCTACGCAGGGCGCCGATTATGTGTAGACACCGGAGAAGATGCAGCCGAGAGCTACTTTTCATCTGCAGGGGATGGAAGAGGAAATGATCCATAAGCTGCATGGTGAGCTTTCCTCGAAAACTCAGAATGACATTCGCACCTTATAATATCAGTTATTTTTAGCATAAATTTTTTAATGTTGCAGGAGCTGTCCTCTGCATCCAAGGCGACGGATGGCTACGCAGGGCGCCGATTACGTGGAGACACCGGAGAAAATGCAGCCGAGAGCTACTTTTCATCTGCAGAGGGAATGGTCGACAAAGTACATGGTGAGCTTCCCTCGAAAACTCACAAGGACATTCGCACCTTATAATAACAGTTATTTTTAGCATAAATTTTTGAATGTTGCAGGAGCTGTCCTCTGCCTGCAAGACGACGGATGGCTACGCAGGGTGCCGATTACGTGGAGACACCGGAGAAGATGCAGCCGAGAGCTACTTTTCATCTGCAGGGGATGGAAGAGGAAATGATCCAGAAGCTGCATGGTGAGCTTTCCTCGAAAACACAGAAGGACATTCGCACCTTATAATATCAGTTATTTTTAGCATAAATTTTTTAATGTTGCAGGAGCTGTCCTCTGCCTGCAAGAAGACGGATGGCTACGCAGGGCGCCGATTACGTGGAGACACCGGAGAAATGCAGCCGAGAGCTACTTTTCATCTGCAGAGGGAATGGTCGACAAACTGCATGGTGACCTTCCCTCGAAAACTCACAAGGACATTCGCACCTTATAATAACAGTTATTTTAGCATAAATTTTTGAATGTTGCAGGAGCTGTCCTCTGCCTGCAAGAAGACGGATGGCTACGCAGGGCGCCGATTACGTGGAGACACCGGAGAAATGCAGCCGAGAGCTACTTTTCATTTGCAGAGGGAATGGTCGACAAACTGCATGGTGAGCTTCCCTCGAAAACTCACAAGGACATTCGCACCTTATAATAACAGTTATTTTTAGCATAAATTTTTGAATGTTGCAGGAGCTGTCCTCTGCCTGCAAGAAGACGGATGGCTACACAGGGCGCCGATTACGTGGAGACACCGGAGAAATGCAGGCGAGAGCTACTTTTCATCTGCAGGGAATGGAAGAGGAAATTATCCACAAGCTGCATGGTGAGCTTCCCTCGAAAACTCAGAAGGACATTCGCACCATATAATATCAGTTATTTTAGGCATAATTTTTTTAATTTTGCAGGAGCTGTCCTCTGCCTCCAAGACGACGGATGGCTACGCAGGTCGCCGATTACATGGAGACACCGGAGAAATGCAACCGAGAGCTACTTTTCATCTGCAGGGAATGGAAGAGGAAATGATCCACAAGCTGCATGGTCAGCTTTCCTCGAAAACTTAGAAGGACATTCGCACCTTATAAGATCAGTTAATTTTAGCATAAAGTTTTTAATGTTGCAGGAGCTGTCATCTGCCTCCAAGACAACGGATGGCTACGCAGGGCGCCGATTACGTGGAGACACCGGAGAAATGCAGCCGAGAGCTACTTTTCATCTGCAGGGAATGGAAGAGGAAATGATCCACAAGCTGCATGGTGAGCTTCCCTCGACAACTCAGAAGGACATTCGCACCTTATAATATCAGTTATTTTTAGCATAAATTCTTTAATGTTGCAGGAGCTGTCCTCTGCCTCCAAGACGACGGATGGCTACGCAGGGCGCCGATTACGTGGAGACACCGGAGAAATGCAGCCGAGAGCTACTTTTCATCTGCAGGGAATGGAAGAGGAAATGATCCACAAGCTGCATGGTGAGCTTCCCTCGAAAACTCAGAAGGACATTCGCACCTTATAATATCAGTTATTTTTAGCATAAATAATTGAATGTTGCAGGAGCTGTCCTCTGCCTCCAAGACGACGGATGGCTACGCAGGGCGCCGATTACGTGGAGACACCGGACAAATGCAGCCGAGAGCTACTTTTCATCTGCAGGGAATGGGAGAGGAAATGATCCACAAGCTGCATGGTTAGCTTCCCTCGAAAAGTCAGAAGGACATTCGCACCTTATAATATCAGTTATTTTTAGCATAAATTTTTTAACGTTGCAGGAGCTGTCCTCTGCCTCCAAGACGACGGATGGCTACGCAGGGCGCTGATTACGTGAAGACACCGGAGAAATTCAGCCGAGAGCTACTTTTCATCTACAGGGGATGGAAGAGGAAATGATCCACAAGCTGCATGGTGAGCTTCCCTCGAAAACTCAGAAGGACATTCGCACCTTATAATATCAGTTATTTTTAGCATAAATTTTTTAATGTTGCAGGAGCTGTCCTCTGCCTCCAAGGCGACGGATGGCTACGCAGGGCGCCGATTACGTGGAGACACCGGAGAAATGCAGCCGAGATCTACTTTTCATCTGCAGGGAATGGAAGAGGAAATGATCCACAAGCTGCATGGTGAGCTTCCCTCGAAAACTCAGAAGGACATTCGCACCTTATAATATCAGTTATTTTTAGCATAAATTTTTTAATGTTGCAGGAGCTGTCCTCTGCCTCCAAGACGACGGATGGCTACGCAGGGCGCCGATTACGTGGAGACACCGGAGAAATGCAGCCGAGAGATACTTTTCATCTGCAGGGAATGGAAGAGGAAATGATGCACAAGCTGCATGGTGAGCTTCCCTCGAAAACTCAGAAGAACATTCACACCTTATAATATCAGTTATTTTTAGCATAAATTTTTTAATGTTGCAGGAGCTGTCCTCTGCCTCCAAGGCGACGGATGGCTACGCAGGTCGCCGATTACGTGGAGACACCGGAGAAGATGCAGCGGAGAGCTACTTTTCATCTGCAGGGAATGGAAGAGGAAATGATCCACAAGCTGCATGGTGAGCTTCCCTCGAAATTTACAAGGACCTTCGCACCTTATAATAACAGTTATTTTTAGCATAAATTTTTTAATGTTGCAGGAGCTGTCCTCTGCCCCCAAGACAACGGATGGCTACGCAGGGCGCCGATTACGTGGAGACACCGGAGAAATGCAGCCGAGAGCTACTTTTCATCTGCAGGGAATGGAAGAGGAAATGATCCACAAGCTGCATGGTGAGCTTCCCTCGAAAACTCAGAAGGACATTCGCACCTTATAATATCAGTTATTTTTAGCATAAATTTTTTAATGTTGCAGGAGCTGTCCTCTGCCTCCAAGACGACGGATGGCTACGCAGGGCGCCGATTACGTGGAGACACCGGAGAAATGCAGCCGAGAGCTACTTTTCATCTGCAGGGAATGGAAGAGGAAATGATCCACAAGCTGCATGGTGAGCTTTCCTCGAAAACTCAGAAGGACATTCGCACCTTATAATAACAGTTATTTTTAGCATAAATTTTTTATTGTTGCAGGAGCTGTCCTCTGCCACCAAGGCGACAGATGGTTACGCAGGGCGCCGATTACGTGGAGACACCGGAGAAAATGCAGCCGAGAGCTACTTTTCATCTGCAGAGGGAATGGACGACAAAGTGCATGGTGAGCTTCCCTCGAAAACTCACAAGGACATTCGCACCTTATAATAAGAGTTATTTTTAGCATAAATTTTTGAATGTTGCAGGAGCTGTACTCTGCCTCCAAGGCAACGGATGGCTACGCAGGTCGCCGATTACGTGGAGACACCGGAGAAGATGCAGCCGAGAGCTACTTTTCATCTGCAGGGGATGGAAGAGGAAATGGTCCAGAAGCTGCATGGTGAGCTTCCCTCGAAATTTACAAGGACATTCGCACCTTATAATAACAGTTGTTTTTAGCATAAATTTTTTAATGTTGCAGGAGCTGTCCTCTGCCTCCAAGGCGTCGGATGGCTAAGCAGGGCGCCGATTACGTGGAGACACTGGAGAAAATGCAGCCGAGAGCTACTTTTCATCTGCAGAGGGAATGGTCGACAAACTGCATAATGAGCTTCCCTCGAAAACTCACAAGGACATTCGCACCTTATAATAACAGTTATTTTTAGCATAAATTTTTGAATGTTGCAGGATCTGTCCTCTGCCTGCAAGACGACGGATGGCTACGCAGGGCGCCGATTACGTGGAGACACCGGAGAAGATGCAGCCGAGAGCTACTTTTCATCTGCAGGGGATGGAAGAGGAAATGATCCACAAACTGCATGGTGAGCTTTCCTCGAAAACTCAGAAGGACATTCGCACCTTATAATATCAGTTATTTTTAGCATAAATTTTTTAATGTTGCAGGAGCTGTCCTCTGCCTCCAAGACGACGGATGGCTACGCAGAGCGCCGATTGCGTGGAGACACCGGAGAAAATTCAGCCGAGAGCTACTTTTCATCTGCAGGGGATGGAAGAGGAAATGATCAACAAGCTGCATGGTGAGCTTTCCTCGAAAACTCAGAAGGACATTCGCACCTTATAATAACAGTTATTTTTAGCATAAATTTTTGAATGTTGCAGGAGCTGTCCTCTGCCTCCAAGACGACGGATGGCTACGCAGGGCGCCGATTACGTGGAGACACCGGACAAATGCAGTCGAGAGCTACTTTTCATCTGCAGGGAATGGGAGAGGAAATGATCCACAAGCTGCATGGTTAGCTTCCCTCGAAAACTCAGAAGGACATTCGCACCTTATAATATCAGTTATTTTTAGCATAAATTTTTTAACGTTGCAGGAGCTGTCCTCTGCCTCCAAGACGACGGATGGCTACGCAGGGCGCTGATTACGTGAAGACACCGGAGAAATTTAGCCGAGAGCTACTTTTCATCTACAGGGGATGGAAGAGGAAATGATCCACAAGCTGCATGGTGAGCTTCCCTCGAAAACTCAGAAGGACATTCGCACCTTATAATATCAGTTATTTTTAGCATAAATTTTTTAATGTTGCAGGAGCTGTCCTCTGCCTCCAAGGCGACGGATGGCTACGCAGGGCGCCGATTACGTGGAGACACCGGAGAAATGCAGCCGAGATCTACTTTTCATCTGCAGGGAATGGAAGAGGAAATGATCCACAAGCTGCATGGTGAGCTTCCCTCGAAAACTCAGAAGGACATTGGCACCTTATAATATCAGTTATTTTTAGCATAAATTTTTTAATGTTGCAGGAGCTGTCCTCTGCCTCCAAGACGACGGATGGCTACGCAGGGCGCCGATTACGTGGAGACACCGGAGAAATGCAGCCGAGAGATACTTTTCATCTGCAGGGAATGGAAGAGGAAATGATCCACAAGCTGCATGGTGAGCTTCCCTCGAAAACTCAGAAGAACATTCACACCTTATAATATCAGTTATTTTTAGCATAAATTTTTTAATGTTGCAGGAGCTGTCCTCTGCCTCCAAGGCAACGGATGGCTACGCAGGTCGCCGATTACGTGGAGACACCGGAGAAGATGCAGCCGAGAGCTACTTTTCATCTGCAGGGAATGGAAGAGGAAATGATCCACAAGCTGCATGGTGAGCTTCCCTCGAAAACTCAGAAGGACATTCGCACCTTATAATATCAGTTATTTTTAGCATAAATTTTTTAATGTTGCAGGAGCTGTCCTCTGCCTCCAAGACAACGGATGGCTACGCAGGGCGCCGATTACGTGGAGACACCGGAGAAATGCAGCCGAGAGCTACTTTTCATCTGCAGGGAATGGAAGAGGAAATGATCCACAAGCTGCATGGTGAGCTTCCCTCGAAAACTCAGAAGGACATTCGCACTTTATAATATCAGTTATTTTTAGCATAAATTTTTTAATGTTGCAGGAGCTGTCCTCTGCCTCCAAGACGACGGATGGCTACGCAGGGCGCCGATTACGTGGAGACACCGGAGAAATGCAGCCGAGAGCTACTTTTCATATGCAGGGAATGGAAGAGGAAATGATCCACAAGCTGCATGGTGAGCTTTCCTCGAAAACTCAGAAGGACATTCACACCTTATAATAACAGTTATTTTTAGCATAAATTTTTTATTGTTGCAGGAGCTGTCCTCTGCCACCAAGGCGACGGATGGTTACGCAGGGCGCCGATTACTTGGAGACACCGGAGAAAATGCAGCCGAGAGCTACTTTTCATCTGCAGAGGGAATGGACGACAAAGTGCATGGTGAGCTTCCCTCGAAAACTCACAAGGACATTCGCACCTTATAATAAGAGTTATTTTTAGCATAAATTTTTGAATGTTGCAGGAGCTGTACTCTGCCTCCAAGGCGACGGATGGCTACGCAGGGCGCCGATTACGTGGAGACACCGGAGAAAATGCAGCCGAGAGCTACTTTCCATCTGCAGAGGGAATGGTCGACAAACTGCATAATGAGCTTCCCTCGAAAACTCACAAGGACATTCGCACCTTATAATAACAGTTATTTTTAGCATAAATTTTTGAATGTTGCAGGATCTGTCCTCTGCCTGCAAGACGACGGATGGCTACGCAGGGCGCCGATTACGTGGAGACACCGGAGAAGATGCAGCCGAGAGCTACTTTTCATCTGCAGGGGATGGAAGAGGAAATGATCCACAAACTGCATGGTGAGCTTTCCTCGAAAACTCTGAAGGACATTCGCACCTTATAATATCAGTTATTTTTAGCATAAATTTTTTAATGTTGCAGGAGCTGTCCTCTGCCTCCAAGACGAAGGATGGCTACGCAGAGCGCCGATTGCGTGGAGACACCGGAGAAAATTCAGCCGAGAGCTACTTTTCATCTGCAGGGGATGGAAGAGGAAATGATCAACAAGCTGCATGGTGAGCTTTCCTCGAAAACTCAGAAGGACATTCGCACCTTATAATAACAGTTATTTTTAGCATAAATTTTTGAATGTTGCAGGAGCTGTCCTCTGCCTCCAAGACGACGGATGGCAACGCAGGGCGCCGATTACGTGGAGACACCGGAGAAATGCAGCCGAGGGCTACTTTTCATCTGAAGGGATGGTAGAGGAAATGGTCCACAAGCTGCATGGTGAGCTTTCCTCGAAAACTCAGAAGGACATTCGCACCTTATAATATCAGTTATTTTTAGCATAAATTTTTTAATGTTGCAGGAGCTGTCTTCTGCCTCCAAGGCGACGGATGGCTACGCAGGGCGCCGATTACGTGGAGACACCGGAGAAAATGCAGCCGACAGCTACTTTTCATCTGCAGAGGGAATGGTCGACAAACTGCATGGTGAGCTTCCCTCGAATACTCACAAGGACATTCGCACCTTATAATATCAGTTATTTTTAGCATAAATTTTTTAATGTTGCAGGAGCTGTCCTCTGCCTCCAAGACGACGGATGGCTACGCAGGGCGCCGATTACGTGGAGACACCGGAGAAATGCAGCCGAGTGCTACTTTTCATCTGCAGGGAATGGAAGAGGAAATGATCCACAAGCTGCATGGTGAGCTTCCCTCGAAAACTCAGAAGGACATTCGCACCTTATAATATCAGTTATTTTTAGCATAAATTTTTGAATGTTGCAGGAGCTGTCCTCTGCCTCCAAGACGACGGATGGCTACGCAGGGCGCCGATTACGTGGAGACACCGGAGAAATGCAGCCGAGAGCTACTTTTCATCTGCAGGGAATGGAAGAGGAAATGATCCACAAGCTGCATGGTGAGCTTCCCTCGAAAACTCAGAAGGACATTCGCACCTCATAATATCAGTTATTTTTAGCATAAATTTTTTAATGTTGCAGGAGCTGTCCTCTGCCTCCAAGGCGACGTATGGCTACGCAGGTCGCCGATTACGTGGAGACACCGGAGAAGATGCAGCCGAGAGCTACTTTTCATCTGCAGGGAATGGAAGAGGAAATGATCCACAAGCTACATGGGGAGCTTCCCTCGAAAACTCAGAAGGACATTCGCACGTTATAATATCAGTTATTTTTAGCATAAATTTTTTAATGTTGCAGGAGCTGTCCTCTGCCTCCAAGACAACGGATGGCTACGCAGGGCGCCGATTACGTGGAGACACCGGAGAAATGCAGCCGAGTGCTACTTTTCATCTGCAGGGAATGGAAGAGGAAATGATCCACAAGCTGCATGGTGAGCTTCCCTCGAAAGCTCAGAAGGACATTCGCACCTTATAATATCAGTTATTTTTAGCATAAATTTTTTAATGTTGCAGGAGCTGTCCTCTGCCTCCAAGACGACGGATGGCTACGCAGGGCGCCGATTACGTGGAGACACCGGAGAAATGCAGCCGAGAGCTACTTTTCATCTGCAGGGAATGGAAGAGGAAATGATCCACAAGCTGCATGGTGAGCT
The DNA here is from genome assembly GCA_026315105.1 of Locusta migratoria. NCBI lineage: Eukaryota > Metazoa > Arthropoda > Insecta > Orthoptera > Acrididae > Locusta > Locusta migratoria. Next base: position 308,729,986 of record CM048746.1, read on the forward strand.
TTCCTCGAAAACTCAGAAGGACATTCGCACCTTATAATAACAGTTATTTTTAGCATAAATTTTTTAATGTTGCCGGAGCTGTCCTCTGCCACCAAGGCGACGGATGGTTACGCAGGGCGCCGATTACGTGGAGACACCGGAGAAAATGCAGCCGAGAGCTACTTTTCATCTGCAGAGGGAATGGGAGAGGAAATGATCCACAAGCTGCATGTTGAGCTTCCCTCGAAAACTCAGAAGGACATTCGCACCTTATAATATCAGTTATTTTTTAGCATAGATTTTTTAATGTTGCAGGATCTGTCCTCTGCCTGCAAGACGACGGATGGCTACGCAGGGCGCCGATTACGTGGAGACACCGGAGAAGATGCAGCCGAGAGCTACTTTTCATCTGCAGGGGATGGAAGAGGAAATGATCCACAAGCTGCATGGTGAGCTTTCCTCGAAAACTCAGAAGGACATTCGCACCTTATAATATCAGTTATTTTTAGCATAAATTTTTTAATGTTGCAGGAGCTGTCCTCTGCCTCCAAGACGACGGATGGCTACGCATAGCGCCGATTGCGTGGAGACACCGGAGAAAATTCAGCCGAGAGCTACTTTTCATCTGCAGGGGATGGAAGAGGAAATGATCAACAAGCTGCATGGTGAGCTTTCCTCGAAAACTCAGAAGGACATTCGCACCTTATAATAACAGTTATTTTTAGCATAAAATTTTGAATGTTGCAGGAGCTGTCCTCTGCCTCCAAGACGACGGATGGCAACGCAGGGCGCCGATTACGTGGAGACACCGGAGAAATGCAGCCGAGAGCTACTTTTCATCTGAAGGGATGGAAGAGGAAATGGTCCACAAGCTGCATGGTGAGCTTTCCTCGAAAACTCAGAAGGACATTCGCGCCTTATAATATCAGTTATTTTTAGCATAAATTTTTTAATGTTGCAGGAGCTGTCTTCTGCCTCCAAGGCGACGGATGGCTACGCAGGGCGCCGATTACGTGGAGACACCGGAGAAAATGCAGCCGACAGCTACTTTTCATCTGCAGAGGGAATGGTCGACAAACTGCATGGTGAGCTTCCCTCGAATACTCACAAGGACATTCGCACCTTATAATAGCAGTTATTTTTAGCATAAATTTTTTAATGTTGCAGGAGCTGTCCTCTGCCTCCAAGACGACGGATTGCTACGCAGGGCGCCGATTACGTGGAGACACCGGAGAAATGCAGCCGAGAGCTACTTTTCATCTGCAGGGAATGGGAGAGGAAATGATCCACAAGCTGCATGTTGAGCTTCCCTCGAAAACTCAGAAGGACATTCGCACCTTATAATATCAGTTATTTTTAGCATAGATTTTTTAATGTTGCAGGAGCTGTCCTCTGCCTCCAAGACGAAGGATGGCTACGCAGGGCGCCGGTTACGTGAAGACACCGGAGAAATTCAGCCGAGAGCTACTTTTCATCTACAGGGAATGGAAGAGGAAATGATCCACAAGCTGCATGGTGAGCTTCCTTCGAAAACTCAGAAGGACATTCGCACCTTATAATATCAGTTATTTTAGCATAAATTTTTTAATGTTGCAGGAGCTGTCCTCTGCCTCCAAGGCGACGGATGGCTACGCAGGGCGCCGATTACGTGGAGACACCGGAGAAATGCAGCCGAGAGCTACTTTTCATCTGCAGGGGATGGAAGAGGAAATGATCCACAAGCTGCATGGTGAGCTTCCCTCGAAAACTCAGAAGGACAATCGCACCTAATAATATCAGTTATTTTTAGCATAAATTTTTTAATGTTGCAGGAGCTTTCCTCTGCCTCCAAGGCGACGGATAGCTACGCAGGGCGCCGATTACGTGGAGACACCGGAGAAGATGCAGCCGAGAGCTACTTTTCATCAGCATAGGGAATGGTCGACAAACTGCATGGTGAGCTTCCCTCGAAAACTCACAAGGACATTCGCACCTTATAATATCAGTTATTTTTAGCATAAATTTTTGAATGTTGCAGGAGCTGTCCTCTGCCTCGAAGGCGACGGATGGCTACGCAGGGCGCCGATTACGTGGAGACACCGGAGAAAATGCAGCCGAGAGCGACTTTTCATCTGCAGAGGGAATGGTCGACAAACTGCATGGTGAGCTTCCCTCGAAAACTCACAAGGACATTCGCACCTTATAATAACAGTTATTTTTAGCATAAATTTTTGAATGTTGCAGGATCTGTCCTCTGCCTCCAAGACGACGGATGGCAACGCAGGGCGCCGATTACGTGGAAACACCGGAGAAGATGCAGCCGAGAGCTACTTTTCATCTGAAGGGATGGATGAGGAAGTGGTCCAGAAGCTGCATGGTGAGCTTCCCTCGAAATTTACAAGGACATTATAACCTTATAATAACAGTTATTTTTAGCATAAATTTTTTAATGTTGCAAGAGCTGTCCTCTGGCTCCAAGACGACGGATGGCTACGCAGGGCGCCGATTACGTGGAGACACCGGAGAAAATGCAGCCGAGAGCTACTTTTCATCTGCAGCGGGAATGGTCGACAAACTGCATGGTGAGCTTCCCTCGAAAACTCACAAGGACATTCGCACCTTATAATAACAGTTATTTTTAGCATAAATTTTTGAATGTTGCAGGAGCTGTCCTCTGCCTGCAAGACGACGGATGGCTACGCAGGGCGCCGATTACGTGGAGACACCGGAGAAATGAGCCGAGAGCTACTTTTCATCTGCAGGGGATGGAAGAAGAAATGATCGACAAGCTGCATGGTGAGCTTCACTCGGAAACTCAGAAGGACATTCGCACCTTATAATATCAGTTATTTTTAGCATAAATTTTTTAATGTTGCAGGAGCTGTCCTCTGCCTCCAAGGCGACGGATGGCTACGCAGGGCGCCGATTACGTGGAGACACCGGAGAAAATGCAGCCGAGAGCTACTTTTCATCTGCAGAGGGAATGGTCGACAAACTGCATGGTGAGCTTCCCTCGAAAACTCACAAGGACATTCGCACCTTATAATATCAGTTATTTTTAGCATAAATTTTTGAATGTTGCAGGAGCTGTTCTCTGCCTGCAAGAAGACGGATGGCAACGCAGGGCGCCGATTACGTGGAGACACCGGAGAAATGCTGCCGAGAGCTACTTTTCATCTGCAGAGGATGGAAGAGAAAATGGTCCAGAAGCTTCATGGTGAGCTTCCCTCGAAATTTACAACGACCTTCGCACCTTATAATAACAGTTGTTTTTAGCATAAATTTTTTAATGTTTCAGGAGCTGTCCTCTGCCTCCAAGACGACGGATGGCTACGCAGGGCGCCGATTACGTGGAGACACCGAAAAAAATGCAGCCGAGAGCTACTTTTCATCTGCAGAGGGAATGGTCGACAAACTGCATGGTGAGCTTCCCTCGAAAACTCACAAGGACATTCGCACCTTATAATAACAGTTATTTTTAGCATAAATTTTTGAATGATGCAGGAGCTGTCCTCTGCCTGCAAGACGATGGATGGCTACGCAGGGCGCCGATTACGTGGAGACACCGGCGAAATGCAGCCGAGAGCTACTTTTCATCTGCAGGGGATGGAAGAGGAAATGATCCACAAGCTGCATGGTGAGCTTCCCTCGAAAACTCAGAAGGACAATCGCACCTAATAATATCAGTTATTTTTAGCATAAATTTTTTAATGTTGCAGGAGCTGTCCTCTGCCTCCAAGACGACGGATGGCTACGCAGGGCGCCGATTACGTGGAGACACCGGAGAAAATGAAGCCGAGAGCTACTTTTCATCTGCAGAGGGAATGGTCGACAAACTGCATGGTGAGCTTCCCTGGAAAACTCACAAGGACATTCGCAACTTATAATAACAGTTATTTTTAGAATAAATTTTTGAATGTTGCAGGAGCTGTCTTCTGCCTGCAAGACGAAGGATGGCTATGCAGGGCACCGTTTACGTGGAGACTTCGGAGAAGATGCAGCCGAGAGCTACTTTTCATCTGCAGGGGATGGAAGAGGAAATGATTCACAAGCTGCATGGTGAGCTTCCCTCGAAAACTCAGAAGGACAATCGCACCTAATAATATCAGTTATTTTTAGCATAAATTTTTTAATGTTGCAGGAGCTGTCCTCTGCCTCCAAGACGACGGATGGCTACGCAGGGCGCCGATTACGTGGAGACACCGGAAAAATGCAGCCGAGAGCTACTTTTCATCTGCAGGGAATGGAAGAGGAAATGATCCACAAGCTGCATGGTGAGCTTTCCTCGAAAACTCAGATGGACATTCGCACCTTATAATAACAGTTATTTTTAGCATAAATTTTTTAATGTTGCAGGAGCTGTCCTCTGCCACCAAGGCGACGGATGGTTACGCAGGGCGCCGATTACGTGGAGACACCGGAGAAAATGCAGCCGAGAGCTACTTTTCATCTGCAGAGGGAATGGGAGAGGAAATGATCCACAAGCTGCATGTTGAGCTTCCCTCGAAAACTCAGAAGGACATTCGCACCTTATAATATCAGTTATTTTTTAGCATAGATTTTTTAATGTTGCAGGATCTGTCCTCTGCCTGCAAGACGACGGATGGCTACGCAGGGCGCCGATTACGTGGAGACACCGGAGAAGATGCAGCCGAGAGCTACTTTTCATCTGCAGGGGATGGAAGAGGAAATGATCCACAAGCTGCATGGTGAGCTTTCCTCGAAAACTCAGAAGGACATTCGCACCTTATAATATCAGTTATTTTTAGCATAAATTTTTTAATGTTGCAGGAGCTGTCCTCTGCCTCCAAGACGACGGATGGCTACGCATAGCGCCGATTGCGTGGAGACACCGGAGAAAATTCAGCCGAGAGCTACTTTTCATCTGCAGGGGATGGAAGAGGAAATGATCAACAAGCTGCATGGTGAGCTTTCCTCGAAAACTCAGAAGGACATTCGCACCTTATAATAACAGTTATTTTTAGCATAAAATTTTGAATGTTGCAGGAGCTGTCCTCTGCCTCCAAGACGACGGATGGCAACGCAGGGCGCCGATTACGTGGAGACACCGGAGAAATGCAGCCGAGAGCTACTTTTCATCTGAAGGGATGGAAGAGGAAATGGTCCACAAGCTGCATGGTGAGCTTTCCTCGAAAACTCAGAAGGACATTCGCACCTTATAATATCAGTTATTTTTAGCATAAATTTTTTAATGTTGCAGGAGCTGTCTTCTGCCTCCAAGGCGACGGATGGCTACGCAGGGCGCCGATTACGTGGAGACACCGGAGAAAATGCAGCCGACAGCTACTTTTCATCTGCAGAGGGAATGGTCGACAAACTGCATGGTGAGCTTCCCTCGAATACTCACAAGGACATTCGCACCTTATAATAGCAGTTATTTTTAGCATAAATTTTTTAATGTTGCAGGAGCTGTCCTCTGCCTCCAAGACGACGGATTGCTACGCAGGGCGCCGATTACGTGGAGACACCGGAGAAATGCAGCCAAGAGCTACTTTTCATCTGCAGGGAATGGGAGAGGAAATGATCCACAAGCTGCATGTTGAGCTTCCCTCGAAAACTCAGAAGGACATTCGCACCTTATAATATCAGTTATTTTTAGCATAGATTTTTTAATGTTGCAGGAGCTGTCCTTTGCCTCCAAGACGACGGATGGCTACGCAGGGCGCCGGTTACGTGAAGACACCGGAGAAATTCAGCCGAGAGCTACTTTTCATCTACAGGGAATGGAAGAGGAAATGATCCACAAGCTGCATGGTGAGCTTCCTTCGAAAACTCAGAAGGACATTCGCACCTTATAATATCAGTTATTTTAGCATAAATTTTTTAATGTTGCAGGAGCTGTCCTCTGCCTCCAAGGCGACGGATGGCTACGCAGGGCGCCGATTACGTGGAGACACCGGAGAAATGCAGCCGAGAGCTACTTTTCATCTGCAGGGAATGGAAGAGGAAATGATCCACAAGCTGCATGGTGAGCTTCCCTCGAAAACTCAGAAGGACATTCGCACCTTATAATATCAGTTATTTTTAGCATAAATTTTTGAATGTTGCAGGAGCTGTCTTATGCCTGCAAGACGAAGGATGGCTATGCAGGGCACCGTTTACGTGGAGACTTCGGAGAAGATGCAGCCGAGAGCTACTTTTCATCTGCAGGGGATGGAAGAGGAAATGATCCACAAGCTGCATGGTGAGCTTCCCTCGAAAACTCAGAAGGACAATCGCACCTAATAATATCAGTTATTTTTAGCATAAATTTTTTAATGTTGCAGGAGCTGTCCTCTGCCTCCAAGGCGACGGATAGCTACGCAGGGCGCCGATTACGTTTAGACACCGGAGAAGATGCAGCCGAGAGCTACTTTTCATCAGCATAGGGAATGGTCGACAAACTGCATGGTGAGCTTCCCTCGAAAACTCACAAGGACATTCGCACCTTATAATATCAGTTATTTTTAGCATAAATTTTTGAATGTTGCAGGAGCTGTCCTCTGCCTCGAAGGCGACGGATGGCTACGCAGGGCGCCGATTACGTGGAGACACCGGAGAAAATGCAGCCGAGAGCGACTTTTCATCTGCAGAGGGAATGGTCGACAAACTGCATGGTGAGCTTCCCTCGAAAACTCACAAGGACATTCGCACCTTATAATAACAGTTATTTTTAGCATAAATTTTTGAATGTTGCAGGATCTGTCCTCTGCCTCCAAGACGACGGATGGCAACGCAGGGCGCCGATTACGTGGAAACAGCGGAGAAGATGCAGCCGAGAGCTACTTTTCATCTGAAGGGATGGATGAGGAAATGGTCCAGAAGCTGCATGGTGAGCTTCCCTCGAAATTTACAAGGACATTATAACCTTATAATAACAGTTATTTTTAGCATAAATTTTTTAATGTTGCAAGAGCTGTCCTCTGGCTCCAAGACGACGGATGGCTACGCAGGGCGCCGATTACGTGGAGACACCGGAGAAAATGCAGCCGAGAGCTACTTTTCATCTGCAGCGGGAATGGTCGACAAACTGCATGGTGAGCTTCCCTCGAAAACTCACAAGGACATTCGCACCTTATAATAACAGTTATTTTTAGCATAAATTTTTGAATGTTGCAGGAGCTGTCCTCTGCCTGCAAGACGACGGATGGCTACGCAGGGCGCCGATTACGTGGAGACACCGGAGAAATGAGCCGAGAGCTACTTTTCATCTGCAGGGGATGGAAGAGGAAATGATCGACAAGCTGCATGGTGAGCTTCACTCGGAAACTCAGAAGGACATTCGCACCTTATAATATCAGTTATTTTTAGCATAAATTTTTTAATGTTGCAGGAGCTGTCCTCTGCCTCCAAGGCGACGGATGGCTACGCAGGGCGCCGATTACGTGGAGACACCGGAGAAAATGCAGCCGAGAGCTACTTTTCATCTGCAGAGGGAATGGTCGACAAACTGCATGGTGAGCTTCCCTCGAAAACTCACAGGGACATTCGCACCTTATAATAACAGTTATTTTTAGCATAATTTTTTGAATGTTGCAGGAGCTGTTCTCTGCCTGCAAGAAGACGGATGGCAACGCAGGGCGCCGATTACGTGGAGACACGGGAGAAATGCTGCCGAGAGCTACTTTTCATCTGCAGAGGATGGAAGAGAAAATGGTCCAGAAGCTTCATGGTGAGCTTCCCTCGAAATTTACAACGACCTTCGCACCTTATAATAACAGTTGTTTTTAGCATAAATTTTTTAATGTTTCAGGAGCTGTCCTCTGCCTCCAAGACGACGGATGGCTACGCAGGGCGCCGATTACGTGGAGACACCGAAAAAAATGCAGCCGAGAGCTACTTTTCATCTGCAGAGGGAATGGTCGACAAACTGCATGGTGAGCTTCCCTCGAAAACTCACAAGGACATTCGCACCTTATAATAACAGTTATTTTTAGCATAAATTTTTGAATGATGCAGGAGCTGTCCTCTGCCTGCAAGACGATGGATGGCTACGCAGGGCGCCGATTACGTGGAGACACCGGCGAAATGCAGCCGAGAGCTACTTTTCATCTGCAGGGGATGGAAGAGGAAATGATCCACAAGCTGCATGGTGAGCTTCCCTCGAAAACTCAGAAGGACAATCGCACCGAATAATATCAGTTATTTTTAGCATAAATTTTTTAATGTTGCAGGAGCTGTCCTCTGCCTCCAAGACGACGGATGGCTACGCAGGGCGCCGATTACGTGGAGACACCGGAGAAAATGAAGCCGAGAGCTACTTTTCATCTGCAGAGGGAATGGTCGACAAACTGCATGGTGAGCTTCCCTCGAAAACTCACAAGGACATTCGCAACTTATAATAACAGTTATTTTTAGAATAAATTTTTGAATGTTGCAGGAGCTGTCTTCTGCCTGCAAGACGAAGGATGGCTATGCAGGGCACCGTTTACGTGGAGACTTCGGAGAAGATGCAGCCGAGAGCTACTTTTCATCTGCATGGGATGGAAGAGGAAATGATTCACAAGCTGCATGGTGAGCTTCCCTCGAAAACTCAGAAGGACAATCGCACCTAATAATATCAGTTATTTTTAGCATAAATTTTTTAATGTTGCAGGAGCTGTCCTCTGCCTCCAAGGCGACGGATAGCTACGCAGGGCGCCGATTACGTGGAAACACCGGAGAAAATGCAGCCGAGAGCTACTTTTCATCTGCAGAGGGAATGGTCGACAAAGTGCATGGTGAGCTTCCCTTGAAAACTCACAAGGACTTTCGCACCTTATAAGAACAGTTATTTTTAGCATAAATGTTTGAATGTTGCAGGAGCTGTCCTCTGCCTGCAAGACGACGGATGGCTACGCAGGGCGCCGATTACGTGGAGACACCGGAGAAGATGCAGCCGAGAGCAACTTTTCATCTGCAGGGGATGGAGGAGGAAATGATCCACAAGCTGCATGGTGAGCTTTCCTCGAAAACTCAGAAGGACATTCGCACCTTATAATAACAGTTATTTTTAGCATAAATTTTTGAATGTTGCAGGAGCTGTCCTCTGCCTGCAAGACGACGGATGGCTACGCAGGGCGCCGATTACGTGGAGACACCGGAGAAATGCAGCCGAGAGCTACTTTTCATCTGCAGGGGATGGAAGAGGAAATGATCCACAAGTTGCATGGTGTGCTTTCCTCGAAAACTCAAAAGGACATTCGCACCTTTTCATATCAGTTATTTTTAGCATAAATTTTTTAATGTTGCAGGAGCTGTCCTCTGTCTGCAAGACGACGGATGGCTACGCAGGGCGCCGATTACGTGGAGACACCGGAGATATGAGCCGAGAGCTAGTTTTCATCTGCAGGGGATGGAAGAGGAAATGTTCCAGAAGCTGCATGGTGAGCTTCCCTCGATATTTACAAGGACTTCGCACCTTATAATAACAGTTGTTTTTAGCATAAATTTTTTAATGTTGCAGGAGCTGTCCTCTGCCTCCAAGACGACGGATGGCTACGCAGGGCGCCGATTACGTGGAGAGACCGGAGAAAATGCAGCCGAGAGCTACTTTTCATCTGCAGAGGGGATGGTCGACAAACTGCATGGTGAGCTTCCCTCGAAAACTCACAAGGACATTGGCACCTTATAATAACAGTTATTTTTAGCATAAATTTTTGAATATTGCAGGAGCTGTCCTCTGCCTGCAAGAAGACGGATGGCTACGCAGGGCGCCGATTACGTGGAGACACCGGAGAAATGCAGCCGAGAGCTACTTTTCATCTGCAGAGGATGGAAGAGAAAATGGTCCAGAAGCTGCATGGTAAGCTTCCCTCGAAATTTACAAGGACCTTCGCACCTTATAATAACAGTTGTTTTTAGCATAAATTTTTTAATGTTGCTGGAGCTGTCCTCTGCCTCCAAGACGATGGATGGCTACGCAGGGCGCCGATTACGTGGAGACACCGGAGAAAATGCAGCCGAGAGCTACTTTTCAACTGCAGAGGGAATGGTCGACAAACTGCATGGTGAGCTTCCCTCGAAAACTCACAAGGACATTCGCACCTTATAATAACAGTTATTTTTAGCATAAATTTTTGAATGTTGCAGGAGCTGTCCTCTGCCTGCAAGACGACGGATGACTACGCAGGGCGCCGAATACGTGGAGACACTGGAGAAGATACAGCCGAGAGCTACTTTTCATCTGCAGGGGATGGAAGAGGAAATGATCCACAAGCTGCATGGTGAGCTTTCCTCGAAAACTCAGAAGGACAATCGCACCTAATAATATCAGTTATTTTTAGCATAAATTTTTTAATGTTGCAGGAGCTGTCCTCTGCCTCCAAGACGACGGATGGCTACGCAGGGCGCCGATTACGTGGAGACACCGGAGAAGATGCAGCCGAGAGCAACTTTTCATCTGCAGGGGATGGAAGAGGAAAAGATCCACAAGCTGCATGGTGAGCTTTCCTCGAAAACTCAGAAGGCCATTCGCACCTTATAATATCAGTTATTTTTAGCATAAATTTTTGAATGTTGCAGGAGCTGTCCTCTGCCTGCAAGACGACGGATGGCTACGCAGGGCGCCGATTACGTGGAGACACCGGAGAAGATGCAGCCGAGAGCAACTTTTCATCTGCAGGGGATGGAAGAGGAAAAGATCCACAAGCTGCATGGTGAGCTTTCCTCGAAAACTCAGAAGGACATTCGCACCTTATAATAACAGTCATTTTTAGCATAAATTTTTGAATGTTGCAGGAGCTGTCCTCTGCCTGCAAGAAGACGGATGGCTACGCAGGGCGCCGATTACGTGGAGACACCGGAGAAAATGCAGACGAGAGCTACTTTTGATCTGCAGAGGGAATGGTCCACAAAGTGCATGGTGAGCTTCCCTCGAAAACTCACAAGGACATTCGCACCTTATTATAACATTTTTTTTAGCATAAATTTTTTAATGTTGCAGGAGCTGTCCTCTGCCTCCAAGAAGACGAATGGCTACGCAGGGCGCCGATTACGTGGAGACACCGGAGAAATGCAGCCGAGAGCTACTTTTCATCTGCAGGCGATGGAAGAGGAAATGATCCACAAGCTGCATGGTGAGCTTCCCTCGAAAACTCAGAAGGACATTCGCACCTTTTAATATCAGTTATTTTTAGCATAAATTTTTTTATGTTGCAGGAGCTGTCCTCTGCCTGCAAGACGACGGATGGCTACGCAGGGCGCCGATTACGTGGAGACACCGGAGAAATGAGCCGAGAGCTACTTTTCATCTGCAGGGGATGGAAGAGGAAATTATCCACAAGCTGCATGGTGAGCTTAACTCGAAAACTCAGAAGGACATTCGCACCTTATAATAACAGTTATATTTGGCATAGGTTTTTTAATGTTGCAGGAGCTGTCCTCTGCCTCCAAGGCGACGGATGGCTTCGCAGGGCGCCGATTACGTGGAGACAGCGGAGAAGATGCAGCCGAGAGCTACTTTTCATCTGCAGGGGATGGAAGAGGAAATGGTCCAGAAGCTGCATGGTGAGCTTCCCTCGAAATTTACAAGGACCTTCGCACCTTATAATAACAGTTGTTTTTAGCATAAATTTTTTAATGTTGCAGGAGCTGTCCTCTGCCTCCAAGACGACGGATGGCTACGCAGGGCGCCGATTACGTGGAGACACCGGAGAAAATGCAGCCGAGAGCTACTTTTCATCTGCAGAGGGAATGGTCGACAAACTGCATTGTGAGCTTCCCTCGAAAACTCACAAGGACATTCGCACCTTATAATAACAGTTATTTTTAGCATAAATTTTTGAATGTTGCAGGAGCTGTCCTCTGCCTGCAAGAAGACGGATGGCTACGCAGGGCGCCGATTACGTGGAGACACCGGAGAAATGCAGCCGAGAGCTACTTTTCATCTGCAGAGGATGGAAGAGGAAATGGTCCAGAAGCTGCATGGTGAGCTTCCCTCGAAATTTACAAGGACCTTCGCACCTTATAATAACAGTTGTTTTTAGCATAAATTTCTTAATGTTGCAGGAGCTGTCCTCTGCCTGCAAGAAGACGGATGGCTACGCAGGGCGCCGATTACGTGGAGACACCGGAGAAGATGCAGCCGAGAGCTACTTTTCATCTGCAGGGCATGGAAGAGGAAATGATTCACAAGCTGCATGGTGATTTTTCCTCGAAAACTCAGAAGGACATTCGCACCTTATAATATCAGTTATTTTTAGCATAAATTTTTTAATGTTGCAGGAGCTGTCCTCTGCCTCCAAGACGACGGATGGCTACGCAGGGCGCCGATTACGTGGAGACACCGGACAAATGCAGCAGAGAGCTACTTTTCATCTGCAGGGGATGGAAGAGGAAATGTTCCAGAAGCTGCACGGTGAGCTTCCCTCGAATTTACAACGACCTTCGCACCTTATAATAACAGTTGTTTTTAGCATAAATTTTTGAATGTTGCAGGAGCTGTCCTCTGCCTGCAAGACGACGGATGGCTACGCAGGGCGCCGATTACGTGGAGACACCGGCGAAATGCAGCCGAGAGCTACTTTTCATCTGCAGGGGATGGAAGAGGAAATGATCCACAAGCTGCATGGTGAGCTTCCCTCGAAAACTCAGAAGGACTTTGGCACCTTATAATATCAGTTTTTTTTAGCATAAATTTTTTAATGTTGCAGGAGCTGTCCTCTGCGTCCAAGGCGACGGATGGCTACGCAGGGCGCCGATTACGTGGAGACACCGGAGAAAATGCAGCCGAGAGCTACTTTTCATCTGCAGAGGGAATGGTCGACAAAGTGCATGGTGAGCTTCCCTTGAAGACTCACAAGGACATTCGCACCTTATAATAACAGTTATTTTTAGCATAAATTTTTTAATGTTGCAGGAGCTGTCCTCTGCCTCCAAGGCGACGTATGGCTACGCAGGGCGCCGATTACGTGGAGACACCGGAGAAGATGCAGCCGAGAGCTACTTTTCATCTGCAGGGGATGGAAGAGGAAATGATCCACAAGCTGCATGGTGAGCTTTCCTCGAAAACTCAGGACAACCGCACCTAATAATATCAGTTAATTTTAGCATAAATTTTTTAATGTTGCAGGAGCTGTCCTCTGCCTCCAAGACGACGGATGGCTACGCAGGGCGCCGATTACGTGGAGACACCGGAGAAAATGATGCCGAGAGCTACTTTTCATCTGCAGAGGGAATGGTCGACAAACTGCATGGTGAGCTTCCCTCGAAAACTCACAAGGACATTCGCAACTTATAATAACAGTTATTTTTAGAATACATTTTTGAATGTTGCAGGAGCTGTCTTCTGCCTGGAAGACGACGGATGGCTATGCAGGGCGCCGATTACGTGGAGACTTCTGAGAAGATGCAGCCGAGAGCTACTTTTCATCTGCAGGGGATGGAAGAGGAAATGATCCACAAGCTGCATGGTGAGCTTCCCTCGAAAACTCAGAAGGACAATCGCACCTAATAATATCAGTTATTTTTAGCATAAATTTTTTAATGTTGCAGGAGCTGTCCTCTGCCTCCAAGGCGACGGATAGCTACGCAGGGCGCCGATTACGTGGAGACACCGGAGAAAATGCAGCCGAGAGCTACTTTTCATCTGCAGAGGGAATGGTCGACAAAGTGCATGGTGAGCTTCCCTTGAAAACTCACAAGGACATTCGCACCTTATAATAACAGTTATTTTTAGCATAAATTTTTGAATGTTGCAGGAGCTGTCCTCTGCCTGCAAGACGACGGATGGCTACGCAGGGCGCCGATTACGTGAAGACACCGGAGAAATGCAGCCGAGAGCTACTTTTCATCTGCAGGGGATGGAAGAGGAAATGATCCACAAGTTGCATGGTGTGCTTTCCTCGAAAACTCAAAAGGACATTCGCACTTTTTAATATCAGTTATTTTTAGCATAAATTTTTTAATGTTGCAGGAGCTGTCCTCTGCCTGCAAGACGACGGATGGCTACGCAGGGCGCCGATTACGTGGAGACACCGGAGAAATGAGCCGAGAGCTACTTTTCATCTGCAGGGGATGGAAGAGGAAATTATCCACAAGCTGCATGGTGAGCTTAACTCGAAAACTCAGATGGACATTCGCACCTTATAATAACAGTTATTTTTAGCATAAATTTTTTAATGTTGCAGGAGCTGTCCTCTGCCTCCAAGGCGACGGATGGCTACGCAGGGCGCCGATTACGTGGAGACACCGGAGAAGATGCAGCCGAGAGCTACTTTTCATCTGCAGGGGATGGAAGAGGAAATGTTCCAGAAGCTGCATGGTGAGCTTCCCTCGAAATTTACAAGGACCTTTGCACCTTATAATAACAGTTGTTTTTAGCATATATTTTTTAATGTTGCAGGAGCTGTCCTCTGCCTCCAAGACGACGGATGGCTACGCAGGGCGCCGTTTACGTGGAGACACCGGAGAAAATGCAGCCGAGAGCTACTTTTCATCTGCAGAGGGAATGGTCGACAAACTGCATGGTGAGCTTCCCTCGAAAACTCACAAGGACATTCGCACCTAATAATAACAGTTATTTTTAGCATAAATTTTTGAATATTGCAGGAGCTGTCCTCTGCCTGCAAGAAGACGGATGGCTACGCAGGGCGCCGATTACGTGGAGACACCGGAGAAATGCAGCCGAGAGCTACTTTTCATCTGCAGAGGATGGAAGAGAAAATGGTCCAGAAGCTGCATGGTAAGCTTCCCTCGAATTTACAAGGACCTTCGCACCTTATAATAACAGTTGTTTTTACGTGGAGACACCGGAGAAATGCAGCCGAGAGCTACTTTTCATCTGCAGGGGATGGAAAAGGAAATGATCCACAAGCTGCATGGTGAGCTTTCCTCGAAAACTCAGAAGGACATTCGCACCTTTTAATATCAGTTATTTTTAGCATAAATTTTTTAATGTTGCAGGAGATGTCCTCTGCCTGCAAGACGACGGATGGCTACGCAGGGCGCCGATTACGTGGAGACACCGGAGAAATGCAGCCGAGAGCTACTTTTCATCTGCAGAGGATGGAAGAGAAAATGGTCCAGAAGCTGCATGGTGAGCTTCCCTCGAAATTTACAAGGACCTACGCACCTTATAATAACAGTTGTTTTTAGCATAAATTTTTTAATGTTGCAGGAGCTGTCCTCTGCCTCCAAGACGACGGATGGCTACGCAGGGCGCCGATTACGTGGAGACACCGGAGAAAATGCAGCCGAGAGCTACTTTTCATCTGCTGAGGGAATGGTCGACAAACTGCATTGTGAGCTTCCCTCGGAAACTCACAAGGACATTCGCACCTTATAATAACAGTTATTTTTAGCATAAATTTTTGAATGTTGCAGGAGCTGTCCTCTGCCTGCAAGAAGACGGATGGCTACGCAGGGCGCCGATTACGTGGAGACACCGGAGAAGATGCAGCCGAGAGCTACTTCTCATCTGCAGGGGATGGAAGAGGAAATGATCCACAAGCTGCATGGTGAGCTTTCCTCGAAAACTCAGAAGGACAATCGCACCTAATAATATCAGTTATTTTTAGCATAAATTTTTTAATGTTGCAATAGCTGTCCTCTGCCTCCAAGGCGACGGATGGCTACGCAGGGCGCCGATTACGTGGAGACACCGGAGAAAATGCAGCCGAGAGCTACTTTTCATCTGCAGAGGGAATGGTCGACAAATTGCATGGTGAGCTTCCCTCAAAACTCACAAGGACAATTGTACCTTATAATAACAGTTATTTTTAGCATAAATTTTTGAATGTTGCAGGAGCTGTCCTCTGCCTGCAAGACGACGGATGGCTACGCAGGGCGCCGATTACGTGGAGACACCGGAGAAGATGCAGCCGAGAGCAACTTTTCATCTGCAGGGGATGGAAGAGGAAAAGATCCACAAGCTGCATGGTGAGCTTTCCTCGAAAACTCAGAAGGACATTCGCACCTTTTAATATCAGTTATTTTTAGCATAAATTTTTTAATGTTGAGGGAGCTGTCCTCTGCCTGCAAGACGACGGATGGCTACGCAGGGCGCCGATTACGTGGAGACACCGGAGAAATGAGCCGAGAGCTACTTTTCATCTGCAGGGGATTGAAGAGGAAATTATCCACAAGCTGCATGGTGAGCTTCCCTCGAAAACTCAGAAGGACATTCGCACCTTATAATAACAGTTATTTTTAGCATAAGTTTTTTAATGTTGCAGGAGCTGTCCTCTGCCTGCAAGAAGACGGATGGCTACGCAGGGAGCCGATTACGTGGAGACACCGGAGAAGATGCAGCCGAGAGCTACTTCTCATCTGCAGGGGATGGAAGAGGAAATGATCCACAAGCTGCATGGTGAGCTTTCCTCGAAAACTCAGAAGGACAATCGCACCTAATAATATCAGTTATTTTTAGCATAAATTTTTTAATGTTGCAGTAGCTGTCCTCTGCCTCCAAGGCGACGGATGGCTACGCAGGGCGCCGATTACGTGGAGACACCGGAGAAAATGCAGCCGAGAGCTACTTTTCATCTGCAGAGGGAATGGTCGACAAATTGCATGGTGAGCTTCCCTCAAAACTCACAAGGACATTCGCACCTTATAATAACAGTTATTTTTAGCATAAATTTTTGAATGTTGCAGGAGCTGTCCTCTGCCTGCAAGACGACGGGTGGCTACGCAGGGCGCCGATTACGTGGAGACACCGGAGAAGATGCAGCCGAGAGCAACTTTTCATCTGCAGGGGATGGAAGAGGAAAAGATCCACAAGCTGCATGGTGAGCTTTCCTCGAAAACTCAGAAGGACATTCGCACCTTATAATAACAGTCATTTTTAGCATAAATTTTTGAATGTTGCAGGAGCTGTCCTCTGCCTGCAAGAAGACGGATGGCTACGCAGGGCGCCGATTACGTGGAGACACCGGAGAAATGCAGCCGAGAGCTACTTTTCATCTGCAGGGGATGGAAGAGGAAATGATCCACAAGCTGCATGGTGAGCTTTCCTCGAAAACTCAGAAGGACATTCGCACCTTTTAATATCAGTTATTTTTAGCATAAATTTTTTAATGTTGAGGGAGCTGTCCTCTGCCTGCAAGACGACGGATGGCTACGCAGGGCGCCGATTACGTGGAGACACCGGAGAAATGAGCCGAGAGCTACTTTTCATCTGCAGGGGATGGAAGAGGAAATTATGCACAAGCTGCATGGTGAGCTTCCCTCGAAAACTCACAAGGACATTCGCACCTTATAATAACAGTTATTTTTAGCATAAGTTTTTTTATTGTTGCAGGAGCTGTCCTCTGCCTCCAAGGCGACGGATGGCTACGCAGGGCGCCGATTACGTGGAGACACCGGAGAAGATGCAGCCGAGAGCTACTTTTCATCAGCAGGGGATGGAAGAGGAAATGGTCCAGAAGCTGCATGGTGAGCTTCCTCGAAATTTACAAGGACCTTCGCACCTTATAATAACAGTTGTTTTTAGCATAAATTTTTTAACGTTGCAGGAGCTGTCCTCTGCCTCCAAGACGACGGATGGCTACGCAGGGCGCCGATTACGTGGAGACACCGGAGAAAATGCAGCCGAGAGCTACTTTTCATCTGCAGAGGGAATGGTCGACAAACTGCATTGTGAGCTTCCCTCGAAAACTCACAAGGACATTCGCACCTTATAATAACAGTTATTTTTAGCATAAATTTTTGAATGTTGCAGGAGCTGTCCTCTGCCTGCAAGAAGACGGATGGCTACGCAGGGCGCCGATTACGTGGAGACACCGGAGAAATGCAGCCGAGAGCTACTTTTCATCTGCAGAGGATGGAAGAGGAAATGGTCCAGAAGCTGCATGGTGAGCTTCCCTCGAAATTTACAAGGACCTTCTCACCTTATAATAACAGTTGTTTTTAGCATAAATTTTTTAATGTTGCAGGAGCTGTCCTCTGCCTCCAAGACAACGGATGGCTACACAGGGCGCCGATTACGTGGAGACACCGGAGAAGATGCAGCCGAGAGCTACTTTTCATCTGCAGAGGGAATGGTCGACAAGCTGCATGGTGAGCTTCCCTTGAAAACTCACAAGGATATTCGCACCTTATAATAACAGTTATTTTTAGCATAAATTTTTGAATGTTGCAGGAGCTGTCCTCTGCCTGCAAGACGCGGATGGCTACGCAGGGCGCCGATTACGTGGAGACACCGGAGAAGATGCAGCCGAGAGCTACTTTTCATCTGCAGGGGATGGAAGAGGAAATGATCCACAAGCTGCATGGTGAGCTTTCCTCGAAAACTCAGAAGGACATTCGCACCTTATAATATCAGTTATTTTTAGCATAAATTTTTTAATGTTGCAGGAGCTTTCTTCTGCCTCCAAGGCGACGGATGGCTACGCAGGGCGCCGATTACGTGGAGACACCGGAGAAAATGCAGCCGAGAGCTACTTTTCATCTGCAGAGGAAATGGTCGACAATGTGCATGGTGAGCTTCCCTCGAAAACTCACAAGGACATTCGCACCTTATAATAATAGTTATTTTTAGCATTTATTTTTGAATGTTGCAGGAGCTGCCCTCTGCCTGCAAGAACACGGATGGCTACGCAGGGCGCCGATTACGTGGAGACACCGGAGAAGATGCAGCCGAGAGCTACTTTTCATCTGCAGGGGATGGAAGAGCAAATGGTCCAGAATCTGCATGGTGAGCTTCCCTCGACATTTACAATGACCTTCGTACCTTATAATAAAAGTAGTTTTTAGCATAAATTTTTTAATGTTGCAGGAGCTGTCCTCTGCCTCCAAGACGACGGATGGCTACGCAGGGCGCCGATTACGTGGAGACACCGGAGAAGATGCAGCCGAGAGCTACTTTTCATCTGCAGAGGGAATGGTCGACAAACTGCATGGTGAGCTTCCCTTGAAAACTCACAAGGACATTCGCACCTTATAATAAGAGTTATTTTTGCATAAATTTTTGAATGTTGCAGGAGCTGTCCTCTGCCTGCAAGTAGACGGATGTCTACGCAGGGCGCCGATTACGTGGAGACACCGGAGAAGATGCAGCCGAGAGCTACTTTTCATCTGCAGGGGATGGAAGAGGAAATGATCCACAAGCTGCATGGTGAGCTTTCCTCGAAAACTCAGAAGGACATTCGCACCTTTTAATATCAGTTATTTTTAGCATAAATTTTTTAATGTTGAGGGAGCTGTCCTCTGCCTGCAAGACGACGGATGGCTACGCAGGGCGCCGATTACGTGGAGACACCGGAGAAATGAGCCGAGAGCTACTTTTCATCTGCAGGGGATTGAAGAGGAAATTATCCACAAGCTGCATGGTGAGCTTCCCTCGAAAACTCAGAAGGACATTCGCACCTTATAATAACAGTTATTTTTAGCATAAGTTTTTTAATGTTGCAGGAGCTGTCCTCTGCCTGCAAGAAGACGGATGGCTACGCAGGGAGCCGATTACGTGGAGACACCGGAGAAGATGCAGCCGAGAGCTACTTCTCATCTGCAGGGGATGGAAGAGGAAATGATCCACAAGCTGCATGGTGAGCTTTCCTCGAAAACTCAGAAGGACAATCGCACCTAATAATATCAGTTATTTTTAGCATAAATTTTTTAATGTTGCAGTAGCTGTCCTCTGCCTCCAAGGCGACGGATGGCTACGCAGGGCGCCGATTACGTGGAGACACCGGAGAAAATGCAGCCGAGAGCTACTTTTCATCTGCAGAGGGAATGGTCGACAAATTGCATGGTGAGCTTCCCTCAAAACTCACAAGGACATTCGCACCTTATAATAACAGTTATTTTTAGCATAAATTTTTGAATGTTGCAGGAGCTGTCCTCTGCCTGCAAGACGACGGGTGGCTACGCAGGGCGCCGATTACGTGGAGACACCGGAGAAGATGCAGCCGAGAGCAACTTTTCATCTGCAGGGGATGGAAGAGGAAAAGATCCACAAGCTGCATGGTGAGCTTTCCTCGAAAACTCAGAAGGACATTCGCACCTTATAATAACAGTCATTTTTAGCATAAATTTTTGAATGTTGCAGGAGCTGTCCTCTGCCTGCAAGAAGACGGATGGCTACGCAGGGCGCCGATTACGTGGAGACACCGGAGAAATGCAGCCGAGAGCTACTTTTCATCTGCAGGGGATGGAAGAGGAAATGATCCACAAGCTGCATGGTGAGCTTTCCTCGAAAACTCAGAAGGACATTCGCACCTTTTAATATCAGTTATTTTTAGCATAAATTTTTTAATGTTGAGGGAGCTGTCCTCTGCCTGCAAGACGACGGATGGCTACGCAGGGCGCCGATTACGTGGAGACACCGGAGAAATGAGCCGAGAGCTACTTTTCATCTGCAGGGGATGGAAGAGGAAATTATGCACAAGCTGCATGGTGAGCTTCCCTCGAAAACTCACAAGGACATTCGCACCTTATAATAACAGTTATTTTTAGCATAAGTTTTTTTATTGTTGCAGGAGCTGTCCTCTGCCTCCAAGGCGACGGATGGCTACGCAGGGCGCCGATTACGTGGAGACACCGGAGAAGATGCAGCCGAGAGCTACTTTTCATCAGCAGGGGATGGAAGAGGAAATGGTCCAGAAGCTGCATGGTGAGCTTCCTCGAAATTTACAAGGACCTTCGCACCTTATAATAACAGTTGTTTTTAGCATAAATTTTTTAACGTTGCAGGAGCTGTCCTCTGCCTCCAAGACGACGGATGGCTACGCAGGGCGCCGATTACGTGGAGACACCGGAGAAAATGCAGCCGAGAGCTACTTTTCATCTGCAGAGGGAATGGTCGACAAACTGCATTGTGAGCTTCCCTCGAAAACTCACAAGGACATTCGCACCTTATAATAACAGTTATTTTTAGCATAAATTTTTGAATGTTGCAGGAGCTGTCCTCTGCCTGCAAGAAGACGGATGGCTACGCAGGGCGCCGATTACGTGGAGACACCGGAGAAATGCAGCCGAGAGCTACTTTTCATCTGCAGAGGATGGAAGAGGAAATGGTCCAGAAGCTGCATGGTGAGCTTCCCTCGAAATTTACAAGGACCTTCTCACCTTATAATAACAGTTGTTTTTAGCATAAATTTTTTAATGTTGCAGGAGCTGTCCTCTGCCTCCAAGACAACGGATGGCTACACAGGGCGCCGATTACGTGGAGACACCGGAGAAGATGCAGCCGAGAGCTACTTTTCATCTGCAGAGGGAATGGTCGACAAGCTGCATGGTGAGCTTCCCTTGAAAACTCACAAGGATATTCGCACCTTATAATAACAGTTATTTTTAGCATAAATTTTTGAATGTTGCAGGAGCTGTCCTCTGCCTGCAAGACGCGGATGGCTACGCAGGGCGCCGATTACGTGGAGACACCGGAGAAGATGCAGCCG
Source organism: Locusta migratoria (assembly GCA_026315105.1). Lineage (NCBI taxonomy): Eukaryota > Metazoa > Arthropoda > Insecta > Orthoptera > Acrididae > Locusta > Locusta migratoria. Next base: position 308,751,261 of record CM048746.1, read on the forward strand.
AGAGCTACTTTTCATCTGCAGGGGATGGAAGAGGAAATGATCCACAAGCTGCATGGTGAGCTTTCCTCGAAAACTCAGAAGGACATTCGCACCTTATAATATCAGTTATTTTTAGCATAAATTTTTTAATGTTGCAGGAGCTTTCTTCTGCCTCCAAGGCGACGGATGGCTACGCAGGGCGCCGATTACGTGGAGACACCGGAGAAAATGCAGCCGAGAGCTACTTTTCATCTGCAGAGGAAATGGTCGACAATGTGCATGGTGAGCTTCCCTCGAAAACTCACAAGGACATTCGCACCTTATAATAATAGTTATTTTTAGCATTTATTTTTGAATGTTGCAGGAGCTGCCCTCTGCCTGCAAGAACACGGATGGCTACGCAGGGCGCCGATTACGTGGAGACACCGGAGAAGATGCAGCCGAGAGCTACTTTTCATCTGCAGGGGATGGAAGAGCAAATGGTCCAGAATCTGCATGGTGAGCTTCCCTCGACATTTACAATGACCTTCGTACCTTATAATAAAAGTAGTTTTTAGCATAAATTTTTTAATGTTGCAGGAGCTGTCCTCTGCCTCCAAGACGACGGATGGCTACGCAGGGCGCCGATTACGTGGAGACACCGGAGAAGATGCAGCCGAGAGCTACTTTTCATCTGCAGAGGGAATGGTCGACAAACTGCATGGTGAGCTTCCCTTGAAAACTCACAAGGACATTCGCACCTTATAATAAGAGTTATTTTTGCATAAATTTTTGAATGTTGCAGGAGCTGTCCTCTGCCTGCAAGTAGACGGATGTCTACGCAGGGCGCCGATTACGTGGAGACACCGGAGAAGATGCAGCCGAGAGCTACTTTTCATCTGCAGGGGATGGAAGAGGAAATGATCCACAAGCTGCATGGTGAGCTTTCCTCGAAAACTCAGAAGGACATTCGCACCTTATAATATCAGTTATTTTTTGCATAAATTTTTTAATGTTGCAGCAGCTGTCCTCTGCCTCCAATGCGACGGATGGCTGCGCAGGGCGCCGATTACGTGGAGACACCGGAGAAAATGCAGCCGAGTGCTACTTTTCATCTGCAGAGGGAATGGTCGATAAAGGGCATGGTGAGCTTCCCTCGAAAACTCACAAGGACATTCGCACCTTATAATGACAGTTATTTTTAGCATAAATTTTTGAATGTTGCAGGAGCTGTCCTCTGCCTGCAAGACGACTGATGGCTACGCAGGGCGCCGATTACGTGGAGACACCGGAGAAGATGCAGCCGAGAGCTACTTTTCATCTGCAGAGGGATGGAAGAGGAAATGATCCACAAGCTGCATGGTGAGCTTCCCTCGAAAACTCAGAAGGACATTCGCACCTTATAATATCAGTTATTTTTAGCATAAAATTTTTAACATTGCAGGAGCTGTCCTCTGCCTCCAAGGCGACGGATGGCTACGCAGGGCGCCGATTACGTGGAGATACCGGAGAAAATGCAGCCGAGAGCTACTTTTCATCTGCAGAGGCAATGGTCGACAAACTGCATGGTGAGCTTCCCTCGAAAACTCACAAGGACATTCGCACCTTATAATAACAGTTATTTTTAGCATAAATGTTTTAATGTTGCAGGGGCTGTCCTCTGCCTCCAAGGCGACGGATGGCTACGCAGGGAACCGATTACGTGGAGACACCGGAGAAGATGCAGCCGAGAGCTACTTTTCATCTGCAGGGGATGGAAGAGGAAATGATCCACAAGCTGCATGGTGAGCTTTCCTCGAAAACTCAGAAGGACATTCGCTCCTTATAATATCAGTTATTTTTAGCATAAATTTGTTAATGTTGCAGGAGCTGTCCTCTGCCTCCAAGGCGACGGATGGCTACGCAGGGCGCCGATTACGTGGAGACACCGGAGAAAATGCAGCCGAGAGCTACTTTTCATCTGCAGAGGGAATGGTCGATAAAGTGCATGGTGAGCTTCCCTCGAAAACTCACATGGACATTCGCACCTTATAATAACAGTTATTTTTAGCATAAATTTTTTTTTATGTTGCAGGAGCTGTCCTCTGCCTGCAAGAAGACGGATGGCTATGCATGGCGCCGATTACGTGGAGACAGCGGAGAAGATGCAGCCGAGAGCTACTTTTCATCTGCAGGGGATGGAAGAGGAAATGGTCCAGAAGCTGCATGGTGAGCTTCCCTCGAAATTTACAAGGACAATCGCACCTTATAATAACAGTTATTTTTAGCATAAATTTTTTAATGTTGCAGGAGCTGTCCTCTGCCTGCAAGAAGACGGATGGCTACGCATGGCGCCGATTACGTGGAGACACCGGAAAAATGCAGCCGAGAGCTACTTTTCATCTGCAGAGGGAATGGTCGACAAACTGCATGGTCAGCTTCCCTCGAAAACTCACAAGGACATTCGCACCTTATAATAATAGCTATTTTTAGCATTTATTTTTGAATGTTGCAGGAGCTGTCCTCTGCCTGCAAGATGACGGATGGCTACGCATGACGCCGATTACGTGGAGACACCGGAGAAATGCAGCCGAGAGCTACTTTGTAGCTGCAGGGGATGGAAGAGATAATGATCCACAAGCTGCATGGTGAGCTTTCCTCGAAAACTCAGAAGAACATTCGCACTTTATAATATCAGTTATTTTTAGCATAAATTTTTTAATGTTGCAGGAGCTGTCCTCTGCCTCCAACGCGGCGGATGGCTACGCAGGGCGCCGATTACGTGGAGACACCGGAGAAAATGCAGCCGAGAGCTACTTTTCATCTGCAGAGGGAATGGTCGACAAACTGCATGGTGAGCTTCCCTCGAAAACTCACAAGGATATTAGCACCTTATAATATCAGTTATTTTTAGCATACATTTTTGAATGTTGCAGGAGCTGTCCTCTGCCTCCAAGGCGACGTAATGCTACGCAGGGCGCCGATTACGTGGAGACACCGGAGAAGATGCAGCCGAGAGCTACTTTTCATCTGCAGGGGATGGAAGAGGAAATGGTCCCGAAGCTGCATGGTGAGCTTCCCTCGAAATTTACAAGGACAATCGCACCTTATAATAACAGTTATTTTTAGCATAAATTTTTTAATGTTGCAGGAGCTGTCCTCTGCCTGCAAGAAGACGGATGGCTACGCAGGGCGCCGATTAAGTGGAGCCACCGGAGAAAATGCAGCCGAGAGCTACTTTTCATCTGCAAAGGGAATGGTCGACAAACTGCATGGTGAGCTTCCCTCGAAAACTCACATGGACATTCGCACCTTATAATAACAGTTATTTTTAGAATAAATTTTTTTTTATGTTGCAGGAGCTGTCCTCTGCCTGCAAGAAGACGGATGGCTATGCATGGCGCCGATTACGTGGAGACAGCGGAGAAGATGCAGCCGAGAGCTACTTTTCATCTGCAGGGGATGGAAGAGGAAATGGTCCAGAAGCTGCATGGTGAGCTTCCCTCGAAATTTACAAGGACAATCGCACCTTATAATAACAGTTATTTTTAGCATAAATTTTTTAATGTTGCAGGAGCTGTCCTCTGCCTGCAAGAAGACGGATGGCTACGCATGGCGCCGATTACGTGGAGACACCGGAAAAATGCAGCCGAGAGCTACTTTTCATCTGCAGAGGGAATGGTCGACAAACTGCATGGTCAGCTTCCCTCGAAAACTCACAAGGACATTCGCACCTTATAATAATAGCTATTTTTAGCATTTATTTTTGAATGTTGCAGGAGCTGTCCTCTGCCTGCAAGATGACGGATGGCTACGCATGACGCCGATTACGTGGAGACACCGGAGAAATGCAGCCGAGAGCTACTTTGTAGCTGCAGGGGATGGAAGAGATAATGATCCACAAGCTGCATGGTGAGCTTTCCTCGAAAACTCACAAGGACATTCGCACATTATAATAATAGTTATTTTTAGCATTTATTTTTGAATGTTGCAGGAGCTGTCCTCTGCCTGCAAGACGACGGATTGCTACGCAGGGCGCCGATTACGTGGAGACACCGGAGAAGATGCAGCCGAGAGCTACTTTTCATCTGCAGGGGATGGAAGAGGAAATAATCCACAAGCTGCATGGTGAGCTTCCCTCGAAAACTCAGAAGGACATTCGCACCTTATAATAACAGTTATTTTTAGCATAAATATTTTAATGTTGCAGGAGCTGTACTCTGCCTGCAAGAAGATGGATGGCTACGCAGGGCGCCGATTACGTGGAGACACCGGAGAAAATGCAGCCGAGAGCTACTTTTCATCTGCAGGGGATGGAAGAGGAAATGGTCCACAAGCTGCATGGTGAGCTTCAATCGAAATTTACAAGGACATTCGCACCTTATAATAACAGTTGTTTTTAGCATAAATTTTTTAATGTTGCAGAAGCTGTCCTCTGCCTGCAAGAAGACGGATGGCTACGCAGGGCGCCGATTACGTGGAGACACCGGAGAAAATGCAGCCGAGAGCTACTTTTCATCTGCAGAGGGAATGGTCGACAAACTGCATGGTGAACTTCCCTCGAAAACTCACAAGGACATTTGCACCTTATAATAATAATTATTTTTAGAATTTATTTTTGTATGTTGCAGGAGCTGTCCTCTGCCTGCAAGAAGACGGATGGCTACGCAGGGCGCCGATTACGTGGACACACAGGAGAAATGCAGCCGAGAGCTACTTTTCATCTGCAGGGGATGGAAGAGGAAATGATCCACAAGCTGCATGGTGAGCTTCCCTCGTAAACTCAGAAGGACATTCGCACCTTATAATATCAGTTATTTTTAGCATAAATTTTTTTAAGTTGCAGGAGCTGTCCTCTGCCTCCAAGGCGACGGATGGCTACGCAGGGCGCCGATTACGTGGAGACACCGGAGAAAATGCAGCCGAGAGCTACTTTTCATCTGCAGAGGGAATGGTCGACAAACTGCATGGTGAGCTTCCCTCGAAAACTCACAAGGACATTCGCATCTTATAATAACAGTTGTTTTTAGCATAAATTTTTTTTATGTTGCAGGAGCTGTCCTCTGCCTCCAAGACGACGGATGGCTACGCAGGGCGCCGATTACGTTGAGACACCGGAGAAAATGCAGCCGAGAGCTATTTTTCATCTGCAGGGGATGGAAGAGGAAATGATCCACAAGCTGCATGGTGAGCTTCCCTCGAAAACTCAGAAGGACATTCGCATTTTATAATATCTGTTATTTTTAGCAAAAATTATTTAATGTTGCAGGAGCTGTCCTCTGCCTACAAGAAGACGGATGGCTACGCAGGGCGCCGATTACGTGGAGACACCGGAGAAGATGCAGCCGAGAGCTACTTTTCATCTGCAGGGGATGGAAGAGGAAATGGTCCAGAAGCTGCATGGTGAGCTTCCCTCGAAATTTACAAGGACATTCGCACCTTATAATAACAGTTATTTTTAGCATAAATTTTTTAATGTTGCAGGAGCTGTCCTCTGCCTGCAAGAAGACGGATGGCTACGCATGGCGCCGATTACGTGGAGACAGCGGAGAAGATGTAGCCGAGAGCTACTTTTCATCTGCAGGGGATGGAAGAGGAAATGGTCCAGAAGCTGCATGGTGAGCTTCCCTCGAAATTTACAAGGACAATCGCACCTTATAATAACAGTTATTTTTAGCATAAATTTTTTAATGTTGCAGGAGCTGTCCTCTACCTGCAAGAAGACGGATGGCTACGCATGGCGCCTTTTACGTGGAGACACCGGAGAAAATGCAGCCGAGAGCTACTTTTCATCTGCAGAGGGAATGGTCGACAAACTGCATGGTCAGCTTCCCTCGAAAACTCACAAGGACATTCGCACCTTATAATAATAGCTATTTTTAGCATTTATTTTTGAATGTTGCAGGAGCTGTCCTCTGCCTGCAAGACGACGGATGGCTACGCATGACGCCGATTACGTGGAGACACCGGAGAAATGCAGCCAAGAGCTACTTTTTATCTGCAGGGGATGGAAGAGGAAATGATCCACAAGCTGCATGGTGGGCTTTCCTCGAAAACTCAGAAGGACATTCGCACTTTATAATATCAGTTATTTTTAGCATAAATTTTTTAATGTTGCAGGAGCTCTCCTCTGCCTGCAAGAAGACTGATGGCTACGCAGGGCGCCGATTACGTTGAGACACCGGAGAAGATGCAGCCGAGAGCTACTTTTCATCTGCTGGGGATGGAAGAGGAAATGGTCCCGAAGCTGCATGGTGAGCTTCCTTCGAAATTTACAAGGACAATCGCACCTTTTAATAACAGTTATTTTTAGCATAAATTTTTTAATGTTGCAGGAGCTGTCCTCTGCCTGCAAGAAGACGGATGGCTACGCAGGGCGCCGATTACGTGGAGACACCGGAGGAAATGCAGCCGAGAGCTACTTTTCATCTGCAGAGGGAATGGTCGACAAACTGCATGGTGAGCTTCCCTCGAAAACTCACAAGGATATTAGCACCGTATAATATCAGTTATTTTTAGCATACATTTTTGAATGTTGCAGGAGCTGTCCTCTGCCTGCAAGAAGACGGATGGCTACGCAGGGCGCCGATTACGTGGAGACACCGGAGGAAATGCAGCCGAGAGCTACTTTTCATCTGCAGAAGGAATGGTCGACAAACTGCATGTTGAGCTTCCCTCGAAAACTCACAAGGACATTCGCACCTTATAATAACAGTTATTTTTAGCATAAATTTTAGAATGTTGCAGGAGCTGTCCTCTGCCTGCAGGACGACGGATGGCTACGCAGGGCGCCGATTACGTGGAGACACCGGAGAAGATGCAGCCGAGAGCAACTTTTCATCTGCAGGGGATGGTAGTGGAAATGGTCCAGAAGCTGCATGGTGAGCTTCCCTCGAACTTTACAAGGACATTCGCACCATATAATAACAGTTGTTTTTAGCATAAATTTTAATGTTGCAGGGGCTGTCCTCTGCCTCCAAGACGACGGATGGCTACGCAGGGCGCCGATTACGTTGAGACACCGGAGAAAATGCAGCCGAGAGCTAATTTTCATCTGCAGGGGATGGAAGAGGAAATGATCGACAAGCTGCATGGTGAGCTTCCCTCGAAAACTCAGAAGGACATTCGCACATTATAATATCAGTTATTTTTAGCATAAATTTTTTACTGTTGCAGGAGCTGTCCTCTGCCTGCAAGAAGACGGATGGCTACGCAGGGCGCCGATTACGTGGAGACACCGGACAAAATGCAGCCGAGAGCTACTTTTCATCTGCAGGGGATGGAAGAGGAAATGGTCCAGAAGCTGCATGGTGAGCTTCCCTCGAAATTTACAAGGACATTTGCACCTTAAAATAACAGTTGTTTTTAGCATAAATTTTTTAATGTTGCAGGAGCTGTCCTCTGCCTGCAAGTAGACGGATGGCTACGCAGGGCGCCGATTACGTGGAGACACCGGAGAAAATGCAGCCGAGTGCTACTTTTCATCTGCAGAGGGAATGGTCGATAAAGGGCATGGTGAGCTTCCCTCGAAAACTCACAAGGACATTCGCACCTTATAATGACAGTTATTTTTAGCATAAATTTTTGAATGTTGCAGGAGCTGTCCTCTGCCTGCAAGACGACTGATGGCTACGCAGGGCGCCGATTACGTGGAGACACCGGAGAAGATGCAGCCGAGAGCTACTTTTCATCTGCAGAGGGATGGAAGAGGAAATGATCCACAAGCTGCATGGTGAGCTTCCCTCGAAAACTCAGAACGACATTCGCACCTTATAATATCAGTTATTTTTAGCATAAAATTTTTAACGTTGCAGGAGCTGTCCTCTGCCTCCAAGGCGACGGATGGCTACGCAGGGCGCCGATTACGTGGAGATACCGGAGAAAATGCAGCCGAGAGCTACTTTTCATCTGCAGAGGGAATGGTCGACAAACTGCATGGTGAGCTTCCCTCGAAAACTCACAAGGACATTCGCACCTTATAATAACAGTTATTTTTAGCATAAATGTTTTAATGTTGCAGGGGCTGTCCTCTGCCTCCAAGGCGACGGATGGCTACGCAGGGAACCGATTACGTGGAGACACCGGAGAAGATGCAGCCGAGAGCTACTTTTCATCTGCAGGGGATGGAAGAGGAAATGATCCACAAGCTGCATGGTGAGCTTTCCTCGAAAACTCAGAAGGACATTCGCACCTTATAATATCAGTTATTTTTAGCATAAATTTGTTAATGTTGCAGGAGCTGTCCTCTGCCTCCAAGGCGACGGATGGCTACGCAGGGCGCCGATTACGTGGAGACACCGGAGAAAATGCAGCCGAGAGCTACTTTTCATCTGCAGAGGGAATGGTCGATAAAGTGCATGGTGAGCTTCCCTCGAAAACTCACATGGACATTCGCACCTTATAATAACAGTTATTTTTAGCATAAATGTTTGAATGTTGCAGGAGCTGTCCTCTGCCTGCAAGACGACGGATGGCTACGCAGGGCGCCGATTACGTGGAGACACCGGAGAAGATGCAGCCGAGAGCTACTTTTCATCTGCAGGGGATGGAAGAGGAAATGGTCCAGAAGCTGCATGGTGAGCTTCCCTCGAAATTTACAAGGACATTCGCACCTTATAATAACAGTTATTTTTAGCATAAATTTTTTTTATGTTGCAGGAGCTGTCCTCTGCCTGCAAGAAGACGGATGGCTATGCATGGCGCCGATTACGTGGAGACACCGGAGAAGATGCAGCCGAGAGCTACTTTTCATCTGCAGGGGATGGAAGAGGAAATGGTCCAGAAGCTGCATGGTGAGCTTCCCTCGAAATTTACAAGGACAATCGCACCTTATAATAACAGTTATTTTTAGCATAAATTTTTTAATGTTGCAGGAGCTGTCCTCTGCCTGCAAGAAGACGGATGGCTACGCATGGCGCCGATTACGTGGAGACACCGGAAAAATGCAGCCGAGAGCTACTTTTCATCTGCAGAGGGAATGGTCGACAAACTGCATGGTCAGCTTCCCTCGAAAACTCACAAGGACATTCGCACCTTATAATAATAGCTATTTTTAGCATTTATTTTTGAATGTTGCAGGAGCTGTCCTCTGCCTGCAAGATGACGGATGGCTACGCATGACGCCGATTACGTGGAGACACCGGAGAAATGCAGCCGAGAGCTACTTTGTAGCTGCAGGGGATGGAAGAGATAATGATCCACAAGCTGAATGGTGAGCTTTCCTCGAAAACTCAGAAGAACATTCGCACTTTATAATATCAGTTATTTTTAGCATAAATTTTTTAATGTTGCAGGAGCTGTCCTCTGCCTCCAACGCGGCGGATGGCTACGCAGGGCGCCGATTACGTGGAGACACCGGAGAAAATGCAGCCGAGAGCTACTTTTCATCTGCAGAGGGAATGGTCGACAAACTGCATGGTGAGCTTCCCTCGAAAACTCACAAGGATATTAGCACCTTATAATATCAGTTATTTTTAGCATACATTTTTGAATGTTGCAGGAGCTGTCCTCTGCCTCCAAGGCGACGTAATGCTACGCAGGGCGCCGATTACGTGGAGACACCGGAGAAAATGCAGCCGAGAGCTTTTTTTTCATCTGCAGGGGATGGAAGAGGAAATGGTCCACAAGCTGCATGGTGAGCTTCAATCGAAATTTACAAGGACATTCGCACCTTATAATAACAGTTGTTTTTAGCATAAATTTTTTAATGTTGCAGAAGCTGTCCTCTGCCTGCAAGAAGACGGATGGCTACGCAGGGCGCCGATTACGTGGAGACACCGGAGAAGATGCAGCCGAGAGCTACTTTTCATCTGCAGGGGATTGAAGAGGAAATGGTCCAGAAGCTTCATGGTGAGCTTCCCTCGAAATTTACAAGGACAATCGCACCTTATAATAACAGTTATTTTTAGCATAAATTTTTTAATGTTGCAGGAGCTGTCCTCTGCCTGCAAGAAGACGGATGGCTACGCAGGGCGCCGATTACGTGGAGACACCGGAGAAAATGCAGCCGAGAGCTACTTTTCATCTGCAGAGGGAATGGTCGACAAACTGCATGGTGAACTTCCCTCGAAAACTCACAAGGACATTTGCACCTTATAATAATAATTATTTTTAGAATTTATTTTTGTATGTTGCAGGAGCTGTCCACTGCCTGCAAGAAGACGGATGGCTACGCAGGGCGCCGATTACGTGGACACACAGGAGAAATGCAGCCGAGAGCTACTTTTCATCTGCAGGGGATGGAAGAGGAAATGATCCACAAGCTGCATGGTGAGCTTCCCTCGTAAACTCAGAAGGACATTCGCACCTTATAATATCAGTTATTTTTAGCATAAATTTTTTTAAGTTGCAGGAGCTGTCCTCTGCCTCCAAGGCGACGGATGGCTACGCAGGGCGCCGATTACGTGGAGACACCGGAGAAAATGCAGCCGAGAGCTACTTTTCATCTGCAGAGGGAATGGTCGACAAACTGCATGGTGAGCTTCCCTCGAAAACTCATAAGGACATTCGCACCTTATAATAACAGTTGTTTTTAGCATAAATTTTTTTTATGTTGCAGGAGCTGTCCTCTGCCTCCAAGACGACGGATGGCTACGCAGGGCGCCGATTACGTTGAGACACCGGAGAAAATGCAGCCGATAGCTATTTTTCATCTGCAGGGGATGGAAGAGGAAATGATCCACAAGCTGCATGGTGAGCTTCCCTCGAAAACTCAGAAGGACATTCGCTCTTTATAATATCAGTTATTTTTAGCATAAATTATTTAATGTTGCAGGAGCTGTCCTCTGCCTGCAAGAAGACGGATGGCTACGCAGGGCGCCGATTACGTGGAGACACCGGAGAAGATGCAGCCGAGAGCTACTTTTCATCTGCAGGGGATGGAAGAGGAAATGATCCAGAAGCTGCATGGTGAGCTTCCCTCGAAATTTACAAGGACATTCGCACCTTATAATAACAGTTATTTTTAGCATAAATTTTTTAATGTTGCAGGAGCTGTCCTCTGCCTGCAAGAAGACGGATGGCTACGCATGGCGCCGATTACGTGGAGACAGCGGAGAAGATGTAGCCGAGAGCTACTTTTCATCTGCAGGGGATGGAAGAGGAAATGGTCCAGAAGCTGCATGGTGAGCTTCCCATGAAATTTACAAGGACAATCGCACCTTATAATAACAGTTATTTTTAGCATAAATTTTTTAATGTTGCAGGAGCTGTCCTCTACCTGCAAGAAGACGGATGGCTACGCATGGCGCCTTTTACGTGGAGACACCGGAGAAAATGCAGCCGAGAGCTACTTTTCATCTGCAGAGGGAATGGTCGACAAACTGCATGGTCAGCTTCCCTCGAAAACTCACAAGGACGTTCGCACCTTATAATAATAGCTATTTTTAGCATTTATTTTTGAATGTTGCAGGAGCTGTCCTCTGCCTGCAAGACGACGGATGGCTACGCATGACGCCGATTACGTGGAGACACCGGAGAAATGCAGCCAAGAGCTACTTTTTATCTGCAGGGGATGGAAGAGGAAATGATCCACAAGCTGCATGGTGAGCTTTCCTCGAAAACTCAGAAGGACATTCGCACTTTATAATATCAGTTATTTTTAGCATAAATTTTTTAATGTTGCAGGAGCTCTCCTCTGCCTGCAAGAAGACTGATGGCTACGCAGGGCGCCGATTACGTTGAGACACCGGAGAAGATGCAGCCGAGAGCTACTTTTCATCTGCAGGGGATGAAAGAGGAAATGGTCCCGAAGCTGCATGGTGAGCTTCCTTCGAAATTTACAAGGACAATCGCACCTTTTAATAACAGTTATTTTTTGCATAAATTTTTTAATGTTGCAGGAGCTGTCCTCTGCCTGCAAGAAGACGGATGGCTACGCAGGGCGCCGATTACGTGGAGACACCGGAGGAAATGCAGCCGAGAGCTACTTTTCATCTGCAGAGGGAATGGTCGACAAACTGCATGGTGAGCTTCCCTCGAAGACTCACAAGGACATTCGCACCTTATAATAATAGTTATTTTTAGCATTTATTTTGGAATGTTGCAGGAGCTGTCCTCTGCCTGCAAGAAGACGGATGGCTACGCAGGGCGCCGATTACGTGGAGACACCGGAGGAAATGCAGCCGAGAGCTACTTTTCATCTGCAGAAAGAATGGTCGACAAACTGCATGTTGAGCTTCCCTCGAAAACTCACAAGGACATTCGCACCTTATAATAACAGTTGTTTTTAGCATAAATTTTAATGTTGCAGGGGCTGTCCTCTGCCTCCAAGACGACGGATGGCTACGCAGGGCGCCGATTACGTTGAGACACCGGAGAAAATGCAGCCGAGAGCTATTTTTCATCTGCAGGGGATGGAAGAGGAAATGATCGACAAGCTGCATGGTGAGCTTCCCTCGAAAACTCAGAAGGACATTCGCACATTATAATATCAGTTATTTTTAGCATAAATTTTTTACTGTTGCAGGAGCTGTCTTCTGCCTGCAAGAAGACGGATGGCTACGCAGGGCGCCGATTACGTGGAGACACCGGAGAAAATGCAGCCGAGAGCTACTTTTCATCTGCAGGGGATGGAAGAGGAAATGGTCCAGAAGCTGCATGGTGAGCTTCCCTCGAAATTTACAAGGACATTCGCACCTTAAAATAAGAGTTGTTTTTAGCATAAATTTTTTAATGTTGCAGGAGCTATCCTCTGCCTGCAAGTAGACGGATGGCTACGCAGGGCGCCGATTACGTGGAGACACCGGAGAAGATGCAGCCGAGAGCTACTTTTCATCTGCAGGGGATGGAAGAGGAAATGGTCCCGAAGCTGCATGGTGAGCTTCCCTCGAAATTTACAAGGACAATCGCACCTTTTAATAAAAGTTATTTTTAGCATAAATTTTTTAATGTTGCAGGAGCTGTCCTCTGCCTGCAAGAAGACGGATGGCTACGCAGGGCGCCGATTACGTGGAGACACCGGAGAACTGCAGCCGAGAGCTACTTTTCATCTGCAGGGGATGGAAGAGGAAATGATCCACAAGCTGCATGGTGAGCTTCCCTCGTAAACTGAGAAGGACATTCGCACCTTATAATATCAGTTATTTTTAGCATATATTTTTTAATGTTGCAGGAGCTGTCCTCTGCCTCCAAGACGACGGATGACTACGCAGGGCGCCGATTACGTGGAGACACCGTTGAAAATGCAGCCGAGAGCTACTTTTCACCTGCAGAAGGAATGGTCGACAAACTGCATGTTGAGCTTCCCTCGAAAACTCACAAGGACATTCGCACCTTATAATAACAGTTATTTTTAGCATAAATTTTTGAATGTTGCAGGAGCTGTCCTCTGCCTGCAGGACGACGGATGGCTACGCAGGGCGCCGATTACTTGGAGACACCGGAGAAGATGCAGCCGAGAGCTACTTTTCATCTGCAGGGGATGGAAGTGGAAATGGTCCAGAAGCTGCATGGTGAGCTTCCCTCGTAAACTCAGAAGGACATTCGCACCTTATAATATCAGTTATTTTTAGCATAAATTTTTGAATGTTGCAGGAGCTGTCCTCTGCCTGCAGGACGACGGATGGCTACGCAGGGCGCCGATTACTTGGAGACACCGGAGAAGATGCACCCGTGAGCTACTTTTCATCTGCAGGGGATGGAAGTGGAAATGGTCCAGAAGCTGCATGGTGAGCTTCCCTCGTAAACTCAGAAGGACATTCGCACCTTATAATATCAGTTATTTTTGCATAAATTTTTGAATGTTGCAGGAGCTGTCCTCTGCCTGCAAGAAGACGGATGGCTACGCAGGGCGCCGATTACGTGGAGACACCGGAGAAAATGCAGCCGAGAGCTACTTTTCATCTGCAGAGGGAATGGTCGACAAACTGCATGTTGAGCTTCCCTCGAAAACTCACAAGGACATTCGCACCTTATAATAACAGTTATTTTTAGCATAAATTTTTGAATGTTGCAGGAGCTGTCCTCTGCCTGCAGGACGACGGATGGCTACGCAGGGCGCCAATTACTTGGAGACACCGGAGAAGATGCAGCCGAGAGCTACTTTTCATCTGCAGGGGATGGAAGTGGAAATGGTCCAGAAGCTGCATGGTGAGCTTCCCTCGTAAACTCAGAAGGACATTCGCACCTTATAATATCAGTTATTTTTAGCATAAATTTTTGAATGTTGCAGGAGCTGTCCTCTGCCTGCAGGACGACGGATGGCTACGCAGGGCGCCGATTACTTGGAGACACCGGAGAAGATGCAGCCGAGAGCAACTTTTCATCTGCAGGGGATGGAAGTGGAAATGGTCCAGAAGCTGCATGGTGAGCTTCCCTCGTAAACTCAGAAGGACATTCGCACCTTATAATATCAGTTTTTTTTAGCATAAATTTTTGAATGTTGAAGGAGCTGTCCTCTGCCTGCAGGACGACGGATGGCTACGCAGGGCGCCGATTACTTGGAGACACCGGAGAAGATGCAGCCGAGAGCAACTTTTCATCTGCAGGGGATGGAAGTGGAAATGGTCCAGAAGCTGCATGGTGGGCTTCCCTCGTAAACTCAGAAGGAAATTCGCACCTTATAATATCAGTTATTTTTAGCATAAATTTTGGAATGTTGCAGGAGCTGTCCTCTGCCTGCAGTACGACGGATGGCTACTCAGGGCGCCGATTACTTGGAGACACCGGAGAAAATGCAGCCGAGTGCTACTTTTCATCTGCAGGGGATGGAAGTGGAAATGGTCCAGAAGCTGCATGGTGGGCTTCCCTCGTAAACTCAGAAGGATATTCGCACCTAATAATATCAGTTATTTTTAGCATATATTTCTTAATTTTGCAGGAGCTGTCCTCTGCCTCCAAGACGACGGATGACTACGCAGGGCGCCGATTACGTGGAGACACCGTTGAAAATGCAGCCGAGAGCTACTTTTCATCTGCAGAGGGAATGGTCGACAAACTGCTTGGTGAGCTTCCCTCGAAAACTCACAAGGACATTCGCACCTTATAATAACAGTTATTTTTAGCATAAATTTTTGAATGTTGCAGGAGCTGTCCTCTGCCTGCAAGACGACGGATGGCTACGCAGGGCGCCGATTACGTGGGGACAACGGAGAAGATGCAGCCGAGAGCTACTTTTCATCATCAGGGGATGGAAGAGGAAATGGTCCAGAAGCTGCATGGTGAGCTTCCCTCGAAATTTACAAGGACATTCGCACCTTATAATAACAGTTGTTTTTAGCATAAATTTTTTAATGTTGCAGGAGCTGTCCTCTGCCTCCAAGACGACGGATGGCTACGCAGGGCGCCGATTACGTTGAGACACCGGAGAAAATGCAGCCGAGAGCTATTTTTCATCTGCAGGGGATGGAAGAGGAAATGATCCACAAGCTGCATGGTGAGCTTCCCCCGAAAACTCAGAAGGACATTCGCACTATATATTATCAGTTATTTTTAGCATAAATTTTTTAATGTTGCAGGAGCTGTCCTCTGCCTGCAAGAAGACGGATGGCTACGCATGGCGCCGATTACGTGGAGACACCGGAGAAAATGCAGCCGAGAGCTACTTTTCATCTGCAGAGGGAATGGTCGACAAACTGCATGGTCAGCTTCCCTCGAATACTCACAAGGACATTCGCACCTTATAATAATAGCTATTTTTAGCATTTATTTTTGAATGTTGCAGGAGCTGTCCTCTGCCTGCAAGACGACGAATGGCTACGCATGACGCCGATTACGTGGAGACACCGGAGAAATGCAGCCGAGAGCTACTTTTCATCTGCAGAGGGAATGGTCGACAAACTGCATGGTGAGCTTCCCTAGAAAACTCACAAGGATATTAGCACCTTATAATATCAGTTATTTTTAGCATACATTTTTGAATGTTGCAGGAGCTGTCCTCTGCCTCCAAGGCGACGTATGGCTACGCAGGGCGCCGATTACGTGGAGACACCGGAGAAGATGCAGCCGAGAGCTACTTTTCATCTGAAGGGGATGGAAGAGGAAATGGTCCAGAAGCTGCATGGTGAGCTTTCCTCGAAAACTCAGAAGGACATTCGCACCTTATAATATCAGTTATTTTTAGCATAAAATTTTTAATGTTGCAGGAGCTGTCCTCTGCCTGCAAGAAGACGGATGGCTACGCAGGGCGCCGATTACGTGGAGACACCAGAGAAGATGCAGCCGAGAGCTACTTTTCATCTGCAGGGGATGGAAGGGGAAATGATCCACAAGCTGCATGGTGAGCTTCCCTCGAAATTTACAAGGACATTCGCACCTTAAAATAACAGTTGTTTTTAGCATAAATTTTTTAATGTTGCAGGAGCTGTCCTCTGCCTGCAAGAAGACGGATGGCTACGCAGGGCGCCGATTACGTGGAGACACCGGAGGAAATGCAGCCGAGAGCTACTATTCATCTGCAGAGGGAATGGTCGACAAACTGCATGGTGAGCTTCCCTCGAAAACTCACAAGGATATTAGCACCTTATAATAATAGTTATTTTTAGCATTTATTTTGGAATGTTGCAGGAGCTGTCCTCTGCCTGCAAGAAGACGGATGGCTACGCAGGGCGCCGATTACGTGGAGACACCGGAGAAATGCAGCCGAGAGCTACTTTTCATCTGCAGGGGATGGAAGGGGAAATGATCCACAAGCTGCATGGTGAGCTTCCCTCGAAATTTACAAGGACATTCGCACCTTAAAATAACAGTTGTTTTTAGCATAAATTTTTTAATGTTGCAGGAGCTGTCCTCTGCCTGCAAGAAGACGGATGGCTACGCAGGGCGCCGATTACGTGGAGACAGCGGAGAAGATGCAGCCGAGAGATACTTTTCATCTGCAGGGGATGGAAGAGGAAATGGTCCAGAAGCTGCATGGTGAGGTTCCCTCGAAATTTACAAGGACAATCGCACATTATAATAACAGTTATTTTTAGCATAAATTTTTTAATGTTGCAGGAGCTGTCCTCTGCCTGCAAGAAGACGGATGGCTACGCAGGGCGCCGATTACGTGGAGACACCGGAGAAAATGCAGCCGAGAGCTACTTTTCATCTGCAGAGGGAATGGTCGACAAACTGCATGGTGAGCTTCCCTCGAAAACTCACAAGGACATTCGCACCTTATAATAATAGTTATTTTTAGCATTTATTTTTGAATGTTGCAGGAGCTGTCCTCTGCCTGCAAGACGACGGATGGCTACGCAAGGCGCCGATTACGTGGAGACACCGGAGAAATGCAGCCGAGAGCTACTTTTCATCTGCAGGGGATGGAAGAGGAAATAGTCCCGAACCTGCATGGTGAGCTTCCCTCGAAATTTACAAGGACAATCGCACCTTTTAATAACAGTTATTTTTAGCATAAATTTTTGAATGTTGCAGGAGCTGTCCTCTGCCTGCAAGACGACGGATGGCTACTCAAGGCGCCGATTACGTGGAGACACCGGAGAAATGCAGTCGAGAGCTACTTTTCATCTGCAGGGGATGGAAGAGGAAATGATCCACAAGCTGCATGGTGAGCTTCCCTCGTAAACTCAGAAGGATATTCGCACCTTATAATATCAGTTATTTTTAGCATATATTTTTTAATGTTGCAGGAGCTGTCCTCTGCCTCCAAGACGACGGATGATTGCGCAGGGCGCCGATTACGTGGAGACACCGTTGAAAATGCAGCCGAGAGCTACTTTTCACCTGCAGAAGGAATGGTCGACAAACTGCATGTTGAGCTTCCCTCGAAAACTCACAAGGACATTCGCACCTTATAATAACAGTTATTTTTAGCATAAATTTTTGAATGTTGCAGGAGCTGTACTCTGCCTGCAGGACGACGGATGGCTACGCAGGGCGCCGATTATTTGGAGACACCGGAGAAGATGCAGCCGAGAGCTACTTTTCATCTGCAGGGGATGGAAGTGGAAATGGTCCAGAAGCTGCATGGTGAGCTTCCCTCGTAAACTCAGAAGGACATTCGCACCTTATAATATCAGTTATTTTTAGCATAAATTTTTGAATGTTGCAGGAGCTGTCCTCTGCCTGCAGGACGACGGATGGCTACGCAGGGCGCCGATTACTTGGAGACACCGGAGAAGATGCAGCCGAGAGCTACTTTTCATCTGCAGGGGATGGAAGTGGAAATGGTCCAGAAGCTGCATGGTGAGCTTCCCCCGTAAACTCAGAAGGACATTCGCACCTTATAATATCAGTTATTTTTAGCATAAATTTTTGAATGTTGCAGGAGCTGTCCTCTGCCTGCAGGACGACGGATGGCTACGCAGGGCGCCGATTACTTGGAGACACCGGAGAAGATGCAGCCGAGAGCAATTTTTCATCTGCAGAGGATGGAGGTGGAAATGGTCCAGAAGCTGCATGGTGAGCTTCCCTCGTAAACTCAGAAGGACATTCGCACCTTATAATATTAGTTATTTTTAGCATAAATTTTTGAATGTTGCAGGAGCTGTCCTCTGCCTGCAAGACGACGGACGGCTACGCAGGGCGCCGATTACGTGGAGACAGCGGAGAAGATGCAGCCGAGAGATACTTTTCATCTGCATGGGATGGAAGAGGAAATGGTCCAGAAGCTGCATGGTGAGCTTCCCTCGAAAACTCAGAAGGACATTCGCACATTATAATATCAGTTATTTTTAGCATAAATTTTTTAATGTTGCAGGAGCTGTCCTCTGCCTGCAAGGAGACGGATGGCTACGCAGGGCGCCAATTACGTGGAGACACCGGAGAAAATGCAGCCGAGAGCTACTTTTCATCTGCAGGGGATGGAAGAGGAAATGGTCCAGAAGCTGCATGGTGAGCTTCCCTCGAAATTTACAAGGACATTCGCACCTTAAAATAACAGTTGTTTTTAGCATAAATTTTTTAATGTTGCAGGAGCTGTCCTCTGCCTGCAAGAAGACGGATGGCTACGCAGGGCGCCGATTACGTGGAGACAGCGGAGAAGATGCAGCCGAGAGATACTTTTCATCTGCAGGGGATGGAAGAGGAAATGGTCCAGAAGCTGCATGGTGAGCTTCCCTCGAAATATACAAGGACATTCGCACCTTAAAATAACAGTTGTTTTTAGCATAAATTTTTTAATGTTGCAGGAGCTGTCCTCTGCCTGCAAGAAGACGGATGGCTACGCAGGGCGCCGATTACGTGGAGACACCGGAGGAAATGCAGCCGAGAGCTACTTTTCATCTGCAGAGGGAATGGTCGACAAACTGCATGGTGAGCTTCCCTCGAAAACTCACAAGGATATTAGCACCTTATAATAATAGTTATTTTTAGCATTTATTTTGGAATGTTGCAGGAGCTGTCCTCTGCCTGCAAGAAGACGGATGGCTACGCAGGGCGCCGATTACGTGGAGACACCGGAGAAATGCAGCCGAGAGCTACTTTTCATCTGCAGGGGATGGAAGGGGAAATGAACCACAAGCTGCATGGTGAGCTTCCCTCGAAATTTACAAGGACATTCGCACCTTAAAATAACAGTTGTTTTTAGGATAAATTTTTTAATGTTGCAGGAGCTGTCCTCTGCCTGCAAGAAGACGGATGGCTACGCAGGGCGCCGATTACGTGGAGACAGCGGAGAAGATGCAGCCGAGAGATACTTTTCATCTGCAGGGGATGGAAGAGGAAATGGTCCAGAAGCTGCATGGTGAGCTTCCCTCGAAAACTCAGAAGGACATTCGCACATTATAATATCAGTTATTTTTAGCATAAATTTTTGAATGTTGCAGGAGCTGTCCTCTGCCTGCAAGAAGACGGATGGCTACGCAGGGCGCCGATTACGTGGAGACACCGGAGAAAATGCAGCCGAGAGCTACTTTTCATCTGCAGAGGGAATGGTCGACAAACTGCATGGTGAGCTTCCCTCGAAAACTCACAAGGACATTCGCACCTTATAATAATAGTTATTCTTAGCATTTATTTTAGAATGTTGCAGGAGCTGTCCTCTGCCTGCAAGACGACGGATGGCTACGCAAGGCGCCGATTACGTGGAGACACCGGAGAAATGCAGCCGAGAGCTACTTTTCATCTGCAGGGGATGGAAGAGGAAATGATCCACAAGCTGCATGGTGAGCTTTCCTCGAAAACTCAGAAGGACATTCGCACTTTATAATATCAGATATTTTTAGCATAAATTTTTTAATGTTGCAGGAGCTGTCCTCTGCCTCCAAGACGACGGATGACTACGCAGGGCGCCGATTACGTGGAGACACCGTTGAAAATGCAGCCGAGAGCTACTTTTCACCTGCAGAAGGAATGGTCGACAAACTGCATGTTGAGCTTCCCTCGAAAACTCACAAGGACATTCGCACCTTATAATAACAGTTATTTTTAGCATAAATTTTTGAATGTTGCAGGAGCTGTACTCTGCCTGCAGGACGACGGATGGCTACGCAGGGCGCCGATTATTTGGAGACACCGGAGAAGATGCAGCCGAGAGCTACTTTTCATCTGCAGGGGATGGAAGTGGAAATGGTCCAGAAGCTGCATGGTGAGCTTCCCTCGTAAACTCCGAAGGACATTCGCACCTTATAATATCAGTTATTTTTAGCATAAATTTTTGAATGTTGCAGGAGCTGTCCTCTGCCTGCAGGACGACGGATGGCTACGCAGGGCGCCGATTACTTGGAGACACCGGAGAAGATGCAGCCGAGAGCTACTTTTCATCTGCAGGGGATGGAAGAGGAAATGGTCCAGAAGCTGCATGGTGAGCTTCCCTCGAAAACTCAGGAGGACATTCGCACATTATAATATCAGTTATTTTTAGCATAAATTTTTGAATGTTGCAGGAGCTGTCCTCTGCCTGCAAGACGACGGACGGCTACGCAGGGCGCCGATTACGTGGAGACAGCGGAGAAGATGCAGCCGAGAGATACTTTTCATCTGCAGGGGATGGAAGAGGAAATGGTCCAGAAGCTGCATGGTGAGCTTCCCTCGAAAACTCAGAAGGACATTCGCACATTATAATATCAGTTATTTTTAGCATAAATTTTTGAATGTTGCAGGAGCTGTCCTCTGCCTGCAAGACGACGGACGGCTACGCAGGGCGCCGATTACGTGGAGAAAGCGGAGAAGATGCAGCCGAGAGATACTTTTCATCTGCAGGGGATGGAAGAGGAAATGGTCCAGAAGCTGCATGGTGAGCTTCCCTCAAAAACTCAGAAGGACATTCGCACATTATAATATCAGTTATTTTTAGCATAAATTTTTTAATGTTGCAGGAGCTGTCCTCTGCCTGCAAGAAGACGGATGGCTACGCAGGGCGCCAATTACGTGGAGACACCGGAGAAAATGCAGCCGAGAGCTACTTTTCATCTGCAGGGGATGGAAGAGGAAATGGTCCAGAAGCTGCATGGTGAGCTTCCCTCGAAATTTACAAGGACATTCGCACCTTAAAATAACAGTTGTTTTTAGCATACATTTTTTAATGTTGCAGGAGCTGTCCTCTGCCTGCAAGAAGACGGATGGCTACGCAGGGCGCCGATTACGTGGAGACAGCGGAGAAGATGCAGCCGAGAGATACTTTTCATCTGCAGGGGATGGAAGAGGAAATGGTCCAGAAGCTGCATGGTGAGGTTCCCTCGAAATTTACAAGAACAATCGCACATTATAATAACAGTTATTTTTAGCATAAATTTTTTAATGTTGCAGGAGCTGTCCTCTGCCAGCAAGAAGACGGATGGCTACGCAGGGCGCCGATTACGTGGAGACACCGGAGAAAATGCAGCCGAGAGCTCCTTTTCATCTGCAGAGGGAATGGTCGACAAACTGCATGGTGAGCTTCCCTCGAAAACTCACAAGGACATTCGCACCTTATAATAATAGTTATTTTTAGCATTTATTTTTGAATGTTGCAGGAGCTGTCCTCTGCCTGCAAGACGACGGATGGCTACGCAAGGCGCCGATTACGTGGAGACACCGGAGAAATGCAGCCGAGAGCTACTTTTCATCTGCAGGGGATGGAAGAGGAAATGATCCACAAGCTGCATGGTGAGCTTCCCTCGTAAACTCAGAAGGACATTCGCACCTTATAATATCAGTTATTTTTAGCATATATTTTTTAATGTTGCAGGAGCTGTCCTCTGCCTCCAAGACGACGGATGACTACGCAGGGCGTCGATTACGTGGAGACACCGTTGAAAATGCAGCCGAGAGCTACTTTTCACCTGCAGAAGGAATGGTCGACAAACTGCATGTTGAGCTTCCCTCGAAAACTCACAAGGACATTCGCACCTTATAATATCAGTTATTTTTAGCATAAATTTTTTAATGTTGCAGGAGCTGTCCTCTGCCTCCAAGGCGTCGGATGGCTACGCAGAACGCCGATTACGTGGAGACACCGGAGAAAATGCAGCCGAGAGCTACTTTTCATCTGCAGAGGGATGGAAGAGGAAATGATCCACAAGCTGTATGGTGCGCTTTCCTCGAAAACTCAGAAGAACATTCGCACTTTATATAACAGTTATTTTTAGCATAAATTTTATAATGTTGCAGGAGCTGTCCTCTGCCTCCAAGGCGACGGTTGGCTACGCAGGGCGCCGATTACGTGGAGACACCGGAGAAAATGCAGCCGAGAGCTACTTTTCATCTGCAGGGGATGGTAGAGGAAATGACCCACAAGCTGCATGGTGAGCTTCCCTCGAAAACTCAGAAGGACATTCGCACCTTATAATATCAGTTATTTTTATTATAAATTTTTTAATGTTGCAGGAGCTGTCCTCTGCCTCCAAGGCGACGGTTGGCTACGCAGGGCGCCGATTACGTGGAGACACCGGAGAAAATGCAGCCGAGAGCTACTTTTCATCTGCAGAGGGAATGGTCGACAAACTGCATGGTGAGCTTCCCTCGAAATTTACAAGGACATTCGCACCTTATAATAACAGTTATTTTTAGCATAAATTTTTTAATGTTGCACGAGCTATCCTCTGCCTCCAAGACGACGGATGGCTACGCAGGGCGCCGATTACGTGGAGACACCGGAGAAAATGCAGCCGAGACCTACTTTTCATCTGCAGAGGGATGGAAGAGGAAATGATCCACAAGCTGCATGGTGAGCTTCCCTCGAAAACTCACAAGGACATTCGCACCTTATAATATCTGTTATTTTTAGCATAAATTTTTTAATGTTGCAGGAGCTGTCCTCTGCCTCCAAGGCGACGGATGGCTACGCAGGGCACCGATTACGTGGAGACACCGGAGAAAATGCAGCCGAGAGCTACTTTTCATCTGCAGAGGGAATGGTCGACAAACTGCATGGTGAGCTTCCCTCGAAAACTCACAAGGACATTCGCACCATATAATAACAGTTATTTTTAGCATAAATTTTTTAATGATGCAGGAGCTGTCCTCTGCCTCCAAGGCGACGACGGATGGCTACGCAGGGCGCCGATTACGTGGAGACACCGGAGAAAATGCAGCCGAGAGCTACTTTTCATCTGCAGGGGATGGAAGAGGAAATGGTCCAGAAGCTGCATGGTGAGCTTCCCTCGAAATTTACAAGGACATTCGCACCTTATAATAACAGTTATTTTTAGCATAAATTTTTTAATGTTGCACGAGCTGTCCTCTGCCTCCAAGGCGACGGTTGGCTACGCAGGGCGCCGATTACGTGGAGACACCGGAGAAAATGCAGCCGAGAGCTACTTTTCATCTGCAGGGGATGGTTGAGGAAATGATCCACAAGCTGCATGGTTAGCTTCCCTCGAAAACTCAGAAGGACATTCGCACCTTATAATAACAGTTATTTTTAGCATAAATTTTTTAATGTTGCAGGAGCTGTCCTCTACCTCCAAGGCGTCGGATGGCTACGCAGGACGCCGATTACGTGGAGACACCGGAGAAAATGCAGCCGAGAGCTACTTTTCATCTGCAGAGGGATGGAAGAGGATATGATCCACAAGCTGCATGGTGAGCTTTCCTCAAAAACTCAGAAGATCATTCGCACTTTATATATCAGTTATTTTTAGCATAAATTTTTTAATGTTGCAGGAGCTGTCCTCTGCCTCCAAGGCGACGGTTGGCTACGCAGGGCGCCGATTACGTGGAGACACCGGAGAAAATGCAGCCGAGAGCTACTTTTCATCTGCAGGGGATGGTAGAGGAAATGATCCACAAGCTGCATGGTGAGCTTCCCTCGAAAACTCAGAAGGACATTCGCACCTTATAATATCAGTTATTTTTAGCATAAATTTTTTAATGTTGCAGGAGCTGTCCTCTGCCTCCAAGGCGACGGTTGGCAACGCAGGGCGCCGATTACGTGGAGACACCGGAGAAAATGCAGCCGAGAGCTACTTTTCATCTGCAGAGGTAATGGTCGACAAACTGCATGGTGAGCTTCCCTCGAAAACTCACAAGGACATTCGCACCTTATAATAAAAGTTATTTTTAGCATAAATTTTTTAATGATGCAGGAGCTGTCCTCTGCCTCCAAGGCGACGACGGATGGCTACGCAGGGCGCCGATTACGTGGAGACACCGGAGAAAATGCAGCCGAGAGTTACTTTTCATCTGCAGGGGATGGAAGAGGAAATGGTGCAGAAGCTGCATGGTGAGCTTCCCTCGAAATTTACAAGGACATTCGCACCTTATAATAACAGTTATTTTTAGCATAAATTTTTTAATGTTGCACGAGCTGTCCTCTGCCTCCAAGACGACGGATGGCTACGCAGGGCGCCGATTACGTGGAGACACCGGAGAAAATGCAGCCGAGACCTACTTTTCATCTGCAGAGGGATGGAAGAGGAAATGATCCACAAGCTGCATGGTGAGCTTCCCTCGAAAACTCACAAGGACATTCGCACCTTACAATATCAGTTATTTTTAGCATAAATTTTTTAATGTTGCAGGAGCTGTCCTCTGCCTCCAAGGCGACGGATAACTACGCAGGGCGCCGATTACGTGGAGACACCGGAGAAATGCAGCCGAGAGCTACTTTTCATCTGCAGAGGGATGGAAGAGGAAATGATCCACATGCTGCATGGTGAGCTTTCCTCGAAAACTCAGAAGGACATTCGCACTTTCTTATATCAGTTATTTTTAGCATAAATTTTTTAATGTTGCAGGAGCTGTCCTCTGCCTCCAAGGCGACGGATGGCTACGCAGGGCACCGATTACGTGGAGTCACCGGAGAAAATGCAGCCGAGAGCTACTTTTCATCTGCAGAGGGAATGGTCGACAAACTGCACGGTGACCTTCCCTTGAAAACTCACAAGGACATTCGCACCTTATAATAACAGTTATTTTTAGCATAAATTTTTGAATGTTGCAGGAGCTGTCCTCTGCCTGAAAGACGACGGATGGCTACGCAGGGCGCCCATTACGTGGAGACACCGGCGAAGATGCAGTCGACAGCTACTTTTCATCTGCAGGGGATGGAAGAGGAAATGATCCACAAGCTGCATGGTGAGCTTTCCTCGAAAACTCAGAAGGACATTCGCACCTTATAATATAAGTTATTTTCAGCATAAATTTTTTAATGTTGCAGGAGCTGTCCTCTGCCTCCAAGGCGACGGATGGCTACGCAGGGCGCCGACTACGTGGAGACACCGGAGAAAATGCAGCCGAGAGCTACTTTTCATCTGCAGAGGGAATGGTCGACAAACTGCATGGTGAGCTTCCCTCGAAAACACACAAGGACATTCGCACCATATAATAACAGTTATTTTTAGCATAAATTTTTTAATGTTGCAGGAGCTGTCCTCTGCCTCCAAGGCGACGGATGGCTACGCAGGGCGCCGATTACGTGGAGACACCGGAGAAAATGCAGCCGAGAGCTACTTTTCATCTGCAGAGGGATGGAAGAGGAAATGATCCACAAGCTGCATGGTGAGCTTTCCTCGAAAACTCAGAAGGACATTCGCACTTTATAATATCAGTTATTTTTAGCATAAATTTTTTAATGTTGCAGGAGCTGTCCTCTGCCTCCAAGGCGACGGATGGCTACGCAGGGCGCCGATTACGTGGAGACACCGGAGAAAATGCAGCCGAGAGCTACTTTTCATCTGCAGAGGGAATGGTCGACAAACTGCATGGTGAGCTTCCCTCGAATACTCACAAGGACATTCGCACCTTATAATAACAGTTATTTTTAGCATAAATATTTTAATGTTGCAGGAGCTGTCCTCTGCCTCCAAGGCGACGGATGGCTACGCAGGGCGCCGATTACGTGGAGACACCGGAGAAAATGCAGCCGAGAGCTACTTTTCATCTGCAGGGGATGGTAGAGGAAATGAT
Source organism: Locusta migratoria (assembly GCA_026315105.1). Taxonomy (NCBI): domain Eukaryota; kingdom Metazoa; phylum Arthropoda; class Insecta; order Orthoptera; family Acrididae; genus Locusta; species Locusta migratoria. The sequence goes on from CM048746.1 coordinate 308,777,403, forward strand.
CCACAAGCTGCATGGTTAGCTTCCCTCGAAAACTCAGAAGGACATTCGCACCTTATAATAACAGTTATTTTTAGCATAAATTTTTTAATGTTGCAGGAGCTGTCCTCTACCTCCAAGGCGTCGGATGGCTACGCAGGACGCCGATTACGTGGAGACACCGGAGAAAATGCAGCCGAGAGCTACTTTTCATCTGCAGAGGGATGGAAGAGGAAATGATCCACAAGCTGCATGGTGAGCTTTCCTCGAAAACTCAGAAGAACATTCGCACTTTATATATCAGTTATTTTTAGCATAAATTTTTTAATGTTGCAGGAGCTGTCCTCTGCCTCCAAGGCGACGGTTGGCTACGCAGGGCGCCGATTACGTGGAGACACCGGAGAAAATGCAGCCGAGAGCTACTTTTCATCTGCAGGGGATGGTAGAGGAAATGATCCACAAGCTGCATGGTGAGCTTCCCTCGAAAACTCAGAAGGACATTCGCACCTTATAATATCAGTTATTTTTAGCATAAATTTTTTAATGTTGCAGGAGCTGTCCTCTGCCTCCAAGGCGACTTTTGGCTACGCAGGGCGCCGATTACGTGAAGACACCGGAGAAAATGCAGCCGAGAGCTACTTTTCATCTGCAGAGGGAATGGTCGACAAACTGCATGGTGAGCTTCCCTCGAAAACTCACAAGGACATTCGCACCTTATAATAAAAGTTATTTTTAGCATAAATTTTTTAATGATGCAGGACCTGGCCTCTGCCTCCAAGGCGACGACGGATGGCTACGCAGGGCGCCGATTACGTGGAGACACCGGAGAAAATGCAGCCGAGAGTTACTTTTCATCTGCAGGGGATGGAAGAGGAAATGGTCCAGAAGCTGCATGGTGAGCTTCCCTCGAAATTTACAAGGACATTCGCACCTTATAATAACAGTTATTTTTAGCATAAATTTTTTAATGTTGCACGAGCTGTCCTCTGCCTCCAAGACGACGGATGGCTACGCAGGGCGACGATTACGTGGAGACACCGGAGAAAATGCAGCCGAGACCTACTTTTCATCTGCAGAGGGATGGAAGAGGAAATGATCCACAAGCTGCATGGTGACCTTCCCTCGAAAACTCACAAGGACATTCGCACCTTACAATATCAGTTATTTTTAGCATAAATTTTTTAATGTTGCAGGAGCTGTCCTCTGCCTCCAAGGCGACGGATAACTACGCAGGGCGCCGATTACGTGGAGACACCGGAGAAATGCAGCCGAGAGCTACTTTTCATCTGCAGAGGGATGGAAGAGGAAATGATCCACATGCTGCATGGTGAGCTTTCCTCGAAAACTCAGAAGGACATTCGCACTTTCTAATATCAGTTATTTTTAGCATAAATTTTTTAATGTTGCAGGAGCTGTCCTCTGCCTCCAAGGCGACGGATGGCTACGCAGGGCACCGATTACGTGGAGTCACCGGAGAAAATGCAGCCGAGAGCTACTTTTCATCTGCAGAGGGAATGGTCGACAAACTGCATGGTGAGCTTCCCTTGAAAACTCACAAGGACATTCGCACCTTATAATAACAGTTATTTTTAGCATAAATTTTTGAATGTTGCAGGAGCTGTCCTCTGCCTGAAAGACGACGGATGGCTACGCAGGGCGCCCATTACGTGGAGACACCGGCGAAGATGCAGCCGACAGCTACTTTTCATCTGCTGGGGATGGAAGAGGAAATGATCCACAAGCTGCATGGTGAGCTTTCCTCGAAAACTCAGAAGGACATTCGCACCTTATAATATAAGTTATTTTTAGCATAAATTTTTTAATGTTGCAGGAGCTGTCCTCTGCCTCCAAGGCGACGGATGGCTACGCAGGGCGCCGATTACGTGGAGACACCGGAGAAAATGCAGCCGAGAGCTACTTTTCATCTGCAGAGGGAATGGTCGACAAACTGCATGGTGAGCTCCCCTCGAAAACACACAAGGACATTCGCACCTTATAATAACAGTTATTTTTAGCATAAATTTTTTAATGTTGCAGGAGCTGTCCTCTGCCTCCAAGGCGACGGATGGCTACGCAGGGCGCCGATTACGTGGAGACACCGGAGAAAATGCAGCCGAGAGCTACTTTTCATCTGCAGAGGGATGGAAGAGGAAATGATCCACAAGCTGCATGGTGAGCTTTCCTCGAAAACTCAGAATGACATTCGCACTTTATAATATCAGTTATTTTTAGCGTAAATTTTTTAATGTTGCAGGAGCTGTCCTCTGCCTCCAAGGCGACGGATGGCTACGCAGGGCGCCGATTACGTGGAGACACCGGATAAAATGCAGCCGAGAGCTACTTTTCATCTGCAGAGGGAATGGTCGACAAACTGCATGGTGAGCTTCCCTTGAAAACTCACAAGGACATTCGCACCTTATAATAACAGTTATTTTTAGCATAAATTTTTGAATGTTGCAGGAGCTGTCCTCTGCCTGCAAGGCGACGGTTGGCTACGCAGGGCGCCGATTACGTGGAGACACCGGAGAAAATGCAGCCGAGAGCTACTTTTCATCTGCAGGGGATGGTAGAGGAAATGATCCACAAGCTGCATGGTGAGCTTCCCTCGAAAACTCAGAAGGACATTCGCACCTTATAATATCAGTTATTTTTAGCATAAATTTTTTAATGTTGCAGGAGCTGTCCTCTGCCTCCAAGGCATCGGATGGCTACGCAGAACGCCGATTACGTGGAGACACCGGAGAAAATGCAGCCGAGAGCTACTTTTCATCTGCAGAGGGATGGAAGAGGAAATGATCCACAAGCTGCATGGTGCGCTTTCCTCGAAAACTCAGAAGAACATTCGCACTTTATATATCAGTTATTTTTAGCATAAATTTTATAATGTTGCAGGAGCTGTCCTCTGCCTCCAAGGCGACGGTTGGCTACGCAGGGCGCCGATTACGTGTAGACACCGGAGAAAATGCAGCCGAGAGCTACTTTTCATCTGCAGAGGGAATGGTCGACAAACTGCATGGTGAGCTTCCCTCGAAAACTCACAAGGACATTCGCACCTTATAATAACAGTTATTTTTAGCATAAATTTTTTAATGTTGCAGGAGCTGTCCTCTACCTCCAAGGCGTCGGATGGCTACGCAGGACGCCGATTACGTGGAGACACCGGAGAAAATGCAGCCGAGAGCTACTTTTCATCTGCAGAGGGATGGAAGAGGATATGATCCACAAGCTGCATGGTGAGCTTTCCTCAAAAACTCAGAAGATCATTCGCACTTTATATATCAGTTATTTTTAGCATAAATTTTTTAATGTTGCAGGAGCTGTCCTCTGCCTCCAAGGCGACGGTTGGCTACGCAGGGCGCCGATTACGTGGAGACACCGGAGAAAATGCAGCCGAGAGCTACTTTTCATCTGCAGGGGATGGTAGAGGAAATGATCCACAAGCTGCATGGTGAGCTTCCCTCGAAAACTCAGAAGGACATTCGCACCTTATAATATCAGTTATTTTTAGCATAAATTTTTTAATGTTGCAGGAGCTGTCCTCTGCCTCCAAGGCGACGGTTGGCAACGCAGGGCGCCGATTACGTGGAGACACCGGAGAAAATGCAGCCGAGAGCTACTTTTCATCTGCAGAGGTAATGGTCGACAAACTGCATGGTGAGCTTCCCTCGAAAACTCACAAGGACATTCGCACCTTATAATAAAAGTTATTTTTAGCATAAATTTTTTAATGATGCAGGAGCTGTCCTCTGCCTCCAAGGCGACGACGGATGGCTACGCAGGGCGCCGATTACGTGGAGACACCGGAGAAAATGCAGCCGAGAGTTACTTTTCATCTGCAGGGGATGGAAGAGGAAATGGTGCAGAAGCTGCATGGTGAGCTTCCCTCGAAATTTACAAGGACATTCGCACCTTATAATAACAGTTATTTTTAGCATAAATTTTTTAATGTTGCACGAGCTGTCCTCTGCCTCCAAGACGACGGATGGCTACGCAGGGCGCCGATTACGTGGAGACACCGGAGAAAATGCAGCCGAGACCTACTTTTCATCTGCAGAGGGATGGAAGAGGAAATGATCCACAAGCTGCATGGTGAGCTTCCCTCGAAAACTCACAAGGACATTCGCACCTTACAATATCAGTTATTTTTAGCATAAATTTTTTAATGTTGCAGGAGCTGTCCTCTGCCTCCAAGGCGACGGATAACTACGCAGGGCGCCGATTACGTGGAGACACCGGAGAAATGCAGCCGAGAGCTACTTTTCATCTGCAGAGGGATGGAAGAGGAAATGATCCACATGCTGCATGGTGAGCTTTCCTCGAAAACTCAGAAGGACATTCGCACTTTCTTATATCAGTTATTTTTAGCATAAATTTTTTAATGTTGCAGGAGCTGTCCTCTGCCTCCAAGGCGACGGATGGCTACGCAGGGCACCGATTACGTGGAGTCACCGGAGAAAATGCAGCCGAGAGCTACTTTTCATCTGCAGAGGGAATGGTCGACAAACTGCACGGTGAGCTTCCCTTGAAAACTCACAAGGACATTCGCACCTTATAATAACAGTTATTTTTAGCATAAATTTTTGAATGTTGCAGGAGCTGTCCTCTGCCTGAAAGACGACGGATGGCTACGCAGGGCGCCCATTACGTGGAGACACCGGCGAAGATGCAGTCGACAGCTACTTTTCATCTGCAGGGGATGGAAGAGGAAATGATCCACAAGCTGCATGGTGAGCTTTCCTCGAAAACTCAGAAGGACATTCGCACCTTATAATATAAGTTATTTTCAGCATAAATTTTTTAATGTTGCAGGAGCTGTCCTCTGCCTCCAAGGCGACGGATGGCTACGCAGGGCGCCGACTACGTGGAGACACCGGAGAAAATGCAGCCGAGAGCTACTTTTCATCTGCAGAGGGAATGGTCGACAAACTGCATGGTGAGCTTCCCTCGAAAACACACAAGGACATTCGCACCATATAATAACAGTTATTTTTAGCATAAATTTTTTAATGTTGCAGGAGCTGTCCTCTGCCTCCAAGGCGACGGATGGCTACGCAGGGCGCCGATTACGTGGAGACACCGGAGAAAATGCAGCCGAGAGCTACTTTTCATCTGCAGAGGGATGGAAGAGGAAATGATCCACAAGCTGCATGGTGAGCTTTCCTCGAAAACTCAGAAGGACATTCGCACTTTATAATATCAGTTATTTTTAGCATAAATTTTTTAATGTTGCAGGAGCTGTCCTCTGCCTCCAAGGCGACGGATGGCTACGCAGGGCGCCGATTACGTGGAGACACCGGAGAAAATGCAGCCGAGAGCTACTTTTCATCTGCAGAGGGAATGGTCGACAAACTGCATGGTGAGCTTCCCTCGAATACTCACAAGGACATTCGCACCTTATAATAACAGTTATTTTTAGCATAAATATTTTAATGTTGCAGGAGCTGTCCTCTGCCTCCAAGGCGACGGATGGCTACGCAGGGCGCCGATTACGTGGAGACACCGGAGAAAATGCAGCCGAGAGCTACTTTTCATCTGCAGGGGATGGTAGAGGAAATGATCCACAAGCTGCATGGTTAGCTTCCCTCGAAAACTCAGAAGGACATTCGCACCTTATAATAACAGTTATTTTTAGCATAAATTTTTTAATGTTGCAGGAGCTGTCCTCTACCTCCAAGGCGTCGGATGGCTACGCAGGACGCCGATTACGTGGAGACACCGGAGAAAATGCAGCCGAGAGCTACTTTTCATCTGCAGAGGGATGGAAGAGGAAATGATCCACAAGCTGCATGGTGAGCTTTCCTCGAAAACTCAGAAGAACATTCGCACTTTATATATCAGTTATTTTTAGCATAAATTTTTTAATGTTGCAGGAGCTGTCCTCTGCCTCCAAGGCGACGGTTGGCTACGCAGGGCGCCGATTACGTGGAGACACCGGAGAAAATGCAGCCGAGAGCTACTTTTCATCTGCAGGGGATGGTAGAGGAAATGATCCACAAGCTGCATGGTGAGCTTCCCTCGAAAACTCAGAAGGACATTCGCACCTTATAATATCAGTTATTTTTAGCATAAATTTTTTAATGTTGCAGGAGCTGTCCTCTGCCTCCAAGGCGACTTTTGGCTACGCAGGGCGCCGATTACGTGAAGACACCGGAGAAAATGCAGCCGAGAGCTACTTTTCATCTGCAGAGGGAATGGTCGACAAACTGCATGGTGAGCTTCCCTCGAAAACTCACAAGGACATTCGCACCTTATAATAAAAGTTATTTTTAGCATAAATTTTTTAATGATGCAGGACCTGGCCTCTGCCTCCAAGGCGACGACGGATGGCTACGCAGGGCGCCGATTACGTGGAGACACCGGAGAAAATGCAGCCGAGAGTTACTTTTCATCTGCAGGGGATGGAAGAGGAAATGGTCCAGAAGCTGCATGGTGAGCTTCCCTCGAAATTTACAAGGACATTCGCACCTTATAATAACAGTTATTTTTAGCATAAATTTTTTAATGTTGCACGAGCTGTCCTCTGCCTCCAAGACGACGGATGGCTACGCAGGGCGACGATTACGTGGAGACACCGGAGAAAATGCAGCCGAGACCTACTTTTCATCTGCAGAGGGATGGAAGAGGAAATGATCCACAAGCTGCATGGTGACCTTCCCTCGAAAACTCACAAGGACATTCGCACCTTACAATATCAGTTATTTTTAGCATAAATTTTTTAATGTTGCAGGAGCTGTCCTCTGCCTCCAAGGCGACGGATAACTACGCAGGGCGCCGATTACGTGGAGACACCGGAGAAATGCAGCCGAGAGCTACTTTTCATCTGCAGAGGGATGGAAGAGGAAATGATCCACATGCTGCATGGTGAGCTTTCCTCGAAAACTCAGAAGGACATTCGCACTTTCTAATATCAGTTATTTTTAGCATAAATTTTTTAATGTTGCAGGAGCTGTCCTCTGCCTCCAAGGCGACGGATGGCTACGCAGGGCACCGATTACGTGGAGTCACCGGAGAAAATGCAGCCGAGAGCTACTTTTCATCTGCAGAGCGAATGGTCGACAAACTGCATGGTGAGCTTCCCTTGAAAACTCACAAGGACATTCGCACCTTATAATAACAGTTATTTTTAGCATAAATTTTTGAATGTTGCAGGAGCTGTCCTCTGCCTGAAAGACGACGGATGGCTACGCAGGGCGCCCATTACGTGGAGACACCGGCGAAGATGCAGCCGACAGCTACTTTTCATCTGCTGGGGATGGAAGAGGAAATGATCCACAAGCTGCATGGTGAGCTTTCCTCGAAAACTCAGAAGGACATTCGCACCTTATAATATAAGTTATTTTTAGCATAAATTTTTTAATGTTGCAGGAGCTGTCCTCTGCCTCCAAGGCGACGGATGGCTACGCAGGGCGCCGATTACGTGGAGACACCGGAGAAAATGCAGCCGAGAGCTACTTTTCATCTGCAGAGGGAATGGTCGACAAACTGCATGGTGAGCTCCCCTCGAAAACACACAAGGACATTCGCACCTTATAATAACAGTTATTTTTAGCATAAATTTTTTAATGTTGCAGGAGCTGTCCTCTGCCTCCAAGGCGACGGATGGCTACGCAGGGCGCCGATTACGTGGAGACACCGGAGAAAATGCAGCCGAGAGCTACTTTTCATCTGCAGAGGGATGGAAGAGGAAATGATCCACAAGCTGCATGGTGAGCTTTCCTCGAAAACTCAGAAGGACATTCGCACTTTATAATATCAGTTATTTTTAGCGTAAATTTTTTAATGTTGCAGGAGCTGTCCTCTGCCTCCAAGGCGACGGATGGCTACGCAGGGCGCCGATTACGTGGAGACACCGGATAAAATGCAGCCGAGAGCTACTTTTCATCTGCAGAGGGAATGGTCGACAAACTGCATGGTGAGCTTCCCTTGAAAACTCACAAGGACATTCGCACCTTATAATAACAGTTATTTTTAGCATAAATTTTTGAATGTTGCAGGAGCTGTCCTCTGCCTGCAAGGCGACGGTTGGCTACGCAGGGCGCCGATTACGTGGAGACACCGGAGAAAATGCAGCCGAGAGCTACTTTTCATCTGCAGGGGATGGTAGAGGAAATGATCCACAAGCTGCATGGTGAGCTTCCCTCGAAAACTCAGAAGGACATTCGCACCTTATAATATCAGTTATTTTTAGCATAAATTTTTTAATGTTGCAGGAGCTGTCCTCTGCCTCCAAGGCATCGGATGGCTACGCAGAACGCCGATTACGTGGAGACACCGGAGAAAATGCAGCCGAGAGCTACTTTTCATCTGCAGAGGGATGGAAGAGGAAATGATCCACAAGCTGCATGGTGCGCTTTCCTCGAAAACTCAGAAGAACATTCGCACTTTATATATCAGTTATTTTTAGCATAAATTTTATAATGTTGCAGGAGCTGTCCTCTGCCTCCAAGGCGACGGTTGGCTACGCAGGGCGCCGATTACGTGTAGACACCGGAGAAAATGCAGCCGAGAGCTACTTTTCATCTGCAGAGGGAATGGTCGACAAACTGCATGGTGAGCTTCCCTCGAAAACTCACAAGGACATTCGCACCTTATAATAACAGTTATTTTTAGCATAAATTTTTTAATGTTGCAGGAGCTGTCCTCTGCCTGCAAGAAGACGGATGGCTACGCAGGGCGACGATTACGTGGAGACACCTGCGAAGATGCAGCCGAGAGCTACTTTTCATCTGCAGGGGATGGAAGAGGAAATGATCCACAAGCTGCATGGTGTGCTTTCCTCGAAAACTCAGAAGGATATTCTCACCTTATAATATCAGTTATTTTTAGCATAAATTTTTTAATGTTGCAGGAACTGTCCTCTGCCTCCAAGGCGACGGATGGCTACGCAGGGCGCCGATTTCGTGGAGACACCGGAGAAAATGCAGCCGAGAGCTACTTTTCATCTGCAGAGGGAATGGTCGACAAACTGCATGGTGAGCTTCCCTCGAAAACTCACAAGGACATTCGCACCTTATAATAACAGTTATTTTTAGCATAAATTTTTGAATGTTGCAGGAGCTGTCCTCTGCCTGCAAGACGACGGATGGCTACGCAGGGCGCCGATTACGTGGAGACACCGGCGAAGTCGCAGCCGAGAGCTACATTTCATCTGCAGGGGATGGAAGAGGAAATGATCCACAAGCTGCATGGTGAGCTTTTCTCGAAAACTCAGAAGGACATTCGCACCTTATAATATCAGTTATTTTTAGCTTAAATTTTTTAATGTTGCAGGAGCTGTCCTCTGCCTCCAAGGCGAAGTATGGCTACGCAGGGCGCCGATTACGTGGAGACACCGGAGAAGATGCAGCCGAGAGCTGCTTTTCATCTGCAGAGGGATGGAAGAGGAAATGATCCACAAGCTGCATGGTGAGCTTCCCTCGAAAACTCAGAAGGTCATTCGCACCTTATAATATCAGTTATTTTTAGCATAAATTTTTTTATGTTGCAGGAGCTGTCCCCTGCCTTCAATGCGACGGATGGCTACGCAGGGCGCCGATTACGTGGAGACACCGGAGAAAATGCACCCGAGAGCTACTTTTCATCTGCAGGGGATGAAAGAGGAAATGGACCAGAAGCTGCATGGTGAGCTTCCCTCGAAATTTACAAGGACATTCGCACCTTATAATAACAGTTATTTTTAGCATAAATTTTTTAATGTTGCACGAGCTGTCCTCTGCCTCCAAGACGACGGATGGCTACGCAGGGCGCCGATTACGTGGAGACATTGGAGAAAATGCAGAAGAGAGCTACTTTTCATCTGCAGAGGGATGGAAGAGGAAATGATCCACAAGCTGCATGGTGAGCTTCCCTCGAAAACTCAGAAGGACATTCGCACCTTATAATATCAGTTATTTTTAGCATAATTTTTGAATGTTGCAGGAGCTGTCCTCTGCCTGCAAGAAGACGGAAGGCTACGCAGGGCGCCGATTACGTGGAGACACCGGAGAAGATGCAGCCGAGAGCTACTTTTCATCTGCAGGGGATAGAAGAGGAAATGGTCCAGAGGCTGCATGGTGAGCTTCCCTCGAAATTTACAAGGACATTCGCACCTTACAATAACAGTTGTTTTTAGCATAAATTTTTTAATGTTGCAGGAGCTGTCCTCTGCCTCCAAGACGACGGATGGCTACGCAGGGCGCCGATTACGTGGAGACACCGGAGAAAATGCAGCCGAGAGCTACTTTTCATCTGCAGAGGGATGGAAGAGGAAATGATCCACAAGCTGCATGGTGAGCTTTCCTCGAAAACTCAGAAGGACATTTGCACCTTATAATATCAGTTATTTTTAGCAAAATTTTTTTAATGTTGCAGGAGCTGTCCTCTGCCTCCAAGGCGACGGATGGCTACGCAGGGCGCCCATTACGTGGAGACACCGGCGAAGTCGCAGCCGAGATCTACTTTTCATCTGCAGGGGATGGAAGAGGAAATGGTCCAGAAGCTGCATGGTGAGCTTCCCTCGAAATTTACAAGGACATTCGCACCTTATAATAACAGTTATTTTTAGCATAAATTTTTTAATGTTGCACGAGCTGTCCTCTGCCTCCAAGACGACGGATGGCTACGCAGGGCGCCGATTACGTGGAGACATTGGAGAAAATGCAGCCGAGAGCTACTTTTCATCTGCAGAGGGATGGAAGAGGAAATGATCCACAAGCTGCATGGTGAGCTTCCCTCGAAAACTCAGAAGGACATTCGCACCTTATAATATCAGTTATATTTAGCATAAATTTTTGAATGTTGCAGGAGCTGTCCTCTGCCTGCAAGAAGACGGATGGCTACGCAGGGCGCCGATTACGTGGAGACACCGGAGAAGATGCAGCCGAGAGCTACTTATCATCTGCAGGGGATGGAAGAGGAAATGGTCCAGAAGCTGCATGGTGAGCTTCCCTCGAAATTTACAAGGACATTCGCACCTTATAATAACAGTTGTTTTTAGCATAAATTTTTTAATGTTGCAGGAGCTGTCCTCTGCCTCCAAGACGACGGATGGCTACGCAGGGCGCCGATTACGTGGAGACACCGGAGAAAATGCAGCCGAGAGCTACTTTTCATCTGCAGAGGGATGGAATAGGAAATGATCCACAAGCTGCATGGTGAGCTTTCCTCGAAAACTCAGAAGGACATTCGCACCTTATAATATCAGTTATTTTTAGCACAAATTTATTAATGTTGCAGGAGCTGTCCTCTGCCTCCAAGGCGACGGATGGCTACGCAGGGCGCCGATTACGTGGAGACACGGGAGAAATGCAGCCAAGAGCTACTTTTCATCTGCAGGGGATGGAAGAGGAAATGATCCACAAGCTGCATGGTGAGCTTCCCTCGAAAACTCAGAAGGACATTCGCAGCTTATAATATCAGTTAATTTTAGCAAAAATTTTTTAATGTTGCAGGAGCTGTCCTCTGCCTCCAAGACGAAGGATGGCTACGCAGGGCGCCGATTACGTGGAGACACCGGAGAAAATGCAGCCGAGAGCTACTTTTCATCTGCAGGGGATGGAAGAGGAAATGGTCCAGAAGCTGCATGGTGAGCTTCCCTCGAAATTTACAAGGACATTCGCACCTTATAATAAAAGTTATTTTTAGCATAAATTTTTTAATGATGCAGGAGCTGTCCTCTGCCTCCAAGGCGACGGCGGATGGCTACGCAGGGCGCCGATTACGTGGAGACACCGGAGAAAATGCAGCCGAGAGTTACTTTTCATCTGCAGGGGATGGAAGAGGAAATGGTCCAGAAGCTGCATGGTGAGCTTCCCTCGAAAACTCAGAAGGACATTCGCACCTTATAATATCAGTTATTTTTAGCATAAATTTTTTAATGTTGCAGGAGCTGTCCTCTGCCTTCAAGGCGACGGATGGCTACGCAGGGCGCCGATTACATGGAGACACCGGAAAAAATACAGCCGAGAGCTACTTTTCATCTGCAGGGGATGAAAGAGGAAATGGTCCAGAAGCTGCATGCTGAGCTTCTCTCGAAAATTACATGGACATTCGCACCTTATAATAACAGTTATTTTTAGCATAAATTTTTTAATGTTGCACGAGCTGTCCTCTGCCTCCAAGACGACGGATGGCTACGCAGGGCGCCGATTACGTGGAGACACCGGAGAAAATGCAGCCGAGAGCTACTTTTCATCTGCAGGTGATGGAAGAGGAAATGGTCCAGAAGCTGCATGGTGAGCTTCCCTCGAAATTTACAAGGACATTCGCACTTTATAATAACAGTTATTTTTAGCATAAATTTTTTAATGTTGCAGGAGCTGTCCTCTGCCTCCAAGACGACGGATGGCTACGCAGGGCGCCGATTACGTGGAGACACCGGAGAAATGCAGCTGAGAGCTACTTTTCATCTGCAGGGGATGGAAGAGGAAATGATCCACAAGCTGCATGGTGAGCTTCCCTCGAAAACTCAGAATGACATTCGCACCTTATAATATCAGTTATTTTTAGCATAAATTTTTTAATGTTGCAGGAGCTGTCCTCTGCCTTCAAGGCGACGGATGGCTACGCAGGGCGCCGATTACGTGGAGACACCGGAAAAAATACAGCCGAGAGCTACTTTTCATCTGCAGGGGATGGAAGAGGAAATGTTCCAGAAGCTCATGGTGAGCTTCCCTCGAAAACTCAGAAGGACATTCGCACCTTATAATATTAGTTATTTTTAGCATAAAATTTTTAATGTTGCAAGAGCTGTCCTCTGCCTTCAAGGCGACGGATGGCTACGCAGGGCGCCGATTACGTGGAGACACCGGAGAAAATGCAGCCGAGAGCTACTTTTCATCTGCAGGGGATGAAAGAGGAAATGGTCCAGAAGCTGCATGGTGAGCTTCCCTCGATATTTACAAGGACATTCGCACCTTATAATAACAGTTATTTTTAGCATAAAATTTTTAATGTTGCACGAGCTGTCCTCTGCCTCCAAGACGACGGATGGCTACGCAGGGCGCCGATTACGTGGAGACACCGGAGAAAATGCAGCCGAGAGCTACTTTTCATCTGCAGAGGGATGGAAGAGGAAATGATCCACAAGCTGCATGGTGAGCTACCCTCAAAAACTCAGAAGGACATTCGCACTTTATAATATCAGTTATTTTTAGCATAAATTTTTTTAATGATGCAGGAGCTGTCCTCTGCCTCCAAGACGACGGATGGCTACGCAGGGCGCCGATTACGTGGAGACACCGGAGAAAATGCAGCCGAGAGCTACTTTTCATCTGCAGAGGGATGGAAGAGGAAATGATCCACAAGCTGCATGGTGAGCTTCCCTCGAAAACTCAGAAGGACATTCGCACCTTATAATATCAGTTATTTTTAGCATAAATTTTTTAATGTTGCAGGAGCTGTCCTCTGTCTCCAAGGCGACGTATGGCTACGCAGGGCGCCGATTACGTGGAGACACCGGAGAAGATGCAGCCGAGAGCTACTTTTCATCTGCAGGGGATGGAAGAGGATATAGTCCAGAGGCTGCATGGTGAGCTTCCCTCGAAATTTACAAGGACCTTCGCACCTTATAATAACAGTTGTTTTTAGCATAAATTTTTTAATGTTGCAGGAGCTGTCCTCTGCCTCCAAGGCGACGGATGGCTACGCAGGGCGCCAATTACGTGGAGACACCGGAGAAGAAGCAGCCGAGAGTTACTTTTCATCTGCAGAGGGATGGAAGAGGAAATGATCCACAGGCTGCATGGTGAGCTTCCCTCGAAAACTCAGAAGGACATTCGCACCTTATAATATCAGTTATTTTTAGCATAAATTTTTAATGTTGCAGGAGCTGTCCTCTGTCTCCAAGGCGACGTATGGCTACGCAGGGCGCCGATTACGTGGAGACACCGGAGAAGATGCAGCCGAGAGCTACTTTTCATTTGCAGGGGATGGAAGAGGAAATGGTCCAGAACCTGCATGGTGAGCTTCCCTCGAAATTTACAAGGACCTTCGCTCCTTATAATAACAGTTGTTTTTAGCATAAATTTTTTAATGTTGCAGGAGCTGTCCTCTGCCTCCAAGACGACGGATGGCTACGCAGGGCGCCGATTACGTGGAGACACCGGAGAAAATGCAGCCGAGAGTTACTTTTCATCTGCAGAGGGATGGAAGAGGAAATGATCCACAGGCTGCATGGTGAGCTTCCCTCGAAAACTCAGAAGGACATTCGCACCTTATAATATCAGTTATTTTTAGCATAAATTTTTTAATGTTGCAGGAGCTGTCCTCTGTCTCCAAGGCGACGTATGGCTACGCAGAGCGCCGATTACGTGGAGACACCGGAGAAGATGCTGCCGAGAGCTACATTTCATCTGCAGGGGATGGAAGAGGAAATGGTCCAGAACCTGCATGGTGAGCTTCCCTCGAAATTTACAAGGACCTTCGCACCTTATAATAACAGTTGTTTTTAGCATAAATTTTTTAATGTTGCAGGAGCTGTCCTCTGCCTCCAAGACGACGGATGGCTACGCAGGGCGCCGATTACGTGGAGACACCGGAGAAAATGCAGCCGAGAGCTACTTTTCATCTGCAGAGGGATGGAAGAGGAAATGATCCACAAGCTGCATGGTGAGCTTCCCTCGAAAACTCAGAAGGACATTCGCACCTTATAATATCAGTTATTTTTGGCATAAATTTTTTAATGTTGCAGGAGCTGTCCTCTGCCTCCAAGACGACGGATGGCTACGCAGGGCGCCGATTACGTGGAGACACCGGAGAAAATGCAGCCGAGAGCTACTTTTCATCTGCAGAGGGATGGAAGAGGAAATGATCCACAAGCTGCATGGTGAGCTTCCCTCGAAAACTCAGAAGGACATTCGCACCTTATAACATCAGTTATTTTTAGCATAAATTTTTTAATGTTGCAGGAGTTGTCCTCTGCCTCCAAGACGACAGATGGCTACGCAGGGCGCCAATTACGTGGAGACACCGGAGAAAATGCAGCCGAGAGCTACTTTTCATCTGCAGAGGGATGGAAGAGGAAATGATCCACAAGCTGCATGGTGAGCTTCCCTCGAAAACTCACAAGGACATTCGCACCTTATAATATCAGTTATTTTTAGCATAAATTTTTTAATGTTGCAGGAGCTGTCCTCTGCCTCCAAGACGACGGATGGCTACGCAGGGCGCCGATTACGTGGAGACACCGGAGAAAATGCAGCCGAGAGCTACTTTTCATCTGCAGAGGGATGGAAGAAGAAATGATCCACAAGCTGCATGGTGAGCTTCCCTCGAAAATACAGAAGGACATTCGCACCTTATAATATCAGTTATTTTTAGCATAAATTTTTTTATGTTGCAGGATCTGTCCTCTGCCTCCAAGGCGACGGATGGCTACGTAGGGCGCCGATTACGTGGAGACACCGGAGGAAATGCAGCCGAGAGCTACTTTTCATCTGCAGGGGATGGAAGAGGAAATGGTCCAGAAGTTGCATGGTGAGCTTCCGTCGAAATTTACAAGGACCTTCGAACCTTATAATAACAGTTGTTTTTAGCATAAATTTTTTAATCTTGCAGGAGCTGTCCTCTGCCTCCAAGGCGACGGATGGCTACGCAGGGCGCCGATTACGTGGAGACACCGGAGAAAATGCAGCCGAGAGCTACTTTTCATCAGCAGAGGGAATGGTCGACAAACTGCATGGTGAGCTTCCCTCGAAAACTCACAAGGACATTCGCACCTTATAATAACATTTATTTTTAGCATAAATTTTTGAATGTTGCAGGAGCTGTCCTCTGCCTGCAAGAAGACGGATGGCAACGCAGGGCGCCGATTACGTGGAAACACCGAAGAAAATGCAGCCGAGAGCTACTTTTCATCTGCAGGGGATGGAAGAGGAAATGATCCACAAGCTGCATGGTGAGCTTTCCTCGAAAACTCAGAAGGACATTCGCACCTTGTAATATCAGTTATTTTTAGCATTAATTTTTTAATGTTGCAGGAGCTGTCCTCTGCCTCCAGGGCGACGTATGGTTACGCAGGGCGCCGATTACGTGGAGACACCGGAGAAGATGCAGCCGAGAGCTACTTTTCATCTGCAGGGGATGGAAGAGGAAATGGTCCAGAAGTTGCATGGTGAGATTCCCTCGAGATTTACAAGGACCATCGCACCTTATAATAACAGTTGTTTTTAGCATAAATTTTTTAATGTTGCAGGAGCTATTCTCTGCCTCCAAGGCGACGGATTGCTACGCAGGGCGCCGATTACGTGGAGACACCGGAGAAAATGCCGCGAGAGCTACTTTTCATCAGCAGAGGGAATGGTCGACAAACTGCATGGTGAGCTTCCCTCGAAAACTCACAAGGACATTCGCACCTTAAAATAACAGTTATTTTTAGCATAAATTTTTGAATGTTGCAGGAGCTGTCCTCTGCCTGCAAGAAGACGAATGGCTACGCAGGGCGCCGATTACGTGGAGACACCGGAGAAGATGCAGCCGAGAGCTACTTTTCATCTGCAGGGGATGGAAGAGGAAATGGTCCAGAAGCTGCATGGTGAGCTTCCCTCGAAATTTACAAGGACATTCGCACCTTATAATAACAGTTGTTTTTAGCATAATTTTTTTAATGTTGCTGGAGCTGTCCTCTGCCTCCAAGACGACGGATGGCTACGCAGGGCGCCGATTACGTGGAGACACCGGAGAAAATGCAGCCGAGAGCTACTTTTCATCTGCAGAGGGTTGGAAGAGGAAATGATCCACAAGCTGCATGGTGAGCTTTCCTCGAAAACTCAGAAGGACATTCGCACCTTATAATATCAGTTATTTTTAGCATAAATTTTTTATGTTGCAGGAGCTGTCCTCTGCCTCCAAGACGACGGATGGCTACGCAGGGCGCCGATTACGTGGAGACACCGGAGAAAATGCAGCCGAGAGCTACTTTTCATCTGCAGAGGGTTGGAAGAGGAAATGATCCACAAGCTGCATGGTGAGCTTTCCTCGAAAACTCAGAAGGACATTCGCACCTTATAATATCATTTATTTTTAACATAAATTTTTGAATGTTGCAGGAGCTGTCCTCTGCCTGCAAGAAGACGGATGGCTACGCAGGGCGCCGATTACGTGGAGACACCCGAGAAAATGCAGCCGAGAGCTACTTTTCATCTGCAGGGGATGGAAGAGGAAATGATCCACAAGCTGCATGGTGAGCTTTCCTCGAAAACTCAGAAGGACATTCGCACCTTATAATATCAGTTATTTTTATCATAAATTTTTTAATGTTGCAGGAGCTGTCCTCTGCCTCCAATGCGACGGATGGCTACGCAGGGCGCCGATTACGTGGAGACACCGGAGAAAATGCAGCCGAGAGCTACTTTTCATCAGCAGAGGGAATGGTCGACAAACTGCATGGTGAGCTTCCCTCGAAAACTCAGAAGGACATTCGCACCTTATAATAACAGTTATTTTTAGCATAAATTTTTGAATGTTGCAGGAGCTGCCCTCTGCCTGCAAGAAGACGGATGGCTACGCAGGGCGCCGATTACGTGGAGACACCGGAGAAGATGCAGCCGAGAACTACTTTTCATCTGCAAGGGACGGAAGAGGAAATGGTCCAGAAGCTGCATTGTGAGCTTCCCTCGAAATTTACAAGGACATTCGCACCTTATAAAAAGAGTTGTTTTTAGCATAAATTTTTTAATGTTGCAGGTGCTGTCCTCTGCCTTCAAGACGACGGATGGCTACGCAGGGCGCCGATTACGTGGAGACACCGGAGAAAATGCAGCCGAGAGCTACTTTTCATCTGCAGGGGATGGAAGAGGAAATGATCCACAAGCTGCATGGTGAGCTTTCCTCGAAAACTCAGAAGGACATTCGCACCTTATAATAACAGTTATTTTTAGCATAAATTTTTTAATGTTGCAAGAGCTGTCCTCTGCGTGCAAGAAGACGGATGGCAACGCAGGGCGCCGATTACGTGGAGTCACCGGAGAAAATGCAGCCGAGAGCTACTTTTCATCTGCAGGGGATGAAAGAGGTTATGATCCACAAGCTGCATGGTGAGCTTTCCTCGAAAACTCAGAAGGACATTCGCACTTATAATATCAGTTATTTTTAGCATAAATTTTTTAATGTTGCAGGAGCTGTCCTCTGCCTCCAAGGCGACGGATGGCTACGCAGGGCGCCGATTACGTGGAGACACCGGAGAAAATGCAGCCGAGAGCTACTTTTCATCAGCAGAGGGAATGGTCGACAAACTGCATGGTGAGCCTCCCTCGAAAACTCACAAGGACATTCGCACCTTATAATAACAGTTATTTTTAGCATAAATTTTTTAATGTTGCAAGAGCTATCCTCTGCCTGCAAGAAGACGGATGGCAACGCAGGGCGCCGATTACGTGGAGTCACCGGAGAAAATGCAGCCGAGAGCTACTTTTCATCTGCAGGGGATGAAAGAGGAAATGATCCACAAGCTGCATGGTGAGCTTTCCTCGAAAACTCAGAAGGACATTCGCACTTATAATATCAGTTATTTTTAGCATAAATTTTTTAATGTTGCAGGAGCTGTCCTCTGCCTCCAAGGCGACGGATGGCTACGCAGGGCGCCGATTACGTGGAGACACCGGAGAAAATGCAGCCGAGAGCTACTTTTCATCAGCAGAGGGAATGGTCGACAAACTGCATGGTGAGCTTCCCTCGAAAACTCACAAGGACATTCGCACCTTATAATAACAGTTATTTTTAGCATAAATTTTTGAATGTTGCAGGAGCTGTCCTCTGCCTGCAAGAAGACGGATGGCTACGCAGGGCGCCGATTACGTGGAGACACCGGAGAAAATGCAGCCGAGAGCTACTTTTCATCTGCAGGGGATGGAAGAGGAAATGATCCACAAGCTGCATGGTGAGCTTTCCTCGAAAACTCAGAAGGACATTCGCACCTTGTAATATCAGTTATTTTTAGCATAAATTTTTTAATGTTGCAGGAGCTGTCCTCTGCCTCCAGGGCGACGTATGGTTACGCAGGGCGTCGTTTACGTGGAGACACCGGAGAAGATGCAGCCGAGAGCTACTTTTCATCTGCAGGGGATGGAAGAGGAAATGGTCCAGAAGTTGCATGGTGAGCTTCCCTCGGAATTTACAAGTACCTTCGCACCTTATAATAACAGTTGTTTTTAGCATAAATTTTTTAATGTTGCAGGAGCTATCCTCTGCCTCCAAGGCGACGGATGGCTACGCAGGGCGCCGATTACGTGGAGACACCGGAGAAAATGCAGCGAGAACTACTTTTCATCAGCAGAGGGAATGGTCGACAAACTGCATGGTGAGCTTCCCTCGAAAACTCAGAAGGACATTCGCACCTTATAATAACAGTTATTTTTAGCATAAATTTTTGAATGTTGCAGGAGCTGCCCTCTGCCTCCAAGGCGACGGATGGCTACGCAGGGCGCCGATTACGTGGAGACACCGGAGAAGATGCAGCCGAGAACTACTTTTCATCTGCAGGGGACGGAAGAGGAAATGGTCCAGAAGCTGCATTGTGAGCTTCCCTCGAAATTTACAAGGACATTCGCACCTTATAAAAACAGTTGTCTTTAGCATAAATTTTTTAATGTTGCAGGTGCTGTCCTCTGCCTCCAAGACGACGGATGGCTACGCAGGGCGCCGATTACGTGGAGACACCGGAGAAAATGCAGCCGAGAGCTACTTTTCATCTGCAGGGGATGGAAGAGGAAATGATCCACAAGCTGCATGGTGAGCTTTCCTCGAAAACTCAGAAGGACATTCGCACCTTATAATAACAGTTATTTTTAGCATAAATTTTTTAATGTTGCAGGAGCTGTCCTCTGCCTCCAAGGCGACGGATGGCTACGCAGGGCGCCGATTACGTGGAGACACCGGAGAAAATGCAGCCGAGAGCTACTTTTCATCAGCAGAGGGAATGGTCGACAAACTGCATGGTTAGCTTCCCTCGAAAACTCACAAGGACATTCGCACCTTATAATAACAGTTATTTTTAGCATAAATTTTTTAATGTTGCAAGAGCTGTCCTCTGCCTGCAAGAAGACGGATGGCAACGCAGGGCGCCGATTACGTGCAGTCACCGGAGAAAATGCAGCCGAGAGCTACTTTTCATCTGCAGGGGATGAAAGAGGAAATGATCCACAAGCTGCATGGTGAGGTTTCCTCGAAAACTCAGAAGGACATTCGCACTTATAATATCAGTTATTTTTAGCATAAATTTTTTAATGTTGCAGGAGCTGTCCTCTGCCTCCAAGGCGACGGATGGCTACGCAGGGCGCCGATTACGTGGAGACGACGGAGAAAATGCAGCCGAGAGCTACTTTTCATCAGCAGAGGGAATGGTCGACAAACTGCATGGTGAGCTTCCCTCGAAAACTCACAAGGACATTCGCACCTTATAATAACAGTTATTTTTAGCATAAATTTTTGAATGTTGCAGGAGCTGTCCTCTGCCTGCAAGAAGACGGATGGCAACGCAGGGCGCCGATTACGTGGAGACACCGGAGAAAATGCAGCCGAGAGCTACTTTTAATCTGCAGGGGATGGAAGAGGAAATGATCCACAAGCTGCATGGTGAGCTTTCCTCGAAAACTCAGAAGGACATTCGCACCTTGTAATATCAGTTATTTTTAGCATAAATTTTTTAATGTTGCAGGAGCTGTCTTCTGCCTCCAGGGCGACGTATGGTTACGCAGGGCGTCGATTACGTGGAGACACCGGAGAAGATGCAGCCGAGAGCTACTTTTCATCTGCAGGGGATGGAAGAGGAAATGGTCCAGAAGTTGCATGGTGAGCTTCCCTCGGAATTTACAAGGACCTTCGCACCTTATAATAACAGTTGTTTTTAGCATAAATTTTTTAATGTTGCAGGAGCTATCCTCCGCCTCCAGGGCGACGGATGGCTACGCAGGTCGCCGATTACGTGGAGACACCGGAGAAAATGCAGCGAGAGCTACTTTTCATCAGCATAGGGAATGGTCGACAAACTGCATGGTGAGCTTCCCTCGAAAACTCACAAGGACATTCGCACCTTAAAATAACAGTTATTTTTAGCATAAATTTTTGAATGTTGCAGGAGCTGTCCTCTGCCTGCAAGAAGACGGATGGCTACTCAGGGCGCCGATTACGTGGAGACACCGGAGAAGATGCAGCCGAGAGCTACTTTTCATCTGCAGGGGATGGAAGAGGAAATGGTCCAGAAGCTGCATGGTGAGCTTCCCTCGAAATTTACAAGGACATTCGCACCTTATAATAACAGTTGTTTTTAGCATAAATTTTTTAATGTTGCAGGAGCTGTCCTCTGCCTCCAATGCGACGGATGGCTACGCAGGGCGCCGATTACGTGGAGACACCGGAGAAAATGCAGCCGAGAGCTACTTTTCATCTGCAGGGGATGGAAGAGGAAATGATCCACAAGCTGCATGGTGAGCTTTCCTCGAAAACTCAGAAGGACATTCGCACCTTATAATAACAGTTATTTTTAGCATAAATTTTTTAATGTTGCAAGAGCTGTCCTCTGCGTGCAAGAAGACGGATGGCAACGCAGGGCGCCGATTACGTGGAGTCACCGGAGAAAATGCAGCCGAGAGCTACTTTTCATCTGCAGGGGATGAAAGAGGAAATGATCCACAAGCTGCATGGTGAGCTTTCCTCGAAAACTCAGAAGGACATTCGCACTTATAATATCAGTTATTTTTAGCATAAATTTTTTAATGTTGCAGGAGCTGTCCTCTGCCTCCAAGGCGACGGATGGCTACGCAGGGCGCCGATTACGTGGAGACACCGGAGAAAATGCAGCCGAGAGCTACTTTTCATCAGCAGAGGGAATGGTCGACAAACTGCATGGTGAGCTTCCCTCGAAAACTCACAAGGACATTCGCACCTTATAATAACAGTTATTTTTAGCATAAATTTTTTAATGTTGCAAGAGCTGTCCTCTGCCTGCAAGAAGACGGATGGCAACGCAGGGCGCCGATTACGTGGAGTCACCGGAGAAAATGCAGCCGAGAGCTACTTTTCATCTGCAGGGGATGAAAGAGGAAATGATCCACAAGCTGCATGGTGAGCTTTCCTCGAAAACTCAGAAGGACATTCGCACTTATAATATCAGTTATTTTTAGCATAAATTTTTTAATGTTGCAGGAGCTGTCCTCTGCCTCCAAGGCGACGGATGGCTACGCAGGGCGCCGATTACGTGGAGACACCGGAGAAAATGCAGCCGAGAGCTACTTTTCATCAGCAGAGGGAATGGTCGACAAACTGCATGGTGAGCTTCCCTCGAAAACTCACAAGGACATTCGCACCTTATAATAACAGTTATTTTTAGCATAAATTTTTGAATGTTGCCGGAGCTGTCCTCAGCCTTCAAGAAGACGGATGGCAACGCAGGGCGCCGATTACGTGGAGACACCGGAGAAAATGCAGCCGAGAGCTACTTTTCATCTGCAGGGGATGGAAGAGGAAATGATCCACAAGCTGCATGGTGAGCTTTCCTCGAAAACTCAGAAGGACATTCGCACCTTGTAATATCAGTTATTTTTAGTATAAATTTTTTAATGTTGCAGGAGCTGTCCTCTGCCTCCAGGGCGACGTATGGTTACGCAGGGCGTCGATTACGTGGAGACACCGGAGAAGATGCAGCCGAGAGCTACTTTTCATCTGCAGGGGATGGAAGAGGAAATGATCCAGAAGTTGCATGGTGAGCTTCCCTCGGAATTTACAAGGAGCTTCGCACCTTATAATAACAGTTGTTTTTAGCATAATTTTTTTAATGTTGCAGGAGCTATCCTCTGCCTCCAAGGCGACGAATGGCTACGCAGGGCGCCGATTACGTGGAGACACCGGAGAAAATGCAACGAGAGCTACTTTTCATCAGCAGAGGGAATGGTCGACAAACTGCATGGTGAGCTTCCCTCGAAAACTCACAAGGACATTCGCACCTTAAAATAACAGTTATTTTTAGCATAAATTTTTGAATGTTGCAGGAGCTGTCCTCTGCCTGCAAGAAGACAGATGGCTACGCAGGGCGCCGATTACGTGGAGACACCGGAGAAGATGCAGCCGAGAGCTACTTTTCATCTGCAGGGGATGGAAGAGGAAATGGTCCAGAAGCTGCATGGTGAGCTTCCCTCGAAATTTACAAGGACATTCGCACCTCATAATAACAGTTGTTTTTAGCATAAATTTTTTAATGTTGCAGGAGCTGTCCTCTGCCTCCAAGCCGACGGATGGCTACGCAGGGCGCCGATTACCTGGAGACACCGGAGAAAATGCAGCCGAGAGCTACTTTTCATCTGCAGGGGATGGAAGAGGAAATGATCCACAAGCTGCATGGTGAGCTTTCCTCGAAAACTCAGAAGGACATTCGCACCTTATAATATCAGTTATTTTTAGCATAAATTTTGTAATGTTGCAGGAGCTGTCCCCTGCCTCCAAGGCGACGGATGGATACGCAGGGCGCCGATTACGTGGAGACACCGGAGAAAATGCAGCCGAGAGCTACTTTTCATCTGCAGAGGGTTGGAAGAGGAAATGATCCACAAGCTGCATGGTGAGCTTTCCTCGAAAACTCAGAAGGACATTCGCACCTTATAATATCATATATTTTTAACATAAATTTTTGAATGTTGCAGGAGCTGCCCTCTGCCTGCAAGAAGACGGATGGCTACGCAGGGCGCCGATTACGTGGAGACACCGGAGAAGATGCAGCCGAGAGCTACTTTTCATCTGCAGGGGATGGAAGAGGAAATGGCCTAGAAGCTGCATGGTGAGCTTCCCTCGAAATTTACAATGTCCTTCGCACCTTATAATAACAGTTGTTTTTAGCATAAATTTTTTAATGTTGCAGGAGCTGTCCTCTGCCTCCAAGACGACGGATGGCTACGCAGGGCGCCGATTACCTGGAGACACCGGAGAAAATGCAGCCGAGAGCTACTTTTCATCTGCAGGGGATGGAAGAGGAAATGATCCACAAGCTGCATGGTGAGCTTTCCTCGAAAACTCAGAAGGACATTCGCACCTTATAATATCAGTTATTTTTAGCATAAATTTTTCAATGTTGCAGGAGCTGTCCTCTGTTTCCAAGGCGACGGATGGCTACGCAGGGCGCCGATTACGTGGAGACACCGGAGAAAATGCAGCCGAGAGCTACTTTTCATCTGCAGAGGGTTGGAAGAGGAAATGATCCACAAGCTGCATGGTGAGCTTTCCTCGAAAACTCAGAAGGACATTCGCACCTTATAATATCATTTATTTATAACATAAATTTTTGAATGTTGCAGGAGCTGTCCTCTGCCTCCAAGACGACGGATGGCTACGCAGGGCGCCGATTACCTGGAGACACCGGAGAAAATGCAGCCGAGAGCTACTTTTCATCAGCAGAGGGAATGGTCGACAAACTGCATGGTGAGCTTCCCTCGAAAACTCAGAAGGATATTCGCACCTTATAATAACAGTTATTTTTAGCATACATTTTTGAATTTTGCAGGAGCTGCCCTCTGCCTGCAAGAAGACGGATGGCTACGCAGGGCGCCGATTACGTGGAGACACCGGAGAAAATGCAGCCGAGAGCTACTTTTCATCTGCAGGGGACGGAAGAGGAAATGGTCCAGAAGCTGCATTGTGAGCTTCCCTCGAAATTGACAAGGACATTCGCACCTTATAAAAACAGTTGTTTTTAGCATAAATTCTTTAATGTTGCAGGTGCTGTCTGCTGCCTCCAAGACGACGGATGGCTACGCAGGGCGCCGATTACGTGGAGTCACCGGAGAAAATGCAGCCGAGAGCTACTTTTCATCTGCAGGGGATGGAAGAGGAAATGATCCACAAGCTGCATGGTGGGCTTTCCTCGAAAACTCAGACGGACATTCGCACCTTATAATATCAGTTATTTTTAGCATAAATTTTTTAATGTTGCAGGAGGTGTCCTATGCCTCCAAGGCGACGGATGGCTACGTAGGGCGCCGATTACGTGGAGACACCGGAGAAATGCTGCCGAGAGCTACTTTTCATCTACAGGGGATGGAAGAGGAAATGATCCACAAGCTGCATGGTGAGCTTCCCTCGAAAACTCAGAAGGACATTCGCACCTTATAATATCAGTTATTTTTAGCATAAATTTTTTAATGTTACAGGAGCTGTCCTCTGCCTCCAAGACGACGGATGGCTACGCAGGGCGCCGATTACGTGGAGACACCGGAGAAGATGCAGCCGAGAGCTACTTTTCATCTGCAGGGGATGGAAGAGGAAATGGCCCAGAAGCTGCATGGTGAGCTTCCCTCGAAATTTACAATGTCCTTCGCACCTTATAATAACAGTTGTTTTTAGCATAAATTTTTTAATGTTGCAGGAGCTGTCCTCTGCCTCCAAGGGGACGGATGGCTACGCAGGGCGCCGATTACGTGGAGACACCGGAGAAGATGCAGCCGAGAGCTACTTTTCATCTGCAGGGGATGGAAGAGGAAATGATCCACAAGCTGCATGGTGAGCTTTCCTCGAAAACTCAGAAGGACATTCGCACTTTATAATAACAGTTATTTTTAGCATAAATTTTTTAAAGTTGCAGGAGCTGTCCTCTGCCTCCAAGGCGACGGATAGCTTCGCAGGGCGCCGATTACGTGGAGACACCGGAGAAAATGAGGCCGAGAGCTACTTTTAATCTGCAGAGGGAATGGTCGACAAACTGCATGCTAAGCTTCCCTCGAAAACTCACAAGGACATTCGCACCTTATAATAACAGTTGTTTTTAGCATAAATTTTTTAATGTTGCAGTAGCTGTCCTCTGCCTCCAAGACGACGGATGGCTACGCAGGGCGCCGATTACCTGGAGACACCAGAGAAAATGCAGCCGAGAGCTACTTTTCATCTGCAGGGCATGGAAGAGGAAATGATCCACAAGATGCATGGTGAGCTTTCCTCAAAAACTCAGAAGGACATTCGCACCTTATAATATCAGTTATTTTTATCATAAATTTTTTAATGTTGCAGGAGCTGTCCTCTGCCTCCAATGCGACGGATGGCTACGCAGGGCGCCGATTACGTGGAGACACCGGAGAAAATGCAGCCGAGAGCTACTTTTCATCAGCAGAGGGAATGGTCGACATACTGCATGGTGAGCTTCCCTCGAAAACTCAGGACATTCGCACCTTATAATAACAGTTATTTTTAGCATACATTTTTGAATTTTGCAGGAGCTGCCCTCTGCCTGCAAGAAGACGGATGGCTACGCAGGGCGCCGATTACGTGGAGACACCGGAGAAGATGCAGCCGAGAGCTACTTTTTATCTGCAGGGGACGGAAGAGGAAATGGTCCAGAAGCTGCATTGTGAGCTTCCCTCGAAATTTACAAGGACATTCGCACCTTATAAAAACAGTTGTTTTTAGCATAAATTTTTTAATGTTGCAGGTGCTGTCTGCTGCCTCCAAGACGACGGATGGCTACGCAGGGCGCCTATTACGTGGAGACACCGGAGAAAATGCAGCCGAGAGCTACTTTTCATCTGCAGAGGGTTGGAAGAGGAAATGATCCACAAGCTGCATGGTGAGCTTTCCTCGAAAACTCAGAGGGACTTTCGCACCTTATAATATCATTTATTTTTAACATAAATTTTTGAATGTTGCAGGAGCTGTCCTCTGCCTGCAAGAAGACGGATGGCTACGCAGGGCGCCGATTACGTGGAGACACCCGAGAAAATGCAGCCGAGAGCTACTTTTCATCTGCAGGGATGGAAGAGGAAATGATCCACAAGCTGCATGGTGAGCTTTCCTCGAAAACTCAGAAGGACATTCGCACCTTATAATATCGGTTATTTTTATCATAAATTTTTTAATGTTGCTGGAGCTGTCCTCTGCCTCCAAGGCGACGGATGGCTACGCAGGGCGCCGATTACGTAGAGACACCGGAGAAAATGCAGCCGAGAACTACTTTTCATCAGCAGAGGGAATGGTCGACAAACTGCATTGTGAGCTTCCCTCGAAATTTACAAGGACATTCGCACCTTATAAAAACAGTTGTTTTTAGCATAAATTTTTTAATGTTGCAGGTGCTGTCCTCTGCCTCCAAGACGACGGATGGCTACGCAGGGCGCCGATTACGTGGAGACACCGGAGAAAATGCAGCCGAGAGCTACTTTTCATCTGCAGGGGATGGAAGAGGAAATGATCCACAAGCTGCATGGTGAGCTTTCCTCGAAAACTCAGAAGGACATTCGCACCTTATAATATCAGTTATTTTTAGCATAAATTTTTTAATGTTGCAGGAGGTGTCCTATGCCTCCAAGGCGACGGATGGCTACGTAGGGCGCCGATTACGTGGAGACACCGGAGAAATGCAGCCGAGAGCTACTTTTCATCTACAGGGGATGGAAGAGGAAATGATCCACAAGCTGCATGGTGAGCTTCCCTCGAAAACTCAGAAGGACATTCGCACCTTATAATATCAGTTATTTTTAGCATAAATTTTTTAATGTTGCAGGAGCTGTCCTCTGCCTCCAAGACGACGGATGGCTACGCAGGGCGCCGATTACGTGGAGACACAGGAGAAGATGCAGCTGAGAGCTACTTTTCATCTGCAGGGGATGGAAGAGGAAATGGCCCAGAAGCTGCATGGTGAGCTTCCCTCGAAATTTACAATGTCCTTCGCACCTTATAATAACAGTAGTTTTTAGCATAAATTTTTTAATGTTGCAGGAGCTGTCCTCTGCCTCCAAGGGGACGGATGGCTACGCAGGGCGCCGATTACGTGGTGACACCGGAGAAGATGCAGCCGAGAGCTACTTTTCATCTGCAGGGGATGGAAGAGGAAATGATCCACAAGCTGCATGGTGAGCTTTCCTCGAAAACTCAGAAGGACATTCGCACCTTATAATATCAGTTATTTTTAGCATAAATTTTTTAATGTTGCAGGAGCTGTCCTCTGCCTCCAAGGCGACGGATGGCTTCGCAGGGCGCCGATCACGTGGAGACACCGGAGAAAATGAGGCCGAGAGCTACTTTTCATCTGCAGAGGGAATGGTCGACAAACTGTATGGTGAGCTTCCCTCGAAAACTCACAAGGACATTCGCACCTTATAATAACAGTTATTTTTAGCATAAATTTTTTAATGTTGCAAGAGCTGTCCTCTGCCTGCAAGAAGACGGATGGCAACGCAGGGCGCCGATTACGTGGAGTCACCGGAGAAAATGCAGCCGAGAGCTACTTTTCATCTGCAGGGGATGAAAGAGGAAATGATCCACAAGCTGCATGGTGAGCTTTCCTCGAAAACTCAGAAGGACATTCGCACTTATAATATCAGTTATTTTTAGCATAAATTTTTTAATGTTGCAGGAGCTGTCCTCTGCCTCCAAGGCGACGGATGGCAACGCAGGGCGCCGATTACGTGGAGACACCGGAGAAAATGCAGCCGAGAGCTACTTTTCATCAGCAGAGGGAATGGTCGACAAACTGCATGGTGAGCTTCCCTCGAAAACTCACAAGGACATTCGCACCTTATAATAACAGTTATTTTTAGCATAAATTTTTGAATGTTGCAGGAGCTGTCCTCAGCCTGCAAGAAGACGGATGGCAACGCAGGGCGCCGATTACGTGGAGACACCGGAGAAAATGCAGCCGAGAGCTACTTTTCATCTGCAGGGGATGGAAGAGGAAATGATCCACAAGCTGCATGGTGAGCTTTCCTCGAAGACTCAGAAGGACATTCGCACCTTGTAATATCAGTTATTTTTAGCATAAATTTTTTAATGTTGCAGGAGCTGTCCTCTGCCTCCAGGGCGACGTATGGTTACGCAGGGCGTCGATTACGTGGAGACACCGGAGAAGATGCAGCCGAGAGCTACTTTTCATCTGCAGGGGATGGAAGAGGAAATGGTCCAGAAGTTGCATGGTGAGCTTCCCTCGGAATTTACAAGGACCTTCGCACCTTATAATAACAGTTGTTTTTAGCATAAATTTTTTAATGTTGCAGGAGCTATCCTCTGCCTCCAAGGCGACGGATGGCTACGCAGGGCGCCGATTACGTGGAGACACCGGAGAAAATGCAGCGAGAGCTACTTTTCATCAGCAGAGGGAATGGTCGACAAACTGCATGGTGAGCTTCCCTCGAAAACTCACAAGGACATTCGCACCTTGAAATAACAGTTATTTTTAGCATAAATTTTTGAATGTTGCAGGAGCTGTCCTCTGCCTGCAAGAAGACGGATGGCTACGCAGGGCGCCGATTACGTGGAGACACCGGAGAAGATGCAGCCGAGAGCTACTTTTCATCTGCAGGGGATGGAAGAGGAAATGGTCCAGAAGCTGCATGGTGAGCTTCCCTCGAAATTTACAAGGACATTCGCAACTTATAATAACAGTTGTTTTTAGCATAAATTTTTTAATGTTGCAGGAGCTGTCCTCTGCCTCCAAGCCGACGGATGGCTACGCAGGGCGCCGATTACCTGGAGACACCGGAGAAAATGCAGCCGAGAGCTACTTTTCATCTGCAGGGGATGGAAGAGGAAATGATCCACAAGCTGCATGGTGAGCTTTCCTCGAAAACTCAGAAGGACATTCGCACCTTATAATATCAGTTATTTTTAGCATAAATTTTGTAATGTTGCAGGAGCTGTCCCCTGCCTCCAAGGCGACGGATGGATACGCAGGGCGCCGATTACGTGGTGACACCGGAGAAAATGCAGCCGAGAGCTACTTTTCATCTGCAGAGGGTTGGAAGAGGAAATGTTCCACAAGCTGCATGGTGAGCTTTCCTCGAAAACTCAGAAGGACATTCGCACCTTATAATATCATTTATTTATAACATAAATTTTTGAATGTTGCAGGAGCTGTCCTCTGCCTGCAAGAAGACGGATGGCTACGCAGGGCGCCGATTACGTGGAGACACCCGAGAAAATGCAGCCGAGAGCTACTTTTCATCTGCAGGGGATGGAAGAGGAAATGATCCACAAGCTGCATGGTGAGCTTTCCTCGAAAACTCAGAAGGACATTCGCACCTAATAATATCAGTTATTTTTATCATAAATTTTTTAATGTTGCAGGAGCTGTCCTCTGCCTCCAATGCGACGGATGGCTACGCAGGGCGCCGATTACGTGGAGACACCGGAGAAAATGCAGCCGAGAGCTACTTTTCATCAGCAGAGGGAATGGTCGACAAACTGCATGGTGAGCTTCCCTCGAAAACTCAGAAGGATATTCGCACCTTATAATAACAGTTATTTTTAGCATACATTTTTGAATTTTGCAGGAGCTGCCCTCTGCCTGCAAGAAGACGGATGGCTACGCAGGGCGCCGATTACGTGGAGACACCGGAGAAAATGCAGCCGAGAGCTACTTTTCATCTGCAGGGGACGGAAGAGGAAATGGTCCAGAAGCTGCATTGTGAGCTTCCCTCGAAATTGACAAGGACATTCGCACCTTATAAAAACAGTTGTTTTTAGCATAAATTCTTTAATGTTGCAGGTGCTGTCTGCTGCCTCCAAGACGACGGATGGCTACGCAGGGCGCCGATTACGTGGAGACACCGGAGAAAATGCAGCCGAGAGCTACTTTTCATCTGCAGGGGATGGAAGAGGAAATGATCCACAAGCTGCATGGTGAGCTTTCCTCGAAAACTCAGACGGACCTTCGCACCTTATAATATCAGTTATTTTTAGCATAAATTTTTTAATGTTGCAGGAGGTGTCCTATGCCTCCAAGGCGACGGATGGCTACGTAGGGCGCCGATTACGTGGAGACACCGGAGAAATGCTGCCGAGAGCTACTTTTCATCTGCAGGGGATGGAAGAGGAAATGGCCCAGAAGCTGCATGGTGAGCTTCCCTCGAAATTTACAATGTCCTTCGCACCTTATAATAACAGTTGTTTTTAGCATAAATTTTTTAATGTTGCAGGAGCTGTCCTCTGCCTCCAAGACGACGGGTGGCTACGCAGGGCGCCGATTACCTGGAGACACCAGAGAAAATGCAGCCGAGAGCTACTTTTCATCTGCAGGGCATGGAAGAGGAAATGATCCACAAGCTGCATGGTGAGCTTTCCTCAAAAACTCAGAAGGACATTCGCACATTATAATATCAGTTATTTTTATCATAAATTTTTTAATGTTGCAGGAGCTGTCCTCTGCCTCCAATGCGACGGATGGCTACGCAGGGCGCCGATTACGTGGAGACACCGGAGAAAATGCAGCCGAGAGCTACTTTTCATCAGCAGAGGGAATGGTCGACATACTGCATGGTGAGCTTCCCTCGAAAACTCAGGACATTCGCACCTTATAATAACAGTTATTTTTAGCATACATTTTTGAATTTTGCAGGAGCTGCCCTCTGCCTGCAAGAAGACGGATGGCTACGTAGGGCGCCGATTACGTGGAGACACTGGAGAAGATGCAGCCGAGAGCTACTTTTCATCTGCAGGGGACGGAAGAGGAAATGGTCCAGAAGCTGCATTGTGAGCTTCCCTCGAAATTTACAAGGACATTCGCACCTTATAAAAACAGTTGTTTTTAGCATAAATTTTTTAATGTTGCAGGTGCTGTCTGCTGCCTCCAAGACGACGGATGGCTACGCAGGGCGCCGATTACGTGGAGACACCGGAGAAAATGCAGCCGAGAGCTACTTTTCATCTGCAGAGTGTTGGAAGAGGAAATGATCCACAAGCTGCATGGTGAGCTTTCCTCGAAAACTCAGAAGGACTTTCGCACCTTATAATATCATTTATTTTTAACATAAATTTTTGAATGTTGCAGGAGCTGTCCTCTGCCTGCAAGAAGACGGATGGCTACGCAGGGCGCCGATTACGTGGAGACACCCGAGAAAATGCAGCCGAGAGCTACTTTTCATCTGCAGAGGATGGAAGAGGAAATGATCCACAAGCTGCATGGTGAGCTTTCCTCGAAAACTCAGAAGGACATTCGCACCTTATAATATCGGTTATTTTTATCATAAATTTTTTAATGTTGCTGGAGCTGTCCTCTGCCTCCAAGGCGACGGATGGCTACGCAGGGCGCCGATTACGTAGAGACACCGGAGAAAATGCAGCCGAGAGCTACTTTTCATCAGCAGAGGGAATGGTCGACAAACTGCATTGTGAGCTTCCCTCGAAATTTACAAGGAAATTCGCAACTTATAAAAACAGTTGTTTTTAGCATAAATTTTTTAATGTTGCAGGTGCTGTCCTCTGCCTCCAAGACGACGGATGGCTACGCAGGGCGCCGATTACGTGGAGACACCGGAGAAAATGCAGCCGAGAGCTACTTTTCATCTGCAGGGGATGGAATAGGAAATGATCCACAAGCTGCATGGTGAGCTTTCCTCGAAAACTCAGAAGGACATTCGCACCTTATAATATCAGTTATTTTTAGCATAAATTTTTTAATGTTGCAGGAGGTGTCCTATGCCTCCAAGGCGACGGATGGCTACGTAGGGCGCCGATTACGTGGAGACACCGGAGAAATGCAGCCGAGAGCTACTTTTCATCTACAGGGGATGGAAGAGGAAATGATCCACAAGCTGCATGGTGAGCTTCCCTCGAAAACTCAGAAGGACATTCGCACCTTATAATATCAGTTATTTTTAGCATAAATTTTTTAATGTTGCAGGAGCTGTCCTCTGCCTCCAAGACGACGGATGGCTACGCAGGGCGCCGATTACGTGGAGACACAGGAGAAGATGCAGCTGAGAGCTACTTTTCATCTGCAGGGGATGGAAGGGGAAATGGCCCAGAAGCTGCATGGTGAGCTTCCCTCGAAATTTACAATGTCCTTCGCACCTTATAATAACAGTAGTTTTTAGCATAAATTTTTTAATGTTGCAGGAGCTGTCCTCTGCCTCCAAGGGGACGGATGGCTACGCAGGGCGCCGATTACGTGGTGACACCGGAGAAGATGCAGCCGAGAGCTACTTTTCATCTGCAGGGGATGGAAGAGGAAATGATCCACAAGCTGCATGGTGAGCTTTCCTCGAAAACTCAGAAGGACATTCGCACCTTATAATATCAGTTATTTTTAGCATAAATTTTTTAATGTTGCAGGAGCTGTCCTCTGCCTCCAAGGCGACGGATGGCTTCGCAGGGCGCCGATCACGTGGAGACACCGGAGAAAATGAGGCCGAGAGCTACTTTTCATCTGCAGAGGGAATGGTCGACAAACTGTATGGTGAGCTTCCCTCGAAAACTCACAAGGACATTCGCACCTTATAATAACAGTTATTTTTAGCATAAATTTTTGAATGTTGCAGGAGCTGTCCTCTGCCTGCAAGAAGACGGATGGCTACGCAGGGCGCCGATTACGTGGAGACACCGGAGAAATGCAGCCGAGAGCTACTTTTCATCTGCAGGGGATGGAAGAGGAAATGATCCACAAGCTGCATGGTGAGCTTTCCTCGAAAACTCAGAAGGACATGCGCACCGTATAATAACAGTTATTTTTAGCATAAATTTTTTAATGTTGCAGGAGCCGTCCTCTGCCTCCAAGGCGACGGATGGCTACGCAGGGCGCCGATTACGTGGAGACACCGGAGAAATGCAGCCGAGAGCTGCTTTTCATCTGCAGGGGATGGAAGAGACAATGATCCACAAGCTGCATGGTGAGCTTCCGTCGAAAATTCAGAATGACATTCGCACCTTATAATATCAGTTATTTTTAGCATAAATTTTTTAATGTTGCAGGAGCTGTCCTCTGCCTCCAAGGCGACGGATGGCTACGCAGGGCGCCGATTACGTGGAGACACCGGAGAAGATGCGTCCGAGAGCTACTTTTCATCTGCAGGGGATGGAAGAGGAAATGGTCCAGAAGCTGCATGGTGTGCTTCCCTCGAAATTTACAAGGACATTCGCACCTTATAATATCACTTGTTTTTAGCATAAATTTTTTAATGTTGCAGGAGCTGTCCTCTGCCTCCAAGACCACGGATGGCTACGCAGGGTGCCGATTACGTGGAGACACCGGAGAAAATGCAGCCGAGAACTAGTTTTCATCTGCAGAGGGAATGGTCGACAAACTGCATGGTGAGCTTCCCTCGAAATCTCAAAAGGACATTCGCACCTTATAATAACAGGTATTTGTAGCATAAATTTTTGAATGTTGTTGGAGCTGTCCTCTGCCTGCAAGAAGTCGGATGGCTACGCAGGGCGCCGATTACGTGGAGACCCCGGAGAAATGCAGCCGAGAGCTACTTTTCATCTGCAGAGGATGGAAGAGGAAATGGTCCACAACCTGCATGGTGAGCTTTCGTCGAAAACTCAGAAAGACATTCGCACTTTATAATATCAGTTACTTTTAGCATAAATTTTTTAATGTTGCAGGAGCTGTCCTCTGCCACCAAGGCGACGGATGGCTACGCAGGGCGCCGATTACGTGGAGACACCGGAGCAAATGCAGCCGAGAGCCACTTTTCATCTGCAGAGGGAATGGTCGACAAACTGCATGGTGAGCTTCCCTCGAAAACTCACAAGGACATTCGCACCTTATAATAACAGTTATTTTTAGCATAAATTTTTGAATGTTGCAGGAGCTGTCCTCTGCCTGCAAGACGACGGATGGCTACGCAGGGCGCCGATTACGTGGAGACACCGGAGAAAATGCAACCGAGAGCTACTTTTCATCTGCAGGGGATGGAAGAGGAAATGGTCCAGAAGCTACATGGTGAGCTTCCCTCGAAAACTCACAAGGATACACGCACCTTATAGTAACAGTTATTTTTAGCATAGATTTTTTAAAGTTGCAGGAGCTTTCCTCTGCCTCCACGACGACGGATGGCTACGCAGGGCGCCGATTACGTGGAGACACCGGAGAAGATGCTGCCGAGAGCAACTTATCATCTGCTGAGGATGGAAGAGGAAATGGTCCACAAGCTGTATGGTGAGCTTCCCTAGAAAAATCTCAACGACATACGCATCTTATAATAGCAGTTATTTTTTAGCATAGAATTATAAATTTTGCAGGAGCTCTCCTCTGCCTCCATAACGCCTGAATGGCTACGCAGGGCGCCGATTCCGTGGAGACACCGGAGAAGATGCTACCGAGAGCAACTTTTCATCTGCAGAGGATGGAAGAGGAAATGGTCCACAAGCTGCATGGTGAGCTTTCCTCGATAACTAACACGGACATACACACCTTATAATAACAATTATTCTCAGCCTAGATTTTTTATTATTGCAGGAGCTGTCCTCTGCCTCCACGACGACGGAATGGCAAACCAGTGCGCCGATAACGTGAAGACTCCGTAGAAGATGCTGCCGAGAGCAACTTTTCATCTGCAGAGGATGGAAGAGCAAGTGGTCCACAAGCTGCATGGTGAGCTTATCTCGAAAACTCACAAGGACATACGCATCTTATAATAGCAGTTATTCTTGGCATTGGTTTTTTAATGTTGCAACTGCTGTCCTCTGCCTCCACGACGACAGAATTGCTACGCAGGGCGCCGATTACGTGGAGACACCGGAGAAGATGCAGCCGAGAGCAACTTTTCATCTGCAGAGAATGGAATAGAAAATGATCCACAAGCTGCATGGTGAGCTTCCCTCGAAAACTAACAAGGACATACACACCTTATAATAACAGTTATTTTTAGCATAGATTTCTTTATGTTGCATGAGCGGTCCTCTGCCTCCACGACGACGGAATGGCTACGCAGGTCGCCGATTACGTGGAGACACCGGAGAAGATGCAGCTGAGAGCAACTTTTCATCTGCAGAGGATGGAACAGGAAATGGTCCAGAAGCTACATGGTGAGCTTCCGGCGAAAATTCACAAGGACATTCGCACCTTAAAATAGCAGTTGTTCTTAGCATTGGTTTTTTAATGTTGCAGGAGCTGACCTCTTCCTCCACGACGACGGAATGGCTACGCAGGGCGCAGATTACGTGGAGACACCGGAGATGATGTTTCCGAGAGCAACTTTTCATCTGCTGAGGTTGGAAGAGGAAATGGTCCACAAGCTCCATGGTGAGCTTCCCTCGAAAACTCACAAGGACATACGCACCTTATAATAGTAGTTATTTTTAGCATTGGGTTTTTAATGTAGCAGGAGCTGTCCTCTGCCTCCAAGACGACAGAATGGCTACGCAGGTCGCCGATTACGTGGAGACACCGGAGAAAATGCAGCCGAGAGCTACTTTTCATCAGCAGAGGGAATGGTCGACAAACTGCATGGTGAGCTTCCCTCGAAAACTCACAAGCACATTCGCACCTTATAATATCAGTTATTTTTAGCATAAATTTTTGAATGTTGCAGGAGCTGTCCTCTGCCTGCAAGAAGACGGATGGCTACGCAGGGCGCCGATTACGTGGAGACACCGGAGAAGATGCAGCCGAGAGCTACTTTTCTTCTGCAGGGGATGGAAGAGGAAATGGTCCAGAAGCTGCATGGTGAGCTTCCCTCGAAATTTACAAGGACCTTCGCACCTTATAATAACAGTTATTTTTAGCATTGGTTTTTTAATGTTGCAGGATCTGTCCACTGCCATTACGACGACGGAATGGCTACGCAGGGCGCCGATTACGTGGAGACACCGGAGAAGATGCAGCCGAGAGCTACTATTCATCTGCAGAGGATGGACGAGGAAATGGTCCACTAGCTGCAGGGTAAGGTTCCCTCGTAAACTCACAAGGACATACGCACCTTATAATAGCAGTTATTTTTAGCATTGGTTTTTTAATGTTGCAGGAGCTGTCCTCTGCCTCCTCGACGACGGATGGCTACGCAGGGCGCCGATTACGTGGAGACACCGGAGAAGACGCCGCCGAGAGCAACTATTCATCTGCAGAGGATGGAAGAGGAAATGATCCACAAGCTGCAGGGTAAGCTTCCCTCGTAACCTCACAAGGACATACGCACCTTATAATAGCAGTTATTTTTAGCATTGGTTTTTTAATGTTGCAGGAGCTGTCCTCTGCCTCCTCGACGACGGATGGCTACGCAGGACGGCGATTACGTGGAGACACCGGAGAAGACGCCGCCGAGAGCAACTATTCATCTGCAGAGGATGGAAGAGGAAATGATCCACAAGCTGCAGGGTAAGCTTCCCTCGTAAACTCACAAGGACATACGCACCTTATAATAGCAGTTATTTTTAGCATTGGTTTTTTAATGTTGCAGGAGCTGTCCTCTGCCTCCTCGACGACGGATGGCTACGCAGGACGGCGATTACGTGGGGACACCGGAGCAGATGCTGCCGAGAGCTACTTTTCATCTGCTGAGGATGGAAGAGGAAATGGTCCACTAACAGCGTTGTGAGCCTCCCTCGAATACTCAAAAGGAGAAACGCACATTATAATAGCAGTATTTTTAGCATTGGTTTTTTAATGTTGCAGGAGCAGTCCTCTGTCTCCACGACGATGGAATCGCTGCGTAGGGAGCACATTATGTGGAGACAGCGGAGAAGATGCTGCCGAGAGCAACTTTTCCTCTGCGTAGGATGGACGAGGAAATGGTCCACAAGCTGCTTTGTGAGCTTCCCTCGAAACCTCACAAGGACATACGCACCATTTAATAACAGTTCCCTTCAGTATTGATTTTTTAATGTTGCAGGACTTGCCCTCTGCCTCCACAACGACGGAATGGCTACGCAGGGCGCCGATTACGTGGAGACACCGGAGAAGTTGCTGCCGAGAGCAACTTTTCATCTGCAGAGGATGGAAGAGGAACCGGTCCACAAGCTGCATGATGAGTTTCCCTTCGAAAACTAACAAGGACATACACACCATATAACAAAAGTTATGTTTAGCATAGATTTTTAATGTTGCAGGAGCTGTCCTCTGCCGCCACAACGACGGATGGCTACGCAGGGCGCCGATTACGTGGAGACACCGGAGAAGATGCTCCCGAGAGCAACTTTTCATCTGCAGAGGATGGAAGAGGAAATGGTCCACAAGTTGCATGGTTAGCTTCCCTCGAAAACTCACAAGGACATACGCATCTTATAATTGCAGTTATCTTCAGCATTGGTTTTTTAATGTTGCAGGAGCTGTCCTCTGCCTCCACGACGACGGAATGGCTACGCAGGTCGCCGATTATGTGGAGACACCGGAGAAGATGCTGCCTAGAGCAACTTTTCATCTGCAGAGGATGGAAGAGGAAATGGTGAACAAGCTGCATGGTGAGCTTCCATCGAAAACTCACAAGGACAGACGCACCTTATAATAACAGTTATTTTTAGCATTGGTTTTTTCATTTTGCAGGACCTGTCCTCTGCCTCCACGAAGACGAAATGGCTACGTAGGGCGCCGATTACGTAGAGACACCGGAGAAGATTCTGCCTAGAGCAACTTTTCATCTGCAGAGGATGGAAGAGAAATGGTCCACAAGCTTCATGGTGAGCTTCCCTCGAAAACTCACAAGGACATACCGATCTTATAATAGCAGTTATTTTTAGCATTGGTTTTTTAATATTGCAGGAGCTGTCCTCTGCCTCCACGACGACGGAATGGCTACGTAGGGCGCCGATTACGTGGAGACACCGGAGAAGATGCTGCCGAGAGCAACGTTTCATATGCAGAGGATGGAAGAGGAAATGGTCCACAAGCTGCATGGTGAGCTTTCCTCGAACACTCACAAGCGCATACGCACCTTATAATAGCAGTTATATTTAGCATAGGTTTTTTAATGTTGCAGGAATGTCCTCTGCCTCTACGACGACGGAATGGTTTCGCAGGGTGCCGATTACGTGGCGACACCGGAGAAGATGCTACCGAGAGCAACTTTTCATATCCAGAGGATGGAAGAGGAAATGGTCCACAAGCTGCATTGTGAGCTTCCTTCGAAAACGCACAAGGACATACGCACCTTATAATAACAGTTATTTTTAGCATAGTATTTTTAATGTTCCAGGAAATGTCCTCTGCAACCACGACGACCGTATGGCTACGCAGGACGCCGATTACGTGGAGACTCCGAAGAAGATGCTGCCGAGAGCAACTTTTCATCTGCAGAGGATGGAAGAGTAAATGGTCCACAAGCAGCAGGGTGAGTTTCCCTCGAAACCTCACAAGGACATACGCACGTTATAATAACAGGTATTATTAGCATAGATTTTTTAAATGTTGCAGGAGCTGTCCTCTGCCTCTACGACGACGGAATGGCTACGCAGGGCGCCGATTACGTGGAGACACCGGAGATGATGCTGCCGAGAGCAACTTTTCATCTGCAGAGGATGGAAGAGGAAATGGTTCACAAGCGGCATGGTGGGCTTCCATCGACAACTCACAAGGACAGACGCACCTTATAACAACCTTTACTTTTAGCATTGGTTTTTTAATGTTGCAACTGCTGTCCTCTGCCTCCACGACGACGGAATGGCTACGCAGGGCGCCGATTACGATGAGACACCGGAGAAGATGCTGCCGAGAGCAACTTTTCATATGCAGAGGATGGAAGAGGAAATGGTCCACAAGTTGCATTGTGAGCTTCCCTCGAAAACTCACAAGGACATACGCACCTTATAATAACAGTTATTTTTAGCATAGATTTTTTTAATGTTGCAGGATCTGTCCACTGCCATTACGACGACGGAATGACTACGCAGGGCGCCGATTACGTGGAGACACCGGAGAAGATGCAGCCGAGAGCTACTATTCATCTGCAGAGGATGGACGAGGAAATGGTCCACTAGCTGCAGGGTAAGGTTCCCTCGTAAACTCACAAGGACATACGCACCTTATAATAGCAGTTATTTTTAGCATTGGTTTTTTAATGTTGCAGGAGCTGTCCTCTGCCTCCTCGACGACGGATGGCTACGCAGGGCGCCGATTACGTGGAGACACCGGAGAAGACGCCGCCGAGAGCAACTATTCATCTGCAGAGGATGGAAGAGGAAATGATCCACAAGCTGCAGGGTAAGCTTCCCTCGTAACCTCACAAGGACATACGCACCTTATAATAGCAGTTATTTTTAGCATTGGTTTTTTAATGTTGCAGGAGCTGTCCTCTGCCTCCTCGACGACGGATCGCTACGCAGGAC
Source organism: Locusta migratoria (assembly GCA_026315105.1). Lineage (NCBI taxonomy): Eukaryota > Metazoa > Arthropoda > Insecta > Orthoptera > Acrididae > Locusta > Locusta migratoria. Next base: position 308,817,294 of record CM048746.1, read on the forward strand.
GGCGATTACGTGGGGACACCGGAGCAGATGCTGCCGAGAGCTACTTTTATCTGCTGAGGATGGAAGAGGAAATGGTCCACTAACAGCATTGTGAGCCTCCCTCGAATACTCAAAAGGAGAAACGCACATTATAATAGCAGTATTTTTAGCATTGGTTTTTTAATGTTGCAGGAGCAGTCCTCTGTCTCCACGACGATGGAATCGCTGCGTAGGGAGCACATTATGTGGAGACAGCGGAGAAGATGCTGCCGAGAGCAACTTTTCCTCTGCGTAGGATGGAAGAGGAAATGGTCCACAAGCTGCTTTGTGAGCTTCCCTCGAAACCTCACAAGGACATACGCACCATTTAATAACAGTTCCCTTCAGTATTGATTTTTTAATGTTGCAGGACTTGCCCTCTGCCTCCACAACGACGGAATGGCTACGCAGGGCGCCGATTACGTGGAGACACCGGAGAAGTTGCTGCCGAGAGCAACTTTTCATCTGCAGAGGATGGAAGAGGAAACGGTCCACAAGCTGCATGATGAGTTTCCCTTCGAAAACTAACACGGACATACACACCATATAACAAAAGTTATGTTTAGCATAGATTTTTAATGTTGCAGGAGCTGTCCTCTGCCGCCACAACGACGGATGGCTACGCAGGGCGCCGATTACGTGGAGACACCGGAGAAGATGCTGCCGAGAGCAACTTTTCATCTGCAGAGGATGGAAGAGGAAATGGTCCACAAGCTGCATGGTTAGCTTCCCTCGAAAACTCACAAGGACATACGCATCTTATAATTGCAGTTATCTTCAGCATTGGTTTTTTAATGTTGCAGGAGCTGTCCTCTGCCTCCACGACGACGGAATGGCTACGCAGGTCGCCGATTATGTGGAGACACCGGAGAAGATGCTGCCTAGAGCAACTTTTCATCTGCAGAGGATGGAAGAGGAAATGGTGAACAAGCTGCATGGTGAGCTTCCATCGAAAACTCACAAGGACAGACGCACCTTATAATAACAGTTATTTTTAGCATTGGTTTTTTCATTTTGCAGGACCTGTCCTCTGCCTCCACGAAGACGAAATGGCTACGTAGGGCGCCGATTACGTAGAGACACCGGAGAAGATTCTGCCTAGAGCAACTTTTCATCTGCAGAGGATGGAAGAGAAATGGTCCACAAGCTTCATGGTGAGCTTCCCTCGAAAACTCACAAGCGCATACGCACCTTATAATAGCAGTTATATTTAGCATAGGTTTTTTAATGTTGCAGGAATGTCCTCTGCCTCTACGACGACGGAATGGTTTCGCAGGGTGCCGATTACGTGGCGACACCGGAGAAGATGCTGCCGAGAGCAACTTTTCATATCCAGAGGATGGAAGAGGAAATGGTCCACAAGCTGCATTGTGAGCTTCCTTCGAAAACGCACAAGGACATACGCACCTTATAATAACAGTTATTTTTAGCATAGTATTTTTAATGTTCCAGGAAATGTCCTCTGCAACCACGACGACCGTATGGCTACGCAGGACGCCGATTACGTGGAGACTCCGAAGAAGATGCTGCCGAGAGCAACTTTTCATCTGCAGAGGATGGAAGAGTAAATGGTCCACAAGCAGCATGGTGAGTTTCCCTCGAAACCTCACAAGGACATACGCACGTTATAATAACAGGTATTATTAGCATAGATTTTTTAAATGTTGCAGGAGCTGTCCTCTGCCTCTACGACGACGGAATGGCTACGCAGGGCGCCGATTACGTGGAGACACCGGAGATGATGCTGCCGAGAGCAACTTTTCATCTGCAGAGGATGGAAGAGGAAATGGTTCACAAGCGGCATGGTGGGCTTCCATCGACAACTCACAAGGACAGACGCACCTTATAACAACATTTACTTTTAGCATTGGTTTTTTAATGCTGCAACTGCTGTCCTCTGCCACCACGACGACGGAATGGCTACGCAGGGCGCCGATTACGATGAGACACCGGAGAAGATGCTGCCGAGAGCAACTTTTCATATGCAGAGGATGGAAGAGGAAATGGTCCACAAGTTGCATTGTGAGCTTCCCTCGAAAACTCACAAGGACATACGCACCTTATAATAACAGTTATTTTTAGCATAGATTTTTTTAATGTTGCAGGATCTGTCCACTGCCATTACGACGACGGAATGGCTACGCAGGGCGCCGATTACGTGGAGACACCGGAGAAGATGCAGCCGAGAGCTACTATTCATCTGCAGAGGATGGACGAGGAAATGGTCCACTAGCTGCAGGGTAAGGTTCCCTCGTAAACTCACAAGGACATACGCACCTTATAATAGCAGTTATTTTTAGCATTGGTTTTTTAATGTTGCAGGAGCTGTCCTCTGCCTCCTCGACGACGGATGGCTACGCAGGGCGCCGATTAGTGGAGACACCGGAGAAGACGCCGCCGAGAGCAACTATTCATCTGCAGAGGATGGAAGAGGAAATGATCCACAAGCTGCAGGGTAAGCTTCCCTCGTAACCTCACAAGGACATACGCACCTTATAATAGCAGTTATTTTTAGCATTGGTTTTTTAATGTTGCAGGAGCTGTCCTCTGCCTCCTCGACGACGGATGGCTACGCAGGACGGCGATTACGTGGAGACACCGGAGAAGACGCCGCCGAGAGCAACTATTCATCTGCAGAGGATGGAAGAGGAAATGATCCACAAGCTGCAGGGTAAGCTTCCCTCGTAAACTCACAAGGACATACGCACCTTATAATAGCAGTTATTTTTAGCATTGGTTTTTTAATGTTGCAGGAGCTGTCCTCTGCCTCCTCGACGACGGATGGCTACGCAGGACGGCGATTACGTGGGGACACCGGAGCAGATGCTGCCGAGAGCTTCTTTTCATCTGCTGAGGATGGAAGAGGAAATGGTCCACTAACAGCATTGTGAGCCTCCCTCGAATACTCAAAAGGAGAAACGCACATTATAATAGCAGTATTTTTAGCATTGGTTTTTTAATGTTGCAGGAGTAGTCCTCTGTCTCCACGACGATGGAATCGCTGCGTAGGGAGCACATTATGTGGAGACAGCGGAGAAGATGCTGCCGAGAGCAACTTTTCCTCTGCGTAGGATGGAAGAGGAAATGGTCCACAAGCTGCTTTGTGAGCTTCCCTCGAAACCTCACAAGGACATACGCACCATTTAATAACAGTTCCCTTCAGTATTGATTTTTTAATGTTGCAGGACTTGCCCTCTGCCTCCACAACGACGGAATGGCTACGCAGGGCGCCGATTACGTGGAGACACCGGAGAAGTTGCTGCCGAGAGCAACTTTTCATCTGCAGAGGATGGAAGAGGAAACGGTCCACAAGCTGCATGATGAGTTTCCCTTCGAAAACTAACAAGGACATACACACCATATAACAAAAGTTATGTTTAGCATAGATTTTTAATGTTGCAGGAGCTGTCCTCTGCCGCCACAACGACGGATGGCTACGCAGGGCGCCGATTACGTGGAGACACCGGAGAAGATGCTGCCGAGAGCAACTTTTCATCTGCAGAGGATGGAAGAGGAAATGGTCCACAAGCTGCATGGTTAGCTTCCCTCGAAAACTCACAAGGACATACGCATCTTATAATTGCAGTTATCTTCAGCATTGGTTTTTTAATGTTGCAGGAGCTGTCCTCTGCCTCCACGACGACGGAATGGCTACGCAGGTCGCCGATTATATGGAGACACCGGAGAAGATGCTGCCTAGAGCAACTTTTCATCTGCAGAGGATGGAAGAGGAAATGGTGAACAAGCTGCATGGTGAGCTTCCATCGAAAACTCACAAGGACAGACGCACCTTATAATAACAGTTATTTTTAGCATTGGTTTTTTCATTTTGCAGGACCTGTCCTCTGCCTCCACGAAGACGAAATGGCTACGTAGGGCGCCGATTACGTAGAGACACCGGAGAAGATTCTGCCTAGAGCAACTTTTCATCTGCAGAGGATGGAAGAGAAATGGTCCACAAGCTTCATGGTGAGCTTCCCTCGAAAACTCACAAGGACATACCGATCTTATAATAGCAGTTATTTTTAGCATTGGTTTTTTAATATTGCAGGAGCTGTCCTCTGCCTCCACGACGATCGAATGGCTACGTAGGGCGCCGATTACGTGGAGACACCGGAGAAGATGCTGCCGAGAGCAACGTTTCATATCCAGAGGATGGAAGAGGAAATGGTCCACAAGCTGCATTGTGAGCTTCCTTCGAAAACGCACAAGGACATACGCACCTTATAATAACAGTTATTTTTAGCATAGTATTTTTAATGTTCCAGGAAATGTCCTCTGCAACCACGACGACCGTATGGCTACGCAGGACGCCGATTACGTGGAGACTCCGAAGAAGATGCTGCCGAGAGCAACTTTTCATCTGCAGAGGATGGAAGAGTAAATGGTCCACAAGCAGCATGGTGAGTTTCCCTCGAAACCTCACAAGGACATACGCACGTTATAATAACAGGTATTATTAGCATAGATTTTTTAAATGTTGCAGGAGCTGTCCTCTGCCTCTACGACGACGGAATGGCTACGCAGGGCGCCGATTACGTGGAGACACCGGAGATGATGCTGCCGAGAGCAACTTTTCATCTGCAGAGGATGGAAGAGGAAATGGTTCACAAGCGGCATGGTGGGCTTCCATCGACAACTCACAAGGACAGACGCACCTTATAACAACATTTACTTTTAGCATTGGTTTTTTAATGTTGCAACTGCTGTCCTCTGCCTCCACGACGACGGAATGGCTACGCAGGGCGCCGATTACGATGAGACACCGGAGAAGATGCTGCCGAGAGCAACTTTTCATATGCAGAGGATGGAAGAGGAAATGGTCCACAAGTTGCATTGTGAGCTTCCCTCGAAAACTCACAAGGACATACGCACCTTATAATAACAGTTATTTTTAGCATAGATTTTTTTAATGTTGCAGGATCTGTCCACTGCCATTACGACGACGGAATGGCTACGCAGGGCGCCGATTACGTTATAATAACAGGTATTATTAGCATAGATTTTTTAAATGTTGCAGGAGCTGTCCTCTGCCTCTACGACGACGGAATGGCTACGCAGGGCGCCGATTACGTGGAGACACCGGAGAAGATGCTGCCGAGAGCAACTTTTCATCTGCAGAGGATGGAAGAGGAAATGGTTCAGAAGCGGCATGGTGAGCTTCCCTCGAAAACACACTAGGACAGACGCACCTTATAACAACAGTTATTTTTAGCACTGGATTTTCAATGTTGCAGGAGCTGTCCTCTGCCTCCACCGGAGAAGATGCTGCCGAGAGCAACTTTTCTTCTGCAGAGGATGGAAGAGGAAATGGTCCACAAGCTGCATGGTGAGCTTCCATCGAAAACTCACAAGGAGAGACGCACCTTATAACAACAGTTATTTTTAGCATTGGTTTTCTAAAGTTGCATGAATGTCCTCTGCCTCTACGACGACGGAATGGCTTCGCAGGTCGCCGATTACATGGAGACACGGGAGAAGATGCTGCCGAGAGCAACTTTTCATCTGCAGAGGATGGAAGAGGAAATGGTCCACAAGCTGCATGGTGAGTTTCCATCGAAAACTCACAAGGAGAGACGCACCTTATAACAACAGTTATTTTTAGCATTGGTTTTCTAAAGTTGCATGAATGTCCTCTGCCTCTACGCCGACGGAATGGCTTCGCAGGTCGCCGATTACATGGAGACACGGGAGAAGATGCTGCCGAGAGCTACTTTTCATCTGCAGAGGATGGAAGATGAAATGGTTCACAAGCGGCTTGGTGGGCTTCCATCGAAAACTCACAAGGACAGACGAACCTTATAACAACAGTTATTTTTAGCATTGGTTTTTTAATGTTGCAGGAGCTGTCCTCTGCCTCCACGACGACGGAATGGCTACGCAGGGCGCCGATTACGTAGATACACCGGAGAAGATTCTGCCGAGAGCAACGTTTCATCTGCAGAGGATGGAAGAGGAAATGGTCCACAAGCTGCATTGTATGCTTCCCTCGAAAACTCACAAGGACATACGCACCTTATAATAACAGTTATTTTTAGCATAGATTTTCTAATGTTCCAGGATATGTCCTCTGCCACCACGACGACGGAATGGCTACGCAGGGCGCCGATTACGTGGAGACACGGGAGAAGATGCTGCCGAGGGCAACTTTTCATCTGCAGAGGATGGAAGAGGAAATGGTCCACAAGCTGCATGGTGAGGTTCCCTCGAAAACTCACAAGGACATACGCTCTTTATAATAGCAGTTATTTTTAGCATTAGTTTTTTTAATTACAGGAGCTGTCCTCTGCCTCCACGACGACGGAATTGCTACGCAGGGCGCCGATTACGTGGAGACACCGGAGAAGATGCTGCCGAGAGCAACTTTTCATCTGCAGAGGATGGAAGAGGAAATGGTCCACAAGCTGCATTGTATGCTTCCCTCGAAAACTCACAAGGACATACGCACCTTATAGTAGCAGTTATTTTTTAGCATGGAATTATAAACTTTGCAGGAGCTGCCCTCTGCCTCCGCAACGACGGAATTGCTACGCAGGGCGCCGATTACGTGGAGACACCGGAGAAGATGCTGCCGAGAGCAACTTTTCATATGCAGAGGATGGAAGAGGAAATGGTCCACAAGCTGCATGGTGAGCTTCCATCGAAAACTCACAAGGAGAGACGCACCTTATAACAACAGTTATTTTTAGCATTTGTTTTCTAATGTTGCCGGAATGTCCTCTGCATCTACGACGACGGAGTGGCTTCGCAGGTCGCCGATTACGTGGAGACACTGGAGAAGATGCTGCCGAGAGCAACATTTCATATGCAGAGGATGGAAGAGGAAATGGTCCACAAGCTGCATTGTGAGCTTCCCTCGAAAACTCACAAGGACATACGCACCTTACAATAGCAGTTATTTCTTAGCATAGAATTATAAATTTTGCAGGAGCTGTCCTCTGCTCCCGCAACGACGGAATTGCTACGCAGGGCGCCGATTACGTGGAGACACCGGAGAAGATGCTGCCGAGAGCAACTTTTCATATGCAGAGGATGGAAGAGGAAATGGTCCACAAGCTGCATTGTGAGCTTCCCTCGGAAACTCACAAGGACATACGCACCTTATAATAACAGTTATTTTTAGCATAGATTTTCTAATGTTCCAGGATATGTACTCTGCCACCACGACGACGGAATGACTACGCAGGGCGCCGATTACGTGGAGACACCGGAGAAGATGCTGCCGAGAGCAACTTTTCATATGCAGAGGATGGAAGAGGAAATGGTCCACAAGCTGCATTGTGAGCTTCCCTCGAAAACTCACAAGGACATACGCACCTTATAATAACAGTTATTTTTAGCATAGATTTTCTAATGTTCCAGGATATGTACTCTGCCACCACGACGACGGAATGACTACGCAGGGCGCCGATTACGTGGAGACACCGGAGAAGATGCTGCCGAGAGCAACTTTTCATCTGCAGAGGATGGAAGAGGAAATGGTTCAGAAGCGGCATGGTGAGCTTCCCTCGAAAACTCACTAGGACAGGCGCACCTTATAACAACAGTTATTTTTAGCACTGGATTTTCAATGTTGCAGGAGCTGTCCTCTGCCTCCACCGGAGAAGATGCTGCCTAGAGCAACTTTTCATCTGCAGAGGATGGAAGAGGAAATGGTCCACAAGCTGCATGGTGAGATTCCATCGAAAACTCACAAGGAGAGACGCACCTTATAACAACAGTTATTTTTAGCATTGGTTTTCTAAAGTTGCATGAATGTCCTCTGCCTCTACGACGACGGAATGGCTTCGCAGGTCGCCGATTACATGGAGACACGGGAGAAGATGCTGCCGAGAGCAACTTTTCATCTGCAGAGGATGGAAGATGAAATGGTTCACAAGCGGCTTGGTGGGCTTCCATCGAAAACTCACAAGGACAGACGAACCTTATAACAACAGTTATTTTTAGCATTGGTTTTTTAATGTTGCAGGAGCTGTCCTCTGCCTCCACGACGACGGAATGGCTACGCAGGGCGCCGATTACGTAGAGACACCGGAGATGATTCTGCCGAGAGCAACGTTTCATCTGCAGAGGATGGAAGAGGAAATGGTCCACAAGCTGCATTGTATGCTTCCCTCGAAAACTCACAAGGACATACGCACCTTATAATAACAGTTATTTTTAGCATAGATTTTCTAATGTTCCAGGATATGTCCTCTGCCACCACGACGACGGAATGGCTACGCAGGGCGCCGATTACGTGGAGACACCGGAGAAGATGCTGCGGAGGGCAACTTTTCATCTGCAGAGGATGGAAGAGGAAATGGTCCACAAGCTGCATGGTGAGGTTCCCTCGAAAACTCACAAGGACATACGCTCTTTATAATAGCAGTTATTTTTAGCATTGGTTTTTTTAATTACAGGAGCTGTCCTCTGCCTCCACGACGACGGAATTGCTACGCAGGGCGCCGATTACGTGGAGACACCGGAGAAGATGCTGCCGAGAGCAACTTTTCATATGCAGAGGATGGAAGAGGAAATGGTCCACAAGCTGCATTGTGAGCTTCCCTCGAAAACTCACAAGGACATACGAACCTTATAATAACAGTTATTTTTAGCATATATTTTCTAATGTTCCAGGATATGTACTCTGCCACCACGACGACGGAATGACAACGCAGGGCGCCGATTACGTGGAGACACCGGAGAAGATGCTGCCGAGAGCAACTTTTCATCTGCAGAGGATGGAAGAGGAAATGGTTCAGAAGCGGCATGGTGAGCTTCCCTCGAAAACTCACTAGGACAGACGCACCTTATAACAACAGTTATTTTGAGCACTGGATTTTCAATGTTGCAGGAGCTGTCCTCTGCCTCCACCGGAGAAGATGCTGCCGAGAGCATCTTTTCATATGCAGTTGATGGAAGAGGAAATGGTCCACAAGCTGCATTGTGAACTTCCCTCGAAAACTCACAAGGACATACGCACCTTACAATAGCAGTTATTTCTTAGCATAGAATTATAAATTTTGCAGGAGCTGTCCTCTGCCTCCGCAACGACGGAATGGCTACGCAGGTCGCCGATTATGTGGAGACACCGGAGAAGATGCTGCCGAGAGCAACTTTTCATCTGCAGAGGATGGAAGAGGAAATGGTCCACAAGCTGCATGGTGAGCTTCCATCGAAAACTCACAAGGAGAGACGCACCTTATAACAACAGTTATTTTTAGCATTGGTTTTCTAAAGTTGCATGAATGTCCTCTGCCTCTACGACGACGGAATGGCTTCGCAGGTCGCCGATTACATGGAGACACGGGAGAAGATGCTGCCTAGCGCAACTTTTCATCTGCAGAGGATGGAAGATGAAATGGTTCACAAGCGGCTTGGTGGGCTTCCATCGAAAACTCACAAGGACAGACGAACCTTATAACAACAGTTATTTTTAGCATTGGTTTTTTAATGTTGCAGGAGCTGTCCTCTGCCTCCACGACGACGGAATGGCTACGCAGGGCGCCGATTACGTAGAGACACCGGAGAAGATTCTGCCGAGAGCAACGTTTCATCTGCAGAGGATGGAAGAGGAAATGGTCCACAAGCTGCATTGTATGCTTCCCTCGAAAACTCACAAGGACATACGCACCTTATAATAACAGTTATTTTTAGCATAGATTTTCTAATGTTCCAGGATATGTCCTCTGCCACCACGACGACGGAATGGCTACGCAGGGCGCCGATTACGTGGAGACACGGGAGAAGATGCTGCCGAGGGCAACTTTTCATCTGCAGAGGATGGAAGAGAAAATGGTCCACAAGCTGCATGGTGAGGTTCCCTCGAAAACTCACAAGGACATACGCTCTTTATAATAGCAGTTATTTTTAGCATTGGTTTTTTTAATTACAGGAGCTGTCCTCTGCCTCCACGACGACGGAATTGCTACGCAGGGCGCCGATTACGTGGAGACACCGGAGAAGATGCTGCCGAGAGCAACTTTTCATCTGCAGAGGATGGAAGAGGAAATGGTCCACAAGCTGCATTGTATGCTTCCCTCGAAAACTCACAAGGACATACGCACCTTATAGTAGCAGTTATTTTTTAGCATGGAATTATAAATTTTGCAGGAGCTGCCCTCTGCCTCCGCAACGACGGAATTGCTACGCAGGGCGCCGATTACGTGGAGACACCGGAGAAGATGCTGCCGAGAGCAACTTTTCATATGCAGAGGATGGAAGAGGAAATGGTCCACAAGCTGCATGGTGAGCTTCCATCGAAAACTCACAAGGAGAGACGCACCTTATAACAACAGTTATTTTTAGCATTAGTTTTCTAATGTTGCCGGAATGTCCTCTGCATCTACGACGACGGAATGGCTTCGCAGGTCGCCGATTACGTGGAGACACTGGAGAAGACGCTGCCGAGAGCAACATTTCATATGCAGAGGATGGAAGAGGAAATGGTCAACAAGCTGCATTGTGAGCTTCCCTCGAAAACTCACAAGGACATACGCACCTTACAATAGCAGTTATTTCTTAGCATAGAATTATAAATTTTGCAGGAGCTGTCCTCTGCCTCCGCAACGACGGAATTGCTACGCAGGGCGCCGATTACGTGGAGACACCGGAGAAGATGCTGCCGAGAGCAACTTTTCATATGCAGAGGATGGAAGAGGAAATGGTCCACAAGCTGCATTGTGAGCTTCCCTCGAAAACTCACAAGGACATACGCACCTTTTAATAACAGTTATTTTTAGCATAAATTTTCTAATGTTCCAGGATATGTACTCTGCCACCACGACGACGGAATGACTACGCAGGGCGCCGATTACGTGGAGACACCGGAGAAGATGCTGCCGAGAGCAACTTTTCATATGAAGAGGATGGAAGAGGAAATGGTCCACAAGCTGCATTGTGAGCTTCCCTCGAAAACTCACAAGGACATACGCACCTTATAATAACAGTTATTTTTAGCATAGATTTTCTAATGTTCCAGGATATGTTCTCTGCCACCACGACGACGGAATGACTACGCAGGGCGCCGATTACGTGGAGACACCGGAGAAGATGCTGCCGAGAGCAACTTTTCATATGCAGAGGATGGAAGAGGAAATGGTCCACAAGCTGCATTGTGAGCTTCCCTCGAAAACTCACAAGGACATACGCACCTTTTAATAACAGTTATTTTTAGCATAAATTTTCTAATGTTCCAGGATATGTACTCTGCCACCACGACGACGGAATGACTACGCAGGGCGCCGATTACGTGGAGACACCGGAGAAGATGCTGCCGAGAGCAACTTTTCATATGAAGAGGATGGAAGAGGAAATGGTCCACAAGCTGCATTGTGAGCTTCCCTCGAAAACTCACAAGGACATACGCACCTTATAATAACAGTTATTTTTAGCATAGATTTTCTAATGTTCCAGGATATGTTCTCTGCCACCACGACGACGGAATGACTACGCAGGGCGCCGATTACGTGGAGACACCGGAGAAGATGCTGCCGAGAGCAACTTTTCATATGCAGAGGATGGAAGAGGAAATGGTCCACAAGCTGCATTGTGAGCTTCCCTCGAAAACTCACAAGGACATACGCACCTTATAATAACAGTTATTTTTAGCATAGATTTTCTAATGTTCCAGGATATGTACTCTGCCACCACGACGACGGAATGACTACGCAGGGCGCCGATTACGTGGAGACACCGGAGAAGATGCTGCCGAGAGCAACTTTTCATATGCAGAGGATGGAAGAGGAAATGGTCCACAAGCTGCATTGTGAGCTTCCCTCGAAAACTCACAAGGACATACGCACCTTATAATAACAGTTATTTTTAGCATAGATTTTCTAATGTTCCAGGATATGTACTCTGCCACCACGACGACGGAATGACTACGCAGGGCGCCGATTACGTGGAGACACCGGAGAAGATGCTGCCGAGAGCAACTTTTCATATGCAGGGGATGGAAGAGGAAATGGTCCACAAGCTGCATTGTGAGCTTCCCTCGAAAACTCACAAGGACTTACGCACCTTATAGTAGCAGTTATTTATTAGCATGGAATTATAAATTTTGCAGGAGCTGTCCTCTGCCTCCGCAACGACGGAATTGCTACGCAGGGCGCCGATTACGTAGAGACACCGGAGAAGATGCTGCCGAGAGCAACTTTTCATATGCAGAGGATGGAAGAGGAAATGGTCCACAAGCTGCATTGTGAGCTTCCCTCGAAAACTCACAAGGACATACGCACCTTATAGTAGCAGTTATTTTTTAGCATGGAATTATAAATATTGCAGGAGCTGTCCTCTGCCTCCGCAACGACGGAATTGCTACGCAGGGCGCCGATTACGTGGAGACACCGGAGAAGATGCTGCCGAGAGCAACTTTTCATATGCAGAGGATGGAAGAGGAAATGGTCCACAAGCTGCATTGTGAGCTTCCCTCGAAAACTCACAAGGACATACGCACCTTATAATTACAGTTATTTTTAGCATAGATTTTCTAATGTTCCAGGATATGTACTCTGCCACCACGACGACGGAATGACTACGCAGGGCGCCGATTACGTGGAGACACCGGAGAAGATGCTGCCGAGAGCAACTTTTCATCTGCAGAGGATGGAAGAGGAAATGGTCCACAAGCTGCATGGTGAGCTTCCATCGAAAACTCACAAGGAGAGACGCACCTTATAACAACAGTTATTTTTAGCATTGGTTTTCTAAAGTTGCATAAATGTCCTCTGCCTCTACGACGACGGAATTGCTTCGCAGGTCGCCGATTACATGGAGACACGGGAGAAGATGCTGCCGAGAGCAACTTTTCATCTGCAGAGGATGGAAGATGAAATGGTTCACAAGCGGCTTGGTGGGCTTCCATCGAAAACTCACAAGGACAGACGAACCTTATAACAACAGTTATTTTTAGCATTGGTTTTTTAATGTTGCAGGAGCTGTCCTCTGCCTCCACGACGACGGAATGGCTACGCAGGGCGCCGATTACGTAGAGACACCGGAGAAGATTCTGCCGAGAGCAACGTTTCATCTGCAGAGGATGGAAGAGGAAATGGTCCACAAGCTGCATTGTATGCTTCCCTCGAAAACTCACAAGGACATACGCACCTTATAATAACAGTTATTTTTAGCATAGATTTTCTAATGTTCCAGGATATGTCCTCTGCCACCACGACGACGGAATGGCTACGCAGGGCGCCGATTTCGTGGAGACACGGGAGAAGATGCTGCCGAGGGCAACTTTTCATCTGCAGAGGATGGAAGAGGAAATGGTCCACAAGCTGCATGGTGAGGTTCCCTCGAAAACTCACAAGGACATACGCTCTTTATAATAGCAGTTATTTTTAGCATTGGTTTTTTTAATTACAGGAGCTGTCCTCTGCCTCCACGACGACGGAATTGCTACGCAGGGCGCCGATTACGTGGAGACACCGGAGAAGATGCTGCCGAGAGCAACTTTTCATCTGCAGAGGATGGAAGAGGAAATGGTCCACAAGCTGCATTGTATGCTTCCCTCGAAAACTCACAAGGACATACGCACCTTATAGTAGCAGTTATTTTTTAGCATGGAATTATAAATTTTGCAGGAGCTGCCCTCTGCCTCCGCAACGACGGAATTGCTACGCAGGGCGCCGATTACGTGGAGACACCGGAGAAGATGCTGCCGAGAGCAACTTTTCATATGCAGAGGATGGAAGAGGAAATGGTCCACAAGCTGCATTTTGAGCTTCCATCGAAAACTCACAAGGAGAGACGCACCTTATAACAACAGTTATTTTTAGCATTTGTTTTCTAATGTTGCCGGAATGTCCTCTGCATCTACGACGACGGAATGGCTTCGCAGGTCGCCGATTACGTGGAGACACTGGAGAAGATGCTGCCGAGAGCAACATTTCATATGCAGAGGATGGAAGAGGAAATGGTCCACAAGCTGCATTGTGAGCTTCCCTCGAAATCTCACAAGGACATACGCACCTTATAATAACAGTTATTTTTAGCATAGATTTTCTAATGTTCCAGGATATGTACTCTGCCACCACGACGACGGAATGACTACGCAGGGCGCCGATTACGTGGAGACACCGGAGAAGATGCTGCCGAGAGCAACTTTTCATATGAAGAGGATGGAAGAGGAAATGGTCCACAAGCTGCATTGTGAGCTTCCCTCGAAAACTCACACGGACATACGCACCTTATAATAACAGTTATTTTTAGCATAGATTTTCTAATGTTCCAGTATATGTACTCTGCCACCACGACGACGGAATGACTACGCAGGGCGCCGATTACGTGGAGACACCGGAGAAGATGCTGCCGAGAGCAACTTTTCATATGCAGAGGATGGAAGAGGAAATGGTCCACAAGCTGCATTGTGAGCTTCCCTCGAAAACTCACAAGGACATACGCACCTTATAATAACAGTTATTTTTAGCATAGATTTTCTAATGTTCCAGGATATGTACTCTGCCACCACGACGACGGAATGACTACGCAGGGCGCCGATTACGTGGAGACACCGGAGAAGATGCTGCCGAGAGCAACTTTTCATCTGCAGAGGATGGAAGAGGAAATGGTTCAGAAGCGGCATGGTGAGCTTCCCTCGAAAACTCACTAGGATAGACGCACCTTATAACAACAGTTATTTTTAGCACTGGATTTTCAATGTTGCAGGAGCTGTCCTCTGCCTCCACCGGAGAAGATGCTGCCGAGAGCAACTTTTCATATGCAGTTGATGGAAGAGGAAATGGTCCACAAGCTGAATTGTGAACTTCCCTCGAAAACTCACAAGGACATACGCACCTTACAATAGCAGTTATTTCTTAGCATAGAATTATAAATTTTGCAGGAGCTGTCCTCTGCCTCCGCAACGACGGAATGGCTACGCAGGTCGCCGATTATGTGGAGACACCGGAGAAGATGCTGCCGAGAGCAACTTTTCATCTGCAGAGGATGGAAGAGGAAATGGTCCACAAGCTGCATGGTGAGCTTCCATCGAAAACTCACAAGGAGAGACGCACCTTATAACAACAGTTATTTTTAGCATTGGTTTTCTAAAGTTGCATGAATGTCCTCTGCCTCTACGACGAAGGAATGTCTTCGCAGGTCGCCGATTACATGGAGACACGGGAGAAGATGCTGCCGAGAGCAACTTTTCATCTGCAGAGGATGGAAGATGAAATGGTTCACAAGCGGCTTGGTGGGCTTCCATCGAAAACTCACAAGGACAGACGAACCTTATAACAACAGTTATTTTTAGCATTGGTTTTTTAATGTTGCAGGAGCTGTCCTCTGCCTCCACGACGACGGAATGGCTACGCAGGGCGCCGATTACGTAGAGACACCGGAGAAGATTCTGCCGAGAGCAACGTTTCATCTGCAGAGGATGAAAGAGGAAATGGTCCACAAGCTGCATTGTATGCTTCCCTCGAAAACTCACAAGGACATACGCACCTTATAATAACAGTTATTTTTAGCATAGATTTTCTAATGTTCCAGGATATGTCCTCTGCCACCACGACGACGGAATGGCTACGCAGGGCGCCGATTACGTGGAGACACCGGAGAAGATGCTGCCGAGGGCAACTTTTCATCTGCAGAGGATGGAAGAGGATATGGTCCACAAGCTGCATGGTGAGGTTCCCTCGAAAACTCACAAGGACATACGCTCTTTATAATAGCAGTTATTTTTAGCATTGGTTTTTTTTAATTACAGGAGCTGTCCTCTGCCTCCACGACGACGGAATTGCTACGCAGGGCGCCGATTACGTGGAGACACCGGAGAAGATGCTGCCGAGAGCAACTTTTCATCTGCAGAGGATGGAGTCGGAAATGGTCCACAAGCTGCATTGTATGCTTCCCTCGAAAACTCACAAGGACATACGCACCTTATAGTAGCAGTTATTTTTTAGCATGGAATTATAAATTTTGCAGGAGCTGCCCTCTGCCTCCGCAACGACGGAATTGCTACGCAGGGCGCCGATTACGTGGAGACACCGGAGAAGATGCTGCCGAGAGCAACTTTTCATATGCAGAGGATGGAAGAGGAAATGGTCCACAAGCTGCATGGTGAGCTTCCATCGAAAACTCACTAGGAGAGCCGCACCTCATAACAACAGTTATTTTTAGCATTTGTTTTGTAATGTTGCCGGAATGTCCTCTGCATCTACGACGACGGAATGGCTTCGCAGGTCGCCGATTACGTGGTGACACTGGAGAAGATGCTGCCGAGAGCAACATTTCATATGCAGAGGATGGAAGAGGAAATGGTCCACATGCTGCATTGTGAGTTTCCCTCGAAAACTCACAAGGACATACGCACCTTACAATAGCAGTTATTTCTTAGCATAGAATTATAAATTTTGCAGGAGCTGTCCTCTGCCTCCGCAACGACGGAATTGCTACGCAGGGCGCCGATTACGTGGAGACACCGGAGAAGATGCTGCCGAGAGCAACTTTTCATATGCAGAGGATGGAAGAGGAAATGGTCCACAAGCTGCATTGTGAGCTTCCCTCGAAAACTCACAAGGACATACGCACCTTATAATAGCAGTTATTTTTAGCATAGATTTTCTAATGTTCCAGGATATGTACTCTGCCACCACGACGACGGAATGACTACGCAGGGCGCCGATTACGTGGAGACACCGGAGAAGATGCTGCCGAGAGCAACTTTTCATATGAAGAGGATGGAAGAGGAAATGGTCCACAAGCTGCATTGTGAGCTTCCCTCGAAAACTCACAAGGACATACGCACCTTATAATAACAGTTATTTTTAGCATAGATTTTCTAATGTTCCAGGATATGTACTCTGCCACCACGACGACGGAATGACTACGCAGGGCGCCGATTACGTGGAGACACCGGAGAAGATGCTGCCGAGAGCAACTTTTCATATGCAGAGGATGGAAGAGGAAATGGTCCACAAGCTGCATTGTGAGCTTCCCTCGAAAACTCACAAGGACATACGCACCTTATAATAACAGTTATTTTTAGCATAGATTTTCTAATGTTCCAGGATATGTACTCTGCCACCACGACGACGGAATGACTACGCAGGGCGCCGATTACGTGGAGACACCGGAGAAGATGCTGCCGAGAGCAACTTTTCATATGCAGAGGATGGAAGAGGAAATGGTCCACAAGCTGCATTGTGAGCTTCCCTCGAAAACTCACAAGGACATACGCACCTTATAATAACAGTTATTTTTAGCATAGATTTTCTAATGTTCCAGGATATGTACTCTGCCACCACGACGACGGAATGACTACGCAGGGCGCCGATTACGTGGAGACACCGGAGAAGATGCTGCCGAGAGCAACTTTTCATATGCAGAGGATGGAAGAGGAAATGGTCCACAAGCTGCATTGTGAGCTTCCCTCGAAAACTCACAAGGACTTACGCACCTTATAGTAGCAGTTATTTTTTAGCATGGAATTATAAATTTTGCAGGAGCTGTCCTCTGCCTCCGCAACGACGGAATTGCTACGCAGGGCGCCGATTACGTGGAGACACCGGAAAAGATGCTGCCGAGAGCAACTTTTCATCTGCAGAGGATGGAAGATGAAATGGTTCACAAGCGGCTTGGTGGGCTTCCATCGAAAACTCACAAGGACAGACGAACCTTATAACAACAGTTATTTTTAGCATTGGTTTTCTAAAGTTGCATGAATGTCCTCTGCCTCTACGACGACGGAATGGCTTCGCAGGTCGCCGATTACATGGAGACACGGGAGAAGATGCTGCCGAGAGCAACTTTTCATCTGCAGAGGATGGAAGATGAAATGGTTCACAAGCGGCTTGGTGGGCTTCCATCGAAAACTCACAAGGACAGACGAACCTTATAACAACAGTTATTTTTAGCATTGGTTTTTTAATGTTGCAGGAGCTGTCCTCTGCCTCCACGACGACGGAATGGCTACGCAGGGCGCCGATTACGTAGAGACACCGGAGAAGATTCTGCCGAGAGCAACGTTTCATCTGCAGAGGATGAAAGAGGAAATGGTCCACAAACTGCATTGTATGCTTCCCTCGAAAACTCACAAGGACATACGCACCTTATAATAACAGTTATTTTTAGCATAGATTTTCTAATGTTCCAGGATATGTCCTCTGCCACCACGACGACGGAAAGGCTACGCAGGGCGCCGATTACGTGGAGACACGGGAAAAGATGCAGCCGAGGGCAACTTTTCATCTGCAGAGGATGGAAGAGGAAATGGTCCACAAGCTGCATTGTATGCTTCCCTCGAAAACTCACAAGGACATACGCACCTTATAGTAGCAGTTATTTTTTAGCATGGAATTATAAATTTTGCAGGAGCTGCCCTCTGCCTCCGCAACGACGGAATTGCTACGCAGGGCGCCGATTACGTGGAGACACCGGAGAAGATGCTGCCGAGAGCAACTTTTCATATGCAGAGGATGGAAGAGGAAATGGTCCACAAGCTGCATGGTGAGCTTCCATCGAAAACTCACTAGGAGAGACGCACCTCATAACAACAGTTATTTTTAGCATTTGTTTTGTAATGTTGCCGGAATGTCCTCTGCATCTACGACGACGGAATGGCTTCGCAGGTCGCCGATTACGTGGAGACACTGGAGAAGATGCTGCCGAGAGCAACATTTCATATGCAGAGGATGGAAGAGGAAATGGTCCACATGCTGCATTGTGAGCTTCCCTCGAAAACTCACAAGGACATACGCACCTTACAATAGCAGTTATTTCTTAGCATAGAATTATAAATTTTGCAGGAGCTGTCCTCTGCCTCCGCAACGACGGAATTGCTACGCAGGGCGCCGATTACGTGGAGACACCGGAGAAGATGCTGCCGAGAGCAACTTTTCATATGCAGAGGATGGAAGAGGAAATGGTCCACAAGCTGCATTGTGAGCTTCCCTCGAAAACTCACAAGGACATACGCACCTTATAATAGCAGTTATTTTTAGCATAGATTTTCTAATGTTCCAGGATATGTACTCTGCCACCACGACGACGGAATGACTACGCAGGGCGCCGATTACGTGGAGACACCGGAGAAGATGCTGCCGAGAGCAACTTTTCATATGAAGAGGATGGAAGAGGAAATGGTCCACAAGCTGCATTGTGAGCTTCCCTCGAAAACTCACAAGGACATACGCACCTTATAATAACAGTTATTTTTAGCATAGATTTTCTAATGTTCCAGGATATGTACTCTGCCACCACGACGACGGAATGACTACGCAGGGCGCCGATTACGTGGAGACACCGGAGAAGATGCTGCCGAGAGCAACTTTTCATATGCAGAGGATGGAAGAGGAAATGGTCCACAAGCTGCATTGTGAGCTTCCCTCGAAAACTCACAAGGACATACGCACCTTATAATAACAGTTATTTTTAGCATAGATTTTCTAATGTTCCAGGATATGTACTCTGCCACCACGACGACGGAATGACTACGCAGGGCGCCGATTACGTGCAGACACCGGAGAAGATGCTGCCGAGAGCAACTTTTCATATGCAGAGGATGGAAGAGGAAATGGTCCACAAGCTGCATTGTGAGCTTCCCTCGAAAACTCACAAGGACATACGCACCTTATAATAACAGTTATTTTTAGCATAGATTTTCTAATGTTCCAGGATATGTACTCTGCCACCACGACGACGGAATGACTACGCAGGGCGCCGATTACGTGGAGACACCGGAGAAGATGCTGCCGAGAGCAACTTTTCATAAGCAGAGGATGGAAGAGGAAATGGTACACAAGCTGCATTGTGAGCTTCCCTCGAAAACTCACAAGGACTTACGCACCTTATAGTAGCAGTTATTTTTTAGCATGGAATTATAAATTTTGCAGGAGCTGTCCTCTGCCTCCGCAACGACGGAATTGCTACGCAGGGCGCCGATTACGTGGAGACACCGGAGAAGATGCTGCCGAGAGCAACTTTTCATCTGCAGAGGATGGAAGATGAAATGGTTCACAAGCGGCTTGGTGGGCTTCCATCGAAAACTCACAAGGACAGACGAACCTTATAACAACAGTTATTTTTAGCATTGGTTTTCTAAAGTTGCATGAATGTCCTCTGCCTCTACGACGACGGAATGGCTTCGCAGGTCGCCGATTACATGGAGACACGGGAGAAGATGCTGCCGAGAGCAACTTTTCATCTGCAGAGGATGGAAGATGAAATGGTTCACAAGCGGCTTGGTGGGCTTCCATCGAAAACTCACAAGGACAGACGAACCTTATAACAACAGTTATTTTTAGCATTGGTTTTTTAATGTTGCAGGAGCTGTCCTCTGCCTCCACGACGACGGAATGGCTACGCAGGGCGCCGATTACGTAGAGACACCGGAGAAGATTCTGCCGAGAGCAACGTTTCATCTGCAGAGGATGAAAGAGGAAATGGTCCACAAACTGCATTGTATGCTTCCCTCGAAAACTCACAAGGACATACGCACCTTATAATAACAGTTATTTTTAGCATAGATTTACTAATGTTCCAGGATATGTCCTCTGCCACCACGACGACGGAAAGGCTACGCAGGGCGCCGATTACGTGGAGACACGGGAAAAGATGCTGCCGAGGGCAACTTTTCATCTGCAGAGGATGGAAGAGGAAATGGTCCACAAGCTGCATGGTGAGGTTCCCTCGAAAACTCACAAGGACATACGCTCTTTATAATAGCAGTTATTTTTAGCATTGGTTTTTTTAATTACAGGAGCTGTCCTCTGCCTCCACGACGACGGAATTGCTACGCAGGGCGCCGATTACGTGGAGACACCGGAGAAGATGCTGCCGAGAGCAACTTTTCATCTGCAGAGGATGGAATCGGAAATGGACCACAAGCTGCGTTGTATGCTTCCCTCGAAAACTCACAAGGACATACGCACCTTATGGTAGCAGTTATTTTTTAGCATGGAATTATAAATTTTGCAGGAGCTGCCCTCTGCCTCCGCAACGACGGAATTGCTACGCAGGGCGCCGATTACGTGGAGACACCGGAGAAGATGCTGCCGAGAGCAACTTTTCATATGCAGAGGATGGAAGAGGAAATGGTCCACAAGCTGCATGGTGAGCTTCCATCGAAAACTCACAAGGAGAGACGCACCTCATAACAACAGTTATTTTTAGCATTTGTTTTCTAATGTTGCCGGAATGTCCTCTGCATCTACGACGACGGAATGGCTTCGCAGGTCGCCGATTACGTGGAGACACTGGAGAAGATGCTGCCGAGAGCAACATTTCATATGCAGAGGATGGAAGAGGAAATGGTCCACAAGCTGCATTGTGAGCTTCCCTCGAAAACTCACAAGGACATACGCACCTTACAATAGCAGTTATTTCTTAGCATAGAATTATAAATTTTGCAGGAGCTGTCCTCTGCCTCCGCAACGACGGAATTGCTACGCAGGGCGCCGATTACGTGGAGACACCGGAGAAGATGCTGCCGAGAGCAACTTTTCATATGCAGAGGATGGAAGAGGAAATGGTCCACAAGCTGCATTGTGAGCTTCCCTCGAAAACTCACAAGGACATACGCACCTTATAATAGCAGTTATTTTTAGCATAGATTTTCTAATGTTCCAGGATATGTACTCTGCCACCACGACGACGGAATGACTACGCAGGGCGCCGATTACGTGGAGACACCGGAGAAGATGCTGCCGAGAGCAACTTTTCATATGAAGAGGATGGAAGAGGAAATGGTCCACAAGCTGCATTGTGAGCTTCCCTCGAAAACTCACAAGGACATACGCACCTTATAATAACAGTTATTTTTAGCATAGATTTTCTAATGTTCCAGGATATGTACTCTGCCACCACGACGACGGAATGACTACGCAGGGCGCCGATTACGTGGAGACACCGGAGAAGATGCTGCCGAGAGCAACTTTTCATATGCAGAGGATGGAAGAGGAAATGGTCCACAAGCTGCATTGTGAGCTTCCCTCGAAAACTCACAAGGACATACGCACCTTATAATAACAGTTATTTTTAGCATAGATTTTCTAATGTTCCAGGATATGTACTCTGCCACCACGACGACGGAATGACTACGCAGGGCGCCGATTACGTGGAGACACCGGAGAAGATGCTGCCGAGAGCAACTTTTCATATGCAGAGGATGGAAGAGGAAATGGTCCACAAGCTGCATTGTGAGCTTCCCTCGAAAACTCACAAGGACATACGCACCTTATAATAACAGTTATTTTTAGCATAGATATTCTAATGTTCCAGGATATGTACTCTGCCACCACGACGACGGAATGACTACGCAGGGCGCCGATTACGTGGAGACACCGGAGAAGATGCTGCCGAGAGCAACTTCTCATATGCAGAAGATGGAAGAGGAAATGGTCCACAAGCTGCATTGTGAGCTTCCCTCGAAAACTCACAAGGATTTACGCACCTTATAGTAGCAGTTATTTTTTAGCATGGAATTATAAATTTTGCAGGAGCTGTCCTCTGCCTCCGCAACGACGGAATTGCTACGCAGGGCGCCGATTACGTGGAGACACCGGAGAAGATGCTGCCGAGAGCAACTTTTCATATGCAGAGGATGGAAGAGGAAATGGTCCACAAGCTGCATTGTGAGCTTCCCTCGAAAACTCACAAGGACATACGCATCTTATAGTAGCAGTTATTTTTTAGCATGGAATTATAAATATTGCAGGAGCTGTCCTCTGCCTCCGCAAAGACGGAATTGCTACGCAGGGCGCCGATTACGTGGAGACACCGGAGAAGAAGCTGCCGAGAGCAACTTTTCATATGCAGAGGATGGAAGAGGAAATGGTCCACAAGCTGCATTGTGAGCTTCCCTCAAAAACTCACAAGGACATACGCACCTTATAATAACAGTTATTTTTAGCATAGATTTTCTAATGTTCCAGGATATGTCCTCTGCCACCACGACGACGGAAAGGCTACGCAGGGCGCCGATTACGTGGAGACACGGGAAAAGATGCTGCCGAGGGCAACTTTTCATCTCCAGAGGATGGAAGAGGAAATGGCCCACAAGCTGCATGGTGAGGTTCCCTCGAAAACTCACAAGGACATACGCTCTTTATAATAGCAGTTATTTTTAGCATTGGTTTTTTTAATTACAGGAGCTGTCCTCTGCCTCCACGACGACGGAATTGCTACGCAGGGCGCCGATTACGTGGAGACACCGGAGAAGATGCTGCCGAGAGCAACTTTTCATCTGCAGAGGATGGAATCGGAAATGGACCACAAGCTGCGTTGTATGCTTCCCTCGAAAACTCACAAGGACATACGCACCTTATGGTAGCAGTTATTTTTTAGCATGGAATTATAAATTTTGCAGGAGCTGCCCTCTGCCTCCGCAACGACGGAATTGCTACGCAGGGCGCCGATTACGTGGAGACACCGGAGAAGATGCTGCCGAGAGCAACTTTTCATATGCAGAGGATGGAAGAGGAAATGGTCCACAAGCTGCATTGTGAGCTTCCCTCGAAAACTCACAAGGACATACGCACCTTACAATAGCAGTTATTTCTTAGCATAGAATTATAAATTTTGCAGGAGCTGTCCTCTGCCTCCGCAACGACGGAATTGCTACGCAGGGCGCCGATTACGTGGAGACACCGGAGAAGATGCTGCCGAGAGCAACTTTTCATATGCAGAGGATGGAAGAGGAAATGATCCACAAGCTGCATTGTGAGCTTCCCTCGAAAACTCACAAGGACATACGCACCTTATAATAACAGTTATTTTTAGCATAGATTTTCTAATGTTCCAGGATATGTACTCTGCCACCACGACGACGGAATGACTACGCAGGGCGCCGATTACGTGGAGACACCGGAGAAGATGCTGCCGAGAGCAACTTTTCATATGAAGAGGATGGAAGAGGAAATGGTCCACAAGCTGCATTGTGAGCTTCCCTCGAAAACTCACAAGGACATACGCACCTTATAATAACAGTTATTTTTAGCATAGATTTTCTAATGTTCCAGGATATGTACTCTGCCACCACGACGACGGAATGACTACGCAGGGCGCCGATTACGTGGAGACACCGGAGAAGATGCTGCCGAGAGCAACTTTTCATATGCAGAGGATGGAAGAGGAAATGGTCCACAAGCTGCATTGTGAGCTTCCCTCGAAAACTCACAAGGACATACGCACCTTATAATAACAGTTATTTTTAGCATAGATTTTCTAATGTTCCAGGATATGTACTCTGCCACCACGACGACGGAATGACTACGCAGGGCGCCGATTACGTGGAGACACCGGAGAAGATGCTGCCGAGAGCAACTTTTCATATGCAGAGGATGGAAGAGGAAATGGTCCACAAGCTGCATTGTGAGCTTCCCTCGAAAACTCACAAGGACATACGCACCTTATAATAACAGTTATTTTTAGCATAGATATTCTAATGTTCCAGGATATGTACTCTGCCACCACGACGACGGAATGACTACGCAGGGCGCCGATTACGTGGAGACACCGGAGAAGATGCTGCCGAGAGCAACTTCTCATATGCAGAGGATGGAAGAGGAAATGGTCCACAAGCTGCATTGTGAGCTTCCCTCGAAAACTCACAAGGACTTACGCACCTTATAGTAGCAGTTATTTTTTAGCATGGAATTATAAATTTTGCAGGAGCTGTCCTCTGCCTCCGCAACGACGGAATTGCTACGCAGGGCGCCGATTACGTGGAGACACCGGAGAAGATGCTGCCGAGAGCAACTTTTCATATGCAGAGGATGGAAGAGGAAATGGTCCACAAGCTGCATTGTGAGCTTCCCTCGAAAACTCACAAGGACATACGCACCTTATAGTAGCAGTTATTTTTTAGCATGGAATTATAAATATTGCAGGAGCTGTCCTCTGCCTCCGCAACGACGGAATTGCTACGCAGGGCGCCGATTACGTGGAGACACCGGAGAAGAAGCTGCCGAGAGCACCTTTTCATATGCAGAGGATGGAAGAGGAAATGGTCCACAAGCTGCATTGTGAGCTTCCCTCAAAAACTCACAAGGACATACGCACCTTATAATAACAGTTATTTTTAGCATAGATTTTCTAATGTTCCAGGATATGTACTCTGCCACCACGACGACGGAATGACTACGCAGGGCGCCGATTACGTGGAGACACCGGAGAAGATGCTGCCGAGAGCAACTTTTCATATGCAGAGGATGGAAGAGGAAATGTTCCACAAGCTGCATTGTGAGCTTCCCTCGAAAACTCACAAGGACATACCCACCTTATAATAACAGTTATTTTTAGCATAGATTTTCTAATCTTCCAGGATATGTACTCTGCCACCACGACGACGGAATGACTACGCAGGGCGCCGATTACGTGGAGACACCGGAGAAGATGCTGCCGAGAGCAACTTTTCATATGCAGAGGATGGAAGAGGAAATGGTCCACAAGCTGCATTGTGAGCTTCCCTCGAAAACTCACAAGGACATACGCACCTTGTAATAACAGTTATTTTTAGCATAGATTTTCTAATGTTCCAGGATATGTACTCTGCCACCACGACGACGGAATGACTACGCAGGGCGCCGATTACGTGGAGACACCGGAGAAGATGCTGCCGAGAGCAACTTTTCATATGCAGAGGATGGAAGAGGAAATGGTCCTCAAGGTGCATTGTGAGCTTCCCTCGAAAACTCACAAGGACTTACGCACCTTATAGTAGCAGTTATTTTTTAGCATGGAATTATAAATTTTGCAGGCGCTGTCCTCTGCCTCCGCAACGACGGAATTGCTACGCAGGGCGCCGATTACGTGGAGACACCGGAGAAGATGCTGCCGAGAGCAACTTTTCATATGCAGAGGATGGAAGAGGAAATGGTCCACAAGCTGCATGGTGAGCTTCCATCGAAAACTCACAAGGAGAGACGCACCTTATAAAAACAGTTATTGTCAGCATTGGTTTTCTAATGTTGCCGGAATGTCCTCTGCATCTACGACGACGGAATGGCTTCGCAGATCGCCGATTACGTGGAGACACTGGAGAAGATGCTGCCGAGAGCAACATTTCATATGCAGAGGATGGAAGAGGAAATGGTCCACAAGCTGCATTGTGAGCTTCCCTCGAAAACTCACAAGGACATACGCACCTTACAATAGCAGTTATTTCTTAGCATAGAATTATAAATTTTGCAGGAGCTGTCCTCTGCCTCCGCAACGACGGAATTGCTACGCAGGGCGCCGATTACGTGGAGACACCGGAGAAGATGCTGCCGAGAGCAACTTTTCATATGCAGAGGATGGAAGAGGAAATGGTCCACAAGCTGCATTGTGAGCTTCCCTCGAAAACTCACAAGGACATACGCACCTTGTAATAACAGTTATTTTTAGCATAGACTTTCTAATGTTCCAGGATATGTACTCTGCCACCACGACGACGGAATGACTACGCAGGGCGCCGATTACGTAGAGACACCGGGAAAGATGCTGCCGAGAGCAACTTTTCATATGCAGAGGATGGAAGAGGAAATGGTCCTCAAGCTGCATTGTGAGCTTCCCTCGAAAACTCACAAGGACTTACGCACCTTATAGTAGCAGTTATTTTTTAGCATGGAATTATAAATTTTGCAGGCGCTGTCCTCTGCCTCCGCAACGACGGAATTGCTACGCAGGGCGCCGATTACGTGGAGACACCGGAGAAGATGCTGCCGAGAGCAACTTTTCATATGCAGAGGATGGAAGAGGAAATGGTCCACAAGCTGCATGGTGAGCTTCCATCGAAAACTCACAAGGAGAGACGCACCTTATAAAAACAGTTATTGTCAGCATTGGTTTTCTAATGTTGCCGGAATGTCCTCTGCATCTACGACGACGGAATGGCTTCGCAGGTCGCCGATTACGTGGAGACACTGGAGAAGATGCTGCCGAGAGCAACATTTCATATGCAGAGGATGGAAGAGGAAATGGTCCACAAGCTGCATTGTGAGCTTCCCTCGAAAACTCACAAGGACATACGCACCTTACAATAGCAGTTATTTCTTAGCATAGAATTATAAATTTTGCAGGAGCTGTCCTCTGCCTCCGCAACGACGGAATTGCTACGCAGGGCGCCGATTACGTGGAGACACCGGAGAAGATGCTGCCGAGAGCAACTTTTCATATGCAGAGGATGGAAGAGGAAATGGTCCACAAGCTGCATTGTGAGCTTCCCTCGAAAACTCACAAGGACATACGCACCTTGTAATAACAGTTATTTTTAGCATAGACTTTCTAATGTTCCAGGATATGTACTCTGCCACCACGACGACGGAATGACTACGCAGGGCGCCGATTACGTGGAGACACCGGGAAAGATGCTGCCGAGAGCAACTTTTCATATGCAGAGGATGGAAGAGGAAATGGTCCTCAAGCTGCATTGTGAGCTTCCCTCGAAAACTCACAAGGACTTACGCACCTTATAGTAGCAGTTATTTTTTAGCATGGAATTATAAATTTTGCAGGAGCTGTCCTCTGCCTCCGCAACGACGGAATTGCTACGCAGGGCGCCGATTACGTGGAGACACCGGAGAAGATGCTGCCGAGAGCAACTTTTCATATGCAGAGGATGGAAGAGGAAATGGTCCACAAGCTGCATGGTGAGCTTCCATCGAAAACTCACAAGGAGAGACGCACCTTATAAAAACAGTTATTGTCAGCATTGGTTTTCTAATGTTGCCGGAATGTCCTCTGCATCTACGACGGCGGAATGGCTTCGCAGGTCGCCGATTACGTGGAGACACTGGAGAAGATGCTGCCGAGAGCAACATTTCATATGCAGAGGATGGAAGAGGAAATGGTCCACAAGCTGCATTGTGAGCTTCCCTCGAAAACTCACAAGGACATACGCACCTTACAATAGCAGTTATTTCTTAGCATAGAATTATAAATTTTGCAGGAGCTGTCCTCTGCCTCCGCAACGACGGAATTGCTACGCAGGGCGCCGATTACGTGGAGACACCGGAGAAGATGCTGCCGAGAGCAACTTTTCATATGCAGAGGATGGAAGAGGAAATGGTCCACAAGCTGCATTGTGAGCTTCCCTCGAAAACTCACAAGGACATACGCACCTTATAATAACAGTTATTTTTAGCATAGATTTTCTAATGTTCCAGGATATGTACTCTGCCACCACGACGACGGAATGACTACGCAGGGCGCCGATTACGTGGAGACACCGGAGAAGATGCTGCCGAGAGCAACTTTTCATATGCAGAGGATGGAAGAGGAAATGGTCCACAAGCTGCATTGTGAGCTTCCCTCGAAAACTCACAAGGACATACGCACCTTATAATAACAGTTATTTTTAGCATAGATTTTCTAATGTTAGGATATGTACTCTGCCACCACGACGACGGAATGACTACGCAGGGCGCCGATTACGTGGAGACACCGGAGAAGATGCTGCCGAGAGCAACTTTTCATATGCAGAGGATGGAAGAGGAAATGGTCCACAAGCTGCATTGTGAGCTTCCCTCGAAAACTCACAAGGACATACGCACCTAATAATAACAGTTATTTTTAGCATAGATTTTCTAATGTTCCAGGATATGTACTCTGCCACCACGACGACGGAATGACTACGCAGGGCGCCGATTACGTGGAGACACCGGAGAAGATGCTGCCGAGAGCAACTTTTCATATGCAGAGGATGGAAGACGAAATGGTCCACAAGCTGCATTGTGAGCTTCCCTCGAAAACTCACAAGGACATACGCACCTAATAATAACAGTTATTTTTAGCATAGATTTTCTAATGTTCCAGGATATGTACTCTGCCACCACGACGACGGAATGACTACGCAGGGCGCCGATTACGTGGAGACACCGGAGAAGATGCTGCCGAGAGCAACTTTTCATATGCAGAGGATGGAAGAGGAAATGGTCCACAAGCTGCATTGTGAGCTTCCCTCGAACACTCACAAGGACATACGCACCTTATAATAACAGTTATTTTTAGCATAGATTTTCTAATGTTCCAGGATATGTACTCTGCCACCACGACGACGGAATGACTACGCAGGGCGCCGATTACGTGGAGACACCGGAGAAGATGCTGCCGAGAGCAACTTTTCATATGCAGAGGATGGAAGAGGAAATGGTCCACAAGCTGCATGGTGAGCTTCCATCGAAAACTCAAAGGAGAGGCGCACCTTATAACAACAGTTATTTTTAACATTGGTTTTCTAATGTTGCCGGAATGTCCTCTGCATCTACGACGACGGAATGGCTTCGCAGGTCGCCGATTACGTGGAGACACTGGAGAAGATGCTGCCGAGAGCAACTTTTCATATGCAGAGGATGGAAGAGGAAATGGTCCACAAGCTGCATTGTGAGCTTCCCTCGAAAACTCACAAGGACATACGCACCTTACAATAGCAGTTATTTCTTAGCATAGAATTATAAATTTTGCAGGAGCTGTCCTCTGCCTCCGCAACGACGGAATTGCTACGCAGGGCGCCGATTACGTGGAGACACCGAAGAAGATGCTGCCGAGAGTAACTTTTCATATGCAGAGGATGGAAGAGGAAATGGTCCACAAGCTGCATTGTGAGCTTCCCTCGAAAACTCACAAGGACATACGCACCTTATAATAACAGTTATTTTTAGCATAGATTTTCTAATGTTCCAGGATATGTACTCTGCTACCACGACGACGGAATGACTACGCACGGCGCCGATTACGTGGAGACACCGGAGAAGATGCTGCCGAGAGCAACTTTTCATATGCAGAGGATGGAAGAGGAAATGGTCCACAAGCTGCATGGTGAGCTTCCATCGAAAACTCACAAGGAGAGGCGCACCTTATAACAACAGTTATTTTTAACATTGGTATTCTAATGTTGCCGGAATGTCCTCTGCATCTACGACGACGGAATGGCTTCGCAGGTCGCCGATTACGTGGAGACACTGGAGAAGATGCTGCCGAGAGCAACTTTTCATATGCAGAGGATGGAAGAGGAAATGGTCCACAAGCTGCATTGTGAGCTTCCCTCGAAAACTCACAAGGACATACGCACCTTACAATAGCAGTTATTTCTTAGCATAGAATTATAAATTTTGCAGGAGCTGTCCTCTGCCTCCGCAACGACGGAATTGCTACGCAGGGCGCCGATTACGTGGAGACACCGAAGAAGATGCTGCCGAGAGTAACTTTTCATATGCAGAGGATGGAAGAGGATATGGTCCACAAGCTGCATTGTGAGCTTCCCTCATAAACTCACAAGGAGAGGCGCACCTTATAACAACAGTTATTTTTAGCATAGATTTTCTAATGTTCCAGGATATGTACTCTGCTACCACGACGACGGAATGACTACGCAGGGCGCCGATTACGTGGAGACACCGGAGAAGATGCTGCCGAGAGCAACTTTTCATATGCAGAGGATGGAAGAGGAAATGGTCCACAAGCTGCATTGTGAGCTTCCCTCGAAAACTCACAAGGACATACGCACCTTATAATAACAGTTATTTTTAGCATAGATTTTCTAATGTTCCAGGATATGTACTCTGCTACCACGACGACGGAATGACTACGCAGGGCGCCGATTACGTGGAGACACCGGAGAAGATGCTCCCGAGAGCAACTTTTCATATGCAGAGGATGGAAGAGGAAATGGTCCACAAGCTGCATTGTGAGCTTCCCTCGAAAACTCACAAGGACATACGCACCTTATAATAACAGTTATTTTTTGCATAGATTTTCTAATGTTCCAGGATATGTACTCTGCTACCACGACGACGGAATGACTACGCAGGGCGCCGATTACGTGGAGGCACCGGAGAAGATGCTGCCGAGAGCAAGTGTCATTTGCGGAGGATGGAAGAGGAAATGTTCCACAAGCTGCATGGTGAGCTTCCCTCGAAAACACACAAGGAAAGACGCACCTTATAACAACAGTTATTTTTAGCATTGGTTTTTCAATGTTGCAGGAGCTGTCCTCTGCCTCCACGACGACGGAATGGCTACGCTGGGCGCCGATTACGTGGAGACACCGGAGAAGATTCTGCCGAGAGCAACTTTTCATCTGCAGAGGATGGAAGAGGAAATGGTCCACAAGCTGCATGGTGAGCTTCCCTCATAAACCCACAAGGACATACGAACCTTAAATTAGCAGTTATTTTTAGCACAGATTTTTTAATGTTGCAGGATCTGTCCTCTGCCTCCACGAAGACGAAATGGCTACGTAGGGCGCCGATTACGTAGAGACACCGAGAGCTACTTTTCATCTGCAGAGGATGGAAGAGAAATGGTCCAAAGGTGCATGGTGAGCTTTCCTCGAAAACTCACAAGCGCATACGCAACCTATAATAGCAGTTATAATTAGCATTGGTTTTTTAATGTTGCAGGAGCTGTCCTCTGCCTCCACGACGACGGAATGTCTACGCAGGGCGCCGATTACGTGGAGACACCGGAGAAGATGCTGCCGAGAGCAACTTTTCATCTGCAGAGGATGGAAGAGGAAATGGTCCAAAGGTGCATGGTGAGCTTTCCTCGAAAACTCACAAGCGCATACGCAACCTATAATAGCAGTTATATTTAGCATTGGTTTTTTAATGTTGCAGGAGCTGTCCTCTGCCTCCACGACGTCGAAATG
This sequence comes from Locusta migratoria, assembly GCA_026315105.1. Taxonomy (NCBI): domain Eukaryota; kingdom Metazoa; phylum Arthropoda; class Insecta; order Orthoptera; family Acrididae; genus Locusta; species Locusta migratoria. The sequence continues at coordinate 308,848,867 of CM048746.1, forward strand.
GCTACGTAGGGCGCCGATTACGTAGAGACACCGGAGAAGATTCTGCCGAGAGCAACTTTTCATATGCAGAGGATGGAAGACGAAATGGTCCACAAGCTGAATGGTGAGCTTCCGTCGAGAACTCACAAGGTCATACGCACCTTATAATAGCAGTTATCTTTAGCATTGGTTTTTTAATGTTGCAGGAGCTGTCCTCTGCCTCCACGACGTCGAAAAGGCTACGTAGGGCGCCGATTACGTAGAGACACCGGAGAAGATGCTGCCGAGAGCAACTTTTCATCTGCAGAGGATGGAAGAGGAAATGGTCCACAAGCAGCATTGTGAGCTTCCCTCGAAAACTCACAAGGTCATACGCACCTTATAATAGCAGTTATCTTTAGCATTGGTTTTTTAATGTTGCAGGAGCTGTCCTCTGCCTCCACGACGTCGAAAAGGCTACGTAGGGCGCCGATTACGTAGAGACACCGGAGTAGATGCTACCGAAAGCAACTTTTCATCTGCAGAGGATGGAAGAGGAAATGGTCCACAAGCTGCATGGTGAGCTTCCCTCATAAACCCACAAGGACATACGAACCTTAAATTAGCAGTTATTTTTAGCACAGATTTTTTAATGTTGCAGGATCTGTCCTCTGCCTCCACGAAGACGAAATGGCTACGTAGGGCGCCGATTACGTAGAGACACCGGAGAAGATGCTGCCGAGAGCAACTTTTCATCTGCAGAGGATGGAAGACGAAATGGTCCACAAGCTGCGTGGTGAGCTTCCCTCGAGAACTCACAAGGTCATACGCACTTTATAATAGCAGTTATCTTTAGCATTGGTTTTTTAATGTTGCAGGAGCTGTCCTCTGCCTCCACGACGTCGAAAAGGCTACGTAGGGCGCCGATTACGTAGAGACACCGGAGAAGATTCTGCCGAGAGCAACTTTTCATCTGCAGAGGATGGAAGAGAAATGGTCCACAAGCTGCATGGTGAGGTTCCCTCGAAAACTCACAAGGACATACGCTCTTTATAATAGCAGTTATTTTTAGCATTGGTTTTTTTAATTACAGGAGCTGTCCTCTGCCTCCACGACGACGGAATGGCTACGCAGGGCGCCGATTACGTGGAGACACGGGAGAAGATGCAGCCGAGAGCAACTTTTCATATGCAGAGGATGGAAGAGGAAATGGTCCACAAGCTGCATGGTGAGCTTCCATCGAAAACTCACAAGGAGAGACGCACCTTATAACAACAGTTATTTTTAGCATTGGTTTTCTAATGTTGCCGGAATGTCCTCTGCATCTACGACGACGGAATGGCTTCGCAGGTCGCCGATTACGTGGAGACACTGGAGAAGATGCTGCCGAGAGCAACATTTCATATGCAGAGGATGGATGAGGAAATGGTCCACAAGCTGCATTGTGAGCTTCCCTCGAAAACTCACAAGGACATACGCACCTTACAATAGCAGTTATTTCTTAGCATAGAATTATAAATTTTGCAGGAGCTGTCCTCTGCCTCCGAAACGACGGAATTGCTACGCAGGGCGCCGATTACGTGGAGACACCGGAGAAGATGCTGCCGAGAGCAACTTTTCATATGCAGAGGATGGAAGAGGAAATGGTCCACAAGCTGCATTGTGAGCTTCCCTCGAAAACTCACAAGGACATACGCACCTTATAGTAGCAGTTATTTTTTAGCATGGAATTATAAATTTTGCAGGAGATGTCCTCTGCCTACGCAACGACGGAATTGCTACGCAGGGCGCCGATTACGTGGAGACACCGGAGAAGATCCTGCCGAGAGCAACTTTTCATATGCAGAGGATGGAAGAGGAAATGGTCCACAAGCTGCATTGTGAGCTTCCCTCGAAAACTCACAAGGACATACGCACCTTATAATAACAGTTATTTTTAGCATAGATTTTCTAATGTTCCAGGATATGTACTCTGCCACCACGACGACGGAATGACAGGGCGCCGATTACGTGGAGACACAAGAGAAGATGCTGCCGAGAGCAACGGTTCATATGCAGAGGATGGAAGAGGAAATGGTCCACAAGCTGCATTGTGAGCTTCCCTCGAAAACTCACAAGGACATACGCACCTTTTAATAACAGTTATTTTTAGCATAGATTTTCTAATGTTCCAGGATATGTACTCTGCCACCACGACGACGGAATGACTACGCTGGGCGCCGATTACGTGGAGACACCGGAGAAGATGCTGCCGAGAGCAACTTTTCATATGCAGAGGATGGAAGAGGAAATGGTCCACAAGCTGCATTGTGAGCTTCCCTCGAAAACTCACAAGGACATACGCACCTTATAATAACAGTTATTTTTAGCATAGATTTTCTAATGTTCCAGGATATGTACTCTGCCACCACGACGACGGAATGACCACGCAGGGCGCCGATTACGTGGAGGCACCGGAGAAGATGCTGCCGAGAGCAACGTTTCATTTGCGGAGGATGGAAGAGGAAATGTTCCACAAGCTGCATGGTGAGCTTCCCTCGAAAACACACAAGGAAAGACGCACCTTATAACAACAGTTATTTTTAGCATTGGTTTTTCAATGTTGCAGGAGCTGTCCTCTGCCTCCACGACGACGGAATGGCTACGCTGGGCGCCGATTACGTGGAGACACCGGAGAAGATCCTGCCGAGAGCTACTTTTCATCTGCAGAGGATGGAAGAGGAAATGTTCCACAAGCTGCATGGTGAGCTTCCCTCCAAATCGCGCAAGGACATACGCGCCTTATAATAACAGTTATTTTTAGCATAGATTTTTTAATGTTGCAGGAGCTGTCCTCTGCCTCCACGACGACGGAATGGCTACGTAGGGCGCCGATTACATAGAGACACCGGAGTAGATGCTACCGAAAGCAACTTTTCATCTGCAGAGGATGGAAGAGGAAATGGTCCACAAGCTGCATGGTGAGCTTCCCTCATAAACCCACAAGGACATACGAACCTTAAATTAGCAGTTATTTTTAGCACAGATTTTTTAATGTTGCAGGATCTGTCCTCTGCCTCCACGAAGACGAAATGGCTACGTAGGGCGCCGATTACGTAGAGACACCGGAGAAGATTCTGCCGAGAGCAACTTTTCATCTGCAGAGGATGGAAGAGAAATGGTCCACAAGCTGCATGGTGAGCTTCGCTCGAAACCTCACAAGGACATACCGATCTTATAATAGCAGTTATTTTTAGCATTGGTTTTTTAATGTTGCAGGAGCTGTCCTCTGCCTCCACGACGAAGAAATGGCTACGCAGGGCGCCGATTACGTCGATACACCGGAGAAGATGCTGCCGAGAGCAACTTTTCATATGCAGAGGATGGAAGAGGAAATGGTCCACAAGCTGCATTGTGAGCTTCCCTCGAAAACTCACAAGGACATACGCACCTTATAGTAGCAGTTATTTTTTAGCATGGAATTATAAATTTTGCAGGAGATGTCCTCTGCCTCCGCAACGACGGAATTGCTACGCAGGGCGCCGATTACGTGGAGACACCGGAGAAGATCCTGCCGAGAGCAACTTTTCATATGCAGAGGATGGAAGAGGAACTGGTCCACAAGCTGCATGGTGAGCTTCCATCGAAAACTCACAAGGAGAGACGCACCTTATAACAACAGTTATTTTTAGCATTGGTTTTCTAATGTTGCCGGAATGTCCTCTGCATCTACGACGACGGAATGGCTTCGCAGGTCGTCGATTACGTGGAGACACTGGACAAGATGCTGCCGAGAGCAACATTTCATATGCAGAGGATGGAAGAGGAAATGGTCCACAAGCTGCATTGTGAGCTTCCCTCGAAAACTCACAAGGACATACGCACCTTACAATAGCAGTTATTTTTAGCATAGAATTATAAATTTTGCAGGAACTGTCCTCTGCCTCCGCAATGACGGAATTGCTACGCAGGGCGCCGATTACGTGGAGACACCGGAGAAGATGCTGCCGAGAGCAACTTTTCATCTGCAGAGGATGGAAGAGGAAATGGTCCACAATCTGCATTGTGAGCTTCCCTCGAAAACTCACAAGGACATACGCACCTTATAGTAGCAGTTATTTTTTAGCATGGAATTATAAATTTTGCAGGAGCTGTCCTCTGCCTCCGCAACGACGGAATTGCTACGCAGGGCGCCGATTACGTGGAGACACCGGAGAAGATGCTGCCGAGAGCAACTTTTCATATGCAGAGGATGGAAGAGGAAATGGTCCACAAGCTGCATGGTGAGCTTCCATCGAAAACTCACAAGGAGAGGCGCACCTTATAACAACAGTTATTTTTAGCATTGGTTTTCTAATGTTGCCGGTATGTCCTCTGCATCTACGACGACGGAATGGCTTCGCAGGTCGCCGATTACGTGGAGACACTGGAGAAGATGCTGCCGAGAGCAACTTTACATATGCAGAGGATGGAAGAGGAAATGGTCCACAAGCTGCATTGTGAGCTTCCCTCGAAAACTCACAAGGACATACGCACCTTATAATAACAGTTATTTTTAGCATAGATTTTCTAATGTTCCAGGATAAGTACTCTGCCACCACGACGACGGAATGACTACGCAGGGCGCCGATTACCTGGAGACACCGGAGAAGATGCTGCCAAGAGCAACTAGTCATATGCAGAGGATGGAAGAGGAAATGGTCCACAAGCTGCATTGTGAGCTTCCCTCGAAAACTCACAAGGACATACGCACCTTATAATAACAGTTATTTTTAGCATAGATTTTCTAATGTTCCAGGATATGTACTCTGCCACCACGACGACGGAATGACTACGCTGGGCGCCGATTACGTGGAGACACCGGAGAAGATGCTGCCGAGAGCAACTTTTCATATGCAGAGGATGGAAGAGGAAATGGTCCACAAGCTGCATTGTGAGCTTCCCTCGAAAACTCACAAGGACATACGCACCTTATAATAACAGTTATTTTTAGCAAAGATTTTCTAATGTTCCAGGATATGTACTCTGCCACCACGACGACGGAATGACTACGCAGGGCGCCGATTACGTGGAGGCACCGGAGAAGATGCTGCCGAGAGCAACGTTTCATTTGCGGAGGATGGAAGAGGAAATGTTCCACAAGCTGCATGGTGAGCTTCCCCCGAAAACACACAAGGAAAGACGCACCTTATAACAACAGTTATTTTTAGCATTGGTTTTTCAATGATGCAGGAGCTGTCCTCTGCCTCCACGACGACGGAATGGCTACGCTGGGCGCCGATTACGTGGAGACACCGGAGAAGATCCTGCCGACAGCTACTTTTCATCTGCAGAGGATGGAAGAGGAAACGTTCCACAAGCTGCATGGTGAGCTTCCCTCCAAATCGCGCAAGGACATACGCGCCTTATAATAACAGTTATTTTTAGCATAGATTTTTTAATGTTGCAGGAGCTGTCCTCTGCCTCCACGACGACGGAATGGCTACGTAGGGCGCCGATTACATGGAGACACCTGAGTAGATGCTACCGAAAGCAACTTTTCATCTGCAGAGGATGGAAGAGGAAATGGTCCACAAGCTGCATGGTGAGCTTCCCTCATAAACCCACAAGGACATACGAACCTTAAATTAGCAGTTATTTTTAGCACAGATTTTTTAATGTTGCAGGATCTGTCCTCTGCCTCCACGAAGACGAAATGGCTACGTAGGGCGCCGATTACGTAGAGACACCGGAGAAGATTCTGCCGAGAGCAACTTTTCATCTGCAGAGGATGGAAGAGAAATGGTCCACAAGCTGCATGGTGAGCTTCGCTCGAAACCTCACAAGGACATACCGATCTTATAATAGCAGTTATTTTTAGCATTGGTTTTTTAATGTTGCAGGAGCTGTCCTCTGCCTCCACGACGAAGAAATGGCTACGCAGGGCGCCGATTACGTCGATACACCGGAGAAGATGCTGCCGAGAGCAACGTTTCATCTGCAGAGGATGGAAGAGGAAATGGTCCAAAGGTGCATGGTGAGCTTTCCTCGAAAACGCACAAGCGCATACGAAACTTATAATAGCAGTTATATTTAGCATTGGTTTTTTAATGTTGCAGGAGCTGTCCTCTGCCTCCACGACGAAGAAATGGCTACGCAGGGCGCCGATTACGTCGATACACCGGAGAAGATGCTGCCGAGAGCAACGTTTCATCTGCAGAGGATGGAAGAGGAAATGTTCCACAAGCTGCATGGTGAGCTTCCCTCGAAATCGCACAAGGACATACGCACATTATAATAACAGTTATTTTTAGCATGGATTTTTTAATGTTACACGAGCTGTCCACTGCCTCCACGACGACGTAATGGCTACGCAGGGCGCCGATTACGTGGAGACACCGGAGAAGATGCTGCCGAGAGCAACGTTTCATCTGCAGAGGATGGAAGAGGAAATGGTCCACAAGCTGCATGGTGAGCTTTCCTCGAAACCTCACAAGCGCATACGCACCTTATAATAGCAGTTATATTTAGCGTAGGTTTTTTAATTATGCAGGAGCTGTCCTCTGCCTCCACGACGTCGAAATGGCTACGTAGGGCGCCGATTACGTAGAGACACCGGAGAAGATGCTGCCGAGAGCATCTTTTCATCTGCAGAGGATGGAAGAGGAAATGGTCCACAAGCTGCATGGTGAGGTTCCCTCGAAAACTCACAAGGACATACGCACTTTATAATAGCAGTTATTTTTAGCATTGGTTTTTTTAATTACAGGAGCTGTCCTCTGCCTCCACGACGACGGAATTGCTACGCAGGGCGCCGATTACGTGGAGACACCGGAGAAGATGCTGCCGAGAGCAACTTTTCATATGCAGAGGATGGAAGAGGAAATGGTCCACAAGCTGCATGGTGAGCTTCCATCGAAAACTCACAAGGAGAGACGCACCTTATAACAACAGTTATTTTTAGCATTGGTTTTCTAATGTTGCCGGAATGTCCTCTGCATCTACGACGACGGAATGGCTTCGCAGGTCGCCGATTACGTGGAGACACTGGAGAAGATGCTGCCGAGAGCAACATTTCATATGCAGAGGATGGAAGAGGAAATGGTCCACAAGCTGCATTGTGAGCTTCCCTCGAAAACTCACAAGGACATACGCACCTTACAATAGCAGTTATTTCTTAGCATAGAATTATAAATTTTGCAGGAGCTGCCCTCTGCCTCCGAAACGACGGAATTGCTACGCAGGGCCCCGATTACGTGGAGACACCGGAGAAGATGCTGCCGAGAGCAACTTTTCATATGCAGAGGATGGAAGAGGAAATGGTCCACAAGCTGCATTGTGAGCTTCCCTCGAAAACTCACAAGGACATACGCACCTTATAGTAGCAGTTATTTTTTAGCATGGAATTATAAATTTTGCAGGAGATGTCCTCTGCCTCCGCAACGACGGAATTGCTACGCAGGGCGCCGATTACGTGGAGACACCGGAGAAGATCCTGCCGAGAGCAACTTTTCATATGCAGAGGATGGAAGAGGAACTGGTCCACAAGCTGCATGGTGAGCTTCCATCGAAAACTCACAAGGAGAGACGCACCTTATAACAACAGTTATTTTTAGCATTGGTTTTCTAATGTTGCCGGAATGTCCTCTGCATCTACGACGACGGAATGGCTTCGCAGGTCGCCGATTACGTGGAGACACTGGAGAAGATGCTGCCGAGAGCAACATTTCATATGCAGAGGATGGAAGAGGAAATGGTCCACAAGCTGCATTGTGAGCTTCCCTCGAAAACTCACAAGGACATACGCACCTTACAATAGCAGTTATTTCTTAGCATAGAATTATAAATTTTGCAGGAGCTGTTCTCTGCCTCCGCAACGACGGAATTGCTACGCAGGGCGCCGATTACGTGGAGACACCGGAGAAGATGCTGCCGAGAGCAATTTTTCATCTGCAGAGGATGGAAGAGAAATGGTCCACAAGCTGCATGGTGAGCTTCGCTCGAAACCTCACAAGGACATACCGATCTTATAATAGCAGTTATTTTTAGCATTGGTTTTTTAATGTTGCAGGAGCTGTCCTCTGCCTCCACGACGAAGAAATGGCTACGCAGGGCGCCGATTACGTCGATACACCGGAGAAGATGCTGCCGAGAGCAACGTTTCATCTGCAGAGGATGGAAGAGGAAATGGTCCAACGGTGCATGGTGAGCTTTCCTCGAAAACTCACAAGGACATACGCACATTATAATAACAGTTATTTTTAGCATGGATTTTTTAATGTTACACGAGCTGTCCACTGCCTCCACGACGACGTAATGGCTACGCAGGGCGCCGATTACGTGGAGACACCGGAGAAGATGCTGCCGAGAGCAACGTTTCATCTGCAGAGGATGGAAGAGGAAATGGTCCACAAGCTGCATGGTGAGCTTTCCTCGAAAACTCACAAGCGCATACGCACCTTATAATAGCAGTTATCTTTAGCATTGGTTTTTTAATGTTGCAGGAGCTGTCCTCTGCCTCCACGACGTCGAAAAGGCTACGTAGGGCGCCGATTACGTAGAGACACCGGAGAAGATGCTGCCGAGAGCAACTTTTCATCTGCAGAGGATGGAAGAGGAAATGGTCCACAAGCAGCATTGTGAGCTTCCCTCGAAAACTCACAAAGTCATTCGCACCTTACAATAGCAGTTATCTTTAGCATTGGTTTTTTAATGTTGCAGGAGCTGTCCTCTGCCTCCACGACGAAGAAATGGCTACGCAGGGCGCCGATTACGTCGATACACCGGAGAAGATGCTGCCGAGAGCAACGTTTCATCTGCAGAGGATGGAAGAGGAAATGTTCCACAAGCTGCATGGTGAGCTTCCCTCGAAATCGCACAAGGACATACGCACATTATAATAACAGTTATTTTTAGCATGGATTTTTTAATGTTACACGAGCTGTCCACTGCCTCCACGACGACGTAATGTCTACGCAGGGCGCCGATTACGTGGAGACACCGGAGAAGATGCTGCCGAGAGCAACGTTTCATCTGCAGAGGATGGAAGAGGAAATGGTCCACAAGCTGCATGGTGAGCTTTCCTCGAAAACTCACAAGCGCATACGCACCTTATAATAGCAGTTATATTTAGCATAGGTTTTTTAATGTTGCAGGAGCTGTCCTCTGCCTCCACGACGTCGAAATGGCTACGTAGGGCGCCGATTACGTAGAGACACCGGAGAAGATCCTGCCGAGAGCTACTTTTCATCTGCAGAGGATGGAAGAGGAAATGGTCCACAAGCTGCATGGTGAGGTTCCCTCGAAAACTCACAAGGACATACGCTCTTTATAATAGCAGTTATTTTTAGCATTGGTTTTTTTAATTACAGGAGCTGTCCTTGGCCTCCACGACGACGGAATTGCTACGCAGGGCGCCGATTACGTGGAGACACCGGAGAAGATGCTGCCGAGAGCAACTTTTCATATGCAGAGGATGGAAGAGGAAATGGTCCACAAGCTGCATGGTGAGCTTCCATCGAAAACTCACAAGGAGAGACGCACCTTATAACAACAGTTATTTTTAGCATTGGTTTTCTAATGTTGCCGGAATGTCCTCTGCATCTACGACGACGGAATGGCTTCGCAGGTCGCCGATTACGTGGAGACACTGGAGAAGATGCTGCCGAGAGCAACATTTCATATGCAGAGGATGGAAGAGGAAATGGTCCACAAGCTGCATTGTGAGCTTCCCTCGAAAACTCACAAGGACATACGCACCTTACAATAGCAGTTATTTCTTAGCATAGAATTATAAATTTTGCAGGAGCTGCCCTCTGCCTCCGAAACGACGGAATTGCTACGCAGGGCGCCGATTACGTGGAGACACCGGAGAAGATGCTGCCGAGAGCAACTTTTCATATGCAGAGGATGGAAGAGGAAATGGTCCACAAGCTGCATTGTGAGCTTCCCTCGAAAACTCACAAGGACATACGCACCTTATAGTAGCAGTTATTTTTTAGCATGGAATTATAAATTTTGCAGGAGATGTCCTCTGCCTCCGCAACGACGGAATTGCTACGCAGGGCGCCGATTACGTGGAGACACCGGAGAAGATCCTGCCGAGAGCAACTTTTCATATGCAGAGGATGGAAGAGGAACTGGTCCACAAGCTGCATGGTGAGCTTCCATCGAAAACTCACAAGGAGAGACGCACCTTATAACAACAGTTATTTTTAGCATTGGTTTTCTAATGTTGCCGGAATGTCCTCTGCATCTACGACGACGGAATGGCTTCGCAGGTCGCCGATTACGTGGAGACACTGGAGAAGATGCTGCCGAGAGCAACATTTCATATGCAGAGGATGGAAGAGGAACTGGTCCACAAGCTGCATTGTGAGCTTCCCTCGAAAACTCACAAGGACATACGCACCTTACAATAGCAGTTATTTCTTAGCATAGAATTATAAATTTTGCAGGAGCTGTCCTCTGCCTCCGCAACGACGGAATTGCTACGCAAGGCGCCGATTACGTGGAGACACCGGAGAAGATGCTGCCGAGAGCAACTTTTCATATGAAGAGGATGGAAGAGGAAATGGTCCACAAGCTGCATTGTGAGCTTCCCTCGAAAACTCACAAGGACATACGCACCCTATAATAACAGTTATTTTTAGCATAGATTTTCTAATGTTCCAGGATATGTACTCTGCCACCACGACGACGGAATGACTACGCAGGGCGCCGATTTCGTGGAGACACCGGAGAAGATGCTGCCGAGAGCAACTTTTCATATGCAGAGGATGGAAGAGGAAATGGTCCACAAGCTGCATTGTGAGCTTCCCTCGAAAACTCACAAGGACATACGCACCTTATAATAACAGTTATTTTTAGCATAGATTTTCTAATGTTTCAGGATATGTACTCTGCCACCACGACGACGGAATGACTACGCAGGGCGCCGATTACGTGGAGACACCGGAGAAGATGCTGCCGAGAGCAACTTTTCATATGCAGAGGATGGAAGAGGAAATGGTCCACAAGCTGCATTGTGAGCTTCCCTCGAAAACTCACAAGGACATACGCACCTTATAATAACAGTTATTTTTAGCATAGATTTTCTAATGTTCCAGGATATGTACTCTGCCACCACGACGACGGAATGACTACGCTGGGCGCCGATTACGTGGAGACACCGGAGAAGATGCTGCCGAGAGCAACTTTTCATATGCAGAGGATGGAAGAGGAAATGGTCCACAAGCTGCATTGTGAGCTTCCCTCGAAAACTCACAAGGACATACGCACCTTATAGTAACAGTTATTTTTTAGCATGGAATTATAAATTTTGCAGGAGCTGTCCTCTGCCTCCGCAACGACGGAATTGCTACGCAGGGCGCCGATTACGTGGAGACACCGGAGAAGATGCTGCCGAGAGCAACTTTTCATATGCAGAGGATGGAAGAGGAAATGGTCCACAAGCTGCATGGTGAGCTTCCATCGAAAACTCACAAGGAGAGGCGCACCTTATAACAACAGTTATTTTTAGCATTGGTTTTCTAATGTTGCCGGTATGTCCTCTGCATCTACGACGACGGAATGGCTTCGCAGGTCGCCGATTACGTGGAGACACTGGAGAAGATGCTGCCGAGAGCAACTTTACATATGCAGAGGATGGAAGAGGAAATGGTCCACAAGCTGCATTGTGAGCTTCCCTCGAAAACTCACAAGGACATACGCACCTTACAATAGCAGTTATTTCTTAGCATAGAATTATAAATTTTGCAGGAGCTGTCCTCTGCCTCCGCAACGACGGAATTGCTACGCAGGGCGCCGATTACGTGGAGACACCGGAGAAGATGCTGCCGAGAGCAACTTTTCATATGCAGAGGATGGAAGAGGAAATGGTCCACAAGCTGCATTGTGAGCTTCCCTCGAAAACTCACAAGGACATACGCACCTTATAATAACAGTTATTTTTAGCATAGATTTTCTAATGTTCCAGGATAAGTACTCTGCCACCACGACGACGGAATGACTACGCATGGCGCCGATTACCTGGAGACACCGGAGAAGATGCTGCCAAGAGCAACTAGTCATATGCAGAGGATGGAAGAGGAAATGGTCCACAAGCTGCATTGTGAGCTTCCCTCGAAAACTCACAAGGACATACGCACCTTATAATAACAGTTATTTTTAGCATAGATTTTCTAATGTTCCAGGATATGTACTCTGCCACCACGACGACGGAATGACTACGCAGGGCGCCGATTACGTGGAGGCACCGGAGAAGATGCTGCCGAGAGCAACGTTTCATTTGCGGAGGATGGAAGAGGAAATGTTCCACAAGCTGCATGGTGAGCTTCCCTCGAAAACACACAAGGAAAGACGCACCTTATAACAACAGTTATTTTTAGCATTGGTTTTTCAATGTTGCAGGAGCTGTCCTCTGCCTCCACGACGACGGAATGGCTACGCTGGGCGCCGATTACGTGGAGACACCGGAGAAGATCCTGCCGAGAGCTACTTTTCATCTGCAGAGGATGGAAGAGGAAATGTTCCACAAGCTGCATGGTGAGCTTCCCTCCAAATCGCGCAAGGACATACGCGCCTTATAATAACAGTTATTTTTAGCATAGATTTTTTAATGTTGCAGGAGCTGTCCTCTGCCTCCACGACGACGGAATGGCTACGTAGGGCGCCGATTACATGGAGACACCGGAGTAGATGCTACCGAAAGCAACTTTTCATCTGCAGAGGATGGAAGAGGAAATGGTCCACAAGCTGCATGGTGAGCTTCCCTCATAAACCCACAAGGACATACGAACCTTAAATTAGCAGTTATTTTTAGCACAGATTTTTTAATGTTGCAGGATCTGTCCTCTGCCTCCACGAAGACGAAATGGCTACGTAGGGCGCCGATTACGTAGAGACACCGGAGAAGATTCTGCCGAGAGCAACTTTTCATCTGCAGAGGATGGAAGAGAAATGGTCCACAAGCTGCATGGTGAGCTTCGCTCGAAACCTCACAAGGACATACCGATCTTATAATAGCAGTTATTTTTAGCATTGGTTTTTTAATGTTGCAGGAGCTGTCCTCTGCCTCCACGACGACGGAATGGCTACGCAGGGCGCCTATTACGTGGAGACACCGGAGAAGATGCTGCCGAGAGCAACTTTTCATCTGCAGAGGATGGAAGAGGAAGTGGTCCACAAGGAGCATTGTGAGCTTCCCTCGAAAACTCACAAGGTCATACGCACCTTATAATAGCAGTTATCTTTAGCATTGGTTTTTTAATGTTGCAGGAGCTGTCCTCTGCCTCCACGACGACGGAATGGCTACGCAGGGCGCCGATTACGTGGAGACACCGGAGAAGATGGTGCCGAAAGCAACTTTTCATCTGCAGAGGATGGAAGAGGAAATGGTCCACAAGCTGCATGGTGAGGTTCCCTCGAAAACTCACAAGGACATAGGCTCTTTATAATAGCAGTTATTTTTAGCATTGGTTTTTTTAATTACAGGAGCTGTCCTCTGCCTCCACGACGAAGAAATGGCTACGCAGGGCGCCGATTACGTCGATACACCGGAGAAGATGCTGCCGAGAGCAACGTTTCATCTGCAGAGGATGGAAGAGGAAATGTTCCACAAGCTGCATGGTGAGCTTCCCTCGAAATCGCACAAGGACATACGCACATTATAATAACAGTTATTTTTAGCATGGATTTTTTAATGTTACACGAGCTGTCCACTGCCTCCACGACGACGTAATGGCTACGCAGGGCGCCGATTACGTGGAGACACCGGAGAAGATGCTGCCGAGAGCAACGTTTCATCTGCAGAGGATGGAAGAGGAAATGGTCCACAAGCTGCATGGTGAGCTTTCCTCGAAAACTCACAAGCGCATACGCACCTTATAATAGCAGTTATATTTAACATAGGTTTTTTAATGTTGCAGGAGCTGTCCTCTGCCTCCACGACGTCGAAATGGCTACGTAGCGCGCCGATTACGTAGAGACTCCGGAGAAGATGCTGCCGAGAGCAACGTTTCATCTGCAGAGGATGGAAGAGGAAATGGTCCACAAGCTGCAAGGTGAGGTTCCCTCGAAAACTCACAAGGACATACGCTCTTTATAATAGCAGTTATTTTTAGCATTGGTTTTTTTAATTACAGGAGCTGTCCTCTGCCTCCACGACGACGGAATTGCTACGCAGGGCGACGATTACGTGGAGACACCGGAGAAGATCCTGCCGAGAGCAACTTTTCATCTGCAGAGGATTCAAGAGGAAATGGTCCACAAGCTGCATGGTGAGCTTCCATCGAAAACTCACAAGGAGAGACGCACCTTACAACAACAGTTATTTTTAGCATTGGTTTTCTAATGTTGCCGGAATGTCCTCTGCATCTACGACGACGGAATGGCTTCGCAGGTCGCCGATTACGTGGAGACACTGGAGAAGCTGCTGCCGAGAGCAACATTTCATATGCAGAGGATGGAAAAGGAAATGGTCCACAAGCTGCATTGTGAGCTTCCCTCGAAAACTCACAAGGACATACGCACCTTACAATAGCAGTTATTTCTTAGCATAGAATTATAAATTTTGCAGGAGCTGTCCTCTGCCTCCGCAACGACGGAATTGCTACGCAGGGCGCCGGTTACGTGGAGACACCGGAGAAGATGCTGGCGAGAGCAACTTTTCATATGCAGAGGATGGAAGAGGAAATGGTCCACAAGCTGCATTATGAGCTTCCCTCGAAATCTCACAATGACGTACGCACCTTATAATAACAGTTATTTTTAGCATAGATTTTCTAATGTTCCAGGATATGTACTCTGCCACCACGACGACGGAATGACTACGCAGGGCGCCGATTACGTGGAGGCACCGGAGAAGATGCTGCCGAGAGCAACGTTTCATTTGCGGAGGATGGAAGAGGAAATGTTCCACAAGCTGCATGGTGAGCTTCCCTCGAAACACACAAGGAAAGACGCACCTTATAACAACAGTTATTTTTAGCATTGGTTTTTCAATGTTGCAGGAGCTGTCCTCTGCCTCCACGACGACGGAATGGCTACGCTGGGCGCCGATTACGTGGAGACACCGGAGAAGATGCTGCCGAAAGCAACTTTTCATCTGCAGAGGATGGAAGAGGAAATGGTCCACAAGCTGCATGGTGAGCTTCCCTCATAAACCCACAAGGACATACGAACCTTAAATTAGCAGTTATTTTTAGCACAGATTTTTTAATGTTGCAGGATCTGTCCTCTGCCTCCACGAAGACGAAATGGCTACGTAGGGCGCCGATTACGTGGAGACACCGGAGAAGATGCTGCCGAGAGCAACTTTTCATCTGCAGAGGATGGAAGAGAAATGGTCCACAAGCTGCATGGTGAGCTTCGCTCGAAAACTCACAAGGACATACCGATCTTATAATAGCAGTTATTTTTAGCATTGGTTTTTTAATGTTGCAGGAGCTGTCCTCTGCCTCCACGACGACGGAATGGCTACGTAGGGCGCCGATTACGTAGAGACACCGGAGAAGATGCTGCCGAGAGCAACTTTTCATCTGCAGAGGATGGAAGACGAAATGGTCCACAAGCTGCATGGTGAGCTTCCCTCGAGAACTCACAAGGTCATACGCACCTTATAATAGCAGTTATCTTTAGCATTGGTTTTTTAATGTTGCAGGAGCTGTCCTCTGCCTCCACGACGTCGAAAAGGCTACGTAGGGCGCCGATTACGTAGAGACACCGGAGAAGATGCTGCCGAGAGCAACTTTTTATCTGCAGAGGATGGAAGAGGAAATGGTCCACAAGCTGCATGGTGAGGTTCCCTCGAAAACTCACAAGGACATACGCTCTTTATAATAGCAGTTATTTTTAGCATTGGTTTTTTTAATTACAGGAGCTGTCCTCTGCCTCCACGACGAAGAAATGGCTACGCAGGGCGCCGATTACGTCGATACACCGGAGAAGATGCTGCCGAGAGCAACGTTTCATCTGCAGAGGATGGAAGAGGAAATGTTCCACAAGCTGCATGGTGAGCTTCCCTCGAAAACTCACAAGGACATACGCACCTTATAATAACAGTTATTTTTAGCATAGATTTTCTAATGTTCCAGGATATGTACTCTGCCACCACGACGACGGAATGACTACGTAGGGCGCCGATTACATGGAGACACCGGAGTAGATGCTACCGAAAGCAACTTTTCATCTGCAGAGGATGGAAGAGGAAATGGTCCACAAGCTGCATGGTGAGCTTCCCTCATAAACCCACAAGGACATACGAACCTTAAATTAGCAGTTATTTTTAGCACAGATTTTTTAATGTTGCAGGATCTGTCCTCTGCCTCCACGAAGACGAAATGGCTACGTAGGGCGCCGATTACGTAGAGACACCGGAGAAGATTCTGCCGAGAGCAACTTTTCATCTGCAGAGGATGGAAGAGAAATGGTCCACAAGCTGCATGGTGAGCTTCGCTCGAAAACTCACAATGACATACCGATCTTATAATAGCATTTATTTTTAGCATTGGTTTTTTAATGTTGCAGGAGCTGTCCTCTGCCTCCACGACGACGGAATGGCTACGTAGGGCGCCGATTACGTAGAGACACCGGAGAAGATGCTGCCGAGAGCAACTTTTCATCTGCCGAGGATGGAAGACGAAATGGTCCACAAGCTGCATGGTGAGCTTCCCTCGAGAACTCACAAGGTCATACGCACCTTATAATAGCAGTTATCTTTAGCATTGGTCTTTTAATGTTGCAGGAGCTGTCCTCTGCCTCCACGACGTCGAAAAGGCTACGTAGGGCGCCGATTACGTAGAGACACCGGAGAAGATGCTGCCGAGAGCAACTTTTCATCTGCAGAGGATGGAAGAGGAAATGGTCCACAAGCTGCATGGTGAGGTTCCCTCGAAAACTCACAAGGACATACGCTCTTTATAATAGCAGTTATTTTTAGCATTGGTTTTTTTAATTACAGGAGCTGTCCTCTGCCTCCACGAGGAAGAAATGGCTACGCAGGGCGCCGATTACGTCGATACACCGGAGAAGATGCTGCCGAGAGCAACGTTTCATCTGCAGAGGATGGAAGAGGAAATGTTCCACAAGCTGCATGGTGAGCTTCCCTCGAAATCGCACAAGGACATACGCACATTATAATAACAGTTAATTTTAGCATGGATTTTTTAATGTTACACGAGCTGTCCACTGCCTCCACGACGACGTAATGGCTACGCAGGGCGCCGATTACGTGGAGACACCGGAGAAGATGCTGCCGAGAGCAACTTTTCATCTGCAGAGGATGGAAGAGGAAATGTTCCACAAGCTGCATGGTGAGCTTCCCTCGAAAACACACAATGACAGACGCACCTTATAACAACAGTTATTTTTAGCATTGGTTTTTTAATGTTGCAGGAGCTGTCCTCTGCCTCCACGACGACGGAATGGCTACGCAGGGCGCCGATTACGTGGAGACGCCGGAGAAGATGCTGCCGAGAACAACGTTTCATCTGCAGAGGATGTAAGAGGAAATGTTCCACAAGCTGCATGGTGAGCTTCCCTCGAAATCGCACAACGACATACGTACCTTATAATAACAGTTATTTTAGCATAGATTTTTTTAATGTTGCAGGAGCTGTCCTCTGCCTCCACGACGACGGAATGGCTACGCAGGGCGCCGATTACGTGGAGACACCGGAGAAGATGCTGCCGAGAGCAACTTTTCATCTGCAGAGGATGGAAGAAGAAATGGTCCACAAGCTGCATGGTGAGCTTCCCTCCAATACTCACAAGGACATACGCACCTTATAATAGCAGTTATTTTTAGCATAGATTTTTTAATGTTTCAGGAGCTGTCCTCTGCCTCCACGACGACGGAATGGCTACGTAGGGCGCCGATTACGTGGAAACACCAGCGAATATGCTGCCGAGAGCAACTTTTCATCTGCAGAGGGTGGAAGAGGAAATGGTCCACAAGCTGCATGGTGAGCTTCCCTCGAAAACTCACAAGGACATACGCACCTTATAATAGCAGTTATCTTTAGCATTGGTTTTTTAATGTTGCTGGAGCTGTCCTCTGCCTCCAAGACGACGGAATGGCTACGCAGGTCGCCGATTACGTGGAGACACCGGAGAAGGTGCTGCCGAGAGCAACTTTTCATATGCAGCGGATGTAAGAGGAAATGGTCCACAAGCTGCATGGTGAGCCTCTCTCAAAACCTCACAAGCACATACGCACCTCATAATAGCAGTTATTTTTAGCATTGGTTTTTTAAATTACAGGAGCTGTCCTCTGCCTCCACGACGACGAAATGTCTACGCAGGGCGTCGATTACGTCGAGACACCGGAGAAGATGCTGCCGAGAGCAACTTTTCATCTGCTGAGGATGGAAGAGGTAATGGTCTACAAGCTGCATGGTGAGCTTCCCTCGAAAACTCACAAGGACATATGCACCTTATAATACCAGTTTTTTTAGCATTCGTTTTTTAATGTTGCAGGAGCTGTCCGCTGCCTCCAGGACGACGAAATGGCTACGCAGGGCGCCGATTACGTCTAGTCACCCGAGAAGATGCTGCCGAGAGCAACTTTTCATCTGCTGAGGATGGAAGAGAAAATGGTCCACAAGCTGCATGGTTAGCTTCTGTCGCAAGCGCACACGCATATAAGCAGCTTACAATAACAGGTATTTGCTTATTATATTCTAATTGAGGTTGCAGGTGACGCCCTCTTACTCCACGACCATTTACAGTGTCTGTGTAATTGTGTTCTGCAAATATTGAATGCTTTCGCATGGCTCTAGCAACTCTCGTACTTCCATCAGTTACACATTCATTACACAGCCTCTGCAGGGACACCGACCATATTTCGGCCATTGTCGTGAAGTCACGAATGTCCTAGTTAGTTATCAAATTCTATCTTGGTGTGAGGTATAGATAATAGACACCATGCTGTGGAGAGTTGCATGCTTATGTGTTACTGGATGATGTATCTCATACCAAGACAGAATTTGAAAATTAACTGGATGTGATATTAGGATTTGCAGTTTACAATTTTTTAAGCCCCACCCTGATTGACAACATACTTCTTAAGAAAAAGGGACAAGAGAGTAATACCACATTTTTGCTCTCCTCAGAAGATACCTAATAAAACACACAAATATGGTCACCAATGTTATATGTTGGTATAACGTCAGAAAGCTTTACCAGCGAACGTAAGTCCAGAAAATACACGACTTTTGTAATAGAAATACTATTTCCATTTTGCTTTTTATTAGCAAAGATAAGATTCCAAGTTTGGAAATGAGTTACATATATAGGATCTCTTGTAATCTTTGTGGCAAAATATATGTAGGCCAAACAGATACGGCTATAACTACTAGACTGGCTGAGCATGAGAGGAGTTGAAGATTAAAAAAGAGAGATTCCACCTTTGTAGAACTTGTCTTAAATCAATGTTATGCCTTTGACATTATATATGATGTTCTCCAGAGAGCAAATAAAGACAGGAAGCTAACATTGCTTGAAATTCTCTCTATCAACAAACACCTAGCTCAGAAACCAAACCTAATTCTCAATGATGAACCCCAATTTCTGTATTGACCATTATTAGTGTTGTTATGTATAATTCTGCCACTATGCTTGTTGAAATTGTGTAATATCTCTCATCCACATTCCAATGTTTTCCTTCCTTGTGTTACACCATTCTCAAGAAAACCAGCCAATTCTAGTATAGGCTACATACTTCAATATGCTCCTTTATTCCATATTCACATACTCCAAACTTACAACATTTCAGTTTTATATTTTCCTCACTCACTTGTTCCCCTCCTACTATTGTTTGTATATATAAGTTAATTTTATATACAATTGTTCTTACTGATACACCCAATGGGCCATATGTTTGTTTCAACTTATTTGTTGAAAATTAATCCGTAGTTATTTCTTAGTTACAGTTTTGTTTTAATTGGTTGGGCATCTTTGTTTGTTATAAAATACTTAAAGTCTATATAGTCTATGACAGACACGTATCTTTGTACTCGAACACAGCAGCTGGTGTGAGGTGGATAATAAGTTTCCTGAAGATGGCCTAGTTTACAACAAATTAAATATTATTGTGGAACAAATATATAGTGTACACAGTTATTTTATGCGATTGGAAAAAGTTTATGAAGTGACAATTCACATCGGTCATGCAACAGGGATAACGAATTGCATAGGAACCAAGTGTCGCAAACGCCACGAGAAGGCGCTGTGGTGATATGTGGTCTGGCTTCGTAGGACACTAATTTGACCGGAAACTTGATGGTCGCACATACGTCGTACTCCAGCGAGAGGTTCTGCCAGACATGCTGAATAGCTTTCCCATGCCTGTTTACGCGGCATTCGGATCCCCTGCGCATTCCAGCAGAAGAGGTTTTAGTGTGGGCAGTCTGCAAGCAAACTTTCTTGGCCGCTGGAATTGTCGTGTTTGGCCAATCGCATGTCCACTCCACCATCATCACCCAATACGTCTGCAATCGATGTTTTTCCTCACGGTGGTATCTGGAGGGTCCTGCGTCTGAAACATTTATTACATTGTCGGAGGGCCCAGTGGTCAGGTTTGTTGCGGCAACAGTATTTCTTCCGAGATACACGGTATGTTTGAGAGGCACTAACATGCAGCGAATAGTCAGTGGTAACTGGCAGGGCACTTTGTCAGTGGTGTGTAGTGGTCAGTACGACTGCCTACTAAGCAGGAGGTCCGGGTTTCAATTACTTTTTCAACTTTCCGCTATTGCAGAGCACACTCGCACCAAATGTGAGGGTCATTTAATAATTAAGGAGACGAAATGGTGTGCGGAAAATGTGTTGGTAGGACAAGTTTCGAACTTTTATGGCTTTACGTTATCATCAGGGGGATGAGCCCTGGTCAACTGATGTATCAACATTGATTTGTTTCAACCACAACATGCGTTTCAGGACGGCGAGTCCGCTTGAAAGTTAAACATTAGATTGTTAATTGCTGAAGGCGAGATATCATTCAATAGTAGTGGGGCAATAGGTATACTGGCACAGGGTACCATTTCGCTACCTGGGCACACTTCCCCGACCGGTCCCGAAACCGCAGCCACGTCACTTGCCCGACTGCCAAAGTACCATTACTCCCCCCACCCATTCACCCCCATCAGATGCCCACGTGCCCGACCTCCGCCCGCAATTAATTTAATTAAATTTCCATATCAATTTAATTGAAGCAACCTATGTTTTCATCAGCAACAAGGCCAACTGTCTCCCCAAGTAAGCACTTGCAAGAGTACAGCCACTCCCACCCAGGCTACCGCCTCCACCTCCATCCCTGTATGACCCAGTCTGGCACTCGGAAGTCACGCCACCCAAAAAAAAAAAAAAAAAAAAAAAAAAAAAAAAAAAAAAAAAAAAAAAAAAAAAAACTTTTTTTCGGAAGTTATTACTTATGGACGTACACCAACATTGGAAAAGAGGAGACAATTATTGCGTACATCAGACAGTACAATAACCTGGGATGACATCGAACATGTCCTCCTGCACAAGTGGACACTTGTGCGAGTGCTGCGCCCACCTCCGCTCCCAGCTCATTCACCACCACACCCTATAATTTTTTGCATATCAATTTAATTTATGCATTAGCGATTAGAACATTTCGTATTAAATCTGCATATCAATTTAATTTTGAACAACTTAACCACCCTCACTACCGCCCCCACATCCGCCACACTGACAGCCCTAAAGATTGCCGCCCCCATGTGACCCGGTCCTGTACACTTACCCGCTACCCGTAATATATATTTATATTTACAAAAGGTATTACTTAAAATGTTTGTAGAGCTTATGGGACTTAACTACGAGGTCATCAGTCCCTAAACTTACAAACTACCTACGAACTAGCTAATACTAAGAACGGCACAAATATCCACGCCCGAGGGGGGATTCGAACCCCCGACCGTAGTGACCGTGCAGAACGTGACTGGCGCGCTGCAGTCCTCTCGGCCACCGCGCCCGGCGTTATTACTTATCGACGTATACCAACATTGGTATTACTGCTACTTTGGACAGTACAATTAACTGGAATAACACGAGAGTTTCGTATACAAATTGACCTCGCCAGCCGCCAGGCCATCCAACTACGGCCCCGATTGTTAATTGTGACATCCAATGTGTTAATTAGAGCAGTCCGTTTAATATGTAGAACATTAAGTACAAACCGCAATCTCGCAGGTAAATAAAGAAATTCGGAGTAATGCTAACGATGGGTGTTGTACAAACAATTAGAACTAATGTTCCGTCTTTCGTAAATCATTTGCTGCCTAAAGTGGCAAAATAAATGCATAGGCGGTGCTTGCAACAGCAGACAAACGTATTAAAAACAGCGTCTGTTAGAACGTAACGGTAACAAACTAGTACGTCAAACACTCTAGACGTGTAACACAACTACCTTAACATATTTCTCTCGATAGACACCATGGAAAATGATAAAACTTAACAGTAATGTAGTTAGATCTTCAGTGTGATCACAAACACACAGCGTTCCCTCAGATACCTCCCGACAGGAGGAGAAAGAGCGTGAATCACCGCATAACGGTCCACAGACGACTGAAATAGATCCGACGCGCTCGCACGGACAGTGCCTGCCTCTAACCAGCCAACCGTTACCAACCGCCAGCCACAGGCCGCGGGTTAAAAATATGCGTGTGTCTCTAATTGAACATGGCGTGATGAGGTATTAATTCTCACACAACATCGCGTATTTATCGTATGCAATGGCAGTATATGTTTATTAAAAAGACTACGTACTAATTTTTTTTAGTATGGTATATACTTATACACCCCCTATAGCAGGACTACTGCTCACGAGTTGTCAGCGTGCATTAGAATGTAACGGTAACGATCGCCACTAACTTGTATGTCAAACACTCTTTCGATAGCACCACAACAACAACAACAGCAACAGCAGCAGAAGGCACATTGTTCCGAAATGTAATACCCTCTCTCTTTTGCGACCATGCCCTGTTACAATGCACACACATCTTTTAGAAATGTACCAAGTCTTTATAAGGTTTCCTTAGATCGATGTATAGTAGTCTTCCATCTTCCATCCAATATTTCGACAGGTAAGTTTTCGGTATTTCTGTAATCCACTTAATATCCAGTTCTCCACCTTCGGAGAATTCAGCCAGTTTTATTTTACCTCTTATTTCATTGCTAAAACAGTACACATCTTCTTACGTATGCCCATTCAAACATAGCAAAGGGACTCTCTCTTTAGCGACCATACCCTGTTACAATATTAAACAATGCAAACGATTCTTGACAACATTTACCTGACACAGGTCAAATACCGATAATCGAGCACTCCAGAAGACATTTAAATTTGTTCTTTTAAACAAAGCCGGCCGCGGTGGCCGAGGGGACTAAGGCGCTCCGGTCACGGTCCGCACGGCCACTACGGTCGGGGGTTCGAACCGTTGTGGATATTTGTGCCGTCCTAGTTCGTAAGTAGTTCATAAGTAGTTTGTAAGTTTAGGGACTGATGACCCCTTAGTTAAGTCCCATAGACTATACAAACATTTGAACATTTGAACATTTTAAACAAAACTAAACCCTATTACACAAAGGCATTTCCTTGGAGTGTTACAATAAAAAATGCACGAAATAACTTATGATCAGCAGTTTACCGATTTCCGACCGTCTACGCACAAACTTTTTTTCTCAAAAGCACTAAGCTAACAGCATTCGTCTCCTAAATTACGCACGTCAATTCACGAACCACGGAACCAACCAAGAAGACATAATGTTAATACTTTACCTGCCTGATGCAACAGATTTTCAGTTCTGTAAAACACGATCAACCCACACTTTACCCAAAAATTCTTACTCCAAGCTTCTTTTCTGTGATTTCCTTTTTCGTTCCACTAAACCTAACTGGGATTTATTTATTTTAATTACAAGTAGCTGTCTACCACAAACTACCTATACACCGCAACAATTGTTCAAAAGTTTGTAAGGCGTATAGGACTTATCTGCGAGGTCATCAGTCGCTATACTACTTATGAACTAACTTATACTAAAGACAGCACAAACCCCACCACACCTGATCGTTAAAAGAACATGGTGTGTATACACAATTACTTGTTGTTGTTACAGTACAACTGCGTACATACAACGGAATGTTCACAAAAATTATATCCCATTCCAACGGCCGTATACATAGTCCATCACATTTCTACACATTACCATGCAAATGCAATGTACCAAACGTCCGATAATTCGCCAGATTTACGGGCACACCAGTCAATTTTCGGTGTTCTTATAACCCACCAAAAAACAACACGACTGCTCTCTAAGGAATTTGTTAGCCGAAAGCACATGGATTGGAGTGGCACACAGGGCTGCACTTTGTAAATATTGACTATCTCAGTTTTCGTTCTAGTCCATAAGTGTAGCCTGTATTGTAGCCTCCAATCCGGTAATGCCAAACACCAGGTAAAAGTATCCCGCTAACGCCTGTTAAAAAATCGATAAGGCAACTATCGGTAATTTTATCGACAAAAGAACACGTTATTCGACAAATAAATGTATTACGCGGCAATTCAAAGTTAGTCGACTTTAAAGCTTCCTATAGAGCCTCTATAGAGCCTATAGAGCCTATAGAGCCTCCTTCCAAGCGAAAGTAATGGGTGGATACTAGGAACTTGCACAGTTCCATTTTGATAAAAAAAAGTCTCAACGAAAGCGTTTGAGATGCCCATATCCAGGAGATGAAAGTCACTTACACGAAGCTGGAGATTTAGTTTAAAATCGGCTGGCCTCACCTTATAAGGGACAGCCAAATCATTTCCTCGAGATGTTCTCCAGTGTAGCATTACCGAGTTTCTTCAATATTCCGAGTGCTCCCACGACGTCGCCGCCAGGTAGGAGAAATGGTAACTTCGCATTGTCTCCGTGACGAACTTGTCGAATTTACTACACATTTATAAGTTAACAGATCAGCAATAATTTACCATCGCACACCACTCGAAAATTAAACGCCACTAACATACTATCAAGCAGGCAATACTTCGTAACGTACACGCGCAAAGTTTTACGAACATAATCCTAAATCGACTTCTTTAGAGCTCTATCGCAACGCAACACCATCCACAACTGGAAACAGATACTGCAGCGCATACTTTAAACACTTCCCAATCAAATTCTATCCCAACTAGCCTACGACACTATATGTAACAACAACCATCGCCAACTACAACAAAAGGATCTTTTCTACTAAAGTTCTAAACTAGCTAGCAAGTGGGGACACTCACAGTAACTCTGCGTCGTTGGTGGATCCCTCTAGAACACCTAACCGATTGATCATGCATCTTTCTGCATTGGATACTCCACCGGACGGTATTTCTGAAACGTTTTCTACCAGTCACTATACCACACACACCTCGTACATTTGACAATCACTCGAGCACAAACAGTCATCGTATTCACCCTTCTAATAAATCAATACTCCCGATAAACATATGTAACACACCCAATTACATCACAAAAATGAGTGACACACATAGAACATCTTCGTATAGAATGATAATGCAAAAAGCACATTTCGAGTAACATTCTGTGTCTTACTAGGTGTGGTTCGTTTTGTCCTAAAAATGGTTAGATGGTTAGATGTTAATGTTTTGAGTTATAAGCCCATGGTTGTGATGTGAAAATCACCGATCTGTGTGTCGTTTTGTCCTAAAAGAGGGTTAGAGTTCCATCTAATGTGTTGTAAGCAGTATTATTTCCATGATGTGGGAATCGAGTTATATGCTTCCTAGGTTTCTTCCCTCTGTGGAAAGAGCGTTTTACTCTTCTGCGGGGGAACTGATGAGCTAGCTGTTTAGTCCCCTAAAAACCAACAACTCTTCTGCGATGTATATAGACCAACCTTACGCGGTGTTTGCTGTAGGTCCTAAGATATATGTAAGGTTATTAAGTGTGCTGAGGATCGCTTCAACGTCGTTGTGATTACATAAAATATGTAGTAGTTTCCATCTGCAACAGCTATTTGTTGTTAAGACTTACAGCTTTTGATTTAGAACGTTTCGGTTTTACAGGACTATGGATCTAGGAGAAAGCGGAAGATAGGTTACGTGTCAGAAGAGTATCTGTTAATTGGTCAGTTATCAGAGATATAGTGCTATGCCGTTCTAGTCTACAGCTAAGCAAGCGTTCGTTTAAATCGATGTTGTGTTGGTGTATGGACTGGAGTTTGATTTTACATCGGAATTTAGGGCCCACCCAACAGTCTTTGTGTAAGTGTGTGTGTGTGTGTGTGTGTGTGTGTGTGTGCGTAAATAGGTTATCGCTAACTATATTTTTACCATGCAAGTTATAACGGCTGTTGTAGTCAACTCCTACGGTAAATACCTCGTTTGTGTCACCTGCAAGGAAATGGTCCATAGAAGTGTTGAAGTATTTGTCGGTAATACGATTGTGCGCCGTGTAACGATACATATAGCAGGATAGTACGAAATGATAAGCAATATATAATGAGACAAAATTTTTTCGCTATTTTATATTTATATATTTTTATTTTTTATTTGTTCTCTCGTGGAGAGATACTTTTCTTATTTTCTAGCCGGCCGCGGTGGCCGAGGGGACTGAGGCGCTTCAGTCACGGTCTGCATGGCCACTACGGTCGGGGGTTCGAATCCCCCCTCGGGCATCGATATTTGTGCCGTCCTTAGGATTAGCTAGTTCATAAGTAGTTTGTATGTTTAGGGACTGATGACCCCGTAGTTAAGACCCATAAGCTATACAAACATTTGAACATTTTTTTATTTTCTATTTCATGAAAATAAAATGCAAATAATTTCATTGGCAATAAATTTTTAGATTCGTTGCCATAGATTATAGATTTCATTAATTAAGCTGCTCATTATCACTGAGAAAGACCTCTGATTAAAGAAACTGAGTGTCTATGGCTGCTCACTTGTTAGTTAGTAGTTAAGCAGATCTGATGCTGTTCGGTAAAAAAGATGTGACAGTGAAGCTGATGATCAATTAAATTTTACAGTGGAAGTGCTTTTTTCATTTTTTTTATTTGTAAAATAGTGCATTTCAGTGTTATATTTTTAACTATATCAAGGCCTTAAAGCAACAAATGCCCTCGACCTTGAGAAAAGGAAATGGCAATGACGAGTCTAGCCGGAGTAATTAACAATATTCTTGAAGAAAAATTTTTGCACTTAAAAAAAAGGAAACTATGACAAACATCGTCTAACTTTGACCGCAAATTATTATCATTTTTAATTGTTATATTATAGCGGATGTCTCATTATGGCTTGAAGAGATGGCCTTCATTGTGTCGATGTTGCATTAAGAGCGCTGGTATAGCTGTGACAAATCGTTCGTTTGCTCTTGGCATTCGATAAAAATTGTCGGTGTTGTTTAGTACGAAATGGTATTGACCAGGGGTTCCCAACCCATGGGCCACGGGTAGCTCGGCACTGGGCCGCGAACGCTCGCCCAAATCAAAGACAAGATAAAAATTACTGGTAGATTCAGGGGTTTCACTCGTCAGTGGACAAGGTACCAAGTGAAATATGTAATAAGATGTTAATGATTAACAGCAATCAGCAGCAAGTATTTATTTGTTTTTGCGTATCTAGATTTCGGTCGCCATGTGACCGTTCTCAATGCTTTAAAGCTTGGTGTAAATCATATAAAACGTTTTGATCTTCATGTTAAAGATCACGTACACACTGAATCTGTGGTTACCTGAATATGGATGCTGGGTTATGGACCGGGACTTGCCGCAAGTTGATGTAGATTTATCGCAAGAAATTTTTTTCGGACACAGGAAGGTTTAATTATACCCTCCCTTTATTAGACGTTGCTGTCGTGGCGGGAGTGACTCATTTTGTTTTGTTATCGGCGATACTTTGATCGTCTCTTGTGGGTGGTTATTCGAAATTTTGCATGCCACTTTTTACCTTCTGCCAACTTGTGTCGGACCCTCCAGTAACTCATGAACTGTTTGTTGTTGTTATTGCCAATTTATGTGTTACATTAAATGGAATTTTGGAAACGTAGGAAGCTTCCTTTGCCACGGTGTAGCCGAGCGGTCTAAGGCGCCTCGCTGCGGAGCGCGCAGTCGCTCGCCGTCGGAGGTTCGAATCCTCCCTGTGGCATGTGTGTGTGTGTGTGTGTGTGTGTGTGTGTGTGTGTGTGTGTGTGTTGTCCTTATGTTAGTTTACCCTAGTTTAAGTAGTTTGAAAGCTACGGACTGATGACCACGCATTTTGGTCCGATAGATGTACAAACATTCGAACATTCGAAGCTTCCTTCCAGAATCGGAGTGTGTGTACTTTCAATGAGCTGGTTTTGACAACTAAGTGTAACAATGATCTGAAATTTGACTTGATTAAGTGACTTACAAGATATTGTGTGTTCAACTTAATATTATTTTCACAGATAAGTACCACATATGAACAAAAACAATTCCATACAGAAGTACTTGCTGAAAATCATACTACTTGTGTCATATTTCTACCACAGATAGTAGACGATGAGCTCGATGCGAAGCTCCATTTCTTCTACCTGGCGGCGACGTTGTGGGAGCATTCGGAATATTGGAGAAACTCGGCAAGGATACACTGGAGAACATCTGGAAGAAATCACTTGGCTGTACCTTATAAAGTGGGCATGCCACACACTTGCGTTAGGATTTTTTTTTTTTTTTTTTTTTTTTTTTTTTTTTTTTTTTTTTTTTTTTTTTTTTTTAACAAAATGGAACTGTGTGAGTTCCTAGTATCCATCCATTACTTTTGCTTTGAAGGAGGATGTATAGGACAGCTGGAATCGATTGACATCGAACAGCCACGTAATACATTTATTTGTTGAATCACGGGTTCTGGTGCCGATAAAATTACCGGTAATCACCTTATCGATTTTATACAAGGCGTTTGCGCTGGCAGGGGTCAATTTGAGTACGAAACTCTTGAATTATTCCAGGTAATTGCACTGTCCGAAGTACGGAATAATTGCCCCATTTTTCCAATGTTGGTTTATGTTGATAAGTAATATTTTTTGTAACAAAAAAATTCTAGGGTCGCAGGTTCCAGTCCCGGACCGGGTCGCACGGGGGCGGCAATCTTAAGGGCTGTCAGTAGCGTGGAGGTAGGGGCGGTAGCAGGGGCGGTTAAGTTGTTCAAAATTAAATTGATATGCAGATTTAATACCAAATGTTCTAATTGTTAATGAATAAATTACATTGATATGCAAAAAATAATAGGGAGCGATGGTGGATGGTCTAGGACGGAGGTGGTGGCGGCACTCGCACAAGTGTCCACTTGTGGAGGTGGACATGACCAATGTTATTCCAGGTAACTGTACTGTCCGATGTACACAATAATTGGCTCCCTTTTTCCAATGTTGGTGTACATCTATAAGTAATAACTTTCGTAAAAAAATAATATGGTGGATGTGCCGGTGGTACCGGCGGCGGGGGGGGGGGGGGGCTGTGCTCACGCAAGTGCTTACTTGTGGAGATAGTTGCCCTTGTTACTGATAAAAACATAGGTTGCTACATTTAGCCGCGGTGGAGTAGCCGAGCGGTCTAAAGCGTCTCGCTGCGGAGCGCGCGGTTGCTCGCATTGGAGGTTCGAGTCCTGCCTGGGGTATGGGTGTGTGTGTTCTCCTTAGGTTAGATTACTTAGGTTTAAGTAGTTTGCAAGCTACGGACTGATGACCACGCAGTTTGGTCCGATAGATTTACAAACATTTGGACATTTGTTACATTTAAATTGATATGCAAATTTAATGAAATGAATTGGAGGTGGTGTAGGCAAGTGGGCGTCTGCTAGAAGGGGAGGGGTCGGGGTAGTAACGGTATTTCGGCGGTCGGGCAAGTGAGGTGGCTGCAGCGGTGGGACCGGTCGGGGAAGTTTGCTCAGGTAGTGAAATGTTACCCCATGCCAGAATGTCTGTGGCCTCACTACTGTCAATATATGCTGTAGAATGTCTATGGTTTATGGTAAAGGTTGTATGAATCGAGCAAATTTTTATAAGTGGGTAGAGCACTTCAAAAATGGTCACGGCTCAGTGACTGACGAACATCGCTAACAGTTTCAAGGCCCTCACTTCAGAGGTGAACTGATGTTATTATTCTTCCTGGCCGCCATGTGACTGGAAATGATAGTTGGTAAGTTTCATCTCACTCAGTAATTTTGTGATTTGTTCAATTTTATGAGCCATGATCAAAAGCGCAAGGCATGGAGTGGAAGGATACAAACTCACCTTGTCAATAAAAATTTCAAAATCCAAGCATCAGCAGGATAAGTCTTGTTGACTGTGTTTTGGGAAGCAGAAGGTCCAGTTTTTTGGTAATTATATAGAAGAACAAAGTACAATGAACAGCCAATACTATTCGTTTTTCCTTTTAAACAAGGAGACAGAAACGTCGCAGATCTAACAAGGGGAACACCAAATATGGTACCAACGGATTTTGATGGGTCGCAGGTATGTTGTGAGGGAATTCCTCCAGACCATCAACCTAAAAGGATTTATTCCAATGGGCCTTGATTTCTAAGAAAATCGACATCAAATTCGCAGCTAATTGCCACACGTAACGTGTCTACTTATACATAGCAGTTACCACTCAGCGAAACAGTGTGGCGTAATTGGCAAGGTGCTAGGCTCCCATGCAGGAGACCCGGGTTCCGTATGTATTGGGAGAACAGTTTTTAAAAATTTTAATTGCTACTTTTATATTTTAAAAAAAGAAGTAATTAAGCAAAGAAAGAGATGTAAAGAAAGAAAAAAAATGGAAAGTCAAACAATTAAAAAAATAACCAAGAAAAAAAAATTCTCATTTGGGTCATTTATTTTTCACTTTTCTTCATTTCTCTTATTTTATTGTGCATAATTATATGCCTTTATACCCACTCCTATGTTACAGCTTGAGTAAACAGTCAGGATAATTGCAAATAACACAGTAGCAACTGATTATTTTACTTATTGCGCAGTGTTATTTACCCACTGTCGCCATCGTCACTATCTTTAACAGCTGTACAAAATTCTGGGTGATAATTGTCAAAGAAGTACCGAGAACACAGAACATTGTAGCACCACGCACATCTAATAAATGCTACCGCGTTACAGGCGCAAGATGTTTTCATCAGCGATACTGGAAAATACTGGTCGTTCACATTCAAAAACAATGTTCGGTCGTCAATTATTTGCGACGCAAACCAGGCATATTTAGTCATGAGAACGAAGACTGGTGCGCTGAACTGATGCTTCGAAATATGCTTCAATCGCCTTAAAAGTGTGCTTCGAGAAAACAAAATGAATAGAATACTCGTCGTGCAATACATAACATATTGAGCGAATGTTACATGATTTTATCCTGACCATTTACTCCAAACGTTTACATAAGAATGGTTATAAAAACACATAATTATGCACAATCATCAGACAGATGTGAAAAGTAATTGACCCATAACGGATTGAACACAGGTCGCCTGCATGGCAGCATCGCATGTTTGCCGATTGCACCACGCTGTCTAACTGAGGGGTAACCGCCATGTATAAGTAGACACGTTATGCACGGTAATTTGCTGCGAATTTGATTTAGATTTTCTTAGAAATCGGCAACATACCTACGTCCCATCAAATTCCGTTGGTACCATACTCGGTGTTCCCTTTGTAAGAGGAGATGTGTGATTCTCCACAACGAGCGTCCACATTTTGTTCAACTAATCCGTGAAACCATCGACAAAATGGGCTGGGTTAGTACTCCATCCCCCTTACAGTCTGATTTAGCACCTAGTGATTTCCATTTGTTTGTTGCACTAAAGGAGGCATTACGTGGGAAGAGTTCTTTGTAGAAGGAATAAAAAAAAGCTTGTAGCCCGTTGGAACGGGTGCATAAATGTTCAAGTGGATTATGTTGAAAAGTAGAGAAAGTAATGTTCAAGTGGATTATGTTGAAAAGTAGAAAAAGTATTATTTCCTCCAGACCAATTAAACCCTTTAATTATTGAATGACCCTCGTAGAAATGATTTCTCATAATATTCCTTGGAATGGATTTCAATTTATAAATTTTTTTGATAAATTTTGTAGTGATTCAGAATATGTTTTAGAAGCCACTACTGGCCTTTCCAGCGTTAGGGAAATATTACTAACTACTGAAGAAACAATTTTTGTGCCAGGTTTGATTGTTTCCATGAATGAGGGGAATCCGAAGAGGACATTGTTTGTTTGGAAAGGGCTGAATGTTTTTTAAGGAACGAGAATGTCCGTTTGTTAAAAGGAGGAAACAGTGCTCTGATAGTGTCTGTAGTATAAGTTTTCAAATCCATCCTTGGAGATATAAGTGCATCATAAGTTGATCACAAAGGAACGTTGTAGTCAATAATATTTCTGAGTGATTAGGAATTCACATTACACGGTTTATGCCAGAAATATCTTTTATGCTAAACAGAAACAGGTAAACCTAATTCTATTAAAATCAATTATCTTTTGTCAACTGGGTGAGATGGCCTGTGAACTGTGCCACACATAAATTTTCGGCTACTTAAACTGTATGAAAAATGTAGTTTGTCAGTTCAATCCAGAATAATCTTGTTAAATAATTTTACACAACCTGTTATAATTAGAGAAGAGGAATTATCCAATTGACGAGAAACAGATACTAATGAGTCATAATGTGTGACAAGTTATAAACGACACATTTCCAACAGTTAAAGAAAAAGAAAACCCACAGTCTGTAGGTAGGACATTTTAAATGTTCGAACGATTCTCTAACATAACTTGATTTTAAAAATTTGCTATCATAGGTAATAACAGTAAATTATAATTAGTATGAAAGTATGTGTTTGGATGTGTTAAGATAATTGTTTCAGTTTAGTAGTGTCTCCACTACCCTGTTCGACATTTCATATTTTAATAGTAATTGGTTTTGAGTTCTTATTTGCAAAGTATTAAAATATAGTGATTACGATGATATTGCGTCAATCTCAGAAATCAATTCCTGAGAAAAAGTATTTATAGTAGTATTCGAGAATTTTGTAAGAAAATGTGTTAATTTTACATTTTGTATGCATAGCAGATAGGAATTTAAAGGTAAAATTCCCTAATTTATTTCTTGTGTGATTAAATAATTGTGAAAACGAATGTTTTTTTCAAATAACATCATTAAAATATAATTCCATTTGTGTAATATTTTGTTTGGTATAATGATAGATAAGGACGCTATCAAGTAGCACAATATTACCAGGATTCAGTATCCCAAAAATTTCGAAAGCTATTTCGACTCATGTATTACAATTCATATTTTGCCCATTAGTAGTTCTTTTGCACTTACTGTGATTTCGGAAACTTTAGTCGTGAGAACACGCAGGATATGGTAGGTGGACCAAGGTTCATGAGAACCCGAGAAGGGGCTGTTCATGAAATACTGCAATTAATGTAATGTTTGGACGAATTTCTAGATTTTGTAACGTTAGATGATCTATGATTGTTTTGGAATGTGTAGCCGATAGACTGTACAGCGATGGTGAAAACGTGCAATGTGTGATCGGAAAAATGTACGTCAGATAAAACTGTCGTATGGTGCTGCTATCTGTGGTAAATTTGTGTTCTGCCAATTTTCACATGAACACTTCAAATTAGCAATGTGGGTACACTGTGATACATATTAAGACCAGACTGTCTGATTAGTGCTGCGATCTGAAGAGTATTATTAGCCTGATTGTGACAAATTTTTTGAAGCGATAAAACTGTTCACAGTACAGCTATCGTACTCCATACAATAAAATACGTGATTGTGTTTAACTGAAAGGGGTAGAAAAGTAAACCTAACTGTGCAGATGCATTTTTCGATTAAACTGTATTGTGAGTTGATGCTTTCAGTATAAGACTTCTTATTAACTGATTTATGAGTTTAACCATGCGTCGTTACACTAGGCAGTGATTTAGAACATGTTTTAGAAGTCACTACTGCCCTTTAGCGATATATATGATTTTTTTATACTTCATATGAAATTTAGTTCAGTTAATAAGCATTGTTTTAAAATATATTTCTGTAAAACAATTTTGTTTTCTTTGTTTCATGAGCGGCATGGCAGCAACTTGGCCGCGAAGGGCGTCTTCGTAGCCGTCGCAAATTGTCAACACAACCAAACCATACTGCATCCAGGTCGGCGGCTTCTAGTTGGAAGAAGACACCCTGAGCATCGTGTTTCTACCATGGCCAATGTATCATTTTAACAATTAACAATGAAATATGTAATCTGATTGTAAAAAGAAAGTTCTGGACTGACCTTTGAAATGTTATCATGTGTACAAGAAATGTGTATTCTGTGTTGATATGTGTTAAGGAATAATAAAACTGTGAAAGTAAGAGTTTAATGAAAAATCTGCTATTTCAGTACTTTATGAAGAATTTCGAGATCATACCGAAAGATTTTCACTCTACCGGGAAATGTAATTCAACCTTGAGTGGTGAAAAATATGTGGCAAAATATTCTGATATTGTATGAAAAACAGTTAAAAATGTTTTTGGTGGTATTTCACTTTGTGTGTGTGTGTGTGTGTGTGGTCGATTACAAACCAGAATTTAACTTCAGACTTGTCTTCTTTAAAACTGGTATGTTATTTATTTCGATTCAATGGTACCAGGATTTTATAAGTGATTTAACAGCTCTAATATATGCCTACCTTATCTCTGGTATACAGTGTTTACGGCAGCTTCGTGGAAAAGTTAAAACCTGTAAAAAGATTGTGTTATCCTGTGAACGGTATCAGATATGTTGGTAGATATCATTCGGTAGTAATTAAAGTAATTATTCAACAGGAAAGGACAGTTTTAATTTTCTTCACTAATTTGACAAACTGAATAACATTGATTTCCATAGGTAACAATTTTTGGCGGAATGGCAGGCTATAATCACTAGTGAAGTGAAACACCTTCAAATGATAGGAACGTACATTAAATAAACTTAAAGGATATTAATTATTGATTTACTTGGCGGGAATTATTTAATGGGCTATTTAAAAAAATATCCCGCCCGTTAAATGTGGATCAGCTCTACATAAGAATTTATTGAAATGAGATCTTTAATTATTGACATAGCAACGGGGAAAACGGAAGAAGAAAAAACAGCAATCTTTAGGGCGAACATTAACAGTTATATAGCCGATGAGAAAAGACATAATCTTCTCACATTCAGATTTGCTTAGACTGATCCGAACCTGAAAATGAAAAATAAGAAAATATATGTACGTTACTTCGGATGCAACAGGAGTACGATCCGCCACGTAATATTAACTAACGTACTTTATAATAATTAAACAGTACTGCACTGCGACGAATGATTTACGTCGTTAAGCTACGTCGTCCGCAGATTGTATCACTGCAATTTGTATGTGAGGTTTGTGTTGTTTATTATGTACAGCACATATATATGAAAAAAGTTTACATCTTTGCGTCACAAATGAAGAATTATTCAGCTGACATTGACAACAATCGAATCACACATATAAACACGATTTAAATACATGACTGCAATACGTGGTTATATTAGTGTGTCGTATTTTACTGGTGATGGAGAGCCACATGAGCAGTTAACATCTGTCTCTGCGGTAATTAACTTGCTGAGCATCTTGACACTGACGTTCTTATAAATGCCCACTGCCAAATCTGTCTCTGATTGACAGTTTCTCGCAGTGAGTAACGACACTTGAGTATATCATGCTTCTTGAGAATAAACATGCAAGGTATGTCTGCAAGCTGGTGTGCTGTTCGCCGGAGACATGTACAGATGATCACTGAAGGGCAAGGCTCATCTTTCACACGTGCGCCAGCTTCTTCCGCTTCCTCACTTCTACAACAACAACCTCAAGGGTCCACGGTATTACACACAGCAGTCCAAGGACGGTGAGGACCCAGATGCTTGAGCTGAAACTGCCTGTCAGATCCTTCAGCTTACCTGAAAAGCAGATACGTAGTTGTTTTAATGCACTGATATCTGTAAACATTAGTGCAGCATTTCACATCTAAATTATGAATATTGTGTATTCTTAAGACGAGCATTTGCTGGCATAAAATATATAATGAACAATTAAAATTAAAAGACAATAACAGAAGAAACTTTAAATTGCTTTCTATAGTAAAGACAACAAGTAAGATTCTTTGTTCCTATACTTTTCTCTGTGCCATTTACTTCTGCTTTTTAGATTCAGTTCACATAATTTCGTAAAGATAAACGCTATTGGTAAAATCGAGGTGAATACAGCAGACAAACAATAACTGTACTCACAATGCCTTATGCAGTATCATGTGACAGATGCCAGTATTTTGCGCTCGCAGCCATATTACTATCCCAAAGCACGTGCAAACAAATACTTGTACCGCCCGATTCACATTTCATTTTCTTTTTTCGAGTTACATCTTTTACTTTTATTTTATTTTTTTGTTTGGGGGGGGGGCATAGCTCTCCTGCCACCCCTACAACCCGTTCGATCACACGCTACAACTAAAAGAAGTAAACGGAAAATTCTGGAAAATAAAATGCTCCTGTGCTGTAAAATAACAAAAATGCAAGAACAGCATATAAACATGGAAACTTCTCCTGCCATCAAGGGGGAAAACGGTAGAAGAACGTCTATTATACCGGTAGAACAACTATTACACTACAACGTGTACGGTATAAAGGGAGCAAAGAAAAAAGAACTGTAACATATGCCACAACTGAACGCAAAGGAATACACCATCATCGCAATGGTCTGCAAGGAGAGGAAAGAAAGAAAGAAAACAAATGGGCCTACTCGAATGGGTCGCAAAGTAAGTGGGAGATCCACTTTCCGCGTCATCAAATGAACAAAAACAACACAAAGAAAGAACCTGTACGACAGTTTTCTTACTTAACTACGTTTGTACGTGGCAAAGAACTGTTTGCTCACTTCTTATTTGGAATGGGAACAAATCTAAACGTGTATTTTTGTCTTCGCATTATAGCAACATTTCGTAGCAGAAATGCTGTAATTTGGCAAGAAACCGTGGAGGTAAGAATAAAAAAATTCAAGCCGTAGTATGCTTTGAAGCCGTGGGTGCGAGGTTCGCCGCCATGACACTCCAACCAAAACAATACCGCTATCTGCACAGTCACTAATTCCACAATACACGCCTGTGACGTCCTCAGATTGGTAATATTAAAGTTTATATTAAAAAAAATATATATCTCGAAAAAGAAAAATCTCGCGTTTCTTCGGCTTAAAAACAGTTTTTATTGCAATATCACGAGTAGCTACCGTAATCCAGTTTCCAATGTAAACGATAAAATTTTGTCAATTTAGCTATAGACATATATCACAGAGGGTGGGTTCTTTCTTTACTTATTGTTACAATCGTCTGATACAACAATTCGATTGAATGACTCAATGTCAGATTTACTAGTACGGTGACATTATCTTTTCCGATTTGCGTGGCATGTAAAGCAATTGTGTTGACTTCAGAATGACGTACTGAAGCGTCTATCTACTAATTTGTAACAGACTGGTTACAGTTCTGACCATCACATATATCAGAAGAGGTAACCAGATGATCTTTTGTTGCTAATGATTTAAATAATGAAGAACCAGGAAAAACGAGATAAAGCAATACAGTATAAATAAGTGTTTAGGCATTAAATTTTGTTTCATTGTGCGCAACGTCATTCCATTGTCAAATGGAAGATTACTAAACACAAACAAATGTATGGTACTTTTATTTGGATAACGTTGACTCTCACGAGGAAAACATAATCCTTTGTCATACAGACATACATCAACGAATATCCAGGTTTCTTCTCTTAAGTGGTGTGCTGTAGCTCTAGTATGTTGGGCTGTTTCAGTAACTGAAAATTCTGTTGCTGTAGCAGCACTTGCTACACGACATGTCTGTTAGCTAAGGCAGTGTAATTGTTGCAATTATAATCTGTTATGGAAATCATTGTAGTATTAGTACAGAGTCTTTGTTATTGCACAATTAATCAGTTTGAGATCTAAACCCAACTTCCAATATCTTATTTTGGTATTAAGTATAGTTGTTTTCTTAACAGTGTCCTATGTTTATAGGTAACTTACACATAAAAAACTAAGCTTTGTTTATTTTGTTACCTACTAATACCTATTTCAAAACTTACATAATCTCTTAGACTCATTCCTTTGACAAGCTGACATGTATTTACTGTGGTACAAAATGAAAAGAAGGAATTAAGATTGTGATTTGTACCAAAACTCTATATGAAGAGTTTGAGAAGTATGGAATGGCCCAATATATTCAAGTCAGTAGTAAAATACGAATGATTGCTTCAGGATAAGAAGAAACATTACCAGAGCTGTAAACAGCCCTTTTGGGAAAGAAGCTTTCTCTTATAATAAACTAGCTGAACCCCCGCACCAGTTGTTTCTTTTTAATCCCGATGAAGAATCCATATCTTAAGTTTCGTAGTTATAGCCCGAAATTTGAGTTAACAGCAACATATATTTGAAAATCAATTTTTTCATCCTGTATTTCACCCCCTTATTAGTGTAATTTCCAAAAATACCGAAACACGTGTTTTTTAAATACGAACCCCGAATCCAAATCCGAAAATTTGTAGTTCTAACTTCAAAACTTCCTAAATAGCAACAAATTTTCGAAAAGCATCCCCTCTCCAATTTAACCCCCTTGATCGTTGAATTTCCAAAAATTCTGAAACACGTATTTTTAAAATCATAACGAACAATACAAATACCAATTTTTCCAGCTATAGCTTCAAAATTGTCTTGACAGCAAAGTGTTTTCGAAAAGAATTTTTGATCCCCTCTTTTACCCCTTAGTTTTTGAATTTCCCAAAATATCGAAACTCGTGTCTTTTTAATCCTGATCAAGACTCCAAATCCTAAGTTTCCTAATTATAGCTTGAAATTTGAGTTAACAGCAACATATTTTTCAAAATCAATTTTTTGCGTCCTCTATTTTACCCCTTTATTGATGAATTTCAAATAATGCCGAAACACGTGTCTTTTAAATTCGAACCCCGAATCCAAATCCGAAAATTTGTAGTTCTAACTTCAAAATTGCCTAAATAGCAACATATTTTCGAAAAACACCCCCTCTCCAATTTGACCCCGTTGATGGTTGTATTTCCAAAAATACCGAAACACGTATTTTTTAACGTCTAACCAACTATACAAATATCAATTTTTGCAGCTCTAGCTTCAAAATTGTATCAATAGCAACGTGTGTTCAAAAAGAATTTTTGATCCTCTATTTAACCCTCTTACTTGTTGAATTTCCAAAAATACCAAAAATCATGGATTTTTAATCCTGACCAAGATTCCATATCCGAAGTTTCGTAGTTGTAGCTTAAAATTTGAGTCAACAGCAACATATTTTTGAAAATAATTTTTTTTCGTTACCTATTTTACGCCCTTATTTGGCCAATTTCAAAAAATGCCGAAACACGTGTCTTTTAAATTCGAACCCTGAATTGAAATCCGAAATTTTGTAGTTCTAGCTTCAAAGTTGTCTAAATAGGTACTTATTTTCAAAAAATGTTTCATCCCCTATTTCACCTCCTTACGGACGGAATATCGAAAAATCGCTTCTTAAATGACGCCTACAGAATAAGATCAACACCCTCCACAAATTTCAAGTTTCTATCTTCAGTGGTTTGGGCTGGGCGATGATGAGTCAGTCAGTCAGTCAATCAGTCAGTCAGTCAATCGGGAACTTCCTTTTACATATAGAGATGACATAGTTACCTGAAAGAACTGGCTTATATCTCAAATGACCATACGGCCTAGGGCACAACTGAAGAGCGGAATACCACCCGTCAACTTTGACCCATGATGTCGTTAACTTGTCGGAGTTTCATGGCGGCGAGCCACGCTCCCATGGCTTCAAAACGTAGTACGGCTGGGATACGTAGTGTCATCCCCCTTTACTTCTACCTCCATGCTGGCACACTCAGACAAGCAAGGGTTTTTTTCTTTCTCACGAACAAACTGAATCAAATAATAGCCTAATTACGGAAGTAATGTGCATTTGTTACTTTAATATGAAGAGCGTAGCACAAAAGTAGAATTCTTTGCGGGCCTCTGAATCTAAGCACAAAATATAAATTTCGTAAAGAAAAGCGAAGAAAGAAAAGCTACATGTGAACAGTACCGTATACTGTGCAAATACGAGAGTAGTTCGCAAGTAAATTCTGTTCGATAATAAAAAGAAATAAAGTACAGACAAAGAAAACATTTTATTTAACAAAAATGTGCCTCGTAACTTTCCAGGCATTTATCATTGATAGAAAGTTGCCGCCAGTTCATAAATGTTCATAAAGATAAGGGACCAAACTAGTCAGGTAGTCGGTCCCTTTAACTTATGCCAAGGACAAGACACACTCCATACCAGAGGGAGGGCTCGAAACTCCGACTGGATCAGCCGCACACTGCGTGACATGACGCTTCAGACCGCTTAGTTACCACCTGTGTTGTCAGTCAAGAGGTTCTTTTACCCCTTCATCGTTGTTGAAGCACATACTGTCAAGGAACGAGTGGATGGTCTGGCGTCGTCATAAGTGCCCTTGATCACGCCCTTCCTTAAATTGTCGGACTGCTCACCAGTGAAGTACTTATTGCATTTCGTAGACCTCCATACTACGCACGCTCCCTTCACGGTGTGCGGCGCAGGGTGCTTTGGGTACTATTGTCACTTTCTCCTCGAATTGCGTTTAGTTCGCGGTATGCGTCCGTGTGGGCTCCAAGTCCATAGTTTCATCTTTGTGGTCTTTTCGCGAGATATACGTAGGAGTGTCAGAACGTGCCTCTCGCAGTATCTTCCACTGGAGTTACCCGATCATCCCAGTGCTTACTAAATGAGCACGTAACAAAGCGTGGTCCTCTTCGTTGGGTCTCCCATATTCCTTTTAACAACGCTTTATGGTACGAACTCCACACGGAGGGGTTCGCTGAATTGTAGATTTTTCTTTGAATGTCACTTAGTTTTAGGTTCTTAGCATTTGGAAAACGAATGTCAGGTGGAGAGATTTTCGATAAACGATGTCATTATAACCAACACAGAGATATCTCTAAATGTTATTTAGTTCTGCTTAAACCAGATCCTAGCAGTGCCGCGGAGAAAAATCGAAACGGAATTCACTTTGCGAATTACCCTCTTACCACTTATTAAAGTGGATTGAGAGAACCGAGCAGCGCACAGGTATCACATAGGATTCGGATTTTGGAGAACGGTGGTTCAAATCCACTTCTGACCGACTTAGGTTTGCCATAATTTCGCTAAATCACTCCAGGCGAATGATGGAATGGTTCGTTACAAAGGGTAAGGAAGGAAGGAAACTTAAATTGAAAAGAACACGTAGATAATGTAGGAAAGGCGAATCAGAGATTGTGTTTTATTGGCAGAACCCTTAAAAGATACATCAGAACTACTAAAGAGACTGCATACACTACGCTTTACCATCCTCATTTGGAGTATTGCTGCCCAGTGTGGGATACTTATCAAGTGGGTTTGACGGAAGCCATCGAAAGAGTCGAAAGAAGGGCAACACGTTTTGTATTGTCACCTTACAGGGAAGAGACAGCGTTACGGGAATGATACAGGATCTGGGATGGAAATTATTACAACAACGGCGTTTATCGCTGTGGCGTTGTCTACTTACGAAACTTCAATCGGCAACATTCTCCTCCGAATGCAAAGATATAAAGTTCATACCCACCTATATAGGTATAAATGATAATCAGAATAAAATACGAGAAATCAGAGCTCGAACGGAGAGATTTAGATGTTCTTTCTTCCCGCGCGCTATTAGACCGTGAAATGGTAGATGAATAGTATAAAGGTGGCTCGATGAACTAAAATGCCAGGCACTTAAATATGATTTGCAGAGTGTCCCATGTAGATGTAGTTGTAGACGTAAATATTTGACGTCCCGTGAACAGCGTGGTCTTTAGAGACGGAGCTGACACTAGAATTTTTGGGGAACGATGTGGAAGGATATCGGCCAAGCCCTTTGAAAGGAACCATCCCGACATTTGTCTTGAGTGATTTAGGGAATTCACGGTAAATCTACATCTGAATGGCCCGTGGTGGATTTGAACCACCATCCTCCAGAATGCGGGTCCAGTGTCTTACCTCCGCATCACCTCGTCCGGTACAAAGGGTAAGCCTGATTTCATTTCCCAATTTTATTCAAACAATCCTAACGTGCAGAATTAAACTTTCACTCAGGAGCGTAGTTTGCTCTGATATGAAACTTACCGACAGATTAGAATTGTGTGGCGGAACCGGGATTCGAATCTGGGACCTATACCTTTCGCGGGCAAGCGATCTACTGACTGAGCTATCCCGGCACGTTACACGGTCCGTCCTCATAACTACACTTCCGCCAGTATCTCGCCTCCTACTTTCCAAACTTCACAGAAATTCTTCTCAGAAACAGGCAGAACTACCACTCGTGGAAGAAAGGATATGTTGGGGACACGGCTTAGCCACAGCCTAAGGGATGTCTTCCGCAATGAAACTTTCACTCTGCAGCGGAGTTTGCCCTGATATGAAACTTCCTGGCACATTAAAATTGTGCCTGAACTTTAATCTGCCAGGCAGTTTCAATCCTAACGTGAC
The DNA here is from genome assembly GCA_026315105.1 of Locusta migratoria. Lineage (NCBI taxonomy): Eukaryota > Metazoa > Arthropoda > Insecta > Orthoptera > Acrididae > Locusta > Locusta migratoria. The sequence continues at coordinate 308,891,421 of CM048746.1, forward strand.
CTGCGCCTGTAACGGCCACGCTGTCGACGGGAGGATTTTTTTTTTTTTTTTTTTTTTTTTTTTTTTTTTTTTTTTTTTTTTTTTTTTGTTGGAGAGACGCGTCGTTTTAAAATCCTTGGTGTGAGCCCCGCAAAGTCTTAACACTTTAACTGCCCGCGGTGGCCGAGGGGAGTAAGGCGCTCCAGTTACGATCTGCACGGCCACTACGGTCGGAGGTTCGAATCCCCCCTCGGGCATGGATATCTGTGCCGTCCTAGTTCGTAAGTAGTTCATAAGTAGTTTGTAAGTTTAGGGACTGATGACCCCGTAGTTAAGTCCCATAGACTATACAGACATTTGAACACTTTAACTGCCAATCCCGTCAATTGACGGGATACAAAAATTTCCGTAGGCTGCCGATCCCGTCAGTTGACGGAATTCGATGTTTCATGTTTGTAAATACGAAATCCCGTCCATTGACGGTCTCAGCATCTCTTCATTGTGCCGCAAGGGGTAAGTAGAATGTTAGAAAAGGAGAAGACAGGTCTTGTTCGAACTGTAATGAAAAACACTCAACATACAAAGAAGGGAACAGATATTCCGGAGAAGTGAAAATCTTTTGGCTGTGTGCTGGAAAGACAAAAGATATGTATATATGCTAAGTACAAGACACAGGGCAGAAATGAGATAATTATGAAGACAGAAGATGTAAACAAAAAACAAAAACCTGCTAGTGTTGTGGAGTACAACAAAAAGAAGGTCGGGGTTGATCCGTCCGATCAAAGGATGTCATACAGGGCTTTCGAACATACAACAGTGAAATGGTGGAAGAAACGTATGGTGCCTGGTATATGCATGTATTCTCCATAACAAAATAAAAGCTGAGGAGATATCTCTATCCAAGTTCATAAAGGTATTGTGTGCAGAATTGCCAATGTGTGAAGACGGTACTCCCAAACCAACTTCCGATAGAGGCCACCTGTGCAGGTAATCTACAGGAAAGCATATTCTAGAAAAAAATTCCACCTCCCACAGGTAAAAGTAGAATTCAAAGGATCTGCAAAGTATGCTCAACCAGTGGAAGAAAGCAAACTGGAAAGGCAATAAGAAAAGACACATGATACCAGTGCAGTGAGTGCAAAATCTGAATGTGCAAAGAACCACGTTTTACATTGTAGCATACAAAAAAAAAAAAAAAGCAAAATACACTGTGTGAAAATAATGCGTGTATATATGTAATAACTGTTGTTATCAGTGTTTTATTATTGAAAGTGGAATAAAAGCTTTTCTACTACGACAAGCATGATGTAAAAACTTTATGATTTACGTAAACTTTTTTCTCTTTCCCAAAATATGACATTGTTTGAAAATATGTGGAAAAGGAAGTAAACATTCAAAGAAACTGAAACTAGGTAATCAGGAAGAAGAAGTCCAAGGCTTTCAGAAAAGATTATTACCACATTTAAATGTTGTCTAGTTTTTCTAATACAAAATACTAAACATTGCTAAAAACGCCTGGCATTCTTAGAAATGGCACAGTTTACAGGGCCGGCAGTCTACATCTACATCTACATGGGATACTCTGCGAATCACATTTAAGTGCCTGGCAGAGGGTTCATCGAACTACAATTATACCATTTATCTCTCATTCCATTCTCGAATAGCGCGCGGGAAAAAAGAACACTTGAATCTCTCTGTTCGAGCTCTGATTTCTCGTATTTTATACTGATTATCATTTCTACCTATGTAAGTGGGAGTCAACAATATATTTTCGCATTCGAAGGAGAATGTTGGTGATTGGAGTTTCGCAAGTAGCCTACGCCGCAGCGATAATCGCCATTGTTGTAATGATTCCCATCCCAGATCCTGTATAATTTCCGTAACGCTGTCTCCCCTGTATCGTGACAATACTAAACGAGCTGCCCTTCTTTGGACTCTTTCGATGTCCTCCGTCAGACGCACCTGATAAGAATCCCACAATGGGCTGCATTACTCCAATAATAGACGGACAAACGCAGTGTATGCAGTTTCTTTAGTAGTTCTGTTGCATCTTTTAAGGGTTCTGCCAATAAAACGCAGTCTCTGGTTCGCCTTTCCCACGATATTATCTACGTGTTCCTTCCAGTTTAGGTCTAAAGTAATAGTAATTCCTAGGTATTTTGTGGAGTTTACGGCCTTCACATTTGATTAATTTATGTTGTAAACAAAGTTTAACGGATTTCTTTTCGTACTCATGTGGACGACTTCACACTTCTCATTATTTAGAGTCAATTGCCAATTATTACACCATAGTGATATCTTATTCAGATCGTTCTGCAGTTGGTTTTGATCTTCAGATGATTTTACTAGACGTTAAATGACGGCGTCATCTGCAAACAACCTAAGAGAGCTACTTAAATTTTCCCCTAAATCGTTTATGTAAATAAGGAATAGCAGAGGACCAATAACACTACCCTGTGGAACGCCCGATATCACCTCCGTTTTAGTCGATGCCTTACCATCGATTACTACGAACTGTGTCCTCTCTGACAAGAAATCCACTATCCAATCGCAAATTTGGGGCGATATACCATAACCACGCAATTTGATTATAAGCCGTTTGTGAGGTACGGTGTCAAAAGCTTTCTGGAAATCAAGAAATACGGAATCGATTTGCGAACCTTTGTCGATAGCACCCATCACTACGTGTGAATAAAGAGTTAGTTGTGTTTCGCATCAACGATATTTTCTAAATCCGTGCTGACCTTGGGTCAATAGATCCTGAATACAAAAGCCTACAGTGTGTTGTAAACATAGGAGTCATTTAGTGGTGCAGTGCAGGTGCTTACCCAGGAGAGGCCCGAAGACGACGTTGAGCAGGCCCGTGAAGACGCTCTGCAGGCCTAGGGCGGCGGGGAAGCGGTCGGGGCTGCACACCTCGCCCAGCACCAGCGTGAACACGCACAGGATGAAGCACTTGCTGAAGCCCAGCAGCGCCGACAGCACCAGCACCGACGCGTAGTCCGTCAGGAACACGAACACTGCGCACCAACACTCACTCACTCACCTATTCACTTCTATAAGGCAGCCATCATTGCATAAATTAAGAAAAGAAGAAAACATAAGGTTACAGATAAGAAGTTCATATTGACATTAACGTGTTCTGATGATTGTGTAGTCTTAGCAGGATTCCTTGTCAATAGGTAAGACAACAGAGAGTGAGCTACTACCAACAGTTTAGTGATAAGGGTGTTGGCATCAGATTCCACAACAAACCAACAACGACATCGGTACTTCAGGTATACAATGTGAATCGAAATTCGCGCACATCGGCTTCGCAGCGGCATTCCTCACATGCCAATAATAAATAAAATGTCTCACACAGTATTTCGCCCTCCGCATATTTCCTACAGTAAGTAGACGTTAAAGACAGAGATAAGTGTGGGTGTGTGTTCCATGTCACTGTGTTTTTTGAGTTACACAATTACACCAACAAAATTGCAGGGGAAATCACTCTACTCTATACTTCCGTGGTACAGGTACAGCAACCGTAATGAATGTTTCTCCAAAGAAAATTTCTAGGGGATGTAGAAGTTCTCTTTAGGGACAAAATGAGCATAGAAACCCATGCCCAGAAACGCCATACAACTACGATACGGAGAGTCCAAGTTACAGGCACCTGTGCCTGCCGCTAGTCATCCCCTCCAGCAACTTCGACGCTCTGTAGCATCGTTCGATGGCGTTTTCGGGCATGGGTTTTATGTTCAATTTGTTCCCCCAAGGCGAATTCTACATCCCCTACAAGTCTGATGGTGTAATCGTGTAATTCTGAAGTACATTGGCTTATGGAACACCCCCCCCCCCCCATGTCAGTCTTCAACGTACATTTACTGCCGGAAATACGCGCCTGAAGAAATTATCTGACAGACCTTTTTTCCCTTAGTTTGTCAGGAGTGCCCGATTTTCGCTTCACCCTGTATATGCGACGTCGTAAGCAGAGATTGAATATAGAAAATATCAGAGAATAAAGATAAGGTTAATTGTTATGTAAAGGGGTATAAATACCTAATCATCTCGAGAAACTGGAATTTGGTAGTAGGGGAAGGAATACAAGGAGGCTTAACAGGAAAATGTAGGCTAAGCAGCAGGAATGGGAAAGACTAATTTAAATTCTGTGATAAATTTCTGATGGTAATAGAAGGTACTCTGTTCAAGCGCCAGCAGAAGAATTCTTGGGAAAGATCTGGAGACATGGTGAGATTGCATTGGCATTACTTCATGATCAGACACAGATTTCGAAGTCAGATATTGTAATGTAGAGCGTACATGAACAGATAAAGATTCACACCAGAGTATTAATGATGAAGAGTAGACCGCGGTTCAACAGAATCGTCAGAATGGCCCAGTGTGAAAACAAATGGGATAACAAAGTACTGAGGAAAATTAAGAGATCGTTCTAACTTAACTAGATACTATTAATGAATGGCAGAGTTGAAAAGTCAACTAAAAAAAAAAAAAAAAAAAAAAAAAAAAAAAAAAAAAAAAAAAAAAAAAGAGGAGTGCACGGAAGTCAAGGCGAAATGACTGCACGAAGAACGTGAAAATAAAATCACTGGTGGTAATTCCACCGTGGAACACAGAGAAGGTACCTTGTAGGTGGGAAGGTCACTGTAAGACTGAATACTTGCGGGATGACGTGGTATATACATATATAGGGTGTCCCATTTTAATCTATACCTGCCGAAATCTCTGGAGTGATATTATTTATGTTTGAAGGGGGTCATGGAATGGTGATCTCGAAATAACCTTGAACCCGGTTTGCAAGGTCAAACTAAGGTCAAGTCCAATTTTTCAATTCGTAACCCCTATTTTTTTACTCCATAAGTTCAATGAAAGTGTTTATGGGTTCACCAATGGACAGAGTTCAGAAACCATACAAGAATTTCATTGAAAATTCTGATCTCTGTCCATTTGTGAACCCATTCAAAACTTTCACGGAAACGTTTTTCGAAAGAAATGTTCCCTACGAGAAATGCGTATTTTTGTCGTAGAATACGAATAAGAAATAAAAAATAGGTGTTACCATTTGAAAAAATGAACTTTATCTTGATGTGACCTTGGAAGCAGGGATCGAGGTCTTTTAGAGATAACCATTCCCTTATACCCCCGTTTCAAACGTTACAACTTTTACTAGAGACTTTTTGGAGAATTGTGTCGTCTAGAGGTATCTAACGGTTTACACTTAAAATGGGACAAAATTACAATTGCTCCCTCCCCCTCCCAAAAAAATAAAAAAAGAAAGTAAACAAGAAAAAATAATTGTGTTTGTGGTCCTGGTCATGAAGCACTCTATTATGATCCCTTCAGTCTTCATAATTACTTTGAGCTTTGGGTACTCCCACACCCAGCCACATCCGGCTACAACCAATCAAAATGTCAAGTAAAGCTACCGGATTTCGGGGGTGCTGACTGTTGTAATTCTGTAGCATAGCTGGAAACGGTGCTGGTAATTGCATTTTCTCTCACACTGTGTATGGAAATTTTAAACCTACCAATCATAATAGCAATCAGTGTACGGGATAGTAATTTTGGAGGAAATCAGTGAAATTTTACTACCACTTGTAAGAAAAATGTAATACACGTGGTCCTTGTCCAAAGGCATTGGAAGATTATGATTTCAGTAAGGCACCTGGAGAATTTGAGGAAGAAATTGCACTGACGCTACACCTTAGCTGAGTGTTCACCTGATCACATGGTAATGAAAACCGATGTGTTCAAGTCGTTGAATTTGTTCTCAGTTAAGACTAATTGCACAGACAAGTGGTCAACTGAACAGACCCTCACGCTGGGGACACGGGTCCCTTTACTGTCAGGGATTTTTCGTTGGTTGGAGAGCAGGACAGGAGTGTTATCAGCCTCGTGATACTAACTAAGCAGCTGGCTGACCGAGAGGCTGCGACTCCGAGATGTGGACGTCGACAACGGCCGGCAATACAGTCACCCATCCCATACATCACCCCGTGATGTAGCCCACTGTGTGATCACTGCGTGAGGCCACAGACAACTGAGACGGCGGTTGGTCGACAGCCGCGTCGTCTGCAGGATGTGATCGCAGAGTTAAATTTTAATCTACAATTTTAGAAAACATTTCCGGAGAAACGGCGATATTTATTGAAAATATATTGCAGACGGATGCACAATATATGAGATGTATTTCTTTTCACCTTCCAGCGTGCCCAAGTGTCATCTCAGTTCCTTACCGTTAGTTCCTTTTCGGCGTATAGATATTATTCACTCATTTGATTTCAGACGTTTCGGAATGCACGAAATGGTTGTAACAACACTCGATAATACAAAAGTACAATGGGTTGTGTCAATTCCAGGTAAAACGCAGCGTTCCACAACAAGTGAAATATTAGTAGAGGTAAACTAACAAGATATAATAACCATAGAAGGTAAATTGTAGGTTATTTATTAGTATCAGTGTATCATTACATTTTCAAAAAACAGTGCCAAAAAACCTCTGCTTACAGAAATTATAATAGCGCAAAACACACATACCTCACACACCTGTATGTGCTTGTTACTAGAAGGAGAATTCAACGTTCTTCATGTAAATAACACAGATCACAGTTTGTTTCTTTATTGTTTTCCTTTTTTCTCGTTCAAATTGTAGTGTTATTCTGAGGATGGATTCATGCGATTTGGAATATTCTAGATGAATGGTCACCTTGTTAATGCTTCCATACTTTCTCCACACTGAGGAGACAGTATCTGAGTGGATAAGATGCTCTTAGGTGAATCATGAAGAGCAGTACTAAGCAAAAAGGAAATGTATATACAGAGGGCCTACACGAGGGAAATTAAGGCAGCATTATCAAAATTGAAGAGGAAGTAGATGAGGATGAGATAGGAGATACGATACTGCGAGAATCTGACAATGTACTGAAATATTTGAATCGAAAACAGACGCTTATAGTGGATTATACTCGCTCTAAACTGCTACCATCGTTGGGAGAGTAAGTAATGAGGAAACTGTTCCACCTTATGAGCAAGATGTATGTGACAGACGAAATACCCCCAGAATTAAATATATAATACACATAATATATATGACATAATAATTCCACGTTGGTTTTGGTGGCATTCTACAGCCGCGGTGTATATTCCCTTTGCCCATAGCTGTAAAATACTTTTATTTGCTATGCTCGATCGGTTTCGGCAACTGCTGTTTTCTAGAAGCAGTCACAGTAATTACTGTAAATTTGACGTTTCTGTATTCAGGAAATATGTTATTTTGTTGATGATATAAGCTATTTTGTTACTCTCCTGTTGATGGCAGGAATTGCTGACACCGGTCGAGCATGGCAAATAAAATTATTTTATAGCTCTGGGTACAAGAGTGATTTTTTTGAAAATAATAATTCCAATTCCAAAGGAAACAAGTGGAGACAAGTGTGAAAAGTATAGAACCATCAGTTTAAGAAGTCATAGTTACAACGTACTTACTCGAATTATTTACAGACGAATGGAAAAACTGATAGAATCCGACCTCGGGGAAGATCAGTTTCGATTTAAGAGAAAAGCACTCGAGGCAATGCGACTTATCCTAGAAAATTGGTTAATTTAAGCCAGACATACATTTAAGCTTTTGCAGATTTAGAAAAATCGCTGTTGTATCTTCCGGGTTATGTGGTCGTGGTCGAAGAAACATATCTGCTCCTGACGTTTCGTCCAGAGCTGCGCTGGACATCTTCAGAGGTACTACTGGTAGCGGTGAGTCTTGCCGACTGACTCACCGCTACCAGTAGTACCTCTGAAGATGTCCAGCGCAGCTCTGGACGAAACGTCAGGAGCAGATATGTTTCTTCGACCATGACCACATAACCCGGAAGATACAACAGCGATTATTTCAGCCGGTCGTGAAAGCCTTCACTGCAAGATTTAGAAAAAGCTTTTGACATTGTTGATTGGAATACTCTGTTTCAAATTCTGGAAATAGCTGCGATAAAATGTAGGGAATGAAAAATTGTATACAATTTATACAAAAACCAGACAGAACTTAGAAGGATCGAAGGACATGGAAGGGATGCAAAGGGCGGGAAGGGAGTAATACATAGTTGTAGCCCTTCGCCAATGTTATTCAATCTGTAAACTGAGCAAACTATGAAGTAAAGCAAGAACAAATTTGTAGAATAATTAAAATTCCGGGAAAAGAAATAATTTTTTTGCTGTGGCCGATGATATTTGGATCATGTCATGGACAGCAAAGGCCCTAAAAGAGCAACTGGACCTCTTTTTAAGAGGTTGTAAGATAAACATTAACAACAGCAAACGAAGGATAATGGAATCTAGTGTAATAAAATCAGGTGATGCTAAAGAAATTAGATTAGGTATCGAGACAACAAAATTAGTAGATGAGATCTGTTATTTGGATAGCAAAATAATTTTAGATGGCCGAAGTAAAGAAAATATAAAATGCAGAATGGCTATTGGAAGAAAAGCATTCCTGAAGAAGCGAAATTTGTTGACATCCAAAATTAATTAAAATGTTAGGAAGTCCTTTCTGAATGCATCTGTCTGGAGTATACCATTGTATGGGAGTGAAATTAGGACTATAAAGGGCTCTGACAGTAAGATTCTCTTTTGAAAAGTGTTGCTACAGACGAATGCTGAAGATTAGACTACAAGACCGCGTAAGTAAAGAGGAGGTTCTGAACAGAAATCGGGAGAAAAGAAGTTTCTTGCATATCTTGACTAAGAGAATGGAACTATTGGTGGGACATATTCTGAGACATCGTGGAATCGTCTATTTAGCATTGTAGGGATGAGTATGGAGCATAAAACGCAGAGTGGGACCGAGATATGAATAAGTAAGCAGTAAGTAAGCAGATTTAAAAGGATGTTGGTTGCTGCATCAAATCAGTATCAGGACTCAAGAACACAACAAGGAAAACCAAATTATTTCATTCCTGTTGATTGCCAATATATATATATATATATATATATATATATATATATATATATATATATATATATATATATATATTTTTTTTTTTTTTTTTTTTTTTTTTCACATGGCAACGCAGAGCATTGAAATACATTGTAACGCTTGCATTTATCAAAGAATTATAATTATGAATTATCCCCTTACTGCTCTGGTTTTGTGCTTGTACTTGTTGTAAGTCTTTTCTGTGTATCTGTTGTTGTTGTTGTTGTTGTGGTGGTGGTGGTGGTGGTGGTGGTGGTCTTCAGTCCGCAGGCTGGTATGATGCAGCTCTCCACGTTACCCTGTCCTGTGCAATCCTCTTCATCTGAGAATACGAATGGCAACCTACGTCCTTTTTTGTATTCGTCCCTCGGTCTCCCTCAACGATTTAGAGCCACGCACTTCCTTCTAATGCTACGTTCACGATTCCTTGATGTCTCAGAATGTGTCTCACTAACCTACCCCTTCTCTTAGGCAGGATATGCCAGAAACTCCTTTTCTCCCCAATACGTTGAGCACTTCGTCATTAGTTACGTGATCTACCTATCTCATCTTCATCATTCGTCTGTAGCATCACATTTCGAAAGCTTCTATCATATTTTTGTCTGAACACTTTATCGTCCACGTTTCACCCCCAAACAATGCCACACCCCAGACAAATGATTTCAGAAAGGACTTCCTAAAATTTAAACAAATATTTGATATCAACAAATTATGCTTCTTCAGAAAAGCTTTTTTCCCCATAGCAGTTTTGCATTTTATATCTTCTTTACTTCGACCATCAGAAGTTATCTTGCTACCCAAATAACAACGCTCATCTACTACTTTTATCGTCTCATTACGTAATCTAATTCCATCAGCATCGCCTGATTTTCTGACACTGCATTCCATTACCCTCGTTCTACTTTTGTTAATGTTCATCTTATATCTTCCTTTCAAGACACTGTCCATTCCATTTAATTAGTCAGCCAGATCCTTTGCTGTCTCTGAAAGAATTACTATGTCATCACGAAACCGAAGAGTTTTTATTCCCTCTCCCTGGACTTTAATTCCGTCTCCAAATTTCTCATTGCATTGCTTCTCATCTCGCTCAATGTACAGACTAAATAACATTGGGGAAAGGTTACAACCCTGTCTTACTTCCTTCCCAATCAATGCGTCCCTTTCATGCCCTTCGACTCTAACAACGGCTGTCTGGTTTTTGTACAAGTTGAATGTAACTCTTCGCTCCCTATATTTTACCCCTGCTACCTTCAGAATTTGAAAATGTTTATTCCAGTTAACATTGCCAAAAGCTTTCTCCAGCTCCACAAATGCTAAAAACGTATGTTTCGCTTTCTTTAATCTATTTTCTAAGATGAGTCGTAATATGAGTATTACCTCCCGTGTTCCTACATTTCTCCTAAATCCAAACTGATCTACCCCAAGGTCGGATTCCACCATTTTTACCATTAGTCTGTAAATAATTCGTGTTAGTATTTTGCAACCATGACTTGTTAAACTGATTGTTCTGTAATTTTCACATTTGTCTGCACTTGATTTCTTCGTAATTGTAATCACCATATTCTTCTTGAAGTCTGTGGGTATTTCCCCTGCCTCATACATCTTGCATAGCAGGTGGAACAATCTATTCGTGACTGGCTCTCCTAACGATAAAAGCAGTTGAGACGGAACATCATCTACTCTAGGGGCCTTGTTTCTACTCAAATTTTTTAATGCTCCGTCAAATTCCTCACGCATTATCGTATCTCCTATCTCATGTTCCTCTATTTCGTATTCCATTTCTAGAATACTGCCTTCAAGTTTATTTCCTCTGTACAGACCCTCTATATATTTCTCCTAATATTCAGCTTTCCCTTCATCGCTTAGTACTACTTTTCCACCCGAGTTCTTGATATTCATACTGCTGCTTTTCTTGTCTCCAAATTTCACTCTTATTTTCCTAAATTTTCCCAAACTATACATTATTTTACGGTCTTGTACTTTCCTCAAGCCAGTCCTGCTTAGCCAGTCTGCACTTCCTGTCAATCCCATTTTTCAGACGTCTGTACTCCCTTCTGCCTGCTTCACTTGATACATTTTTTTTCCTTTCATCGATTTGTAGTATCTCCTGTGTTATCCAAGGATTTCTATTAGTCCTTGCCCTTCTGCCTATATGATCATCTGTGACTTTCACTAATCTATCTCTCAGAGCTACCCATTCTTCTTCTATTGTATTACTCAAAAATGTTCAAATGTTTGTAGAGCTTATGGGACTTAACTACGGGGTCATCAGTCCCTAAACTTACAAACTACTTATGAACTAACTACAACTAAAGACAGCACAAATATCCATGCCCGAGGGGGGATTCGAACCCCCGACCGTAGTGACCGTGCAGACCGTGACTGAAGCGCCTCAGTCTCCTCGGCCACCGCGGCCGGCTATTGTATTACTTTCCTCCATTTCAGACAATCCTTGCCTAATGCCCCCTCTTCTCAGCCTCCTCTGGTTTCTTCAATTTATCCAGATCCCATCTCCTTAATTTTCTACCTTTTTGCAGTCTCTAAAGTTTTAGTCTACAGTTCATAACCAATAAGTTATGGTCAGAGTCTATATCTGCCGTTGGATATGTCTTACAGTTTAAAACCTGCTTTCTAACCTTTGCCTTACCATTATAAAGTCAAACTAGAACCTCCCAGTGTCTCCTAGTCTCTTCCACTTATATAACCTTCTATCATGGCGATTAAACCACGTGTTTGTGATTATTAAATTGAACCCTGCACAAAATTCTACCAGGCGATCTCGTCATTTATTACTTTTCCCCAGTCCATACACACCTAGTACATTCTCTTCCTTTTCCTACAACCGAGTTCCAGTCCCCCATCAAAATTAAGTTTTCCTCTCCTGAATAATTTCTTCTATCTCCTCATATATTTCTTGGCTCTCCTCATTGTCGTTAGAACTAGCTGGCATAAAAACTTGTACTACTGTGGTTGGTGTTGGCTTCGTGTCTATCTTTACTATGATAATGCCTTCACTATGCTGTTCATAGTAACGTACCCACATTCCTATTTTCTTATTCATTGTCAGACGTACTCCTGATTTTGTATTTATAACCCTGTACTCACCTGACCAAAAATCCTGTTCATCCTGCCACCGAATGTCACTAATCCCCACCATATCTAACTTAAACCTACCCAATTAATCTTTTCAAATTTTCTAACTTACCTATCCGATTACGGGTTAGGAGATTCCACGCTCCGATCGGTAGGATGCCTAAAATTTTTTGGCCCACTTTAGGTTATGGTAGTAACACTAAAAGTGGGCCTTTGCGATCGTCTTTTGACAGCTCGAAATTTAAATGAAAATAACGGCTTAACCATTCATCTGGCACGAAAACTAAATAACCGAATCTGTAGAGGAGAAAATTCTCTACAACTATGCTCTCTTATGGTTTTTTTCATATCTCGTAGCGTTTCAAAGATATTTGCAAAAATAACGGCGATTTTGGGATGTCTGTATCTCTGTCTGTCCGTCTGTCTGTCAGGAACGTGTTCCCTGTTTTTAAGACCAACCGTTCAACCGATCAGCACCAAATTTTACAGACATGATTTTAGGTCGCCAGAGACCAGAATCTCCCTTTTTCAATTTTTTCGGACAAAATAGTACAGTAGTAAAACCAAAAAAATCCGTTTGTAATATAATTGTAATTGCAAACGAACCGTTCATCTGACACGAAATTTGAATAACCTAATTGGTAGAGGAGAAAATTCTCTACAACTTACCTCCGTTATGTTTTTTCATATCTCGTATCGTTTGAGACATATTTACAAAAATAACGGAAATTTGACACCCTCCATTGAATTAACGAAAACCAGCCGTTCGGAGACGTCACGTGACATTCCTCACGTATTTGATGATTTTCTTATTGTAACTTACACGTTGTCATTTCAAAGCAACGGCACACTGAGGAATTCACAAAAACACATCGTTCTTCGTACGATAAATGATAATCTAATGTCTACAAATGCCATGCAAGACTAGTGGTCATCAATAGTATGAGTTTAAAGAGGCCCTGTTTCGATTTATAGCCGCAGTGTAGTGGGCAAGGAGCTGGACTGTGACGCGAAAGTTAAGTGGTTCGAAACCTGCCACTACCTTAATTTTTTTTCCTAAAAGTGTTTCAGATACTCTTATTGATTAATTTATAATTATTTAGATTATTATTTTGGTACAAAATGTTTCCAAAAACTTATAAAACTACAAATCTAAAGAGGGCCGTAAAACACGTCAGTGCTATTTTTTCCCTTGATGATGACATCCTCCTGAGTAGTCCCCGCGTAGAGATCGAATGGGGGACTATTTTACCTCCGGAATATTTTACTCGCGAGGCTGCCATCATCATATATATAGTACAGCTGCATGTCCTCGGGAAAATTAACGACTGTAGTTTCCCCTTGCTTTCAGGCGTTCGTAGTAACTGCATGGCAAAGCCATGTTAGCTGATGTTACAAGGCCAGCTCAGTCAATCATCCAGACTGTTGCCCCTGTAACTACTGAAAAGGCCGCTGCCCCTCTTCAGGAACAACACTTTTATCTGGCCTGTCCACAGATACCCCTCCACTGTGGTTGCACCTACGGTACGGCTATCTTTATCCTTGAGGCACGCAAGTCACCCCACGTCGGCTATGTCTGTGGTTCATGAGGGTGGGCTGTGTATCTATGAAAATGGCAACTGAGCTGCCGTATGTCACCTAAAATATAAAAAAAGCTACATTGGCCGTCAGTCTTGAGTCACCGAATGGCAAGTTTCGGGTTCACGGCTGTACTCACTTGTCCGGATAGTAAGAGAGGCGGCAGCGCTGACCAGGAAGATCATCCTGTTGCTGGGGTTGCAGCAGGCGCCGATCACCAGCATCGCGAACCGCCCTATGAGGTCGGCCACGCCCACAAGCGACATGCAGAACGCCGAGTCCTCGTGGCTGAGCCGGATGTGGAACAGATACAGCGGCAGCAGCGTCATGAACATTATGTCCACGAAGAAGGACAGCGACGTACCGACCAGCACGTTGGTGAAGCGCAGGTCTTGCATCAGGCGCAGGTCCAGGAGGTCGATGATTACGGACCACCACCTGCAAGCAAATGTACACATTATAGATAACGTTCGACTTTCAACGCTGCTAATCATTTTATTACTAGCTGTAAACACGGCGTTGCCCGGGTGTTTATTTGTCCTACACTCTCGTAGCCCACCTCCCCTTTCCCCCTCTCTCAGCATCCACCTCTTTCTCTCCCATCTCTCTGTTCGTTTCCACCCTTCCGTCTCTCGGCAATGGTACAAATTCAAATGTCCTTATAGCTTATGGGACTTAACTACGGCGTCATCAGTCCCTAAACTTACAAACTACTTATGAACTAAAACTTCCTGGCAGATTAAAATTGTGTGCCGGAACCGGGACTCGAACCTGGAACCTTTGCCTTTCGCGGGTAAGCGCACTACCGACGATGCTATCCCGACACGACTCACGATGCCGCCTCACAACTTTACTTCCGCCAGTACCTCGCCTCCTACTTTCCAAACTTCACAGAAGCTCTCCTGCGAACCATGCAAGACTAGCACTCCTGGAAGAAAGGATATGGTGGAGACATGGCTTAGCCACAGCCTAAGGGATGTTTCCAGAATGAAACTTTCACTCTGCAGCGGAGTGTGCGCTGATATGAAACTTCCCACTTATGATGTAGCTAACACTAAGGACGGCAGAAATATCCATGCCCGAGGGGGGATTCGAACCCCCGACCGTAGTGGCCGTGCAGAACGTGACTGGCGCGCCGCAGTCCTCTCGGCCACCGCGACCGGCGGCAAAGGTACTTCCTGTCATGTACCATACAAACATTTATGTATGGTAAGTACTCTCCACCACGCACAGAACGAAATTTTATACAGACTGTGACATTCCTATTGTTTTTTCAGGTAGACTGTGCAAAATTTCATCAATATCGGAACAAAACTATAGATTTCTCTGCAATAGAAACGCAGGGTCAAATAGAAAAACGAACTTTATTGTTCTCAAATATTCCTGTTCCATTTCATACAATCCTTGTTCTGAGAATAACGAAAACAACAAAAACAAAAAGGATCTGTGAAATCGGTAGAGCCGTTCTCAATTTATGGCGCGACCGAGGTATTTAGGGATCCATTTTATGTTGCAAAGTATCCTCCCTCATGCACCGTATGAAACTTAAGGTAGACGGTGACCACCCTTTTGGTTTGAAGGTCAAGCGGGCGAAATTTTGTGAAAATCGGAATGAAACTGTAGATTTTGTGAGTCTATAGGAGAAGTAGGCTCCGCCATGCATCTATCACAAAATACTATCTTGGCTGACGTTTTATACCTCATGAACTATATCCCTGCCAAATTTCAGCTTCATAGGTAAAGTAGTTTTTGAGATTTCGTGTTTAGTCAGTGCGTGAATGAGTGTCCTTTCTCTTTTATATAGATAGAGATCAAGAAAACAGATTGCTTAATTTTCGGTGCAAGAAACACACTCAAGAAGCTGCGACATGTCCAAAAATTCAAATGTTTGTAAATCTTATGGAACTTAACTGCAGGGTCATCAGTCCCTAAACTTACACACTACTTATGAATTACCTTATACTAAAGACGGCACAAACATCCATGACCGAGAAGGGATTCGAGCCCCCGACGGGGAACGGCCTCGCGCATCGTAGAGTAGTGCTTCAATGCGCTCGACCGCTCCGCCGTGGAACAACATGTCCAAGTATTAACATCCAGTGGCAGTGCTGTCGACGATGAAGAATAGCCAGTACAGTTTTCGGCGTTTTGGAAATCTCGCTCGAATTCAATGTAATTCGGTGGATGCTTTGTACCCCAGATTCGACATTTATGCCGATTAGCCTTCCCTTTAGTATAAAAACTGGCATCGTCGCTAAAAATTAAGCGATCAACATTTTCACTCCCATACTCACTGCATTGCTGCAACAGCAAACAAAACTCCAAACGCTTGTCTTTGGCCAGCCGCAGTGGCCGAACGGCCGCTACGGTCGGGGGTTCGAATCCCCCCACGGGCATGGATGTTTGTGACGTCTTTAGTATAAGGTAGTTCATAAGTAGTTAGTAAGGTTAGGGACTGATGACCCCACAGTTAAGTTCCTTAAGCTTAACATACATTTGAACCTTTATTTATTTATTTATTTTTATTTATTTTTATTTTTTTATTTATTTTTTTATTTATTTATTTATTTATTTATTTATTTTTTGTCGTTTTCTGCACTACCTTCAATTTGAATAGTTTCATAGACATCTTCTGCTGCAGGACTTCCCACACTGTCATTGGAGCCATTTCCAGTTCACGGGTTGCATGACGCACCGATTTCTTTGGCCTCCTTGTGGATGTCTCTCGTACGCGCTCCACATAGTGTTCACTCATACTGGGACGTCCATTTTCTTTGCCGTTCACAAGCAACTCGCTGTTGGCCCAGTGGTAAATAGCCTTCCTAGTTGGTGGCTTCTTACCGTACATGATTCTAAACATCCGTTGAACAGCTGTAGCACACCAGTTTTTGTCGATCTCCAACACAAAGAAAGCTCGTTCCGCCATGTTTGAGAGTAGCGCTGACTATCGGCAAATTATCAAACTATGCGCTAGTGGTATACTTGGCGAGAAAAAAGACAAAGAAGTTGCTTTGTGTTATTCCCGTTAAAACTCAGAAATGGATTGGTTGATTTTAATAAGTCCTTTTTGCTATACCACCATTTTGACCTTCGTTGACCTTACTGTTGCACATCATTGCATTCATCTCGATTGCCGCTATCGGACAATAAGTACCAAAATATAGCATCACGTCTGAAGAAACATAGTCGACTTTCATAACTCTAAAGCGACCCAACTAACACCAAAAAAATCAACGTCATATTCTGCTTCCCGTTATCACATGCAATTCTTGTCCTACAATCCTTTCAGCTCCTATCATACTTTCGGAGTTATTCTTTGTGACAATAGTTAGTGATTCGCCCTGTATATTACTAAAATAAGAAAAATGGGGGGATTAAAAAAATGAAAATATGCTCTTTTTCAAATCTCTATATATAAAAATGAATGTTTGTATGTCCTCTATAAACTCGAAAACGGCTGGAGCGATTTTGATTACTTTATTCAGGTAAGCCCAGAGAGTTTACCTGTGAAGTTTGATAGCGATCGGATCAAGATTTTTATTGATTGGGTACAGTCATAATGCGAGTCCGCCGCGGTGACCGAGCGGTCTGCGGCGTGCCAGTCACGGTCTGCACGGCCGCTGCAGTCTGGAGTTCGAATCTCCCCTCGGGCATGGATGTTTGTCCCGTGGTCAGTATAAGCTAGTTCGTAAGTAGATTGTAAGTTTAGGGTCTGATGACCCTGTAGTTAAGTCCCATAAGCTCTACAAACATATGAACATTTGAGTTTTGCATAATGCGACAGCGTGTGCAACATACGGATCGTGAGAGTTGCGTATCCTCCAGGCGTCAAGTCTCAAATCAAATGTTTGTAAAGCTTATGGGACTTAACTACGGGGTCACCAGTCCCTAAACTTACAACTACTTATGAACTAGCTAACACTAAGGACGGCACAAATATCCATGCCCGAAGGGGGATTCGAACCCCCGACCGTAGTGGCCGTGCAGACCGTGACTGACGCGCCTCAGTCCCCTCGGCCACCGCGGCCGGCGGCGTCAAGTCTCCTGCGGCGTAATGTGTTGATGTTCATAACGAAATATTCGCTTTCCGAGGAAAATTATTTTACTGATCAGACAGGGATACATGCAAGAACCTATCACCCAACCAAACACTTTTTTTTTCCATGGCGTTGTAAAGCATGTCAAAACAGAGTGTCCGTATGTTTGTATGTACGTATTGCATAGAAATCTACAGTTTTGTTCCAGTCTTGATGAAATTTTGTACACGTAAGCTTCAATCCATGAGGACGGTCGCCGTAAGTGTAAGAATCACGTACAACAAAGAGTTCACGACATATAACTTCATAAACAATGAGAAGCGCAAAAAATTGCTGCATTGCTAATTTTCTCCTAAACTACTGGACTGATTTCAACCAAATTTGGTACACACATTCCTTACCGTGAGGTAACATTGCTGCAGGGTTACGAATCACATACGATACATGGTTCAGAAGATATGACGTCATAAAAATATAGTTGCAAGAAACTGCCACTTTATGCGGCGAGACTTTATAAATACACTATATGAGAATGACAGTACTTAGTGATTTGCAACAAACTTTAAACATAATTTCAAACCTTTATTAAACTTTTTCTCGCTGACAACCACATGAAAATAATGAAAGGAAAAAAGAGTCTTGCTTACTACTTTTCCGCTGTTCTCGGAGCAAAACTACGGCATTCGGTATGGCGTTACAATTTATAATTTCTACACTACCAATTGTAGCCACCGGAAATTTTACAGACAGTATACACACATATAATTGAATGAACCTGCTAAATTGGATCACAGTACGACACGTGGTCCATGAGATACGAGCACATAGACAGTAACATTCATGGAAACCGCCCCATCACGCACGAAGTTTTAATCTATTACTTCTTTTCTACTAATTGTATTCCCAAAAGATTGTACAGACATACAGCAGATATACAAATGAATATATACCTGACAAATTGTACAACTGTACAACATATAACTCAGTAAATATGAGATTGCACCAAGTTTTTATATGTAATTTGTATTTTGATTACTATCTTTCTTTGTTTGGATACTGCACTTACAATTTTGTACATTATTCAAGACAGCCTTATTTCTTAAAATATTCTCCTATTAATATAATACATTTTTAGAGGAAAAAAGAGATTGACAGAGAGAGAGACAGAAGGGATAGGAGAAGTACTAACTCAAGGCTGAAGTAAATAAATAAATACCCGAGCAACGCCGGGTTTTCAGCTAGTTTCATATAAAGACACATTTCATTAAACTGACATGTTCCACGTCATAACGAAATGTTAATCTGTTCTGTTTGGACAAATTGAAAATTTGTGTCTGGCAGGAGGTGAGCAGGGGTACCATTTGCGGCCGCAGTTAGTGCTGCGCAAGCAGTGGTCAAACGCGACTGCCTGTAACCAGGGCTTGTAAATTTTATTTCTTGACATGTTCCACATCCATGAGGATCTCCTCAACACGGAACGAAATACTAATATAATATAATCTCTGGACGACCAGGGTTCGAATCCTTGCTGGTATAGATTGTGTCTTGCCGCTGGGGTACTTTATGTATAATCACAAATTCTTTGGATTTCGTACATAAAGTAAAACAGTGTTTGGTTGTAGTAACTATTGTTAGCTCCTCGCGTTGAAGTCTGCCTTAAATGTAGAATTTCTGTAATAGAACGGCTTACATTCACCTACTGCCTGCAAGCTAAGCTGCGTAGGTGAATGTAAGCCACTAGCCCAGTTTAAACTTGTAACGTACATAGCCCTTTTCATTTATGTTTTATGGATTTGACTGTTAAAATGTTCTCAGGACTCGAAACAGGTATGCGATTTCTGTATACAGATATAACAGTCTTTCTGTGATTTTTTTTATGTTGTTTTAATGACTGACTTATGGAAACTCTTTTTACAGCACTGATGATGTTCAATCATTTGAACTAAATCGATTTGCGATATTTTTAAATATATATATTTTTATTACACCAGCAAGTTGGAATTTTCATCTGCTGAATGGATATATTTTCGTGCTGTGGATCAATCAGATCTCAAAGTGGCCTAATGTTGGAATTAGTGGGTAGGCCTAAGAAGGACACTCTGTAACTTCATGCAACTTCTGGTCGACTTAGAAACACCCACTCTGAGTGAGGACTGTTATATGGTGCGACAAACAACATGATACCCCGGACGTCGGCGACCGCCATATGCGAATATGTTCGGCAGACCGTACAACATCCTATAAATTCCCTAGCCGTGTCGCGACGATTCGTATCTGCCAGACAGAGGTCGTACTGCCCATTTCATCAGTTGTGATACATCGTCGATGTATCGATCTCTCTTGCGGCGGTGAGGCGCGCGCCCCCTGGCAAGGGAAAGAGATGTTAATCGGCGGATAGCGAGGGGCGTGTTGTTTACGGTGGGAGCGATGTATAACGGGCATGGCGGAGAGAGAAGCCTGCCCGAGAGCTGGCAGCCTGGTGGTCAACATATTGGATGGCAGAAAGTTCCACTCAGGCATTGTGACGTCCGGTGCGTTTGGATAACCCTCTGGAAGCGCCGAGAGTGCTGAGGTGCGTAAGTTTCATTGGGAACCATGCCGTCGATTAACGGTGAGAACTGTCTTGGTGGACTTTATCAGCAGCGGTTGTACGAACAGAAAGTTTCAGTACATACGTACTCGGTGTACGCGGACTGAACTTGTTGGGTTGCCTCGCTCAGCGTTATCCCGTCTGCACGGTATTTACCTTTGTGATCTTGTGACGTGGTGATCTGTACTGCAGTAATAATTTCGGCGTCCTGCTATTGAAGAGCAGGTTCAATTATAGAACGAAACTTCACTCTGCAGCGGAGTGTGCGCTGATATGAAACTTCCTGGCAGATTAAAATTGTGTGCCGGAACCGGGACTCGAACTGGGACCTTTGCCTTTCGCGGGCAAGCGCACCACCGACTGTGCCATCCCGACACGACTCACGATGCCGCCTCACAACTTTATTTCCGCCAGTACCTCGCCTCCTACATTCCAAACTTCACAGAAGCTCTCCTGCAAGGCTGTGGCTTAGCCATGTCTCCACCATATCCTTTCTTCCAGGAGTGCTAGTCTTACGTGTTTGCAGGAGAGCTTCTGTGAAGTTTGGAAAGTAGGAGGCGAGGTACTGGCGGAAATAAAGTTGTGAGGCGGCATCGTGAGTCGTGTCGGGATGGCACAGTCGGTAGTGCGCTTGCCCGCGAAAGGCAAAGGTCCCATGTTCGAGTCCCGGTTCCGGCACACAATTTTAATCTGCCAGGAAGTTTCAGGTTGAATTATAGTTCTCAGTTTGAATCTCCTAGAAGTTCGCCCTGCAAGTATTTGTTGTAGAGCCCATGCATGACGGTCGACGGTTGGTGAGATACATTAAGGCGTGTGATATTGTGTACCGATTGCCTCAGAGCAGCGAATGAGAAGTTATATTGACCATGATTCTATTCCTTCTTATGCTTGTAAAGTCCACATGCGTTAATCTTAGAGTAGAACCTTTTATGTGCTAGTAATACGATTACTGCTCCGCTGAAGGAAATAAGGAGTAGCTGCTCGTTGTCGGACATTACGTTAAAATTTGCAAAAGTTGTAACAGTAAAACTGTTTTGGTGTTAATTTGGTTAGTGTCGGATTCTTCAAACTGTTGAATTGACTGAGGCTGTGACGCTAATGTTGAAAGATCGTCGATTACCCTCATTGTTTAAAGCAAAGGTCTCCAGGGACATAAGCATCCATTTATTAGGTGTTAAGTGTTGTTAATGAAGTATTCTAGTTCGTTTTAAAAAATATATCATTCGCTTGTGTTGTAAAAGGTGTGAGCGCTAGAAGGGTATCTAAGGCGCCGCTATGCTTTGTGATTAGTCATAACTGGTTCGTTGTCCAGCGAGCAAACAAGTTTTATTTTACCAAACCAAAAAGGGTTGTTTATATAAAGGTATTTTGGGTGTATGTCTCTTTATGTGCATTCGTTGTGGCTCTAATACCGATGTACTGCGCTTTAATCCCTTTTGTTTACTTGTAAAATAAATGTTAAACGAATGCTGATTTGTTTGATTGCCCAGTATATTTCCACTTCCGGATCCTTGTAATCCCGCTATCACGCCCCTAAGTTGAAGTCTGCGTCAAATGTGGAATTTCTGTAATAGTTCGGTTTACATTCATCTACTGCCTGCAACTGTAGTAACTATTGTTAGCTCCTCGCGTTGAAGTCTACGTTAAATGTAGAATTTCTGTAATAGATCGGCTTACATTCACCTATTGCCTACAAGCTAAGCTGCATATGTGAATGTAAGCCGCTAGCCCAGTTTAAACTTGTAAGATGCAGAGCCCTTTTCATTTATATGTCTTATGGATTTGACTGTTAAAATGTTCTCAGGACTGGAATCTGGTATGTGATTTCATTTCTGTATACAGATGTAATATTCTTGCCGTGCTTTTTTATGGTTTTTTAATGTTTGACTTATGAAAATTCTTAATACAGCACTGATGATGTTCAATCATTTGAACTAAATCGATATGCGATATTTTTAAATATATATTTTACATTAAACGAGCAAGTTGGAATTTTCATCTGCATTTCAATTTGCCATTGAGACCAAAACGCCGACGCCAGCATCTGGTGTGGTTCGGTGTCTAGGAGGCATGGACAGAGGATGCATGGCGTCGCGTCATATTTAGCGATGAGACTCGCTTCTCCAGATCCAACAGTGATCATCGTGCTCAGGTTTGGCGGCGTCATGGACAGAGAGTACATCCTGCCATTATTGTAGAGAGACAGACAGAAGGTCAACAAGATAATCACGAATCTACTGTGTACATGGACTGTCTAAATAATCTTGAAGTCCTCTTGTGACCAACAAGAGCACCTGCAGAATGACATACGAAGGGGCATCCGCCCAACCCGTGGGATCTTGAGGGGGATCTGCAAATGTTCAAATGTTCAAATGTTTGTTAAGCTTATGGGACTTAACTACGGGGTTATCAGTCCCTAAACTTACAAACTACTTATGAACTACTTACGAACTAGGACGGCACAAATATCCATGCCCGAGGGGGGATTCGAACCCCCGACCGTAGTGGCCGTGCTGACCGTGACTGGAGCGCCTCAGTCACCTCGGCCACCGCGGCCGGCGGGGATTTGCAAAAACAGTAAAAAAACGTTCCTCGGGTGAGGGTCCGAAGGCTGTCTGACCCCATTTTGAGCCACATGAGGGCGTGCGAGACCGAACTGACTGTTGCCAAGGGATTTTTTCATCCTCATTTGTAATCAATTGAATAAAGTCCTCTGGTGTTCAGTCACATAAGGTTTGGAACTTAAATAGTGCCAACACGCTATGGTGATAGTATGCAATGGAATCCACTATTGTTGTTATCACACGTTGTTGACATACTTAACTTATCTCCAAGCAAATGGACTCAACGGTCCCACGACACCATCCCACGTCACCGGCGCACAATCCGGGGAAACACAGCGTTTGTGACCGAGCGGTCTAACGTAATAGTGTCATTATGTTTTCGAAACAGGAACAACGGAGTTGGATCAAGATTGAATGTGCCAGAGGTCTAACAGCACGACAGTGCTATCAAGCTCTTCAAGATGCGTACAGGGAATCGGTATTGCCGTACGGAACAGGGCAAGTTGGGTAAAAGCCTTCGACGAATGTCGGCAACTGTGGAAGACATGTATCGAGCAGGTAGTCCTAGCGTCTCTGGAGAGGAAGTGCATACTGTTGCCGCGTTAGTGGACAGTGATCGACGCCTGAAGGAAATCGAGGAATTAAGGAGTGCCACATGACATTTCTTTTGTTTTTTCTTCTCCCCTTTGTCCCCTATTTGTAATTCAGTGTTACTGTTTTTTTATATTGCTTTTTCTTCAGTTTTGCTTCTGTTTGTGATGTGTAATGAGGGCAACGTTTTCCTCTGCTCCCTCTTAGAAGTTGCATACACCACTGCAGTATTCTGTACCACCTGCACAATGGTTATGGATTCCTGCCTTCCTGTGGTCAATTCTGCTTGTTAGTGCTTCATTTATACCTGTTACACGCGCTCATTATTGCAAGTTAGTGCGAAAAGCTCATTAAATGATTTACGAATTCTTAAATATTAAATACTCTGAATAACCAGACATCACCCGTTGGGATTTTTTGTGATCTCTCTAAGGCATTTGGATGTGTAAATCATGGAATTCCTCTAGATAAACTAAAGTATTGTGGTATGAATGGGACAGT
This sequence comes from Locusta migratoria, assembly GCA_026315105.1. Lineage (NCBI taxonomy): Eukaryota > Metazoa > Arthropoda > Insecta > Orthoptera > Acrididae > Locusta > Locusta migratoria. The sequence goes on from CM048746.1 coordinate 308,915,325, forward strand.
GTACAAATGGTTTAAATCATACTTAACAGGAAGAGTGCAGAAAGTTGACATTAGTAGTTCTCATAATATGCAAAAAACAGCTGAGTCCTCAAACTGGAGAGCAATCAAAAATCGGGTGCCACAAGGTTCTGTCTTGGGCCCTTTGCTGTTCTTAATATATATTAATGACTTTCCATTCTATATTTATGAAGATGCAAAGGTGGTTCTTTTTACTGGTGAGACAAGTATAGTTATCACACCTGACACAAGAACTGATGAAATTGTAAACGACGTCTTTCATAAAATCATTAAGTGGTTCTCAGCAAATGGACTGTCATTAAATTTTAATGAAACACAGTAAATACAGTTCCATACAGTGAATGGTGACACCATCAATAAATATAGGCCTCGATCAGAAATCTTTAGCAAAGGTAGAATATTCAAAATTTTTGGGTGTAAGTATTGATGAGGGGTTGAACTGAAAAAAAAAACAAAAAAAAAAACAAAAAAAAAAAAACAAAAAAAAAAACACACACACATTGAAGATCTGTTGAAACGTTTGAGTTCAGCAAGTTATGCTATTAGGGTAATTGCAAATTTTGGTGATATACATCTCAGTAAATTAGCTTACTATGTGTATTTCTGGGGTAATTTATCATTAACTAAAAAGTATTCATTGCACAAAAGCGTGTGATCAGAATAATTGCCGGATCCCATCCAAGATCATCCTGCAGACACTTATTTAAGAGCTAGGGATCTTCACAGTAGCTTCTCAGTATATATATTCACTTATGAAATTTGTTATTACCGAATTCAAAAGCAATAGCAGTGTACATAACTACAACACTAGGGGAAAGAATGATCTTCAAGGTTAAATCTAGCTTTGGCTCAGAAAGGGTTGAACTATGCTGCCACAAAAGTTTTTGGTCACCTACCAAACAGCATCAAGAGCCTGACGGATAGCCAACAAGCATTTAAAAATAAATTAAAGGAATTTCTGCGTGGCAACTCCTTCTACACTAATAGATGAATTTTTAGATATAAATTATTAAATTTGATAAAAATAAAATAATATAAAAATAATGTGACATGTAATATTTAGTACAAAGTAATAATTTGTAAAGACACGTTTCATTAACCTGACACGTTCCACATCATTACGAATTGTCGCATTCATGATCTATGGAACAAGTACTAATCTAATCTTTGGGAAACAATCTTGTCCGTCCAGTAAATTCGACAACTTGTCCGAAACGGCCATTCATGATTTAAGCCTAAGAACATCACTGCTATAATTTCTCTTTTGAGTTTAATACATACATTAAGAAAAAGCATGGCTTATCGTTTACGAAAAAATTAAAACCCGCTTGGAAAAATTTACCACTCTTGATCCAGTTAGTATTTAGGTGCAGTGAAGTACTATAACTAGGCATGTTACGGAGGTTCGATTCCGACTGCGAAAGTTCGGAACTTCCGATTAATTTTGCTCCTTCGTTTCTGATTTTGGTTCCGATAAATTTAAAACGGAAGTTATATCGGAGGTTGAAATACAGTCGCAGCGGCGGCGGCCACAGTCAGCGTGTACAACTATTTTCTTGTCCAAGACAGTCTACATTAAATTTTCAGACTATTGTTTCATCAGTAATGACACTTAGGACTAACGCTGGAATTACACTCAGAATGCACTGGTTTATATCAGGACCGGCCAGAAATTCTGCACACGTGCAGTGCTGATTGGACGGCGAAAAAGCTGCGAAGCTTTTGTTCATAAACTATAATTGAATGAAATAAATCGCAATTTGCGATCAGTTATGGCTTCACTGTACTAGATTTACATGGGATACCAAATTGCGGCAAATGAAAAATTGTGCCCGGCCGGGATTCGAACCCGGGATCGCCTGCTTACTAGTCAGACCCGTTGACGACTCCGCCACCGGGTACGCAGTGACCAGCCCCACTGCAAAGGACTCTTCCCTGCACGTCTCCCGCCACACCCAAATCTCCATTCGGGATACGTGCAGGGAAGAGTCCTCTGCAGTGGGGCTGGTCACTGTGTCCTCGGTGGCGGAGTCGTCAACGGGTCTGCCTAGTAAGCAGCAGATCTCGTTTTCAAATCCCGGCCGGACACAAATTTTTATTCGCCGCACTTTGGTATTCCATCTAAACCTAGTACAGTGAAGCCATAACTGATCGCAAATTGCGACTTATTTCATTCAATGAACGCTGTGAAGTCGTCTAAAATATATAACTATAAATTAGTTATTTTGGAGTTACTTCTTTTGGCTTGATTTGTTATTAGTGTTTAAGATTTTTGTTTTTTATTTTCAGCTCCCAGGTATACAGATTGTAATATGTGGGTCCTGTTACTTAACGACATAATATAATTTTTAATGATTGCCAATCGCTGAGATCGGGAATCATTAAAAATTATATTATGTCCCAGGTATACAATACAAACCTACCTGTATTATTTTCTGAACTAATAATAAATATATAACTGATGAATAACGATTGGAATTTTGTTTTATTAAATCTAACCTTAAAAGTTTAACGTAGTTCTCTCCTGCCTCCAGTTCCGATTTCGGTTCCGGTTCCGATTCCGATAAACCAAATTTAAAAACTCCGCTTCCGTATTCGGTTCCGATATAACCACTTCCGTTACATTCCTGATTATAACCAACATGCGCGTGTAAATAAATGATAGTGTGTCATTGCTAAATGAAGACGGTGGGCTGTAGTTCGTACTGTAGCACACGTGGAGTGCTATTGGTTAGCAAGGCAACACCTTCCTCTGTCTCGACAATCTCATTATATTTAGAATTGCTCATCTTACGCTGCCTTCCCCTGCTCTGATGCAGTTGCAGCCCTCCTGCCGACTGCACCACAGTCTCGTCAGGCGGTGCCTCTGTCAGTGAGATAGCTGACTGACCTTTTGGAGCTGTCTGCCGGCGCGTGCAGGGCGAGTTCGGGGTAGGGGATGCTGTGGAAGCTGGCGATGGAGAAGCGCGGCCGGCGGTGCGCGTCGCTGGGCCTCTGCACGCCGCTGCTGCGTCGCTGCTCCTGCAACAGCGCAGCCAGTGAGCAGCGTCACCTGTGCGAAGAGCAGCAAGAAGACTATGGAAGCCAGAACAAATGCTGGTTTAACATACAATCTAAACTTTCACAGTCAGCATTTTCATCTACGAGGCGCGTCCAGAAAGTTAGTTCCGTTTCAATTTATCTCCGCTCCAGCGCTATGATTGCAGTTCCGTACATGCGCTGTAGACGATGTGTGTCAAGGAGAAGAACGTGCGTTATTTGGAGATCGCTGTCAGTTACGTACGCTTTGTTGTGCTTGTTTGAAATGACCGGCGTTGACTGAAAATCCCGCCGCCTGTGAAATCAAGTCGGTGATTCGGTTTTTGAATACAAGGAAAGTGAATCCAAGTGAAATTTATCGGCAAATTTGCGATGTTCACGGACCAAATGCGATGAGTGATTCGATGGTGAGAAGATGGGTCCGACAGTTCAATGGCGGGCGTAGTGATGTGCACGATCAAGAACGAAGTGGGCGTCCACCTTTGATTACAGCCCTGACCTCGCTCCTAGCGACTTTCATCTGTTCTTACATTTCAAGTCTTTCCTTGGTGGTCATCACCAATGAAGACGAGCTGAAAGAAACTGTTTCCAACTGGTTGGAGACACAGGCGGCAGATTTCTGTGAAGAAGGTATACAAAAACCTGCTGCCACGCTATGACAAATGCCTGCAAAATTTCGGCAGTTATGTGGAAAAGTATTTTAAGAGTTGTAGAATTTTGTGCAATAAAAATTTCTTCTGTATCTGTGTACAATTTCATTTTATTACCAAACGGAACTTACTTTCTGGACGCGCCTCGTACATCTACAAGGGATACTCTGTAGAGTGCCTGGCAGAGGGTTCATCGAACCACCTTTATACTATTTATCTCCCATTCCATTCTCCAATAGCGCGCGGGAAGAAAGAACACCTGAATATCTCCGATCGAGATCTGATTTCCCGTATTTTATTCTATGATAGTGGGAGTCAATAATACGTTTACGGAGGAGATTGTCGACGACTGGAGTTTCGAAAATAGCCCGTCCCAGATCCTGTATCATTTCCATAACGCTGTCTCTCCTGTATCGTGACAATACAAAACGATCTGCCCTTCTTTGGACTCTTTCCATGTCTTCCAACAAACCCACCTGATAAGCATCCAACACTGGTCATCAATACTCCGAAACAGGGCGGACAAATGTAGTGTATGCAGTCTCTTTAGTACTTCTGCTGCATCTTATAAGGGTTCTGCCAATCAAACGCAGTCTCTGGTTCACCTTTCCCCACGACATTTTTTACGTGTTCTTTCCAGTTTAAGTCTGAAGTAATAGTAATTTCTATGTATTTAGTGTAGTTTACGACCTTCACTTTTGATTGATTTATCTTGTAAACAAAGTTTAACGGATTTATTTTCGTACTCATGTCCACGACTTCACATTTATCATTATTTATAGTTAATTGGTAATTTTTATACCATAGTGCTGTCTTATTTAGATCGTTCTGTAATTGGTTTTGATCTTTAGATGACTTTACTAGACGATGAATGACGGCATCATCTGCAAAAAAGCTAAGGCAGCTCTTAGATTTTCTCCCAAATTGTTTACCTAATTAAGGCACAGCAGAGGACCAATAACATTACCCGGTGGAACGGCCGATATCACCTCTGTTTCAGTCGATGCCTTACCATCGATTACTACAAACTGTGTTCTCTCTGACAGGAAATCCCATAGCCAGTCGCAAATTTGGGGCGATATACCATAACCACGCAGAAAAAATTTCCAGACTGAGATGCCGTGGTCCATGCATGAAAGTTCTACTTCTTGGAGTTTCGTCTCCATCTGCGGACGACATCATCTCTGGTTCCGGCTACTGCCAATGTGGCTGGAGTGCCTGTGGCATTTATAGAGATCATAAAGAGCGCCAACGGTAATCATGTGGTACCGACTATGTAGTTATCTGTGGATGTTGTCGTCATTCTCCACTACTTTTAATCGATTGTCGTTTTGTTGGCGTATAGTCGGCATCCATACTTTGTCTAACATTAAGCATTCTAGTATTCTATTAAAATTGTTCTGTTGCTTTTTAATCTCAGTGGATTCTTTACAAAAGCGCATAGTAATGCGATGTTCTTGCTAATACGCTCGTCTCATTAAATTTTATTTCATTATTACCATCCTGATAAACATGTTCTGCTACGGCCGATTTTTCAATGTGTCACAGGCGACAGTTCCTCTTGTGTTCTGTTAAACGGGTGTTCACACTTCTTTTCGTTGTAGCAATATATACCTGACCTCAACTGCATGGAATTTTCATATACCCCAAGTATTCCTAGGGGGTGATGTAGATCTTTTGGCGATCTTAAACATTGTTTGATCTTCAATGTTGGTCCGAAGATTGTTTTATCCCATTCTTGCCAAGAACTTTGCTGATTCAATCTGTAATTTTGAAGATGAATGAGAGGAAAAGTTTCCTAAATAGTTGTCGATGTTCATCAGTTTTTCTGGAGTGTTGCCTTTTCTGATGGATCTGATCACAAAATCCGTGAGCCAGCTTACTTGCAGGAGGAACGAAAACACTTACCGTCGGCCGTCAGGAAGAATGGAAGTGCCAACAAGAAGATTAATCGAGCATTCCACCAGAAAAGGCAACAATCCAGAAAAACTGATGAATATAGGCAACCATCTGGAACAATTTTCCTCCCTTTCATCTCCAAAATTGCAGATCGAATTGGAAAAGTTTTGGTCAAGCATGGGGTAGAAACGATCTTCGGTCTCACATAGTTAAGTTAAAACAATGTTTAAGATCGGCAAAAGATGCACGTCACCCCCTAGCAACACCTGGGTTATATGAAAATTCCATGCAATTGTGGACAGGTATATATTGGTACAACGAAAAGGTCAAACCCGTTTAATAGAATACAAAAGGAATTGGAGCAGTTCGTCGAGACCCATACTAGAAATCATAGGATAAAGTTCACTATCAGAGTCTCTCAGTTCACGTATATATATATATATATATATATATATATATTGTGTTGTCCACAGTGTTCAGTAGTACGAGTCTCTGAACCCATACAATCTCTGCTCCGCTGTAACAATCAGGAGAAAATATATTTTTTTTTTTATTCCCAAAGTCGAATACACCGTTACCCTTGCTGAGTGGAGTAATATTAAGGTGTTGCTCGACTTAGGTGGTAAAGTTTTCAGCCCTGTGTCGCCATCCCGATAGTGTTTCATTTCAGCGATGACATAGATATAAATTGCTGCGCCACCCAAACAAAAGTCAACGCATCTGACAAACAAAATCCAACAATCAGAAGAACTCAGTTCACTGGGCCTTTTTGGTCGCAGCGTATATCCAGAAAAATTGTGAGAGGTCGATCAAATACAAGTTATTTAACAGTTATCTTCAAGATGGAAAAGAGCTTAATAATGTAGCAACTAATATTTTACTATCTTAATCAATAACAACAACTAATCTTAAGATATTAATCTAGAAATTATTTCTAGCACAGTTATGTTCGCTAAAGTTACTCCTTGATAACATTAGCGGTCGTAAATTCACTCCAATCAAATACTACAATAAGTAGCTACTTTAATTTTTTAATTTAAAGTCGATCACAAGGATCGGTTTATTGGAAAAAAAAAAGACAGGAACAGTTATATTTGTTCTCATTACAAACTTGGCCAGACTCTTAATTTGAAACTAATTCTAACTGATTAACCTACCTTTCTTTAAAACAAAAACAGAAAATAACCTAAATTGCCACCACCACTTACCGTACACCTATCATGATTACTATTAAAAAATATAGGCGAAGGCCGTTCTTCAGGTGTTGGCGAACTAAATTATTCAATAAAAACTGTTTTCTCACGTCAGACAAATGTCTGGCTATTAATCTCTAAAGACAGTTCAGGGAATAAAATTAATGTAGTCGACTGTATGGTTGGTTTTTATGTTTTTTTCTCGCCTCTTGTTAAATAAATTTACTGCGACAACCTTTCTTAATAATGGCTATTAAATTATGCAGTTTCTCCAGTAGGTCTTATGTGGTATCTGAAAACAAACACTTATCCGTTTTTTTTAAAAAAAAAAAAAAAAGAAAAATAAAAATAAAAAACACTAGCTCTCCATTGTCATGAAGATGACTATTATCATTTTCTACCTTACTGCTCTTAGCCGGTGAGTATTAACACATCTCACATTTCTTCTATATATACTGAACACCAGCAGTACAAGGCCGAATTATTAATAATAAATATGAGTGGATCTCAGTCCACCCTAAGATACTATCGACAAGGGTTCGCAAATCGATTCCGTATTGCTTGATTTCCAGAAAGATTTTGACACCGAGCCTCACAAACTGCTTTTAATCTAATTGCGTGGTTATGGTATATCGCCCCAAATTTGCGACTGGATAGGGGATTTCTTGTCAGAGAGGACACAGTTCGTAGTAATCGATGGTAAAGCATCGACTAAAACAGAGGTTCCACAGGGTAGTGTTATTGGTCCTCTGCTGTTCCTTAATTACATAAACGATTTTGGGGAAAATCTAAGTAGCTCTCTTAGGTTGTTTGCAGATGACGCCGTCATTTACCGTCTAGTAAAATCAGCTGAAGATCAAATCCAACTGCAGAACCATCTGAATAAGATATCAGTATGGTGTAAAAATTGGCAATTGACTCTAAATAATGAGAAGTGTGAAGTCGTTCACATGAGTACGAAAATAAAACCGTTAAACTTTGTTTACAAGATAAATCAATTAAAAGTGAAGGCCGTAAACTCCACAAAATACCTAGGAATTACTGTTACTTCAGACTTAAATTGGAATGAACACATAGATAATATCGTGGGAAAGGCGAACCAGAGACTACGTTTCATTGGCAGAACCCTCAAAACATGCAACTACAAAAGAAACTGCATACACTACGGTCGTCCGTCCATTTTTGGAGTATTGCAGCCCAGTGTGGGATCCTTATCAGGTGGGTTTGACGGAGGACATCGAAAGAGTCCAAAGAAGGGCAGCGTATTGTATTGTCACGATACAGGGAAGACAGCGTTACGGAAATGATACAGGATCTGGGATGGGAATCATTACAACAACGGCACTTATCACTGCGGCGTGGGTTACTTGCGAAACTCCAATTGCCAAAATTCCCCTCCGAATGCGAAAATATATTGTTGACTCCCACTTACATAGGTAGAAATGATCATCAGAATAAAATACGAGAAATCAGAGCTCGAACAGGTGTTCTTTCTTCCTGCGCGCTATTCGAGAATGGAATGGGAGTTAAATAGTATAATGGTGGTTCGATGAACCCTCTGCCAGGCACTTAAATGTGATTTGCAGAGTATCCCATGTAAATGTAGATGCAGGAGGGGAAGGAAAACGGCCTTGATCTTTGAAAGGAATCATCCTATCATTTGCCTGCAGTTATTTAGGGAAATCACGGAAAACCTGAATCTGGATGGCCGGAGGTTGATTTGAACCACCGTCCTATCGAATACGAGTCAAGTGTGTTACCACTGCGCCACCTCGCTCGGTGCAGTTGAACATTTTTATATTACTACCGTTAAGTACCCATAGCAAAAGAAGAGGCGGTGCCGCTGTGGGTTCACGATTACAATTGGCAGTATTGTTGTCAACTGCGGAGCACTTCTGCGACCGTTAAGCGCAGTAAGACAGCCAGGCAGCCCTGAGATCACTGGCAGCTCCTGCAACAAGGTCTAAAATTGTTGCAGGATGTCACAGGGTTCTGGTGGAGCTAGGGGAAAGCATTAGAGTAAACCTATTGTGGGTCCCTGGCCACTCGGGGATCAGTGGCAACGAACATGCCGACAGATTAGCCAGGATGGGGGCAGAGACTCTATTTATTGGACTGGAACCTGTACTGACAATCACCAAGGCAATGCTGAAATTGGAGCTATGTAACTGGCTCAGAAGACAGCACGTAGAATATTGACCAATGTCTATCAACGAAATCATGGCAAGGTAATGATGCCAAAGCCTTGTTTTAAAAGAAGCTCTGCAACCCTGTGCCTGAACAGGAGAGAGATTAGACTCATGGTTGGATTGCTGACAGGCTATGGGAGTTTCAAAAACACCTACATACAATGGGAATAACATAAGAGGACTCTAAATGTAGGATCTGTGATGACGGTGATGAAATTGCATCACATCTAATCTTCGAATGCATTGCATTGGAGAGTAAAAGGCACAGAATATTTGGGACAACCAGACCCGAAGAAATTGTGTCTAATAAAAAACTGGTAAAGAGACTCCTTACACTGTTCAAGGGAATTTGGTTAGCTTTACTACATATACAGGGAGCGATACCGCACAATAAACTTAGTTTCGGCGTGGGCAGTGGCGGGTTGTACCAAGACTGTTTTGGCTTCCCTGAGAAAATCAAATCAAATCAAATCAGGGTGGGCAAAGAGACAGGCGAAGAGAGTGAGCGGCCAGCCAAAAGGCGGCGCAGGAGTATAGAAGACGTGTGTCAGGAGCAAGGAAATAGAAGCTTTTACTCCTCTTCCTGTTCATTTGTTAGTATATAACTCATACATTGAAAAGCTTCAAAATCGCGAAGCAGGATTCCATTTAAATACCCTTAATGTGATATTCCTCCAGTACACCAGTTTATCGAAAAAAAAAACTTTTAAACAGAAAGTTGTTTTTAGACCACGTCGTCAATAGCGATTTCGTTTAACCCTGCGGCAGGCGCGCTTAAGATTGTTACGTCAGCGGGCGCGTGCGGCACTCAGTGCCGCCTACATTTAAATACAGAGAAAAGCTATTTTTTTTAATTGGGTGGAATTAATTATTTATTGTGTATAACATCATTCTTAACAGCAACGTTTAATATGATCTGACACATATATAGTCGGTGCATGGGAAAATTAAAATTGTTACAGTATATCTGACATATGTTTCCTGGATATTTCGTAAGCGCAACTTTAATAACAAATTCTAAATAAATTATAACCACAGATATGATCCGAATATTTACCATTGTTAAAGCAAGCTTTACAAAAAAAAGTGTAATGTGTATAAAATCTCTGTAGTAATAATAAAGAATAAGGCAGTCAGTAAATACAATCACACACTTTCTTCCTCCGGAGAAGCTCTGCAATCATTACATGAGACAACATAGTGGCAATGTTTCTTGCAAACGAATCTTTTGCAGCTATTGCAAGTGACAGTAGTTTTATAATTCTTCTTACCACCACAAAGATGGCACCTTGCCGGCCGCGGTGGCCGAGGGGACTGAGGCGCTTCAGTCATGGTCTGCACGGCCACTACCGTCGGGGGTTCGAATCCCCCCTCGGGCATGGGATATTTGTGCCGTCCTAGTTCGTAAGTAGTTCATAAGTAGTTTGTAAGTTAGGGACTGATGACTCCGTAGTTAAGTCCCATAAGCTGTACAAACATTTAAACTTTTTTATTTTTTTTTTATTTTTTTTTTTATTTTTTTATTTTTTTTTTTTTTTTTTTATGGCACCTTCCACACCTTCTTACAGTCTCATCGTGTTCAAAATGTTCAAATGTTTGTTAAGCTTATGGGACTTAACTACGGGGTCATCAGTCCCTAAAATTACAAACTACTTATCATCTACCTTATACTAAGGACGGCACAAATATCCATGCCCGAGAGGGGATTCGAACCCCCGACCGCAGTGGTCGTGCAGACCGTGACTGGAGCGCCTCAGTTCCCTCGGCCACCGCCGCCGGCAGTCTCATCGTGATTGGCGGGAATTGATCGATGAGGTGACAGAAATTCTTGAATATCTCTTGGTGGAGTAGAGAGCTGAGCCCTTTCTTTCAAATGTTGTAAAATAATCCTTCTAATCATCAAAACATCCGACAGTGGTAAGGCTAGATGTACTTACATCACCGGGCGCGTGCGGTACGCAGTGCCGTCTCGGCGCAGTCGTCCACTCCACAGGTCAGTCACAGCTGCTATGGTGAGTGTATTGGTGGTGCAGTAATGTAGTTTGGCGCGTGACAAAACAATCGAAGCATATCTAGCACCAGTGTTGCGTGCTCGGCACGCTGACATAATCATTGAAAGAAAACAAAATCGGCGGCACTGTATGCCGCCGCCTAGCGCCCGCCGCAGGGTTAATACCAAGAAGAAAAAGAGTAAAATCACTAAAAAGCATGGCATACGAGAACTACTTCGTTGCCTTTGAGCTGCACTGCTTGGTGTTTATCGAAATCGTTATTGTGATATCTCGTTGGTAGTGAAATCTTAAGTGAATATACTAACACTGAATCTGTTAGTGATAATTCCATTGTACTTACATAAGAATGGTTGCTTTTCTCGAGAAGGTCCTGCTTCTCTTCTTCTCGCGGATTCACCTCGTCATTCTCAGGCATCTCCTCCTGCTGTTCGTGTCTTACAGAACCGTTGGAGGCCTCTGTCTGAGCCGGCTTCTCTCTAGTGGCGTCCTCATTCACGTAATTCACCCCCACCGTCTTCCCAGTAACGCGGTCCATTTCTTGATCGGCAGCTTGTGGTCCGCCCTTCTGCTCTGTGGGCTTCAGATCAGTTTCGGCGCTCCCGTCACCCTCCTCGTGTTTTAGAGGTCTCAGAGGGGTGGCTGCCGGTACTATCAGCAGAGTCAGCGCGCTCACTATCAGCTGAGTGTTCCGGAAGCCAAGCGCCGCGACTGTTTTTTGCGTCATTACGGGCACGCCCACGGCTCCCAAGCCTATCGCAAACTGAATGAAGCCCATGACAAAGGTCCTTTTCCGGTCGAAGTATGAGATGATTGAGGTGAAGATCGCTGGCGCGATTAGTCCAGAGCCAGCACCTGCGAACAAGTAAACAATGGTTAGTCTTGCTGAATCATTACAGCGCGGTAGGTCTGTAACAATAAACGCGGGATGCAGAACGCTATTTTGGGAGTCTTGGTTCTCCTTTCGTATTTAAGCTAGTATCATGGGGGAAACGTTTTTGGTAGCGCCCATTTTTAGGATAATTAAAACACAGGATACAAGCGAAGTTCGAATGATGAAATGAAACTAGCATCCGGCCAAATTATGCCAATCGAATAATCACTTTTCCAAAAGATGATAATTGTGCTGAGAGTAAGAGGTTATGCTTCACTTTTATGTACTCTGCATTTCACAGGATGAATGAGCTCTGCATCAATTTTGTAACCTTAAAATGTTTAAACACTGAATACGCACCTTGCGATCAGAAAATAACAGCCACAGATGGTGAAATCATTTATTTTTGTATTTTGAATACAACCTCGGACAATAAATTTCGCTGAAGAAGTCAGAACGGTCACTAGAGCAACATAGACGAATCGCAACGCTGCACCGCTGTTGACAACCTGCCCCTACCGTAGTTCAGATGAGCATCACGTGTTAGACTTTCTTTGACGAAGTAAGTGCTTGGTTCGCGAATAGGTTCTGGACTGAGAACAAGACACTGAAGAGCAAAGGATCAATATAAAGTTTTCTTTTATGCCTGGGAAGACACCTAAAGAACCGCATGCGCTGCTGGTAGATGTATACGGTGATCAAGCAGTCCATGATGTGTACGAGTGATTTGCCCATTTTTGAGGAGGCTGGGAAAATGTTTCTGACAATACCCGTAGCGGACGACCGGCGACCGACATTGAGAAAGTGATGACGAATCATCGTAGGTTAACGGTGCTCATTATAGCGGATGTACTGCATATTAGACGTCAATCCGTACGACAAAACATCACCGAGAAGTTAGAGAAGAGGAAAACATATTGTCGTCTTCTGTCACTTCACTTGACTAACGATCAGAAGCTGGCTCGTTTAGAGGCTTTACAGGACTTTGTCGGATGTTACACACAATGTTTGGAACCGTATTGTCACTGAGAATGAAAACTGGTGTTTTTTTGGCACGAACCTGAAACGAAATGGCAAAGCAAGGAATAGCATCCTCATTCTCCGACATAACCTTGTCGGAAAAAGGTCAGAGCCGAAAGATCATCTTCATCAGCGTTTTCGATATTAAAGACATAATTCACAAGGCATTTCTACTTGAGAAAACGACGTTGAACGCCGCAAGATACATTGAAATTTTTACCAGTTTCATGCAACGTCTACGCACGCTACGATCCCAGAACGCACAAAAATATCGTCAAACAGTTACTGGCGAAAAGGGGGATGGCACAACTTGGACATCGGCCATACACGCTGTATCTCCATCCTCTAGTCTTTAGCTATTCCCTCGACTCAAACTCGCTTTGAAAGGAAAGAGATTTGACGATATTTCCGACAGCCAATGAGACGTGACGGTGCTTTTGAACACCATCCCACAGGGAGATATAGTGCGAAGTTTCCAAGAAATGTATCGCAGAGCTCAGCGATGCCTAGTTATGGTAGCTAGCTATTTCGAAAGACTGTAAGGTAACTGTAGTTCATCCACGTTAATGTTACAGGACTATTTACCGATCTTTATTGTCAAAGGTTGTAAATCATAATCAGAATTAGGACATGGGACAGAACTCGACACATTAAGGATATATGCTGAATTGGAGTCCGTTCAGCACGCCTATAGTGTATGACGCCATATGTTTACGTATAGAGTTCTGTCCCATTTCTTAATTCCGATGCGACATACTCGAAGGGCACAAATAATTTGCTCACATTATCTTCAGCTTTTATTTTCTTATCTCAGAGTTCTTATTATCACTATTTATACACTTGAAACATTTTTGTGTGCACCGTTCAAAATTCATTCGTATTTTATGACAGAAGAAAAAATAATTTGTTTGGAGGTTTTTGGAGCACATCACTTATACTCTTTAAAAGCATACGACTTGGTTGGAAATTTGCACGAAGGGACATACGTGGTTTTTTGTTGCAGTCTTCAGTCCGCAGACTGGTTTGATGCAGCTCTCCACGCTACCCTGTCCTGTGCAATCCTCTTCATCTGAGAATACGTACGTCAACCTACATCCTTCTGAATCTGTTTACTATATTCGTCCCTGGGTCTCCCTCAACTTCCTTCTAATGATAAGTTTACGATTACTTAATGTCTCAAGAATGAGTCCTACCAACGTATCCCTTCTCTTAATCACAATATGTCAGAAACACCTTTTCTCCTCAAGTCTTCTGAGCTCCTCGTCGTTAGTTACGTGATCTACCCATCTAATCTTCATCGTTCGTCTGTAGCACCACATTTCAAAAGCTTCTATCATCTTTTCGTCTGTACTCTTTATCGTCCATGTTTCACTCCCGTACAATACTACAGTGCAGACAAATGATTTCAGAAAAGACTTCCTAACGTTTAAACTAGTATTAGATATCAACAAATTTCGTCTTTTCAAAAAAGCTTTTCTTCCCATAGTCATTTTGAATTTTATATCTTGTTTAGTTCGACCATCAGAAGCTACCTTGCTACCTAAATAACAAAACTCATCTACTGCTTTTATTGTGTCATTATCTAATCTAATTTCTTCAGTAGTGCCTGATTTTCTGACATTACATTCAATTACATTTGTTTTACTCTTGTTGATGTTGATCTTATACTTTCCATTCAAGACACTGTCCATTCCGTTTAATTGCTCTTCCAAGGCTTTTGCTGTCTGACAGAATTACTGTGTCGTCAGCAAACCGCAAAGTTTTTAACGGAATGTATCAGTGATGTCAAGTACCCTGAGTGAGTATTCATGCACCCAAAACTTCAATGGGAGGTAGACTCATATATCACGATATAAAACATGCCACGTTGGATAATGTTATGTAGTGCGACATGACATTAGGAATATTATTAACTTATATCTGCGCGAATACATCAAGATCTTTTTAGTGAAACGTTTTTGAAGGTAGGAGGCAAGTCGAAAAGCTACTTCTCCTCTTTCACATGTTTGTCTCTGGGAAGCACATATTGTAAGGTGTCCTTCATTTTTGTAATTTTTCTTATAACTCTGTTGGATGATGGAAAATGTTTGTTATTTGTACAATGTATGAATAATGTTTATTGTCTGTATTTTGTATGTCAAAGTACTGTGCTGTGTTAAATATCCTTGTATTATAGATGTATCTTTGTATTGTACAAATATCTGTCGCTGAGGAGAGAGTGTGAGTGGGTGAGAAGAAAGTGATGTGTCATGGCTGATAGAGAAGAAGTTGAGTATCATATAATTCATAAGATGTAACACATTATGGAAATATTTTTATTGACTATGTTAAACAGAGATAAAAGGCTGAAATGAGGTATGTAACTGCTCTCGCTAGATTTATTATTGTTCTCGACAATATTGTTGTAATTGTATCTGTTTTATGTAGTCTCCACACACTTGATTTTTATGTGGCTAGTAAATTTCATCTTTATAAACTCACATAGATTTTGTTTATCAATTGAAAATTAATGCAATTTGAAATAGATGTTTGTAAAAAAATTGATTTTGTCTTCATTGTAGTTAGTAAATGATCCCACTCTTGAAATTAATTATTTTGACGTGACCACTTGATAATTCATTAAAACTGCAGTATGCTGAAAGATGATATTATTCTTACCGTCTCTGTAACGCTTTTCACATTCAGTTAAATTTTATCACTGTTAGTGAATTTATGTATTTTTCCATTATTGTGTCAATGAGCATAGCTTGGCTGCAATTGCAGTTTTGCATTCATTTTGAGCACAAGATCAAAACACAATCAGAATTAAATAAAAAAGGAACTGACAAATATTTTGTACTTGTACATTTTACAAAAATAAGTTGCCTGATTGCAGTTTTCGGTTTACGGCACACCATTTGTATTTCATTTAAGTTGTCAGTGAAGAGTCAATAGGTAGTGTTCATTGCAGTATCTTTCTTATTTGGTTATCAGCTTAAAGTTCTCTCAAGCGAAGTTGTCTGATCTACACATTCGACGTTATACTAAATTAATTTGTGAGTGTTTATTACCAGAACAGTAAAATTAAAGATATAATCTGGTTACTGTACAGTACATAACTGACTTAAAATTTTACATTGCGATTCCGTAATTACATTGAAAACGTCTTTAACAATAATACACAGAGAACGACTTTAAAAAAATATTGGTTTTACATAACTTTTGAAGTATATACCCTGCTGCAGTATACTGATATGCAGTTGTGAGAAAAACGAGGAAGTTGCAATTAGAATTTAAGTGCCAAAATCTAAATTAGATGATTTTTACTCAAAAGAGATTTCACTGACAAGAACTTTGAATGACTGTTTTCGCAGTATATTTTGGTTCCGCCAAGTTTAATTCTTTCGCCGTTTATTGCAACAGTCTGTTAAACTATTTAACTTCAGAGAAAGTTAAATTACCCTCATGAAGAGACTATAGAACAATTATTGAGCCATTATTGTTTGAAGGCTTGCTTTAAAATTCGGACAGGGTTTACTTGTTCATTTACGTACAGTACTGCTACCCAGTTCAGTGTCAAAAACAAATTATGCTTTTATTAAAGTATTTCATATACATCTTACACCATTATTCACAGTACTTGTAGTAGATATCTTCCAATAATCCCCTTCTGTTATGCTGTGATAGGAGCATTTTTCATTCTGAGGAATACATGGGCACGTTACTGCACCATCCTTCAGCTTCTTGAAGCGACGCACTTTTCCTGTATAACTTACCCACGCACATACATCAAAGGTTGTGAAATTAATTAGAAACGAGTCACAGTCAGAGCGAAAATCATGAAGCATTTCGAATGAGAATAATAACGCGTTAGAACCAGACACGTGCGCACTGGGGCGCGCGGCCGTTCGCCGTCGGGGGTTCGAGTCCCCCTCGGGAATGGGTGTTCGTGTTGTCCTTAGATCAGTTTAACTTAGTTCAAGTAGTTTGTAAGCTATGGACTAATAACCCAGCAGATGAGTCCGATAGAACTACAAACGTTTGAACATTTGAGAACTAGACTATCTTTCTTTATATCTTCTATTTCACTTTGACTTATATTGATGACATTCCATTTTCATCTTATTCCCAAAACTGACACTGAATTTCCACAGGTACTGTAATAATTGTAGCTGTGTCAGCGATTAGCAGCAGCACAACTTGCAAATCACCTAACCACGCGTAGACAGCTGGTAACATCACAACATCCTGCCGCGATCAGGAGGTACGGACTGCTAATGAGTGGTGACACGCTCCTTCAGCGATGAATCGCCCTCCAGCATCGCTAGAATGACCGTCGTAGTCGAGTATGACAGCGACAAAGTTCACTTCATTACAGTGTTTCCGATAGGTGCAATGGTATTGCTCCTAGTGTCTTGTATGCATAACTTCAGATCACACCTGATTGTGATTGAGGTTGAGTTTCGAGGGCACTGTTTCAACAGAGGTGGAGGAAGGAGGCAAGCCAGATAGACGACTACCAGGTGAGGCGAATTGAGAGACGTAACATTAGGTTCTGAAGACGAGAACAGGGTGTCGTGGTCCTGAGTCAGAATCATGAAAACATCTTCAATGAACCTGAACCAGACATGGGGTATAGAAGGTTTTCTCCAGATTGTCTATATATTTTGCTGTATATGAACGATATTATGTTCTACTTGGATAATCGTAGCCAAGATAAGTTTATGAATCTGCCGTTCATTTTCTCTTCGTATACGAGGGTTGAAACGTAAATAGTTGCCACTACTTATTCACAACCGATACAAAAGCGTTACACGTCTGCATCTGTTACTGTCCTTCAAAGTAGTCACCAGCGTTGTGTAGAACCCGCTGCCAGCAACGTGGAATGCGTAGTATACAGTTAGCAGACCTGTTCTGTTGCTGGAGCGATTGGAGCGGTATAGGGTAAGGTGGTACAAATTCGATATAGGTACAGTTACGATCAAAAAAAGTTTTCGCGCCATTTGTCTGTCTCCTAGAGTCTCGTTGTGTGGCGTTGTAGTGTAGCACATTTCTACAGCTCTTCCTGTTTTTTTTTTTTTTTTTTTTTTTTTTTTTCCCATGAATACACCACTTTGCGGTAAGGAGATATATTTTTTTCCTGTTAAGTGGTAAGTCAGGCTACTTAGTCTAACGCGCTCTTATAAATTATCTAGTTAAGGGTGACTGTATTCGCTGCCAATATGCAATATTTGGTACCACGAAGTATGCGTTGGTGCCTGACGGAAAAAGTGCTTTTCATGTGGAAGATGCCCATAATTAAAATTGTACCAGGAAGTGATCACAATTGTACCTAGTGTGGTACATTTTCGACCGATTTTTCTCAGTTCCGTAATC
This sequence comes from Locusta migratoria, assembly GCA_026315105.1. Taxonomy (NCBI): domain Eukaryota; kingdom Metazoa; phylum Arthropoda; class Insecta; order Orthoptera; family Acrididae; genus Locusta; species Locusta migratoria. Next base: position 308,933,571 of record CM048746.1, read on the forward strand.
TTTTTTTGTGTTCATACCAACATTTGTAATTGTCTAATATTTGTGTTACACATTCATTAAACATCCAAGAACAAGTACCATAGTTAAAATTATTTATTTTCTCAATTTATTTCCAGTTACAATAACATTTGTACGAAATGATCGAAATTGTACCACCTTACCCTACTGCCTGTCGAATCTCTGGAATAGTTCTGAAGCGAATGCTACGAAGTGGTTCGTCTTCGGAATGAAATCAAAGTCACATGAGCTTAAGTCCGGGGAGTATGGTGGACGGTACAGTACTTCGCAGTCCCATCGACAGAACAGAGCAGCCACAGCTTGCGCTGTATGTGCCCATGTAGTGTTGTAAAAAAGGATGGGTGGGTTGCGCAGAAAATGTGCCTCTTCTTTCGAAAAGCTGGTTGCAGGTGATGCTCCACAGACAAACAGTAATACTGTGCACTGACGGTCTGCATAACACAGTCGTGCACGAGAATCACCATAACTTTCACCATACTGGGGCTCTGACGCTTCATCAAGACCTTAATAACACTGTCATGCTGTACGACCTCTGGCACATTCAATCTTGATCCAACTCCGTTGTTCCTGTTTCCAACACATAGTGACACCGTTACATTAGACCGCTCGCTCACAAGTGACTGTTTTTCATCGATTGTGCGCATGCTTGTGACCTGGGACGGGCAAGTCCATTTCCTCGGAGGTAAGGTAGGTATGTGAACACCGTTTGCTATCAGCGACAATAGTAGATTCCATTGAATAGTGTATCCAGAGCATTGTTTCCACTGTTTCAGTTCCTACCCTCGTATCTGGTTTGGTCTGAGTGTTGTGTGACATCCAGAAATGAAACCTTTTATCTATGAGGTGCTTGAGTTCTGTACTTCTGTGAGCTGTCTGCCTGTCACACAGGCGACTTCAGGATTAAAATGTTACATGAGTGAGTGTAATGTTCGTATTACATCATTTCTATAATTTATTTCTTATCTCGAAAGCGTCGGCACCTGTGTCGAAACGGAAACATTATCACAATGCGACAACAAAATAGATAAGTAAATAAGTCCCCTTACTTCTTAATTTTAGGGTGGGTTAGACACAACTGGTTCTAGAACAATTGGGATTATTATAGTAAAGTGTGTGTATATTAAACAATATCGAATTATTAACTTGTAAGCAATATATTAATTCATCAAAATAACTGTCAACAGAAAACAATTTGATGCTTGAAGATTAATAACATCTGAATGTAGAAGAAATACGTCGCAAAAGACCTGATACATAGCCAACACCGACAACAGTAGTACAGGTTTATATGCCAACTAGCTCTGCCAATGATGAGGAAATCGAACAAATATATGACGAGCTAAAGGAAATTATTCAGACAATTAAGGGAGAGGAAAACTTAATTGTTATGGGAGACTGGGATTCGGTAGTAGAACAAGGAAGGGAAGGGAAGATAGTAGGTGAATATGGTCTGGGCAAAAGGAATGAAAGAGGAAGCCGCCTGGTAGAATTTTGCACAGAACATAATTTAGTTATAACAAACACCTGCTTCAAGAATCACGAAAGAAGGTTGTATACGTGGAAGAGACTAGGAGACACCGGAAGGTATCAGATAGATTTTATAATGGTAACACATAGATTCCGGAACCAGGTTTTAAACTGTAAAACATACCCAGGGGCAGATATAGACTCTGACCATAACTTGTTGGTTATGAACTGTAGGCTGAAACTAAAGAAACTACAAAAAGGTAGGAAAATAAGGAGATGGGACCTGGATAAATTGAAGGAACGTGAGGTTCTCAAGAATTTCAGAGGGAGATTTAGGCAACAATTGACAGAAACAGGGGAAAATAAAACAGTAGAAGAGGAATGGGTAAAATTGAGAGATGAAATAGTGAAGGTAGCAGAGGACAAAATAGGTAGGAAGGCAAGACCCACAAAAAATCCTTGAATATCACAGGAGATACTAAATTTAATCGATGAAAGGAGAAAATATAAAAATGCAGTAAATGAAACAGGCAAAATGGAGTACAGACGACTAAGAAATGAGATTGACAGGAAGTGCAAAATGGCTACGCAGGAGTGGCTAGAAGGCAAATGCAAGGATGTAGAAGAATGTATAAATAGGGGAAAAATAGATACAGCCTATAGGAAAATAAAAGAAACATTTGGAGATAAGAAAAACAGCTCTATGAATATCAAGGACACTGATGGAAAACCAGTTCTCAGCAAAGAAGGGAAAGCTGAAAGGTGGAAAGAGTATATAGAGGGGCTCTACAAAGGAAATGAACTCCGAGACAATATTGTAGGAAGGGAGGAGGATGTCGATGAAGATGAAATAGGAGATACTGTATTGAGAGAAGAATTTGACAGAGCCCTGAAACACCTAAGTCGAAACAAGGCCCCTGGAGTAGATGATATTCCCTCAGAGCTACTGAAGTCTCTGGAGAACCAGCCATGACAAACCTGTTTCACCTGGTGTGTAAGATGTATGAGACAGGCGAAGTACCCTCAGACTTCCCCCATTCCAAAGAAAGCAGGCGCAGACAGGTGTGAAAACTACAGAACCATCAGTTTAATAAGTCATGGCTGCAAAATATTAACGCGAAATATATACAGAAGGATGGAAAAGCTGGTAGAAGCCGACCTCGGGGAAGATAAGTTTGGGTTCAGGAGAAATGTAGGAACACGGGAGGCAATACGCACTTTACGGCTTATCCTAGAAGATAGATTAAGAATAGGCAAACCTACATTTCTAGCTTTTGTAGATTTGGAGAAAGCTTTTGACAATGTTGATTGGAATAAACTCTTTAAAGTTCTGAAGCAAGCAGGAGTAAAATATAGGGAACGTAAGGTTATTTATAACTTGTACAAAAACCAGACAGCGGTTATCAGTGTTGAAGGGCATGGAAGGGATGCAGTGGTTGGAAAGGGAGTAAGACAGGGTTGTAGTCTTTCTCCATTGTTATTCAATTTGTACATTGAGCATAAAGGAAAGCAAGGAGAAATTTGGAGAAGGAATTAAAGTTCAGGGTGAAGAATTAAAAACATTGCGTTTTGCCGACGACATTGTAATAATCTGAGAGACAGCAAAAGACCTGGAAGAGCAGTTGACGGGAATGGACAGTGTGCTGAAAGGTGCATATAAGATGAACATTAACAAGAGCAAAACTAGGGTAATGGAGTGCAGTGTAAGGAATTAGATTGGGAAACGAAACAATAAAGGAGGTAGATGAGTTTTGTTATTTTGGCAGTAATATAACAACTGATGGTCGCAGCACAGAGGATATAAAATGCAGAATGGCAATGGGTAGAATAGTGTTCTTGAAAAAGAAAAATTTGTTAACATCGAATATTGATTTAAGCCTAAGGAAGTTTTTTCTGAAGGCATTTGTATGGAATGTTGCCTTGTGTGGGAGTGAGACATGGACGATAAACAGTGCGGACAGGAAGAGGATTAAGGCTTTTGAAATATGGTGCTACAGAAGAATTCTGAAGATTAGGTGGGTGGATCGCGTAACTAATGAGGAGGTATTGAACAGAATTGGCGAGAAAAGAAATTTCTGGCATACCTTGACTAAAAGAAGGGATAGATTGTTAGTACAGATTCTTAGGCATCAAGGAATTGTGAATTTAGCATTGGAGGGAAGTATGTGGGGTAAAAATCGCAGAGGAAGACCAAGAGATGGATGCAGTAAGCAGATTCAGACAGATGTAGGTTGCCTTTCTTGTGTGGAGATGAAGAGGCTTGCTCAGGATAGGGTATTGTGGAGAGCTGCATCAAACCAGTCTCCGGACTGAAGACCACAACAACTACATAGATGAAAGTCAGCTTGGGAAAAGCGCCGCGCGTTTGATAGGCTATACAGATGACAAATGCGAAAGTAGACGCATTCAGGATACACGAAATGAACAGTGAGTAAAAGTTGCGTATTGTATACTAGCGAACGCGACAACGCTTTCCAATTGCTAGATATGCATGGGAATTCGATACACATCCTACACTCCTTTCCACAACCTTTCTGCCTATCAATTCCCCAATCTCTATGCCTGTTTCTTACCTCTGCGTCCCGTTATGATTCTTTCTGCACTTACCCGGCCGAAATAAGGTATTCATTTCTTCAAGTATTCAGTAACTCCATGTACTCCGCTCTCCTCTCTCTGTCCATGTCCTCCTCGCTTCTATCTCTGCCTCTTTCTCTTCTCCTCCTTCTAGTTCCCTCTATCCACCTATCCATCTCCATACCTCTGTCATTTCCTCCCCCACTCTCTACTAATCTCATCCTTGCTCCTCCCTCCGTTCAATGCCTCCCTCCCCTGTACATGAAAAGATCGCACTGAGGTGTTTTACGGGCCCACTTTATATTTGTATTTTTATAAATTTTAGCAAATATTTTGGACCAAAATAATAATCTAAATAATAAAAAATAATTAATAAGAGTGTCTGAAACCCTTTTAGGGGAAAAAAAAATTAGGTAGAGACGGTTCCGAACCACCGACCTTTGGCATCATAGTCTCACGGCTTGCCCACTTCTTTTTTTTTTTTTTTTTTTTTTTTCTTTTTTTTTTGGTTTAATGGGTAGTACTCTTCGTTGCGGACGCTGATCGATTTTATTCGTTGTTGTTCGGTGTGTTGTTGGCTCAGCTTTTTTATTATAGAGGGCGTTGAGCCCTCTGACCGGGCGCGCTGAGCCACGGTGCCCGGCACCCACTACGCTACATCTATCAATCAGAAGATGGGTCTTATAATCTCATACTATTGCTGGCCGTTGTTAACTGATGCTAATATGGCATTTGTATACACTAGATTATCATTTAGAGTACGAAGAACGACGTGTTTTTGCTAATTCTTCAGTCGGCCATTGCTTTGAAATGACAACAGGTAAGTTACAATAAGAAAATCATCAAATACACGCAAGATGGCGTATGCCACAGAGAGTTCTGCAGGAGGAATGTCACGTGACAACTCCCAACGGCTGGTTTTCGTTAATTCAATGGATGGTGTCAAATCACCGTTATTTTTGCAAATATGTCTCAAACGATACGAGATATGAAAAAAAAAAAAAAAAAAAAAAAAAAACATAAGGGATCTAAGTTGTAGAGAATTTTCTCCTCTACCAATTAGATTATTCAATTTTCGTATGAGATAAACGGTTCGTTTATAATTACAATTATGTTACAAACGGATTTTTTGGGTATTACTACCGAATTTTTTGTCCGAAAAATTTGAAAAATGGAGGTTCTGGTCTCTAGCGGCCTACAATCATGTCTGTAAAATTTGGTGATGATCGGTTGAACGGTTCGTCTTAAAAAAAAGGGAACACGTTACGGACAGACAGACAGGCGACGGACAGACATACATCCCAAAATCGCCGTTATTTTTGCAAATATCTTTGAAACGCTACGAGATATGAAAAAAACATAAGAGAGCAAAGTTGTAGAGAATTTTCTCCTCTACAAAATCGATCATTCCATTTTCGTGTCAGATGATTAGTTAAGCCGTTATTTTCATTTAAATTTCGAGCTGTCAAAAGACAATCGTGAAGGCCCACTTTTAGTGTTACTAGCGTAACCTAAAGTGGGCCAAAATTACGAGGGTTATTCCAAAAGTAAGATCCGATTCGCCGTAAATATTTGAAACCGGAACCAAGGTCAACACACGCATGCGCGCCAACTCCTAGCATACCTTGCTCGTTAAACGCCGCCGGTATCGTTGTTACTGTTGCTGAGGGCTGTTGACAGTGTCATTTTACAATGTTTAAGACAATCAATCAGCCCGCCGATTGTGACGTAAAGGCAATGATACGGTTTTTGTCTGCAAGAAACATTTCAGCGGCAGAAATACATCGGCAGGTTACTGAAGTGACAGTGCTAACATAATGAGTGACAGTGAAGACAGTAAAGTGCGCAAGAGGGTGCGAGCCTTTGATGAAGGACGGGGAAATGTGCGCGATGCACCACGCTCCGGCCGACCATCCGCGATTTCAGACGAGTTGGTCCATGCGGTTGACGGCAAAATTCGTGACGATCGACGGTTCACTATTTCAGGTTTAGAAGCGCATTTCCCGTATGTGAGTAGAGCAACGTTGTATAGAATTGTGTCTTAACATTTGAAGTTTCGAAAATTGTGTGCCCGTTGGATTCCCAGGGTGCTTATCGAGAACCATAAAATGAAATGAATCGCTTCTGCTCTTGCATTTTTCGAGCGATATCATGAGGAAGGTGACAGTCTTCTAGACCATATTGTTACATGGGTTTCTCACATCACCCCGAGTTTAAATGTCAGTCAGGGGAATGGCGCCACACGTCATCGCAAGGCAAGGTCAAGGTAAAGCAGACAATCTCCACACGCAAGGTTATGGCGACCGTGTTTTGGGATAGACATGGAGTATTGTTAGTCGACATTATGGAAAGATGGACAACGGTCAATAAAGCCACCTACTGCGCTACCCTGACTAAACTTCGCCATGCAATCGAGAATAAGCGACGTGGTCTTTTGTCGTCTGGAGTGTTGTTGTTGTTGTTATGGTCTTCAGTCCGGAGACTGCTTTGATGCAGCTCTCCACCCTACTCTATCCGGAACAAGTATTATCATCTCCTCATAGGAACGGCAACCCACATCCACTTGAATCTGCTTACTATACGCGTCTCTTGGTCTCCCTCTGCGATTTTTACCCCACACACTTCCCTCCAATGCTAAATTTACGATTCCTTGATGTCTAAGTATGTGTCCTACCAAGCGATCCCTCTTTTTGGTCAGGGTATGCAAAAAATTTCTTTTCTCACCAATTCTGTTCAGTACCTCTTCATTAGTTATGCGATCTACCCACCTAATCTTCATCATTCTTCTATATCACCACATTTCAAAAACCTCTATTCTCTCCCTGTCCACACTGCTTATCGTCCATGTTTCACTCCCGTACAAGGCAAAACTCCACACAAATGCCTTCAGTAAAGACTTCCTTACACTTAAATGAATATTCGATGTTAGCAAATTTCACTTTTTCAAAAATGCTTTTCTTCCCATTGCCATTCTGCATTTTATATCCTCTGTACTGCGACCATATTATTTTATTACCCAAGTAACAAAAGTCATCTACCACCATCATTGTTTCGTTACCTTATTTTCTAAGACCGCATTCCATTATTTTTGTCTTGCTCTTGTTAATGTTCATTTTACACGCTCTCTTCAACACACTGCCCATTCCATTCAACTGCTCTTCCAGGTCCTTTGCTGTCTCTGACAGAATTACAACGTCATCAGCAAAACGCAATGTTTTATTTCTTTTCCCTGAACTTTAACCCCTATTCCAAATTTTTCCTTGCTTTCCTTCACCACCTGCTCGATGTACAAATTGAATAACATCGGAGAAAGGCTACAACCCTGTCTTATTCCCTTCCCAAATGATGCTTCCCTTTCATGCCCTTTGAGTCTAATAACTGCGGTCTGGCGTTTGTACAAGTTGTAAATAATTCTCCTTTCCCTTTATTTTACCCCTGCTGACTTCAGAATTTGAAAGAGTGTATTCCAGTCAACAGGAGTGTTGTTATTGCACGAGAATGCCAGACTCCATACTGCGATGGGCACGAAAACACTGATCAAGAACTTTGGATGGGAAGAGATGTTCCACCCAACGTACAGTCTGGACTTGGCGGCAAGTGATTTCTACCTGTTCCGCTACCTAAAGGAGTTTCTTCGCGGCAAGCGCTTCGACACAGATGATGAAGTGAAATAACCTGTTAAAGACTGGTTATCTTCGCAAGGCGGCCGATCGACTCAGGCATTCAAAAGCTTGTTGAACAATATAATAAATGTCTAAATAAGTGAGGAGATTATGTAGAAAAATAGAGAAAGACGGAAGGGATTTTAATAAAACAATTGCTTAGGAAACAAGTTTTATTTTGGATGTTTTTGTTTTAACCGGACCTTACGTTTGAAATATCTCTCGTACAATACCTGCCAAGTTCGTGTTGCTCGGTCAAACAGTGTTCAAGGAACAAATTCTTATGTTGACAGTAATATTCCTCTTGTTTTGAACATCAAGTGTGCAAAATTATATCACTGTCGGATCAGAGGTATGGTATGAATCTAATCCGATATTGCAATGCCCATACAAAATCTCGTTGATTCGGTATTTCAGTTCCTCCTTTAGGTTTTCCCTATCTCCTCCCAAACCCCTCTGTTTTAAAATGCATATTATTCAAACCGGTGGATGCATTTCTGAGTTTTAGCGCGACTAATGCGCAGTAACTGATTTTAATATAAATGTATAAAACAAAGCAAAATAGAAAAAGAATGAGAAATACGACAAATGTAAAAATCACGGGTTTGCCTTATATGAGTTTAGAAAAAAAAGTGTCATGTGAAATACATCGTAGCATCAAGGAAACGCCCTTAATAGATTACAAAAATAATTTCGTGTGACTCAGTCACTTGGTGCAAGTCCTTCGATTGGACGACCATTTGGCGTCTGACATGTCCCTAATCTACCAGGAAAAGGAGACCTACTGTTTAATGTGGAATCCGAATAGCCGGCCGCGGTGGCCGAGGAGAATGAGGCGCTCCAGTCACGGTCTGCACGGCCACTACGGTCGGGGGTTCGAATCCCCCCTCGGGCATGGATATTTGTGCCGTCCTAGTTCGTAAGTAGTTCATAAGTAGTTTGTAAGTTTAGGGACTGATGACCCCTTAGTTAAGTCCCACAGACTATCCAAACATTTGAACATTTCAATCCGAATAACACGTTCTTCCTGCCGAATACTCACACTGTTGCGAGGTACTGACTATACTTTCCGTGTCCGGAACTAGACTTCTAATGCCAATATGGCTTTGTCATTTGCCTCCCATTATGTACGGCAGCTCTAAATATGGGCAGATAAGCAGATTTTGAGGATCTTGAAAAGAATCACACAAGTGTTCTCATTCTCTTTTAGGAAGCCCCTTCGCTGCAGGTTTGCCTTGACTGGAGCGCCTCAGTCCCCTCGGCCACCGCGGCCGGCAGAATTAGAACACTTGAGAACTGTATTCCAGATCTATAGTGCGAAAGCGCCTCATTTCCCACGTTACAAGGCAAGAAGCGTTCTGGCATCAGCCGAACAGGGACGCGTGGTTCGCCACGCTCCGTGAATGTGGGAGTGGACAACAGCAGGGAAGACCATTGGCTGTGGCTGGCGCTGTCGTGCCACGCTGGCTGGCCTCTGGTCACACTTCCAGTCCTGTCCATAGGGCTCTGACTGACTGGACGAGCATTCCGCATTTGTCTCGGCCAGCGTCGAGACAAGACGGAGCTCTCTTCCGTAGTAAATAAATAACAAACAAAAATCACAAATGTGTCGGATAGGTACATGCGACTGAAAGTTCATTAGGTTAAACATTTCGTAGACAGCACATTTTCCTTTCATTACCTCCCCAGCTCTCCACCACTCTCCTTGAGTCCCCTCTCTCCGTTCATTCCCTCCCTCCGCTGTATATGGTGTCAGTGACCAGGTGCAAGTCGATTGAATGCTTCTTCCGGACAGAACATGTCCCTAACTTACCCTAGTTATTCAACCGAGGAAAGCATACCTATTTTTGCCCTTTATTCTGTTTCACGCCTCTCTAATCTGATAACATCTGTGCATCCAACACGTAGTATTCTTTCTGGCCGTATTTTAAGGAACAGCCACTTTTTTTATTTTTGAGTTTAGCTTTGACAAATGTACTACAAATGTACTCTTTTTCGAACTTTTACCTCTTTAACTATTATTCTAATACATGTCGCACATTTTCGTTATCACTTAATTTACTCATCTAGGGAATGATCTCATTGTATAAATACGATAGATGCCAACATCGCAATATTTATTTCATTTATTCAAGACAACCGGTTTCGACACTCTATGGTGTCATCATCCGGTCTCATTGACTGCTTATTATGGACTGCTTATTATGGTGATCCACATAAAATAAGGCAGATGTACTGGATGATAGTTATATAGAAAATCATTTGCTGGTGGATAGTCAGATATAAAATGGATGGCTGGTCAAAATGAAAACAGTGAAATATACATAAAATAATATTATTAAAACACTAGTACTAAAGATGGTCATACACTGACTGAAATCTATTTGTAATTCAAATAAAGGTTTCAATGCGGCCAAAGCTGTTTCCCCCTATTTTAATAATTTTAATGTGTCCGCTCTGCACCGGACTCCAGATGGAGTCGTCTACACATAAAATAATAACCACCACAGTGCACATGTCTTATTGATTTTATGGAGTAGCTCAACATTTGGCGTTCGGAAATCAAGTCACGTGACTTCCCTCCACAGAAACCTTGCCCGAAACTGTCTTTTGTACACGCAATCTTGCTTTCTGTATTTGATCATTTCCTTATTACAACTCAATCGTTGCCATTTCAAAGCATTGTTGCACTTAAAATGCTCAAAAACACGTCGTTGTTATGACAATGAATTATAATCTAATGTCTAAAAATTCCATGTTACCAGACAGCACCTGCCATCGATAGTACTACTATTACGGATTACTCTCGCAGCTGTTCGGCGTAGCGTAAAGGGTGGCGAATTAGTTTGTGATGCGCGAACATCTTAGACGGTGGTTCGAAACTTGCTGTGCACCGTGGCTCAGCGCGCCCGGTCAGGGGGCTAAACGCACTCTGCAATACAAATTCTGATCCGAATGTTGAACGAACCAGGAACGAACTGAACCAACGACCGCAAAGCATAGATCTACCCAGAAAAAAATAGCTTCTGGAGCGCCACGTTGCGGATCGCGCGGCCTCGCGCGTCGGAGGTTCGAATCCTCAATCGGGCATGGATGTTTGTGTCGTCCTTAGGTTAGTTTAACTTAGTTTAAGTAGTTTGTAAGCTACGGACTAATAACCAGGCAGTTGAGTCCCGATAGATTTACGAACACTTGAACATTCGTCCATAGCAACCACCCAAAGACAAACATTTTAGTAGACGCATTGATCCTAATTAATGACTTTACAGATTCCACTAATAGTGAATAATTGTTTAGCAAAAAAAAAAAAAAAAAAAAAAAAAAAAAAAAAAACAGGTAATTCGTTGCAATGTATACACTTCCTTTCACTTTTCATTAAGTATCGGCAGTTGCCACAGAAATCTGGGACGCCATTTATATATGAAACCAACAATCTCTGCACGATCAGCACTGCACTATTCATTATCACAGTATGAACCCCGTTGTTGTGCAGATGCTTCAGAAGAGCAGTGTTCAATTCGTTGTTACGTATTTGACAGCATGTTTACGAAATGGAACAGACGCACATTTTAGAGGGAGCACTCTTACATTTACACAACTCTATTTAATTAATAAGAGTACCAGAAATCCTTTTAGGAGCCAAGGCGGAAAGAAATGGCAGTGACGGATTTAGAACTACCGACCACATGCATTATAACGTAACACACTACCCACTACACCACAGCAAACAACTACGACGTTGCCCCTTAATTCTCATACTATTGATGGCTGTTGGTAACAGCTAAAATGACATTTTCAGACACTAGATTATAATTAATCGAACTATGAACGACGTGTTTTTGTTAACTCCACAGTTGCGCCACTGCTTTGAAACGCGTAAGTTTTCATAAGAAAATCATTAAATACAGGAAGACAGATGGCGTATGCGAGAGTTCTGGGTGAGGAATGTCGCGTGACTTTTTACGCCTGGTTTATGTAAAATCTAGTGATGGTTACAAATCGCCGTAATTTTTTACAAATTAACGGTGCGAGTTACGAAAAAGCATAACAGAGGATAGTTGTAGAGAATTTTCTCCTGTACAATTTGGTATATTCAATTTTTGTGTCAGATTATTATTTTCATTTAAATTTCGAACTGTCAAAAGGCTACCGAAAACGTCCACTTTTAGTGTTACTATCGTAACCTAAAGTGGCCCAAAAACGGAGATAAACATACAAAGGAGACCCGGTCGAACAAATGACTTAGAAACGGTGCGAAGTTTATACATATTAAGTTAAAGCGGTGTCACGGTGGCTAAAAATACAGAAGTTAAAATCAACAATGAAATGGAGACAATGAGTAAAGTATCACAAGCAACACTAGGTCCACAGACAAAACACTGAAGTTCTGAGCACCACATCACTGTACACTTCTAAAAATCGGCGTAGGTTAAAATGACGGGCACAAGAAACCCGCAGGTTATAGGGAATGAGACGATGCACGGAGGGGTTGGAAAACGGAGGAGGGGGTATAAGGGCGGAATAACTCCTAGGGAAAAGGTGGGAGGGGGAGACCAAACGTGGGAGGGATAACGAGGGGGTGGGAGAGAGAGAGAGGGCGCCTCATATACGGAGATGATAAATATACGGGAAGGATAAATATCGGGACATAGAGCGTCATCCGGGAGAGGAAGGTGGCGAAAGTTACCCTCGTAGAGGATGTGGAAAGTGTGCAGGTTAAGGGCGGGAGGGATGCATTGGTAGAGGCGTGGCAGACGCCTACATCTACGTCTACAACTACATGGGATACTCTGCAAATCACACTGAAGTGCCTGGCAGACGGTTCGTCGAACCACTTTTATACTATTCATCTCCTATTCCATTCTCCAATAGGGCACGGGATGAAAGAACGCCTGAATCTCTCCGTCCGAGCTCTGATATCTCCTATTTTATTCTGATGATCTTTTCTACCTATGTAGGTGGGAGTCAACAATATATTTTCGCATTCGGAGGAGATGTTGGTGATTGGAGTTTCGTAAGTAGACGACGCCGCAGCGATAATGATTCTCATCCCAGGTCCTGCATCATTTCCGTAACGCTGTGTCCTCTGTATCGTGACCATACGAAACGAGCTTCCCTTCTTTGAACTCTTTCGATATCCTCCGTCGAACCCACCTGGGGTTTAAGAGGAAAGGAGAAATCAGAGGGTGACGGGGTTATATTTTTCGGCAGATTTACTGGATGCGGATATGTTCCAAGAGCTTCAGAAGGTGTGGGAAAGCAATAAAATCGTAAAGGATCCGCGTGAGGGAAGGGAGACGGATGCGGTAAGCGAGGCCATGACACATATAATCCGAACCTTGCGTCCTTTCTGACCACTTCTCACACTTCTGAGAGGTGAAGGCTAGATCAAAGATCTAACTGAAAAAAAAAAACCGTGATGGTAACACGTTTAAATCCAAGGCCATGCTATTTGCAACCGAGAACATTGCCTGTTGCACAGACTAGAACTTGCAGAACAGGGTCAATTATTAGATACGCTCGAACTAGCAAGAGGAAAACATAATGCAATTAGCCCCAGCGCACTAAAGGACTGCACTGACATCTGTCGGACTGTCATGAAACTAGGTACTGATTACAGTTCCTGCGATCATGGATGCCAGATGCAGATTTCTTATCTGACAAACATCTTGTGAAGGTGACTAGAGACAACATCCTAGTCGTGATGTAAGTATTGCGTGGCCACCTTGGCTTAATAATACATCCATATCGACGACTTGGGGTGTCCCTGACCTACCCCAGCAATCCTACTGGAAACACCTCCTACAGTCGACCACTTTCTGTGAGATGTCCCCGCGTATTGCTGTAGCACTGTTCCTCGTATTACAATAACTGCATTTGTCACACAGAGGCAAAACGACGAACGACGCATCTCGGATGTGACTTGTGCAGAGCGTGGCATGCCACAATGTTCTATCGCTGAACTTTCATACACATTTTCTTTAATTCTAATATATTTTTATGATTTGCGTTGAACTTTTACCACTTGTTACAACATTCCTGTTGATTCCGTTTAATATTATACTTGAACGGTCTAAAACCAGAATTTTACATTGCCACCATAAAAAAATGACAGCTACAGTAAGTACCAAATCACTTAAACAATCAGTTGCACATACATGTGTAAACATATTACACTTCTCAGTTCCACCAATGCCACACAATTCTTTAATATTCACTAAGTTCTACCAACTTTCAATAGAAGTTTGGCGATTTGTTGAGTAGGTTTTTTGTCTAAAACAACACCCAAGATCGGTAGGATTAAGTCAAATCACATGGGAAACTTAGTAAAACTATAGTTGTTCTGCGACATGATCGTTGACATGTCACTAATGTTGGTGAAAAGATACAGTTTAACTAAGTTTCCTATGTGATGAGGTGTATGCGAGTGACAGATCCGGTGGTGGCAAATTAATCTTCTGAAACCAGCCATTCAAATAAAAAATAATTAGTGATCTTGGCTATTGTTTTAGATAATGAATCTACTACTTTTACTCAAGTGTAATTTAATAAATGATGCTGACATTTTACTTACCAATGATAACCGAGCAAAGTATGAACTGCACAAGTGACGTGGCAAACGCGATAGCCCCGTGTCCTAACCCATGAAGAAGTCCGCCCATCATCGCAATCTGCCTGAAGGAGTACCTCCTGAAGAGCATGTTGCACAGCAGTCCTGAAACACACAGAGGGGAATCATTCTTAGGTTACAGGTTACTAACCTGATACAGCAAACAGCCTCTCTGAATGGAAGCAACCACTGCGGCCAAGTAATAGGATTCGTAATTTGCGGCTGTTTGCTGATGATGCTGTGGTGTATGGGAGGGTGTCGTCTGTAACTGACTGTAATAGCATACAGGTTGACTTAGACAAAATTTCTAGTTGGTGCGAAGAATGGCAGCTAGCTCTCAATGTAGAAAAATGTAAGGTGATGCGCATGAGTAGAAAAAACAATCATATAATGTTCGAATACAGCATCAGTAGTGAGCTTCTTGATGCGGTCGCGTCGTTCAAATATCTAGGCGTAACATTGCAGAGCGATATGAAATGGAACGAGCATGTAAGGACAGTTGTGAGTAAGGCGGACAGCAGACTTCGGTTTATTGGGAGAATTTTGGGAAGATGTACTTCACCTGTAAAGGAGACCGCGTATAAAACGCTTGTACGACCACGTCTTGAGTATTGCTCAAGTATTTGGGACCCGCAGCAGATCGGTTTGAAGGAAGACATAGAGGCAGTTCAGAGGCGAGCAGCTAGATTTGTTACCGGTAGGTTCGACCAATGCGCGAGTGTCACGGAAATGCTCCGGCAACTCAATTGGGGATCGCTGGAAGAAAGACGACGTTCTTTTCGTGAATTTCTGTTAAGTAAATTTAGAGGGCCGGAATTTGAAGCTGAGTGTAGTACGATTTGCTGCCGCCTACTTACATTTCGCGTATAGATCACAAAGACAAGATAAAAGAAATTAGGGCTCGTACGGAGGCATATAGGCATTCTTTTTTTCCTCGTTCAATTTGGGAGTGGAATAGGAAAGGAAATGCCTAGTAGTGGTACAGTGTACCCTCCGCCACGCACCTTACGGTGAATTGCGGAGTATGTATGTAGATGTAGAGATGGCTGTGCCGTTTATATGAAAAGACGTTCATGACTGGGCGTGGACACAGATATGGACGGGGTAGAGTGAGGTATATATATATATATATATATATATATATATATATATATATATCGTATAGTATAATGTCAGCTACATATAATACTTTAGTAAGATATACTAGTGTCTAATTAATATGATAAAACATATCTCTGTCACAGAGCCAAGTCCAACGTCTTTAACCACTGGACAGCTTCCTGACTGACTATATGGAGCTCGGTCATCCCTCCTGAGAATAATCGTAATGGGCAATTAGTAATTATGTGGGTCATCGTTTGTATGTCTGCTCCACAGTCACATGTCTGGTCGTCTGTCTGTCCCCATTTGAATTTCCAATAGTTACAGCGACCAACACCAGTTCGGAAGCGGTTGATCACAGACCACTCTCTCCTGGGAAGGTCCATTCATTGGAGCTGCTTAGAGGGATCGTCTATCCAGATGCTGTTTTCTCCATTAAACGAATCCGAAGTTCTTGCCCAGTTTGATTTAGGCGAGAAGCCACTCTCATGTAGTTGCACAGCTGTTTTAAGAGGTGGTTTACGTGATTTCAGCCGGCTTACCTGTGGTGGAAGATCTTGCAGGATAGGAAGCTCAGGAGTGGACAAGATCTTATAATACTCTCTCATTAAGGCTTCCTTCCATCATAGATCAGGAGGAACGATGTCGCATAATATTGGGAGCCATTGAAGTGGTGTAGCCATCAGAGTGCCACTGATCAATCTCATTGCTCTATTTAATTGTACATCAATGTCTCACACATGAGCACTGTTGAGCCAGACAGGAGAACAGTATTCAGCTGGAGAGTAAACTAGGGACAAAGTTGTTGTATGCAAAACCTTAGCACTGGCTCCCCAAGATGATCCTGCTAAGTGCTGCAATATGTTATTCCTAGTTTTAACTTTGCTGTTTTATGAAGGTGGTACTTAAAAGTAAGAGATCTATCCAAGATGACTCCCAGGTATTTTGGATGTTCATTATGTTCAAGTTGAACACCATCAAACGAGATATTAAGTTTATTGTCGGCCACCCTATTATTGAGATGGAAGCAGGCTACTTCCGTTTTATTTGGGTTTGGCTTTAGTTTCCACATTGCGAAGTAATTTCTGAGAAGAGTTAGGTCAGATGTTAAAGTAGTTTCCGTCACATGGATGTCTCTGTGTTGTGACGCTATGGCAATATCATCGGCATAATTTCCTGAGGTAATGTCCTGCCTCACCAACATTGACTTCACGTGGGCGTCAGACGCCGGATCGGTGCGGTGCGGTGTGGCGCGCGTCGGAGTCTGCGGCGGCGGCGGCGGCGGTGGCGAAGGCATAGCTTTCGCCTGCCCTGCACTCCTCTGCGGCTGTATTGGCGTGGAGCGATCCACGAGCGAAGGCGCCACGGCCAAAGTCCCACGTCTGTCCAGGCGGGAGCTGCCTGCATGTCTCTTCGCTTCTCCAGCGACGGTCAAGACTTCATTTTGGTGGTTTCTCAGCCAGCTACAGCTTCTCTTTGAATTTTGCGTCTTTTTGGCTCTGTGATTGGTGGGCTGGTTTTGCAATGTCATCCAATAGATGATCGCCGTTTTCAAAACTTCGCCTCTCAGTCCCTGGTGGAAATTTTCTGTGGTCTGAGATGAGAGACTTGCCAACTGGCGTTTTCCCACGTTTCAAGCGGGTTGTCTTTATCTTCTGCATTTCTTCTTGGATCTAAAAAACTGTTCTTTGTGGCAGGTGTCTATGTTAGGCCACTCTGTAGGATTGCCATACGTCGAGTTTTTCGCGGACAGTCCGCGATTTTAGGGTAGGAGGCGGTTATCCTGGACGAAGAGGTAAATGTCCGCGAAAATAGTGGGTGACTACATTTTTTTTTTTTTTATCTTCAGCTTTTCCACCGGTATCTTATCAAGTATTTCACTACTCCTCGCTATCTTGACTTAGCTGTTGGAAACTGCTGATATTCTGGTGTATTTCTGAATCTCTCGGCTGTTTACAACAGCGGATAAGTGCAATAATCGATTGTCTGTGCATGTTACAGTTTTCCACTCTTCTTTAACGAAGTCTTTGCTGTACAGTATCTTAAGTTCTTTGGCTTTGTATGACGTAAGCATTCAGCTACCTGCACGTCGAGTGTTAATTTTGTTTTCGTCATCGAATTTTGATATAAAAATGTCGACAAGAAAAGTGCAATTCCGAGTGGACTATGTGGAAGAGTTTTCAAGTATTTAACCCTATGCTCGGCAGAACGCTGTGGTTAAGGTAATTTTCTTAATGCTTAATGACAGACGAATGATGAAAATTAGATGGGTAGATCGCGTAACTAATGAGGAGGTGCTTAATCGAATCGGGGAGAAAAGGAGTTTCTGGCGTATCCTAAGAGAAGGGATAGACTGGTTGGACACATTCTGAGACATGAAAGAATTGTCGACTTAGCATTATAAGGAAGCGTGTGGGGTTAAATTCGTAGAGGGAGACCGAGGAACGAATATAGGAACCATATTCAAAAGGATGTAGGTTGCTAAACCTATTCTCAGATAAGCAGACTTGCACAGGACCGGGTAGCGTGGAGAGCTGCATCAAACCAGTCTACGGACTAAAGACCAGAACAACAACAATGAAAAGTTTTATATTACGAGTTTTGTTTAGTGTTTTGGAATTTGTTTTCTGCGTTTATTCTCGTTTAGAATCTCCCCGCCGATGACGTCATGAGTCAAAAGCAGACAGGTGGTATAGCGTCCTTCAGGTATGGGTGGCTATTATCGGGATCTTCAGAATGACTTGACAGAAATGTCCTTGATTTTGGTTTTTGGAATATGGCAACTCTACCACTCTGGTATGCCATTTATCAGGGTCTCTCTCCGAAACATTGTTTTGGTGGAATCATTTTATATATACTGCAAGCCATACTCTCTCCCACTCACACACGTGTGCACAGCAGCGGTTTGCTTGTCTTCTTCCCGGCTGCAGGGGTCCACGGGTTATCTGCGATTCCGTCGCTTTCTTAGAAACCTCTGTTATCTGCAGACAAGGGCTTTCTCTGCACACATGCTATCTTGTCCATTTCCTTGTGAGGGCCTCTCTTCCATGCGTCCGCTGTCGCCATGTATCTGCACGCTCCTGTAGTCATCTGGTTTCACCGTGTACATTCTTACGATAAAGCTATGGCAATTCGCCCGGCTGCCCCCAGCAGTGGCAGCATATACGGCGTGGTGGCCATTGGCGAAGGTGAAAGTTGGGGTGCCGCCTGCTGGCTGCGACTCGTTCAAAAAAAAAAAGTTTAAACGTTTGTATAGCTTATGGGGTCATCAGTCCCTAAACTTACAAACTACTTACAAACCAACTAATACTAAGGACGGCACAAATATCCATGACCGAGGGGGGATTCGAACCGTCGATCGTAGTGGCCATGCAGACCATGACTGGACGCCTCAGTCCCCTCGGCCACCGCGGCCGGCTTCTCGTTCCCCAGCCCAGCGGAACACTAATTTGCAGGCTGGCGTGGCGTGCGCGAATGCTTCCATCGGCAAAGGATCTGAACAAAAGCGTCCCTGGCCGAAATATTACACAGCTCTTAAGCTCTTGAGCATCTGGCACGAAAGGATCAGATTCATGACACAGAGGCCCATTTATGATCACTACTCTTATCGGGCATACACTGACAAAGTAAATGAAACAAAAATCACTCACTGATTATGATCCAGCGCATTTCACTGCACTGTCTGAACTAGGAGTTTTAATGATAGGGGAGGGATGACAATTTTAGTCGTGCCTTAATGTGTCGTACCCAGTTTAACATTTACATACTTGCTGGCCCTTTATCGTTACAAACAATGTGCAAATAGAGAAAAACAACTAAACAATACATAATGAACACAAAAATTACAATGAACAAGAATGTCGACGTTGAAAATATGAATAAAACACGTGAAAAATAGGCACAAAAAGCACATGAAAATTATTTAAAAAAACATGGACACTATTCCTGTGTACGATTGAGACCTAAATTACAAATGGGAATTATGTACACATGGAAGTCATTTTACACTTGGTTGCCTGAGGAAAACATAAGCCTTACAGTAATCAATAAAATAAATTCCGCAGGGAAATACACGTAACATAAACAGCTGAGAAATGTGAGACTCGACTAAATATTTTCTGTGATAATACCAACATAAAACAAAGAAAATAAAGACACATATGAGTTAAACATGTGAAACAAATGCTCCTTACACTGTAATGTCTTTCTTAATAACATATATGTCAACTAAAATTTATATCAGTCCAAACGCACACAAAAAATTGCTATTTAGATATCGTTTGATCTTAATCGCCTCAAGACAAAATGGAGAGGGTATAATAGGACAGGGTTCAATAATAATACATCTGTTAGCAGAGTATCACCTGCCTTCGCAGTGCACTTTGTTTCTGAGGCTAACACCTTTCCTTTTGCATAAAACTTACAGTATCGTTACCCATAACCATATCAACTGTTTGAGGCCTCGCTTTTGTATCAAAATAGAATGCATACAGTCTGTTTTACGAAATGCTCTAAAGGGTTCGATTATTATCAATAAATAAATAAAACATCATGAGATTTTGTATATAATGGCGATCTTAATTCTAACGTGCAAACTAATTTAAAGATACTTGCATCCAAGTACTACGTTGTCCAATCAAAACAGGTTCTCCACCAACTGCTGAGCACTTATGACACATGTGTACTGTAATAAAAATCCTATTAAATATCAGTGCATGAGTGGTCGTCACTACCCGCGCTATTGACAAGCACATCGGCTTCATTTGCTCAATTGTAGAGTACTAAGCATGTGCATATCATATTCCAAATTGTTAACGGGAACTACATACATAAAAATGAGCATGTAATCTCGCGCGCTGCTTCATAACCCCGCAAAACGGCCGCTTCTTGCCTTGCTCTGCGCGGTGTGTCGGTGCACGGACGTCATTCTCACAACCACTGAATCCTCCCGTCATCTCTCCACATTCACACCAAGTGCCCACAGTTAACACAATTACTGAATGACTAATTACCATCAATTTGTACTAAATACTAGAAAAAAACTACTAAATACAAAGTATTCTTAACAGTTATATACAATGGCATTTCTAACTAATGTACACTATCGAGACACACGTTGTTTCAGTCTTCGGGCGTTGAACTCCCGACCTCGTGTTCATCGTCATCTGTAACGTCACGTTCCTTGTTCCTGACTGACAGAGACGTGATCTATTTTTCCCGCCGTTTTGATGCATGGAAATATCTGTCGTCCTCCGAAAACCGACCTTAGAAGGAACGACATTGCATTCACGTACTGGAGAGTGGACGTACACATTTCGTCATTACCAGTAATAAAATCAATTAGCAAACCACCGATGACAAGAGCACTGACTTCAAAACCACTTCCTCCGTCACTGAGCATGACCAAGATCTGCTTTTCTTTTTCCGTTTTGCCCCAAATTCTGGAATTAGCGAGACTCCTACTAAGGGTATTTCTGCCAATATGCTACAACTCACCACCAGAATCAAGACACGCTTACGTCTTTATTCCATTCACGGTTATTTCAATAAAGAGGCACCGATTATCCGCCCTTTCAGGCAGCTCAGGGTCATCAAACCCTCTGCCAAGCACTTAAATGTGATATGCAGAGTATTCCATGTAGATGTAAATGTAGAGTATATACAAAATGTGGCTTACTTTCAAAGAAATAATAGGAACAACCATTAACAGATCGATACCAAACGAATTAATAAAACAGGAGCTGACCCACCGTGGTACACAAAAAAAGATTAGATCACTCTTGCAAAAGCATGCCAAACTTAAAATGGACACAAAATCCCTATGATGGAGAATCTTTTACAGAGACTAGAAATTTAACTCGAAATTCAATGCTAGAAGCTTAAAAAAGTTATCACAACTAAACCGTGCCACGTAATTTGGTAGAGAATCCTGCGCAATTCCGGTAGTATGTAAAATATACTAGCCGCGGCGGAATGGCCGAGCGCATTCAGGCGCTATGCTCCAATGTGGGAGGCCGTTTCCGGTAGGGGGTTCTAATCCCCCCTCGGGCATGGTTGTTTGTTTCGTCTTTAGTACAAGGTAGTTCATAAGTAGTTTGTAAGTTTAGGGACTGATGACCCCGCAGTTAAGTCCCTTAAGCTTTACAAACATTTGAACAACAAAATAGACTAGCGTCAAAACGCACTCAATACCATCTCTACACGATAGCAAAGGTAATGCTACGATGATAGCTCCGCTAAAGCAGAATTGCTTCATATAGCTTTCCGAAATTCTATCACCAAAGAAAACGAAGCAAACTCCCCAGAATTCGTAGCAAGAAAACCTGCCAGCATTCGTAATTTAGAAGTAGATACCCCTGTACTATTAAAGCAACTTAAATCACTTAACAAAAGTAATTCTTCCGGTCCCGATTGTATACCAATTAGCTTCCTTTCAGAGTATGCTGATGCAATAGCTCCATACCTAAGTATCATACACGCCTGCTCGCTGAGCGAATGATGCGTACCCAAAGACGGAAGTTGCACAGATCACTCCAATAATCAAGAAAGGCAAAAGGAGTCATCCGCAAAATTACAGGCCTATCTCATTGACGTCGGTTTGCAGCAGGATTTTAGAACATGTACTTTCCTCAAATATTATGAGCTACCTCGAAGAGATGGACCTATTCCCCCATAGTCAACACTTATTCAGAAAGTATCGTTCTTATGAAACCAAGATGGCTCATTACTCACATGATATTAGTGCTACTAATAAGGAATGTCAAATAGATTCCGTATTTCTAGATTTCGGGAAGGCTTTTGACACTGTACCTCACAAGCTTCTTCTCATCAAATTGCGTGCTTAAAGCATATCACCACAGATGTATGATTGGATTCGTGATTTGTCACAAATGACGCAGTACATTGTAACTGACGGTAAGTCATCGGGCAGAAGTGATACCTGGCGTTCCCCAGGGAAGTGCTACAGGTCCTCAACCGTTCCTTATGTTTGTAAACGATTTAGGAGACAATCTGAGTAGCTCTCTAAGACTGTTCGCCGGCCGCAGTGGCCGAGCGGTCTGCGGCGCGCCAGTCACGTTCTACACGGCCACTACGGTAGGGGGTTCGAATCCCTCATCGGGCATGGATATTTGTGCCGTCCTTAGTATTAGCTAGTTCATAAGTAGTTTGTAAGTTTAGGGACTGATGACCCCGTAGTTAATTCCCATAAGCTGTACAAACATTTGATTCTAAGACTGTTCGCAGATGATGCTGTCGTTTATCGGTTAGTAAAGTCACAGCTGCAAAAAGAATTACATAAGATATCTGTATGGTGAAAAAAATGGTAATTGATCATGAATTATAGTAAGTATGAAATCATCCATATGAGCACTGAAAGAAATCCGTAAAACTTCATTTACAAGATATATCAGTCTAATCTACAGACAGTCGATTCATCTAAATACCTAGCAATAACAATTACGAACAGCTTAAATTGGTAAGAACACACATAAAATATTGTAGGGAAGGAAAACCGAAGGCTACGTTTCATTGGCAGAACACTTGCGAGATACAAATGTTCTACTAAATAATCTGCCCACATTACGCTTGGCCGTTCTATTTTAGAGTATTGCTGCGCACTGTGGGATCCACACCAGGTGGGAAGGACGGACGATTTTGAGAAAATATGAAAGGGCAGGTCGTTTTGTATTATCGCGATATAGGGTAGGGAGTGTCACGGAAATGATGCACGTTTTCGGGTGGCAATCACTAAAAGAAAGTCGTTATTCGTTGCATCGAGATCTGTGTGCGAAATTTCTTACACCAGCTTTCTGTATCGATTGCGAACAAATTTTTCTAGCATTCACCTACATAGAAAAACATGATGTTCCTAATAAAATAACTGAAATCAGATCGAAAACAGATTTAGGTGCTCATTTTACCCGCGCTCTATGAGTCAGTGAACCGTAGAGAAATATCATAAAAGCGTTTCGATTAACCCTCTGCCTTAGACGTCAATGTGTCTAGCAGAGTTTCTATGTAGATGTATATCACCCGTTGTAAATAATAAACCATAAATACTGAGCTGTCATTATCATCATCATCACTTACTACATTCAAGTGCTTTTAAGGCTTACAGTAGAATAAAAAAGGGTACAACCACAGCTATAAAGGAGTACACAGACTGCACATTATAAAAAAGTTACAAAAGGAATACATCACCAAAAATTAAGAACAAAACATCAGTCAGTCGCAATCTCAATACAGGATACATTTACTGCAGGTGGCAACCCAACGTTGTCGGTTCCCAGCCTCATCTTCCGCCGCTATCGGCTCCACTCGTTGAGGTCTGCCAATAACAGATCCTTCCACTGCGCCTTCGGTCGTCCCTCTGGGTTCCTTCCGGCAGGTTGGGAACGGAGAACACGGTTTGGAAGGGATCCGTCGGCTCAGAATAGGTGCCCAAACCATTGTAGCCTCTTCTGCCTCAGTATTCCGCCGATGTGTGGCTTTCCATACTGCTAGTAAACGTCTTCTTTAGTTTTTAGTTCCCATTTAATTTTTATGGAGTATCTTTCTCTCGAATGCACAGATTGCTAATTCAGTTGCTGCTGCAGTTGCCCAGGTTCCACAACCGTATAACACCGTCGGTCGTACCACTGTCATGCACAGCCGAATCTTGCTTTTCTGCGATTTTAGCCTGTATTTGAAAAGATTGTTTAGGCTGAAGAAGATGCGTTTAGCGTTTATTATTCGTTGTTGCACCTCTTTCATTACTTCATTTTTGCTCATCATTGTGGATCCCACGTATCTGAATTCTTTCACTCTTTCGATAGTATGCCCTTCGATAATTATGGAAGGAAGAAGATCTTGATGTCGTGAGACAACGAGATATTTTGTTTTACTCTCGTTCACTACGAGCCCTATTTGTCTCGCGTTGCGGAGGAATCGTAAACTGTCAGCACTTGCTTGCTTCTGGACGTCGCCTAGGATCACAATATCGTCAGCAAATGCCACGATTGTGACTGTTCCCAACATATCCCTTTCTCTGTTTCGAACAGTGTCGCGGCTTTCCTTTTCCAATGCCATGTTCAATAGTATTCGCGCCAGTGGATGTCCTTGTCGCAGTCCAGTCTGAATACCGAATGGTGATGACTGTTGGTTGCCAAGCCGGCCGCGGTGGCCGAGGGGACTGAGGCGCTTCAGTCACGGTCTGCACGGCCACTACGGTCGGGGGTTCGAATCCCCCCCCCCCCCCTCGGGCATGGATATTTGTGCCGTCCTTATGATAAGCTAGTTGATAAGTAGTTTGTAAGTTTAGGGACTTATAACCCCGTAGTTAAGTCCCATAAGCTTAACAAACATTTGAACAACATTTTGTTGGTTGCCGAACCTCACTTGCCAATCATACAGTGTAAACTTTCATGGCCGTCGTTGTCTTCAGGCAAAACTTTCGGCCTGATAGTCCGTGGTCCAGGTATAAAACATCCTCCCGACGTTTCTGAACCGTGCGGTTCGATTTTCGAGCTCCGCTCCGTGGAATTGCGATTATCGTTGCCATTTCCGCCGATATCTCTCTGTTTCTCCGAGTGGGAAGTGGAGTGATTTTCGGGGCGAAGGCGTATGGCAGTTGGAGACGTAGCACGCACCAGGCGGCAGTACCTTCCGTGGGCCGAGCGAGTCGGCACGCTCGCTCAGTGTGTCAGCAGACGGTGGATTTCGGCGACGGTTACACCTGTTGGCGGTTCTGTGCCCCATGGTTATCTAGCAAGAAGTGTTGTGTATTATTTAAGTCACCAAGTGTCTCGCAATTAATTTGTACGTCGTGGATGGAGATGCCTGTTGTTATTGCCGTGTGATATTGTGTGGCTGGCATAGAACCGTGACGCCTCACCTGAATACGCCACTAGTTACTTGGTGATGCACTTGGTAACAAACCGATTACAAGTTGGTAAGCTTATGCTCGGTGGACTTGAGGTAATATCATTTCCAGTAAGTTGTCACAAGATCTGTAAGGTTATTTGGTGATAATAGCGCTCTCGAACATTTAATTTGTGTCTGTGATACTATTTTATATTTTATGTGCACCGATTTTGTGAGCGCTTATATTTGATATTTATTCATTGCTGGCACTCTGCGCTACTTTTCCGTGGTCCTCCAGTGTAGGCGACTATTTAACGCGGGGTGCCAATACCTACGTTGGCGCATTTTCTTCCACATTTGGATTATCGATAATCTGTTGTCCCGGAATATTTCAAAAATTTTGTGTAGTGTATTTGATTACTTTTTAGCTGTTGTTGTTTTATGGACATTTTAGTAATTGTTTCCTTTATATTTGTATGTTCCAGTTGTGCATTGAGGTTAAAGATCTGTAGTCTGGCGGCCGGACCCAGCGGACAGGGCCCGGTTAGGTTTCCACTCCAGTGGTGTGCGGGTTCCTGCACTTAGTGTTGAAACCTAGTATCTGAGTACCTGTAATTGATTTCACGATAGCTTTCTCCTTACGGGCTCTTGCCCACTGCGGTTCGTCGTCAAGTTAGTTAAATTCTTGTTGCATTTGTAAGTTCATATCCTTGTTTTGTTTCTAAAAGTTTGCTCGCGAGAATTTTCCTTGTTTTTGTGTCAATCATGACTTTGTTTTAAATTGTTCCTATTGTTCCAGTAAGCAGTTTCCTTATTAAGTTTTGCTAATGTTCTTTCTATGTAAAAAAAAAAAAAAAAAAAAAAAAAAAAAAAAAAGGCTTGTAAAAGTTGATCTATCTGTTACCAAAATCTATCTATTTTGCTTGATTCTCTATTGTCGAGATTTGTTTATAGAATAAGGAGCTATTCAGGTGTCCTTTAAATAAATTGTTCTTTAAACTGGCAAATGTTACTTGGGACTTGGGCCTTCGGTCATTACCTCCTTTTCAGTTTCGTCTCCAACTGTCCAACTGCGGGAGATATCTTCCACGCTCTTCCGGCAACTTGCCAAGTTGATTGGTAGCAGCAAGCTTCTGTAAGTCGGATGTATTTTGGTAGAATGTCGAGCTCTTCTAGCGTTTTTCATAGCATGTAGTGGTCAATGCTGTCGTACGCTAGTCTAAAATCCATGAAGATGAGGTGTAGTTTCCTATCAAACTCGTAATGTATTTTCCAATTAGCTGCCTCAAAGTAAATAAGGTGATCGAGAGTGGACTGTCCAGACTACGAAGCCACACTGGTAACGGCCTATTGTTTCTTCAGCCAATGGTTGCAAGCGGTTTAGGAGCAGCAATGTAAATATTTTGCACCCAATCTCAAGGAGTGAAATCCCGGGTAGTTGGGCACTTGTGTGACAAATGTTCAAATGCTTGTTAAGGTTATGGTAATTAACTGCTGGGTCATCCAGTCCCTAAACTTACAAAGTACCTTTCAACTAACTTATACTAAAGACAACACAAACATCCATGTCCGAGGGAGGATTCGAACCTCTGACGCGGGGGGCCGCGCGTACCGTAACGTGTCGCTACATACCGCTCGGCTACTCCCACGCGGCGCTTGTGTGACATCCCCCTTCTTGGAGATGGCATATATAGTGGCGGTCTTCCATTCTCCAGGAATTTTTCCCTCTGTCCGGATGTTAGATATCAACCGTTTCGCCGGCCGCGGTGGCCGAGGTGACTGAGGCGCTTCAGTCACGGTCAGCACGGCCACGACGGTCGGGGGTTCGAATCCCCCCTCGGGCATGGATATTTGTGCCGTATTTAGTCTTAGCTAGTTCATAACTAGTTTGTAAGCTTAGGGACTGATGACCCCGTAGTTAAGTCCCATAAGTTGTACAAACATTTGAACATTTTTCAACCGTTTCAATTCCTCAATCGGTGGTTCTCCTTCCAGGCGAAGCATTTCAGCTATACTGCTTGTTGTTCTTGAGGGCCTTAGCGCATCGCGGATTTCTGCCTTTGATGGTTCACGGATTTCCTATCAAATGATAGAGAGCTATAGGCTTTTAATTTTAAAATATGCTACAAAAATATTTTTTGAGGGTTAGCACAACTAGTGAATCGTATCCAACCAATTAAGATATTTATGCCAAGATATTTCATTTCAATGTTAATTGTAGTTTCTTATTGACATAATATGTATATTTTGGCAATGAAACGTCATCGTTAGGTATTGTGCAATTGTAATTATATGTGAAGTTTAACTGCCGAAATAAGCATGTTGTGCCAAAACAAATGCGCCAATAAAAAGCTGTAATTAATACGGAAAAGAAATGTCTTGGACTATATATCTCAATATATCAATAAAAAGACATTTTTATCACTGCGGGCCCCAAAGTAATCAATCAACTGACCATTCATTACAGACGGATGAAAAGTGGTGTTGCAGAAGGTACAGAGGAAAAGAGACGATCCTATTAAGATTTTATGTACACAAACTAACACAGATGATCAGTGTGGTGTCAACATCAGCGATCCGCAGAAACCTCATACTGTCTACTCGTCTGAGATATCAGCATTCCACCAGCTGTTGAGCCTCGTCACAGAATTGAGCCGCGGCCTCGTATTTGGGGATGATGGCTATAATGTGAGCAGGCAGTAGTACATTCTGTACCCAATGGTTATCATTTTGATCTGTAATGCATGTATGCCAGTAACGGCAGTGAATATAGACGTCCCATCTTGCAGAACATGTGTTGACTGAAGAACCTCGAACTGCCTGATATAGACACACAATAGATTGGCCTGCAAACGTGCGACCTCTACTGCCTAGAATTCTTCAGCATGCAGTGGCTTACCTATGAATGAAGAGACGCTGGACCAGACGCTGATGATGGTGGTCATGGCTTCGGCGCCCTCGCCGAGCTGCTCCAGGTAGTCCGCGAAGATGAACGGGAATGACAGGATGGGGAGGATCATTACCATCTGTCAACCAAATAGCTCCATATAGTTTCGACAGTAACACATTATCTGACATCAAACATGATAACCGTACTCTAGCGATTTAAATCTCTCAACACAGTAAAAGGCGATGGACCTGATTGGATACCAATTCGTTTCTACACAGAGTCGGCGAAGCAACTTGCTCCTCTTTTATCAGAAGTATAAAAAGACAGAGCTCATTGTTTTTTTTTTTTCAAGAAGGGTCGTCTAACACATGTGCAAAACCATAGGTCTGTATGTTTGACGTCGGTCTGTTGTGCTCTATTATCAGTAGATATCCTCGTAGGAATTAACATGGGTTCCCAAAGCAACTATCACGAGAAACACTGATCGTTTTAACTGTTTACGAGACCAAGCATGTAGTTCATAAAAGCTTCCAAATAGATGCTATATGTCTTGACATTGATGTTTGTACGCAAATCTGTCTTTCGGGGTCCGCAGCGTTCAATTCGTAAGCGAGTATCGGTGGTTGGGATGACCCGTGAGAGTGTTCACAGAATTCTTCATCTTGATTTAAAATTTCATCCGTATAAACACAGATGATGCACCAATTGAAGGGCAACGATTACTGGTTACGATTAGGATTGTGTCAATAAATGATAACAAAAATAAACATTGAAGAAAAATTTCTAAAGAAGTTCTGGATCATCAGATGAAGCACATTTTCATATCACAGATTATGTGAGTAAACAGAATTACCGTTACTGGGTAAAGACTAATACTAATGACGTTCACGAACGATCTTTACATTCTAGTAATGTGACACGGTGTGGTGTTTCATGACATGGGATTATCGGACCGTATATTTTCGCAAACTAAGAGAGAGAAACACAACTATTATCAATGCCGATCGTTACGTGAAGATGTTATCAGAATTTCGTTACACCTGCTCTGGACAACTTTCCAAACGTTCAAGAAGCTTGGTTTCAACAGGACGGAGCGACATCACATACCGAACGGCAATCAACGGCAAGAGTGCGAGAATTATTCGGTAACCGTGTGATCTCACGATTCGGTGACATTCCCTGACTCCCCGAGATTGCCAGATTTATCCATTTCTGACTTTTTTCTTGTTGGGCTACCTCAACAGCAACGTCTACAGGACTCGACCAACAATTCTGGACGAGTTAAAACAAGGAATTCGGTGATCAGTTCATAGTATCCCAGCTGAGATATTGCAGCGGTCAATGAGGAATCTCCAAAACAGGTTTCACGAATGTATTCGTACAGGATGCCATATAAGGACGTATTTTAAACAATAATCATAAATGACATCAGTGTTTCGTAGATGGAAAAATTGTAACATTTCAATTACTATGTTGCAAGTCGCTAAGTACTGTCATTCTCATACAACTGTAAGAATAAATTTTCGTCGCATAATGTGGCAGTTTTTTACTACTCTTATTGCTGATGACGTTTTATCTCCTGAAACGTGTGTTACGTGGATCTTAGCCTGCCGGCAACTGTTACCTCACAATAAGAGATTGTGTATCAAATTTGGTTGAAATCGGTCCAGTGGTTTAGGGGGAAATAGGCAACAACGTCGCCTGATGCAGCCCTTTTCCGCGCATCTCATTGTTTACGACATAACTCGTGACATACGTGTTGTACACATTCAGACCATACTCCTGGTTCGGAGATCAAGTGTGCAAAATTTCATAAGGTTTGGAACAGAACTGTAGATTGTATGCAACACGTACCGGGTGATCAAAAAGTCAGTATAAATTTGAAAACTTAATGAATCACGGAATAATGTAGATAGAGAGGTAAACATTGACACACATGCTTGTAATGACATGGGGTTTTATTAGATCATAATAAATAAATAAATAAATAAAAAGGAAAAAATTATCAAAAAATGCCCGACAGATAGCGTGTGATTCTCGTTTTGTAACTGCTACCGTGACGGGTGAGAGGTACGCCGATATGTTACAGAATCGCATCATCTCCAGCTTGGCTGATAAACACCTGCTGTAACATACGATTTTTATGCAGGATGGCGCTCCATCCCATATTGCTAGACACGTGAAAAATCTCTTGCGCGCGTCGTTTGGTGATGATAGTGTGCTCAGCCGCCACTTTCGTCATGCTTGGCCTCTCAGGTCCTCAGACCTCAGTCCGTGCGATTATTGGCTTTGGGGTTACCTGAAGTCGCAAGTGTATCGTGATCGACCGGTATCTCTAGGGGTGCTGAAAGACAACATACGACGCCAATGCCTCACCATAAATCCGGACATGCTTTACAGTGCTGTTCACAACAGTATTCCACGAAAACAGCTATTGTTGAGAATGATGGTGAACATATTGAGCATTTCCTGTAAAGAACGTCATCTTTGTAATTGCGTAAGCTTTCTCGGTGATTCGTTGACATCTCGTGGATGCCGGTTGTGGTGTCGCACAAGTCTGAAGTGCGCGAGACGTATTTTCGTCGCGTGCCGCCATGCACGCACGGCACGGCGTTCTTACGACTTCAGCCACGAGTGCCCTCTGCTGCAACTCCGCTCGTGGTCACGAATGAACGGCATCGGTCACTTGGGATTAGGACAGGCACTAGGACTCATCAGTAGGCAGGCCTCTATCTACTTAATCTATGTATCTGCATTCCAGTACTCTGCAGTTAACAAAGTTAAGTATTGTAAGATTTCTGCTAAATATATATCTTTTTCTAATCTAGCTTAGTGTTTCTAGTTTCTGCTGTCCCACTGGCTGGTCACCTCAGACTCTGTACCCGCACACGCATGCATCCTATTTCCCTGTGTCGGTCTCTCTCTACTCGGTCACCGACACCCAGGACAACCGGCGGAAACGAGACACAAAACCGTTGATCCGCGTCTTTCAAACACTAAATTTCGACACCGTAACTCTGAGTCTTCATCAGGTGTTCCCTGAGACTGATCGTGTTCGAAAGACGCGGATCACCGGCAGTACACCTGAATCCACTAGATGTCAACATCATCTTTGCTTTGTCTTAATTTGTTATGTTAATTATTGCGTTTCTGATCAAATGAAGCGCCATCTGCCGGACATATTTGAACATTTAGAAAAAAAGAAAAAAAAAATGCCATTCCAAGCATGTGTGTCAATTTTTACCTCTCTATATACATTATTCCGCGATTTATTAAATTTTCAAATTTATTCTGACTCTTTGATTACCCAGTACACATAAACAAAGATACGGACACTCTGCTTCATATATAAGGTTAAAAAGGAAACGCAAAGCAAAAAAGAGATATTGGATTCATCCTCTGCTTGCGGAATGGCACTCGAAGGGTTTATTTAAAAATTACTCCAAGGATCTTCGATACTACCCAGATCGGTTTTTTAACTATACAAGGATGTCGAATCTTTTGATAACCTTCGGGAAAATATAAGAAATTCCATTACGGGTACTGATACTCGTATGCCAGCTTGTATATTGTCGGAAGAGAAACTGTTGGTTACTCTCAGGTGAGTCAGAAACAAATATGATAATTCTTTGTTAATAATATTTGAAAATAATTGGGCAGGGGGTAATATGGCAATTCAAAATTTACGTAACTTAATTCTTTTTTCGGGAAAAAAAGGTATTTGTGGTTCTAAAATTCTGCAGAAAGTAACAACACCAAATATTTATGTCACTGATTATAATGGTCGCTCGGATTAGAAAATGTACAATAAAAAAACATCAAAGGAGTAAAATGCTAAATTTGTGAGAAAAACTGTTGAATTGTCATCGTTTTTTCCCCTGACCCATCGATTTCAATGTTACGGATTTGAGCGAAATAAAAAAAAAAGACAAACTCGGAAAACTTAAGTGATAGTTTAAAAATTAAAACATACATGATGATTTGACATTAGTACTTTAATGTTACATGTTAAATTATAACGACATTTAAATAAAATCTCATTAATAAATTTCTGTGTGTCGAATGTCATGACAACTTGTAAACAAGGTGTGGCTGCTTGGTCAAGTGCGCGGAGATTGCTGGCAGCCACACGCGTTCACGGCGAGGCTCGCTGTTGGCACTGGCTGCCACTGCCGTGCAGGCGGCCGCGTTTTGGTGGCTCCCACTGCCGCAGACACCAATTCCTGGCTGCGCGGTGCTTATAGCGGCCTGCCGTATACCACCACTGTTTCATTGGCTGCCGCAGCCTGGCTGCCTAGTGCGTTACTGGCCTTAGAGTTGAGCAGTTAGCGACAGTGTTAGAACAATATAGATTATTTTTCCTTTAAAACAAAAAGAAGAAGAAGAAGATCAGCATAGTACTAACGGCGCTGAAGGCAACGGCGGCGGCGACGACCCATCCCCAGCCGCCATCCGGAGCCGGCGGGTGTGCGCCGACCTGCTGCTGCTGTTTCCCCTGCTTGCCGCCAGCCTCTGGCCGGGCGCTGGCCTTCACCGTCCCAGGCGACGCGTCGCTCTGCGGGCTCTCCAGTCGCCGCTGCACTCCACCGTCCTCGTGTTCTCCGTCTCCACTATCCTTCACGTGTTGTGTCTTTGCGTCTATCAGCATCTTTGCCCGGCACTACGGTGCGATGGCTGAAACAAAAGCAAAAAATACCGTGCACAAAGTACCGAACGAAGATTATAGATTTCATTATCCGTGGAAATCAGTCATTATAACTGCAGGTCATTAAAGTCCAACACAATGTAGAAGTGGCTACGAAAATTTTACGAATTTCATCTACATCTAGGCAGTTCGTTTTGTGTTATCGCGATGTAGGGGAAAGAGTGTCATAGGAATAATAACGAGTTTGGACGGAAATCATTAAAAGAAACGCTTTATCCATTCTGGCCAAATTGATTTGCGGAATTCCTTGCACCAATTTCCGCTACCGAATGTGAACGTATATCGTTAGCAGCCACCTAAATAGGGAGACATGTTCATAAAACTAAAATAAGAGAAAACAACTCAGAGGACAGAATGATTTATATGTTCTTTTTTCCCGCTTGCTATTAGAGAATGGAACGATAGATAAATGTCATAAACAGTTCAATTAACACTCTACCATGCACTTAAATACGAATTTCTTAGTATGTAGCTTTAGAAAGGCAGTAGGACACATACTAAACTACAGACTTTTTTTTTTTTTTTTTTTTTTTTTTTTTTTTTTTTTTTTTTTTTTTTTTTTACTATGGGACTCAACTACGGGGTCATCAGTCCCTAAACTTACAAACTACTTATGAACTACTTACGAACTAGGACGGCACAAATATCCATGCCCGAGGGGGGATTCGAACCCCCGACCGTAGTGGCCGTGAAGACCTTGACTGGAGCGCCGTAGTCCCCTCGGCCACCGCGGCCGGCAGACTTATTTCATTGACGTCAATTTGCAGCAGGGTTTTGGAACATATACTGTATTCAAATATTATGAATTATCTCGAACAGAACGAGCTATTGACCTAAGGTCAACACGGATTTAGAAAATATCGTTCATGATTTCCAGAAAGCTTTTGACACCGTACCTCACAAACGGCTTTTGATCAAATTGCGTGCTTATGGTATATCGATGGTAAGGCATCGGTTTAAACAGATGTAATATCTTGGTCCTTTGCTGTTTCTTATTTACATAAACGATTTAGGAGAAAATCTAAGTAGCTCTCTTAGGTTGTTTGCAGAGGACGCCGTCATTTGTCGTCTCAAGATCAAAACCAACTGCAGAACGATTCGAATAAGATATCACTAAGGTGTAAAATTTGGCAATTGACTCTACATAATGAGAAGTGTGAAGTCATCCACATGAGTACGAAAAGAAATCAGTCACACTTTGTTTACAAGATTAATCAATTAGACGTGAAGGCCGTAAACTCCACTAAATACCTAGGAATTACTATTACTTCAGACTTAAACTGGGAAGAACACGTAGATAATGTCGTGGGAAAGGCGAACAGAGACTGCCTTTTATTGGCAGAACCCTTAAAAGATGCAACAGAACTACTAAAGAAACTGCATACACTGCGCTTGTCCGTCTTTTTTTGGAATATTCCTGCCCAGTGTGGGATCCTTATCAGGATGGAAGGCATCGAAAGAGTCCAAAGAAGGGCAGCTCGTTCCGTATTGTCACGTCACAGGGTTGACAGCGTTATGGATATGATACAGGATCTGAGATGGGTATCACTACAACAACGGCGCTTATCACTGCGGCGTGGGCTACTTACGAAACTCTAATTGCCAACATTCTCCTCCGAATGCGAAAATATATTGTTGACTCCCACTTACATAGATAGAAATAATCATCAGAATAAAATACGAGATATCAAAGCTCGAACGGAGAGATTCAGGTGTTCTTTCTTCCCGCGTGCTGTTCGAGAATGGAATGGGAGATAAATAGTTTATAACGGTGGTTCGATGAAACCTCTGCCAGGCACTTAAATGTCATTTGCAGAGTGTCCCATGTAGATGTAGATCGATGAAACCTCTGCCAGGCACTTAAATGTCATTTGCAGTGTGTCTCATGTAGATGTAGATGTAGATCTACATGGGACACTCTGCAAATGACATTTAAGTGCCTGGCAGAGGTTTCATCGAACCATCGTTAAACTATTTATCTCCCATTCCATTCTCGAACAGCACGCGGGAAGAAAGAACACCTGAATCTCTCCGTTGAGCTTTGATATCTCGTATTTTATTCTGATGATTATTTCTATGTAAGTGGGGGTCAACAATATATTTTCGCGTTCGGAGGAGAATGTTGGCAATTAGAGTTTCGTAAGTAGCCCACGCCGCAGTGATAAGCGCCGTTGTTGTAGTGATACCCATCCCAGATCCTGTATCATATCCATAAGGCTGTCAACCCTGTGACGTGACAATACGGAACGAGCTGTCCTTCTTTGGACTCTTTCGATGCCTTCCATCCTGATAAGGATCCCACACTGGGCAGGAATATTCCAAAAAAGGACGGACAAGCGCAGTGTATGTAGTTTCTTCAGTAGTTATGTTGCATCTTTTAAGGGTTCTGCCAATAAAACGCAGTCTCTGGTTCGCCTTTCCCACGACATTATCTACGTGTTCTTTCCAGTACATAGATACTCTGAAAATCACATTTATGTGGCTGGCAGAGGATTCATTAACCTTTCGCTACCGTTCCATTCTTTCATAGCGCGCGGGAACAAAGAACATCTAAATCCTTACGTTTTTTCTAAATCCTTCCGTGATGTCTCCCTATGTAGGTGGATGCTAGCAAAATATTTTCACATTCAGAAGTAAAAATCGGTGATAGAAATTTTGCAAATAGAACTCGCCTCAACGAATAACGTCGTTCTTTTAACAATTGCCACCTCAAATCGTGCAACATTTCCGTGACTCTTCCCCCCGAGTAACTTGATAAAACAAAACGATCTGCCCTTCTCTGAACCTTCTCAATGCCTTCCATCAGTCCCACCTGGTGAGGGTCCCACACGGAGCAACAGAACTCCAGGAGAGGACGCACAAGTGTGATAGAGGCAGTCTCTTTCGTGGAGCTATTCCATCTTCGAAGCGTTCTGCCGATGAAACGTAACCTTTGATTCGCCTTCCCCATAATATTTTCTATGTGTTCTCTCCAGTGTAAGTTGTTCGTAATTGCAACTCCTAGGTATTTGGTAGAATTTACGAACTTAAGGTTTGACTGATTTTTCGCGTAATTGTAGTTCAGCGGATTTCTTTTAGTGGTCATGTGTATTACTTCACACTTCTCATTATTTAGTGTTAATTGCCAATTTTCGCACCAAGTATAAATTTTGTGTAATTCGCTTTGCATTTGCTTTTGATCCTCTGCTGAGTTCACTAACCGAAAAACGAAAGCATCATCCGCAAACAGTCTAAGGGAACTATTCAGATTGTCTACTAAATCGTTTATAAACGATAGGAAGAATAGGGGACCTATAACACTTCCCTGGGGAACGCCAAATATCACTTTTGTTTTATTCGAAGACTTACCGTCAGTTACTACGAAATGTGTGCTTTCAGATAGGAAATCGTGAATCCAATCGCACAATTTGGGCGATATTTTTACAAGCATATTGCATTTCTTTATTTATAACCCCCATCAGGGTTTCATATTTAAAACCGTCATGGGTTGAATAGTTTCGTACTTAAGAGAACTTAATTACTGTAGAAAATTATGAACTTACAAACATTTTACATACCTGCAAAATATGTCTTGTACACTCTTCAACAGTTAGCCCGTTCACTTGATTTCGTAAGTACCATACCAAATTGAAACATTTGTATATCGAATATATAAAATATATATAAATTAATGTTTGTTTGTATTTTGTTCGTATTTTATGCACAGCAATTCCGTACATCCGACTGCGATGAAACTTTGTCAACATATTGCTTGAACGTCCGTGAAGGTTGTAGGCATACTTTTGCCACTGTATGACATATAGATCAGGACATATGACGTTATGAACAATGAGATGCGTTAAAAACTGCTGCTTTATGAATGACATTTAAATTTATTACTTCTTTGTTATTTAATGAATTCGAAAGGTATTTTGCAGATAGTAGACATTTATGGCAATGAATGTAACTACAAAATTATTTCTTTGTTCTAATTATAGTTTATCAGATATGACGTCATAAATACAGAGACGTGGAAAAGCTGCCGCATCATGTTTGTTCGTATTCTATGCGCTGCCGTACCGTTAATCTGACTGCGATTAAACTTTGTACAGTTAATATTCAAAATAAGAGAAAAGACACTATGTACGGAAAATTTTGTATAGTTCGTAACAGAGGATACTTTACCTATGAACTTCAAAATTCAGCACAACTGAACCTTCAAAATAGAGAAACGTAAACATCTACGTAATATTTCATACGGTGCTTGGCGGAGGGTACCGTGAAATATACTTAGAAACAACTGCACTAATCACCGTGAAAGTTAACAGACTTATGTAATTTGTAACAGATAGAGGAGGGAGTGGAATGAGGAGTTGTAGGAGGAGTTAGGGAAAGGAGAAGGTGGATATGAGCAGAGAGGGTGGGGCTGGGGGGGACGATGAGGATGTCAACAGGGAGACAAGGAAAGAGAAGGTGGACAAAGAGAGAGAAGGACGGAGGAGGTTGACAGAAACACAAAGGGGAAGGAGAGGTGGGCTAACTTACGACTGGAATAAATATATTTCCGGGAGACGCTATGTTTTCAGCTAGTCAATATATAAAAATTAACGTTTGTTTGTCTTTTTGTTCATATTTTATGCACGGTCATACCGTACATCAGGTTACTATTGCCAATTCATTGCTTGCACTCTCGCGAAGGATATAGGCATACTAAAATTAACATCGTATGGTGCATGGCGGAGGATGTTTTATAATTAGTTACCATATTTGCCGGCATATAAGACTCACCGGCGTGTAAGACATATGACACTTTTTTTAGGAAAAAAAATAAATCACACCTGATATGTCAATTGCAACATAATTATAATACATTTATTCAGGTACACTAAAAATCTAAGGCAGTGCCTTCAAGTAGTGTTCATAAACTTCACGCAGGCGTGTTTCTTGGCAGTTTGGACTGATTCAAACGGATATATTTTCGCCAAACGCTGTTTACAGTGCGCACCGACTAAGATGGGATGGTTGACGAGAGTGTAGTAAAGGCTTCCTACATTGACACCTAAGTGGCTCTGCTTTGCTCCGATCAGACATCGCGCCGAGTAGCAGTTCAGGAACTTCGTACGAAGAGTTCTTGTTCAAAATGACGCGTTTTGAGAATTTATTGTGAAGCGCAAATATTTATGTAAGTATCTTTGTGATGTTTCATAAACTGTGAGGATGATGGATGGTTTGCGTCTGTGTATTGGTCGGCGCACTTATGGGACAAAGCATGTTATAACCTCAAAAATACAACAACTGTGGGACGCAGAAAAAGTGCAGACATGACAAAAAATACTTGTGTACTTGAGAATACGAATAAATTCTCAAATATTGTCAGGCGAGACAAATAAGTAAGAAGCGTTTCCTTATTCAAATAATGAATGACACCGTTACAGGATTGTCGAAAAAATCTCTTATGATGAATGATATTACGTCGAAAGTTTCTACTTCCTATTAAATTACCAGTTTCAATTACGCTTTGTACTAAAAACAATACAAAATTCAGAAAACCTTTACTACATAATAAAGCATCTGAAGGGTATTTCGGTGCATATTATGTACATGTATCAAATGAAAACTACGAAAATTTAAGAGAAACTTAAAGCAACTTTTCCCGCTTAAAACATTATTTTCCGTATTTAACACCATTTTTTGAAATCTCTTAAAAGAAAGCGAAAAATCGAACTTGTAGGTGCCTACATTAACTGGCAACCGGTATGTAAGACGCATCAAGTTTTTGGACCACTTTTTTTAGCAAAAAAAGTGCTTTTTATACGCCGGCAGATACGGTAATTCGTTTCTTGCGCCTTCACGCTAAATTGGCTGTACGTATATAGATGAAATTTGGAACAGAAGTAGCTTATACACTGATTAATACTTGGGCTACCTTTCGTAATCCAATGTGTAGTGCGTGGTGAAGGGTACGTTACAATGGGTTAATAGGTTTGTTTCTCTTCGCCCTGAAACAGCGGGACGGATTTGAATGAAATTTGCGATTCCTATAGCTTATACTCTGAATTGAAGCATGAAATACCTTTAGGAAGCCACCGTACGGTGGATCAAAGGGTACTTTACTATGCAAAAACCTTTGACTCTGTCACTGACCGCTATTAAAGTTAATACATGTGAGTTTTCCTATGCAGCGGGAGGGGGGGGGGCGAGATAACCAAGGAGGTAGGATGGTGGAAGGGGGGTTGAAATTGAAACAAATGGGCTGAGAGAGGGTAGGGTGGCGATGCTAGAGAGAGAACGAGAGTATGGAATAAATAAACACCCGGGCAACACCGGGTTTTCAGCTAGTGTATAATAATAAAATGGTATGTATGCGGTTGTTGTATAGTACTGGTGAAATTATGTGAATACCTGATGATTGACGATGGTAAAAGGTATGTACTGCTAGATGTAAAATGTTTGTTCAAATGTTTGTATAGTCTATGGGACTTAACTACGGGGTCAAACTTACAAACTACTTATGAACTACTTACGAACTAGGACGGCACAAATATCCATGCCCGAGGGGGGATTCGAACCCCCGACCGTAGTAAAATGTTTGTAACTACACCATCTTCTACAATCATAATGGAGAATGTAATTAATGTTTGTTAATAATTGAATATTTCGGAGGTCAGGGTTGATAATTGACGTTTAAGTTTGAATTGTTTTAAAAGTGAACTGTGAATGAGATTGACCTAAATACAGTAACTATTAAGCAATATTAGGAAGCATAATGGACAACAGCGATCTCAAAATAATGGTTTAAATTAAAATTAAAAACAGTCCAGATCGCAGAATTGTTTTTATTTCATGCCACGGGTTGGGCGGCCGTTTCTGCTAGAGTTTAGAGATCTCCCTCGCGAATGGATGTGTGTGTTTTCCTTAGTGTACATTAATTTTTTAAGTAGTTTGTCAGTCATGGACTGTTAGCTATAGCACTTTCATCCAACAAGGCCGTGGCAGAATAGCCGTGCGCATTAAGGCGCCCTTTCTCGGTGCGCGCGGCCGTCTCGCAGGCGCGGGTTCGAGTTCTACCTCGGGCATGGGTATTTGTGATGTCCTTAGCATAAATTACTTTTAGTTAGTGTAAATAGTTTGTAAGCCTTGGGACTGATGTCCAATAGTTAATTCCCTTAGATTTACAAATACTTGAACATTTGATC
Organism: Locusta migratoria; assembly: GCA_026315105.1. Lineage (NCBI taxonomy): Eukaryota > Metazoa > Arthropoda > Insecta > Orthoptera > Acrididae > Locusta > Locusta migratoria. The sequence goes on from CM048746.1 coordinate 308,973,616, forward strand.
CAACAGCTTTACAAACGTTTGAACGTTTGCAACGCCACAATCTTGGTAGGAGTATTGTCATCTGCGTTTATGTTCACGATGGAATCATACATTACAACTGAATGTGGACTCTTTGCGGAGACAGAGTCTTGTGACTCGTGTAATAACCAGAACATGTTTGTCGTCGACTCGTCGTTGTTATGTTAGGAAACAACTGAATTACATATGAGCGCATAAACACTATTTCTCAACGACGACAAAGATATACTTTAAAAAGCAAAGATATTACTGCATGTAACTAGACCATTGATCTCTATACACTCTGGATGTTGAACTTCAGCCGTATAAGCGTGCCAGCCATAGATATTCATATTTAGTTTCTTGCCAAATTCAAACATGGCTGCTAAGAAGCATTTCAAGAAAAAGAGAAGAAAATATGTTCCGATTCCGCCCCCATATCAGCCTACAACATCGAATATTGAATTAAATTCCAAATTAAGAGGTAAGCAAGCAATTCTGTGTCACATAATAACTGGTGAAAACTCGTTTGCCCAATTTAAACATGGCGGACAATGCGAAATCGCGTGCAAAACATATGAATGTACAGGCACGCTGAGTTCTATTTTCAGACACCAGAGTTATACATCCAGTTTGTATAGAGATCACTGAACTAGACCAAGGAGCTCCTTGAACTTGACTTTAACCTTGTAATATCGCTGACCCGTCTGTAAAGACAGGTGTCACATAACATCAAAATAAGAAATAAGCTTGATAAACGAACAGCTTCATAAATAACTATAACAACGACACTTCTTACATATCTTTTAATCTAACAACTGAAATGGAATAGACAAACAGCATAACAGCAGCTGAGAAATCGATTTTACTAGGAAAAAAATACCAACTAACATATGAAGAATGACTGTATTTATAAGTTAAAATTATTTATGAGTTAAAATTATGCGGTTAAAATTCAAATAGTACACCTATCTGCGTATTTTTCAGTGAACCTGACGATGGCAATCACGCGAGAAAGCAGCGTCCTCGGAATAAAAACTCTTTTAGCAATAATGCTATAAGCACTCATTCATATTTGATACTGTGAAACAAATCTCTTCTACTGCAAGCTCTTTGCTTTACATATTTTGGAAGGAGGCGCTATGAATAAGAACCACCAAACTGCACTAAAACGCAGACCTTAAGAGCTATGTCCATTTGACCAATAGAAGAGAGGTATTCCAGAGAATCGAAGATAATGGGCTGCTTAAAGCTATTAAGATGTACATCTTATACCCCCTTCTTAAATGGGCATTTTTTTCTTGTTATGCCCATACTACCTCCTTTCGAAATGTGGACAGTAAAGGGTTTGCACTAGAAAATATTTGTTTCATAGCTTCGTAGATGACCATGCGCTCATTAAGTCATTGTCTTACATGTATAACGTGCATAACATTGCAAAACATGTTCTTCTAAGCCCCAATTATAACCTGTAGTATTATGGCAGTATTATATGATGATATAGAGAGGATTTTATTTTATTTAGAACAAATATTGCTGTTGTCCTATTCAGATAATAGTGTAAAATTGAGGATAAATATAAAATTAAGCAATGACTGAGAAGACGTCGAAGTCAATGGGTATGAGAGTCTCGATGCTTATCGAGAAGTAGCCATGATAACTTTTTGTACGCATAAGTCAAACAGTCTAGAAAAAATGTGTCACAAACAAAGGCATTCATATTCAAGTGGAGCCTGCGTGAGCTTTGGTACCATAGTCCTTGCCGAACAGCAAAACCATTATAAAGTGATTATTTGCAATCTGAAAAGCAAATTCTTTATTATATTTTTGTAATGAGTGACGTGATGCTGGCACTTCCTTCCAGAATAAGTGATGGTCTAGAATTATCCATGAGTTATCTGCAGAGGAAGATAAAACTATTTCTGTACCGTTAAGACGTAGTGACGGAAATGTCAGAAGAGATTCTCTGTGCTGAGGGGTGATGAGTATTATGAGTGAAAAGAATTGCTTACATTTTAGTTCGGTTAAGATTCAGATCTATGTTTTGTGTTAACTCTGATGAGGAAATGAATAAGTATTTATATGGTGGATGACTGTGCTTAGATATTTTGGGCTTGCACGTCGACATAACTGAAGGTCATCAGCGTATAGGTGATTTTTGTAGTGGGAGTGGTTGCTTGAAACACCATTAACAAATAAAGAGAAAAGTGTCCATTACTGACCACTGAGGGATGCGAGATATCTTCTCTCTCCATTGTGGCCTATTTCGTAAAATTACTACATAGTGTTGTCGGAATGCAAGGGGTGAGACGAACCGCAGAGCGCATCAAGAAAAATTTAGCTTTGTGAGATTAGGAAGTAGAATTTCAAAGTTGTCAGTGTCGACATTTTTTTCTGAAATCCAAACAGAAACTCATAGACGTCTTTTGCTTATGCGTAGCATGTTTCAGATTGTGAATCACTTTTATAGGAATTTAGTATGTCTTATACAGTGAAACAGATACTGTTCTTAAATTCAGCTAAAGGCTGTACGTTTCTCACAGCTCATTGTGTGTAATTTCGAAGCTTGGCGTGGAATTAACCTACATATCACAACTCCTAAACATCACTTCCGCTACCTGTTCCGACAGAGAAAAACAAGATAACGGTGTTTATTACCTTCAACTTATGTGTTTTCGTGTTTACTTGCATAACCTCCAATTGTGAATGTAGATTGTTCCATTGGATACGCATTACTTCATAATATGATCAAATGGTGAATCAGTACTTTCAGTATTCGCTTACTACGCTGTATTTAAACAGACGAAAAATGTAACATTTAAAAAACAGCAATGATGAAATAACTTCTAATATAAAATAATTAGATGTAGCGTCGCGTGACAATTCTGATTATATATAATTAAATACAAAAACAGAATGTTCAAGACAGATTTCTCGCATTCCACAAGACTACTGGGTGTCTATAAACTGCAGTTATCATTTCAAAAAATCATAATTTCGATAGAATTTGATATTGAAAACGTGGTTTGTCATAAAATCTTTAGAAACTTTCAGTATTCTTTTCTCTTGACCATTATCGCCAATATGACTTGGAGTGCATACTCTTGCAACATAGCAAGAGAAGTACCAAGTGTCATCTGGTATGCAGTATGAAAATCTGTGACAATGGTACTGCCAAATAATTATGGGGACTATAATAGAAAAGCCATTACTGTAAATATTTCCCCAGACCTGCATGAAGGTTTCCTCTCAGCATAGGTCGAGAGCTGCAGCAGTACATTTTCAAGCTCGAAGGTGCACCCTCACTTGGGCCCTGAAACTTGGAGCATGAACTGAATGACACATTTTCTGAGAGGTCACCGGCATGTTTTGATCTCTTCGCACGGTCCTTTCTTTTCTTCGGTATCATATCATCTATCTACATCTACATCTACTTGGGATACTCTGCAAATCACATTTAAGTGCCTGGCAGAGGGTTCATCGAACCATCGTTAAACTATTTATCTCCCATTCCATTCTCGAATAGCGCGCGGGAAGAAAGAACATCTGAATCTATCAGTTCGAGCTCTGATTTCTCATATTTTATTCTGATGATCATTTCTACCTATGTAAGTGGGAGTCAACGATATATTTTCGCATTCGGAATAGAATGTTGGCGATTGGAGTTTCGTAAGGAGCCCACGCCGCAGCGATAAGTGCCGTTGTCGTAATGATTCCCATCCCAGATCCTGTATCATTTCCGAAACGCTGTCTCCCCTGTATTGAGACAATACAAAACGAGCTGCCTTTCTTTGGACTCTTTCGATGTCCTCCGTCAAACCCACCTGATAAGCATCCCATACTAGGCAGTAATAATCCAAAAAAGGACGGTCAAGCGTAGTGTATGCAGTTTCTTTAGTAGTTCTGTTGCATCTTTTAAGGGTTCCGCCAATAAAACGCAGTCTCTGGTTCGCCTTTCCTACTACATTGTCTACGTGTTCCTTCCAGTTTAAGTCTGAAGTAATAGTAATTCCTAGGTATTTTGTGGAGTTTACGGCCGTCACATTTGATTGATATATCTTGTAAAGAAAGTTTAACGGGTTTCTTTTCGTACTCATGTGGACGACTTCACACTTCTCATTATTTAGAGTCAATTGCCAATTTTTACATCATAGTGTTATTCAGGTCGTTCTGCAGTTAGTTATAATCTTCAGATGATTAAACAGATCATTACACTTCTTTCTATGGTATTACTTCAATGATAACGTATACGTAACAACAGTCAGTAACGGTGCTACTGTTGTTGTACCAACGAAATAAACAATCACAGCTGCCAATGTATGAATGTCGGCCCATACAGGGGTTAATGTCGAACATATTCTTGATTGTTTAAGGGCAACAAGAGTTACGTAATAAATCTTTCTTGCAGGTAAATATATTTAGTACAGTCGAAAAAAAAAGTAGTTATCATACAGCTAGACATAATGCAAAAATGGATGTACACGTTGGTCTGTGTGTGTATTTGTGTGTGTGTGTGTGTGTGTGTGTGTGTCTTCCATATCTCCTTGGAAGCTACTGAACGGATTGCAGCCAAACGTATTAACTAAACATAGGACTTTCGCGGCCGTTGTCATTGTCAATAAAATTCTTTTGAGCATTGGGCCGCACCATCAATATATGAAACACGACTGCCAGAAGAAGGCCGTTTGCAACTGTGGCCGAAACGTCGGTGAAATTTGATATATTTACGATGCGGTCCAACGACCAGAAGAATTTTGTTCACAGTTGTTAACAGATATTCCTTACCGTCAGAAAAGTTTGACTGTGGGAATAATAACCAGGAGACATGATTTCGTGAATGATGAAATGCGCGAGAAACTACCTTACCGTGTGAAACTTCCTGGCAGATTAAAATTGTGTGCCAGACCGGGACTCGAACCTGGGACCTTTACCTTTCGCGTGCAAGCACACTACCGACTGTGCTATGCCGCCACGACTCATGATGCCGCCTCACAACTTTACTTCCGCCAGTACCTCGCCTCCTACTTTCCAAACTTCACAGAAGCTCTCCTGCGAATCTGGCGGAAGTAAAGTTGTGAAGCGGCATCGTGAGTCGTGTCGGGATAGCACAGTTGGTAGTGCGCTTGCCCGCGAAAGGCAAAGGTCCCAGGTTCGAGTCCCGGTTCCGGCACACAATTTTAATTTGCCAGGAAGTTTCACATCAGCGCACACTCCGCTGCAGAGTGAAAGTTTCATTCTACCTTATCATGTGTCAATGACCGACGTCGTCTTCGAAACTACTGGAGAGATTTCAACCAAACGTCGTACAAACAGTGGCTGCTAAGGAGTGGGGGTGGAGGGGTGAGGGCGGAGGCGGAGGGGGCGGACCGCCCCGGGCCTCTCGTCTTGGGGGGTTTCCCAACACCCCGAAAGCACGATAAAAAAATAAAAAATAAAAATAAAAAATAAAAAAATTAAAAAAAAATATAGAAAAACCGGTGCCTCTGGCCTCTCGTTCTGGGGCCTAGGAAGCTATTTTTTCTTAGATTCCCCGTTCATCTCCTACTGGGGGGAGGGCTCCAAATCTCAAAAGTTACTTTTTATAGTAACATGAGTTTTTGCAAGTGGACAGGATGCCTCATTTTGTTCTGCCTCCGATAGCCTTAGTCCGCCACTGAGTACAAATATTCTTTACTGTCAGGTAACGATCACTGATCCGTATGGACAACATGCCCCACATAGTTCCCGATATGTGACGTCGTAAGCAAGGAGAGCTGTTAGGTTCTCACTGGAATTCCTTCAATTAAATTTCCATATCAGTCTCAAAATAGTCTCTTAATTTCTCATAATCAATTTTATTTCTCCCATTGCAGTGTGAGAATATTAATTTGATATCACACAGGGGGACTCCTTCATACAATTTACCACAATAGACATCTTGAAATGTTCCTTTTGCACGAAATTATTATCTGTCATTGTGTACAGTGTCAATTATACTAAGTATTAATATTTTGATCGCTTTTCGGATTATTTTGCTAATGAATTCACTCTCAGAAGTTGTACAAAAATTAAATTAATTCTAGCCGCGATCGATCAGCGATTTATTTGTTTTGTAACGAAAATAATACCATAAGCTAAGTTAAATATATTTATTTAGCAACCAGTTTTGACGGTCAATACCGTCATCTTCAGGCCCTTAAAATAAGATACCTGCATATTGCTGGATTACAGTCAATATAACTCGTATCGCACGTTCGTCCAATATTACAGCAACAAGGAACAATGTTGGACGAATGTGCAATACCAGTTATATTGACTGTAACCCAGCAATATGCAGATTTCTTACTTTAAGGGCCTGAAGATGACGGTATTAACCGTCGAAACTGGTTGCTAAATAAATATATTTAACTCAGCATATGGTATTATTTTCGTTAAAAGATATATAGCTGAAGCCCCTGGTCCGTAATTAAGATGGACAAAGTCAAATTTATTTGTTTGTCCGAAATAATAACCCATTTTTCTACAATATTCTTTTACAATCACACTTCTACATCTACGTATATACCTGTATCTAAAGCTACATACATACTCAGAAAATCGCATTTAAGTGCATGGTAGAGTGTTAATTGAACTGTTAATGATATTTATCTATCGTTCCACTCTCTACTAGCAAGCGGAAAAAAAGAACACATAAATCTTTCCGTCTTCGAGTTTATTCTCTTACTTTAGTTTTATGATCATGTCTCCCTATTTAGGTGGGTGCTAACAAAATATGTTCACATTGGGAAGCGGAAATTGGTGCAAGGAATTTCGCAAATCAAAGTCGCCAGAACGGATAACGCCTCTCTTTTAATGATTTCCACTCCAACTCGTGTATCATTCACATGGCACTCTCTCCCCTATATCGCGATACTACAAATCGAACTTTCCTTCTCTGAAATTTCTCTATATCGTGCGTCACTACCACGTGATGTAGATCTCACAATGCGCAGCAATACTGCAAAATAAGACGCACAAGTGTAGTTTTGGCAGTTCCTTTATTAGAACTGTTGCATCGTCTAAGTGTCCTGCCAATGAAACGTAGCCATTGGTTCCCCTTCCGTACTGCCTGTTTTATGTGTCTTTTCCAATTGAAATTGTTCGTGATTGTTATTCCTACTTATTTAGTTAATTTACAGCTGTGAAAAAAAATGCATTGCTTTAGTACTAACCTATGTGTGAGTGTTAGGTCTAAATGTATTACCTTGGTTTTTACATTATGTGGTGTTGTAGGAATATTATGACTAAGATGAACAGATAGTGCCCAAATAAAGAGTGTAAATAAATGTAAATAATTCAATAAAAGGCTTAGAAATGTTCGGTGTAAAGAAAGCGTACCGCACGTAAAATGGAGAGAGCATGTGGTATAACCAGGAAATTTGCAAAAACAGCACTACAATGCACTAGTAGTCAATCACATACTACTGTTGCGTTATGAGTTATTTTCTGGAAAGATTAGAGGCATAGAAGTGACTTTTACTGCACCGGTTACATCAAGGAAGCACTATATAGCTGACCACCTATGAATTTTTTGTTGCTAGTAGTGCATAATAATTTTACGGAATTTTTATCAAAATTTTCTCACTATATACGGACTATATATTAATAATGGTAGTTTTTATAGCTTCAAATAAAAAGTCACGCATTATCGGGTTAAAATATCAAGAGGCCATTGCGGCCGATGCAGAAGTCTCAACACGTTTGGTACGACTTCCCGAATGTTGACGACTGCTGGCCCTAACTCAGCTCATCGAGCGCGGTCGAGGGGTTAATATTGGTATTTGTTGTGGTTGTTGTTGTCAGTCCAAAGATTGCGGTGCATCTCTACACTGTACCATGTTAAGTGCAAGCCTATTCGTCTCCTCATAAGAACGGCACCCTACATCCTTTTGAATCTTGTTACTGTATTCGTCTCTTGGTCTCCCTCTTGGGTTGGTAGTCTGGGTTCGTACATAACCGAAGCATGGTAGTAATACTGGTAATATTAGTACCACTGGAATACAAGCAAACATAAAGGAGGACAGGAACCAATTGCTTTCCGTCTTTTTTTTTTCAGATAATTATCTTTCCACGTTGTTCAGTTTTAGTTCACTGTGCATTTTATATCTTTATAGATTATAAATTTCATTTAGAAATTAATAAAAATAAATTGGGCGCTAAACTCTTCCACTTTAATTAGTTTTGATGCAACTACAGTTTATATGCACCGACATTAAAAAGTAAGTTCAATTTTTGTTGTTACTTTCTACTAAATACATTACTCTTCATCATGATCTATGACTAGAGTTTCCTGTTTTTAATACTAAATCTGTTTATGAATAATGGCTAAATGTTTTGTATGGGCGTGACAAATTTTTGAAACCCTGTAAGATTTCCCTTTGTATTGCAGATTTTTTAAATTGTTCTTCTTTCTTTTTTTCGTTTTGGTCAGCAACAGACCAAGAACTAATTTTAACTCGTCATTCTTTGTTCTTATTTCTTTATCCTTAACTATCCATTCATCTTTCCACTAATTATTCTATTTCTCTTCTGAAACGATTTTGATCCTTTTTCCCTCCTGCCTTCAAACCCTTCCATTTTAACACTTCCTTCTCAGAACACCTCTTTCTCTTGCATCTGTTTCATTTACGTTGTTTCATTCCAAATCTTTCCTGCCTTTTTATATCCAGGCTATTGTTGACATCTTGTATCAATGAGATTTAAAAATTTGTTTGGTTAACCTTATATAATTCATTCTGTATAAGTGTCCAAAAAACAGCAGTCCCCTCTTCCGTGGGGTTACAGTTATGTTTACTATGTCGTGATAAACTTCATTACCTCTTTATTTTCATATCCCCGAGTTTCCTACCTGACAGAGTAATTTTTGAATGATTCTTCTTTCTAGAAAATCAAGTTTTTTTAATTCAGAATTCAGTTCTAAAATTTCACTCGCACGATTTTAACACAATAGTAGTATGTGATTACTTTTACATGCAAAGGAGGACTACTAAAGTAAACAAACGCACATTTTAGGAGTAACTGAATGCAGCTAATTGTCTAACTGATTCAGTAGCACTCTGCAAATTATAATTTCTAGGAAGAGCTACTTGCATGTATAACTGTATGTGTAGAAGCAGCTACAAATGAATTTATGGTAAAAAGTTGATCAGTTTGCGAGATAATCGAAAAAATAAGGTATGTAGCTGATCAGCTACACTATGCAGTGAAGGGTTAACAAACAGTTAATGATGAAACATATCGTCAATAGTTTCAATGTCCACAAATGTATACCACCCAACAGCTAAGAATTGTATTCCCTGTTGTCAATGTCGTTCTTACAAGAAGTATTTCTGAAACTACTTTTTGAAATGTATTACGAAAGGAAAGAAAGGCTTGGAATGGTGATTTTAATAAAAGTAATGTGCAAGCATTTGCTCCTCTCGTAAAGTCTTTGCAACCAACAAATTACAAAATAAATAGATAAATAAAAATCTGCTTTTTTCGCATTATTGTTGTGTTATTGTCTTCAGCCTGGAGACTGGTTTTATGCAGCTCTCCACCCTACTCTATCCTGAGAAAGCCTTTTCATCTCCTCATGAGAACGTCAACCGACATCCATTTCCTTTCTAGAGCTCCTCTATGTACTCTTTCCACCTTTCAGCTTTCCCTTCTTTGCTGAGAACTGGTTTTCCATCTGATTTCTTGATATTCGTAGAGCTGTTTTTCTTGTTCCCAAATGTGTCTTTTATTTTCCTGAATGCAGTATCTACTTTTCCCCTTCTTATACATTCTTCTGCAGATTTGCATTTGGTTTCTAGCCACTCCTGCTTAGCCATTTTGCACTTCCTGTCCATCTCATTTCTCAGTTGTCTGTACTCCGATTTGCCTGTTACATTTACTGCATTTTTATATTTTCTCCTTTCATCAATTAAATTTAGTATTTCCTGTGTAGGTCTTGCCTTTCTACCTGTTTTGTCCTCTGCTGCCTTTACTGTTTCAACTCTCAATGCTACCCATTCCCCTTCTACTGTTTTATTTCCTCCCCTTTCTGTCAATTGTTGCCTAAAGCTCCCTCTGAAATTCTTAAGAACTTCACGTTCCCTCAATGTATCCAAGCCCCATTAGCTACGTACAAACGCAAGAAAGCACACCAAAACATGTCAGTTTCCTAAGGGAAGCTTGAAATGCCGGGAAAAAATACATGATAAAGGGGTTAAAAATGGCGTGGCAGTTAAGCTCTTATCAACATAAACAGTTAATAACTCCTTCTATCGATATTTAGTAAGTAAATCAGTTTTTAAAGAAAACTTTTTTTCTAATTTCAACCATCCAGTGGCAAGTGACCAAAGAACAATAATTCATCACGTTGTGTCTGTTCGTCTGATTTACATGTGCCATTCCTAATTTTGCAAGGACTAATCGAGTGAGAAATTAGCTTAAATATAAACAGCGTACGTGCATAACAGTAACAATCGGTACTTCACAATAGAGTGCCTTGACATAGCGTACCCAGATAAAAGGGTATGTAGGAGAGCCCGACCTTTGAGATAAAAGATACGAGACTCACAACACAGTCGAGGCACAATGCCAGAGGTAGTCATTCCAGTTTATTTAGGAGTACAATGTCTCGGCTATCTGTAACCAGTAGCTGCTGAGCTTCCAGAGGCTCAAGCACGTTCCTTCTTGAGAAGCCAAACTTTCTTAAAAAGTATTCTCTAGTTTTCGCAGCCATCGTTCATTATGGAGACATTCTGAGTGATTGATTTTTTGTCTGGTATGATGCGGTTGCCACGGTATCTCCCCCAGTGTTCAACTCTTTAAAATTGCTTTCTGAGAAAAGTATTACTCAGTCGACTTTCTCACTCCGGCTCTACATTGTAGCCTGTGGACGTAACGTAAAATAACGTAAAAACGATTCTCCGTACGTACTAGTTACTAAAACCACTAGTACTCGTTACAAGCATAAGGTTACTCGTTGCTTTGTAGCAGACGATATCGTAAAACTCGTATGGGATCCAACCCCATTCATACGATTACATCTTAGTACTTCATGCATTTACCAAAAAATTGTTCAAATGTGTTTCAGACCTTATGCGACCAAACTGTGTGATTATCAGTCGCTAGACTTACACACTAATGACATGACTAACTTAAACTGAGCTACGCTAAAGACAACACAAATACCCATGCCCGAGGGAGGATGCGAACCCCTGACCGTATCGGCCGTGCAGACTGTGACTGGCGCGCCGCAGACCGCTCGGCCACAGCGACCGGCCATTTTTCAATAATTCAATCCGTATGAAGCGGATTGTTAATGAAATATATATATATATATATATATATATATATATATATATATATATATATATATATATGTTGTTGTTGTGGTCTTCAGTCCGGAGACTGGTTTGATGCAGCTCTCCACAATACCCTATCCTGAGCAAGCCTCTTCATCTCCACATAAGAACGGCAACCTACATCTGTCTGAATCTGCTTACTGTATCCATCTCTTGGTCTTCCTCTGCGATTTTTACCCCACACACTTCCCTCTAATGCTAAATTCACAATTCCTTGATGTCTAAGAATGTGTCCCACCAATCTATCCCTTCTTTTAGTCAAGGTATGCCAGAAATTTCTTTTCTCCCCAATTCTGTTCAGTACCTCCTCATTAGTTATGCGATCCACCCACCTAATCTTCAGCATTCTTCTGTAGCACCATATTTCAAAATGTGGAATTTAAAGACATATTTTTGGGAATAGAAGATACTGAATATCTATTAGGCCAAGATTCTACATCTATATCTACGTAGATACTCTGCAAATCACATTTAAGTGCCTGGCAGAGGGTTCATTCATCACTTTCATAATTTTTCTCTACCGTTCCATTCTCTAACAGCGCGAGGGAGGAAAGAACACCTAATCGTTCCGTTTTCGATCTGATTTCTCTTATTTTATTGGGATGGTCATGTTCCCCTAAGTAGGTGGGTGCTAGCAAAATATTTTCACATTCAGAAGTAAAAGTCGATGATTGAAACTTCGCAAACAAAAAAATGTTCAAATGTTTGTTAAGCTTATAGGACTACGGGGTCATCAGTCCCTAAACTTACAAACTACTTACGAACTACCTTATACTAAGGACGGCACAAATATCCATGCCCGTTGGGGGATTCGAACCCCCGACCGTAGTGGCCGTGCAGACCGTGACTGGAGCGCCTCAGTCCCCGCGGCCACCGCTGCCGGCTTCGCAAACAGATCACGCCGCAATCAATAACGTCTTTCTTTTAATGATTTCCACCCCAATTCGTGCAACATTCCCGTGACGCTCCCCCCCGTAACGTGATAAAACGAGCTGCCCTTCTCTGAACCTTTTCAATTTCTTCCGTCAGTCCCACCTGGTGAGGGTCCCACAATGGGCAACAGTACTCCAGGAGAGGACGCACAAGTGTGATGTAGGCAGTCTCTTTGCATCTTCGAAGCATTCTGCCAATGAAACGTAACCTTTGATTCGCCTTCCCCACAATATTTTATGTGTGTTCTCTCCGGTCTAAGTTGTTCGTAATTGTAGCTCCTAGGTATTTGGTAGAATTTACGACCTTAAGGTTTGACCGATATATCGCGTAATTGAAGTTCAGCGATTTCTTTTAGTGGTCATGTGTATCACTTCACACTTTTCTTAATTTAGTGCCAATTGCCAATTTTCGCACCATGCAGAAATTTTGTCTAAATCGCTTTGCAGTTGCTTTTGATCCTCTGTTGACTTCACTAACCGATAAGCGACAGAATCATCCGCGAACAGTCTAAGGGAGCTATTCTGATTGTCTCCTAAATCGTTCATAAACACAAGGAAGAGTAGGGGACCTATAACGGTTCCCTGGGTAACGCCAGATATCACTTCTGTTTTACTCGATGACTTACCGTCAATTACAACAAACTCTGATAGGAAATCGTGAATTCAATCGCAGAATTGGGGAGATATTCCATAAGCACGCAATTTCATTAAAATGAATGTTTCTATTTTTGTTTGTACGTTTGCTCTTATTTTTGCACTACCGCACCGTTCATTCGACTGAGATGAAACTTTGTCCCCATATGGCTTACACCCCCGAAAAGGTTATCTGTATAATTATACCACTGTACGTCGCATAGTTCAGTAGATATAATGTCATGAACACTGAAATGTGTGAAAAACTGCAGCATTATCAATGGCGTTTACATTTATTACTTCTTTGCTACTTAATGTATTCGCAACTTATTTTACAAACAGTATCGTTGATTCCAATGAACGTACGTACAAAATTATTTCATTGTAGGACTTATACTTCGTGAGGTATGACATCATAAACACTGAGATGCGTGGGGAAACTATCGCATCATGTTTCTTCGTATTTTATGTGATGTCTTACTGTACGATGAAACTTTGCAGACTGGATGTTCAAAACAACACGAAAGTAAGTCTCTACGTAACATTTAACAGAGATAAATAGACGAGAGATGAGGGAGAGGAGGAGATGGAGAGAAGGAAAGAGAAGGTGGACAAAGAGAGAAAAGTGTAGCAGTGGCACCGGGCGGTGCCGGGTTCTCAGCTAGTGTTGTGTAAAACACTGATAAGTAAAATTAAAATTATGTTCTAGCTTTTTCAGTCAAATACAACTACAAAAAAAGTGCTTAGTTTCAAGTAAGGTCCCAATTTTTAACTCACGTACAAATATTTTAAATATGTAAATGAACATACTTATAATCAGACTGGAAGATGAAGTGTCCACAATTTACATAACAACTCGAACCATGTTCTCTAAACAGTAGCTACTGCGCCGATGCGTGCGCAGCCTTAAATCCTCCGAAAACTGAGCGATCCGAACAGAAAGAAAAGCATGGTAACGACTTTCACCCTGCGCGGCGAATAGAGTTGTACCGCTGTGCATTTCGTACATGTACGATTCATACCACCTTGAGCGGTCTGTAGCTTAACTGTGTCTGTGCGTCAGAAACAGCGTGCTGCAGTTGACTATCTAATCGCTGCAAACACGGCAGCAATGACAGCCTTGTACGGTGATGTTCGTTTTGGCAAGATTAATATGCGACGCTGTTCGAATTCTTAACAGGAAGCGGTGGTGTTATCCGCTACCGTCGAGGACGTTATAATCTACGGCTGTGTCTTAAACTCACTATTAAATAATAAAGTGTACCTTCCCAGGAATACAGAATTACAAATCTTTCAGGAATGAAATAAAGTGCAGGGAAACCAAGGCGAAAAGCCTACAAGAAAAATGTGAAGAAATCTAAATGGTAATAACAATCGGGAAATGAAGGAATTAATGTAAGGCTTTAGCGTGCCGTCGACAGGATGTGTACTGTGGCACAAGCTCTGTTAGTTTTTGTTGATGACTGGGAAGCCATCTGACATTTTCCTGGATCTATCTAGTGAAATAATAGAAACGTGAATCTGGATGACCACAGGTGGGTTTGATCCACCATCCTGCCGAATGAGAGTCCAGTATGAGAACCACAGCGCACCCTCGCTCGCCAAAATGTTCGTCGGATGGACGAACGCATCATACAGAAAAGTCACAACATTGGGTGGAATTTAAAAAGGAGGATGATAACTTTAAGAATTGAATAGAAATTTGTCAGTTAAACAAAGAGCATCTATGAGGGGGGAAGACGTGGCTGATAACTTGATAGAAGAAGAAATCTGAGTTGTAATGGAGCTCTAAAAGACTTGAGTCGAATAAGGCAGCATTACACCGGAATTTCTAAATTCATCGGAGGGACTGACAATCAACGGCTAACCCGTGTGTACAATCTACGAGACTGGTGACGTACCATCAAACTTTCGGAAAAACAGTATACACACAGTAAAATTCCTTGGGTATCAAATGCTGATGTGTGTGAGATTTACTCCACAACCCGTTTGACCGCTAACGTATCTAGGCTATCCACGATAATGATAGAAAGAGTGATGGAAAAAAATTGAGGGTTAGGTGACAATCAATTTGACCTCAGGAAAAATAAAGGCGACAGGGAGGCAGCCCTAACATTGGTACTGCAGAGAGCCGGATAGGTAAAAACTGAAGAGGAAGGCTGGAATACATCCAGCAAATAACAGAGGACGTAAGATGTACCAGCTGTTAGGTTGTAAAGACCGCGTCAGGTAGTTCGTAGGACTTATGACACAAAATAAATACATGAATAAAAAAGTAAATACTTGAGGGTACCGATAAGCACCAGTAACGTGTTCCTCCATGCAGTAGGCCTAGACCGAGACGATAATTCGGTAGCGTACATCTTACCCTTAAGGTTAATGTAGACTAGAAATAAATTTAGGAACGTATTTTTGTGTATTTCAGAACAAGATAATTTTACTGAAATACCTTACGATAACAATTAAATGAATTATTGACAGAACATGATAGTAAGAACAAAAAGTAAACATTCCAGAGGTTCTGCAAAATTATTTATTGAGTTACTAACCGGCTTCCGGCTTCTTAGGCCGTCATCTGGTAACAACTGAATATCGCGAACATAGGAAGGAAAGTCAATAAATAAGTCGCAAACATGTGTGTACCGTATACCATTTGGCATTTCACAAGTTTCGCCAGCAGATGGCAGTAGATGTATGCTCGTTCAGCGTGCTGTTTTGCATGTTTTGTGGGCCAAAGGACTGTCCACAGAAGAAGTGTATCGTGAAATGCGTCCCGTCTATGGTAACAAATGGTTCTTACGGAGTGTTGTTTTCAATTGGATCCAGAAGTTTAACCGTGGAAGGAATAGCATCAGAGATTGAGAGCGAGCTGGTCGCGATGCGGAGCACATGATAGCGCGTGGATCAACTCATCAGTAATGACGGCCGTGTGACGGCTGATGACAGAGCGCGTGCTGTAGGCTGCTCACGTGGAACCGCATGGAAGATCGTGCATCAGCAGTTGCACTGTGAGTGCCCCGCCAGTTCACTGAGCAGCACAAACTGAGCTCAATGGGTCGCTCCTTGCAGCATCTCACTCGGTACACAGTGGAAGGAAAGCACTTCACGGCAGGAATTGTTACGGAGGACGAGTGTTGGGTTCACCCTTTTCAACCTGAATCCAAACGATCATCTATGGAATGGAAACATCATCGGCAGAGCTAGTTGGCATGCCGCGGTGGAGTAGCCGAGCGGTCTAAAGCACCTCGCTGAGGAGCGCGCGGTTGCTCGCCGTGGAGGTTCGAGTCCTCCCTGGGGCATGGGTGTGTGTGTCTGTCAGTAGGTTAGTTTACCTAGGTTTAAGTAGTTTGTAAGCTACGGACTGATGACCACGCAGTTTGATCCGATAGATTTACAGACATTTGAACATTTATAGTTGGCATATAAACTTGTACTATTGTGGTCGCTGTTGGTTTTGTGTCTATCTTTGCAATGATAATGCGTTCACTATGCTGTTCATAGTAACTTACCCACATTCCTGTTTTCTTATTCATTATCAGACCTACTCCTGCGTTACCACCAACTGATTTTGTATTTATAACCCTGTACTCACCTGACCAGAAATCCTGTTCATCCTGCCACCGAAATTTTACTAATCCCTACCATATCTAACTTCAACCTATCCATTACTCTTTTGAAATTGTCTAACTTACCTACGCTATTCCATCTGCTCTCAACGTATTTTGGGTCATGTGGAGAGAGTCATACAGAGGAAATTCCAGCCTCCTGGTGAAACCGTGATTACCGCGTCGTACTGCACCAGTCTGCGGGAACTCCGACAGGGCATTCGCCGCAAGCGACCTGGACTCCTGTCAAACGGTGAGATTCTTATGTGTGAAATTGCCGGCCCTCTCGCAGCAAGACCAACGCAGGAGCTGTTACGAACATTTCACTGGGAACACTTTGAAAATCCACCGTAGAGCGCTGATGATTTTCATCTGTTTGGGCCCCTAAAACATCATTTGGATGGCCGTCATTTTGATATAGATGATGCTGTAATCCATTAGATTACACGTTGACTGCGACAGCAACCAAACGACATGCTGCTTGCTTTCAAGGACTTGTAAAGGGAGGGGAAAAATGCCTGAAAGTTCAGGGTGAATATGTGAAAAAGTTAAGTAAATGTAGGAAAATTACTTTGATTATTTTTTGCTGTGTTTCATAAAACTTTATTTTATTTTCCACGACCTGGGCTTCACGTTATGAATCGATACACTATACGTCCTTACAGTAAAGTACTAGAAAATCGGCTCATAACCCGAAACCTAGATCTTGCAAAATAAAATAAAGTTTTGTGAAACAAGACTAGTGGTTCAGTTTATTCAATAAATTATTTTTCAGAACGCCATGAATTAATTCCTTTTCGATATTAAGTGTATTTACTAATTTTTACTGTAAACCTAGGCATTAGACATGCACAAAAATGTCTTTAGCGTCGGTATTTTAATATAATTAGCGAACAACAGTATAATACACCGGAACAAACTGTCGATACTAACAACCAGCTCATATGCAAGGCAAATGTATGCACAGGACTACTCCAGAAAGAACTGAAGTAAAGTTACGACCCATTGTGTCCGACAGCTACTGAGGAAGTTTAAATAAGCTTAGGTTTGCCTTGAATTCTGTACTACTTCCATTATACCCTGTCCTGTGCAAGTCTTTTCATCTGAGAATAAGTTCGGCAACCTATATCCCTTTGAATTTGCTTACTGTATTCGCCCCTCGGTCTCCCTCTACGATTTTTACTCCACACACTTCCCTCTAATGCTAAGTTGACGATTCCTTGATGTCTCTGAATGTGTCCCAGAAATCTATCCCTTCTCTTAGTCAGGATATGCCAGAAACTCCTCAATTCGCTTAAGCACCTTCTCATTAGTAACTTGATCTGCCCATCTAATTTTCATCATTCGTCTGTAGAACCACAATTCGAAAGCTTCTATCATCTTTTGTCTGAACTCCTTATCGTCCACGTTTCACTTCCATATAATGCTACACTCCCGACAAATGATTTCAGAAACGATTTTCTGTCATTAAATCTAATATTGGATGTCAACAAATTTCTCTTCTTCAGAAACGCTTTTGTTCCCATAGCCATTCTGCATTTTATATCTTCTTTATTTTCGGCTACCCAAGTAACAAAACTTATATACTACTTTTATTGTCTCATTACCTAACCTAATTCCTTCAGCGTCGCCTGATTTTCTGTCGCTACATTCCATTATCCTTGTTTTACTTTTGTTTATGTTCATCTTATACCCTCTTTTCAAGACAATGTGCATTCCATTCAACTGCTCTTCCTGATTCTTTGCGGCTCGGCCAGAATTACTATGTCATCGGCAAACCGCAAAGTTTTTATTTCTTCTCCCTGAACTTTAGTTACCTCTCCAAATTTCTCCTTGCATTCCTTCACTGCTTGCTCAATGTACAACAATATTGGGAAAAGGCTACAACCCTGTCTTACTCCCTTCCCAGGCATTCCGTCTCTTTCATGCCTTTCATCTTTAATAACCGCTGTCTGGTTTTTGTATAAGTTAAATATAAACTTTCGTTTCCTGTATTTTACTCCTGCTACCTTCAGAATTTGAAAGAGTGTATTCCAGTCGACATTGGCAAAAGCTTTCTCCAAATTTACAAATGCTAAAAACGTAGGTTTCCCTTTCCTTAGCCTATCTTCTAAGATACATTTCTCCTAAATCTAAACTGATCTTCCCCGAGGTTGGATTCCACATGTTTCTCCATTCATCTGTAAATATTTTGTACCCATGACTTATTAAACTGATAGATCTGTAATTTTCACATTTGTCTGTACTTGCTTTCTTTGGAATTGGAATTGCTACTTTCATCTAGAAGTCGGAGGGTATTTCCCCTGTGTCATACGTCCTCCATACCAGGTGGAACAATTTCTTCATGACTGGCTCTCCTAACGATATCAGCAGTTCAGACGGAATATCATCTATTCAGGGGCCTTCTTTCGACTCAAATCTTTCAGCGCCCTGTCAAATTCTTCCTCTATTCTCATCTTCCTCTATTTCATCTTCCATTTCTACAGTGTTGCCTTCAAGTTTATTTCCTTTGTATAGGCCTCCTATATATTTCTTCCACCTTTCAGTTTTCCCATCTTTGCTTAGTACTGGTTTTCCATCTGAGTTCTTGATATTCATACCGCTGTTTTCCTTGTCTCCAAATGTCTCTTTCATTTTCTTGTAGGCGGTATTTATCTTTCCCCTAGTTATATATTTTTCTACGGTCTTGCATATCTCCTCCAGCCACTCCTGCTTAGCCTGTCTGCACTTCCTGTCAGTCTCATTTTTCAGACGTTTGTACTCCCTTTTGCCTGCTTCACTTGGTACATTTTTATATTTTCTCCTCGCATCACTTAAGCTCAGTATATCCTGTGTTATCGAGGGATTTCTATTAGTCCTTGTTCTTCAGCCTATATGATCCTCTACGGCTTTCACTACTCTCAGAGCTACCCATTATTCTTCTACTGTATTACTTTCCCCGTTTCAGCCAATCCTTGCCTAATGCTCCGTTTGAAACTCTCAACCAGCTCTAGATCCTTCAATTTCTTCAGGCTTCCATCTCCTAACTTTTCCACCCTTCTGCAGGCTCTTAAGTTTTAATCTACAGTTGATAACCAATAAGTTATAGTCAAAGTTTATATCTTTTTCTGGATATGTCTTACAGTTCCGAAATCTATTCCTTACCATTATAAAGTCAATCTGGTACTTTCCAGTGTCTCCTAATTTCTTACACGTATACAGCCTTCTTTCATGATGATTAAACCAATTGTTGGTGATCATTGAATTGTGCTCTGCACAGAATTCTACTAAGCAATCTCCTCTTTCATTCCTTTTTCCAAGTCCATATTAACCTACTGCATTTCCTTCTCTTCCTTTTCCTACTACTGAGTTTCAGTACCCCATCACAATCAAGTTTTCGTCTCCCTTAACTTTCTGAATGATTTCTTTTATCTCCTCATACAACTGTTCCATATCCTCATTATCGGCAGAGCTAGTTGGCATATAAACTTGTAGTATTGTGGTCGGTGTTAATTTTGTGTCTATCTTTGCTATGATAATGCGTTCACTATGCTGTTCATAGTAACTTACCCGCATTCCTATATTCTTATTCATTATCAGACCTACTCCTGTGTTACTACCAACTGATTTTGTATTTATAACACTGTACTCACCTGACCAGAATTCCTGTTCATCCTGCCACCGAACTTCACTAATCCCCACTATATCTAACTTCAACCTATCCATTTCTCTTTTGAAATTTTCTAGCTTACCTACGTGATTAAGGTTTAGAACGTTCCACGGTCCGATCCGTAGAATGCCTGTCTTGTTTTTCTTGATGATGACATCCTCCTGAGTAGTCCCCGCCCGGAGATCCGAATGGGGGACTATTTTACCTCCGGAATATTTTACCCAAGGGACCGCCATCATCATATATACAGGAGAGCTGCATGAGCTCGGGGGAAGTAACGGATGTAGTTTCCCCTTGCTTTCAGCCGTTCGCAGTAGCTGTGTGGCAAAGCCACATTAGCTGATGTTACAAGGCCAGCTCTGTCAATCATCCAGACTGTTGCCCCTGTAACTACTGAAAAGGCTGCTGCCCCTCTTCAGGAACCAAACGTTTGTCTTACCTCTCCACAGATACCCCTCCGCTGTGGTTGAACCTACGGTGCGGCTATCTGCATCATAGAGGCACGCAAGCCACCCCTTCTCGGCAATGTCTGTGGTTCATGGGGGATAATTCGAGAGTCATGAAACAAAACAAAAATCGCGGGTACATAGTATATTCACCAAAAAAGACACTCCAAACTTTAAGCTGCCAATGTAAATGTCTATTTAAACACTTTGTTTATAAAAATTCGTATTTTTTCCACGTGTATTCTTTTACGATAGTTTGATGTGGTCCCGGTCTAATTCACCTCGATTTTATGAGAATCTACTCTATAGTCACCACAAAAAATTCCATAGTCCTGCATATTTTGTTGTAGGGAGATACTCTTCAGTTACGCAACAATCATGTCATATGGATAGTTTGAAATGATGGATCCTGGACATGACAACCACAATGGAAAATACGCACAAATTAATAATTTATTTACTTCCATAAGCACCCTTTACAATTTTTTTCTTCGGAGCGCTAGCTTAATAGTGCCATCTTCACTTCCGCTTTTGCAATTGACAAACAACTTTTTGCATTACGTAATGCTTATACGTTACAGTCAGTAAATCAACTTCAATCAGTGAGCCTGCAGGATGTGATATGTCGAAAAATAAATTCACAGTTTCGACTATGATAATTGTCAGTATACATAAGAATATCACTATTAGATACGATTGCATTTTATTGTGATTGAAATACAAGTTTTACGTGGGAGGAAGTTAAGCGGTGCGCCGTCAACTGAAGCAAAGCACTGTTGTTGACAGAATCCATCCCAAACGCGACACTACTTCATTCACGAAAGCTAGTTTCGGCCACGCCGAATATTCGGCTGGCCGAAACTGAGTCCGAAACCAATATTTTGGCCAAAATGGCCGAAACAGAAACCAAGTTTTCGGTCGGTTCTTACAAATCAGAAAGGGAATAAGATATCTAATGGAGCCTTCAGAGCCTTCATTGGTTTGTTCTTTGGTATTCATCTCCAAAGTATTCTATACAAAACTGTATCCCTATAAGTTTCCAGACTTTATTTACCAGGATAAGCAGTGTACGTGTGCACCGTTTCAAAGTTTTTTTGGAATAATTGAACTACACAAGACCATACCGCAGCAGTACTCACGGAGAGGTTTGTTAAATAACAACTTTCACTTACAGTGTGTTTCTCTTTCTTCCTCTGACACAAGACTAGCGGAGGTCGTCACGTCAGTCTCGCCGATTTGGCTCAAACTGGGTTAGAAAAAGCAACTACATGAACGGTTTGAATTCCTCAAATATCTCGCCTGAACGGGCCATAGGGAGAGAAAGACGAAAGTCTCGCGTAACATTTCTGGTGCCAGTATGAGCCAAGTATGAGCCAGTATGACCAGTAGTGTTTGTAATGTTAGCTAGCGAAGAAGGCTCTCCTTTCAGCAGAAGGCGGTGAGTGTGTGGTACAAGTTTTGCAGACAGGTGTTCCAGTCGCTACAAACCACCAGAAGCAGAGAGGAGAGAAATTAGAGTAGTGAATGCTTCACCGCGGACGTTGCAAAGTGACTTGCTTCTTTCTGTTTCATTGTACCTTCTCTAATTGTTGAGTAGTTGATGTGTAGATGGAAGACTGCATATAATTATTTACAAATCGAACATTCTGTGTAAATCCAAGTGTTCAAGAATGCCACCTGTGTATTGAGTTGGTAATAAAGCTGTATTTGTATTTGTGTTATTTGGTAAATAATGATTTTGTTGTAGGAGAATATTTAAAAAAAATGGGTAAGCCAAAAATATCACGAATTTCACAATCTGGCTTCGATTTCCACTACTTCCTATTTTTTTCATTTTATATTATTTCTTGCAATGGTAAAGTTTCAACTATGAAATTTAAATATACTCAAACATAGCGGCTAATCTACAACAGCTATTATTATTGTCAAGAGAAGCTGTCAATTAAACACATTCAGTCGTACTGAATGAATT
Source organism: Locusta migratoria (assembly GCA_026315105.1). Classification (NCBI taxonomy): domain Eukaryota; kingdom Metazoa; phylum Arthropoda; class Insecta; order Orthoptera; family Acrididae; genus Locusta; species Locusta migratoria. Next base: position 308,996,204 of record CM048746.1, read on the forward strand.
CAGTTCTCGTGCTGCCACACCAATGAAGAGAGGAAGGAAAATTAGTTTTTATTGTCCCGTCCACACAGGTTCATCAGGAACGAAGTACGTGGTGGGATACTTTCTATCAGGAATAGGGAATGGAATCGGCCGTGCCCCTTTGATAAGAACCACCCAGGCATCTGCCTGGAGTTATTTAGGGAAATATCAGGGCAAACCTGAATCGCGACTGCCGGATGCCGGTTTGAACCGCCGTTCTCCCGAATGCGAGCACACCAACGACCTGATACACTTAGTAACCATCATAATAGACAGATGAAAGACCGTAACATAAAAACTTGAATTAAGTATGTTTTGCAGTGATGCATACACCGGAAAAATGTTCTTTCTCAAAAAATGCTTTCATAAAATTTGTGTATTGGCAACATTGTTTTGACGATTTTCACACTAATAAATGTAACGTACTTCCGCAGATAATAAACTACTAAAAATTTCGAAAATATTTTCACTGAAGACTTCACCAAACTATAAAAAAAGCTTTTTAAATATGATGCATTAATTCAAGTTGTCGTAACTGAACCGAATATACTGTATCAATTTCATGTATATACAATGAAATGTGTAAATAAATTTAGATTTCATAATTAAAACGGAAAGGAATAATACAACATGAAAAAATGGGAAGTAAGTTTGGCGAATCGAACCCGGGCCAGAAAAACTAAAAATCAAGTTGCTTCCCGACTTCTGGAATATTTCATTCGTTGTACTAAAATGCAAAGAATTATAGAGTTTTAGAAACGTTGTTGCATACTTAACATCAAATTATGTCCTTAAACAAAAGAGTTTCTTTTTTAATTATATGAATAATCCATAACGTTGACTGATTTGAACTTCTCCTTTCATAATATTTTCACTGTGTTATGAAGGAGGAATATTTCAACTGCTTTTAGGTATAACTATTGGATCAGTATTTTTAACAACAAGTTTTGTTTTCCGTGATCGATCTTCTTATCCTGTGACCGATTCCTGCACTATGCAAACATTACAGATCACGCTCCTCAAATTAGCCTTCGCGTCACTCACACTATAGTAAGAAATCTTTCGCAAAGCTTTTCTTTTTCTTGTGGTTCCATCAAACGAGACATTTTAAGAATTTAAAAGATTCAGCTACCTTACTTCTTCTCAAACAACTGAGCGAAATCTGTGAAAGCCATCCCGCTCCTAGTGACACAACCCCCATTCCTCTGTCGTTGGACAAAATAGCGCTTGCTTTTGCTGGTTTAGTTAGAAAACTTTATTAGGGCACTTAAAAGCTAACAAATTTTAACTCAGTTTTGAATTTCTTAAATTCAGCGTCAAATATCAGAAAACAATGCAAAAACATCAATGTCTCTATAGGATCTCCCACAAGTCTTAATGTGTTATTAACTTCTGTCTGGCTGTGTATTTTCTTCTAATGTGGCACATTCGTATTTCTGGTAATAAAGTAAAAGTCGAAATGTTTATCCTGGTTCGCTTAAGGTACGCACAAAGCTTGCGTCTACTTGAATTTGAAACAGCAGAAATTATTTCTAATTTTACTGACATATCATCTATAGGAAACACCATTCATTATGAAATTATTCTTAGCGCGGCATAACTAATGCTTACTGCACGTAGGACAATGTAGTAGCACCATCACAGATCTCAAACGATCAGAAAAGTCAACAACTGCCAAAACTGGCTTCTCTCTGCAAGCCAAAATGGATAATAAATTGCGGTTATTGATAGCTTACCGGTAGTTATCGACGATCCAATTAATGGATGACAGTCTAAGCTAGGATCCAGTAGCCGCTCGAGAAGACGTGTGGCATCTGAACCTCAGAGGTGGCGGTGGTCTTTAAAGAACACACCTAGACAGTAAGTGCCGCTGCCACCTACGTGTTTGTTGACACTCCAAATACTGGGTAGCTTTATGTAATTGCCGCGGTGGCATACGGAGGCTGAGATAACGCGGCTACTGTCTCACGCGCCACTGCGGCAGTCTCACCCCATTACGATCGCTTGTGCCCTGTGAATCAGAACGTGCATCCCCTGCCGAACCACATATACAATAGTCACAGTCGAAATCCCAGTCACGATCATTGCATGCGTTTACACAAATAATTTGTATAGACCAGGGCTGCCCAACTTTGTACATATAGGTGATTCTCCAAATACATATCGAGTGTACATATTTGTACATATTTTTTAGGGGTATTAATGGCTGGTGAGGCTATTCCGCCATATGCAAGATACTTCAATTTTTGTTACTTTACCATACATGTTTCAACACATTTTGTGCTATCATCAATCTATTGTTGTTCTGAAAATTTTAGTAGTATTGTACAGCCGCGGTGGAGTAGCCGAGCGGTCTAAAGCGTCTCGCTGCGGAGCGCGCGGTTGTTCGCCGTGGAGGTTCGAGCACTCTGTGGTTTTTTTATTTTTTATTTTTTATTTTTTTTTTTTTTTTTGCTTACGGGACTTAACTGCGGGGTCATCAGTCCCTAAACTTACAAACTACTTACGGACTAGCTAACACTAAGGACAGCACAAATATCCATGCCTGAAGGGGGATTCGAACCCCCGACCGTAGTGGCCGTGCAGACCGTGACTGGAGCGCCTCAGTCCCCTCGGCCACCGCGGCTGGCTGGGTGTGTGTGTTTGTCCTTAGGTTAGTTTACCTAGGTTTAAGTAGTTTGTAAGCTACGGACTGATAACCACGCAGTTTGATCCGATAGATTTACAAACATAGTATTGTACAAATGTCATTTTGAGATAAATATAAATGTTTTTACAAGTTCTTTCACTGTGGATTTCGCTTAAGTTTGTAACAGATATGTCTGTTTTAGTTTGGTCGAAATTTGGCCTAGAAGTACGAGTTTCACATTTTTCTACATACCTTACCTTAAAATCACTTAGAACTTATTGTAATAGTTTTCTACACCTTGTCATCTGCAAGACGAAAAAACTACCTTATATTTCTTGTTATTAAATTTTGGGTGGAAAACGCGTTATTTGTGCTATTACTTATGATTTTTTTGCTTTTCTTGGCTACTGGATTTTTGAGTTTTCTTTAAGGTAAAAAAAAGTAAAACAGTCAACAATCCGAAGATTGGTTTGAACACCACAGTGCTTTACTGGGCATAGTCCTGTTTGGAGGTGGTATGCCGTTGCCTTCCTCCGACCTTCGAACTTACTGACCCAGCCAGTTATAGGGGGACCTACAGCTTAACGTGGATTCCGAACCACGGTGCTAATCGGTATTTTTCACTTGAGCAGTACTGCCAGAGGGGAAAGAAGTGGAAAGTGACAGACAAAAATCTTATGACCTGGCGGGGGTCGAACCCGCGACCATCGGATTTAGATTCTGGCACACTACCACTGTGCAACGGAGGCGCACGTGTTTTTATTTTTTATCGTGTGTTTATTACATTTATATACGTATTGTTCGTTGTATACATATGCTAATGTTGATATTTGGCATGCGGATGCGGCTGATAGCAAGGAGGTTAGAATAAAGGGAGATGGCGTTACCTACGTTGATAACAAGCATTGGTTGAAGCCATAGGGGCCATGTTTTTGTACCCAAAACAAAGATTTCTCTCTCAAACACTGTATCAATATTGCCCTCTTTAAGTGAACTCACTAAACTGACAGTCACATCGGAGTATTGACTTATATATGACTTACATTTCGACGACCAGATCTGCTATACACATGCACTATGACAAATGTTTTGGGCACAAACAAATGCTGGAGTGCGCCTCTTGCTGGCTTCACTTTTTCAGTATTAGGGCATCTCCAGATATTCTAACCTCCTTGGCTGATAGCTATTCATTTGTTTTTAGGATGTTTTGTTTTGCTGGGTTTCGCACAAGGAGGTTAGAATACAGGGAGACGCCCTTACGCTGAAATAGTGAAGCCTGCCTCCGCCATATTGCTAAGTTTGGAGAAGTCTTGTAAAGCTGATGTTTAATGTCACATAACCTCCTTTGTTTCGCGCGAAATTCTAGTGTTTACTGTTAATGTCGTCACACTCTAAACATATACAATGCGACACACACTGCTGTGAAAGTTGTTACAAGCTGACAGTTGCAACGACACACTAGCGCTCCTAGCGGTGGGCAAGCCGTTGAAGAAATAATGTTTAATTGATTTTTCCGTCGGTACTTGACAGAACATGATAATAATATCAAAAAGGAACAACTTCCTGATGTTCTGCAAAACTTTTTTTATTGGTCACAAACCGGCTTCTTAGGCCATCATCAGGTGACAACTGAATGTAGTACACATGTTTTCAAAGATGTTAAGATTTACAAAGATGTTATCACAGACAATCGATACTTCACAGGAAAGTTCATCGCAAAAACTTATTTATGAGACTTATTAACATTTATATAATAATATAATAAATATGTGTAAAGAATCAAAACTAATAGGATTATTTTTGTGGAAAAGGAAGGTTGAAAATAAAACTTATTTTAGTAGAGGTGTAGAGGGGAACTGGATCTGATCGTTTAATACTACACTAGCATCCTGAGCCAAATGTTTATTGATTTCCAATATTTCCAGTAGTGTCATCTTTCTGCTTTTCTTCAGGGGATGTAGAATCTCACAGTTTACATCATAATCATGGCCTTCTTTGAGCAGATGTTCAGCAAAGGTTGAATCTGTCTTTTTTAACCTCCAGCTTCTCTCATGTTCTGATAATGTAATAGCTACAGCCCTGCCAGAGTGACCAACATACAGTTTCCCACAATGTTTGCATGTGATCTTGTATACACCACTCTGTGATAGGGGTTGAATTTTGTCCTTACTATTGAATAAATATTTAGAAATGTTATTAGTATTGTAAAATGCAGGCCTGTAATTTCGAGATTTTAACTTTCTACCAATTTGATCTGAAATTTTGCCTAAATATGGGATGACACACCAGTTTTTCTTACTATTAACTTGTTCTTGTTGGCCAGCATATAAAAGTGTTCTGGTTTTTCTGATTTTCTTCTTATTCATTATACTGTCAATAAGGGCAGGGCTATAGCCATTACTGGATGCTATATGTGTGATTGTTTGTAATTCTGATTGAAATGCAGAATCAGATAATGGAACAGATATGAGGCGATGGACCATTGAATGGAAAGCTGCATGTTTATGGCTGTGTGGATGCTGGGAACTAGCAGGGATAACTGTATCTGTTACTATGGGTTTTCTGAAAATACTAAATAAGTGTTTCTTTGTGCTAATGTCAATAGTAAGGTCTAAAAAGTTTATAGAAGATCCTCCTAGTTCCATAGTGAACTTAATTTTATTGTGTTGGGAATTTAAGTGTTGTAAAAAGGAATCTAACTGTCTGGTGGTACCAGTCCATAAACACAGCACATCATCCACATACCTGAACCAATATCCAACTTTGTACCTCAGTGGTTCCTTCTGTAAGAACATCTGCTCAAAATGATCCATGAAGATCTCAGATAGAATGGGACTAAGTGGAGAACCCATAGCTAGGCCATCAGACTGATTGTAGTATTTATTTTAAAATGGGAAGTAATTTTACTTCACACATGTCTCTGTAGCAATGATTATGTCATGTGTTTCAACAGGGTTTACTTTACATTTGTGCAAAAGATCAGTAAGGATGCCAATACTTTCATCAGTGGGAATATTTGTAAACAGACTGGTGACATCAAACGATACAAGTTTAGAATTAGGTGGGACCTGTATGTCTTTAATTTTGTTAACTAGAGCTATGGAATTTTTGATTCCAAATTTTGGTTTAATACTTGTTTTCTTTTTAATTATGTAATCTAGCTCTCTTGCTAATAAGTAACAAGGAGCAGAAAATGATGACACTACTGCCCTTACAGGAATCAGATCTTTATGTAATTTGGGTAAACCATATAATCTAGGAGCCAAGGGGTTCATAATAATGTTTGTTTTTGATTAGTTTTGCACGTAATTAACGACATAGTTACTATAATGTTTACGTTACAAACATTAGTTAAATATCAGTTTCCATAATAGGGAAATTAACGTAAAAACAGGCGAATTGCACTGATTAAGTGGTATAAATAACAACTTCGTTACGAACAAATACTTACCAATACGAGGCGCTATTTATAGCAGTTTCAACTGGTACTGGCATACCTGATTAATTGTTTGTAGGAGCCAATGAGATGCTGGATATTTCTTGACCGGAGATTCGGGCGCCACGCGCCATCACGTATTTTCGTGAAAAAAAAAAAAAAAAAAAAAAAAATTAACCTATACCTAACTTTCACTTAAAAAAAGTGTCGTTATGTTTCTTTGTAGCTTATTCCACTGAAAGTAAATAGAATATGATAATAAGAGAGAGATAAATTCCTGTTAAGGTCTGTTCTTGGTATGCAGTCCAATGATTCGCACATTCTTACACTTCACTCGTCTTGCTTTTACGCGCATATGCTTTTGAGTGTAATTACTTTCTCTTAAAAGATCAATTTTTTTAAAGATTCTTACCGCTAGTGGTTCAGCTGTAGCAACAATTATGGAATTGGCTTTTTCTTTGTTGGGATACGGTTTGATTGCTTTTTTGCCGTTTTGTTGATACGTCTGTGACGTTTTTCCTTCGGCTACAGCTATAGTGACTCATTTAGTACGTTAAATACTATAGTTATTGCATTCTATATACGTCTGCTACGATCCACTCTCACCGATTTTACTGGAATTATAGTGAAGAATCCTCAACGTTCCTGAGTAGAAAGGCGACATATTTTTGCCAGAGACCAGGTCTTCTGGTGTTTACTAGCCATTTTTTATTTTTAATAGAAAATGAAATTCTTCAGTAATTAACCTGTAGGTTATAGGAGATTTGTAAATACAATCTGCTGTAATATACTGTTTCATACCTTGACTCTGGTGTCGTGTTACGTTTCATGACATTCTTCTAGTTACGCACGGCTGTTAGTACGTTATAGTTTTTCTTCCCTTTGGCAGTAATGACGTAACAAACGAAATCTCTGTACTTACAGGTATTGAACATTTCTTCATTATGTTAACGATTTCAGTTTAATAAAGGGAAACAGAACTTTGACGCTATGTCAAGAGTTTTTAATCGTTGCATATTTTAGCCCAGAGATATTGTACCCGTTGCATAGGAAGATGTCCACACACGCAGAACAGTTTATATTCTGCATTTTTTTTTTTTTTTAAATTCAAGTCTAATTGAGGTCTGAGGTTCAGATTATGAAAATCGGTTAATGCATCTGTGCATTCGAGAATGCTTCATTTAGATCCCGAAATACCGAATCTCTATAGTCGCAATTTAGGTCGTAGTTACACACGATATTTATCAAGTCCAAGATGATCATGCACGTAAATTATGAACAAACGTGCAAGTAAACTTGACAGTCAATCTATTCAAATCCAGTACAACGTGCTATGAAATGAATGAAATGCTCCCTGACCATCGTGATAGGTTCACTTAGCTCCCACTATAACTTTAAGTCAATTTAAAACATATCTGTGCTCTAATTCGAGACACACGCGTTCCTTTAACGACACGTTTTGACTGTAACGTACTATTTCGATACAATGTTTTACCGAACTCACGCTATTTTACGTCACTAAAGGCCGAGTTAAAATTCAATAACTCAATGAATTAAAGCAAAATGTACACGTTTTACTTAACCTTCCGGATAAAACACAAAAGACTGTTACATCAAGGAGGAAATTTTACTTTTATATGGCTACATGGAGCAAATACGAATGATCTTATTTACCCTCCATGCTGTTACTCCCATAACAAGGAGGTTAGAATACAGGGAGACGCCCTTAGGTTGAAAAAGTAAAGCCTGCCTCCGCCATATTGCTAAGTTTTGAAGAAGTGTTCGTATTGCAGAGCTAATATTTTTATGTCACTTAAAACACTTTGCCGTGATGTACAACGTGTTAAATGAGTTCAAATTAGCCGTTAATAATTAAGTTTTCCAATATATTATGATGAGTCTATATTACTATTTATTCAAGAAAGTATATTGTTTGAATGTACAATCTTTGCAGTGACTGTCAGTTCAATGCATTTACAGGACGACGGTCGACGTAAAGCGTAGTTTCAACGGAGAAATGGCATTCCAAATCTGACAAAGATGGCGAACAGGCTTCAACTGACGTATGTACTCGGCATAGATAAAGCCATCTCCCTTTATTCTAACCTCCTTGTCCCGTAATTACATTAACCTACTCAACACGTCTAGAGAAAAAATGTTTTACACCACAGGCATATGTTACTAGACTAGATGTATACAGTATCGTTGGTGCCAATAAAGTCTTGCCGCCATATTTCTACAGTACAAGCGTGAGGGAAGTCGTGCGTGTAAACACAGAAAACAGTAATTAAAGTAATTAACTGACGTAACTACGCCGTCTTTACAGTTTTGACGTAATGCTCAATTAGTGTGTTCAAGGTGGTTGTAATTTTTCGTATAGCAAACGGAAGATCATGCAGCAATGAGTTGAATTGATTTCCTGTTTTTATTCATTTCTTATCAGTTTCATACGACTTAGACTTTTCTTGCAGTAGTATGGACGTAATGAAAGGCTATTTGTCGTGAATAACACGTATCACAGAATATCATACACAGTCACAAGACTTCCGCAGATTTTTGTTATAGACAGCGAGAGCAGCGCTCCAAGCGGCCGGCAAGCTACATTTCTGAATACGATATTGGATGAGTGCGAATAGTATTGTTTATATTGTTTTAACATATTTTTTACATTAAGGAACGTACGTAGTGTCATAAAAATAGGTAATAACTTAAAACAGTTACACATTTCTCTTTCTTAGGTTTCCTAAGATCCCTGACAAGGTACGAAACGGTACATTAGAGAACAGTTCATTTACAGTTATTTTGTAATCTAAAGCTTTTACTGAATAATTTCAGTTTCTATCAAAAATAAAAAATGGCTAGTAAACACCAGAAGACCTACCCTTTGGCAGAAAGAACTCGCTTTTCTACTCAGGAACGGTTAAGGTACCTTCAATACAATTCCAATAAAATCAGTGATGGTGGAATGTAGGAAACGTATATAGGATACAATAACTACAGTATTTAACGTTCCACATCAGCCACCACAGCTGTAGCTGAAGGAAAAAAATCTTAGACATGGAAATAAAAGGTCAAACGCAATCAAACTGTCTTCTCACAAAGAAGAACCCAATTCCACAACTGTTTCTACAGCTGAACCACAAACAGTATTAATCTTCAAAATATTGTTTTCAAGCCAAAATAATTACACTCGAAAGAATAAGTGCACAATAAGAAAGACAAGTAAGGTGTAAAGCCGTGCGAATCACTAAACTCCACATTGAACTCATACGCATTAAAAATCTGCCTATCACAGTAAGAACCAACCATAATTAAAATTTATATTTCTCTTACCTTTACATTCTACTTAATTTCAGCGGAATAAGCTGCAAAGATACGCATTGTTATTTTTTCATTACAAAGTTGTTCATTATACCACTGAATCAGTTATATTCTGCTGTTATCACATTATTTTCCAATTATTTATATTTTAAAAATGCTTGCAAAATTAATAGTTACGATTTGGTAAATTACTTAGAAATATAATTATAAACAGACATCACTCCTTCTGTGGCTTGCTCACCGCTAGGAGCGCTAGTGTCGGTCCAACTGTCATTTGGTAACAACTTTCACAGCGACACGTATCTTTATCCTTTTGAGTGTTTTTACAAAATGTATATTGTGCTTTTAAACATATGTTAACGAGTCGCGTTATTTGCCGCTTTCATTAATCTACTACCAGTTTTGATTAACTTCGGCTTTTCTTTCAGTGGTATAACCGATACAGTGTTCTAGTTGTCATGGCCACGCATCTTAATTATTCTGAGTGTTTTTACGATAACTACAAGCTGTATGAAACATGTTCCTCTCATAACACTATTTTACGGTAAATGTGTTAAATACATGTACTACGGAAGTAGAGGATGTTACAAAAGGGACTTCACAACTTTGAAAATTCACATTAATTTATTAATAAGAGGTACAGGGCTGGTTTTAGTGTTGTTTCAAAGGAAAACACATCAAGTTTTTATCTTAAACTAAAAGTGTTCGAAATGGCTTCCGTTGGTTATCCTGCAGATATCTCATCGGTAATTGATTTCTTCCCAAACTCGCATCAGCATTGCAGGTGTAACTTGCTCAGTGGCGGTGTAGATTCTTGCTCTAAGTTCCGGTAGAGTGGCCGGCAAAGGAGGTATGTATACCATATCTTTGATGAAGCCCCAGAAGAAATACTCTAGCAGTGTCAGGTCTGGGGACTGGCAGGCCATGCAATTGGCGCAGCACGGCCAATCCATTTACCTGGAAAACGGTCACTGAGAAAATCCCGGACCTCAGCCAGATAGTGTCGTGGTGTGCAGTCTTGCATGAAGTAAACATTTCGTCATCGATATTAGGTATCAAAAATTGTTGCAACATATCCATGTACAGTATCCCGTTGATGGTTCGTTCTTGGGGATAAAGAAAAAAGGGGGGGGGGGGAGGACGTAGTACATTTTTTTCTTGCTAAACGCACTGGGTCTAACATATCTGCACAGATGTTCTTCCGGGCAGTTTGCATTTGAAACCGTACAGATTGTCGCCTTCACAAGCAATTAAAGACTCTTATCAGTGTCTTTAATTGCTTGTGAAGGCGACAATCTGTACGGTTTCAAATGGAAACGTTTTCTCAACACACGCCAAACTTTTGTGTGTGCGAGTTGCAGTTCACGAGATGCACGGCAGGTCGATTTCGTAGGGCTGTTGACAAAACTCTTGTCTCACTTGCTCAATGACTTCGTCAGATGTGCTCGGACGACCTGGTATTTTCTTACTGAGCAACCCATTTCTACAAAACATTTATGCCACTCAGAAATTCTAGGCCTACTAGGACGATGCCTAGCATACTTAGTACGAAATTGACACTGAATTGTTGTCGCTGACTTTGATTCTTCAAACCAAAACACACAGCATGCTCGGGTCCAGTGAAGGCAGCCATCTTTAACGTAACTGCCGCTAGCGCTTGTTGCGGCTCGATTCTCAACTAGCGAACTACGCGAGTCAAAACTTGATGTGTTTTAAACAACATTAAAACCATCTATCTATTGCTAGTTGACATGGAACATTCATGCTTTTCAGGCGGCGAAATGATGTGGCTTGCTCCCGCGTTAAAAGATCAAAAATTTATACATTTTTACACCAAACGGAGTCCCTTTTGAAATATCCTGTATTATCTCAAATGTAGAGCGTGTTTAACCCAATTATTGAAGCTCACAACGTCATTTCGATTTAGAAGATCGTGGTAGTATCATACGGAAACTTTTTGACTAGAGGTGAAGCAAGATGGCGGCGTTAGTCTACGTCACAGAGACAAGTTTGCCAGTCTAGCAATGTATGCCTGTGTTTTACAATCAGGCATCCCGCATATTTAGTACACTCTTTGTTTTTGTCCTTCTCTCTGAGTTCTCAACTCTCTGCTGTTTTACATCATTTTCTGATACATTAGCACAAATAAGTGCTGTTTGAGCATCATATGAGTCAGTATTGTAGAATCTTTCAAACTCACCTTTTAAAGTATCGCTCCATAATTTGAAAAAGGATTTACAAACGCAAAGCTACTCTCTGAACTCTTTTCCTTTTATTTTGTCCTTTTCACTTATGTAATTATCATTTGTAATGCATTTTGTGTTCATTATTTGTCGGATTTGTGGTGGATACTTTATTGGCTGTCCGTTCTTTGGTCTCCCATTTGCAGACTCTGCCCTGTCTTCAGCATTCGACATTTCATGATCCAGTATTTCTTCACAGTCCTCCGAAAATACAGTTGGGTTCACAGCACCCAAGTTGGAATCATCGTTTCTTACGTAATAGGGTCGCACAATCGGTATGAGCCTTGCATTAGACTTTACAGTACACAGAGTTGTAAAATCAACACCTGCTGTGTGAAACTCATCACGTACTGTGACTCGTGTTACAAAAGCAGGTGACTGGGGGCCTAGTGCGTCTTCGTTTTCCTATGTATGGAAAACCAGATACTTTATTAAACGGTATTTTACTTTTTTGGATCATAACAAGAACAACTTACAAGTAAGTTGCAATTATTGCACCGCGAATTGAAAATGTTATATTAAAGAAACTAGCCTGCGTGTCAAGTGCATTCTTCTTAGCTATTCACGAGAGTGGTGGGTCGAAGATTTCGAAGTTTCTGTAACAAATCTTCTTAAGCTTCATTATCCACTTCGTTGTCCGATATTATGGAAGAAAAAAGGCTGTACATAGTTTCTTTAATGTCTCTCTGTATTTTGAGGACGGATTCGTCACTTCATTTTAGTTCCGTGAATATTTTTCTGTGTCTAGTTTCTTTCGCGCATAACGTGAAATATGGAAGTTTCTTCATAGGTAGCGGCGGCCCTTCGACCTCGTACGAATTTGGAAACCTTCTAATTTTTTGGCTTCAGTGCCAGAATTTTGAATTTTGTCCTCTTGATCGCCACGTAGTTTTCAATGACTGATTCGTCCAATTTGTAAAGGTACCGCTAGTACTGGAAATAAAATTCTGTTGTTTTCTTGAACCAAAAACTTTTTTCTTTCGAATAATCTATTAACATTTTCCTGAATTTCGGCTTTACTCACTTAATCCATGTGTTCAAAGCAGAATCATACGTCGGGAATTTATTTTCGCATTCCTGCCACGTTTTTATGGAAACGGTCTCGGCATTCGGGGTCTTTTTAAGTGTGATACGTTGAGCTGCCAGTAGCTTCTACCTCTATAGGTGCCTTGTGTTGCCGTATTAATGGTGCATATAACGGTATCATGGTCAGTAAAGTGGGCCACACTTCTGTTAGTAAGATATTAGTCTTCAAATTGTTAGGCACATATCTGGTCTAAGAAACTGACCGAGTGGTTAGTGACAAACGTAAATTCTGATGCATCCCCGTGTTTGTGCTCCCTCGCATCGGTTAAAGTGAAATCGTTGATGATGTGTTCTAGTACGGGAGACGGGTTGAAATTAGGAAACTGATCTTTGCGTTGTAGGACGCAATTAAAATCGCCCGCCTCGGCTTGATGCTCTCCAAGGAGAGGAACAATTTCGTATTGAAACAATGTTGCTAAATGACGTCCTCCATTGCTGATACATTGACGAAGTCTATCCCGAAAGTTCTCGATACATCTTCGTGTCATTTCTCTTGGAATGGCTGTCACTTCTTTGGTAATGGCCTCTTTAAGTGCCTGAAGAGTTGTGGTACGATGTTTGTACACTAGAGCCTTTAAGTGTCCCCAAAGAAAAAAATCACAAGGCGATAAATCAGGCGACATAGAGGGCCACGCGATGTCTCCTCGCAAAGAGACAACACGACCAGGAACCAACACGAGCAACATTTCCATAGAACGCCGAGAGGTGTGCGATATTGCTCCGCCTCGCTGGAACCACAGTTCGTGATGTCCATGATCTGCAATTAACTGGTTTAGGCTACGTTGGAGGAACGTCTCTAGGATGTGAAAATAACGGTTTGAACTAACCGTTACCATGTGGACATCTTCTTCGAAAAAATATGGTCCCCACACAAAAGATTCGGTAACAGCGCACCAAACTGTCACGTGAGAGCTGTGTAGTGGTCGCTGATGAATTTCACGAAGGTTTTCTGCAGTCCAATAGCGGAAATTCTGTTTGTTTAGTGTTTCTGATAAGTAGAAATGGGCCTCATCCGAAGAAATAATCAAAGTGCAAGGTGGAATATTTTGAAGAATTTCCTCACACACAGCTTTGCAAGCTTCACAATCTCTTTCATTTAATTCCTGTGTTACCATGATTATGAAGGGATGCATATGAAGTTCTCTATGAAAAATTCTTGTTACACTCCTATCAGATAATCCAAGGGCAGCTGCATATTTAAGTGCTGTACGCACTGGCGATTGTTGCACAGACACCACATGTTCAGGCGTTGTTGCAGACCCAGGACGGCCAGTAGGTTTTCGTTTCAGTGCTGAAGCTGTATTTGGGTTGTTTGGGTTGTTTGGTTGGGATAGAGGGACTAAACTACTGAGGTTATCAGTCCCCCGGTGGGGAGGGGAAGGAGTGAGGATAGGAAAGGAGGGGAGGGGGAAAGAAAATGCAGTCCGAGAAGTAAAGAAGGAAGGAAGACTGCATTAGCTCGGGGCCCCGTGCTCGCCACGCACGTACTCACGAAAGAACCGTGAGCCCCCTGGGGGCAAGCTGTATTTCTAAAGTTTGACACTCACAGCTGAACAGTTTACCTATCAGGGACACGATCATGTCGGCCAACTTCGAAACGTTTCCGAAACGCTCGCAGAGTACTAATCACCATTACGAATAAATTCCTCCTCCATGACAAATAAAATAAAATAAAAAATAAATTCAAATGTCTGTAAATCTATCGGACCAAACTGCGTGGTCATCAGTCCGTAGCTTACAAACTACTTAAACCTAGGTAAACTAACCTACGGACAAACACACACACCCATGCCCCAGGGAGGACTCGAACCTCCACGGCGAGCAACCGCGCGCTCCGCAGCGAGGTGCTTTAGACCACTCGGCTGCACCACCGCGGCACGCGATGCTCACCAAGCCACGTCATGGCGCACACTGTAAATGGCAACAACGAAGCTTTCAAACAAAACACATTCCACGTCAATATCCTCACAACAATTCGCACGCAGGCTACGTGAAATGCGGACTGTTTGTTTTTTATTTTTTTATTTTTATTTTTTTTTTTTTCCGGGCTATGTATTTACGATCCACCTATTGTTTTCGAGTTTTTCCACATTATTTTCTATTATTCCCTACTTAAAAGTATAGCTTTCCGCAGGTCACGTTCACTTACAGCATTTATTACAGCATTGTACCCATATATTTCTTGACGTTCTACGTCAGTTACTTCCTGAAGTAAAATGATACCGATTCCTTCCTTATACAGAAAGTCTTTCAAGCTATTTAATTTTAGTGTACTGCGTGCATATGCTAGTGATGTTCAGAGTCAAGATTGTATAGGCTTGACAAGAAGTCATGATGCGTGCGTTTTACATGTATGCCTCTTGACCGTCGCAGCTATTAGTAAGTGTCAGTTACATAACCGGCCTCCGTTGCATTGGTTGGGAGAGGTGTCCGTTGAACTGAGGTGGCTGTCTGGGCGGCAGTGGCGTATGGCGGAGGTCCCTTCATTTCCTCTTCTCCTGCGTTCTCGTCCACCCGATTTTTCTGGAATGGAGAAACGAACGTACTTGTAAATTATTGATGAAGGAGGGGAAGTATTAGGAAGGAAAGGATTGACATCGGCTGCATTAGGGCACTGAAATTAAACAAAGGCGACAAGTGTAAATGTAAGCCTGCCAGGGAATCGAATCCGGGTCTCCCACTTCGGGCCAGCGGTCGCCTTAACCACTTGGCTATCCGTGCTCGCCTCCCGTCTGTTCCAAACTTCCACAAGTCGCACGCTATGGATGTAGTGTCCCTACCGACCGTGTCCTCTTGCACTTGCCATTAAGGATTTCCGTGCGAGGTCGCACGTATGACCGCTTCTGCGGTGAAGTATGTGAACCTAATGGCGTCTTCGCGTTGTAAGTACTTTTTATATTGCTGTGGTGTCTATTCTTTAGTACAAGTCCGAAAGAACAGACACCACACCAATATAATGTCACAGGGATTTGCTGCGACAATGTGGTGGGGCTCACACAAACACAACGACAAGTGCGAAATGCTGACGTAACACTCCGACTAAGCACGAGTGAGCGAGGCGGCCGCAGCACACAGAAACCGTCCTCGCCATACTGCTACCGCAAGCAGACTTCATCAGTGACAACAGTACATGGCAAAAGCTGAGACGATCTTATTGCACCCTGCAAAGTTATAATCTCTCTACCCGTACACCATCGGTTGATATGCAGTAATTAGAAATAAAGACACATGTGCCCAATGTTTCTAATTATATGGTAAGGCTATCTATCGTTAATGGGGCCGATGATGTAGTGGAGGTTATAACCGAAACGTTGCTGCACCTTATTGTTCGCAACAATGATCCATAAGTTATAGAGAAAATAAAATTTGGAATATAAAATTAATTTAAGTAAAAAGCTGAACAAAATACGGCAAATAATTAGGAAAATATATAATAACTGATTTTATGGTCGCCAGCTCGACGCACGAGTAAAACAATTTTAGTGGAATGTTAATAATAATGATAATAATGCTAATTAGTGATCAGAAAAATGACGTAAAAGTTTAAGTGGCAAAGGAATTAGGATATATGAGTCAAATGCTGGTTCAAAAGGCACAGATATCGCACTAGGCATTGACAATTAGCTCATTAACACAAAAAGCAGAAACAATAAAATGCATGCAAAGGCAAAGCCATTTTCACGTGGAACAAAACATGCATATATCCCCTTAATGCTTATTATTTACGGCTTCAGGTGATCAAAATTATATATATTTATTAGTAGCTGGTCAACTGCAAGTATGCAAAGTTACTTATGGTCGTGATTAAACAACTAACTGTACTGATGTCATTTACAAACATAGTTAATTTTAGATTATTTGAAATAAATGATCTGACTATGTGATCAAACTTTGTTTTTCTCTGAATATGAAATTAACACTTCCCTGTCATGGAACGTAAGTTGCAAACAATCACTACTCGCACTATCTGATGCTTGCTAACAAATTTTCTGCTCTAAATGAAATGCAATGAAAATTATTTCTTTTATTATTTTCGTAAAGATCTATTGCCAGTAAATGTTATTTTAGCACTTTTAGTCAGACTCGTGAAACCTACAATTAGAAACACTGATATTGTTAACTGCATTTACAGAAACTATTCTTGACAAATTAAATATTATTCAACTGACACCGAGCATTTAGTTAATCTTTAGTCTCCAATAATTTTAATGCATTCTCGGTAAAAAGCAATGGATAAGGAAAGAACCTGTCAGGAGAATGACTGAGGATAATTATTTTTTAACACTAGTTCACAAATACAACTACGCTGTATGTGCTAAATCTGTTAAACCGGTCGGATCTTCCTTCTTTTCTGTGCGAGATGGAGCTGCTTATTAAGACTATGGGTCATAACAATCGACAAACACAGGCTCTTCTTAGCGACGAATATAATTGCAAGTTTGGGCCCACAGCGTTCCTCTTTATGCATACTTTTTTATTTTATTTATTTATTATTTAACATGCCCCATTACATAGCAATATTACATGTTTGATGGTTTGATTCAGGCGGTTACATCAAATGTTCTTACAAACACAAGTACAGTATACAAGTTGACATGGTTTACAAAGGAACAAACAATTTTATACATTAGGAAATCTTAATGAATTACAAGAATTGTAAAAGTTTTATACATTAGGAAATCTTATTGAATTACAAAAATTGTAAAAGTCAGTAGTGTATTTATGTACTAAGTCATGTTTACTGACGGGCCATCCTCCTCCTTTGGCAGCTATTTTTTTCCTGAGATGGTCCCTCTCTTTCAATAAATTGCAGCAGTCAAAAAGCACGTGGTCAATAGTTTGGACAGCACTGTTACATGTGCACGTTCCTTCTTCAATTATTTTGAACCGCTGACAGTAGGCTTTCAGTTTCCCATGACCTGTTAGCATAGCTGTAAAATTCGGAGATATTGGAAGTTTAATCATTAAACGTTGTCGGATCGTAGGAAAATACGGTTTTGTGCTTCCCCCGTTTTTTGTTCTGTGCCACTCAATGTCCCATTTGTTCCTAAACTCTTCTCGAAGTTTCTTCTTTACGGCACTTGTAGGTCTTTTGTTATAGCGTGTTGACTGTCGTGCATACTTGTTAATTACTTAAGCTGTGCTAAGCCATCATACTCACTTCGTCACATACTTTTAGGAGGCACCCTATTACTGTTACGTCCGACTTTGACCAGCGATGAAGTCCAATTCTCTTTTAGCTGCGCGCCATCCTACTCACAGATGACTTTATACAACAAAGCACTTGCTAAACCTGCGTGTCTACTTCATTACAAAATTTGTCTGGACACACATACAGAATAAAAAAACAATGTAATTACATCAAATTAATAAAAGATAGCCGCGCGGGAGTAGCCGAGCGGTCAGGAGCGCCAAATTCCGGATCGCAAGGCCTTCCGCGTCGGAGGTTCGAATCCTTCCTGTGTGTGTTGTCCTTAGGTTAGTTTAACTTAGTTTAATAGCAAGTCCAGGGACGTATGACCAACGTAGTTTGGTCCCGTAGAGTTACAAACATTTGAATATTTGAATTATATATATATATATATATATATATATATATATATATATATATATATATATATATATATATATATATATATATATATATATAAGTAGCTTATATGCCTGTGCTTCGCAATGGTTCTTAAAAAGGGATCTGTGTATATCATAGTTTTTTAGTTGGCTCGCTCTGTCAATAAACTCTGTTCTCCTAGACAAGATGTCAAATTAAGTAGAAATAATTCTCGATAACGATGAAAGTTCATAATTTTTTCATAAAAAAAGTGAAATTAATTTTAGTCCGTCCTCCAGAACTATGTAAATTCATTGTTAATTTTTGTTCATAAAGTTTAGACTGAGGTGTGTAATTGTCTGTCTGGCATAAGCTTGTGAAAACACTTCTATCGTTGAGATGAAAAATAGTAATAATAACAGCGCCATGTATTGATTCTGTGGCGTAGTACTAATCATTTTATGTCTCACAGTAAGTGTACGCTGATGTATTAGAATGCTTCAGCGTTGCACTGGGGACAATGTAGTTATTCTATATTATCGAAAAGTCGGCGAATACGTGTCCTGACGTCCTACAATGATTACTTTGTAAAGCACGATAGTTGAATCGATCTTGTGACTTAGAACTATATATTCAGAAGTCGGATCATAACTCTAAGTACGTCTCTGTAAAAGGAAAAGTCTTTATCTTTATGTATTCCCCACCAAATTTTAATCACAATGTTGTACCGAACAATTACGAAAGTAGGGAGGTTTCTGATGCGTTTGTCGTTCACGTGTGTATATTATCTCTTGTCGCAGGCACAGAGGAGAAATATCTGTGGAGTGAGCATTCAGTTGCGCAGAACAGATTTTCTGTCCTCAACATTAAGGTGGAAATATCACCTGTTATTGGGAAAAATCTTCTAATCGATGACTTCATCTTGGTCCTGTTTTGTTCGGTTAAGACGGATGACTATGTGTAAATGGTCCTTTTAGCGACGCTTCCTCAACTTTCTTGTTGCTTCTGTGACACATTTATTTAGATATTATTTTATGTTACGTGGTTGCTCTGCGAAAAGGGGGTGGGGCTTCTTTGCAACCAATGCGGTAAAAACCAATCCTAACAGCAAATAAATGTGTGGAAAGAGTGGATTGTCTCAGTATCACTTGGTAATTCCAGCTTAATGTTGAGAAGATGCACAGAAGCCTATGGTCACTGCATAGTTCTACTTTATGTATAATTTAATGGTTATACCCGTCGAAAGATGCACTTCTTTTCTTTCCATGACATTGCAGAGCATATGGGTTACAGCTAGGAAGAAAAAAAAACTTTTTTGTGTCCTACCTGGGCTAAACTGTACTTCCATTGACAGCGGTCTAGTTTGCTATCCTTGGCAACGAACTATTCGCTTTAGGAGGATGATTAATTTACTGACCAGGACAGCACAAATTATTTATTTCATCGTGAACATAAAGAATTATTCCCCTTATTCTACGTGACTGATTTTTGAAAAAGCATTCAACGACCGATGCCAACATCAGCGCACAACGCTGCTGCCATAAGTAAAATTGTACCCTTTCTTGTAGTGTATTACACCATAGTCACGAGAATAAAAAAATCGCAGCAACGCCGTAATTATTTATTTGGTGTACTATATAACTAATGTCGCCTCACTTTCACCTTTCCTGTACTGTGGCGTTTGCGAGGCATTCCTAAACAGAACGCACTCAAAATGTAATGGGGATACACCGAAATCAGAAAGGGAATTACATAATTTCCATTTTCCTTGCAAAGAATTCTTATGTAAATTAGAGCATCGATAGATGCGAAGGAATCTCGTTATGTTTTAAATTCAAATGATACCGGTGGAAATTACTTATTTCATTATCAAATTATCAACACTAAGAATTATTCCCCTCATTGTATGTGACTCATTTTACAAAAAGAATTCAACGGTCATTATCAACATCAATACACTACACCGCTCCCGTGAGGAAAATCACAGACCTTGTTACAGTGTATTACACTTCAAATATGAGAATAAACAACGTAGCAGCACCATCTATTAGTTAGTTGGTACACTATGTCAGTAACAGCACCTCTATCGGATCTTTGCTATACTACGGTGCAATTCAAGCATAACATACACCAGAAACCACAAATCACGATATCTTTTCTTCCCCTGATCCTATTTTAATGAAATAAAGATTATATGTTGCCCCAAGGTATTCTTAGTTGACCTATTCAACCCCATGAAAGTTCGTGTAGTACTCTTGGAGATTTTCTGTACTACACCATACGTATATGCATAGTATACACAAAAATTTCAAATTGCGATATCTTTCCTTCCTCTGATCGGATTTTGATGAAACTAAGCCTATGTTACTCTCCAAACTATTCTCAATTTTCCTGTGGAAACCCACGAACGTTCGTGTAGTACTTTTGGAGATTACCTTCAACAAATAAACATACTCGATGGCTTTTATTCAAATGATTAAATTACGATACCTTCATTTTTTGTAATCCGATTTTAATTATTGAAGTCTTTATGTAACCGAACGATGTTGTAAAGTTATGTGTAAACCCCATGAAAATTTGTCAAGTAGTTTTGGACATAAACGTGTTCAAAAAGACAGACAGACATAACGGACATAGATAAAAAATTGAAATTACGATATTCTTTTTTTCCGTGATCCGACTTCTATGAAACGTAGTCTATACATTGTCCAGTTAAGCTCAAGTTACCTGTAAAAACCCCATGTAAATTCCTGAAGTAGTTTTGGAGATAAGGGGTTTTTAATAGTTGAAAAAACAGACATGATGGTTACTGAAAACACTTAAAATTATGATATCTTTTGTTTTCGTGATCCGATTTTGATAAAATTATGCCTATATGTTGACCCAAAATTTTCTAATGTTTCCTGTTAAAATCGCATGAAGATTCGTCCAGTAGTTTTGAAGATTGAAGAGAACAGCTACAGGCCTACATTTACAGATTTATCATTAGTATAGATAACATGAGTACAAATCACACGGAAAAAGTAAACCATCACATTATAGCAAATTGTGTATATATACTTGAATGAAAAGTTGCGTTGCTCCCTGTGTTGTTATGTCACAAAGTGTCTTCGAGAAGATACTACAAATCAAATTCATTGTGATTATTCAGTACTTAATAGTAATATGATTTGTCATGTTGCCTCCTAAGCAACTTCGTACAGATCGTAAGGTGGATGTGAACGCTCCCTAGAAAATAAGCCATCTGCGAAGGAAAAAAGAATGTATCGGGCGGGAATAGAACCCAGGCCGCCTGCGTGGCATGCGAGCATTCTACCACTTATTTTAAATTAAAAACATAATTTTATTCTATAACTAACAAAATAAAACTGATAATCTCCAGATAAAGGACTACTTAAATGAAACAAGAAGAAATAAAATCACACAGCTCGTCGCACACGCTTCATTTTCGGACCGTGACTGCCCTCGGATTTCGTCTTTATGAAATGTAGTTTCTCCTTATTAAAGCCAACCGAGAATCGTTTCTCGGTAGCATCTACTCCCAACTCCGGTAGTGCTACGCGCCGAAGATGTCCCCTCTTTCTATTGTGGTAATCCGCTCGTTTTCCTCTCTTTTTTAAATATTTTTCATCCTCGCCTCCTAAGCAACTGCAAAAAAATTCTAAGGTGGATGTGAACGCTTTCTAGAAAATAAGCCAACTGCGAAAAAAAATGATGCATCGGCGGGGAATCGAACCCGGGCTGCCCGTGGCAGGTGAGCATTGTAACACTTTTTTTTTCTTCTTCTTCTTTTTTAATGTTAGCCGGGCCGGTAATCGAACCCGGGTCTCCAGCGTCGGTCCAGCGCTCGATTTAACTACTTTTTTTTTTTTCTTTTTTATTCTTAAGGAAGAGGAGGAAGTGGTCTTTGGGAATATGTATTCCTTAGCTTATTTCATTATTTTAATTTCATCAAAATAAAACAGCCTCTTCCTGGCAGGCATCAAAAATATTTAAAAAGAATATAAAAAGTACACTGCTGGATTCGTCTCTTCTCTATTATTTTCCACTCGCCTGTCACACCGTTTAGGGTTTCTCTTCCTTTCTTTTATTATTGAAATGATAATGATTGTGTTTCACTGTAACATAATGCAATTAACCTCCATGCGGTTAAAGTCTTGTCGTTTTATGGTAAGAGGTAACTGTTTCATCATGTTCATCACTTTCCTCTTCAACGTTAGCAAATCAGCTTCTCGGCTGCGTGGAGGATCTCATAACGCACTCCCCAGAAAATGAGAAAAACATTGTTGATACTTCGGGTTCCGTACCAGCGCCAAATGCTGTTGTTGTAAATGGTTCCAGAAGTTCGGCTTCGCGCCGTCGCGAAGCAAAAAATACACCGCCTGGGCTCGAAGCCATTTCACCGCGTTCGTTTTGGTTCGTGGGTAATACGTTCTGTCTGGAAAAAGGACGATCTTGGGGTCGACATTTTGTAGTCCGACGCGCAGTAGAAAACTAACCATCTTAGTTACTAGCGCAGAGGGCCCGCACATCAGATGTTGAGCGTCGTCGTCTAGAACTTGACGTATTTGGCATAATGGAGGGTTCACCATATTGATGACGTGCAGGCGGGATCCAGTAACTTGTTTACCGTTTACCACGATGTTCTATCTTGTTCTTGTTTCCGTTGAGAGATTTCAGTACTACCACGTTTCCAGTAAAAGGACAACGCAACCTTGTTAATTTTATTAGATTATTCGTAGTTTATCGAATTAATAACTTGTGGCGAAAGACAAATATTCTGTTACTTGTTTGCGTGAGGCCTGCAGCATGCGAGGGGGGGGGGACATGCATTCAGAAGTAATGGCAACCGGTGGCGGGCATGAGGGTGGCTGTGTTATTCGGAGGGTCAGCGGTTCCCGGAAGACGCCTTACGGCCGAAGGCCACAGCAGGTAGGACTGGGGCGTGAGCCTTCCAACTATTTTGGCACAGGTCATCACCATCTGC
This sequence comes from Locusta migratoria, assembly GCA_026315105.1. Taxonomy (NCBI): domain Eukaryota; kingdom Metazoa; phylum Arthropoda; class Insecta; order Orthoptera; family Acrididae; genus Locusta; species Locusta migratoria. The sequence continues at coordinate 309,019,475 of CM048746.1, forward strand.
CTGGCGCCAGCGACGCTGGCGTCGTCTGGCCGAGAGCGTCTGGAGCAATACAATATGCCGCCACAGGCGGCGTACGGTGCTTTGAGAGGGGAGAGCTGAGACGTCTGGTGCCGAGTTGGCAAATGCCGGAGTGGCACCCACTATGACACTGCACGTCTCTTGCGACAAGCTGGCGGGCGCCGCGATTATACAATAGCGAGCGAGTTTGGCCATTTGCTGGGAACAACTTGCTGGCCGTGTTTTCGAAGATGCCTGCAGGCCATCCGCCGCTACCGTGGAAACGCCGGACGGAAGGGCGAGGCCCGATCGGTGGAAACGCGGGAGAGCTGGCCATTGGCTGCTGTTTTAATGTAAGGGGGTTTGGCTGTCCGACTCCCGAACGCAAGCCGTGATTGGCCGTACTTGGGCGCCTCGCTGTGGACTGGCGTTTCAATAGAGATAGGCGGAGCCTGGAGGCTTTGCAGAGAGGAGACGGAGATTTTAGAAGTGGAGAGAAGAAGACTGGTGTTTGAGCAGCCGAGGAAAACAGACGCTTCTCTTCTGCTCTCGGTTTATACTTGTTGTCGATCAGCTATACTTAGAGTTTGCGGTACAACTTTTTGAGTTGCTCCGAAACTTGTGCTAATAGTACTGAGTATTGGCAAGCCGAGAGCAAGGTCAGCCTGCCTGATAGATGCACCGACGCGCTAATTCCGATTGTCACAGTTCTGGTGTCATTTCTGCCTACAGTACATTCGTGTTTTACACGTAAATTGTCTGTAGTGGCACGACATAGACCAACGAGTGAGATCGTAGGCACTAAGATCCGCCGGGATCGAAGTTGGCTGATATTAGTTAAATATTGTTTCTGAATACGAAGCTGAATTATCTCCGGGTCCGCGACTTGCAGCTATCGACGCACACAGCCGCCGTCCAGCCGTCGTGTTGCCGACATCGCCAGCCAGCACAGTTTTGGTACAGTATCGCGTGCATCTGCTAGTGTTTCAGGGGGTATTCACGTTTACGGACTGATGAAAACGTTAGGTAAACTCACAGAAGTGTGAGTCAGCGGACAATTATCTTCGACTTACCAGTCACTTGCTGTAGGAGTGTATATTATGTTTTGTAAATTCGTATAATTTGTTCTGTGTTCAATTGTATGTGTATCCTGCTTCAGAGAATAAAACGAGTCAAAACAAACTTCTTTACTCAAATCATTCAAATTAGTTAACCCCTCTTTACACAATTTTGGATGGGTTTTATTACTTGGAAACTAGAGGATGAATTAATTAAACGTTCAATGGTGGGTCAGCCACGCCTATCCTTTAATTCAAGTAAACAAACCATTTGCATACCGTCCTTTCTCCCCCTTACCTTACCTTGTATTTCCAACACATCCACCATAAATATACCTTTCATCGTGTCAAGGGTGGCATGATGAACTGTCTGCCATACCACCGGCCAGTGGATCGTGGGTGCTGTGTTTCCACAGTGTTGACGGGACGCCTGCTCGTAAGTATACGGTAGACGTCGCGCGCTGTCGGAGATCTGTTGTTTGATAGTTCTTATGATTTGTCACGTTTCCTTCTCAGCAACTGCCCATAGATTCTAAGGTGGATGTGGACGCTTTCTAGAAAATAAGCCAACTGTGAAGAAAATAGTAAAAGATTTGCATCGGCCGGGAATCGAATCCAGGCCGCCCGCGTGGCAGGCGAGCATTCTACCACTTTTTTTTTTTTTACGTCTTACCGTTGTTTTTTTTAATTCGAACCTCCGACCGTAGTGGCCGTGCAGACCGTGACTTTTTTTTAATTTTTTTTTTATTTCAATGAAAAATAAAATAAAAGAAAGGAAAAGAAAAATATCTCCTTCTTTTGTGAGGATTTTCACTGGAAGTAAAATATCTCTACATGAAGTGCAGCAATAATAGCGTCTGATAGTGAACATAAATAAGACCGCCCTCCCGGCGGAACAAACATAAATGGTGACTGCACACCGACCATATGCGGATAGATGTTAGCTGAATTTCTGTTCCTCACGCGAGTTCCGGGCACGTCTTCTCGAATAAATTGGTTCATTCTTGCGAAGGATCATTCATACTAAAATTATCGTCTCATACCCGGCACACCCAAGCTGTGGGGAGGATCCAGGAAAACACTACCCAGAAAATTGGCATAGTATTGTCGGTGTCTTGAATTGTGTAGTAGAGACGTGAAGCGATCTTGGAGGAACGTCCAAAAATCAAGCACACTCTTTTCTCGATCGTGAAACAAATAATATATAGATAGGCCTTTGATCCAGTTCACTGCATTAGTCTTTGTGCGTGGAAAAAAGCTCTCGTCCGGGAATAGAAGTGACTGCGGTTCAATAGTGTGTGGAGCTGTACGACAAAGAAAGGCAAGTATTTTCTTTATGAACAGCCACGCCTCTGCAGCAGGTCCACACATCAGCCGATGTTCATCAGTGTCTAACACGTGACACAGAGGGCAGTGTGGAGAGTCCGTCATCTTAATTGCATGCAGCCGATGTCGCGTCATGTATTTTCCATTGACAACCAGATACCAGGTAGCACGAGCATCTGTATCGAGGAGGGCATGATGCACAGAACGCCAGACCACGGGCCATCTGATTGTTGGATGTCGCCTCTCCACGAAATTCCGGGTGTGGCCCTTCATCATTATTCGGTACACATCACGTGTCGTTGGAGTCCGTGTATGGGGCAAGTCTTCATGGACGTAACTATATTCTATAAAAAATGTCTTAATGTGTGAGAGATAGGTAGAGATATGCGCTACTGCTATGGGCGGCATTAGAGATATAGGAGCAAGTTCGTCGATCAGAATCCCAGATATTCCGGTCTGGCGATGTTTCCACAGCTTAGTCATTGTACTGACATAAAGGGCAGACGCTCTGACATGTACATTGACAAGCCCAAGACCTCCGTCTCGAGGGGGGAGAGTTAATGTTTCATAACGGACTTTGAAGATAAGGCCGGCGCTCACGAAGTATCCAAACACAGCCAGCAGTCTTGTTGCCATCGTCTTCGGCATCGGTAGAATCTGGGCCAGGTGCGGTATCCTAGACGCCAGATGGGTGTTCCCTCGTTGTATTAAGTCTAACGACCGTAGTAGATTGCTTCGGACGTTAGCTCGTAGTACCTGAAGAAGGCGTTTGTAGTTGACTGCCGAGGTTTGTCGAATGTTGCGCGTGAAGGTTATCCCTAAACACTTGAGTTTGTCCACTGATTGCAGCGGGGCCACGCTTCCTTCAGGAAGACCCCTGCCAATGTTCATAGCGGCAGACTTGGTCAGATTCATACGGCTGCCCGTAGTAGTTCCATTCCTGGTAATCCATTCTATTGCTATCCGCACTTCGTCCCCTGATTGAGCCAAGAATATAAGGTCATCGGCATATGCGCGACAGATAAAGGACCGGTCCCTCATCTTCATCCCAGACAGTCGACATCGCAGTCCATGTAACAATGGCTCAAGCGCAATGGCAGAAAGAATCATCGATAGCGGACAGCCTTGTCGTACAGATCGCGAAATGGTAACGGTGCCTGCCACACGTCCATTGATCAGTACACGTGAGGTGGCGCATCGGAGAAGCCGCAGGACGGTGTGTGTAAAGGCGGGAGGAAACGCCATTCTTCACAGCACTGCTTCAAGAAAGTCATGACTCACCCTATCAAAAGCATTGTCCAGGTCTACAGACACTAAGACACCACGAATGCGGCAAGTCTCGGCCAAGGCTATGATGTCACGATAATCACTTAGTGCTGTCTGGATGTTACTTCTGCCACCGAGGCATGTTTGATCCGTAGATACGACTTGATGCAAGACACGCCGGAGTCTGGAAGCGAGGATCCTCGTAAAAATCTTGAAGTCGCAGTTCAACATGGTTAACGGCCTATAATGTTCCACTTTTTGTCCCCTGGACTTCTTCGGGACTGGAATGATCAGGCCTTCGACAAAAGCAGGTGGGAGTGGGACGTCAGGTATCATCAGTTCATTATACATTTCTATCCAGCGAGGAGCCATTATGTCTTGAAAGGCGCGGTAGAACTCCAGCGGGAGGCCATCTGGGCCTGGGGATATGTTTGTTGCTGCCCTGCGTAGAGCATCAGCGAGATCATCAGCAGTAATCGTATCTGTAAGGGTCTGCACAGACTCCCCATCAAGAGTACCAGGCATGGAGTCGAGCACTTCTTCCATTGCTATAGCATCCTGATCTACTTCTGCATACAACTGTCGATAGTGGTCCACGAAAGCAGTGGCGATGTCATTCTGAGATGTCAGTCGACGACCATCTGGGGTATCAATAGCGTGCACCAGCGCTCTTCTACACCTTTGCTTCTCTCGAATAACGTGATGCATGGAAGGAGGTTCTCCAGCGACTCGATCTTGACATCTCGCACGTATCACTGTTCCCCCAAGACGGCGGCGCATAAGTAAAGTAATCTTCGCCTTAATCCGCTGAATTTCAATCTGTCGTTCAGGAGACGGTGCCTGGCTAGCAAGCTCACGGAGTGCCGTAAAGTAGAATTCCATGGTACGTCGATGCCAACTCATTTTGTCACGTCCATACTGTACCAACGTGCGACGCAAAGCTGGCTTAGCACATTCGAGCCACCATCGAATTGTTGAAGGATATGCCGTAAGACGTCTCTGGCAGTTGTTCCACGTCGCTTCTACATGCTGTCTGCACTCTGGATCCTTAAGATGTGCAACGTTTAACTTCCAAGTACCTCGACTTCGCCACACCCCCTGCCGCCGAAGAGAAACAGTACAAATGTAGGCGATGTGGTCCGAGAAGACGGTAGGCCACAGCTCGGCATCAAGTATTGCCGTTGTGAGTCCGCGTGAGACATAGACTCGGTCTAGACGGCTCGCAGAATGGCTGGTGAAAAAAGTGTATCCAGGTCGATCACCATGCGTATGCTCCCATGTGTCTATTAGGTCCAGTTCTTGAATAAGCAATTTTAGTTTTTGGCACGTGGTAAAATGAGGAATTTGGTCCTTAATGGCGAGAACACAGTTGAAGTCTCCTCCAAGAATAATGTGATCGTATTGACCAGCAAACAGTGGAGCTATCTCTTCTGAGTAGAAGTGCGAGCGTTCCCTTCGTTTGTCCGTGCCGGAGGGAGCATAAACGTTGATGATCCGGACACCATGGAATGTCACAGCAAGGCCCCTGCCCGATGGTAAGTAAGCGACGTCTTCAACCACAATACCTTCTCTCAGAAATACGGCCGTCCCACTACCGTTGGAAGAAGATGGCATTTGATATGTATCATAACCATAAATATCGGGAAATGACTCCAGGCGAACTTCTTGTAGAAGGGCAATATCTAGATCTGACGCCCGCATCATGTCACGGAATAACTGAAACTTTATCTGCGTTTGGATTGTGTTAATGTTGATAGATCCAATTCTGTAAGCCTGCCCTTGTGCCATATTTACAGGGATGCTCATTGTAACACGAAGATCAGGTAGCACATTCTCCCCCAAACCCTCATCGATTAGCATACATTTAGTTTAGTAGCAACATCTGTTGCTACGTCAGATGTGGATCAATTATCTTCAACATCTTCGTGCCATGCTGCGTTGCTTGGACGCTGGTCGTCAGTTGAAGCCCCTGGTGAGACAACATGCATTGATGTGTCGTCGGTGTACGACTGACGAATGGCTGACTGCTGGTCATCATTTGTAGTAGGAGTTATAGACATACGCCGTGTCGATTCCGCTTCTGACTGGAGTGGGGCAGCAAGTTCCACTTTAGGGTCTTCTGATTGTAGAAGGTCTTGGGATTCATCATTAGATTGTGATCGGCAGATATCAGACGGTGCAAGCCGACGTTTCTTCCTTCTCTGTGGTGACCGTTGTTTTCGCACGTGTACGTCAGTATCAGACGAAGTCTGGTTATTCTGACTGTCTGGCACGAAGGCGGCGGTAGGCACGACCATAGAGGCGGCATCTGTTTCCTCCTTCGGAGACACTTCGTTATCCTTCCTCACGTGACGTTCAGGAGCCGGCACAGGTGTAGCCTCCATCCTGTCCTCGTTGCCCCGAAGTTCTACCGTGTTTGGCACGGTTTCATCAAGTGGTGTCGTCACAGGCTGCTGGCTGGGTTCATTTTGAAGAACCTGTACATACGTCAATGGGAGCGTCGTGGATGCCGATGGGATCTGCTCATCACCAGGTGGTAACTGCGTTATTCTGCGCTGCATACAGCTAGAACGAACGTGACCTTCTTGGCCACAACCGGAGCACGTCTTCGGCTGGCCATCATAAATTATGATGGCACGGCACCCTCCAATATATAGATAAGATGGCACGTGTTTGGTCAATTCAATGCGGACCTGCCGCACCCCATTGAATACCGGATATGTTGTAAATTGAGCCCATTTCTCGGCCATATGGTCAATAACGTTCCCATAAGGGCGCAGCGCAGAAACAACCACGTCTGAAGGTACTTCAAACGGAAGTTCAAACACTCTAATTGTTCGTAGTCCAAGACCTGCTTGTTCGATAGTCACTTCCCCGATATGTCCATCTGAGTGACGGAATTTGAGTCCATTCCTAGATCTGTTTAGAATCTTCTCACAGACGGCGTCGCTGGTAAGCTTCACATACACTACACTGCTCACTATAGAGAAGTGGATGCCGATCAGATCGTTGCAGTCAATCTTCACTTCTTCTCTAATAAATTGTTCGACTTCAAGTGCCTTCGGTCGTGCATATTCATTCGAAAAACTGGTCTTCAATGTTGATTGTCGCCAGGAGTGGGCCATTCTTGTTCTAAGTAAATAACGCAAGCGAAGACGACTGTGTCACGTAAACACACGCGAGCAGCAGACTCGGCGGCGGGACGTAAACAGTCCGTCCGCACCGCTGCACTGCCTGACGCAGACTGCTACCACTGAACCACCGATGCTTGATGATGTAGCATTTTCTCTAGTACAGTGATAGCTGGTGGTTACGTCACCAGTGAGGGCGTTGTGCTGAGTCACGGCAGCCGGCTAGTGCTTTCCCTGCACCCGCCATAGCGCAAGCGGCAGACCAGCGGTGAGGCTGGTCAGTAGCGCTTCTATCAAAGGCCATCGCGTCAGACCTCCTGTGAACGAGTGTATGTGTATGTGCATGTGGTGTGTAAAGAATGCCACTTCATTTGCACTGCAACAATGTCATTGTCAAGTCTACAAAGTAGTAGCACTTGGCACATGCAGACGATGGACGTCGTGCAAATTCCAATAGGAATGCCGGTACTACATCTACATGGGTACTCTCTAAGTCACACTGAAGTGCATGACAGAGGGTCCATCGAACTACCTGTATGATATTTCTCTAGCATTACATTCTATAATAGCGAGGGAAAAAGGAACACCTAAATCTTTCAGTTTTACTTACGATTTATAATTATGATCGTGTCTCACTAAGTTGGTGGGTGGTAAGAAAATATGTTCGCATTCGGAGCAGAAAGTTGATGAAAGAAATTTCAATAATAGATCTCGTCACAACTAATAACGCCTTTCTTTTAATAATTACCACCCCAACTTGTACATAATTTTCGTGGCAGTTTCTTCCCCGTATCGCGGATAATACAAAACGAGCTGCCCTTCTTTGAACCTTTCTATGTCCTTCATCAGTTCCAGTTGATGAGGATCCCATAATGCGCACCATTACTCCAAAATAGGACGGATGATTGAAGTATAGACAGTTTGTTTAGTAGAACTATTTCACCTTCCAAACTTCGTGTAGCTCATTGGTTCTGCCAATGAAACGCAGCCTCTGATTCACCTTCCCCCGATACTTTCTGTGCTTTTTCCGTAGAAGTTAATATTCCTAGGAATTTAGATGAATGTGCTGTCACGTCAGTACCATGGCTCCTGCTGTGGAGTTGTGTTATACACCGCAATGCGCTGTAGAATCCCATAGGTGGGTTCCCACAAAACTTCCGATTTCTGCCGACAAGTGCTGCTCGTAGTATTCTCCGTAACAAAGTTTGTTCCGCGACACCTCAGCTCAACAGCACCACTACGGAGCGGTCTAACTTTCCAACGAAATCTGTCCATAACTTGGCAATGACGGCGTTGACGATGAACTTCGCCATCCCTTGTATAGACTGTTAGCATTGTTACCTGCAAAGGCAAAATTCTCTCAGTATGGCGACCATTGTTCCTTTATGCGAGTGGTACAAAGAACACGGTTATTCAAAAAGAAAGAACAGATTTCAAACATTTATTTCTTCAAAACTACAAAAGATACAAACATGATTCCAACATTAATGGAAAGAGAAAACAGTATTACTAGTAATTATGGTATGTATTCAACATGAGCATCGTGGGTTACACGACGAACGTCAAAACGGTGGCTCATTTCTGGCCATACATGAATAAACTGGTCCTCAGTTATCGAATTCACAGCTTCCACAATTCGATGTCGTAGACCTTCAAGAGTGTCAGGCATATGAGAGATAAAAACACGGTCTTTTACGTAACCCCATAGATAAAAATCACAAAATCGTAGAGTATACGAATTCGCTCGACACTCTCGTTCAATGTGCTTGGACGTCCCATGCTTTTCTCTTTGCAGATGCAACCATCTCCTACGAATTTTCGATGCCACTCGTAAATTTGCTTATAACGCGGCGGATGTATATTAAATTGACGGCGAAATGCTCGCTGCACTGCTACAATGGACCCTAGTTTTGACGTTTGCAGTACACAAAATGACTTCTCCTGTGGTGTCGCCGCCATTTCACTACAGTCAACCAACAACAAACAACAGCGCCAATGCGGCCGCGATTGGAACTTCTACCCGAGCTGTTTAGATTGTAAACTTTTCTTAGTCCATTAACTTTGGAATCATGTTACTATCTTTTGTAGTTCGGAAGAAATAAATGTTTTGATTAAGTAGACAATGTCTATAGTCTTGACGGAAAATTTTTATTGACAATGATGACCGGTTCCAACTCATTTCTGAGTCATCCTCGGATCAGTTTTCTTGTTTGTCAATAGTTGTATCTGCCATCAGACAGTATAACCTTCCAATCATCAAATAATAATTTATGGAAGCCGAAAAAGTGCAGTATAACATTTGGTTGTTTCACATATATGATACTAGTTGGTTAAAATATTTTTGAAGAACAGTAACTAAAATTAAGCATTGCTGGTTAAAATTCACTGATAGTGTCTTGTACATCAACCACATGGTATTTAAAATTACGTTTCTGATTTGTAGCTCCATGAACTGTTTAAGATAAGTGTTTCACCATATACTTAAATTAATATCACCATGTGGCTCACTTATCTTAAACAATTCATGGAGCTACAAATCAGAAACGTAACTATAAATACCACGTGGTTGATGTACAAGACACTAGCAGTGAATTTTAACCAGCAGTGCTTAATTTTAGTTACTGTTCTTCAAAAATAGTTTAAGCAACTAGTATCATGTATGTGCAACAACCAATCTGATGTTCTTCAAATGTTATACTGCATTTTTTCGGCTTCCATAAATTATTATTTGATGATTGGAAGGTTATACTGTCTGATGGCAAATACAACTATTGACAAACAAGAAAACCGATCCGAGGATGACTTAGAAATGGGTTGGAACCGGTCATCATTGTCAACAAAATTTTTCCGTCAAGACTATAGACATATAAAAATGCAGTAAATGAAACAGGCAAAATGGAGTACAGACGACTAAGAAATGAGATTGACAGGAAGTGTAAAATGGCTAAGCAGGAGTGGCTAGAAGGCAAATGCAAGGATGTAGAATAACGTATAAATAGGGGGAAAATAGATACAGCCTACAGGAAAATAAAAGAAACATTTGGAGATAAGAAAAACAGCTCTATGAAGGAGTATATACAGGGGCTCTGCAAAGGAAATGAACTTAGCGACAATATTGTAGGAAGGGAAGAGGATGTAGATGAAGATAAAATAGGAGATACTGTACTGAGAGAAGAATTTTACAGAGCCCTGAAAGACCTAAGTCGAAACAAGGCCCGTGGAGTAGATGATATTCCCTCAGAGCTACTGAAGTCTCTGGGAGAACCAGCCATGACAAAATTGTTTCACCTGGTGTGTAAGATGTATGAGACAGGTGAAGTACCCTCAGACTTTAAGAAAAATGTTATAATCCTCATTCCGAAGAAAGTAGGTGCAGACAGGTGTGAAAACTACAGAACCATCAGTTTAATAAGTCATGGTTGCAAAATATTAACACGAATTATATACAGAAAGATGTAAAAGCTGATAGAAGCCGACCTAGGGGAAGATCAGTTTGGGTTCAGGAGAAATATAGGAACACGGGAGGCAATACTCATTTTACGGCTTATCCTAGAAGATAGATTAAGAAAAGGCAAACCTACATTTCTAGCTTTTGTAGATTTGGAGAATGCTTTTGACAATGTTGACTGGAATAAACTCTTTCAAGTTCTGAAGCAAGCAGGAGTAAAATATAGGGAGCGTAAGGTTATTTACAACTTGTACAAAAACCAGACAGCGGTTGTCAGAGTTGAAGGGCATGAAAGGGATGCAGTGGTTGGAAAGGGAGTAAGAAAGGGCTGTAGTCTTTCTTCATTGTTATTCAATTTGTATATTGAGCAAGCTATAAAGGAAAGCAAGGAGAAATTTGGAGAAGGAATTAAATTTCAGGGTGAAGAATTGCCGACGATATAGTAATCCTGTCAGATACAACAAAGGACCTGGAAGAGCAATTGAACGGAATAGACAGTGGGCTGAAAGGTGCATATAAGATGAACATTAAAAGAGAAAAACTAGGGTAATGGAGTGCAGTGTAAGAAAATCAGGTGATGCTGAAGGAATTAGATTAGGTAACGAAGCAATAAAGGAGGTAGATGAGTTTTGTTACTTGGGCAGTAAAATAACAAATGATGGTCGCAGTTCAGAGGATATAAAATGCAGAATGGCAATGGATAGAAAAGCGTTCTTGAAAAAGAGAAATTTGTTAACATCGAATATTGATTTAAGTCTAAGGAAGTCCTTTCTGAAGGCATTTGTATGGAGTGTTGCCTTGTATGGGAGTGAGACATGGACGATAAACAGTGCGGACAGGAAGAGGGTAGAGGCTTTTGAAATATGGTGCTACAGAAGAATGCTGAAGATTAGGTGGGTGGATCGCGTAACTAATGAGGAGGTACTGAACAGAATTGGGGAGAAAAGAAATTTCTGACATGCCTTGACTAAAAGAAGGGATAGATTTGTAGGACACATTCTTAGACATCAAGGAATTGTGAATTTAGCTTTGGAGGGAAGTGTATGGGGTAAAAACCACAGAGCAAAACCAAGAGATGGATGGGGACAGTAAGCAGATTCAGACAGATGTAGGTTGCCGTTCTTATGTGGAGATGAAGAGGCTTGCTCAGGATAGGGTATTGTGGAGAGCTGCATCAAACCAGTCTCCGGACTGTAGACCACAACAACAACACAGTATCATATATGTGCAACAACCAATCTAATGTTCTTCAGGCCGGCCGCGGTGGCCGAGGAGACTGAGGAGCTTCAGTCACGGTCTGCACGGCCACTACGGTCGGGGGTTCGAATCCCCCCTCGGGCATGAATATTTGTGCCGTCTTTAGTCTTAGTTAGTTCATAAGTAGTTTGTAAGTTTAGGGACTGATAATGACCCCGTAGTTAAGTCCCATAAGCTTAACAAACATTTGAACATTTTTTTATATGTTTTTCAAATGTAATTCTGCATTTTTTCGGCTTCCATAAATTATTATATGAAGATTGGAAGGTTATACTGTCTGATGGCAGATACAAGTATTGACAAACAAGAAAACTGATCCAAAGATGACTGAGAAATTAGTTGAAACCGGTCATCATTCATTGTCAAAAACTTTAGCGGTCAAGATTGTAGACATTGTCTACGTCATCAAAATATTTAGAACGCCTCTCTGACAACATGTCAAATAACACTAATAAATGTTTGTAATCTGTTCTTTCTTTTTGAATAATCCTGTAATTTAATCTGAGATGGGATACGCAAGGAAGGCTTTAACGATCAAATGTCACAGTTGTTGGTTAATCTTGATTCTTATTCTTGTATGGGCAGGGTCCATGCAACATTTCCGCACCAATGAAATGACTGTATGCTTTTCGTGGCCTGGATATCCCCATAGGTGTTTAGCCTCCTACTGCGTCTTTCTCTAGACGCCAATACAGCGACTTGTGTGTCGTTGATGATGAAAGTGATGATGAAGACAAGCCCACAAAACCCAGTTCCCTGTCGGCAATCGAACTCGAGCCCCTTGCTTCGGCGGTCAGTGACGCTGCGACTGAGATAAGGAGGCGGGCCGCAGACTGCAAGTTACTGGAAAACGTGTGATGGAGCTGAAGGAGCTAATAAGATAAGATTTCTTGAAAAAATGAGAAAGACTTCCAGATTTAGCTGCCATTCACAAAGGAGAAAGAGCACTGTGTTTTTGAGACCGAACACGTTGAGAATGTATACGCGCGGTTGCTCGTCGTGGAGGTTCGAGTCCTCCCTGGGGCATGGGTGTGTGTGTTTGTCCTTAGATTAGTTTACCTAGTTTAAGTAGTTTGTAAGTTGCTGACTGATGACCACGCAATTTGGTCCGATAGATTTACAAATATTTGAACATTTGAACGTCTGGTGATGGTTATGCTTCAAGTTTTGCAGTTACGCAACTATTCTTCCACAACATGGGATACTTAACAAGACTGTATACTTTCAGATTTGCAGTGCGGGTGAGCCAGTCGGAAACTCAGAAACTAGTGCATTTGTTGGAAATAATCTTTCAATTGAACTACAATTTGTTTTAACTGTAATTTATGCTGCTCACATACCATTTTGGAATTCTATCCTGGGATGCAAATTTCCGAGTGTCCTGTATAAAAAGCAAGTGATAAACAATAATAATGGTTAAATCAAGTTAATAATTTGAAGAAGTTTCTTTGATGTTTGGAGCAGTAAAATTACAACTTGTTAATGAGTTGCTTTTGTTTCCTTCAGTAGTTCAAAATATTCCGGAATAAACTCAAATAACGAATTATAAAATAACTCAAACATAAGTAAATAAGTTAAAGTTTCAGTATCAATAAATTTGTAGTACTCAGTTTTACGAATTGCTTACGTACAGTACTACAGCACAATTTTCTTTCATTTATCTCTGATGCATTTAACAAGAATAATAATCTCTGAAAACAATCTAAAGTATTTCGATAAATAATGTTTATTAATATAATGAAAACAGTGATAATTATGTTGTGCCAGTTTAAGGGTTATCTGTATATTTAGAGAAAATCTATCAGTAAAATTATTTATAGTATATTTAACCAAATGTGGTTCAATATTAGTTTGTGGTTGCAATAGTTGTGGTGGTATTTATGTGTGTCTGCGAAAAGTGGCTTATTCAGGGGAACCTATGTCCGAAAACTACTTATCGTTTGCTGTCTATTGGTAAAGTTCAAAAACTTCCATCATATTCAGAGTCATATTTGAACAATAATGAAAATAAGACAGTCCAGATCGCAAGTTGCTGCGTAGTTTTTTTTTTTTTTTTTTGTTTTTTTTTTTTTCTTTCTTTCTTTTTTTTTTTTTTTTTTTTTTTTTTTTTTTTTTTTTTTTTTTTTTTTTTTTTTTTTTTTTTTTTTTTTTTTACTGGAAAGCGGTTTCGGTTGGCACCTTGCTGCTGGCAGTGTCCGGAGAAATTGACGCCAAAGGCCTGATGATGATTCTGTAGAACCGAAACCGCTTTCCAGTAAAGAGAGAGAGAGAAACGCAGCATCTTGCGACCTGGACTGTCTTAATTATTTAAAATTTTAAGATCGCTGTTCCAAAAAATGGTTTCAAAAATTACTCATTTTTGAACAGTAAACAACGTGGCTTGACCTGCCTTGTCGTTGCTTTATATAGAGATCGCAGATTTTTTATTTGGCCATAAATCAAACGTTTTATCCTGTTTGTACCTAGTTGTTTTAAAGTAACAGTTGCAGCAGGTTTCAGTCAGATTGTGGGTAATAGTTGGAACATTTTGATGCCCAATTAGGCTGGTGACCGTGTAAATATCATTTAGTGAACCGATAAATTCTTATACATTATGCTTTCCTTCATTTTACTACCTCATTCGTTAAAAGTTAAATGCCTGTGGCAGATGTCCTATCCTTACTACTATTACATTAATAAACCCCAAAACGAGTGGTGACCTTACATTCACTTTCGACCCAATTTTTATTGTATGCTGGGTTTAGAGTGATTGGTAGCGTTACACACAGTAAGTTTACAACTCTTCTGTCCTTCTAATCACGTGCCCGCTGCCTCGTAATCCACTTTCCAAAACCCCAAGCCTTTCGCCATCTCGTTAACGGCACTGTGGTCACAGACTAGTCATGTAACAAGTTCCGGAACTGTTATTCGTCAGTACGCACGAATCAATTCATCCAGTCGTTGGTCGCAGTTCGGGCCTCCCACTACGTGTTTTGTCTTCATTGCTCGTTTCTCCTTCTTTAATCTTCTTCATCCATCTCTGCACATTGCTCTTCTCAATCGTGCCGTCTCCGTAGTTCCAGTCTTCTGTAGATATCGGCAAGGCCGCAGCCTTCCATTGTCAAGAATTCTATGACTGCGCACTCTTTGAGCTTCGAATCCATGTCCATTTCCTACGAAAAAAGAAAACACCTAACATGAGTTTCCAGGAAGAGGTACTCTACTGTGGCGTCCTGACAAATAGAATAATACTATGTTGTACTGAAATTGAACTGAAAATTGCCGAGCTTTATATTCTGTATTAAGTTATGACATTATTTTTATTACAAATAGATTACATTAGCCAAATAACTGATTTTTAATAAAAACATTTAAGGCCGTAATTTATCGTAGCTATTAGGTAAAAAGCTGATTGGGACTTTATACTGAAAGAATCACTGGCTAGTCTGTCTCGTAATAGTTTTAAGCATGAGAATTACCAGTCAGTTATATAATTTTTGTGAACTCAAGATCTGTCCTACTTACATAAATTTAATTAAGATCAGGATCATGACAGTTCATTTTATTTACGTTCAGGATTGAAGTCTAAGTTGGAATGTTCGAGTATTAGTAAATCTATGGAACTTAACTGCCTGGTTATTAGTCCGTAGCTTACAAACTACTTAAACTAATTTAAACTAACCTAAGGACAACACAGACACTCATGCTGGAGGGAGGGAGGGTTCAAACCTCAGCGCGAACGGCCGCGCGCACCGCAGCACGGGGCCTCAGTGCGTACGGCTATTCCGCCTCGGCTAAACTGCCGCGGCTAAACTGCAAAATAATTCTTAAAAGTCCAATTTTATTTCAACACCCGTTCCTGAATCATTTAATGCATATTTATTTGAATTAGCTACGAAATGGCGGGCGGCGACTGCAGTTCAGCAGCCGATATTGAATATGCTGCGACTGGAGCGAAAATTCTGTAAATGATTAAAATCTCTGTTTGGCCAACGTTACCACGAAGAACACGATATACTGCTTAACATTTCTATTTAATATCGTCTCTGACATTTTACGATCTTTTAACGCCTGTGACCGAGGTGACCGAGGGGACTAAGGCGCTTCAGTAACGGTCTGCACGGTCACTACGGTCGGGGGTTCGAATCCCCCCTTGGGCATGGATATTTGTGCCGTCCTTAGTGTTAGATAGTTCATAAGTAGCTTGTAAGTTTAGGGACTGGTGACCTCGTAGTTAAGTCCCATAAGCTATACAAACATTTAAAACAGTTGATCTTTTAACAGTGCTTGAATACTATCCGTGAGAAAAACAATCTAACAGCGACTCTCGCAAAATTATGATGGTATCGCCCTTTCAAGACACGATATGACACGAACAAGACAAGACAAGAAGGATTACGAATTACACAATGGTTTACAGTAGTGCTCGAACAAAGAGCTGAGGTAATACTCAGGACGAGATTAAAATTTCTTTGTTGTAAAAATAATTCAGTCACGTCCGTAACACATTATCTTTGACATCACTGTGTTTATGTTTTGTTTAGAATTCAATAAGACGTCTCTGATATTAATATCGTTTCTCCAGAGGACGCTACATTACCAACGTGTGAAATCTGAGCTCCATTCGTCAGTACACAAACAAGTTACGTCAACTCTTGGGTTGCGTTACTTCCAGAACAGCCCTCGTACAATTTAACGTCATGGAAGTTTTTCCGAATTTCAGAAACATTTTTTCAAAGACTCAGAATTGACGTATTATAAGACTGATTATGATTTTCTCGAATTGTCTGAGAGGATGTATGGGGGGGGGGGGGGGGGGGAGCTGGGTGATTTACTTCAGAGGCGTTTGTGGAAAGCTGCCAGGGCGAGTAAAACACATGTTTGTAGCTTAACTGTAGCAATAACTTTCATTATTTTACATTTTGCTGAGTTCTGTAATAGATTCCAAATCTTTCATCAAAGATAAAATAAAATTCATTCTCATCAGACGAAGCTTTCCTGTACTCTGATCTTTTTTCAGTACTTCGGTGTAAAACAATACACAATTTGTCTATGATTTTTGACCCTGTTTCGTAATTTTTGTCTTGTTCTCCATCTCTAACACCAGGTCGGAATTTTACGCTATCATTTTCAACTACCTCATTTCTTCACATAAGCTTCAATAAGTCCTGAAAAAGAATCAAGTATAACCGCATTTAGAACTGAAGTATTTAGAATGCGTTCAGTTATACGCAATAGGATAATAAACTAGTGTTATTTTATTTTTTAACACAATAAATGTATTTATTTTTGTCAGTTGTTGCAGAAACACTCTTCACTTCGAAACACTCTTCACTTCTCTAGATCTTTTAATATCCTTTACTTCTGTTGTATATAATTCAAACATGAAAGTTTTCATAAACATATTAATACAAAATTATATTTCTTATAGGTACTTACCAACCAGTGCTTAACTTACTGATTTTCAGAACATTTTGCGAGTTTCAACCTTGTCTGGAATAATACAGGATATGGAATTACGTGAGACAAATCACTATACCGATGGCGAGCAAGGATATGTGGGAAGCGATATCTGAGGCATTTCCAAAACTGCGGTGGTACAACAGCCGGAAAACATGAGGATTATTCGACAAAAGATACTGGCCCGATGTTTTACAACTTTAAGCAGTTTACAACTTCCAACTGTTTGCGACGATAACTATTACTTCACTGCTGTTGATATTGGAGGGTAGGGGCAAAGTTCTGATTCTTCTCTCTTCAACTTTCGGAAACATTGTACCTTCCAGGTACTACAAAGCTAGATATGTCATTTGTATTTGTGGTAGATTAGACAATTGGTGTGTCCACGAATGTTATATATCCTTTTCCTTTAAGATACCGTCTATCTAGAGAACGACGTCTTATTAAATGAACATTTGGAATATTTTGGAGTAATTGTTGAGTTTTAGACCGACCATTCAATGTCTCCCACAACTTTGCAGAAGACATTATCAAGTCGCCATTCCGGATGAACAATGACGCAACTGCAAAATAAATTTTTCTTCCGGAAGAGCGAAGTGTTGCGTTGAGCTTGAGAATTTCGTCCACGCTACAGATGGACTAAAATTTGAGAATAGCTTGCAGTGTGATGGTTTTAAAGATACAGAATATGGCTCAGTTACTAACTGCAGATCAGTAGTAGTGAAAAGTAATCGGAATATTTTCGCAGACGACTTCGTCAGCATTTCTGGAGAGTAGCAATATTCTTAAATTTAAGCTTCAATAAATGAAGAGCCCAGGGAGTAAACGATGTACATCATATTCTATATATATATAAGACCAACATAAAACGTTCTTTCCATTGCAACTCAAAATAAAACTCTTTATATCTGACTTACCACGCTATTTGAAAGGCTTTTTAGCTGCATTTTAGTACCGAGAGCTAACCTTCAGATTGTGCCATATATCCATTTCCTAATTAAGTGCAGTGTTAGATTTTAAACGTCGAGGCAGATGACTTGTGATATACTGCCAGTTATCAAAAATCGAATTACAGTACAATTTATTAGTTTTAAATGTTTGTGCAGCGTATCTTATACCAAGCTTGAGCCTTCTTTACTTTGTTCGAATAATCGGCTGTTGAAGAACAGCCCCACCGTACCAGCCTACGGTTGCACTTCCGCATGGAAACTCTCTACGTCGAATACACCGTTGTCCTCATAGTTTTAGAGACGCACGACGGGCGACACAGTGGTAAATGAACGGGAACAATAGAGCTGCTGAGTAAACAATGAGTAGCCTAGCTGCACGTGGAAGGCGGCAAGTGTCTCACTGTATCCCGAGTCAAAAGTCCCACAAGGTTCTCTGTAAAGCGATCAGCAGGAGATTCACTCGGAAAGCCACACTGCGGCCCACTGAGTAGAAGTCAAAGTGCCGAGTCTCTCGTGTGAAAGGCAAAACGTTTCAACTCTCTGCAGCTGGATGCACGGTCTCCCATGTCAAAGGGATTTGACAGTGGCGACACGCAATATACTGCTCGCCATCAAAGTCATTAATCACTTTCGATTCTGAAAGGCGTCACTTCGCTTCGCTTGATTGCAGTGACACCTCACAACACCAGCACAGAGGCAAGAATATTGTCTGTCATCATAGCCTCGTCTAGAGACCTGAATCACACTACGCTTTACTGTACTTAGATAGTTAGGACCAACTATTTCATTCCATGCGTTCACACATTCAGTTTTCAGTTTTTAGAGTAACGGATACATTATTACAATACGTTGAGAAATATAACATTTGTTCACGATTCTCTTTCTCTCCCCAGTAACTGTAACAGAAGAAAACTTTCGCCTAAAGTGCACTTCTTCTGACTGAAAATACTTATACTACATTATACAGGTAACGTCTCATGTTCGAAAAGTAACAGTATTTAGCAATGTTTATCAGCACCGTAGTGCCTAAACCATGACGTGTATACCATATTAACCCGTCTTTTGATTCAGGATTCTTACGGAAGAAAATTATGTATAGTCTCCTGTCGGTGCTCGATGAGGTCAGAGGCAGTTGGCGTGGTGGACATGATCCTTCTTCACTTCCTGCCTGCATACTCCAATTGAGGTATATTTTTCCAAGCGTCTTGAACATACTTGCTTTGTTTCTAATCTTTCATTAGCAAAATAAGGTATGCTGGCGTTTGTTAAAGTAAATTTAAGAGATATGGAAAACTTTTCACACGCCTAGAAAAAGCATCCCCGAGAAAATTCTTTCAGCCACAGGTATAAATTATCTCATTTATCAAATTCCGGAACGAACAATGCCGAGGAAGTCTACGATGCAATAGTTTAGAAATATGAAGATAGCTAACTACTTGGTGGACAAATTACATTTTCATGTACAAGACGAAGACTTAGTACCTAAATTTCTTTGGTGCCCGCACAATGGCTAGTGTTCCTTATTCCATGACGGAATATGATCATTTACATGCCAAGAGGACTCTGACTCTTAATAAATTTAGTTTCGATCTCTTGTAATTCGTCTTACATTGTCCACACTTATGTATCACTTTTCCTCAATAAATTTAACAGTGCTGAGTTGTTTAGCAAATTACTTGAAATAAAGAGTCTGAAAAACTAGAAAGGCCCAAAATGCTTCCAGATCGTTTTCTTTTAAGCGACTTGAAAGTTTTTTATGGCTTTGTGTTCGCTGAGATCGGGTACTATCCCTTCAGGTGAAATTATGTTTCGTAAATACATAATACGATTTTTTCCAAACTTAAATTTTCTCAAATTGAAAGTCACTCCACTCTGTTGAAACTTCAGTAAAACTCTTGACAATCTAAATTTTCTTCCCAAGTGCAAGTAGCAATCAATAAATCATCTACATACACCATTACGCCGGCCGCGGTGGCCGAGGAGACTGAGGCGCTCCAGTCACGGTCTGCGCGGCCACTACGGTCGGGGGTTCGAATCCCCCCTCGGGCATGGATATTTGTGCCGTCCTAGTTCGTAAGTAGTTCTTAAGTAGTTTGTAAGTTTAGGGACCGATGACCCCGTAGTTAAGTCCCATAGACTATACAAACATTTGTACATTTGTACACCATTACTTCGTCTAACTATTAGAGAACATAGATAGTATCCAAAGTTGCAATGCAGATCCCATTCCAATTTTTTTCTTATTTTCTTGACAACTCCTCGCTTTGACTCTAAGGAATAGAAAAATGTATTTTATTATGAGGCGCCAATTAAATGTGATAAATATATCTTTTAATAACACCTGATCGTTCAATAAAATCTAGTAGACACTTGCTCAATGACTGTTACATTTTGTGAGCTCTGACTAATGTTAATTAATTCTAATAATTTTTCTTTAATTGTTTCCTCGGTAATCCAGTCATCACTACTATACAATGGATTCCTACCACCCAGCATACGTTACTTTTTTTGTAAATTTAACTTTTAGTCCACTTCAGTATTGGCCATGAATGGCTTTCGTCCTTATCAAATCTACTACAATTGTTTTGATACTGACCGCCAGGTTAACATTTGCAGAGAAAAGATCGATTCTTGCGTTCCTTTCACTCAAAAAATCTAAAACCAAAAAAGGGAGCTTCCGAGTAAGTTATTTTCAATTAGGAACGGACAATCTATATCCCAATTTTTGCTCTAAGCCCACCTATAGCTCCTATATCTATTTTGTGAAATTATCATCTACTAACCCATCTCCTATATCTATTTCACTATTGTATCTCAAAAATTTCTTGTTGGAATATGGTCCTCTATGTATCCGCCTACCAACTACATTTGAGGGCGAAATATAGCCGGGAATAGTGTAAAGACAGTCGTGCCGAAGAATGGATTCATTTATCACTTCAATTATTTGCACAGACGGTATAAATAAAATAAGGCACTTGAACACATTTTATCCATTACAGATGTTGAGCCGCGTTGGAGTAGCCGAGCGGCCTAAAGCGTCTCGCTGCGGAGCGCGCAGTTGCTCGCCGTGGAGGTTCGAGTCCTCCCTGGGGCATGGGTGTGTGTGTTTGTCCGTAGGTTAGTTTACCTAGGTTTATGTAGTTTGTAAGCTACGGACTGATGAGCACGCAGTTTGGTCCGATAGATATACAGACATTTGAACATTTTTTGAACAAATGTTGAATTTCAGGCTGTAACTTAAAAGAGGTTTAAGAAATTATTGTGAGCAGTTGCATTTTTTTATTACGCCGAGCTATTCAACATTAGATGGTACAGACTTTTCTACAATCAGTGCATTTTGATTGTGAGGTTTGCTGTGTATCCGTGGCAACACAGAAAAATCGATAGTTAGTAAACTCTGCATGTGATATGTTATACATAACATTTACAATACAAGTTCGTCTTCAGGGTTTTAGACCGCTTACAGTTAGGAGATTCATTAGATGTGTATCTGTTATATTTACTCCTTTCGGAAACATTCTTGATGGCAGTGCAATACAAAAACCTTTTAACACCAGCAATTCTCACGTCTTTGTAATTGTAAACAAACCAAAGAGTACGATTAGACTACAGGCTCGAGATTTCGTATTAATCCAGAGGTATTCTTGGTCATCACTCACATCGACGAAAGCTGCATAATATTTACAGGGTATTAATATATATGCCATCAAGAATATTTTCCAGAGGTATACATGTAAAGGATATACCGGGTGATCAAAAGGTCAGTACAAATTTGCAAACTTAATAAATCATGGAATAATGTAAATAGAGTGGTAAAAATTGACACACATGCCTAGAATGACATGGGGTTTCATTAGAACAAAAAAAAAATTTTTTTTAAATGTGTGACTGGCGGCTCTTCATCTGATCAGAAAAGCAATAATTAGCATAACAAATAAAGCAAAGACGATGTTCTTTACAGGAAATTCTCATTCCTTAACAATAGCTGTAGTCGAGGAATAATGCTGTGAACAGCACTGTAAAGCATGTTCGGAGTTATGATGAGGCATTGGCGTACGATGTTGTCTTTCAGCATCCCTAGACATGTCGGTCGATCACGATACACTTGCGACTTCAGGTAACACCAAACCCAATAATCGCACGGACTAAGATCTGGAGACTTGGGAAGCCAAGCATGACGAAAATGGCGGCTGTGCACGTGATCATCACGTGGTTAGAGGGCCTCGGGAATACACAAAATGGGTTTCAGTCTCAAAGGGCTCAGGTCAGACACAGGAAGAAAGCAAATCTAGAAACCATTGGTGTAACAGTTGTAAATTGTCGTAGCTGTATTGGGAAAGTTCCAGAGCTCCAAGCGCTGATAGAAAGTACTGAGGCACAAATCGTTATATGTTCTGAAAGCTGGCTGACGCCTGAGATAAGTTCGGCCGAAATGTTTTCAAAGGGCCAAATGGTCTTCAGAAAGGATAGAATAAATAAAAAAGCGGGTGGCGTGTTTATTGCTGTTACTAATGGTTTATCCTGCTGCGAAATTGAGACAGATACTTCCTGTGAGTTGGTCTGGGTAGAGGTTATTCCTGACAACCGGAATAAATAAATAATTAATCATTTTATCGGCCCCCTGACTCAGACGATGCGGTTGCCGAAATGTTCAAAGAAAGCTTGAATCACATTTCAAATAGGTATCCGAAGCATGCTGCTATAATCGGTGGCGACTTTAATTTACCCTCGATATGTTGGTATAACTACGTATTCAAAACCGGCGGCAAATATACATCGTCCGAACTAGTTCTGAATGCTTCTTCTGAAAACTACTTCGAACAGTTAGTTCATGAACCCACTAGAATAGTAAGTGTTTGCGGAAATACCCTTGATCTCCTAGCAACAAATAATCCTGAGCTAGTAAAGAGCATCAAAACAGATACAGGGATTAGCGAACATCGAGTTGTAGTGGCGAGACTGAATGTCGAAATGCCCAAATGCACCAAAAATAAACGAAAAATATATCTATTTAATAAAGCAGATAAAAATTCGCTTCACGCTTTCCTGAGTGATAGTCTCCAGTCTTTCAAAACTAAAAATGCGAGTGTAGATCAGTAGCAATCGAGAGATTTATAGCAAATAAATTAATAAAAGAGGGGGCTGACCCTCCGTGGTACACAAAACAGGTCAGATCACTGTTGCAGAAACAAAGAAAAACGCATGCAAAATTTAAAAAGACACAGGATCCATAAGACTGGCAATCTTTTACTGAAACTCGCAACCTAGAGCGGACTTCAATGAGAGAAGCCTATAGTAGTTACCACAACGAAATCCTGTCTCGTAATCTTGCAGAAAATCCAAAGAAATTCTGGTCATATGTGAAGTACACTAGCGGCAAAACTCAAACAATACCTTAACTAGCGATAGCAATGGTAATACTACCGATGGCAGTACTGTTAAGGCGGAATTACTAAACACAGCTTTCCGAAATTCGTTCACCAAAGAAGACGAAGTGAACACTCCAGCATTCAATCCAAGAACAGCTGCCAGCGTGCGAAAATTAGAAGTAGATGTTCCTGGCGTAGTAAAACAACTTAAGTCACTAAACAAAAACAAATCTTCCGGGCCAGATTGTATACCAACTAGATTCCTCTCAGAGTATGCTGATGCAATAGCTCCGTACTTAGCTATAATTTACAACCGATCACTCAGCGAAAGATCCGTACCCAAAGACTGGAAAGTTGCCCAAGTTACTCCAATATTCAAGAAAGGCAATAGGAGTGATCCCCAAAATTACAGGCCTATCTCATTGACGTCGATTTGCAGTAGGATTTTGGAACATATACTTTGTTCGAATATTATGAACTACCTCGAAGAGAACGACCTATTACCCAGTAGTCAACACGGATTCAGAAAGTATCACTCTTGCGAAACACAGCTTGCCCTTTATTCACATGAAGTGTTAAGTGCCATCGTCAAGGGATCTCAAATCGATTCCATATTTCTAGGTATCAGGAAGGCTTTTGACACTGTACCCACAAGCGGCTTCTTATGAAATTGCGTGCTTATGGAATATCTCCCAAATTGTGCGATTGGATTCACTATTTCCTATCAGAAAGAACACAGTTCGTTGTAATTGACGGTAAGCCATCGAGTAAAACAGAAGTGATATCTGGCGTTCCACAGGGAAGCGTTATAGGTCCTCTACTCTTCCTCGTGTTTATAAACGATTTAGGAGACTATCTGAATAGCTCCCTTAGACTGTTCGCGGATGATGCTGTTGTTTATCGGTTAGTGAAGTCAACAGAGTATCAAAAGGAACTGCAAAACGATTTAGACAAAATATCTGCATGGTGCGAAAATTGGCAGTTGACACTAAATAAAGAAAAGTGTGAAGTAATACACATGACCACTAAAAGAAATCCGGTGAACTTTAATTACGCGATAAATCAGTCAAACCTTAAGGTCGTAGATTCTACCAAATACCTAGGAGTTAATATTACGAACAACTTAGACTGGAGAGAACACAAAGAAAATATTGTGGGGAAGGCGAACCAAAGCTTACGTTTCATGGACAGAACGCTTCGAAGATGCACCAGCTCCACCAAAGAGACTGCCTACATCACACTTGTGCGTCCTTCTGGAGTACTGTTGCCCCTTGTGGGACCTTCACCAGGTGGGCCTGACGGAAGACATTGAGAAGGTTCAGAGAAGGGCAGCTCGTTTTGTTTTATCACGTTACGGCGAGGGGGGGGGGGGAGGCGTCACGGAAATGTTGCACGAATTGGGGTGGAAATCATTAAAAGAAAGACGTTATTCATTGCGACGTGATCTGTTTGCGAAGTTTCAATCACCGACTTTTAGTTCTGAATGTGAAAATATTTTGCTAGCACCCACCTACTTAGGGAGACATGACCATCCCAATAAAATAAGAGAAATCAGATCGAAAACGGAACGATTTAGGTGTTCTTTCTTTCCGCGCGCTATTAGAGAATGGAATGGTAGAGAAAAGTTATGAAAGTGGTCAATGAACCCTCTGCCAGGCACTTGAATGTGATTTGCAGAGTATCAATGTAGATGTATATTTAGAAACGACGCCCGCAAGAGATCTTTCACGCGCCTAGCAATATGGGATGGAGCGCCATCCTGCATAAAAATCGTACGTTGCAGCAGGTGTTTATCAGCCAGGCTGGAGATGATGCAATTCTGTAACATAGCAGCGTACCTCTCACCCGTCACAGTAGCGGTCACTGACGTTTTGCTGTCCAGCGCCTTCTGTCGGACATTTTTTCTACTTTTATTTTCCTAATAAAACCCCATGTCATTCCAAGCATGTGTGTCCATTTTTACCTCACTATATACATTATTCCGTGATTTATTATGTTTTCAAATTTATACTGACTTTTTGATCACCCGGTACTTCTAACTAATATTCCGACCGTAAGTAACACCTTGCAGAATAACGTATAATATAACTAGTTTGTGTAATATACCAAGTATAATGCTCAATGGCTCTAATTTTCTCTTCAGAATGTTCAATGGTTTGCATTTCTATGGGACCAAATTAATGTGTTGTCCCTAGATTATAGTCTACATAAACTAAGTTAAACTAACCTAAGAACAACACGCACACACACACACACACACACACACGCACGCACATGCACACACACACATGCCCGAGTGAGGACTCTAACTTCCGACGCCAGACATCGTTTTATGTCTTGCCACGCATACACAGCAACTCTTACAAAGAAACAATCAAAATGCACTGATTCTGATAATGAGCTGCTAGGTACGGCGTGTCCCTAACACGGGAAAGGGGATTGTAGATCAGTCTGAAAGTGCAGAGCGGAAAGGAGTGGCTACAGAGAGACACGTCAGTTCTGACAAGTGTTCTTGTATCAGCGGCACACCTGTGGCAGCCATCATTTGAATGCGAATTTTGGGGATCGTTGGATACTTGCACAGAGAACTGAGGGAACTTATGGGTATTGAGAAAACTATTTCATCTTATGTAATACGACACTGAGGCTAATAACTGAGAAAAGCAATATGTTGCAACAAGAGAAGTTAGTGCCCATGTTCCCTGCGGAAGAGCCCAATAAAACTAGCATTCCTAGCAGCATTTCCGGGGAGGCTGGTGGCGAACTACACAGATCTGATGGCCAACTCGTCTGAAAGCAAAAACCGGGGATTTTAAAGGTAGGTGTCGGAGCACTATTTTTCCTCACTAGCAATTGCGAAATCGGCCACCGATATATTGTAGCCAATCTAACTTGTCGCTTTCCACTACCCCGAGGCCTCTAGCGGACCACGTTTCAACCCTGTCCTCTTTGCCACCCCCTAGTTGGTATGTGATTGGTTTTTGCACTAACAAATTCCGTAATTGGTAGAAAGATTTTTCAGCTGAAAAGGAACGCCACCATACTCCTCAATATGGATAACAACAACAATGTTTAAAGTCATTTGGCCACGCCCTTAGCGCTCTTCAGAGTGGAGGCTGCTATACTTGCACATCTCCTCTTTTCCCTTCTCATTCTACCCTCGAGAACCCACTGACGTTGCTGTTCTCAGTGTATCGTGACACCTTTGCTACGTACGTTAAGACGTGCCTGTTGGATACGAAGTACTATTATAACACCATACAGCAGCGTCTAGACGCTGTATGAAGTTACCTGTTTATTGTCCTAGGCCGTCTGCAGTTCGCAAGGCTATTTCTTTACTGCTCAAACCAATAAGGTGATCAGGTGAGGTATCATGCACAATATACCGGGTGATCAAAAAGTCAGTATAAATTTGAAAACTTAATAAATCACGAAATAATGTAGATAGAGAGGTAAAAATTGACACACATGCCTGGAGTGACATGGGGTTTTATTAGAAGAAAAAAAAAAAGTTCAAAAAATGTCCGACAGATGGAACTTCATCTGATCAGAAAAGTAATAATTAGCATAAAAAATTAAGACAAAGCAAAGAAGATGTTCTTTACAGGAAATGCTCACTATGTTCACCATCATAGCTGTAGTCAAGGAATAATGTTGTGAACAGCACTGTAAAGCATGTCCGGAGGTATGGTGAGGCATTGGCATTGGATGTTATCTTTCAACATCCCTAGAGATCACGATACACTTGCGACGTCAGGTAACCCCAAAGCCGATAATCGCACGGACTGAGGTCTGGGGACTTGGGAGGCAAAGCATGACGAAAGTGGCGGCTGAGCACGCGATCAATGACGCGCGCAAGAGATCTTTGACGTGTCTAGCAATATGGGGTAGAGCGCCATCCAGCATAAAAATCGTACGTTCCAGCTGGTGTTTATCAGCCAGTCTGGGGATGATACGATTCTGTAACATATCGGCGTACCTATCACCCGTTACGGTAGCAGTTACACAACCAGAATCACACAGCTCCTCGAAGATAAAAAGCCCGATAATGGTAGGTGTGGTTCTAATACAACTCCATATCATTCCAAGCATGTTTGTCAATTTTTACCTCTCTATCTACATTATTCCGTGATTTATTAAGTTTTCAAATTTATATTGACTTTTTGATCATCCGGTACATATGGTAACATATTTTAATCGGATATAGATTCCAATTGTAATTTGTGAGTAATTCAGTACGTTATTTTGGTGTCTCAATCCTTTACTTGACGTATGGACTTTACTTAGAACGAGGCATCATGGCTATCATAATGGTGAAAATGTAATTTTCGTTGCCCTCTAATATGGCGTATTATAATCGCGGACGGTTAGTACAGTTGCACACTTGCATGGCATGGAGAGTATGACGTTATCAGTCAGCTCTTGAGGGATATTTGTCCATTCTTCCATAAGTGCGATACCCAGCTCTGCAACCGTTGTGGGAGGTGCTGGTCTGGCTGCAATGCTCCTATCAAGTGCATGCTCTATCAGGTTTGTCCGGTGAAGAAACAAGGCGACTCCATTCGTTCAATTCCTTCAGCTTTAAGCATGTTGTCCATCAGTGCAGCTCTGTGGCTACGAGCGTTATCGTACACCAGAAGGATCCCATCTCCTATGGCACCAGCGGGGGCACAACAAAAGGTCGAAGGATCTCGCCTCTATAGCTCTGAGCAGACAAAGCGCCATTCTGAACGACAGTACTGACTCCTGCCCACACCATGATATGGTGATGTTTCCTGCTGTAATCAGGATTTTTCCGAGTGTTATGTTCTCTTCAGACGATTCTCCAGCTGAACACAATATCTGAATAGTCAGCAGTACGATTCGTTAGGACTCCAATCCTGAACTTCCTTCACCTAGTTTCTGTGGGATAAACAGAGTCGTGGTTTTGATGGGACACACACCATAGGCCTCCGGGAGTAGAGGCCACATTCTCAAAGGCTATTTCGGATTTTATGTTGCACGTCCTGTTCTGCTTAGAGGGTGCGTTGCAGCAGAGTCGCTTCTAGCCTCATGACGTGCCGCTAACAGGAGATAACGGTCATCTACCCGTGAACGACCTTGCCTTGGATTCCTTTAACGGTCCGTGTTGTCTAAAATCGCGTCCAGGTCCCGAACAATACACTTCAGGGCAGGGCAATAGCTGCAACCACACACTCCTATTTCCAATGTTGCCAACCGTAGAGGAATTCCGCTACGCGCAGCGGCGGAATTACGAAATTGTTAAAAACGTAGCGGAATTTGATTTCCTTTCGCCGAATGTAAAAATAAATAAATGAATAAGTGAAAAGACGCTAAATACCCATTTCTAAGTGCAAAAAGGATTTAATTCAATATTAAATTACTTTTA
This sequence comes from Locusta migratoria, assembly GCA_026315105.1. Taxonomy (NCBI): domain Eukaryota; kingdom Metazoa; phylum Arthropoda; class Insecta; order Orthoptera; family Acrididae; genus Locusta; species Locusta migratoria. Next base: position 309,048,105 of record CM048746.1, read on the forward strand.
AAACATTACTTATTTTCAGAATAACAAACTTTTTAATAATATGGTCTACACTTGTTACGTCAGGTGTAATCTGAATGCTTTCATATTCTTTCTGCTATGAATAATTTGAGTACATTATTGACGCGGCAACATTTAAGATGACAGCTACATTGAAGGATGCCGCCGACAAATGGCAGTCGACAATAGCATATGGGACGCGGAACTGTAAACGAAAGCGGTTATTGACACACAAGACGTATTAATACTCAGTGCTAACACCAAGTCGTGTGAATCGGAAGTGAGTCATTAGATACGGTAACGTTAAATTGAAAGGCTACTGAATAATGAGTGATAAAACTGGGTGTTCAACACCAAAGAAGAGAAGAGAATGCAAGAGTGATCTGACACCAAACGAGAAAAACCTGGAAAACAAAACAAAAAAAGTTCAAATGTTTGTTAAGCTTAAGGGACTTAAGTACGGGGTCATCAGTCCCTAAACTTACAAACTACTTATGAACTACCTACAACTAAGGACGGCACAAATATCCATGCCCGAAGGGATTATCGAATTCCCGACCGTAGTGGCCGTGCAGACCGTGACTGAAGCGCCTCAGTCCCCTCGGCCACCGCGGCCGGCCCTGGAAAACAGAAGGACTTTTAAAGAAGTGGTTAGAACCAGTTAGTGATGACAACACGAAACCAAAATGCAGAGCGTGTAAAATAGTACTAGGAGCAAAACGAAGTGACTTGTGAACATCAGCGTAAGCCCGAGGCACAAGAACAACTTGAAAGCTACGAACGGTACAACAAGAATTTCTCAAGTAAGAAAATTCTTTTTAATTCACACGAGTTGCGCAATGGCAATGGATATTACTACTGTTGTACTGTAATTATTACAAATCTGTTACAGGAATCTCAAATTTAAAGTTAGAGTAACGAATTAGAATATAAGAATTTCGGGACGATTTTAGTGCTTCATTCCATCTGTCAGCAATTACAGTGACGTTGTGTGTGTCTAAATGAATTACGTTTGTCAGAATCCTTGCAGTCCGTTTCATCACACATTCATTCCTCACTAAGGGTGAGAAGTAAAACAATTTAAATTATGACGCTAATGTATTAACCAAGATGTTATTCCAGAATATCCAGTAACTGAATTCAGCTACCACAAGGTGACCAAAATATTGCTGTATTAACAACGTCGTATTTCATGCTATTTTAAGAAAGCTAACAAAATAACCCCTTTTTAATTAATTCCTTTTACCTTCGAAAGTTCAAATATCATATAAAGAGGAAGGTACCTGTTGCATCAAACTACATTCTTCTGAATGATACTCGAATTTCTGCTTCATCAAAGGTGTGCTTGACGTAGTTGATCGTAAATAACCTAGCTAGAAAGGTATGGAATATACTTGTTTATAGTCTAAGTTCTTGATTTAGTATGTATATTTTATTTAGTACTAGATGACCCGGTGAACTTCGTATCACTTACCTCTTAACATAAGCAATATTAATTTGATAAGTATTTTAGATCCAGTAGCTTTATAAAGGCACCATCAGATAGTCTAAGGATAGTCTAAGTATCGGCTCGATAGTGGACGGAAAGAGTGGGCAAATCACGCACACATGTCCAGGATAATGTTCATTTCAAAATCGTGGAAGTTCAGGAAGGTTAAACGTTGATAAAATATGGAAAAACTGCGAGGGAAATTTAGATATAAAATATGTAAAATAATGATTGTTGTTTTTTTTGGAATGATTAATGCTGCAGCAGTCACTGTTTATAAATATTTTTATTGGCACGACGCGTTTCGGCAGCATGCTGCCATCATCGGGTGCATATTTACAGTTACTGGTTACATTCTTGATGTATTGTGTTTTGTGTTGTGGATGCCAGTGAGGTTATGTTTGTACAGTTTTAACCTGTTAGGAAGATATAGCTATTTTTACAATTATGTTTCATCATTATAGTTTTGTATTATTGTAGTGTTGTGTTTACTCACAGTTTTGCTAATCTTGATAAACTTGTTGTCTGGCACACACAACACAAGCACATAGTTACATAGACACTTACAACACATGTGGACATTTTGTATTTGTAGGTTACTGTACAAAGATCCTTAAAAGCTAAGATAAACTACTTACATCAGTGAATCTAGTGAATATGCATGAGTTTAAACAGAAGTTGCTACATTTTGAAGAATTGATCAATCAGTGTTACATTATTAATTTTATATTTTAATTTTATTAATTTTATATTTTAATGAAAAATGCATTCAATACTGGAGAAATTTTTGAAGAAATTAGTATTGTTGCTTTCCAGTTTATCATTAAGTAGAAGTTCACCGTGTATTTTCTCATGGATGAAGATTTCTAGTTCTTCATAGAGGTCCATTATGTGTCCCTTGTCCATTTTATGCAGTATATGAAGATCATTCTTGATATTCTGGAATGGATGTCCTGTGTTCTTTATATGGGTAGCTACTGCTGATTTATTAAAGTTATTGGTGTGGTAGGCATTTATGTGTTCATTGTATCTTGTTTTGAATTCTCTTCCTGTTTGGCCTACATACAGGGCATTACAGGTGTTGCATACTATTTTGTAGATGCCTGAGAGTGTGTGTTTATCTGTTAGTGTGTTTACATTGTGTCTAAGTGAGTGTTGTAATTTATTGTTGGTTTTAAAGGCTATGTTGATGTTGTGTGGTCTGAAAATGTTTGCTATTTTGTAGGATAGTTTGCCAATGAAAGGGATACATGCTGTGGCTTTATTTTTTGATTTCTGTGTGGGGATTGGTTTCTTTTTGGTTTTGCTTTTTTGTGTAAGGTTGTCAACCAGTGTGTCGTCATAATCATTTGCTGTGGCTATTTGTTTGATGATGTTGAATTCTTCAAGTTTTGTATTGTTCTCCATTGGTGCGTTGTTGGCTCTGTTAACAAATGCTCTATATGCAGCATGTTTGTGTGTTGTTGGGTGGCAGGATGAGTTATGTATGGTGGAATCTGCTGTTGTTGGTTTTCTGTAGACTTTGAAGGTGTGTGCTTTGTTTACTTTACTAATAGTTAGGGCTAGAAAGTTGATACTGCCATTGTTTTCATGTTCCACTGTGAATTTTATATTTTGGTCCTGGTTGTTTAGTGTATTGAGGATATTATTGATATCATTATGGTCACCATCTATCAAGAGCAAGGTATCGTCCACATATCGTTTGTAATAAATGATTTTATCCATGGAATTGGATTTCATGGCAAGAGTTTTTTGCTCTAGGTGGTTGATATATATGTTGGCAATGGTACCAGCTATACTTGAGCCCATTGCAGGACCTCTATGTTGCTTGTACATTTTATTGTTGAAGGTGAAGTAGTTGTGGTTAAGCACTAGTTGTAGAAGATCTATGAATTCAATTATTTCAGCCATTGATAGTTTTTTATATTTTATGAGGTTTGACCTGATGATTTGTAGTGTTTCTGGGATAGGTATATTTGTGTATAGGTTGGTGATGTCAAATGATACTAGTTGAGCAGAATGAGGATTTTAATGTTCTTAATTTGTTCTATTAGCTGTTTGCTGTTTTTTATTGAGTAATTTGTTGGGTATGTGTACATCTCAGTTAAAATGTGATTTAGTTTACTAGTAATTTTGTACCCTGATTGATCAATTCTTCAAACTAATGAACAGCAATTCATTTTTATCTTTGACAGTTCATATATGGGTTCAGACCGTGTAAAGCGAACTTTACTCTTTCAAAATATATTTATGAACGCACCCAACGCAACAACCAAGTCATGATTTTACATGTTTTAAATCTAAATTTTCCTCGCAATTTTTCCATATTTTATCACCGTTTAAACCTTCCCTGAAATTCCAGGAATGTGACCTGAACATTATCCTGAAAATTTGTGCGTGATTTTAACACTATTTCTGCCCACTATCGAGCCGATACTTAGACTATCTTATGATGCCTTTATAAAGCTTCTGGATCTTAAAATACATATAAGTTAATATGGTTTATATTAAGAGGTAATAGATACGAAGTTCACCGGGTCATCTAGTCTACCCGGCCCTGCTTCGCAATTGCTAATATGTACGTACTCTTGCTTTGATCGTCAAATGTGCAAAATATTATCGCTATCGTACGAATGATATCGTAAAGAAAATAGCTCTTTCAGTTTTCCACAAATTTTCCTATTTTCTAGCCGGCTATTGCAAACTTTTATTTCACTCAAACCTTCCTCTGGCTTTGAACGTCGAATATGCAAAATTTTATCGCAACCAGATGAATGGTATTGACATTTCAAAGAAAAATCTCTTTCTATTTTTTCTGCATTTTGCAATTTTGCGGGAAACTTTTTCACATTTTCAGTTTCCCGTGAATTTTCAAATTTTCCGGGTAACTTTCCCAAATTTTTAGTTCATAAGAAAGTTCATCTTTAGTTGAACGTCAAAGAATTTTGCGACTTTCCTTTTTCCAAGACCAAAAAAAAAAAAAAAAAAAAAAAAAAAAAAAAAAAAAAAAAAAAAAAAAAAAAAAAAAACCTCTCCGCCGTGCGAATAGTCAGTTATAGTGCTGAATTCCATCAAAAACACATTTCAATTTTGTCAAAGTTTTCAATTTTCCGGTAGATTTTCCAAAAAATTTATTTCATACAAACCTTGTCCCGTGAAGCCGTACTCAAGTGATGCTCTATCAACCATGTGGCAATTAACTTTTATTCACAGAAAAAAAATCGCTTTCGGTTTTTCATAAATTTTCTTACTTTCCGGGAGACTTTTCCAAATTTTTATTCGAAGCGAACCTTCCTCTTGCATTCAACATGAAATGTACAAAATTTTAACGCGACGGAACGAACGGTATTGACAACTCACTGAAAAAAGCTGTTTCAGTGTTTCCCGATTTTCCTTTTTTCCGAAAAACTTTTCCATATTTTATCACAGTTTAAACCTTGCATGGACTTACACGAATATTTCAAGACTAAAATTAGCCAAATCGGTTCAGCCGTTCTCGACTTGCGGTAAGTCGTGTAGGCTGTATTATAAATTATAGTTGATATTGTAGCGGAATGTAGCGGAAATTGACGGTACCCGTAGTGAAATTTGAGCGTGCCCGTAGCGGAATTTACTTATTTTTGGCTGGAAACACTGCCTATATCCGTCCCGCTTCCCACCCTCTTACTGCCCCCCCCCCCCCCCCCCATGTGAGAGCTTCGGGTAAGTAACGTTGTTACATTGCACTACCTGCTCACTACACTGTCTGTTCTTAACCGCTTGCGTAATTCGTTTGTGCCGGCCGCGGTGGCCGAGGGGACTGAGGCGCTCCAGTCACGGTCTGCATGGCCACTACGGTCGGGGGTTCGAATCCCCCCTCGGGCATGGATATTTGTGCCGTCCTTAGTTCATAAGTAGTTTGTAAGTTTAGGGACTGATCACCCCGTAGTTAAGTCCCATAAGCTTAACAAGCATTTGAACATTTTTGAACAATTCGTTTGTTAGAGTAAACACAAGTCAACAGTAACTCCCTCTGCATCAACTATCTGTTATCACCACTATCTAGGTTGCCGTAATGTTGTCATCCCCACTCCGTAGAACCGACAGAGAGACGCCTAACCATTTTAGTTCATACTGCCGATGACTACTTCAGAACCTAGATAACTCTACTGGTCCCCTAATTGTTTTGACCAGTCTATATGCGACCACTTTATTCTGCTAACTGTGATGGTCTCTACTATAGTTCCCCATCTTGAAGTGCACCCCTATGGCTCCACGCAAGTTGTTAGCAATTTATAAGTAATAGTGAGTACATGACAGGAAGCTCGGAACCGGTTATTGTGTGATTAATTCTTCTACAAAAAGTAAGCCAACAGGTTGCAGTAATTTCCGAAACCTCGTTTCCAAACTTGTTTCTTACAGCGCTACCGTGACGAAATGACAAATATTAGACATAATAGCGTAATTAAAACAGGAACTATTTCTGTCTGTCAGCCTAAATTGCATACGTTGGCTACTGTGAGACAGCTGATCAGCTGTTATTGAACTCTCAAAAGCAAGCTCCCCAGCTACAGCCACCATATCTGCATATGAAGCACACGTAATTCATCTACTCGCTTTGCCCCGCTCATCCGTAATTGTTTACCGCTGATATGTTTCCTTCCATCGTAACAAAGTATTCAAATGATTGTAAGGTATTTGACCAAACTACTATGGTCATCTGTCCCTAGACTTCCAAACTATTTAAACAAAGTTACACTACGGACAACACGCACACACGCACACACACACACACACACACACACACACACACACACACACACACACACACCTGAGGGAGGTCTTGAACCTCCAACAAGAACGGCTGCTTAGTCCGTAGCATGACGCTTTTCTAATCAACATCGGCTTCATGTCGTGCAGAATCGTCCTAGCCTGAAACAAAACAATACCTGACCTTACTTGAGATTTTATTTGGCTATGTTGTTCTCAAACAACTTCAAAATTGCGTATGGTTTTCTGCAACACGTTTCAAGTTTCCTCCTTGGATGGGCAAGATTATTTAAAACCTACAATTAAGCTCCCAAATACATCAAAGTTTCGTTATCTTTTGCGAAAAGTTTGAGTCATTAGGATACACTGCAAGCTTAAGTTAACTAGGTACCAGTTCCTTTAGATTTCGTGACGTTATTTTTGATACATGGAAAACTGCTTATAATGGGAAAGAGAAAGCCTTGTGTAGTGAGACGGATTATTGTCTCCGCTACATATCTCATGTCAGCTCAGTTTGTGCAGGATAACTTACTTATATTTCTGTTCTTATATGATTTTTATGTAAATGTTTAATATTATATGATTCTCAAAGAAGTTTTTTGTATGTTTTTTTATGTTTCATGTACTGTGAGGCGAGTCAACCTACGAGGGCAACATCTTCGACGCCGATTACAAGGAGTAAATATCCGACCACATCAAGGCGCGGGTCGACGGCCACGAGGCAAGAAGATGTTGATCTCTGCGGTTGTCGTCGCAACAGTTGACATTATTATCGAAGTTTCATGTTAAAACAACAAATTTTAAAAGTCAGTTCCCTTTTGTCTGTCAATGACTACATATGTAATGTCATAGAAAGCAATAAATGTTATCGTGTTTAAACTTGACGAAAGTGTCAGAGTACATCATTTATGAAGAATTATTTTACGATAAATAATATATTAATGAAACGAGGAGAATATTTAATTTAAATATTCTTCAATTTGAAGAATGAATTTTTATTCATGGAAAAGTTACGTCAAGAAGACTTCGATAAATGTTTCTTTTAGAACTTTGATTAATCGATCATACACATCGAATCATTGAAGAAATATTTTTTTTATCTGTGGCTATAGCAACGACCACAAACTGAAGAATTTCTTTTGACCGTCTTATCTATGGGAGAACTTAGAAATATTTTAACAAGAGTGTTAAAGACTTCTTCCCTCGGCGCAAGAATCTGATTTTGAAATATTGCAACGTATAAAGATTTTACATGAACATATTTTTTTATTATTATTTTATATAAATTTTTATGGGCGAGTGGACACCGCAAGGATTACGAAGTCTGACACGGCCACATTCAATCCTAATCATACAAGACGAGTGCTTTTGAAGATAAGAATTTAGCACACGCTCCGCCGCAGGAAGAGGTCGTTCCGCCGCACTTGGAGGTGATTTAGTATACAAAATTGTTGGCGAATTCTTATGTAGGGCATTTCTAATGGACGTTTATTGGGGAAAGAAAGTCTGGCAGACTTCTACTGAATGGGCAAACACTCCTTTGGAATAAGAAAACAGCATCTCCTGTATCAGTGAATAAAGTGCGATACAACAGCCGGCCGCGGTGGCCGAGGGGACTGAGGCGCTCCAGTCACGGTCTGCCCGGCCAGTACGGTCGGGGGTTCGAATCCCCCCCTCGGGCATGGATATTTGTGCCGTACTTAGGATTAGCTAGTTCATAAGTAGTTTGTAAGTTTAGGGACTGATGACCCCGTAGTTAAGTCACATAAGCTATACAAACATTTGAAATTTTGCGATACAACATATTTGGTCACTTTCCAGATTATAGGGCTAAAATAATATGTAGGATTTGTCTTCAATTGTACTTCACTATAAAAGTGAAAATTATGGGATTATTCTGGACTTACTACTAAAAAGGGCTTGTTTTCAGATATTTCACATGAAACAGTCCAAAATAAAATTATTTTTACAGCCACAGGAATAAACCCGTAGTATTTAAGGGGGTTGGAACTTAAATAGTGGCAATACTGCTGTGGAGACACTATGCAATGGAATTTAATATTGTCGCTCATATCACACGCTGTTGACATACCTATCACCCCTCCGAGCAAATGGACTCGCCCGTCCCACGTCACCGGCGTGCGCACAATCGAGAGACACACAGTCACTTGTGAGCGAGAGGTACAACGTAACCGTGTCACTATGTTTTCGAAACAGGAACAACGGAGTTGGATCAAGAGAATGTGCCAAAGGTCGTAAAGCACGGCAGTGTCGCCGTGAAAGTCGACAGTAATTCAGAGCTCCATTAAGGTCAAAGTTGTGGTGATTCTCATGTGCGACTGTGATGCTGTTATCTTACTGTATTACCTTCCTACAAGGCAAACCGTCAATACACAGTATTACTGTATTTTTTGGAAGCGGCAACACTTTCTGCGCAACCCACCCATAAATTTGCACGACAATGCGCGGCCGCATACAGCACAAGCTGTGGCTGCTCTGTTCGGTAGATGAGACTGGGAAGTAGAGCTGTAAGAGTAACGAAAAGATACGTACCCGTATGTATCCGTTACTAAAAGAAACGGTACTCGTTACAAACGTATCGGTACTCGGTAGTCTCGTTACCAGTGCCACCCAGCCCAGAAATACGGCCGCTACATCGGCTTTGAAAACGTGATTTTTTTTTTTTTTTTACTTTTACTGTTAATGTTACTTTAATATTTAAATTTGCCAAGTAGTTACTGTATGCCGGATTTTTGAGGCAATTATACTACTGAGGAGAGGAACAGTAAAGTCTATTTCCCTCGTGATTCAAATACGATTGTCATACAAACTGATCGATATTACCAAGACCCACACGACCTCCATTTTGAGTACTGTCCCCGCACATTAGATTAAATTAGTTTTTCATTCCGTACATCCATGTTGAGGACATCCTCGTGGATGTGGAACATGCCAAGAAGCAAAATTTATAAGCTGAATAATAGATAATACTAATAATATAAATACAGATACATACTTTTCTTTCTTTTGGGCTTGGAATATCAGAATCAGTTGGAATATTTCGTGGGAAATGCTAGTGTGTTGGATCACAGTAGTAGCTCTACATTTGTGACCAGCGGGACTGTCGTACTGTCTTACGAGACATTAATAATTAAGATAATACCATCATGAATGAAAATGTGAGATTATAGCTTTTGAGTAATTTCTACAAAACTTATTATAGTAGACAAGTCCAAAAGCAAATAATTAACCATTAAAATGAAACTTTTACAGGTAAAAATACAATAAAATCTATATGTTTGCGTTACAAACGGACGTCAGATCCTCGAGGATTAATCTGTAAACACGGACCAAGAACTATAATCCAAAATTAAAAAAAAAAGTATCATATAAAATCGTAGAGCAATGCAATATACACTTACAGTTCGTCACGGATCTCTATAAAAATTACTCATCTCGTAACAAACAGTATCACAGAAAATACGCATTCTCCGTATTGGTTTTCGTTACAGAGTTCGTATCAATACGGTTGATGCGAATAACTAAATGCCGGCCGCGGTGGCCGAGGGGACTAAGGCGCTCCAGTCACGGTCTGCACGGCCACTACGGTCGGGGGTTCGAATCCCCCCTCAGGCATGGATATTTGTGTCGTCCTTAGGATTACCTAATTTGTAAGTAGTTTGTAAGTTTAGGGACTGATGACCCCGTAGTTAAGTCCCATAAGCTATATAAACATTTGAACTTTGAATAACGAAATGTATGCATGGGTGGGTTCGTATCTATAGGGTAGATGCGAGTACGATATGTATTCATGAGCAAGGTCGTATCGATACGGTAGATGCGAGTAACGAAATGTGTTCATGAGTAACGATTGAGTATTTCGTATCAGCCAAAGTATTCGTTACTCAGTACCGAATACATACGGTTTGCTACAGCTCTACTGGGAAGTACTATACCATCCACCATATTTCCCAGACTTAAGTCCTTGTGACTTTGATTTGATTCCGAAAATGAAGGAACCACTTCGTGGCATTCGCTTCGGTTCGTTTCCAGAGATTCGGCAGGCAGTAGACCGCTCCATTCGCACCATCAACACAACAGGTTCTGCTAACGGTATACTAGGCCTTCCATACCGCTGGCAACGGGTTCTTCACCACGCTGGTGACTACTTTGAAGTACAGTAACGGTGTAAACAGGTAACGCTTTTGTATCGGTTGTGAATAAACAGTTGCCACTATTTATGTTCCAACCCTCTTATACTGTGGCAACGATGCGCTTTTTTGTCAATGTTACTTTAGACTAAAACTATGTTTGAAAAAAAAAAAAATTATACAAATTGTTCACATGACCCTAACGTCTAATTTAAGTACGTTGACATTTTTCTTCGCGTAATTTCTTTGGTGCCAAACAAAGGGTTAAGGCGTCAGTAATGAGGTGCATCTTTAACGACTTTCGGGTAATAACAATTGTTTAGTAAAGGTTACAACTTCAACGAATTTTCAGATGAGCTTCGACGCAATTTAAGATTAGTGAAAACATAGACTCGAGTAAATGTGATGTTTATGGTGCTGCTGCCTGTCCCAGAGAGGTACTTGTTTACTCGCGAAACTACAATGTCATCCGCGTGGGTGGAGGCGTAAACTAGTGCAGACGTACACATTAGGCGTCGCAACAGTCTCGTGCGCGACATCACGTTGGTGCTGACATTAGGTGCCGCTTGAATCAGTGTTGTATCAGACGTGATAACGGAGCCTTGTGTGCTTGCTGTTCACGTTTAATTTATGGAGTTGTACCAGCTCTGCTGATAACTGGCCTTAAAATGCCTGTACTAGGGCCTAGAGGGTGAGAAGCAAGGCTATATTACTTCACTGAATCGGAAACTACTAAAAAACAATAGCAGTCACATCTGCGTCGTAGCTGCCACAGTGTGTAATGTGAAATACAACAAGACTTTTGAGGGAGCAATGCTTTGCCTCCACCCAGCTTCCTCCCAAACGCCCCACGCCGTCCTGCAAATCCCCAACCACCTGTAGTCCTCTTGCCAAATGCAGCGTCGTCCTGTGCTTCCACCTAGTGCCATGTAGGGTCATAGGTGTGTGTGGGGGGAGGGGGGATGGGGGGAGGGGGAGGGGGGGAGTGGGTGTGTGGGTGTGGAGGGGGCCCTTGCGTTCATTTATGTTTGTGTTTTGTACTGCTGCTTCAAAAATGTGTAATTCAAAACCTAACAATTCCTCTCTCTCTCTTTTTCTGTCGTCCCCTGTCGACGTCTCTGCACCTCGACATTTCGGTGAGTAGCCTTTTTTTCCTTAAGTATAATTTTATATCGTTTCTTATCAAGTTGTCAAGGAAAACAATGGATTACGCTGCACTGAAAACTATAAAAATGCATTTTCCTTCTTTATACTTTTATTCCTTAATAAACTATTCCGTGAGAAATTTTATGTTTATAAATACCAATACACGTGTAAAACGTATTTACGTCCCTCATTATTACCTTTGTTCTATGTCACTGATGTTGTCTTTGTAACTGTACCAGCAACTTTGTGAACGTAATCTGTATCTATTAACACCTTGCACAGAAAATACATTGAACATGAAATATAACACAGTCATAAAGAAAAATTATTGTTAACTTTATTTTAATTTCTCACCTGTTTATAGTTCTTTCCATCTTAACCTCGTATATTTTAGGAACGAATTTTACAAAGAAAATTCGTAGTTTTATTTACCCATTCCCTGTAGTGTTGAGTGTGGTTGGTATGAGTAAGCGAAATTTCCATTTCAAACTTTTCCAATGAACGAAGTGAGTTGACATATTGTTCTCTGCACCTACGATTGCCACCAGGTACATTAATAGTTCTCTCATAATTACTTTAAGATTAAACTGGCCACCTACCCTACCACGACTTTCGTAATTACTTATTTTGATTCTAGAACTAACTAGCTGAAGTGCACAAGTAAAGTCTCTGTCTATTTATAACCTCTCTTTCCAGTAATTAGCAATGTAGGTTGTTCTGTCACTAATCTTAATAACATCGTCCATATTACATGTTACTAATGCTTGGACAAGGCGGTAGCTCTTTGTATGGTCATCTAGGTCTGACTGGGACATGACTGTATAATTATTCATAAATATACCAACACACATCTTCAGCCGTTAATGTTACAAGTCTCTTACTAACAGTTTCGTTAAGTCGTTGTTACCATCTTCAAAACCCAATTTAGTTGATTACCATCATATCACCAGGGACCACATAGACGATCTCGAACGTAGACCCATCAGTTGGCTGACAGTCGTCTGCTGATACCTGAGAGTGCAACTTCGGTAGACAGAAATACGTAGATAATGCCGTGGGAAAGGCGAATCAGAGACTTCGTTTTATTAGTAGCACCCTTAAAAGACGCAACAGAACTACTAAAGAGACTGCATACACTACGCTTGTCCGTCTTTTTTTGGAGTATTGCTGCCCAGTATGGGATCCTTACCAGGTGAGTTTGACGGAGGACATCGAAAGAGTCCAAAGAAGGGCAGCTCGTTTCGTATTGTCACGATACAGGGGAGACAGCGTTACGGAAATGATACAGGAAATCATGGGATGGAAATAATTACAACAACGGCGCTTCTCGCTGCGGCATGGGCTACTTACGAAACTCCAATCGCCAACATTTTCCTGTGAATGAGAAAATATATTGTTGACTCCTACTTACATAGGTAGAAAAGGTCATCAGAATAAAATAGGAAAAATTGGAGCTCGAATGGAGAGATTCAGGTGTACTTTCTTCCCGCACGCTATCCGAGAATGGAATGGGAGATAAATAGTATACAGGTGGTTCGATGAATCCTCTACCAGGCACTTAAATGTGATTTGCAGAGTATCCCATGCAGATGTAGATGTAGGTATAAAAGATGGGTCTACGTACAAGATCATATATATGGATCCTAGTTACGTGCTGATAGTCAACAAAGTAAGGGTCTGAAGATGGTAACAATGAGTTACCAAAACCAGTAACAAAGTATTTTAACATTAAAAGCTGAAGCTTTGTGTTGGTGAATTTATAAGTCGGTCAAAATCCTTTACTTCGCATTCTCATCTGTCACTCTCACTGTACCCCCATTTCAGTTTGTTTGATTTGCTCATAGTTACTCCAGTGTGCAGCCGGTTTAATGCGTTCCAAGTTGGAAATGAAAGTTGATATCCTGTAGATACCTCCTACAGGATTTCCATCGTGGAGTGTGGCACCATTTCTTTCCACAGAGATAGCCGCCTTATTCTGGGTTCGATAATGAGCTCTTCAGTTGTGTCAATAAAACTATTGCGGGAATTCAGCAGGACACGTTGTTTGCTGTGCAAACTTATCAGATGTCGAGGACCGTTCATTTGCTTTGGTTTTTCGATCTCGGAGGAGAATTTTCTTCGGATAGCAGGTGGTGCTAAGCTTATGATGCGATAAATTTTGCCTATGGGAGTTGGCTTGAGGCATCGTGTGGCGATGAGCACAGTTTCATTCCCAGCGACGTCGACTTAAATAATGTGAACTAATTTCCCCCAGATTGGCGCCTCATATTCCGCAGCTGAGATACTGAGCGCCAGTCAGGTAGTGTGCGAAACATGGGGCTGAATTCCCCACGACGAATCTGTTAGCTTCGCTACAGTAAGTTGTTTCTGGCACAGACTTTTTTCTTAGTGGTGCGACAGTGCTGCTCAATGCACACATGATCATCTACCAGATTTTATGAAATTATAAAGCAACAAATTTATAATTAAAAAAAAAAATCTGAGCCGGTCGCAGTGGCCGAGCGGTATTCGGCGTGCCAGTCACGGTCTGCACGGCCGCTGCGATTGGGGGTTCGAATCCCCCCTCGGCATGGATGTTTGTGCCGTCTTTAGTATATGCTAGTTCATAAGTAGTTTGTAAGTTAAGGGACTGATGACCCCGTAGTTAAGTCCCATAAGCTCTTCAAACATTTGAAGAGGTTTTTTTTTTTTTTTTTATCTGATAGCTGATCAGCACTGTTATACCATTAAGAAAAAAAGTATGTGCCAGGAACAACTTATATATTATAAATCGGCAAATCGGGATGAAGCTCCTGCATAGGTACCTGAAATAGGTACTGAACTGAACGTCAGCATTCCAGAAGCACTTATGAGTACAAACTAGATACGTTTAAATGAACGGTTCTTTTCAGAACCTGCTCTGACAGTTATTTCAGTAAATTTTGAAGGCATGTCACAATCCAAGCAGCAACTGCTTCTAGAACTGTGCCACGAACAGAAATGTGATGTACTGTGCGTACAAGAAACTCACAGAGATATACATCAAATGCAACCGACAATACCTGGTTTGCAGCTAGCTGCAGAAATACCGCATGCTAAACATGGAAGTGCTGTTTTTGTCAAACCAGGAATACAAGTCTTGAGTGCCTATTGGACAAACGACAATAACATCGAGATCATCAACTTGGAACTTAGTAACTGTGTGATCACTTCAGTGCACAAGCCTCCTTTCGAAAAATTCTCCTTTGTTCCTCCTAAAAACTTCGATTCAGGAAAAATATTGTGGTAATAGGGGATTTTAATAGCCACAGCCATGCCTGGGGATATACTCAAGAGGATGAAAATGGTGAAGCCGTTATATCTTGGGCTGAACCTAACTCCGTCACCCTCATTCACCACAGTAAACTACCACCATACTTCAACAGTGGAAGGTGACAACGAAGGTACAACCCTGACCTCTTATTTGTAAGTGAAAATGTAGCGCAACAGTGTTCCAAATCAATGTGCAATCCCGTATCAAGCATATAACACAGACCAATAATGTGTCGACTTCTTCCCATCATAATACCGCAAGAAATTGGTTTTAGACGAAGGTATAATTTCAAGAAGATAGATTGGCCGAAATTCTCCATTTTGCTGTAAAATATGGTGAAAACCCATTCAGTGATGAAACCTACCAAACAGCCAGATCCGTCCTCTCCTCAATCTCCGAGGCAAAGAGAGTACAATGGGAGAAACTCATGGAAGACTGTGATATGAGTAGAAGTAGTCACAAGGCCTGGAGGCTTCCCCTTCACAGGCGAATATGCATGCGAATGTTCGACCTGACCAAATTGCGCACCAGCTCATACAAAATGGAAAGACACCTTATTCAACCAGGTCTGGTAAGAAGACATGTGAGAGACAACCTGACCAATAATCTACTTCGACCATTTACTCAGGCTGAGGTAGATCTCGCTCTGAGTAAGTGCAAAAACGGAAAAGCTGCAGGCCTTGATGATATAAGAGTGGAGCAGATTAAGAACTTTAGGCCGATAACCAAAGCGTGGCTAATCGATCTGATGAACAACTGTGCCCAATCCTGCATGATTCCTAAACTCTGGAGGGAAGTCAAAGTTATAGCTATTCGTATGCTAGGAGAGGGCCAAAATGACCCTAAAATCTACCGCCCTATATCCCTCCTATGCCATCTGTATAAACTTCTTGAAAGACTCATCTTACACAGACTAATGGAGAAGCTGGAGACAATATACATACCACAGCAGGCGGGCTTTAGATTGGGCAAGAGCTGCACATCTCAAGTGATTTGCACAGCACATTGAAGATGGGTTTGAAAGGTAAAGAGATCACAGGAGCAGTATATATAGATCTGACAGCAGCTTACGATACTGTTAATCATAGAAGACTTCTTATGAAGATGTATAATGCCACTAAAGATTACCAACTTACCTGCTTCATAAGGAATTTCCTTGGAAACAGAAGATTTTTTGTCGAATTTCAGGGACAAAGAAGCAGATGGAGAACGCAAAAGAACGGATTACCGCAGGGAAGTGTGCTTGCTCCAGCCTTGTTCAACATCTATACAGATGATCAACCACTACCTCAAGGAAAACTGAGCTTCATCTATGCAGATGATTGTGCTATCACCGCCCAAGCGCACTGCTTCGAAACTATTGGAGAGAATATGTACAAAGCATTAAGAGAAATGTCAATTTACTACAGGGAGAAGCAATTGAGACCAAATCCTAGGAAAACACAGACTTGTGCTTTCCACCTCAAAAACAGGCAGGCGGCTACAACCATCAAAATTACCTGGGAAAATATCACACTAGAACACTGTACATATTCCAAATACCTAAGAGTCACCCTCGACATTGCATTAACCTACAAGAGGCACTGACTGAGTACTAAGCAAAAAGTGGCATCTAGAAACAATGTCATCAGAAAGCTAACAGGTACAACATGAGGAGCACACCCCAACACTGTAAGAACCTGTTCCCTAGCACTAAGTTACTCTGCCAGAGGATATGCAAGTCCAGTGTGCTTCAAATCCAGTCATGCTAAAATAGTAGATGTTGCTCTTAACGATACTTGTCGCATCATCACTGGATGCCTAAAGCCCACTCCTCTGAATAAACTGTACAGTCTTGTGGACGGTGGACCCTTGCACCCTCCCCCTCCCCTCACTCCGACATCCGCCGAGAGGTAGAAGCAAAAAGTGAGAGGGGAAAATCAGAAACATCTGAAGCCCATCAGGAAGAGCTTCCTTAGATCTACAGAGGCTCTAAATGGGACATCGCAGCAATGCCGAACCGAACTATGGCGTGCAAGGTATACCGATACTGCAGGATGGTTTATACAATGTGAGAAACTACCACCCGGCTACACAGAGGAGTACATGGAGATCACTCAACAGTCTACGTTCAGACGTCACAAAATGTAAGAGTAATCTGGTTAAATGGGGCTTCCCACTGGAGTCGCCACTCTGTGAATCTGGAGCAACGCAGACGACCTCCCACCTGCTCCAGTGTACCCAGTGTCCAGCAACATGCGCACCAGAAGATCTACTACATGCAACACCAAATGCAATGCAGGTCGCTAACTTCTGGTCATCAAAAGTGTAAATAATTGTCTTGTAAGTATGTTGTAGTCACATAACATGTAAGGATTGTACATTAGTTCATTCATTGTAAGTGCTTCTGACACGAATAAATAAATAATCAACAAATTATCTACACTTACATATACATCTACATAAATTGCAAATCGCACTGAAGTGCATGGCAGACGGTTCTTCAAACCGCTGTTGTTTCTCTACAGTTCCATTCTCTAATAACTCACAAGAAAAAGGGACACCTAAATCTTTCCGTTTTCGACCTGATTTCTCTTATTTTATTTTCATAATCATGTCTTCCTAAGTTGGTCGGTGCTAACAAAATATATTCGCATTCGGAAGAGGTATTTGGTGAAAGAAATTTCGCAAATAGATCTCATCGCAACAAATTACGGCTTTCTTTTAATGATTTCCACCCCAACTCGTGCATCATTTCTGTGAAACTCTCCCCCCCCCCCCCCCCCACTATATCGCGATAATACAAAACGAGCTGCCCTTCTCTGTACTTTCTCTAAAGCGTCTGTCAGTCCCACTTGGTGAGAATCCCACAATGCGTAGCACTACTCCAAAATAGGACGCGCAAGTGTTGTGTAGGCAGTTTCTTTAGTAGAACTGTTGCAACGTTTAAGTGTTCTACCAACGAAACGTAGTCTTTGGTTCGCTATCCCTACAATATGTGTTCTTTCAAATTTAAGTCGTTTGTAATTCTTACTCTAAGGTGTTTAGTTGAATTTACGGCCTGTATTTTTGACTAATTTATCGTGTAACTGAATTTTAACGGGCTTCTTTTAGTAGTCATATGGGTGACTTTACAGTTATTATTAAGGGTCAATTGCCATTTTTCGCACTATGCAGATATCATATCTAAATCATTTTGCAGTTGCTTTTGATCTTCTGGTGACTTTACTAACCGATAAGTGACAGCATTACCCGCGAACGACCTATGAGACAGATTGTCTCTTATATGTTTTATAAAAATAAGGAACAGTTGAGGCCCTATAATACTTCCCTCGGGTACGCCAGATATCACTTCAGTTCTACTCTATTATTTTCCGTCGGTTACAACGTACTGTGTCTTGTCTGACAGGAAATCACGATAAGCACTCAGTTTGATTAGAAGACGCTTGTGAGGTACAGTGTCGAAATCTATAATTATGTGATCTACTTGACATTCCTTATCCACAGCACTCATCCCATCATACGAGTAAAGAGCTAGCTGCGTTTCAGAAGAACGATACTTTCTGAATCCTTGTTGACTATGGGTCAATACGTCGTTCTCTTCGAGGTAGTTCATAATATTTGAGGAAAGTATATGTTCTAAAATCCTGCTGCAAACTGACGTCAATAATAGGCCTATAATTTAACGTATCACTCCTATTGCCTTTCTTGAATATTCGAGTAGCCTGTACAACTTTCCAGTCTTTGGGTACAGACCGTTCGCCGAGCGAGCAGTTGTACAGTACATGATAATTAGGTATGGGGCTATTGCATCAGCATACTCTGAAAGGAAACTGAATGGTATGCAATCGGGTCCGGGAGACTTACTTTTGTTAAGTGATATTAGTTTCTATAATAGACCAGCAATCTTCGAAAGGAAGGGAAGAAGGAATTAACAAGTGTTTTGGACAGGTCAGGAAAGCTACTAGTCAATCCTATGGATGCCTCGAGCAGATTGAGGGAATATTTTGAAGAATTGCTCAATGCAGATGAAACGTCCAATGATGTGTCAGATTTTCAGGTAGAATGGGATAGGAACAACGATGGAAACAGGATCTCATTTGAGGGAGTGGAGAAAATGGTTAGTAGATTGCAGTGCAATAAAGCGGCTCGGGTGAATGAAATTAAGCCGGAACTCTTCAAATACAGTGGAATATTAGGTATTAAATGATTACACAGGATAATTGAGAAGGCGTGGGAATCGGGACAGGTTCCGTCTGACTGGACGAAAGCGGTAATCACGCCAATTTTCAAACATGTAAACAGAAAAGATTGTAACAACTATTGAGATATCTCTTTAATTAGCGTTGTAAGCAAAATATTCTCAGGTATTGTTGAAAGGAGAGTGCGAGTATTAACTGAGGACAAGTTAGATGAAAATGTGTCGGTTTAGGCCTCTCAGGGGCTGTCAGGACCAGATCTTTAGCTTACGGCATATAATGGAAAAGTGCTATGAGTGGAACTGGGAATTGTATCTGTTTCATAGATCTAGGCTTATAACCGCGTTCCTACGAAGAAGCTATTGTCAGTTCTACAAGATTATGGTATAGGAGAAAACTCCTACAGGCAATTAAAAGGCTTTACGTAGACTGCCAGCCAGCAGTTAGACGGCAAATTAATCTCATGATTCAGGGTAGTTTCAGGGGTAAGACAAGGCTGTAATCTGTCACCACTGATGTTCATACTATTTATGGATCATATCTTGAAAACAGTACACTGGCAAGGTGGGATTAAAATAGGTGAAAACAAAATACGCAGTCCCGCATATACGGATGACTTAGTTGTATTGGCAGACTCGATTGAAAGGTTACAAACTAATATTTCAGAGCTCGATCAGAGGTGTAAGGATTATGATATGAAGATCAGTATATCGAAAACGAAAGTAATGTCTGTGGGAAAGATATTTAAACAGATTGAGTGCCAAATAGGAGGAACACAGTTAGAACAAGTAGACAGTTTCAAGTACCTGGGATGTATTTTCTCACAGGATGGCAACAAAGTGAAAGAACTAGAATCGAGGTGTAGAAAAGCAAATGCAGTGAGTGCTCAACTAAGATCTACTGCCTTCTGAAGAAGGAAGTAAGTACCAAGACTATGTTAGCAGTGCACCGCTCTATTTTTCGACCAACTTTGTTGTATGGGAGTGAATGTTGGCGGATACAGGTTATCTTATTCATAATGTAGAGGTTACAGATATGAAAGTAGCAAGAATGATTGCAGGTACTAACAGATGGGAACAATGGCAGGAGGGTGTTAATAATGAGGAAATCAAAGAAAAACTGGAAATGAACACCATAGATGAAGCAGTTAGAGCGAACTGACTGAGATGGTGGGGTCATGTTACACGCATGGGAAAAGCAAGGTTACCTAAGAGACTTATGAGGTCTGCAGCGGAGGGTAAGAGGAGTCGAGGTAGACCACGAAGAAAGTACATAGATTCGGTGAAGAATGATTTTGAAGTGAAAGTCAAAACATCAGACGAGGCATCAATGTTAGCATTGAATAGGGGATCATGGAGGACTTTTATTAGAGGTACTATGCTCCAAACTGAACGCTGAAAGGCATTATTATTCTCTAATGATGATGATGATGATGATAGACCAGGAGTATCAATTTCTAAATTAGGAATGCTGGTAGCTATTCTTGATACGAATTCTGGAGTATTTGCTTCGTGAAGGAATTTCGAAAGGTTGTTTTCAGCAATTCTGCTTTAGCAAAACTGTCAACAATACCATCATAATGAAGCTAAACAAAGCGTGAACGACCTTTTATTACCATCTGTTGATTTGCATTCCCCTTGTTTTGTTTTCGGCTTCCTCTTGTTACAGGTTATCTTTTGGACACACACACACTCGAAAAAGAGAAATAAAACATAAAAGTATGTGAAGCATCATACCTCAGGCAGAACGTCTAAACTTCTCTCCCCTCTTTTATGCTGCGAACTCAAAGAACTTTCAGTGGAATTGTGCAGGTAAACACACAAATCGCAAATCGGCTAATACTGGGAAAAAACGACGACATTCAGTCTACCACTACGCACAACATACATATATAGTAGTAGTTATTGCAATTTTCGTTATATATGTCACTTCTGTACACATACAATATTAACGTATTGATGAATTCACTTACACTCTCACACACGTAGTATTGTATCCAGCTTTACGTAAATCTCTCATCGAGTTTCTAAATAAATTACGGAATTTTATGCTTGTTATACCAATAGAAAATAACTTGCCAGGGCTGTCGTCCAGTATCCCCGAATAGCTATTTTAATGAAAATTTTTGTAAATGTTTTACTTTAGTTAGCTGCACCTCTGAAGTTTCTTAAGAAATTAGTATCAATGAATTGTAAAAGGTATCATAAAAGGTCATAATAAGATTGTCTAAGTTTTTAGATGCGGATACGAATGTTGCCAGACGTAAATTACACTCACAATCTTATATAGTTATAACAAACGTAGATAATTTTATTGAGAAATCGTTGATATATGGTTGCCTTGATTGATTGATTGATTGATTTTTCCAGGGAAGCCAAAACAGTCTTGGTCCAACCCGCCACTGCCCGCACCGAAACTAAGTTTATTGTGCGGTATCGCTCCTTGTATATCTAGTAAAGCCAACCAATGCCCTTGAACAGTGCAAGGAGTCCCTTTACCAGTTCTTTATTAGACACAATTTCTTCGGGTCTGGTTGTCCCAAGTATTCCTTGCCTTTTATTCTCCAATGCAATGCATTCGAAGATTAGATGTGATGCAGTTTCATCACCGTCATCACAGATCCTACATTTAGGGTCCTCTTCTGTTATTCCCATTGTACGTAGGTGTTTTTTTGAAATTCCCATGGCCTGTCAGCAATCTAACCATGAGTCTAATCTCTCTCCTGTTCAGATCCAGGATTGCAGACCTTCTTTTAAAACATGGCTTTGGCATCATTACCTTGCCATGATTTTGTTGATGGACTTTTGTCCAATATTCTACGTGCCGTCTTCTGAGCCAGTTACGTAGCTCCAATTTGATCATTGCCTTGGTGATTGTCAGGACGGGTTCCGGTCCAATAAATGGAATCTCTGCCCCCATCCTGGCTAAACTGTCGGCATGTTCGTTGCCACTGATCCCCGAGTGGCTAGGGACCCACAATAGGTTTACTCTATTGCTTTCCCCTAGCTCCGCCAGAACCCTGTGACATTCTGCAACAATTTTAGACCTTGTTGCACGAGCTGCCAGTGATCTCAGGGCTGCCTAGCTGTCTGAATAGATATAGATTCTACGATCTTTATAGCACCTACGCAAATTCTCCTCCACACACGCCCTGATGGCAGTGATTTCGGCCTGGAATACTGAGGCCAGTTTCCCTAGAGAGATGACGCCCTCCAGTCTTGGCTGCACCCCATATACCCCGGCCCCTATGGTTGCCTTAGTAAAAGTAGGCAATATTAGGCTTGTTTATGTCTTAAGTTTCAACAATTGAATATGAGACTGCTGAACAACGGAGAAAGACTAAAGGCACAAACTTATATGTTAGAGAGAGTTTCAGGACAACCTCTCCGGGTGAGGCAGTCGTGGAGTAAAAAATCCCAGTGGCGTGTTGTACGGCACCCTTTAGATTTGCCTGTAGTTTTACGATTTTTTTGCAAACATTTAGGACACAATTGATAAAAATTTTAATGGACGATACGATTACTTGTCTACTTTTGTGATACGCCTAATATCTATGCATCTAATACGTTAATATTCTTTCTGACCGTATTATAACAAACAGCTAAAATTATTTTATACTTGAGTTTAGCTTTGACAAATATACTGTTTTTGAACTTTTACCTCTTTAAACTATTATTTCAATATCTCTCGCACATTTTCATTGTCACTTAATTTACTCATTTTAGGGACCGGTATTATTGTATAAATAGCATAGATGCCAATCTCGCAATTTTTATTTTATTTGATCAAGACGACAGGTTTAGACATTATGGTGTCATCATCTGGTCGCATTGACATTAAATTGCTTTATAGTAATCCACATAAAATCTGTCAGGTGTACTGAATGATAGTTATATAGAAAATCATGTGCTGGTGGAAAGTCAGATATAAAATGGATTGCTGGTCAAAATTAAAACAGTAAAATATACATAAATTAATAACCACCACATGACTGGTTGTATTTATGGAGGGGCTCAACATTCGGTGTTCGAAAATAAGTCACGTGACATCCCTCGCCTGAAACACTCTTTTCAAAATCAAATGTTCAAATGTTTGTATAGCTTATGGGACTTAACTACGGGGTCATCAGTCCCTAAACTTACAAACTACTTATGAACTACTTACGAACTAGGACGGCACAACTATCCATGCCCAAGGGGGGATTCGAACCCCCGACCGTAGTGGCCGTGCAGACCGTGACTGAAGCGCCGCAATCCGGCCACCGCGACCAGCAAAACTCTCTTTTGTAAATGCCATCTTGCTTTCTGTTTCTCACACTACTGTTGATTGAACATAACTATATTCTGCAAAATACCGGGTTGTTCGAAGGTAACACCGCTTTCTCTGAAAAGTTCTGTTTTGTGAACATACCATGAAATACATACCAACGAATTGCAAACGTAGACTTCTTTATCACATGTACACAAACTGGGGAGATACCTTTACAATTACTGTTGTTAATGACGTAATACTAACAGTAACTTTGTATACTTTTTATTACTAGAGCTTTGTGGAATTCGGTATTACCACAATTCTTCCGTTTATTATATTAGCTCTACAAGAAAATGTAGTCACGGTTTGAGACAGAATATTTGCTCTTTATTTTAGCGCAGAACATGAACAAAGTCATATCTGAAATACAGAAAAGGTAATACTATCTACGTTAAAAGCGTCCGTAGCAACCATAACAAAGACAAACATTTTAGTAGACGCATTGATTCTAAATAATGACTTTCAACATATTCCATTAGTAGTGAATAATTGCTTAGAAACAAAACAGGTAATTTGTAGCAATGTATACACTTCCACTCTGTTTCATTAAGGAAACGATAGTTGCTACAGAAACTACCAGTATCTGCACGTTATTTAGAATAATCCTTATTACAGTATCATCCCAGTTGACGTGCAAACACTTAAGATCATTTTTCATTGCGTTGTTACGTATTTCACGGCATGTTCATGAAATAGAACAAACGAAAATTTTAGAGGGTAGCACTCTTACATCTGCACAACTCTAAACTTGCAGAACATAGCTCTATTTAACTGATAAGAGTGGGAGAAACCCGTTTAGGAGCAAAGGAGGAAAAAAATGGTATCGGCGGGTTTCGAACTACCGACCACATGGATGACAACGTAACGCGCTTTCCACTACACCACGGTGAACAACTACTACATTATTCATTGATTCTCGTAGTGTTGCTGGCAGTTGCTAACAGCTAAAAATGACATTTTTAGACTCGAGATTATAATTTACCGTACTACGAACTATGTGCTTTTGTTTATTTTTTGGTGCGCCACTGCTTTGAAATGACAACGCAGTAAGAAAATCATAAAATACAGGAAGTAAGATGGCGTATGACAGAGTTCTGGGCGAAGAAAGTCACGTGATGTTCGTAACGCCTGGCTTACGTAAATTCATTTTTTTGCAAATATCTCTGCAATGGTGCGAGTTACGAACAAAATATAGAGGAAAGTTGTAGAGAATATTCTCCTATACAAATTCGGTTATTCAATTTACGTGTCAGATGAACGGTTTGTTTGCAATTACAATTGTATTAAAACCAATTTTGTAGTGTTACTAGCGTATTTTTTGCCCGTAAACTTTGAAAAAGGAAGTTTCTGATCTCTGGCGGCCAACAGTATATGACTGTAAAATTATGTGGCGATCGGTAGAACGGTTTGACCTAAAAAGTGGAAACACGTTACGGACAAACATCGTCAAATCGCCGTTATTTTTGCTAATATCTCTGAAACGATGCAAGATATGAAAAATATATAAGAGAGCAAAGTTGTAGAGAATTTTCTCCTCTACAAATTCGGTTATTCAATTTACGTGTCAGATGTAAGGTAAATCTGTTATTTACATTTCAATTTCGAGCTGTCAAAAGACGATCGCAATGGCCCACTTTTAGAGTTTCTACCGTAACTTAAGGTGAGCCAAAACACAAGTGCAGATGCTCTGTCCATCTACATCTACGAGATCTCTTCAAAAAACTTTCGTTACTTTTTCCATAACTTTGTTATACGCTTACCTATCACTTATTGTGCGTGCTCTGCTTCGAAATGGTCTCCCCCACAGTTGATATACCGCTACCAAGCCGTTTCCATTTCCGGCAGCAGTCTTGGTTGACCCCTTGCTGGATGGGACGAAGCGCCGACTGCTAGTTTTCTTTTATCTCCTCTACCGCTGCGAATCTTCGTCCTTTCCATTGGGTTTTCAACTTCGGAAATAAAAAAGATCTCGCAGGCGCCAGGTAGTTCTCATTTGCAGATCCAAAAGTTCTTCACAGATTACGAGGCGATGGCTTTGTTTCATGGGCTTGGCGCCAACACCGTGCATTCCTAGACGCTGTGTCAGGATTTCACGAAACGATAAAATTTAAATTTTACTTATGTCGGATAGTCAGTCTTCGACTGGCACGCATAATTTCGTTGACACATTCAACATAGGCGTATGTAGCGATGCCAACCGAATTTCACTCTAACACTCTATTGGCGCGAAATTACGAAAGTTCGACATTTATTGAACAGACCTCGCACATCTGTATCGGTACCCTGTAAATGACACTTAGTGACTGACAGAGTACATCGAACAACTTTTGCATTATTTATCCAACACTGCAGTCCCGAATAGCGCTATGTAACAGAAAAAGAGAAATCTGCTCTATCACAGAGAATCCATTTTGGAATGAATAATATCCGTACTGATAACAGCAACACTCTTAATTTAAATATAAATAAGACGATAATAAGCAGGTTATAAATAATAATGATATTTTAAAAAAATGAATTTGTTTGGAACAATATATAATACCATAATTTAATTTTTTGCCTATAAATATATTTCTATAAACCCTTTCTCTTGCAGCTTCTCTTGCGTAAGTATACACTCATTGTACACATTTTTTTCCTCCGTTTCCCTCTGTCCATCTCATCCTTTTTTAATCTATTGATGTCATACCTACCCCTAGCTGTCCGACTCTTCCATGACCTACTGTCCACCCCCCCCCCCCCCACCTTCCGCCACGCTTCTCTCAACCTCTGCATCTCCTCCCCAGTATCTCATGCCAACACCACCTCCCCCCAGTGCACCCTCACCATTGTCAAGCTCCTTAGCAACTTATCTTTCTGTCCACTCTGTTTTCCACCATCTTCTCCATCTATTATATCTCATCTTCTCTTTTCTATCTGTGCATCTCTTTCTTTCCACTCTCTCTCTCTCTCTCTCTCTCTCTCTCTCTCTCTTCACAGATCTCATATACCCATATCTATGTCTGTACATCTTCCTCTCTTTCTGTCCATCTTTTACCATACTTTTTATTGTGTTACCTCTGTCTCCTTTTCTTTGTCCATCTTCTCATTGTGCCTCTAACTGTCCATCCCTTCCTCGCCCTCTCTCACTCTCCACCTCTTCCTCGCCTTTTCAATACGACCATCATCTTCTCAAACCAAGTGTGTCCACTTCCTCCTCTCCACACCGCCCTCTCTCTCTCTCTGCTCCCCTCAACTTCCTGCCTATCATTTCTTCTCAGCATTTCTTGCCCCTGACATGTAGCGTTCCCCGCAAAGCAGGACGCTAATACTGTTCCCGACATCTCATCTGTTCTGCAAGGGCCACTATATGCCAGAGGCAGTAAACACATTTATGTCCATATTTCGCTCGTAAGGGAGCAAGGAGACTGTAAACACCACGACGCTGATTGTCGTGTTGGAAAAAGCGTATACGTGAAGACTGCTAGAAATCGATTCAGTGGTCCAGAAACGCTGGACATATACACAGACATTCATACTCTCTGCTTTATAAGATAGTAGCATTAGTTCCTGGCACGGCCGCGGGGGAGTGAGTAAGCGCCTTGCTGCGGAGCGCGTGTTTGCTCGCCGTAGGAGGTTCGATTCCTCCCTGGGGCATGGTTGTGTGTTTTTGTCCTTAGGTTAGTTAATTTAGGTAAGTAGTTTGTAAGCCTATGGACTGATAACCAGAGTACTTGTCCCATACATTTACAAACATTTTAAATTTTTTTCTTTGCCCAGTTACGTATTTATTCCATCCTTACGTTACTCCAACTCGTTCTTCCCTCTTTGTCCATCGCATTCTGCAAGAACATCGAAAAAGTAGTCATTTTTGGAAGGGAGGTTGACAGTAACAAAGGTCCCCTAAACATTTGAAATTATATGTAAAGTGGGCTCTCATCCTCAAACACTGGATGAATAATGTTACGTATTTCACGTGTCACATGATTTTAGACACTTTTTTTGACTCGTTTATGACGTCTATCTCTTGAGGTATTGAAAAGAACTACGGAGAAAATACATTTCTGGCATATCTTTATTACATGAAGGGATCGATTGATAGGACACATTCTGAGACACTGGAGAGAAGTGCATGGGGTAAAAATCGCAAAGGGAGACCGAGAGACGGATACTGTAAGCAAATTCAGAAGTGTGTAGGCTGATGAAGAGACTTGTAAGGTGGAGAACTGCATCAAACCAGTCTATGCACTGGAGACCCCCAACAATGAGAACATCTCCTGAACTATGTGTCGAAGAAGCTTCACCCATAGTGCTTGTTGTATGATGGTAAGGAAATTGTGTTCTGATTTTTATTGAAATTGTTCCAGTAGTTAAAGAGGAGATGTGGAAGAAGCTCACATTTTATAATATATTTGGACGTTATAGATATATTAAGGGCCATTAAAAAGCACGACGGTTTTGGATGGTTTGGTAAATGTTTGTTCACCGACTGCTGACTTTCTTGGATTTTTTTATGTCCTCAAACGTTGCGATTATTGCTTTAGTCTGAATTTCATAAATATGTGTCTAGTTTTGGAGCAATTTACAGTAGCACAAAATATGATAACAAAGAAAACTTTTTATCAGAACGGAGAAAGTTAGCAGCAGCTGTCAGTGGAGTTAGCACGCTGATAGTGCGAAAATAAACATCGAATGATTTATCAGTTTGCAGCCTTATGAAAAAATTCAGTGAAATGGGTTGAAGAGAAACTATTAAATGTCCTGGACTCGTCAGAGTGATCGATTTGAGTAACACGTTAAGATGGTTCGTTGATAGTGTGGCAGTTCTTTGTTGTTCCCAAGAAATGGGCATATTCTACATTTACATAGCTACTCTGCAATTCAAATTTAAGAGCCTGCAGAGGGTTCATCAAACCGCGTTCGGACTATTTCACTACTGTTCCATTCTCTAATAGCTCACAGGAAAATGGAACACATAAACCTTTCAGCTGATTTCTGCTATTTTACTCTGAAGATATGCAGGTATGTGTCAACATTATATATTCGCATTGGCGGGAGAATGCTGGGGAAAGAAATTTCGTAAATTCATCTCGCCGGAACGAATAACGCCTATCTTTTAATGATTTGCACCCCAACTCGTACATTATTTCCATGACACTGTCTCCCCTGCATACCGGTAATACTAAACGAACTGCCCGTCTGAAAATTTTCTATGCCATCCGTCTGTGCCACCTGTTAAGCATACCACCCTGAGCAACTACAATCCAAATGAGGAGGAACAAGTGTAGTGTACGCAGTGTCATTGGTATTTTCTAAGTATTTTGCTAATGAAACACGATCTTTGGTTCGCCATTCCCATATCATTCTATATGGGTTTTTTCCAATTTAAGTTGTTCCTGATCAGGTATTTAGTTGAATTTATAACCCTTATAATTGTTTTACAGTGAAAATAGTTTAACGGACTTCTTTTAGTGCTCATATAGACGATCTCACCCTTTTTATTATTCAGGGTCCATCGCAATTTTTGCGCCATGCAGATGTCTTACTTAAATCAGTATGCAGTTACTTATGATTCTCTGGTGACTTCATTCGACGATAAACGACAGCATTATCAGCAAACAGCGTTAAGAGGGATGCTCAGACTTTTTCTTAAATTCTTTACGAAGGAAAAGTAGAGGAGCAACAACACTTCCCTGCGCAATGGCAGATATCACTTCTACTTTACTGGATGACTTCCTGCAATTTATACGAACCGTGTCCTTTCTACAGGAAATCCCGAAACCAGTCGCACAATTGAGACAATATTCCATGAATATGCGCTTTGAACAGAAACCGCTAGTAAGATACCCTGTCAAAAGCCTTTCAAAAATCCCAAAAATATGGAGAGCACTCATCACTTCGCGTAAGTAAATGGGAAGCTGTATTTCACAAGAAAGATACTTTTTGAATCCGTGTTGATTGCGGATCAATAGGTCGTTCTCTTCGAGGTAGTTCACGATGTTCGAAAAATGTGTATTTTCCAAAATCAGCCAGAAAATCGACGTCAATGTAATGGGCAAGTAGTTTTGCGTACTTCTGCTATTACCTTTATTCAATACTAGCTTGTATGCCCGTGCTTCGCAACGGTTGTTAAAGAATGGCTTGTGCGTATCATGGCTTTTTAGGGTTCCGGACCTCGGTCACTAAACATCAAATCCTTGTTGGATCGCTCTGTCAATAAAATGATGCCCTAGCGAAAATGTAAGTAAAAGTAAGTAGAAGTCATTGTCCGAAACGATGGATGTTCATTAAGTTTTTGATACAAAAAGTGAAATTAATTCTGTCACAGACGTACGCTTCTTTGCTGTACTACGCCATACTTTTTACGCAGCAGCGGTGTTTATTAGTACTTTGGTGCACTACGGCGCCTCTATCGCTTGTTTGCTGTACTACGCCATACATACTTCAACCATAGCCGACGTATAAAAAATTTTCTGTGATCCCACTTTTATGAAACTAAGTTTCTTCATGCAAATACGTGAAGTAGTTTAAGAGATAGGGATTTCTAATAGATGAACAGACAGTTACTGAAAACACTCAAGATTACGATATATACTTTTACCTAGAACTGATATTGATGAAATCATGCCTATATGTTGCCCCAATCGTAGCTGAAGTTTCTTGCGAAAGTTAGTAGTAGGTTCTTTTTTTTTTTTTTTTTTTTTTTTTTTTTTTTTTTTTTTTTTTTTTTGGGTCTCCTTCTTTATACATTTACGAAACGTCTTAGAACTATGCATATCTTCATATATGAATATACTGAGACATGAAAAGCTGAAATATAATAAGTAATAACTATTTCCTTAATGAAATAGAAACATCACTGAAATCATTCTTCTTACGGTCGGCTCTTTCCGCTAGAGGCGCTATTGTCGCTCCAAGCGTGAGACTTAAACTTCCATAGCAGTTTTACGTATACATTAGACTGTGATATCAGTATGTAAATATATGAATTAAACGTGACGAGGATTGTATCAGTTTTATATTCATTGCGTTCAGTCATATTTTGTAAAACACAGCAACCAAGAAAACGATTTTCAGAAAAGTAAAAGAGTAAAAAGCATTTTCAAATGGAAATAATCCGATCGCTATCCAACTTCACACGAACACCTGAACGGCTATCGTTAGTTTTCTGGTGCACTACGAAACTAACAGTGCATCCATTTACTCTTTGCTGCATTAAGCCGTTCTTTTCAATCATGAAATACACCTAAAATTTCAAATTACGATATGCTTTGCCGCGCGGGAGTAACCGAGCGGTCTGGAGCGCCACGATGCGGATCGCGCGGCCTTCCGCGTCGGAGGTTCGAATCCTCCCTCGGGCATGTATGTTTGTGTTGTCTTTAGTATAAGTTAGTTCATAATTAGTTTGTAAGTTTAGGGACTGATGACTTCCCAGTTAAGTCCCTTAAGCTTTACAAACATTTGAACATTTTTTTCGATATATTTTATTTTCCTGGTCTGATTTTGATGAAATTAAGGGTGTATCCAACCGCACGATATGCTCAAGTTACGGCTGAAAACCCTATGAAAATTCGTCAAGTGGTTTTGGAGATAAATGTTTTCAAACGGACAGGTAGACATTGCGGTCCTAGATACAAAACTTTAAATTACGATATCTTTTTTTTTCCGTGATCCCACTTTTATGAAAGAAAGTTGCCTCGTGTGAATCCGTGAAGTTGTTTAGGAGATTAGAGATTTGTATTAGATAGCTGTACACCCGTGCTTCGTAACGGATATTAAAGAAAGGATTCAATCACTTGTAGAGAACTACACCATAGTTATGAGCATGAAAAAAGTAGCATTGCCTTCTGTTAGTTATTTGGCGGACTACGTAACTAATAGGGCCTCAATTTGTTTTTTACTGTACTAAACCGTTTTCTAGGCATTTCTAAACAAAAGAGACTCAAGATGTAATAAATAAGTACGCGTCTAAGTCAGAAAGGAAACAAAGTTAATTCGATTTTCCTCGCAAAGAATTATTATTAAATGAAAGCATCGATAGACGCGAAGGAACGTCGTTACTTCTTAAATTCAAATTATACCCCTCGAAAGAAGCATTTCAAATTCAAATGTTTGTAATTCTATCGGGCCAAACTGTGTGGTCATCAGCCCGTAGCTTACAAACTACTTAAACTAAACTAACCTAAGGACAACACACACACCCATGCCCCAGGGAGAACTCTAACCTCCACGGCCGGCCGCGGTGGCCGAGGTGACTGAGGCGCTCCAGTCACGGTCAGCACGGCCACTACGGTCGGGGGTTCGAATCCCCCCTCGGGCATGGATATTTGTGCCGTCTTTAGTATTAGATAGTTCATAAGTAGTTCGTAAGCTTAGGGACTGATGACCCCGTAGTTGAGTCCCATAAGTTGTACAAACATTTGAACATTTTGAACCTCCACGGCGAGCAACCGCGTGCTCCGCAGCGAGACGCTTTAGACCGCTCGGCTACTCCACCGCGGCAGAAGCATTTCTTTTCTTACCATTGCAAAGCACATGGGATACAGCTAGGAAGAAAAACATTTTTTGTGTCCTACCTGGGTTAAATTTTACTTGCAGTGGCAGCCATCTAGTTTGCTATTGTTGGCAACGAACTGTTGGCTTTAGGAGGATGATGAATTTACTGACCAGAACAGGATAATTTATTTATTTCATCCTGAACATAAAGAATTATTCCCCTCATTCTAAATGACTGATTTTTGAAAAAAGCATTCAACGGCCGTTGCCGCCGCTGCAAGTGAAATTGTATCCCTTCTTGCAGTTTATTACACCATAGTTATGAGAATGCAAAAAACGCAGCAACGCCGTAATTACTTAATGGGTGTGCTATGTAACTAACTTCGTCTCACTTTGTCCTTTTCTGTACTATGGCATTTTCGAGGCATTTCTAAACAGAACTCATTCAAAATGTAATGAAGATACACCGAAATCAGAAAGGGAGCTACATAAATTCGATTTGCCTTGCAAATAATACTTATGTAAATTACAACATCGCTAGTCGCGAAGGAATGTCGTTATGTTTTAAATTCAAATGTTCCCTTACAAAAGAGGCAAAGCAATGTCGTTAAGCTGTGAATATACAAATTGTAATCAGCAACTCACTGTTCAATGTTAGTTTGTATTTGCAGAGATAAGATTGCCGCTCTTAATTCAAAATATTTCTGTTACTGAGGGAATACGCACAACACGATCATGCATTGTTTCTTTGCAGCACTACAAAACCAACAGCACCTTTAGGGGTTTGTTGTTGTTCTATGGCATAACCATCGAAAAAAATTATAAAAAAATAAAATTAAAAAATGCAGCAGCGCCAACTATTAGTACTTTGGTGCACTACGTAACTAACAGGGCCTGTAATTGTTCTGTGTTGTACTACACCGATTTCTAGGCATTCCTAATCAAAATGGACTCATGATGTAATAAGTACGCACGGACATCATAAAGGAAACTATATAAATTCGTGTTTCCTTGAAAAGAATTAGTAGTAAATGAAAACATCGATAGACGCGAAGGAACGTCGTTACCTCCGAAATTCAAATTATACCCGTCGAAAGAAGCATATCTTTTCATGATATTGCAAGGCATGCGGGATACAACTAGTAGAAAATAATTTATTTGAGTCGTACCTGGGTTAAATTTTACTTGCAGTGTCAGCGGTGTAGTATATTAACGTTGACATCAAAATATTCGCTTTAGGGGGATCATTAATTTACTGATCGAAACAACATTAATTATTTATTTCATTATCAACACTAAGAATTATTCCCCTCATTGTACGAGACTGATTTTTCAAAACGGATTCAACGGCCATTAGCAACATTAATACACTACACCGCCCTTGTTTCACTGTATTACACTTTAGTTATGAGAATAAACAACGCAACATCGCAATCTATTAGTTATTTGGTATAGTATGTCAGTAACAGCGCCTCTATCGCATCTTTGGTATAATACGCTGCAATTGAAGCATAGCATACACCAGAAACTACAAATTACGATATCTTTTCTTTCCCTGATCCGATTTTGATGAAATGAACCTTATATGTTGCGCCAGGGTACTCTCAGTTGACCTATGAAACCCCATGAAAGTTCGTGTAGTACACTTGAAGGTATTTGTGCTACACCATACTTATAAGCATAGTATATACAAACACTTATTACGATGTCTTTCCTTCGTCTGATCCGATTTTGATGAAACTAAGCAAATTTGTTAAGTAGTTTCGAAGGTAAGAGGATTTTAATACTTGAACAGACTCGACGGTTACTGAAGACACTTAAAATCACGATATGCTTTTTTCCGTGATCCGATTATGCCTATATGTTTACCCAAACTTTTCTCATGTTTCCTGTGAAAACCGCAGGAAGATTCGTCCAGTAGTTTTGAAGATTGAAGGGAACAGCGACAGGCCTACATTTACAGATTTATTATGAGTATAGATAAAACATAGATACAATTCCCTGTTACACTCATAGCACTTTCCATTATCTGCCGTAAGCTAAAGATCTGGTCCTGACAGCTCTAAGAGACCTAAACCCACACTAATTTTCATAACTTGTCCTCAACTAATATACTCTCCTTTCAACAATACCTGAGAATATTTTGCCTACAACGCTAATTAAAGAGCTTCCTCAATATTTGGTACAATCTTCTCTGTTTCCATGTTTGAAAATTGGTGTTATTACCGCTTTCGACCAGTCAGATGGAACCTGTCCCAATTCCCACACCTTCTCAATTACCCTGTGTAAGCATTTGAGACCTGACATTCCACTATATTTGACGACTTCCGACTTAATTTCATCCACCCCAGCCGCTTTATTGCACTGCAATCTATTGACCATATTCTCCACTTCCACAAATGTGATCCTGTTTCCATCATCATTCCTATCCCATTTACCTTAAAGTCTGACACATCATTAAATGTTTCACCTACATTGAGCAATTCTTCAAAATATTCCCTCCATCTGCTCAAGGCATCCAGAACACTGACTAGCAGCTTTCCTGATCTGTCCAAAACACTTGTTAATTCCTTCTTCCCTCCCTCCCGAAGACGGCTAATTACGCTGCAGAATGGTTTTCCCGCGGCTTGACTGAGAGCTTCTAGCTTATTTACAAAGTCTTCCCGTAATTTCTGCTTGGATTATGAAATTATGCATTTTGCTTTGTTTCTTTCTTCAACATAACTCTCTCTGCTTGCCTGATTTCTACTATGGAGTCATTTTTTTGTTTTTTACAGACTGCCTTGATTGTGTCATTCTACCAAGCTGTCTGCTTCTTCCTGCCTTTACATACTACTGTTCCAAGACATTCTCTAGCTGCTTCCAGTAGTGTGTCCCTGTACCTTGACCATTATTTTCAACTAACTGGTACCTTTCCGAGACCATTGTTATGTATTTGTGCCTAATTTCCCCGTCTTGAAGCTTCTTCACTCTTATCCTTCTACACATGGACCTGACTTTCTGCTCTTTTGGCCTCAAAAAACAAATTTCACTGCAGATTAAATAATGATTAGTATCATCAAAGAACCCCCTGAAAACACATGTGTCCTTGACTCTCTTCCTGAATTCCTGGTCTGTTATTACATAGTTAGTGACAGATCTGGTTCCCCTTCCTTCCCAAGTATAGCGGTGTATGTCATTATGCTTAAAGAAGGAGTTTGTGATAACTAAACCTGTACTGGAACAGAAATCCAAGAGCTGTTTTCCGTTCCTATCGGCTTCCATATCCTCTCCAAACTTACCCAACCTTTTCATAACTTTCTGTTCGATTTCCTACCCTGGCGTTGAAATCACCCATGAGTAAAACACTATCCTTATCCTTCACTCTAACAGCTACATCACTAAGTGCGTTGTAAAATCTGTCCATCTCATCTTTATCTGTCCCTTCACAGGGTGAATACACTGCCACAATCCTAATTTTCTTGGTGGAGATGGCCAAATCTATCCACATCAGTCGTTCATTTACATACCTTATTGCAAGTATGCTGGGTTCGATTGCTTTCCTGATGTAAAACCCTACACCCCACTGTGGTCCTCCAACTTTGATTCCTGGCATGTAGACCTTGTATTCTCCGACTTCGTCCTCTTTCTCTCCCCTTACTCTAACGTCACTAAAAGCTAAAACATCTAACCCCATCTTACGTGAAGCCTCCGCCAGATCTACCTTCTTCCCATTGTTATCCCCATTGATATTAATAGCTCCCCATCTCATCCCAGATTGTTTACCACGTCGTATCTGAGGAGTCCCTGGTCTGTCAATTAGAGGTGGGACTCCATCACCTCCAAAGGTCCGAGGCATTTTGTTCTGATAGTTGCCAGTATCATATTAAAGTGCCCGTAAAGCAGGTTGCTAGCCTTACTTGTCCAGGGCCCCCACTGGGTTTTACCCCTAACGATTGAGGGGACTGATCGATAGATTTGGTAGTCTTTGCCGTCTGAGCACAAAGGTAGCCACGACTCAGAATATCTCCGAGATACCCAACCTTATTCCAAGGTAACTGGTATCCCAACTGTCAGGACCATTTACTTGACCACTCATACATTGCCTGTGGTTCATGAATTAGGACTTGACTACAGGAACCCACACCATGAACCACCCCCCTCCCCTTAAATTGATGTTCTCTTGCAATATACAGCATTTGTATGACATGCGAAATGCATGTTTATCAAGGTTAACAAATCAGAAACACAATTAATTTAACTAGTTATTAGAACGTCTTTAAAAAATTCGAAATACCATTTATGGCTTCCTGTGAGCTGTTAATTAATTACCAGATCCGGTTTCTTTTGAAAATTTACATATACTTCAACCTCTTCCCAAATGTCTAAAACCGTACCCTTGTTAGGAAAGTGTAGAACAGGTATACTATCATCAATAGTTTTAAAATGGTGTTGGTATTCCCTTAGAGGAATAAAGAGTGGAATAAGGAATTGCCCGCAATCTGGATCTTCACCATTAATGCAGTCCAACAGCCTTTTTAATTTTCATAACAATTCACTAACACACAATCACTATGTGCCGAAACGAAGCAGCCGCCGATGACGGTTGTGTGTTAGTGAACTCTGTCTGCGTGATGTACGAATAACAATATATGCCCTTTTTCTGGAAAAAGTTGTGGCCGAAAGCTGTGTGTGTGTGTGTGTGTGTGTGTGTGTGTGTGTGTGTGTGTGTGTGTGTGTGTGTGTGTGTAAGAGAGAAAGAGAGAGAGAGAGAGAGAGAGAGAGAGAGAGAGAGAGAGAGAGAGAGAGAGTCTATTTTCATATGTGGCTTGACGGTCGTCTTTGCTGTGCGTTCCCAGCTCAGACTCATATCTAACATGTAAAAACTAAAGTGGACATCGTATTCGAATTTCTAAATCATTTTTCCGTCATACGAAAGTTGTTGCTTGAATACGAAATACCGGATGACGGCTTGTGACAGTAGTAAGAGAAATGAAGCGTACGCCAGTACGCCTCCCCTCTCCCTGTTTTTCTGACGCAAACCCTATGGCGCTGCCACGAGTCGAGCTTAACGCTTGGCTTTGTGGAGTAATAGTTCCCTCTTTGGCAGCGCAAACATGTTTTCCGTGAAGTGCACGTGGGGCAGCAAGGACACCAACGGTAGAGGCGAGCACCTTCTTGAATTTCCCTATCTAACAACTTGGAGATCCTGAATAGGGGTGATGAACCTACATTCAAGAATAGTAGAAGGGAAGAAGTAATTGACATAACTTTTGGTTCCATGATGATGGGCAGTTACGTCAAACAGTGGCATGTGGTCCTGGAGCCATCCTCATGAGATCACATGTATATTAAATTCAAGGTTGAAATGGGAGCCAGACAGACCATGGCCTATAGGAATCCCAGGAAAACGGACTGGGAGACATATAGGAGAGACCTTGTCTTCAGCCTATCGGAAATTAAAACATCGATAATGAATCCAGCAGAGTTTGAGGAAGTAGCAGAGGCCGTAACCTCTGCTATAGTGACCTCATACCGGGACAACTGCTCAATCACCAAGAAGTGCACAAATAGGACTGTGCCTTGGTGGAATAATAACCTGGAAATGCAAAGGAAACAGGTACGAAGACTGTTTAACCTTGCGAGGCGCAAAGGACAATGGGCAAAGTATCGTGAGGCCCTTGTCAATTACAATCTTGCCATCAGACGGGCAAAGGAGGCATCCTGGAAGGTATTCTGTGAGGAAATGGAGGGCACGGCTGCTCAAGCGAGACTTCATAAAATCCTCACTAGGGTACCAACTAATCCAGGAGGAACATTGAGGAAGGAAGATGGGGAGTATACAAAGACAGCACATGAAACGCTGGAACTGCTCCTCAAGACTCACTTTCCTCAATATACTCTGGGGGATAACTCAGACCAGAATGCGATTCCTGAGAAACAACGGTTCTCAGGTATTCGCAAAGAGGACTGGGATCTGGCCAAGGATTGTGTCGATTTCAGTAAGGTCCGATGGGTGGTGGGGATATTTCAACCGTTCAAGTCACCTGGCCCCAATGGAATCTTTCCATCTCTCCTGCAACAAGCGGGAGATAATCTTATTAGATTCCTATGCAGGTTATTCAGGGTTAGCCTAGCAGCAGGAATCATTCCCAATGCCTGGGGGGCAGTGAAGGTTGTCTTCATTCCAAAGCCAGGGAGAATTGATCATACCAAGGCCAAGGATATGAGACCAATCAGCCTGTCCTCCTTCATTCTTAAGACATTGGAAAAGCTGGTTAATGTCCATGTTGGAGAAAGGAGGTTAAGTAGGGCTCCTCTACATTCAAACCAACATGCATATCAACCAGGTAAATCATGTGAGACAGCTCTCCACCAACTTGTTGGGAAGGTGGAGAAAGCACTACACATTCAGGAAATAGCCCTCTGTATCTTCCTGGACATCGAGGGGGCTTTTAGCAACACGACCTTCGATTCCATGGTTAGGGCAGCAGAGGTGCATGACCTAGGGACCACTATATGTAGGTGGACTAGGGCCAATGTCAGTGGACGAAAGGTAGAGGCTACTATGATGAATGAAAAAAAATGGTAATCAACACCACTAGGGGTTGCCCACAAGGATTTCTTTCCCCTTTATTGTGGAATCTAGTGGTGAATGATCTCATTGGATAATTAAACTCTAGACAGTACTTTTGCCAAGGATAAGCAGATGATCTTGCTATAGTAATACTTGGCAAATTTGCTAACACAGTAAAGAATATGGCACAAGGTGCGTTGGACATTGTGCAAGACTGGTGCAGAAAACAGGATCTGGGGGTTAGTCCTAAGAAGACTGTTGTTGTACCGTTCACAAAGAAGCATATCCAACATTCAAGTTGGAATATAAAGCTTTTCAATGAAGCTCTACCTGTGAAGGGGACAGTGAAATATCTAGGGGTTACCTTAGATAAGAAACTGACATGGGCCACTCACATTAGGAATATTTACTCCAAGGCAAAAGGTACTTTGGTAAGGACAGCTTGGGGCAAAAATTGGGGCCTGAGCCTCAAGGGTATGCACTGGATAGACACCACGGTGATTAGACCCAGGATCACCCGTGGGGCGGTCGTGTGGTGGAAGAAGGTAGAACAGCAGGTTGCTGCTAAGGAGCTTGGTAAGGTGCAGAGATTATCCTGCTTAGTCACAACAGGCGGAATTAGCAGCACACCAACTGCTGGGATGGAAACCATGTTGGATATGCCCCCATTACACCTTTGGATCAAGATGGAGGCAGCGGCTGGTGCATACAGACTCAAAACTGGAAAAAACTGGAACTCTTTGGGATATCCAGAATCACACAATAAAATAGTGAGTGAGGTAAATATAGGAAAGGTTGGGGAAATGCCAGCCGACTATACTGCTTCAACAAGCCTTTCAATATAACAATTGGAAGTAGGGAGCAATGGGAGGAAATAGTTCTACACCGTACGGGGGATATTGTCTGGTTAACTGACGGGTCAAAATGAGACCAAGGTGTTGGGGTCGAGGTATACGGGATGCAGCCAAGACTGGAGGGCGTCATCTCTCTAAGGAAACTGGCCTCAGTATTTCAGGCCGAAATCACTGCCATCAGGCGTGTGTGGAGGAGAATTTGACTAGGTGCTACAAAGACCGTAGCATCTATATCTATTCAGACAGCGAGGCAGCCCTGAGATCACTGGCAGCTCCTGCAACAAGGTCTAAAATTGTTGCAGAATGTCACAGGGTTCTGGTGGAGCTAGGGGAAAGCAATAGAGTAAACCTATTGTGGGACTCTGGCCACTCGGGGATCAGTGGCAACGAACATGACGACAGATTAGCCTGGATGGGGGCAGAGACTCCATTTATTGGACTGGAATCTGTCTGGACAATTACCAAGGCAATGATCAAATTGGAGGTACGTAACTGGCTCAGAAGACAGCACGTAGAATATTGGACCATATTCTATCAACAAAAACATGGCAAGGTAATGATGCCAAAGCCATGTTTTAAAAGAAGCTCTGCAATCCTGGGCCTGAACAGGAGAGAGATTAGACTTGTGGTTGGATTGCTGACAGGCCATGGAAATTTCAAAAAACACCTACCTACAATGGGAATAACAGAAGAGGACCCTAAATGTAGGATCTGAGATGACGGTGATGAAACTGCATCACATCTAATCTTCGAATGCATTGCATTGGAGAGTAAAAGGCACAGAACATTTGGGACATCCAGACCCGAATAAATTGTGTCTAATAAGGAACTGGTAAAGGGACTCCTTGCACTGTTCAATGGCATTAGTTGGCTTTACTAGATATACAGGGAGCGATACCGTACAATAGTTTCGGTGCGGGCAATGGCGGGTTGTACCAAGACTGTTTTGGCTTCCCTGAGAAAATCAAATCAAATCAGTGTACGTGTTACCGTGTTACAGGTATTTGTTGTGGTGGACTAACACCGACCTGTTCACTGTGCAGGTTGGTTATTTGTTCGTAGAGTGTAATTTACTACGTACAGTTTCTACAGTAGGTGCTCAAAATAGCTACCAAGCGTTGTAATGCAGGCGTCTATGACCTTATGCAGGCGCTATTTTGACAGCGAGAGCGTCGAAAGTTGCGATGAGTGAGCGGGTAACCGACCGCCGCTAGGCGTTGAGCCCCTACTGGTTCCCAGTCCGTATGGTGGGCCCAGAGCACGTGGAGACCAGGCTGGCGGGCCACAGCCGCGTGCAAGTGGAGAGCAAGCGGCGCACGTGACGTCGAGTCCAACTGACGAAAAACGGCACTGTCTT
Source organism: Locusta migratoria (assembly GCA_026315105.1). Taxonomy (NCBI): domain Eukaryota; kingdom Metazoa; phylum Arthropoda; class Insecta; order Orthoptera; family Acrididae; genus Locusta; species Locusta migratoria. Next base: position 309,088,660 of record CM048746.1, read on the forward strand.
TAATTTTATATACTACGCCGACACTATTAGAGTTACAGATTAGCACGAAGTAGAACAACGATGATGTGTGGACGTCATTTATATTAATTTTATTTAAAAAGTTATTCAGAAAACTAATATGTCCATAAACTTCCGAAAATTTTCAGAGTCCAGCGCAGCGGTTTCTGCGGCTGTGCTCATCGCCTGTCGTCTCACTCGATCTCACTGATTTGGAAAAATCCAAAGGCTACACAAATTGACCTACAGTAACGAGAAGGGGCTCAAATGAAAGGTCTCATCAAGACGCAAAGTTTGGTATAACCATATTATCTGCAACATTTATATTGCACATAAAAAGCACTTTTAAGGAGGAACAATAATGATTTGTTAATAACAATTAATACAAGACAGATACACAAACAGTGAGGCAGTTGCAGGTATCCTAAACACACATTATGTTCAGTTTAGAAAATATTATTTTTATTTATTTTAATATGTTGTCTTTGTGTAAACTTAGTTAATTTGTTTATCGACTGTAATTCGTTTAAATTTATGAGCACTGTAATGTGGAACAGTGCGTTGGAACGAAGCCTGGAAAATCTTCCTGAAAAACACTTTACCTAATTGATTACTTAAATATTAATTTGCGACTACCGAAAGACTTATTTGTCATGCTGAAGGTACTCATTTATTTAAACGTAAGCTTTGGGGGTATTATCAGTGTTAGAAATTAGCGTAAAGTATTTATTTGCATTACAATCTTAGCGCGGACCTAACGATGCCGTCATATCAACATTTCAAAAGTTTTGTAAACTACTGGGACAGCCACTGAACCTCGTTAGGGGTACGTATTTACTGGAAAGACCCCACGTATCGTATATAAGTGGGTGCCGCGAGCGGCCCAGGATCAGTCGACGGCAGTTCAGTCTCGATGGCAGACGTGTGTTGGGAATGCAGTGAAATCGAGAGAGACGATAGGTGATGAACATAGCCGCAGACTCCGCCGCACTGGACTCTGAAATATTTCCAACGTGTACGGACTTTGATTTTTGAAACAGTTATCGGAACTCAGAAATTTTCATCGCATTCTGACTTGGGCTTTTTGGATATCAACGAACTTTAATAGCACTCATTTTAGGAACATTATACAAATGGTTAAATATATTTGATATGGTGGCAGGAATTTGAGAATAAATGGTAAGGTGCTAAGCCTAAGGTACAGTGTTAAATCAAAATTTATTTCACCTTAAATAAAACACATCAGTTGCCAAGGAAAATGTATTAGACTGAACATTTGAAACATAGGCAATTGGTATAGATAATTAAATTCCTTACTGACACTTTTAAGGTAATAAACAATCATTCCAGGTACTCAAATCTAAGAATGAACACTTGAACATAGACAGTTAATACAGTAAATACAAATCCTGAAGACAATTAATTTTTACCCAAATTGCCTTATATCAACTACAATACACACTATAGTAAAAAAAAAAAAAACAAAAAAAAAAAAAAAAAAAAAAAAAAACATTTTTTTAACATAGCAGGCAAACAAATTAAATGTGGCCGATAAACAATACAGAGTAAGTTAATGTCCTCAAAGCTGCAATACAAGCAGAACGCTTGTGAAGAACATACGCTATTCAACAGAATGGCGATGATAAAACAAACAGATATTACACTGAAACGATTTGTTCCAAGTTCATTGTACAGGCCACGGCCAGGTTAGACAAGAAATGGAAAATTTACTTAACTTAAAAACACGTGGCACGAACGGACGAACGGGCGTCAGTGCAACTGGTAAGCCCACAACTTCAGACTCTGCTCACTTGTTACAATTTATGCGAGGTTTAGTATCTTTTAATTTCCTCGGACGGGCTTGTGAGCAACACAACATAGGCCACAACTTCTTAGTAACAACTCATGAACTCTGCAACGCTCGTCCGAGTAATGCAAATAATTCGTACATCAGCACGTTTTACACACACTTTGCAATTTTAGGACTTTATTCGGAACCTGTAACACACTGTGATTAGCACCAGACAGTACAACACAATAAATTATTTTTCATGCTTCAAGAAGCAACCATGATGTACCCATACGGCCTGATATACAAAACTTAACACAACAACTGACCATGACCAAGCTGGAAGGAAGCGCCGTGTCCCGTGCTGATGGGAACGGTCCACATAAACATATCATCAAGAAGGTGCAGTCCACAATCTAGGATGTAACTCACGCACTTAAGGTCAAAATTCGGAGTCGTGTGCACGTAGCTCCTCAAGTTTTGCGGAAGCTCAACACGACACCCACAACACGGTGCGTAAAACTGTCGCAACTCCCAGAGCTCCTGCGCGGACCAAGTTCACGTCCGCCGTCTTTCGCCGACAACCACCAACCTTCCTCTCTCGTCTCGCACGTGACGTCCCGCTTGGCCGTCAGAGGGCGGGGCCGACTCGGCGATAGTATCTCAGCGGTACAAACGCAATCTCTGAAAATCGAAATTAATCTCCTGTGCCACGCACGGCACAATATTCATATAGCAATAGTGTTAGCAATATTGGTGGCTCGAACTAATCATACCAGACGGAGTCTAACGAATTTAGTGATTCTCGTCAGACGTAATCATGCAATGGACAATTAACACTTTAGTAAACGCACAAACCTCGTGTTGTAGTCCGTTATTTAGTAGATGCCGTCCTAGTCAAAGATTCCCTGAGTTTGAAACTAAAAGTTTAGTTTTACAGATAAATGTACACGTGTATGGACAGCAAAGAGCCAGAAGTAGCAGGAATAAGTCATCCCCTAAGACGAAGTCAGTTAGTTTAAGGGTCCGTACCATTACATGTCTTACTATATGACATTGCAGTAAGGAGTGTGTGTTACACAGGTCGACAAATTTTGACTTTTTGTCTGGGGTTTGCATGAAAATATGAATTTCTGACTAAATTGACCCTGCTGATCACAAATCTGCAGCCTGTTTTACTGTAGCACGTCAGGTGTTTGCACCACCACTATCATCATCATATTCACCATTGTCTAACTCTGCACCCAATGAAATTGGAAATCAATTACGGGACAATGGAAACGAAATGGAACAGTGAAGTGGTTAAAAAGGAATTGGAAGAAAGGCATATGAATTATAAGAAGCAAATCTTATGGTGGGCACTTACCAGGTAGAGGTATTACTTCCGTTTTCGTTTGCCCATGAATGAACACTTCATATCCTTCCTCTTGTGTGTCACTTCTCCTTCACGTGTGATGCACCAACAGTATTCAGCCATCATGTTTATTCCACAACGACCTTGATAATGATGTTCCATAGTTTAAGTTCCTCTGGTGTGTCAGCCAAATGTGACATTAGAAAATGTAGTTTTAGAGAGACCTTGCATCGTAACTGTTTAGAGAACTGTAGCATGTCTTCCACTATTTCGTTGTAATCAGGCTGCTTATTCTGGCCAAGGAAACGATGCACAACATTTTTCAAACTTCTCCAAGCTTCAAGTTCTATTTCCGTCATAGAACTGTCGAAGTGTTCATCAGACATCAACTTCCTTATATCTGGTCCAACAAATATCCCTTCTTTCAACTTTGCAGCCGATAGATTTGGGAATTGCCTACACAGGTATTGGAAACAGTTTCCTGTTTTGTCCAGTGCTTTAACATATTGCTTCATGAGTCCTAATTTGATGTGCAGTGGAGGCCATAAAATATGATCTGGATTAACCAAATGTTCATTCACTACGTTCTTTGATCCCACTGTCAGATTTCGCCTCTTAGGCCACTCTCTCCTACTCCAACGCCCATGATAAGCTCTACTGTCCCATTCACACATATAGCAAGGCATCTTAGTATACCCTGCTTGCTGAGCAAGAAGAATGCCAATCCTTTAAAGTCACCACACACAATCCACTGGTGTTCTTCGTACTTCACATTTTGTAGAAGTATTTTCATGGTATTGTATGTCTCTTTTAAATGTACTGAATACGCAATTGGAATTGATCCTAGGTTATTCCCAATATGTAGCAACACTGCTTTCCAACTTCACTTTGAAAAATCTATAAAAAATCTTCATTCCTTGCTCTCATACTTCTGACCTCTCATTTTCATCACTAATCCGGCGATGTCTTTGCAGAACACCATTAAACCATCTTCAACAAAAAATTCCCTGAAATCTTTATCACGATTTCTGTACAATGAATATGATGTACCGTGTGCAAGTAAGTTATTTTCACTGAGGCGTGATCCCAGTAGTTGTGCTAAGTCTTTCACCAAATTGTCAAGATCTGTTTGAGTAAGAGGTTTTGGGCTACAATCGGTACCACACTCAGAATAGTCGGATTCACTGCTTTCTTGACTTACATCTGGTTCAGAGAATTCAAGGGAATCCACTGACGTTGGTGGAGAGGGGATTGGTAGCCCTGGGCCATGAGGAACAGGTCTAATTGCCGAATCTAAGTTTGGATACGATATGTTTTTCATGTTTTTTTCTGTTGTATCTCGTTACGTTCGTCATACAGAAGTAACAGTCATCAACATGATTCTTCTGTTCACGCCATACCACCAATTACGAAGTTCAAGCACTTGATTTTACCTTCACTCCATTTCCTTAACTGCTCCACACAATTTGTGGAGCAAATGACTTGTCCTGATCGCCTAGCTTCATACCGAAATATGTAAAATATGACTTCTGCACAAATTTTGTTATTTGTCGACGTCTTGCACGTATCATATAATTTCCACAGATATAACAAAATGTATCTCGGCTATTCACACACTGCCTTCCTGACATTTTTAACACACCTTTGGTGAAATACCACCACTCACAAGAAAGCGCGAAAGCACCTTCTTGTAGCTGTAGCACTCACTCACTGATTTCTGTGGCGATAATGGAACGTCAGCTCCAAGCTCATTAGCCCCCTCTGCCTTCCCCTCACACAAAAAATGCAACGTTGCCACATTTCTGTAGTTGTGGACACTGCATAACAAAGATTTCGCAGCCAATGGTAGGGATGGAGGGGGGTTAGCTGTGCAGAAAAAACCGAGGGTGATGGAAAAAAAACTGATATGATTTTCATATTCAGGGTTGCAAATTTAGTAAAGAACACCACTTACTTTCCAAACCCCAGAATTCATGTCGACCTGTGTTATTTATTATATTCCATATATATAGTGGTTAAGCCACGTCACACAAAGTGAATTTTAATTTACAAAACGTAACTAGTTTCAATGAACTCTGTCATTATCAAACGTAAGCAAAAATTGTATTAAACACAAACTGAGAAAATAATTAAATTATGAAAAGGTGTAGTAAATGTAGCCAGGCCATCTAGGGGTGTGACAGTGACTCCCAACTGTCTGCCATAGTCACAAATAGTATCGCACCATTTCCAGCTATATATAATTCCATACCATGCCACAACAGCTGTATTTGCAATATGAATGGTATTTGGTTGTTGAGCTGCAATAACCATGTGATATGGCAGGCACAACCAAGCTTTTCTGTAACATCAAGACGTTAATATATGTAGCAATTGGTATGTATGGCGATGGGAACTACAATTAGATGAATAATTAAATATATCTTACTGAAAATCAGATACATACAGGAACAAACCAAATGAATTCAGAACATAGTACCAATGTGTACCATGTTCTAGATCCAAGTTATCAAGTAGCAGATGTGATTCCATTGGGAGCTGTCAAGACACTAATTAGAGTGGCATGGATAAAGTGACTGTTTGAGAAGCCTACCACTAGAGGGCATAGTTGTCTAGATGCTAAAATAACAGCTGAAGGCTAACAGACATGCACACCATAACCCCAGAGGGTGACAATCGAAATATTGTAAACAAAATAAGACCTAGTGTCTGTTACAATTCTTAAAACATTAATGGTAACTATCATGCATACAAACGACATACATTTTTACTATACAAATATACAATCCATCAAAGTGTTTTTATATAACCGAAATGTGCATGTAAGTCGTGTGGGGCTCAGGTACACAATGTTAACTAGCCAATTATATGTCCATAATCATCATACAGTAAATGGGCCCGTGCCGACTGGGATGCCTACCGTCGCTCCATTGACACCTCGGTCGCAAGCCACCCACTTCCCCTCCGCACTCCCGACGATATCGATCATGCCTCCTCCTTCCTCCAGCAGATCGTTGCTGACGTGGTCCATGCCCACATCCCCACCTGGACGATTTATCCTCACCGTTCTACACTTCCTCCACAGGCCGTCCTTCTCCTTTGCGAATCCCATCATCTGTACCGCTCCTTCCTCCGGACCCGTGACCGGGACCCATTCCAATGCCACCGGCAAATCCAACGCCACATCCGAAACCTCTTGTCCGCGGAAAAACGCCAGGACTGGCGCCAGACATGCACCCGCGTCAATTCCACGCTCCCTGTTAACTCCTCCAAGTACTGGCATGCCTTCCGCCGCCTTACTGGCAGTCACTACTCCCCCCACTACCTGCTTCTCCATGATGACCATCCTTTTTCTGACAAAGCCAGTAAGGCAGAACACTTTGCCTCCTACCTCTCCGAAGTCTTCTCCATTCCTGATGATCCTCTCATTGACTATTCACGACGTCCATGAGCGAACCGATACCTTCACTCCTCCGCTCGCCCCTGGCTTCCAGTACTTGGACCACATCCCCCCTCAGAACTGAACACACCTATTACTGCCCATGACATCATTGACACTCTTCGGACTAAACGCAACACCGCCCCCGGTCATGACCAGCTGACCCACCGCCACCTCCGAGCCTGCCTCCCCTCCTTCCACGAAGCTCTTGCTACCTTATATAACGTCATCCTTTTCACCGGCTTTTACCCCGACCTGTGGAAGACCTCCCAAATTCTCATGTTCCTAAAACCTGATAAGCCCCCATCCCAGACCTCATCCTACCGTCCCATCGGTCTTACCTCCGTGTTCAGCAAGGTCCTGGAAACCATCCTCTCCTGTCGTATGCATCAGCACCTCCATCGCCACCAGTTCCTCCCCCTTTCCCAATGTGGCTTCCGACCCTCCTTCTCTGCTGATGACCAATTCCTTTGCCTTACTCATCTCTTATCTGTCCAACTCAACTCCCGTCGCTCCGCAATTTTTGTCTCCCTTGATATCCAAAATGCCTACGACCGTGTATGGCATTCCAGTCTCCTCTTCAAGCTCCAGTTCTACGCCCTTCCTATTAATTACGTCAGCCTCATTGCTTCCTTTCTCACCCACCGCCCCTCCTATGTCACTGTCTGCAACTCCGACTCCCGTTTGTTCTACCCCTCTGCCGGGGTGACCCAAGCCTCCATCCTCTCTCCTCTCCTTTATCTGATCTACTCATCCGACACGCCCCAACCCGAGCCTCCCGTTTATCTTCTACAATATGCTGATGACACCGCCTTCCTAGCCCTCACCCCCTCCCTTGCCCGCTCCCAGGTTTTGCTCCAGTCCCACCTCACCGAGTTCGCCTCATGGTGTAACCAGTGGCTCCTCTCCGTCAATCCTGACAAATCCCATGCAATTATCATAGGTCTTACCACCCCCTCCTTCCATCTCCACGATTTCTACCTTGCCCTCCACAACCGCCCTATACGCTACACCCCCACCCTGAAGTACCTTGGCCTAACCCTCGACCATAACCTTTCCTGGACCCCCACCTCCGCACTGTCCGACAGAAAGCCCTATCCCGCCTTAACCTCCTCAAACTCCTCACCAGCCGGACGTGGGGTCTCAGCCCCTCCACCATCCTCTACACCTACCGGTCCCTCATGCGTCCTGTCCTCTGCAGCTTCCATCCTGCCTGGATCTCCACTCCCACATCTTACTATAAAACCCTTTAAGTCCTCGAGCGCCATGCCCTCCGCCTCGCCTACCGCATCCGGCTCTCTTCCCCCTTCCAGATCCTGTATGACCTGATCCCGTTTCCCCACCTCCTTGAATATCTCCAGCATATCCGTATCCTCTATACCACCCATAAAACAGACTCCCGCAACCCCCTGGTCCACCCCATCCTTACCAACCCTGGGCCTCTGCCACGCCTCTACCGCATTATTCCCCGTTCCCTTCATCTCCACACCCTCCCTGTCCTCTCCCAGGGTAATTTCCGCCGCCTCCACCTCCCTGATGACATCCTCCGTTCTGACATATACCCGTCCTACCAGCTCTGATCCCCCACCCATAGATAAAGTGCCCCCTCTCCCCCCTCCCCCTCCGCTCCCCCGCTTGGCTACCCCCTCCCTGCCCTGAAGTCCCTACGGCTCCTCCTTACCGCCCCCCTTTTTTCCCCGCCGTTTTTTTCCTCTCCCCCACACTTCGCTCCCCTCCCCCCTTCCCAGGGTCCTGGACCGACAGTTTTAACAGTGTTACGTCAAGTGTTGTGTGCTATGCTCCAGTGAAGTGTGTGTTTTTTAACTGCGTCCACCGGAACCAGACAAGTGTCGCACCGTGTATTTTAATTAGTGTCCCCGTGTACTCGCCGTCCTGTGTTATTGTCGTCCAACATGTGCTTTTTAGGTCACCGTGGCTCCTCATTTTTAACTGACTAAATCTGATTTTGTTCACCTGTCAACTGTTTGTACCTCGAATTGTCACCATGTATATGTCATTGTTCCTCCATTGTTTTTTCGCCTGTCTTGTATTTTAATTTTTCATCTCATCAATGTATTTTATTCTCTCGGCTGAAGAGCAGCCTCTGGAGCTGCTGCCAGCCTACTGGTGTAATAGCTGGTGTGAAAACACAATAAAGGAAAAAAAACAGTAAATGGGAAGTATAAAATGTATGCTTATAATAAGGTTCCTAAAATATTGATTGGAGGTCATATAAAAAATAAAGATGGAAGCTGTACATCATATCATAACTGGATGGTACATACTGTATGCTTATAGTAAGTTCACTGAACAACTGATTGAAGGTTATTCAAAAATAATATAGAGTCAAGAGAATAAAATAGAAAACAAAAGTCACATAAATGTCATAAACAGTAGACAATCTGCACATCATACATGAATGCAAAGTATACTGAGTATGATGTGACTCTTCAGTTTCTCCCAGCGTATTTGATGATCAAAATATCCACCGGTGTACTGCCGGTCTATAGTGTCCAACACTATAGACACTACAGACCGGCAGTACACCCGTGGATATTTTGATTATACTGAGTATGTTTATGGTTACTTATCTGAACAAACATATAAAAGCTATATAGGCAGGTCACAGATGTACTATACAGCCACAGTATGGAACTAGGTCCAGATGAACAGTTCAATATCCTATCATGTAGCTACTGATCGAAGGTTATTATATATATATATATATATATATATATATATATATATATATATATATATATAGAGTCAACAGAATAAAATAGAAAACAGTCACATAAATGTCGTAAACAGTTGACAATCTGCACATCATACATGAATGCAAAGTATACTGAGTATGCTTATGTCTATTCGCCGCACCACTGACTTCCTCACTCGTGACCACATTCCAGGCGTCTGTCATATCTCCTCTATGCGCTAACGCAGCAGTGTCGCTTTATGAATGGGTGTGGCATACACAGTGGCCTTCATGTGACCCCATAAGTGTAAGTTAACAGACTGAGGAGGTGACAACTGGCGAGGGACTGTGTCGCTCCCTGGAGTCCTACCCATATGTCTTAATATCGCTGATGTAAAATAACTGTAGCAGCCCGAGCAGAATGCGTGAACCAAATGTACTGAATTAAATCCGGTGGAACATCTTCTAACAAATAATTTGTCAAAAAGGCGTTGTATGACTATCCTGTCAACGTTACTGCTAAAATGAAAGGACCACTTAATGTGCCACCTATTAATCCAGCCCAAATATAAATACTGAACTGTTTTTTTATGTCCGGTTTGCACAACTTTTCGGGGCTTTTCATAGACCCAGAAGTGCGTATTGTGAGAGTTCTGCACTCCATTCTGGCAATCTTTGCTTCATCAGGTAAATAGATTAACAGAGAGGAAGGGGTGCTCTTGGACATACGTCTGTCGCAATCAGGTAGAAAATTCTGCTCTGAGGGGAAAGACGGCTGCACTGACAAGGAGATGACGCCTACCAGTCATCGCCGAATTTGTCCAAATGTATGGTACATGGAGGGCGTGGTGAGGGACACGAAAGTGCACCAAGTGGGAACTCAAGATGGCCAATTGGTGCACTTTCATATCTCACCACGCCCTACATCTACATCTATAAATGTTAATGTCTGTTCGGTGAACGTGTATCACGTCTGGACCACAAGACATAAAGAGCTAAAACTTTGTACAGTTACTAATGTCTAAGGGAAAGGCTTTACGCACGGTTTTATGGCGATCGGATAGCTATTCATTTATATATATTTATGTGAATGTCTGTTCGGTATACGCTTATCACGTCCGAACGACAAGACGCAGAAACTTAAATATTTGTACAGTTACTAATTTATACCTGAGGAAGGTTTTAGGCACGGTTTTATAGCGATCTGATAGATATTTAGTAATTTGAAGAATATAACGCGAAATGCGGAACAATAATTACTCTTGGAAAATTATATTTACTCTTTGAAAATGGTTTTATTGGATGCATTGTTGCTTGAGGGTTTATAATGATAAAAGGGTGGAGTATATTGGGATGGAAAGTTATCGGCGTATATAAAAGTCTACGTGTGTGTGTGTTAATATTTCGCTCTGCAGCGAAAACTACAGAACGTAAACGAATGGCCTGTTTGTGATTGTTGTCCGAAGTCTCCCGTTGTACACCATAGAACTTCCATGCCGATAGCTATAAGGGGGTGGAAGATAATGGTGGTTGAAAGTCGCCAAATTATTAAAAAAAATTCGGACTGAAGGCCAGCGATGACGTTTGCGACTCTATAGCAAGGAGGTTACATACAGGGAAACGTGATGCCACAGACCGTATCTTTGGTCTATGCGTGCTACAATGTCTTCAGTTCTTTCTCTATAAGGATAAGCATACAAATAAGGAAATATAGGAATAAATAAATAAAGCAGTAAAAAAGAGATTTCTTTTGATACATGTCTTTAGGTAAAGCAGTCTACAATCCGAAGATTGGTTTGAACACCCACAGTGCTTTACTAGGCATGGTCCTGTTTGGAGGTGGTATGCCGTTGCCTTCCTCCGACCTTCGAACTGACTTACCCAGCCAGTTACAGGGGGACCTACAGTTTAACATGGGTTCCGAACTGTGGTGTCGCACAAGTCCAAAGTGCGCGCCACCTACTTTCGCCGCGCGCCGCCATGCACGCACGGCGCGGCGTTCTTACGACGTCAGCCACGAGCGCCCTCTGCTACAATCCGCTCGTGGCCACCACTGAACGACATCGTTCACTTGGCCCTGAGATAGGAACCAGCCAACACTTCGGAATCAGATAGGCACCAGGGAAGACTTTGCTATCGTATAGGCACTAGGCAGGACTCTAACTCAACTATGTATCAGCACTCTGTAGTACTGAATTGTGTAAAAGTTAAGTATTGTATAAATTCTGTGCAATATATATCTCGTTCTAATTTACTCTAGTGTTTCTAGTTTCTGGCTGCTCCCCTCCGTACCTGCACCAGCGTGCTATCTTTATTCCTGTGTCGGTCTCATTCCACTCGGCCACCGACACCTACGACGGAAACGAGACACAAAAGCGGCGACGAGGCTGGGACACAAAAGTGGCGACGAGGCTGGGACACAAAACGAACCACGGTGCTACTCGGTATTTTTCACATGAGCAATACTGCCAGAGGTGAAAGAAGTGGAAAGTGACAGAAAAAAATCCCAGGACTTGGGGGGGGATCGAACCCGGGACGTTTGGATTTGTAGTCTGGCACTCTACCACTGTGCAACCGAGGCGCAACCCTTGTTTTTTTACATGTCTTTAAAAAAATCGATTTGACGTTTCGCGCATTACATCAAGTGATCGATCTGTGATATTATTACAATCATTATTGTTGAATTTCGTGATTGGATTATTCGAAACGAGCGCTTTTTTACGTGTTATTTCTTATATATTCTCTGATAAATGTAACATGTTTTTAGAAAAAAAAAGGAGATGGACAGAAAGAGAGTGGATAGGAAAAGTACTAACTCAAGGCTGGAATAAATAAATAAACACCCGGGCAACGCCGGGTTTTCAGCTAGTGTACCATAAATTTGGACGAATTCGGCGATGACTAGTAGGCGTCATCTCCTTGTAAGACCTTGGTCTCTTCAAAGGTCATATCGATAAAGGAGATGACTCACAGCCACCCTTGCCGCTAGTTCCCGGTATTGCTCCGACTATTTTCCTCAATATGGTTCATAGCTCGTTCCTCTGTGTCAAGTGTTTTTGCGTTCCTAGTTCGACCATTATAAGCATCACGTCTGATAGACGAGCCTGTTCCGCACAGACGCTCATGTACTCATTGCAGCGTCTTGTTCGGTGAGCGTCTATTAACAAAGTGTTCCGCATACAAATGCCGAGCTTCAGTTGCGTTACACTGCAGCAGCCCATAAATAACGCCCCCAAGGCAGCTCGCGGTTCTTGCGTGAGTGCGTGCGTGGCGAGAACGTCGCCAAAACTCTGCTTTAATCCCTCGAGTGCATTTCCTTTCCCTTCCCCTCCTTTCCTATCATCACTCCTTCCCCTTCCCATCGGGAGAATGATGACCTCAGCAGTTTGTTACCCCTGTGCTAAACAACCAACCATAAAGAAGGTGCATGTCTGCCATTTCCTTATTCGAGTACCCTATTATAATATAGTGTACGTCATGGGAACAGCCAGGGGGTGGTTTCTGGAGTTCAAACCCTTCCGGAAAAGTTGATGAACGGATTCAAACCCCTCCCGTAAAGCTCGCCTACATTTGTCCAAGCCTGGGACAGTCATGAATCCCCCCACCCCCCACCCCTCAAAAGAAAAGCGGTTCCCGAGTGTTAAGAGCCCTGTACAAAGACATTCATGGCCATAGGTATGTTTCAGAGAAAGAGGTGCACACCTTATCATCTAACTGCAAACATCGAGGAATTGAACATATTGTCTCATATTTTGTTAAGCGTATTAACAATCATGGTGATTACTACTAAAATAATGAATAGTTTATTCAGTTTTTTCTTAGGTGTCTTCACTTACTATGTCTGCTCCTTATAGATGAGTGTGATATGCATGTGTTCCAATTACTAGGAACAAATTCTTGCTCAAGGTAACCATGGTAACTTATGGTTAAGAGGGGGACTAAATCCGGCAGAGATTCTGTGTAGAAAATGTCGGGCCGTGGACCTTAGCTCTTTTTCACTAATGTTTCTTTTATCACCACTGTTAGTAATTACAATATCAGTAAGCAATATTTGTTGAAGTTCATGTGAAAAAGAATCAAGGTTCCCGTCTAGTTAAAGACTATCTTCTGTACACTGATAATTTGCCATTGACAGATTTCACGTACAAAATAAATAAAAAAATAATAAAGGGTGTCCAGAAAAGGACTCCCTGATTTCAAAATTAAATATCTCGAAAACAAAGATCGATAGAGGAATGCAGTAAACGGTATGTTTATTGTGAAAGCTGTAAGAAGTTTATACAGCTGTTTGAAATAATAGTTACAAAAGCTGCTAACAGATGGTGCTGTAATCGCCATACCTAATGCCTAGTGTAAATACTGATCCGAAGCCCAGAGCGATCAGTTCCACTATTGAAACGTGAAAGGAGGTTAGCTTACCGAAGGAAGAGATTAAAACCATGTACTCCGTTGAACAACGGGTTTTCTGGTGCTAGAGTAACACAGGTTAGAAGAGAGTCCTACGGCAACAAGGCGAAGTTTTCAAGCACGATTTAATGTTCTAAATGGATCCGATGCGAAAACCATTCGTACGCTCTTCGCAAAATTTCAACGAACAGGCAGCGTAACTGATGATCTAGTGGGGCATGTTGAACGTAAGCAAACCGCAGTTACGCCTGAAAATATCGCCACAGTTTCTGGAATTATTCAGAGAAATGCAATGTCATCCGTCCGTAGAATTGCATCTGAGACTGGTTTGAAGAGTTCCAGCAAGCAGAAAATACTGAGAAAGAACCTACAAATGTTTCCATTCAAAATTCAAACGCACCAGGCTGTGCAACAAAGGGTTGCCTTTTCTAATCAGATGCTCACAATGATAGATACTGAAGGATTTGATGGTGGCTGCATCTGGTTTACAGATGAAGCACACTTTCACCCAGTGGCGTAACTATTGGGGGGGGGATGAGGGGGATAGAACCCCCGCCCCCAGAACCCGAAAGAGAGAGAGAGGGAAAAAATCGTATAACAGCAATCTGGTAAAGGTAAAGATTTGAAACTTGGGGTGTTTTACCATAAGCTTTCATTGGAAGGGAGTGAATTAGTTTCTTCAATGGGAGTGGTAGACGGTAGTCTGTCTGGAAACTGACTAAAATTTTGCTCGTCAAGCAGATCTATCCCCCCCTCCCCCAAAGCCAAGTCCTAGTTACGCCACTGCTTCCACCTGAATGGATACGTGAATAAGCAGAACTGGCGATTTTGGGGTTTCGAAAAGCCATATTGGTGTGAAGCGAAACCCCTGTATTCTCCTAAAGTTACTGTGTAGGCTGCAGTATGCAGCAGAGGCATTATTGACCCTTTTTTCATTCGAGAAACGGTCACTGGTGCACGTTACGTTGCAATTTTGGAACAATTTGTCGCCACACAGAAGGCGTTAGAGGATCGACCAGGTACTGAATGGTTTATGCAAGATGGAGCCCGACCACATCGGACCGAACAAGTGTTTCGCTTTCTTGAGGAATACTTCGGGAATCGAGTCATTGCTTTGGAATATCCCAAATTTACTGGTGCAGGCATGGATTGGCCTCCATATTCGCCTGATTTGACTCCCTGTGACTTTTTTTTTTGTGGGGCACAGTGAAAGACATGGTCTACCCGAAGCATCGTGCCAAGCTGGACAAACTTGAATCGGCGATCTCTGTGGCATGTGAATCCATTTCGGTTTAGACACTACGAAATGTGACGGCGAATTTCATTCTTAGTTTGAGCCACCTCTGTAGTGCCAATGGTGAACATTTTGAAAACATTGTGATGTGATTGTTTGCAAAGAGTGTTCTCATACGATTATTTCACTTATGTATGCTGATATGAGGTGTACAGCGTACAGCTCCATCTGTTAGCAGCTTTTGTAACTTTACTGCATTCCTCTATCGATCTTAAAATATTTAATTTTGAAATCAAGGAGTCCTTTTCTGGACACCCTGTAAAATTAAGTTAGGAAGTGCTTCTCTGTAAATGCCATCCGTGTTTCGGTACACATCTGCTTGTCATTACGATATGATTTGCTTTGTCCCTATTTTGGAGAATATATAGATTCTTAAGAAGTTGTCGAATTTTGTTTCTATACTATGATGACTGTCAAGTATCCAGTCCTCTGCAATGGAAAATAACACAGTATATACTGCATCAGCGCCATTTGCATTTCTATTAAGAGTACAATTTATTATATTGTTCTTTCATTGAAGCAACACGTCTGATAAACGAGCCTGTTTTGCACAGACGCTCATGTACTCATTGCAGCGTCTTGTTCGGTGAGCGTCTATTAAAAAAGTGTTCCGCATACAAATATCGAGCTTCAGTTGCGTTACAGTGTGGCATCCCATAAATAACGCCCCCAAGGGGCTCGCTATGCTATACGTGCACTCAATAACTACTTCCAACACCTATCACTCCACTCGTAATGTACGTGCACTAAATAACAACCGACAACATGTGTCGCTCCACTGTATTTTATGATCTATGCAGAAGTGTTTACTTTTTTTAACGCAATGGATATCAAGCGCCCTACACAAATGGCCAGTCTGCATAGTGAAGTCGTCCGTGTTAGGTACACCACAACAAATGCCTGTAACACGGTAACGAAAGCAAATAAACCACATGTGTACAGGACATATTCTTCTGGTTCTCGGGTACTGTATCAAATTCCCCTACCATTCCCACATATTTAGATAGACTGCTGCGTAAGTTGGTAGCATTTTGTTTTGTGTCCCAACTTCGTCGCCGCTTTTGTGTCCCAGCCTCGTCGTAGGTGTCGGTGGCCGAGTGGAATGAGACCGACACGCTGGTGCAGGTACGGAGGGGAGCAGCCAGAAACTATAAACACTCGAGTAAATTAGAAAGAGATATATTGCACAGAATGTAACAATACTTATCTTTTACATAGTACGGCAGAATGTTGATACATAGTTGTTAGAGGCCTGCCTAGTGCCTGTACAATAGCAAAGTCTTCACTCGTGCCTATCTGATTACGAAAGTCCTAACTCGTTGCTATCTCAGTCCGAAGTGCGAAGTGCCGATGTCCTTCAGTGGTGGCCACGAGCGGCGTTGTACCAGAGGGCGCTCGTGGCTGTTGTCGGAAGAACGCCGCGCCGTGCATGCATGGCGGCGCGCGGCGAAAGTAGGTGGCGCGCACTTTGTACTTGTGCGACACCACACCCCTCCCCCCCAAACCGCCGCGCCGTCGTGGCGTAGGGCTGAGGGCCACGGCGACGGCACTGGGAGGAGGGCCTGAGCGGGGGCGTTACTGGTGGGACGGGCGTCGTAGCTGAGGCCGGGATCGAGACGCCGTCCGCGCCCCGGCATCCGCCTTGCGATCCTCCAGGGAACCCGCCGAAACCTGGGGAAGGGCGCCCGCCCCCGCCCAGAGGGAGCAGGTCATCTTCTTCTGAGGTGCGTGGCCCAAGCTGGGGGGGCCCGCACGTTCCCGGAGTCCCTCTCGGTGACGCTGTCATCTGCGGCGGCGACAGCGGCGGCGACGACTGCGTCGGATGTACGTCGACGTCCATAGGGATCTCGTAGTCCGGGGACGAACGATGTGGTTGTGCTCCCTGGCGCAGAACTGGGTCTGGAATCAAGAAACCGGAGACAGGATCGCGCGGTCTGTGCAGGCGCAATTGGTTTGCGTGGCGCCGCAGCTCCGACCCTGTGGAAGAACGTACAATAAACATATTGCGCCCAAGCACGCGTTGAATGGTGCCCGGCAACCATGTCTTCTTGTTTCCAGCAAACACCCTGTACAGCACCGGCGTGGAAACCTGAAAACGCGTAGCGCCATACGAACCGACTCGGTGCGTGGGAGGCTGCAGCAGGTGAAGGAGAGTGCGGTGACGGCGGCCGTGTAGCAGCTCGGCAGGAGACGGGCCGTCACGTGGCATGCACCGATACGTAGACAGGAAAATTTGAAGAGCTTGCTGCCTGGAGTGCTGACCTTTCATCTTCTCCATGTGAGACTTGAATGTTCGAACGAAACGTTCTGCTTCACCATTGGACTGAGGGTGAAAAGGTGCGGTGGTGATATGCTGAATGCCATTCACACGACAAAACTGTTGAAATTCCGCACTAACAAACTGAGGTCCATTGTCACTGACGATAGTTTCAGGCAAGCCTTCGATGCAAAACACTGATGTTAAGGCACTGATTGTACTAGAAGCTGTCGTTGAGTTCATGGCAATCACAAAAGGAAACTTGCTGAAAGCGTCTACAACGATTAACCAGCGCGTATTCCAGAAAGGTCCGGCAAAGTCAATATGTAAACGTTGCCATGGTCCCTTGGGGCGTGGCCAGTCTGAGAAACGTTGCGGAGGAGCCGCCTGATGCTCCGCACAAACCGTACACTGTGACGTCATGCTCTCTATCTGAGCGTCCATACCAACCCAGGTACAATGACGTCTGGCCAATTGCTTTGTCCTAACAATGCCCCAATGTCCTTGATGCAGGAGGCGTAACACTTCTCGTTGCAGGGAACGAGGAACAATCACTCTTGCTTGGTCGTTGTCGGTATGCAACAACAGTACACCCTGACTTAAAGATAATGCATGACGTTGTGCAAAATAACGTCGAACCAGAGGCCGATCAATGTCTTTGGCTCTGGCAGGCCACCCTGAGCGAACAAAACGTGCTACCACACTTAGGTCTGCATCCGCAGCTGTTTCCTGTGCGACCCGACGAGAGTTCAAAGGGAAATCTGCGACAGCGGTAGCATCTCTGGAGTCTATCTGACAACATGCCATTTCCGAAGAATCAAACGACACATCCTGGCCAACCGGAAGTCGGGAAAGTGTGTCCGCGTTGGCGTGTTTAGTGGTAGGTCGGTACAAAATCTCATACTGATAATTAGACAATATCAAGGACCATCTCTGAAGCTTTTGTGCCGTACGTGGCGGAATTGGCTTTGTGGGTGAGAACAACGACGTGAGAGGCTTGTGGTCCGTCAACAAATAGAATTTTCTGCCATAGAGATAATGATGAAACTTTGTGACGCCGTAAATGATTGCTAAGGCCTCCTTTTCTATCTGACTGTAATTCTGTTGCGTCGGCGTCAGTAGCTTGGATGCAAAGGCAATAGGACGATCGTGACATCCAATACGATGCGACAGAACAACACCCAGACCGTACGACGAGGCGTCAACCGCTAACACTACAGGCTTCTGTGGGTCAAAGGGAATCAAACATGCATCACTGAGTAGTGCAGACTTTAAGTCGTCAAAGGCAACCTGACAATCTTTGGACCATACAAAAGGAACATTCTTCCTACGTAAGTGATGCAGTGGAGCTGCAATCTGAGAGGCATTGGGAATAAATCTGAAATAGTAGTTAAGCTTTCCCATCACTGCTTGCAATTCATGCACATTCTTAGGAGGAGGCAAGTCTTTGATTGCTTTAAGATGTGACTGTAAGGGATGAATTCCTTGGGCATTAATCACATGGCCTAGGTACTCTATTTCAGTTTGAAAAAACGAACACTTTGCTTTATTGCAACGTAGACCTGCTGCAGTCAAAACTTTGAAAAGGCACTCCAGGTTTGCTAAATGTTCTTCAACTGTACGTCCGGATACCACAATGTCATCTAAATAGTTCGAGCAACAAGGTACCGAAACTGTCAGCTGTTCCAAAAAGCGCTGAAAAATAGCGGGAGCGGAAGAACTGCCAAAGGGTAGGCGTTGAAATTGAAAAAGGCCCATGTGAGTATTAATGACGAAAAACTTTTTTGACTCGTCATCAAGTGGAATCTGTAAGTATGCCTCTGCTAAATCAATCTTGGAAAAGAAGCGAGACTGTCCTAATTTGTCCATCAGTTCCTCAGGTCTGGGCAGGGGATAAGTGTCGACAATTGTTTGACTGTTCACTGTTGATTTGAAGTCCGCACAGAGACGAAGTTTTCCTGACGGCTTGGGTATAATTACTATAGGCGAGGCCCACTGACTCGCAGAAACAGGAGAAATCACCCCACTATCTTGCCAACGTTTAAGTTCTTCGGCAACTGTATCACGCAATGCGATAGGCACTGGTCTAGCTTTACGAAATTTTGGAACTGCAGATTCTTTTAAAGTTACATGTGCCACGAAGTCTTTTGCACAACCTAGTTCCGGCGAAAACAAGTCACTATATTTGTCACACAATGCATTGATTTTATCCTGAGGCACTATTGACGAAATTTGAAGCACATATCTTTGAATTGATAAACCAAACAAGTCAAAAGCATCTAGTCCAAAAATGTTCTGCGTAGATTTGGCCTGAAGAACAACAAAAGCAACTGTTTTCGTAACACCTTGAAAAGAGGCAGGCAGGCTACACGTTCCTAGCACGGGAATATTTTGACCTGTATAAGCTGTTAACACTTGCTGTGACGGCGACAATTTTGGCGAACCCAGAAGTTCATAAGTATCTTTATTTATTAATGTGACAGCGGAACCAGTATCAAGCTGAAATTGCACAGTCTCATTTTCTATAGAGAGAGTAACAAACAGCTTGTGCTTCTGGCGCACGACCGGTGCGCGAATGTGGGCAACGTCTAATACATATTGTTTTCTGCGCTTGCGCGGGTTGCGTGCGGTAGGAAGCGGCGCATACTCGGCACACAGGGGAGTAACCACACTGTCACTAGATGACACTACCGCCGGATCGGCGTCCGCGCAATGCGAGGCTACTGCACTAAAATTACTATGAGTAGCTACACCAATTCTACTGTCACTAGCTACACAGTACTGGGCACTATTACAAGGAGCAGTTGCAGAAGGCACTATTTTCACTACAGGAATGCACTGTTCATAGTCATTTTGCTTGTCCCGAACCCTTGTCCGTTGCACTGTTTTACGCGCTCGTCGGCGCTTGCTACGTGGTGCACTATATAGTTTTGCCATAGGCGCAGAACTACTTTCTTGCAATGGAGATCCAAGGAAAGCACTGTTCAAGTTTACAGCGTGTATGACATTTACAGAATTAACTGTTCTCGCACTCCGCGAAGCACTGATTCTAACGTTACTGTTCTTTGAGTTTTTAATTTGCATACACACAGACTGCACATGTCCCGATTTGCCACATTGATAACAGGTTGCGTTGCGACTTGGGCACTGTGCACGTTTGTGGCGAGATACACACTGGGGGCAAGATTTACGTACATTTTTCTGAAATAAGCGTTGGCGCAAATTACTGTGTCTAACACTACGGGGCAACCTTTGCGTCGCACTTTTACTCTGGCTACTGTTCACTGTCTGTTCAGCACGGCCGGTAGAAAAATAAGAATCATTAGTGCTACACTGAGAACTACGCCTAGGAAAGCGTCCGTTACGACGCACTGAATTAACACTGTGGCTTTGCATTTCTACATCTGCTAAGTCAAAAGTATCATGCGCTTCTATAAGCTGCAGTACACTGTCTAATGAAGGGTCAGATTGTTTTAGAATTGCTGCTCTAATTCTGGGGTCCTGAATGTTCTGCGTAATCGCATCCCTCAACATAACGTCACTATACGAAAGTCCACAAGAGCAAGTAAATTTACATTGGCGGGTTAAGCCCTTCAATTCCGTAATCCACTCTTGGTGTGACTGTTCTGGTAATTTTTTAAGTCTGAAAAATCGATACCGTGCAGCGGCTACAAGAACTTTTCTCTCATAATGAGCATTCAGTGCATCTACTATTTGTTCAAAGTCTACATCACGAGGAGATGCTTGCGGAAAAAGTTTTTGCAATAATACGAAGGTCTGGGGGCCCACCATCGATAAGAAAAGGTTCTTCACTCTCTGACCTGTAATTTGATGAGCCGCGACGAGTTCTTGAAACTGTGCGAAATAGTCGCTCCATTCTTCCTCACGTTCGTTGTACTGGCGGAACGTCGGAAGCGGTGCGGCGGCAGGTGTGGGCTGCTGAAGCGGCGGCTGTTGTTGTTGGTGAGCAGCCTGTGAAGTTAACTGCGACACGGCCTGGAGAAGCTGGGTAATTTGCGCCGTCTGTAACTGAATAATTTCCATTAAGTTTGGGTTCGGGGTAGTGGCCATGCTGACCGATTAGGCGCCGCGTATACAAGTAACTTAGTACAAAACACAAATGCAAGATAAATGAGGACGCTCGATCTGCAACAAAAATGTCCACAAACACGTAACAAAATATCTTCCCCCAAAATTCTTATAATAAGGGTGGGTGGGCGGGATCAATTTCTGTGTGCTCCGACTGCTGCTGTCTGGCTGCTGCAAGAGGGCTGGTCCAAGGTTCGTCTATCACTCCTCGTCGCCACTTTTGTGTCCCAACTTCGTCGCCGCTTTTGTGTCCCAGCCTCGTCGTAGGTGTCGGTGGCCGAGTGGAATGAGACCGACACGCTGGTGCAGGTACGGAGGGGAGCAGCCAGAAACTATAAACACTCGAGTAAATTAGAAAGAGATATATTGCACAGAATGTAACAATACTTATCTTTTACATAGTACGGCAGAATGTTGATACATAGTTGTTAGAGGCCTGCCTAGTGCCTGTACAATAGCAAAGTCTTCACTCGTGCCTATCTGATTACGAAAGTCCTAACTCGTTGCTATCTCAGTCCGAAGTGCGAAGTGCCGATGTCCTTCAGTGGTGGCCACGAGCGGCGTTGTACCAGAGGGCGCTCGTGGCTGTTGTCGGAAGAACGCCGCGCCGTGCATGCATGGCGGCGCGCGGCGAAAGTAGGTGGCGCGCACTTTGTACTTGTGCGACACCACATTTTGTATGTTGGTATTCACGTTGACGTAGGTTCATTTATCGAATGTGACTTTTTGTTTGTGGTTCACTATTGCTGTACTGTCATTTTGTCATTTGGTGTTAATCAATGGAGCTGTGGATGCTAGAAAATGCAGTGCCGAGTGGACAAATTGGAACATCTCCAACAGTTTCTGATGTTTGATTTCAATAGACCGGTGACAGTGTCAAAGGCAGCCAGGGACATTTGCAGCGTCTATGGGGGATAGTGCCACTCGTAAGAACAAGGCAAGAAACTGATGTTCTCTTTTTAATAAGAATTGTTTCTTTAGTGACTCCTCATGTTCAGGAAGACGTTTGGTGAAGATCGTTTAAAATCAGTAACGCACGATGATCCACACAATGTTTGTTTGTGTAGCCATCTTCCGCTGCAGCAGTTTTAATCGAGAATAATGGGTTTGACTGTCTGCAAATAACGATAAATCTTCGTTTCACGCGCGTTTCGCTTTTATTTATAAATCATCTTCAGTGTTTCTGCAAAGGTATACAATGGACTGACTGTACATGTAATTTTGTTTGTTTAGGTTAGAAACAGTTTCAATCGATCTTTGCACCTTTACTTATGTACACATTTTACTTACAGTTTTGTTCTGTCTCCCTTACATCCTACTGCTTTTTTTATTTTTTTATTATTTTTTTTATTTATTTATTTATTTATTTATTTTTTATTATTATTATTATTATTATTTTTTTTTTTTTTTTTTTTTTTTTTTTTTTTTTTTTTTTTTTTTTTTTTGCTTGTTGCCTGGGTATGATACTTATAGTCGTACTCGGCATTTTTTGTTGAAACTTTTCCGCTGTTTTCCGTTTTTTCTTCCTTTTCATTTGACATACACTACCACTTCACTTTACCTTATGGAAATACGATGTCACTTCACTCTAATTTTTAAGGTATTTCACTTTTCTGCTTATTCTAAGCACTGAACAGTGTCACTTTCTCATTATGTATGTCTCTTCACTTGATTTTCGTGATAACTTCGCAACTACTGTCAGGTTTTCAGTTGGGGGTGTGTTGGAAATTTAAAAAAAGGGGGTGGGGTTAAGTGTGAGTGTTTGTTTCAATATGTGCAGGGGTTTGTGAGTGTATGGCTGGGTGTATAGACATGTATTCAAGTTTATCTACATGTTAAGTGGTTAATCAGTTTGAAAAGTGTGTGGTTTGCTAAGTTGGTCTAGTCATTCAAGAGCTGTTTATTTTCTGTTATTGTTTTGTGGGTGTGGTACTTTTCTTGTAACGTGAGAGTGTTTTTTCCGTCGTTATTCATTCTTCAGATTTCCATATCTGTGTCTCTAGTGATAATTTTGTGTTGGTTTTAGTGTAAGTGTCCTGCAAAGGTTGAGTGGTATGTCCTATACTTCCATGCCCTTACATGTTCTTTATATCTAGTGTCAAATGTTCTCCTTGTTTGACCTATGTACCTTCCAACACAAGTATTGCATTTCAGTTTTTTTTTTTTTTTTTTTTTTTTTTTTTTTTTTTTTTTTTTTTTTTTTTTAAATCTCGTTTCCGCCGGTTGTCTTGGGTGTCGGTGGCCGAGTGGAGAGACCGACACAGGGAATAGGATGCACGCGTATGCGAGTACGGAGGTGACCAGCCAGTGGGACAGCAGAAACTAGAAACACTAAGCTAAATTGAAACAACATATATTTCGCAGAAATAATACATTACTTACCTTGGAGGGCAGCAGTCTAGTGGAATGCTGGTACATAGTTTAGATAGAGGCCTGCCTACTGATGAGTGCTAGTGCCTGTCCTAATCCCAAATGTTAACTGGTGCATATCTGATTCCCAAGTGGCCGATGCAGTTCAGTGGTGGCCACGAGCGGAGTTGCAGCAGAGGGCGCTCGTGGCTGACGTCGTAAGAACGCCGTGCCGTGCGTGCATGGCGGCGCGCGGAAAAATACGTGGCGCGCACTTCAGACTTGTGCGACACCACAAGTTTATATATTCTTGATTTCATGTAAGGGTCTGCTTTTTCAGTTGCTTTTGGGAAATATTTCTGAAGTGAGTTGTTTGTTTGATGAGCTATTCTGATGCCTTGTTTTTTGAAGATGTTGGCTATTCTATCTGTGTATTTGTGTTTGTATGTCATTGTATACAACCTTTTGTTTAGTGTCTCTTTCTCACATTGTGTCATCCCTGTGTCTTGAGTGTCTGTTTGTGTGGTATTATGGGCTTGTGCTGGTGGTGTTTTTTTTTTTTCTTTTTAATTTTTTTGTTCGGGTTTTTTACTAGGTCTTTTTTGTATCCATTGTTTGTGGCTATTTGCACTATAGTGTTCGTTTCTTTTTGGTAATTGCCTGTGGCTAATGGAATGGTGTGTAGTCTGTGTAGTATGTATCTGAGTGCTACTTGTTTCTGTGGGACTCGGTGATGGGATGTCTGATGTATAACAGTATCTGTTTCTGTTGGTTTTCTGTATATGTCAAATGTGTGTTGGTTGTTCTGAATCTTTATGGTGATATCCAAGGAAATTATCTGTCTATTTTGTTCTTTTTCTATTGTGCGGATCAATAGCACAGTGGTAGAGTGCCACACTACAAATCCAAGGGTCGCGGGTTCGATACCCGCCAGGTCCTAGGATTTTCACCTGTCACTTTCCAGTTCTTTCAACTCTGGCAGTGTTGCTGATGTGAAAAATACCGAATAGTACCGTGGTTCGGAACCCACGTTAAACTGTCTGTTCCCCTATAACTGGCTGGGTAAGTCAGTTCCAAGGTCGGAGGAAGGCAACGGCATACTACCTCCAAACAGGACCGTGCCTAGTCAAACACTGTGGTGTTCAAACCAATCTTCGGATTGTTGACTGCTTTACCTTTTTCTACTGTAACCTGGATCTGGTCATGGCTGAATGTAGTTGATCCGTTTTGCAGCTTCGTTCATCTATGAGCCACAAGGTATCAGCCATATATCTGACCCAGTATATGACTTGATATTAGTTTGGGACTACTTTGTTAAATATGATCTGTTCAGTAAGGACTGGAGGGCGTCATCTCTCTAGGGAAACTGGCCTCAGTATTCCAGACCGAAATCACTGCCATCAGGGCGTGTGTGGAGGAGAATTTGCGTAGGTGCTACAAATACCGTAGCATCTATATCTATTCAGACAGCCAGGCAGCCCTGAGATCACTGGCAGCTCCTGCAACAAGGTCTGAAATTGTTGCAGAATGTCACAGGGTTCTGGTGGAGCTAGGGGAAAGCAATAGAGTAAACCTATTGTGGGTCCCTGGCCACTTGGGGATCAGTGGCAACGAACATGCCGACAGATTAGCCAGGATGGGGGCAGAGAATCCATTTATTGGACCGGAACCTGTCCTGACAATCACCAAGGCAATGATCAAATTGGCTCAGAAGACAGCACGTAGAATATTGGACCAAAGTCTACCAACAAAAACATGGCAAGGTAATGATGCCAAAGCCATGTTTTATAAGAAGCTCTGCAATCCTGGGCCTGAACAGGAGAGAGATTACTCATGGTTGGATTGCTGACAGGCCATGGGAATTTCAAAAAACACCTACATACAATGGGAATAACAGAAGAGGACCCTAAATGTCGGATCTGTGATAACGGTGATGAAACTGCATCACATCTAATCTTCGAATGCATTGCATTGGAGAGTAAAAGGCACAGAACATTTGCGACAACCAGACCTGAAGAAATTGTGTCTAATACAGAACTAGTAAAGGAACTCCTTGCACTGTTCAAGGCCATTGCTTGGCTTTACTAGATATACAGGGAGCGATACCGCACAATAAACTTAGTTTCGGTGCGGGCAGTGGTGGGTTGGACCAAGACTGTTTTGGCTTCCGTGAGAAAATCAATCAATGGTCCATAAAGATGTTTTCTACGGTTCCTGATATTGGGGAACTCATTGGCAATCCTTCATTTTTCAAGTAATATTCATTATTGAACTGGAAATAGTTCTGTTATTACTTCTAGCAGTTCGACTATTTCTTTTATATTTTCTTGTGGATATGTCATGTGTGACTGGAGATTGTTTTGAATAATATCTATCGTTTCAGTGAATGAAATATTGGAGTACATGTTCTCTACATCAAATGAGAGGAGGGTGGCTGAGTCTGGGACCTACCTGTATGTCTTTTATGTGCTGAATCAGTTGTGTGGTGTTTTTTATGGTTCGTCCATTGCTTTCTAGAACTAACAGATATCATGAACTGTTATGATTTCACCAGCGTGAGCTATTTTTAACAATTTTAAGAAATCTGTAGTATGCGTTCCGCATGTTAGAAGCATAAATAACAAAAATCATCGTATTTCCAAACACAGCTTGCTGGGCATCACTTGTATCGTCAAGTATACTGACCACTATTGTCAAATATCATCACTGATGAAAAAAATTGTTTTTTTCATGCTAACATAAGAAAAATAAAGGCGTGGTTGAGCACAAACAAAGCAGCAACTCCCGTACAAAGAGCTGCGCGCATCCACAAAAGGCGATGTGCATCTGGTGGAACAGCGACCGTGTGGTCTACTACGGATTGCTCCCCGAGGTGTAGCCGTCGCTGCTGGCACTTATTGGCCACAGCTGAGACTTCTTGCAGACTCAGTGTAAGAACAACGACCAGGAAGGCTGCGCGAAGAGATGCTACTCTACGATAACGCCCACATGCAACCCGTTGTAGAAAAGTCTGATTGCGAAGTCATTTTGCAGCTACCTTCTTCAATTGGGAATATCTCCCCAATTGTGCGATTGGATTCACGATTTCCTATCAGAAAGGACACAGTTCGTTGTAATTGACGGTAAGTCATCGAGTAAAACCGAAGTGATATCTGGCGTTCCACAGGGAAGCGTTATAGGTCCATTACTCTTCCTCGTGTTTATAAACGATTTAGGAGACAATCTGGATAGCTCCCTTAGACTGTTCGCGGATGTGAAGTCAACAGAGGATCAAAAGCAACTAAAAGCGATTTAGACAAAATTT
The DNA here is from genome assembly GCA_026315105.1 of Locusta migratoria. Lineage (NCBI taxonomy): Eukaryota > Metazoa > Arthropoda > Insecta > Orthoptera > Acrididae > Locusta > Locusta migratoria. The sequence goes on from CM048746.1 coordinate 309,115,634, forward strand.
CTGCATGGTGCGAAAATTGGCAATTGACACTAAATAAAGAAAAGTGTGAAGTAATACACATGACTACTAAAAGAAATCCGCTGAACTTCAATTACGCCATAAATCAGTCAAACCTTAAGGTCGTAAATTCTACCAAATACCTAGGAGTTACTATTACGAACAACTTACACTGGAGAGAACACATAGAAGATATCATGGGGAAGGCGAACCAAAGGTTATGTTTCATTGGCAGAACTCTTCGAAGATGCACCAGCTCGACCAAAGAGACTGCCTACATCACACTTGTACTGTTGCCCAGTGTGGGACCCTCACCAGGTGGGACTGACGAAAGACAGTGAGAAGGTTCAGAGAAGGGCAGCTCGTTTTGTTTTATCACGTTAAGGGGGGGAATGCGTCGCGGAAATGTTGCACGAATTGGGGTCGAAATACGTTATTCATTGCGGCGTGATCTGTTTGCGAAGTTTCAATCACCGACTTTTACTTCTGAATGTGAAAATATTTTGCTAGTACTCACCTACATAGGGAGACATGACCATCCCAATAAAATAAGAGAAATCAGATCGAAAACAGAACGATTTAGGTGTTCTTTCTTCCCGCGCGCTATTAGAGAATGGAACGGTAGAGAAAAGTGGTTAATGAACCCTCTGCCAGGCACTTAAATGTGATTTGCAGAGTATCTATGTAGATGTAGATGTAGAACTGATCTTGCGCCCTCAGATATTTACTCTCTCTGTCAAACAAATTTCAAGGAACTTCGTTTCCGGATAAAAATGCTCTCCGAACATGGAACGTTTCGAACGTATGCAACAACTAATAAACAAGGTTTATACGGTATAAACTGCCAAAATTACACACATGAAATGTAAACACTGAATGTGCACAACGAAAGCCATTGGGTTGTCAACAACGTGTAATTCCATTTTTGTAAACATAGAATTACGGACAACCAAATGTTTTCTCTTTAAGAAACAATAGTATAACGAAGCTCGTGGTAGTAAAGAAAAGCAACATCAAAGAAAATGTGTTTCCCTTCGTACAAAATTAAACAATTTGCAAGTACGTTGAGCATTACATACAAACTGCTATTCCCCTTTTTACAACGCAACCAGAACGAAAATGAAATTCTGTTTATTTTCCTGTCGTACAACAGTACGTTAACGGAAATTAATTCCAGATTACTGTGCTTTCTCTTGCACCAGTACTACAATAAATGTCAAAATCCACATTATTCCATTCTTCTAGTTTCTTCGGAGTCGTCACATACATGCACATTTGCCTTTATGATACTGGCAGCATCTAAAATCTTCTCCTTAAGTTGGTAAACATTATTTAATTGTAGACGAGAAACAAGTTCCTTCACAAGTATAAATCCAGTAGATTTAAATCAGGACTGCGTGCTGGTGATCGAAATGCACCAAAATGTCCTACCCATCATCCTGGAAATCGTCTACTCAAAAATCTTCGAATTCTGTGACCAATGTGTCGCGCGGTAGCAGGCGACTTGTCACGGATTGAGAAGCCATTCCCATAGGAAGTTCAGTTCCTCCCTTTGGCATGAGTATGTGCGCTTGCAACACTCCTGTTACCTGGTATACTCAGAAATAATCTATAAAAAACGGTAAGTTACGTGGCGATACGTTTGCGCTGTTAAAGTTCCACCTACTGCACCGTTCCCAACCGCTTCCCAAAATCACATAAAAGTTCTTGAACAGTAACGCGCCCCTCCTAGAGGATTACCGTGTGCTTACTAATGAATAATGCGATAGAACCTTGTATTTCGTCTCTAAAAGACTTTGTACTTGGGGAAACTTTATGAACTAATGAAATACTACTGTGAAAATTAATGTTTACTTGCACTAAAGTAGCAATAAATTTAATAATAATTACAGTCGCCAGACTATATGGTCAAATTAATGTTTCAAATGATTTACTAAGCATTAGCATCGACTGTGTAAACAATTTGTAACTTTGGACTAGGCATACAAAACAGGAAAGTCTGTCAGTACCCAAGAATGCGTTCTATTATGTAAGTAAGTTTGAAAATAACTTATTTATATTGTAAATTTTGTAATCAGAAAGTGATAAATAGATCCCACACTAATAATCACTGCTCCTAAGATGCTGTAACAAATATTTAACTGTAAGTCTAAACAGTGTCTAAGAAATATTAAATCTTGTACATTCTTGGCCTCAATTGGCTGCTTGGATAAATACTAGCAATCTTGTTGGTATCAACAGTTTGATAACTGTAAATTTGATATTGTATGTGCATTTTGGCAGTAAAACACTTTCCCTACAACAACGAAGTACTTACGTGGAACAAACCTTTTAATTTCATTCAAATAAATTGATTTCCACTCTGAATAGTTGTTTACAGTATGAAACGTAGAGATCTTTAACTATTCCTACTCTTCAGTAAACTTAACAGTAAAAATAACACTAAGTTACTGAATGGTCACAAATCTCACACTGTCTTTGAATACTTTATATAGCAAAATTATTATGAAAAATCACCGATTCCAGCTATTATCTGATTTTTAAATTTAAATAATTGTTAATACTCTTTATCAGAAACAGTTAATGTAAACTTCTACCAGGACTGTCTAAGAGCCGACCGCGGTGGCCGAGGTGACTGAGGCGCTCCAGTCACGGTCAGCACGGCCACTACGGTCGGGGGTTCGAATCCCCCCTCGGGCATGGATATTTGTGCCGTCCTAGTTCGTAAGTAGTTCATAAGTAGTTTGTAAGTTTAGGGACTGATGACCCCGTAGTTAAGTCCCATAAGCTTAACAAACATTTGAACATTTTTTTAAAATAATTGTTAATACTCTTTATCAGAAACAGTTAATGTAAACTTCTACCAGGACTGTCTAAGAGCCGGCCGCGGTGGCCGAGGGGACTGAGGCGCTTCAGTCACGGTCTGCACGGCCACTATGGTCGGGGGTTCGAATCCCCCCTCGGGCATGGATATTTGTGCCGTCCTTAGTATTAGCTAGTTCATAAGTAGTTTGTAAGCTTAGGGACTGCTGACCCCGTAGTTAAGTCCCATAAGCTATACAAACATTTGAACATTTAAACATTTGACTGTCTAAAAAACTTCACTTTTTTAGGGCACAATTATGAAGAATAAATATCAGTTACTCTAAACTTCACTGAATTACCAAAAGTTTAGGACAGTCGGGTAATCCTTTGCACTTAGAAGATTGGGACCCTACAAAGGTTAGTGACAGGAAAATGACGGGTGGACCACAGGTTAGAATGAAATTAGGTTTATTTATATCGCACACAGATGTCAGTCTCTGGCTGAAGTTATAAAAGTATTGCATTGCCTGTGTTCACAGAGAAGAGCAGGTGCGCGCTTTGCCATGTTAGCTCAAATAGTGCTGTGGCTTTTACGATCTTTGTGGCGTCGAAAAGTTAAAACAGTTAAGCCACCAAAATTTGCGCCATTGCCCAGAATATGCAGTGCTCGTCATCCGAGGCCGTTTCCATAAACTCCTGCAATACTGGCCTTGATACAACACCGCCTCCGTTGCACGCTGCTAACCTGTCAAGTACTCAAATACTACTGTGTTCAACTAGAGCCTTCGTGGCACGCAACAGCACTGTTTTTGCGCGCTTTCCCACCTTTTCCATTCACGCACGCTCTTTCCATTTTTCAGTTCATCTCACAGAGTATATATAATATTTACAAAATCTCTAAACCAGATTCTCTACAAAGCTATTACAGTAATCACAACATTATTTACATCACAATACACATAAGATTAAAATGTTCTTTTTAAAATACATCCATAAAAACTTCACAGGTATTCCATTATGCTCAAAGATCTTGTATGTACAGAGACATATCTATATACATTCATCCGTAGAACATTACTTCACATGTATTAATATAATTATGGTAAAAATCTATAGGTAACAAATCTTTATATTTTGATTAAAAACAGAAAAATGTCATTATCATCGTTTATGGTGTTACACGCTGTCCTTAGCGCAATCAGTTTGCAAATCTTGGGACCGTAGCAGATTGGTCCCTTAGGTTTACAAACATTTGATCACTTGTGACCAATGTGTAATGGAGCAACGCCATGGAGGAACCACATGTTATGACGTATGCCCAGCGGACTATCTTCTAATAATTTTGGTAGAAATATCTTCTTTAGAATCGTCCGGTAATTGGTACCAGTCAATCGCGCAGGTGAAACATAGGGTATAATAATTTAATGATCGATTATGACTGACCACACATTGGATGAAGAGGATACCGCACCCCGGGTGCGGCTCGTCTAGAGAGAGACGCATTTTCCATCATAATTTGATCGAGATGACCTCTGCGAGTTTACGAGAGGAACTCTGGAGCCCACATTTGATTGTCAGGAATGCACTCCTGCTAACATCTAAACAGCTATTATTAGAGTCGAAAGGTATGAGAGGGTCGCAGTGGTTGGGAAGGGCGTAAGACAGGGTTGTAGCCTTCGCCCAATGTTGTTCAATCTCTACGTTGAGCAAGCTGAGAATGTATGCAAAGAGCAAGCAGGGCATTTAAAGATTATGGAGAAGAAATCGGTTTGCCGATGACAAAGGAATTCAGTCAGAGACAGCAAAGGACCTGGAAGAGCAACTGAACGGAATTGACCGTGCCTGCCGGAGGCTATAATATGAACATTAACAAGAGTAAAGGGTAGTGGAATGCAGTTTCAGAAAATCAGGCGATACTGAAGGAATCAGATTAACTAACGAGGCAATAAAAGTAGTAGATTAATTTTGTTATTTGGGTAGCAAAATAACTTTTGATGGCCAAAATAAAGAAGTTGTAAAATGTGAAATGGCTGTGGGAAGAAAAGAGTATCTGAAGACGAGAATTGATTGTTTTTTATTCAGAAGGTGAAAGAAGAGGATGTAAATGCGATTTTTTAAATTAAAAGAGATCCATTGGCATGTATTTTATTATGTAGGTGGTCATTCTAGAGCCAGATGCAGCTTATCTCATACTTGCAAAGCGCTAAGTAGCGTAATTTAAATTTTTCTGCATTTTCATTTCTGGTCAATTTCTTCAGTTTCCTTTGCGTTTCTATTTCAAAGAACTTTATTCTCGAGTATTTTTCTGCATTTTCATTGCTAGTCTTTTTGTTAAATTTCGATAGTACTTCTGTTTTTGAGAGCATTATTCTCCAGTATTTGGTAAATACGATCCTGTAGGGGTTTCGTCTGTGGATTTGTGTTCGCTCAACAAGTCAGAAACCGTGCTTCAGATAGTAGTAGTCGGTGTAGTGCCAGCTGCTGCCAGTGTATCACCTGCAAAACGCGGAGCGCGTAGTTGCTCGCCGTGGAGGTTCGAGTCCTCCCTGGGGCATGGGTGTGTGTGTGTGTGTGTGTTGTCCTTAGATTATTTTACCTAGGTTTAAGTAGTTTGTAAGCTACGGACTGATGACCACGCAGTTTGGTCCGATGGATTTACAAACATTTGAACATTTTTTGAACCTGCAAAACAGTAATTTAATTTAACTTTTCTGCGTTTTCGTTACTAGTATTTTTCTTAGATTTCGATTGTACTTCTTGTGTTATTTGCCAAAGACGGAATATTCGGTACAGGACTGATCTGAGATTGAAAAGGGAGTTGGTTTGGCCGACTCGATGCGTGACCGTGGGCCCAGCGAAAAGAATTCTGTGCCGGCTTTTACGGCGTTACCTGAGAAGGTCTGATGGAGAGTCGTTTCGTTAGCAGGTGCCGTGATACTTGGGTGAACTGCGCTTGTAAAAATGTCTGCCAAAATTCCAAAACTGTGGGAAGACGTAGGCAGGTATTGTACACAGCAGTCTTAAAAGTTTCGTATTCTCAGATTTTAGAAAAGATACTGCAGGAGGCTCTTCTCCAACGAGGAGAAATCGGCCAGCTATGCTTTCGAAAAAGATAACACCATGACTGGCTCTCCCCTCCACTTTCACGAGGGAAGGGCGACCAAGTACTGTTTTCTAAAAAGACAACACCCTGGAACGCCGGATATGCCGTCGGGGAGGAGGACAGCGAAAATCGAGGCCAGTTTGGCGGTTTTTTAATGGACAGCAAATCCTATTTGGCTGGGAGCGATTTTTGGCAGGCAGAAGCATCGATAGCGTGAGAATCACGCGAAGAAAGCTAAAAGCAGAGTTGGGGGAACGAATACTAGTCTCTGATTGGCTCTTGTGGAGAGTTAGAGTTTTGCGAAATCAGTCATACGAGTGCGCTATTCTCACTGGTCGGTGCTAGGAAGCAAGCATTTCATTGGTTTTCTGGGAGACTGTGGGGCGTGGCCTCCCTCTAGACAGAGAGCAAGGAGTGGCACTGTCAACTGAAGGACTGGGGACTTCGTTTCGTGCCTCCGAAGGGTGCAGATCAGACTTCGCGTTTCGCCTCCTCAGAGTGCAGCCGTGAAGGAATCGCTTATTTCGTTTAGCTGGGACTTCGTACAAATTTCGGAGTTCGCTCTGAAGTTTGTACTTGTACTGAGAGTTCTTGTGAAGGGACAATAAGGGCAGCCAGCCTTATTAGTAGCACCGAAGCTGTAATTTCGACGTGCTCAACTTTCTGGAGTCACCTACGCCTTCCTTATTCAAGCGCACTGGCTCAGATTTTGCAGAATTGTGTGAGGTCGTGATCTACCGCGGACACAGAAGTTGATAATAGGAAGTAACGGCTACCGAACAGCGGAGCAAGACATTCCTTCGTGGCCGCGTACATCACAGCTACCAGCCGTCAGCAGCTCTCCGAGGTCACACTGCTGCGCCACGTGTGGGTAATGTATTGCCTGCTCACGCCACCAACAGACAGCAGTTGCATTACGATTCTCCTCTTGCGGGAAAGAGGAGTCATATATATAACCCTGCACTGTTTCATACAGACAGCGATCTTCTTTGTAAATATTGATTCAGTTACAAAATGTACCGAGTTTAGTAGGGGGTTAGTTTGACTTGCCGGTTAGTATACGCTATTATTTGACTGGAATCAATTTAATTGTAGCATAATGTTTTAATTGTGTTTGTTTCTAAATATTGGTGTTAATATGACTGTATTATTATACTTGTTGCTCGTGTATGTTGCTTAACGTGGACACTGAGCCGTCTACAATAAACTAAAAGGTTGTTTAACAATTATATATATATATATATATATATATATATATATATATATATATATATATATATATATATACCGGTTGTTTCACTAAGTGTGTTTGCCTCTGTAACTTATAAAATAATAGGTGACTGGAAATTTTAATGCGGTAGGTCAACACAAGAAATGTTACACTTTCTGCGGAGCTATGAACATAGTTTATTGTATCATTTTCCAAACAGTTATACCACAAAGATATAATTTTTAAATGGAACAATAGTTTTTTTTCTATTGTGCATTGGGTTCGTTGAAACCAGCTGCGTCCAGATTAATTTAAACTACATTCCTATCACTGTTAGTTTGGGAGCTACAACCCTTCAAAGTTCCGGGGGCGGAGACTGCGATAGCGTAGCTAACTGGCCGAGTGGCTATCCCCTGCGGCACGGCCCACTGTCTCATGACCACCAGCCAGTGAGCTACGCTGTCGTAGCCTCCGCCCCCTAAACTTTGAAGGGTTGTAGCACCCAAACTAACAGGAATGTAGTTTAAATTGATATGGACGCAGCTGGTTTCAACTAATCCAATGCACGATAGAAAAAAACTATTGTTCCATTTAAAAAATTATATCTTTGTGCTGTAACTCTTTGGAAAATGATACAATAAACTATGTTCATAGCTCCTCAGAAAGTGTAATATTTCTTGTGTTGACCTACCGCATTAAAATTTCCTGTCACCTATTATTTTATAAGTTACAGAGGCAAACATACTTAGTGAAACACCCTGTATATATAATTGTTAAACAACCTTTCCATATATATAATATTAGATCCCGCTCACACTTTTGGAAGGGAAAACAATCTTATAAACTGGTAGTTGTTGTCAGATACTCCTGACACACTGGAGATCATATGACATTGTGTAATAAAGGGCCAAACTTGAAATTATGATTCTTAATCCAAAATTTGACAGTGTCATTAATACATGACTACTAAGGATATAATTATTTTACAATAAACAATGTGATTTTTTTAGAGATTTTTGAGGGTCAGTCACGCCTGTCCGTTATTCCTCTCGTACCACCTTCCACCTCACAGAAACTTATTTTTTTCCTTTATTTTTTTTTTTCGACCCCTACCGCGATCCATCCATTTCACCCCCCACCACACCTTTCACAGTCTCTCTTCATTTGGTACACACGGTAATTCCAAGCAACTTTACAGAGATGGCTGGAGATTGAGCGTCTTGTGTGAGGATTCTGGAGGATTTTGCCCAGCGAGCACATAATAACATAGAGAGGCCTCACAGTGACAGTGAAATGAAGCCGGTAGGAGAGCGCGACACCCAACCAACATGGCGGCCGAGCGCCAGCCGGCCACAGCTGCGAGCACAGGCTAGTTCACTGAGTTCGCTGCATGTTAATGCCTTTTCATATATTTTAAAGCGTTTCTTTTTACACATTCTATTTTTGCCATAAATAATAACAAATTTCAGCTAGGGATAGTAAAACATACAATTATTTAAAGGCCGGCCGCAGTGGCCGAGCGGACTGCAGCGTGCCAATCACAGTCTGCACAGCCGCTGCGGTCGGGGATTCGAATTCCTCCCCCCCCCCCCCCTCGTGCATGGATGTTTGTATCGTCTTTAGTCTAAGGTAGTTCATAAGTAGTTTGTAAGTTTAGGGACTGATGACCCTGTAGTTCAGTCCCATAAGCTCTACAAGCATTTGAATATTTGAAACAGAAGCACATTTTCCCAGCCGCGGTGGAGTAGCCGAGCGGTCTAAGGCGCCTCGCTTCGGAGCGTGCGGTTGCTCGCCGTGGAGGTTCTAGTCCTCCCTGGGGCATGGGTGTGTGTGTGTTGTCCTTAGGTTAGATTACCTCAGTTTAAGTAGTTTGTAAGCTAGGGACTGATGACCACGCAGTTTGGTCCGATAGATTTACAAACATTTGAACACATTTTCTCTCTGTCTGTCCCTTTAACCTTTTTCTAACTCGAGGAATACTGAAAGCATCGTCATGCGGTTTCTTTCAGTTTCTTACTTAGAATCCTACCATAAACGTAGGCTATATTTAATGTCACTAGGAACTTGACTAAAATAAGAATAATAACGTAGAATCTTTTACCGCTTCTGCACTTTAGTCAGCTCTGGAGCCTAAACTATAAGAGCTAGGCCAGTATATATGGTATAGAACTGCAGAACTCACAAAGATCTAAACTAAATAAATAAAATGCGCGAGACCATGTGACTAACTTTTACGAGTGAACCACATTTATCATTTCTAAAGCGCTGGCGCGAGACGGATTCAGACTACAGATTGTGGAAGATCTGTACAACTTAGACATATGAACTCGAGCCCTTAAAAAAACCTGGGTTCTATAATTCTTTAGTATCTACTTTGGCGCAGGTCTCAGTTTACGCTACAGAGGTCACGAAAGTGCGGTAATTGTGTTCCTCCGCGTTGCCATCTGCAGTTACGGACTCGCTCTCGTAACGGAGTAACTGCCTGGAGCCGAGGACGTGGAAGTAGGGCCGATTGGAACTCTGCAACCTCAAGAGCATTTATGATATATGATAATTTATTGGACAAACACTTAACTTGGTATTAACACTGTCATCGGCGGCAGGTGCCACTTTAACATAACGTTATTACAATTCTAGGATCAGTCCCCAACACAGGCGCACTAACAAGTCGCTAGTCAGACTCTCCTGCCAGAAGTGAACTACTCCGCGACACTGTCCAACGTTTCTCCCATTACTCTAGAGGGCGCACCTGCTCCACTTTATCATGTGGTGCCTCTATATGACGACTCCGTCGGCGATGTCTGTGGCGCGCGCGCGCGCGTTCAAACTTGCGACGCCACAATCCTTCCCCCAAAAATGTCGCGCCATCGTTGTGTAGGGCGGTTGTCCGCGCCGGCGGCGGAGGGGAGGTCTGGACGACGACGTAATTGAGGGGGCGGGAGCCAAGACATCAGTCGGCGACAGGCTCTCGTCACAGACAAATATATACAGACGAGAAACCTCCGTAAGGGCCCGGTCCTACACTCAGGGGTGCGAGGAGGGAGGGTTTCCAGCAGTTCCGTAAGATGTCCCATGATGGCGCTGCGGTCAGAAGCAGCCCTCTAAACTGGCCAGAGCAGGCGGAAGGTATGGGCTGGCCCCACCATCACCTCCCCTCAAACGCCAGCAAGCCGAACACAGCCGTGGCCTCGTGGCAGGCGGCACGAGCTGTCCCCTCAGCCTCCCCTCCACGCTACCCTCTGACGTGCGAGAGGCACCCTAAGCCATGGAACCGCCTGACACCTGCTAGCATCTTACGGAACTACGAGGGAAGCGTAGGACAGTAGTTTAGGGGTGGCTTCTCCTTTGTATGTGTTACTCTGTGCTACCGTCCGCGCCCCAGTATTCATCCTGCGCTCCCAAGGAAACGCTCGGAAAACCAAGGGAAGGGCGCATGCCGACGACCAGGGCGACAGACGCTGGGACTGCAGCAGAAGGGCAGGGAAGCGGGGCGCTGAGGCGACGTCTGCGGCGACCGGGCTTGCTGGACCGGCAGGGATGGCGGTGCAACCTGCGACGACGGCAGTGGGGATGTGTCGACATCCATCGGGATCACCTCTGGCTGCGGCAGTGCTTGGGGGCCGCGGCTGCGGACCTCGGTTGCGTCATCGATCTGAAAGCACAAAGTAACATATACAGAGGAGCAGCCCCCTCTAAACCAGTGTCCTATGCTCCCCTCGTAGTTCCGTAAGATTCTAGCAGGTGTCAGGCCGTTCCCTGGCTTAGAGTGCCTCTCGCATGTCAGAGAGTAGCGTGGAGGGGAGGCTTAGGGGAGAGCTCGTGCCGCCTGCCACCAGGCCACGGCTGTGTCCAGGTTGCTGGCGTTTGAGGGGAGGTGGTGGTGGGGGCAGCCGCTACCTGCCGCCTGCTCTGGCCAGTTTAAAGGGCTGCTTCTGACCTCAACGCCATCATACTCCATGGGACATCTTATGGAACTGCTGGAAATCCTCCCTCCTCGCGCCCCTGAGCGTAGGACCGGGCCCTGCATATATTTGTCTGTGCTGAAAGCAAAAGCTGAGCGGCAGGGTCACGAATTCGACGCAAGCTCAGCCGATTACCATGGCGGTGGCACCACAACCCTGTGGCAGAGGACAAGATCAAAAATATGTCGCGCTCCAGCACGCGCTGAACGATACCAGGTTCCCAGCGTTGACGTCCCCGGAAGGTGCGAAGGAGTATGGGATCGCCCACCTGAAAATGCAATGCGCCAGACTGCCTCGCACTGCATGTGGGAGGCTGCAGCAAATGAAGTAGTATCCGATGCGGGCGGCCGTGCAGCAGTTCGGCCGGCGAAGGTCCGTCACGTGGCATCGTGCAGTACGTAGAAAGGAATAATTGAAACGCTTGTTCCCTGGAATGAGTCCGCGAAGCTTGTCCATGTGTGATTTAAAGGATCGTACAAACCGTTCTGCCTCTCCATTAGACTGGGGTTGAAATGGCGCGGTGGTGACATGTTCAATACCGTTCACCTGGCAAAACTGTTTGAATTCACGTGACACGAATTGAGGTCCATTGTCGTAGACAAGTAACCCTTCAATGCAAAAGATGGAAGTCAAGGCACTGATAGTACTGGCTGCCGTTGTAGGTGTCATGGGGACGACAAACGGGAATCTACTAAACGCGTCAACTACCACCAACCATCTGGTATTCCAAAAGGGTCCAGCATAATCCAAGTGTAGCCGCTGCCAGGGACCGCTGGGGCGTGGCCATGCAAGAAAACGTTGCGGTGGGGCCGCTTGGTGCTCCGCGCACGCGGTGCAGCATGACGTCCAAAGACCTATATAAACAACATAGACTGGCCACAGCGCCGCCATAGTTGAAGTCAATTGATAGGGTTGCAGCCATGTTTGAGAACGTCAGTGTCACGCCAGGTGTTTACAGGGCGTCTGCTAACGCTGATTCATAGGTTTTATATTAATCATTGACAGCCTTGATTTTTCCTTAATTTCTGGGCGACGCAATTCGGAAAGTAATTCCCACGACGAAAAGAATTTCTCGTTTACTACTGCATCGTAAGTTTAATGTTTACAATCGTCGAACTGCTGCATTATTTGATGTTACTATAATGTCAATAATCGTTTGTATTTGCCGACATATCTTCCCTATAAATACAAGTGAATTTCTTTAAAGTCTTTAATACCTTTATTCTGCCCCTGGTTCAAATGATGTTTCATGCGTTGAAGTACATTACGTATTTATCAAGCTCTCCACAATTTGACTCTCCTTACAGCTTTTGGTTTCTGTAGGTGCTCAGGAAACGAAAATAGTGTTGGAATGTCATTTGCAAATAGCCGCTTTCGATCGGTGGTAGCATCCATAACTTTTCTTCAAAATGACAAGAGCATATGTAACTATACTTTGTAGGAGCTACTTATTACGCCTCATACTGGTTACCCATTGGGTTAGCAACTCCTTGTTTTTCAAAGGAAGTCTGTATAAAGAATAGTTTCATTACAGTTCATATACCTAGGCAACGTACCCAATGGTTAATACGCTTTTGTACACTATATAAACAACTGTCATTACATTAAAACACACCAAATACAACCGTCATCTGACTAGATTTTTGATGGTCGTAAAGTAAACATAATTTTCAAACTTGGTAAACGCGAAAGTTAAGTATAACGAATGTTTATAGACAAATACACGCTGATACACAACGACCTATATTATTACATATCTCTCTTTATGTATGATATTCCAACAGTTTTATCACTGCAGTTTCTGCAATTGTATGCTTCATTTACCACTAATAATTGTGCTTACACGTCAGTTTAGATTACAAACAGAAGCGTCTGCTCACGCTGCTGCTTTAGACTGACGTTCTCAAATATGGCGGTCAATGTTGCTTAGTGCTGCCACCCAGAGCGCTGTAACTTGCCTGTAGCCCCTCTATGTTGTTTATATACCTCTTTGGTGACGTCATATTCTCAATTTGCGAGTCCATTCCTGGCCACGTGCAATGGCGTCGGGCTAACTGCTTAGTCCGGACAATACTCCAGTGTCACTGATGCAACAACTGAAGCACTTCCTGTCGGGGGGACCGGGGAACAAGCACTCTAGTCTGGTCATTGTCGGTATGTAACAAAAGTACCCCTTGTCTGACAGACAACGCACGTCTCTGCGCAAAAAAAAGACGCACAAACGGTGAAGCAATATCATTCGATCTTGTGGGCCAACCAGAGCGGACAAATTTCAGGAGCACACGCAAATCTGCATCGGCAGCAGTTGCTTGGGCTATGCGGCGATGATATAAAGGAAAATCCTGAACAACCGATGCGTCGGCGGCATCAATGTGCAAACATGCCGCGTCTAACGAGTCAAACTGTGTGTCCTGTCCTACAGGCAAACGGGACAAAGCGTCCGCGTTGGCATACTGCGTCGTGGGGCGATACATGATCTCGTAATTGTAGTAGACAAAAGCAAGGCCCATCGTTGCAATTTTTGCGCCGTCCTTGGCGGAACTGGCTTGCTGGGACTGAACAGCGAAGTTAAAGGCTTATGGTCAGTAAGCAAGTAAAATTTGCGGCCGTACAACTAGTGGTGAAACTTCGTGACCCCATATACGATAGTCAAAGCCTCTTTTTCTATCTGACTGTAGTTTTCCTAGTTCATTTTTTTTTTCTTTTTTTCAAAAGCATCGATGCAAAGGCAATCGGACGGTCCACCGATCCGACACTGTAGGACAAAACCGTACCTAATCCATAGGAGGATGCGTCCACAGCCAGGACTACCGTCTTGTTAGGATCGAAATGTGTTAAAAAATCATCGCTAAGCAAAGCATGTTTGAGTCTGTCGAATACCACTTGACAGACGTTGTACCACACAAATGGGACATTTTTGCGACGCAGCCGGTGCAAGGGCGCCGCAATTTGCGAGGCCTGAGGAATAAATCGGAAATAATAATTCAATTTTCCCATCACTGCCTGCATTTCCTGGATGTTGTTGGGAGGAGGCAAGTCCTTGATAGCACCTAGGTGCGCTTGCAATGTGTGGATTCCCTGAGGACTGGGGCCGACGACGTGGGAGTAGGACCGTCTGGAACTCTGAAACCTCAAGAGCATTTATAGTGGATGATAATTTATTGGACAAACAACTTGGTATTAACACTGTCATCGGCGGCAGGTGCCACTTGAACGTAACGTCATTACAATTCTAGGATCAGTCCCCAACACAGGCGCACTAAAACAAGTCACTAGTCGGAGTCTCCTGCCAGAAGTGAACCACTCCGCGGCACTGTCCAACGTTTCTCCCATTACTCTAGAGGGCGCACCTGCTCCACTTGTCTATCATGTGGCGCCTCTATATGACGACTCCGTCGGCGATGTCTGTGTCGCGCGTTTAAACTTGCGACGCCACAGTAATGGTAAACCATTTTACGTTATTATTTTCATTTCAATTATTTCACATTTTATTATTATTTCACCTACGTTGACCCCAGAATAATAACGAAGAAATTGAAACAAACCGCCTCACGATACGTTCTGCAGTTCTCCAGTAAAAGAACTTAATGCATAGTATTAGCTAAGGTCTTTAAACCCAAAATATTTCGCGGTATTTTATTCCATTCAGAAGAATCTATCTCATAATTGATAGTACACGATTTACTTTACTTAATTCATTCGTTTCTATATCTCTGTATCAGAAAATCTTCCGTGCAAAGTAGGGGCGGGTTCAGCTAGTCAGTAATAAAATAAAAAAGTATTATTTCATAATTATTTAATACCAAAAATTGTATCTCAGATTAAAAACTGTTTATAGTGAAGTTGGTCACAAAGTACAAGGTAAATGGGCAACAGAACCTGTGCTCGCTGGTGGGCAAGCTCGCTGAAAGTAACAAGTAGAATTTGAAAGGTTCCACCCTCTATTCTATCCAAATTTGAGAGAAAAACTAGGTGAGATATATAAAAAAATTGTTTAAATAAAAATAAAAGTTCATTTCATTGCCTACAACTTTCTCGATAACATAAATTTCCTGACTCCAGAACAAAAAAAAAAAAAATAAATAAATAAATATAAAAATAAAGAGAGGCAGAGAGAAAGTGGCAGGCGAGTAACTTTTTCATGTCGTAATTTTCATTTCATGTAAAAGAGTCAAAAAAATTTTCAAATGTTTGTAGATCTATCGGGCCAAACTGCATGGTCATCAGTCCGTAGCTTACAAACTACTTAAACGTAGGTAAACTAACCTAAGGACAAACACACACACCCATGCCCCATGTAGGATTCGAACCTCCACGGCGAGCAACCGCGTGCTGCGCAGCGAGACGCTTTAGACCGCTCGGCTACTCCACCGCGGCAAAAGAGTTTCAATTATTATTTTTATACAAACACAATACATATTGTACTTGTTAAGAACACTGTTGCATTCCTTCGGTAATCACCTGTCTGTGTGAAAAATTTTGTAACTTTTTCCTATCATAAGGGGTTCAAATGACAATATAATTGAGCCGAGCACCATTTGAAGAACAACGCTTTTATCAGCCCAGCTGTTTTACACCCAACCAAGATGACTGCCGGACTTCACTGCCTGTACACTGATGTAAGCGGTATAGCCTGTGTTATTCTGTGCTCGCTAATTTTCTCGCTGCCCGTAAGCAGCTGGAGGCTGTTGGTCACGGGTGACAGTCTTGAGGCTGCTGCCCTGGGTTGCAGTGTCAACCGGGCACTGCTGAGCTCCATAGGTACGTCCATAGTGAGCCGCTCCACGCTTCCTGCTTTGCGGCGGCAGGGAAGCGGCTGGAAAACCCAGTGACTACTCCCATTGGGGTGGCCATAGTCACAGACAAATATATACAGACGGGAAACCTCCGTAAGGGCCCAGACCTATGCTCAGGGGTGCGGGGAGGGTGGGTTTCCAGCAGTTCCATAAGACGTCCCATGATGGCGCTGAGGTCAGAAGCAGCCCTTTAAACTGGCCAGAGCAGGCGGCAGGTAGCGGCTGCCCCCACCACCACCTCCCTCAAACGCCAGCAAGCTGGACACAGCCGTGGCCTTGTGGCAGGCGGCACGAGCTCTCCCGTCACCCTCCCCTCTGCGCTACCCTCTGATGTGCGAGAGGCACCCTAGGGGAACCTTCTGACACCTACTAGCATCTTATGGAACTACGAGGGGAGCGTAGGACAGTGGTTTAGGGGGGGGGGCTGCTCCTCTGTATATGTTACTCTGTGCGATAGTGCATCCGCGCAGCCGCCTCAGCTCGCTCACACCGCTTGAACTCGCATGTGCAACAAAGAATTTATGTTCCTTTTGCCACTCTCCGCTCGTGGGTTTCGAGGTTCCAACGCTATGCGCTGCACTTCGTTTTCAATGGGAGCTGTTAAAGATCTGTTAATCTCAAGAGCGTTGAATGAAAGGCCGTTAATTCATTGTACTGAATTGTAATGAACTTTTGTAGACTCACACAATAGGTCTTGCAATGTCTTTAATTGCATCTTATTTTTCATGATGGTGCAAGAATAATATAGCAAACAACTACACATTCAAGATAATTTACTTGTAGATAGGTTATTTAGCTCAGAATATGAAATGGTTACTTCTTTGTTACAGGTTGCACGTGAAATTGGCTTTTTTTTGTTAGCCAATAACATGGGGCTACTTTATTCATAATTACTTCGCTGTCATTCCATGTCAACTTACATTATCAAAACTTTTTTTGATCGCGAACGGTATAAAATGTCGGTATGTGATTAGGAACCTTGACAGTGAAATAGTTGTAACTGCTTTCCTATTATAATCTGAAAATACATACACTGTGACGGACGGTGCACTGTCAGTTACAATGTAATTTCAAGTAAAAACAGTCTTGGTTGCAAAGTAGTAGGCCATAATCTGCATGATAAATGTTACACAAGAATTACTACAACATTTAGAGTAGTGAAACAGGGGGCAGTTGTAGTAATTTGCGTAACGTTTGTCATGCAGGTAATGTGATGATGTCCTGCTGTGAGGGCGAAACGCATCATTAGTAATTAATGAAACCACTTTGCAACCATGACAGTTTTTACTTAAATTAAAAGTTCACTGGTTGCTATATGAGCCACACCATGAACTGGAAAACCTTAGGGAGTTACATTGTAGGTATATTGAGATTATAGGACAGCAGTTACGACTTTTTCCCTGTCATGATCTATCGGTTAATACCCCATGCCGGCAACTAGTGAGTCAAGTTTTGCAATCAAAACTTTTTTTTCGTTATCACTATCCGTGTATGGTGCCAAGTTATTTCAGCAGTTTCATTATAGTGCCACTAATTTACTTGAATTAAACTCAACTAGAAAGAAGATGCTCTTAAGCTGCACATACGAACTGCATAATACAACTTAACAGTGCCATTGTAAACATCTTTGGTGTTCCCTATAATTGTTTTTTTGTGGAGAAAGTCTAATTAAATATTGATTCAAAGGAAAAATGCTGCAGCGCCTACGATAACATATGGATGCTTGTTATTGGGTCCTGTCAGAAATTCTTCTGGTAATTTTAGTCTTCTCATTTCTGTTGCATGTCGAAAGGGGCATTCAACAAAAACAATAGCATTGTCTTTTCCATAGAACCCTACAGTCACCATTATGAACTTGAAATTTCCGTCAGTGACAGCCAGCACTGCAATATTTATAACTATAATACATAGAACCAGATTTACTGTTCTTTTTTTTATTCGGACTTGTTTGCCATCAGTATTTTAAAACAAGTTTGAGAATTGGCATCTGTCCCAGATAAATTTTGCTATTTTCTGTTGTCTTGGGCATGTGCTTTATTACCAAGGTTGACTGACTGAGCTGCAGGCTAGATGCCCAGTAGTTGTGCACATGGCGCGCCGAAGAAGAGCGTGCGGCGCTAGCGCTCTCAAATTTCAACACCCAGTTTGCGATGTATCGCTTTCTTTTCAACTTTAAAAACAATTTCACAATGTTGGCTACATTTCGTATGCAGTAATGTATAACCTAAAGTTAACCAAACGTAAAGTAGTCAGCGACAATATTTTTCACTGCAAAAGCTTATGCGATAGGTTGATTGGAAATTAAATATCGTAATAACTATGGCGAATACCGAAAAACAGGCACTCCGCTATGAAGCTGTTATGTTAGCCTGTAAGATGTGCAGAACTCAGTGATGTACGGTAATTAGTTTCCTCAGACTCCAGTGAGAAATATCACACGTCAAGGAAAACGCACAAAACCGGAAGAGGTGGTTTCTATATGTTTTACAGGAAGAATTTTTATCTAAAAACTGATACCAGAGAGCGATGTAGCTTTGTTTCATACACATGAAGTATTTTTTTCAGCTAGAAAATCGAAAAGTAATTTTGCTCATGTATTGTCATCTGCCGGCGCGCGGTTGGCTGCACACTGTGGCCTCCACCAGCTGCCTTCGCGCCGTTTCAGTGCGCGCGTGGCGACCACCGCGGGTTAAGCGGCCGAGCAGCTAGCGAGGAGCCGTTCACTATGGCCGTACCCTACCTCCGGTGGTTACTGCGGCGTCTCCGGTCCCTGACGCCACTGTGCTGACAGTTTCCGAAATCCCTGCGAGTCGACAGTTGCTTGACAGCACAGGCAAATATATACAGACAGGAAACCTCCATAAGGGCCCGGTCCTATGCTCAGGGGTGCGGGGAGGGAGGGTTTCCAGCAGTTCCGTAAGATGTCCCATGATGGTGCTGCGGTCAGAAGCAGCTCTTTAAACTGGCCAGAGCAGGCGGCAGGTAGCAGCTCTCCCCACCACCACCTCCCCTCAAGCGCCAGCAAGATGGACAAAGCCGAGGCCTCGTGGCAGGCGGCACGAGCTCTCCCCTCAGACTCCCCTCCACGCTACCCTCTGACGTGCGAGAGGCACCCTAAGCCAGTGATCCGCCTGACACATGCTAGCATCTTATGGAACTACGAGGGGAGCGTAGGACAGTGGTTTAGAGGGGGCTGCTCCTCTGTATATGTTACTCTGTGCTGACAGTGATTGGCTAACTGTGCAGGGGTCCCGAAATTCTGGGCAGAAGGCGAAACCGGAAACCGGCCACAAGAATGTCCCTTTACGCCTTAGCAATATGGTCGAGGTGTTGTCCGCTGCTGATAATACATCTGAGCCAGTGGAGGAGACTCTGCCGGCGGCGATAGAGAGCACAGGGTGCACCGTGCTGCATGTCGTTGCTTATGTCGGCACCAGTGACTCCTGGCGTTTGGATTCAAAGGTCATCTTCGGCTCCTTAGGGTGGCTGGCGGATTTGGTAAAGACTCGCTCGCGTTTCTTGCGGAGCTTCTATTTGCAACATCGTTCCCAGAACCGATCGCGGTCCTCTGATTTGGTGCCGTGTGGAAGGCTAAAATCAGAGGCTTAGACGATATTATTGGTGCTAATTTCTCGGCCTCCGCTATCGGGTGGAGAAATGTAGGATCGCCATGAAGTCAGACGTCCTCTACACGTAGGAAGCGGTTACTAGGGTAGCGGAGTACGTGTGGCGTACACATGTGAGTTTTTAGGGAATAGTACGCCCTCCGCAGGTCCATTAAGACGCTTACTGATTCCGGTTAAGGCAGCACTAGGAAAAATAGAGCAGAGAAATAAAATATTAATATAGTAAAAGCTAATTGCTCTAACTTTTAGATAGTCACAATGCCCACATAGTACTAGGGGCGGAATGCTAGCTCAAACTAGATGTCAGTAGTAATGAAATCCTAAAGTTAGACTGGAACATATACCGCAGGGGTAGACTGAACATTGAAGGCGGATGTGTGTTTATAGCGATAAAAATACGATTCTATCGAGTGAAATTAATACAGATTCGGAATGTAAAACAAATTGCGCGAAAGTCAGCGTGAAAAGTGACTTAAACATGGTCTTTGGGAGTTTTTACAGAGCATCTGGCTCAGCAGAAATAGTAGCAGATAATCTGAAAATATTTCCCATAGGTTTCCTAGTCATGTTATAGTTTTAGGTGAAGATTTTAACTTGCCGGTTATAGACTGGGAGACAAACGTGTATAAGAAAAGTGGCAGCAACAGGGAATCGAGCAACATTGTTCTGTGCTATATCCGAAAATTACCTTGAACAATTAAATAGCTGACTCGTGGAGATAACATATAAGTCTTGCTGAAGAAAAATAGACCCGAATTCGATTCAGTTAGCGTAGATCACGGAATCAGCGAAGGCCATTACTGCAGCAATCAATTCTGCTTCAAATAGAAATATCAAGAATAGTAGGAAGATCTGCTTTTTTAGCCAAAGGAAAATGGGTCAGATTTCAGAGTACTTGACTGCTCAACACGATAGTTTCTCTCTAACAATCACAGTGCTGAGCAACTGTGGACAAAGTTTAAGGGTACTGTACAATAAGTGTTAGATAATTATGTGCCAAGTAAAATTACGAGAGATGGGAAAGATCTACCGTGGTTTAACAACCGAGTTAGGAAACTATTACGAAAGCAAACAGAACTTCAGCTCGAATATAAATGTAGTCAAACTCTTGCAGACAAGCAAAACTTAAATGATGCCAAAATTCGCTTAAGGGCTGCCATTCGAGAGGCGTTCACCGACTTTAGGATTAATGTTTTGTGTGCCGAATACGCATGAAATCGTAAGAAATGTTGGTCCTACGCCAAATCGGAAAACAAGTAGAAATGAGATATCCAGTCTCTCTTTGATCATAATGTTGTTCAAATAGAGGATAATACAAAAAAAGCGAAATACTTAACGTATTTTTCAAAACTGTTTCACAGTGAAATATTTCACTGTAGTACTTCCTCTCAACCCTGGCACGAATGATAAAATGACGGATATTGATATGTGTCAGAAAAAGAGAAAATCAATTGAAATCGCTCGAGACAGGAAAGTCCGCTGGACCTGATTGGATTCCAATTCGATTTTACAGGGATTATGCGAAGGAACTTGCCCCTATTCTAGCAGCGGTGTACCGAAGGTCTCTAAAGGAAGGAAGTGTTCCCAAGCGTTGTAAAAGGGCGCAGATCATACCCGTTTACAAGAAGGATAGCCGATCAGATCAAAACTATAGGCCTATATTCCTGACATTGATCAGTTGCATAATTTTGAAACACATTTAATGTTCGAATATTATGTCATCTACATCTACATACATACTCCGCAATTCACCGTAAGGTGCGTGGCGGAGGGTACACTGTACCACTACTAGGCATTTCCTTTCCTATTCCACTCCCAAATTGAACGAGGAAAGAAAGAATGCCTATATGCCTCCGTACAAGTCCTAATTTTTCTTATCTTGTCTTTGTGATCTTTACGCGAAATGTAAGTAGGCGGCAGTAAGATCGTACTACACTCAGCTTCAAATTCCGGCCCTCTAAATTTACTTAACAGAAATTCACGAAAAGAACGTCGTCTTTCTTCCAGCGATCCCCAATTGAGTTGCCGGAGCATTTCTGTGACACTCGCGCATTGGTTGAACCTACCGGTAACAAATCTAGCTGCTCGCCTCTGAACCGCCACTGTCTTCCTTTAAAATGATCTGCTGCGGGTCCCAAACACTTGAGCAATACTCAAGACGTGGTCGTACAAGCGTTTTATACGCAGTTTCCTTTACAGGTGAAATACATCTTCCCAAAATTCTCCCAATAAACCGAAGTCGGCTGTCCGCCTTACTCACAACTGTCCTTACATGTTCGTTCTATTTCATATCGCCTTGCAATTACGCCTAGATATTTGAACGACGTGACAGCATCAAGAAGCTCACTACTAATGCTGTATTTGAAAATTATGGGATTGTTTTTTCTGATCATGCGCATCACCTTACATTTTTCTACATTGAGAGCTAGCTGCCATTCTTCGCACCAACTAGAAATTTTGTCTAAGTCATCCTGTATGCTATTACAGTCAGTTACAGACAACACCCTCCCACACACCACAGTATCATCAGAAAACAGCCGTAAATTACAACTTACTCTGTCCATCAGATCATTTATATAGATAGAAAGTAATAGCGGTCCTATCACACTCCCCTGGGGCACGCCTGACGATACACTCGTCTCTGATGAACACTCGCCGGTAATCTGCTTTACAGGAATCAACATGTTTTCCAAAGGAAAGATCATGTGAAACACACTCGGGTCAGGTGGTCTCGGGGTAAAGCACTCGATTGGGAAGGAAAGGTCGCAGGTTCGAAAATCGGTCGGGTCTTAGATTATTTGAGTCTGTGTTTTAACCCAGCCTTCACCTTTCAACGATGTGAGTAGTCGCGAGAAATGACAGTTCGGATTCCACTTTAAACTGTAGGTCCCCTTTCCCCGGTTGGATAACTATGGTAGGCTAAGGACATACAAGTTGCTGAAGTGGCGTCCAATGGGCCAGACGAATTTATTATTATTATTATGTGAAACACGACTCGCGCTATTCATTCACGATATCATCGTCTGGTGGAAAACGCTTTTGACAGCGGCGCATCTGAGCACTTTAAATTATATATATATATATATATATATATATATATATATATATATATATATATATATATATATATATATATGTCATAGTTGAAGGGCATGAAAGGGATGCAGTGGTTGGAAAGGGAGTAAGACAGGGTTGTAGTCTTTCTCCATTGTTATTCAATTTGTACATTGAGGAAGCTATAAAGGAAAGCAAGGAGAAATTTGGAGAAGGAATTAAAGTTCACGGTGAAGAATTAAAAACATTGCGTTTTGCCGATGACATAGTAATTCTGTCAGATACAGCAAAGGACCTGGAAGAGCAATTGAACGGAATGGACTGTGTGCTGAAAGGTGCATATAAGATGAACAGTAACAAGAGCAAAACTAGGGTAATAGAGTGCAGTGTAAGAAAATCAGGCGATGTTGAAGGAATTAGATTGGGAAACGAAGCCATAAAGGAGGTAGATGAGTTTTGTTACTTGGGCAGTAAAATAACAAATGATGTTCGCAGTACAGAGGATATAAAATGCAGAATGGCAATGGGTAGAAAAGCGTTCTTGAAAATTGAAATTTGTTAACATGGAATATTGATTTAAGCCTAAGGAAGTCATTTCTGAAGGCATTTTTATGGAGTGTTGCATTGTATGGGAGTGAGACATGGACGATAAACAGTGCGGACAGGAAGAGGATTGAGGCTTTTGAAATATGGTGCTACAGAAGAATGCTGAAGATTAGGTGGGTGGATCACGTAACTAATGAGGAGGTACTGAACAGAATTGGGGAGAAAAGAAATTTCTGGCATACCTTGACTAAAAGAAGGGATAGATTGGTAGGACACATTCTCAGACATCAAGGAATTGTGAATTTAGCGTTGGAGGGAAGTGTGTGAGGTGGATGGATGTTTAGGGTTTAACGTCCCGTCGACAGCTTGGCCATTAGGGACGGAGCTAACGCTCGGAGGTTTTGGGTGAGGATGAGGAAGGAAATCGGCCGTGCCCTTTGAAAGGAACCATCCCGGCATATGCCTGGAGTGATTTAGGGAAATCACGGAAAACCTAAATCTGGATAGCCGGAGGTGGATTTGAACCACCATCCTTCCGAATGCGAGTCCAGTGCGTTACCACTGCGCCACCTCGCTCGGTGAAGTGTGTGAGGTAAAAACCGCAGAGGACAACCAAGAGATGGATACAGTAAGCAGATTCAGACAAGTGTAGGTTGCCGTTCTTATGTGGAGATGAAGAGGCTTGCTCAGGATAGGGTATTGTGGAGAACTGCATCAAACCAGACTCCGGATTGAAGACCACAACAACAACATATAACTGTTTACATTACAAGATGATGGCTGTCAAAAAGGTTTTTCACCAGAAGATGATGGCAGAGACCATCGAACTAAAAGTATATAGAAGCGATCTTGGCTTTATCCTTTTTGGGACTTATCATAATATTGGATTGGCTCTGTACAATATAAACAGAAAAAATAAAAAAAAAGGTAAAGGAAAAATAAGGAAACATCTAAAGATGCCTATGTACTAAGTAAATAGCTAGTCCTGTGCCTGAATAAAATAATGTTATTACCATGTTTTACGAAAATTTCAATATTATTTATTTGTAGTCAGAAAAACGCGCGTCGTCATGCACGAATGGGGGCGAAGGTCTAGAGATTCAAATGTTCACATGTTTGTAAATCTATGGGACTTAACTGCTTGGTTATTAGTCCCTAGGCTTACAGACTAATTAAACTAAGTTAAACTAACCTAACGACAACACACACACACATGCCTGAGGGAGGACTCGAACCACCACAGCGAGCGGTCGCGTGCACCGCAGCACGGCGGCTCAGTGCGCAAAGCTATTCCTCCGCGGCGGGGCTAGAGATTCCAAACGTTCTGTGTGCAAAATTCGGTTTTGGGTATATTAGTGTTGTTGTTTGAAGTGGGGGTACGTAAATACAGCACACATTTTACCACCATAAATAATTTCGCAAAGTAAACTTACCGATACTAGGGTTTCATCAAATATGTAATACTAAACTTATTATTTGTATTGACGTGTCTCATTCACGAAAATACACTTGTTGTTTCTAAAGTTCTAATAATAAATCTGCTATTTACTGAATCTTTCATCACGAAGACTCTATTTTTACTTGGTAAAATTTGTGACATAATAGAGTTTTTCGTCTAGTTAGTTACAATGCTAGGGAGACATGTAGAAGTGACAAAACGTGGAAGGTCCAGATAGCTGGAAGTCGTGTGAGGTTTTGTATGTCTGAACGCAACTGTTTCACAAGACAAAGAGTAACATTTGGGAATCGAAACTCGCGAACAGATGTTCTTATGTATAAAGGACTCAATTATTCTCAGGTCTTTGCACGGATTATTTAAACTGAGGAAATTGACAACAAGGATCATTTTAACACACCGTTCGTTAATAACAGATAAATATGTTTCATGATACGTAGATTTGTACTAAGGAGTTCCTGGCGGTGGTTCCAAACAGCTAACCTACCAGCAGCACCCTGCCGAAAACTCCACGACACCGGGGAATGGGGGAAGGAGAGAGCAGGAGGAGGTGGTGCAAGTAGGCAGATGGTGAGGGGTGGAGAAGAAGGAGGAAGTAAGAGATGCTTACAGAGAACAGGGAAGTTGGGAAGCAATAAACACCTGTGAAACGCAAGGTTTGATGCAGCTCTTCACACTACTCTGTCCTGTACACTCCTCTTCATCTGAGATTACGAACGGCAACCCTTGTAAGTGTAACCGGCTTCTCTCTAGAAGCTACATATTTTTACTTTTCAGTGCGTTTTCCCTTGAGTGCATTAAATTTATTGTGTGCTCGCGTTTTTTATTTGATTCATATTCGCGTAAATATCTGGATAGTGTATTATTCCGCCGTGTGAACCGCGTCGCGACACTCGTCTGTCTTTATTTTCTGATTAGAAGCGACATATAGTATTTTGATTTTCGTCTACACTTTCTCGTCTCAATTTGTAAAGTTATACTGAGCTGTCGTGCGTATTGTATTCACATCCGCGTTCTAACGAACAGTTTAGTTTTCCTTTGAACGCATCGCGACTGTAGTTTTTGCTTTTGTTGGCACTGTAATCATGAATAGGGACTGTGACTGCTGTATGCGGATGCAGTCTGAGCTGGTGACACTTCGCTCCCAGCTTCAAGCTGTGTTAACCTCGGTTTCACAGTTGGAAGCTGCGATCGATGGGCGTCGTTGTTGTTGGCCGGCGGTGGGGACTGAACGGACTCCCGTCGTCTCCACCGATCGGCCTGCGGCAGCGACATGCCCTGAAACTGCTAGCAGTGAGGCAGACATCCCACCCGTGGTTGCGTGGGAGGTTGCTCCAGTGCGTGGCAGGAGGCGCAAGACATTCCGGGGGACCGATCGTGAGGCCTCCCCGGTTCGTCTTGCGAACAGGTTTGAGGCGCTGTCTGCTCAGGACGACGTTCCTGAGTCGGATGGTGTCTCTCACCCTGTCACCACCCAGCCTGCAAGATCCGGGCTTTCACAGAGGGTGGGTTTACTTGTAGTTGGGAGCTCCAACGTTAGGCGGGTGATGGAGCCCCTTAGAGAGATGGCTGCCAAGGAGGGGAAGAAGGCCAACGTGCACTCCGTGTGCATACCGGGTGGAGTCATTCCAGATGTGGAACGGGTCCTCCCGGATGCCATGAAGGGTACGGGGTGCAGCCAACTGCAGGTGGTGGCTCACGTCGGTACCAATGATGTGTGTCGTTTCGGATCTGAAGAGATCCTCTCAGGTTTCGAGCGGCTAACTGAAGTGATAAAGACTGTCAGTCTTGCTTGCAAGATGAAAGCAGAGCTCACCATCTGCAGCAAAGTTGACAGGACCGACTGTGGACGTCTGATACAGAGCCGAGTGGAGGGTCTGAATCAGAGGCTCAGACGGTTCTGCGACCGTGTAGACTGCAGATTCCTTGACTTGCGCCATCGGGTGGTGGGATTCCGGGTTCCGCTGAATAGGTCAGGAGTCCACTACACGCAGGAAGCGGCTAAACGGGTAGCGGGCGCTGTGTGGCGTGGACTGGGCGGTTTTTTAGGATAAAGAGCTTCGGGGAAATAGAAAATGGGCAATCTCAAAGGGTTCAGTTGGATCACAGGAGAAATGTAGATCCGGAAACTATCGGTATAACAGTTGTAAATTGTCGTAGCTTTGTCGGGAAAGTTCCAGAACTGCAAGCGTTAATAGAAAGCACCGAAACACACATCATTATAGGCAGCGAAAGTTGGCTCAAGCCGGAAATAAGTTCAGAAGAAGTATTTTCAAAAGATCTAACGGTATTCAGAAAGGATAGATTAAACAAAATAGGTGGGGGTGTGTTTGTCGCCGTCAAAAGTAGTATTTCATGTAGCGAAGTTGAAGTTGATAGTTCGTGCGAGCTATTATGGGTAGAGGTTGTACCCGAAAATCGTAAGAAGTTAATAATCGGTACCTTTTACCGGCCTCCCGACTCTGACGATACAATAGCAGAAAGGTTCAAAGAAAACCTGAGTCTAATTACAAAAACGTACCCGACTCACACGATAATAGTAGGCGGTGATTTTAATTTACCCTCGATCTGTTGGCGAAATTATATTTTCAAATCAGGAGGTAGGCATAAAACATCGTCCGAAATTGTACTCAACGCATTCTCCGAGAATTACTTCGAACAATTAGTTCATGAGCCAACTAGAATTGTAAATGGATGTGAAAACACACTTGATCTCTTAGCAACAAATAATCCTGAGCTCATAATGAGCATCAAAACGGATACAGGTATTAATTAACACAGAGCTGTAGTAGCGAAATTGAATATCGAAAGTCCCAAAGTTACCAAAAATAAACGCAAAGTATATTTGTTCAGGAAAGCAGATAGAAACAAAATACATTGCTTCTTGAAAGACAGCTTCCCTCGTGCTATTTGGGAGTAAAATAGGAAAGGAAATGCCTACTGGTGATACAATGTACCCTCTACCACTCACCTTGTGGTGGTTTGTGGATCATATATCTAGAACTAGATGATACCCGAAGGTGTTTGTCTTCATTTACTGTGATTATGCTAGTATAAAATCGGTGTGAACAAGGACTGCAAACAACCGTGACCGCCCTCGAGGCAAAGAGATTCAAACATTGTACATCAAATAACCATGTTACATTGTGCAACACTTCAACGGCAATATCCCCAGTAGTCACGTTCCCAAATATCACGTCCAAAAATAGGTGTGACGGTTCGGTATCTCCTGTTTGCGCTGTACCATGAACGTGCGCTGAGATTCTCTGTGACCTCGGGGGAACACGAAAGCAGCTTCTACTTACAACCTACTTTAAAGATAAAATGAACATGATCTAACGTACATTGACCAACATTGGATAGCTATCTAACGGCAAGTTTTTTCACCTTTACTAAAATATTGCGGGCTATTATGGTCATATGGATTTATCATTAAAACCCAATGTTTGATTCCCACCTGCGGAGGACATTTTCAAGGGAGATCTTGGCATCTTTAAATACCAGGAACACATCCTGTCCCGTAGTGTTACTTAAACATCGATTAACTATCGGTTAGTCGATAGTGTTTTACTATCGTCACGATCGGTAGTCTGTTTTAACTATGGATAGTCCTATCGTTTATCATGCTATTCTATTTGAATTGGCACGTGAAAAATGGTCGGATCCTACTAGCCTACTACCGTAGTGTGTGGAGTACAGATGGAAAGTAAATTGTATATAGGTATTTAGTCAACATTTAAGGTGGTCAATACTGTTTACATACTATGTTATTAACAGATGGGATGCTAGTGGGGAGGGGATGTGAGGAAGGAAACTCTCTTGTTTGTCTCACAACTGACAGTTGTGCACATCTTGTACCGATGGAAAAAAATAACACAAATTCGTTAATACGCATTATACAGATTTTCATCTTAAAATGTGTGAGCAGACTTACTTGTAACAAGAAAAACTTGTAAGCCTGTTGTAATACAATGCAGTTAGTAGAGGGAACAATGGCATTATACAGATAAGCGTTTGTGGGTCTACTGAATACAGCAACTACTGTTATTATCTTTTTTTAATTAAGCACGCCAGCTGTTGTCCTCTTGTGTTTCTCAGTACTCATTGTATATAAAAATGTTTTCAGTCTCACATGTTGATGTATAGTTGATTTGAAAATATAAAACAATGACGCGATCCAAACGCCTCCGCGTCACGTGTGCTTTTATAGAAGCACAAATATCGCTTATATTTTGGTTGCCTCCGTTGTGTTCGATCAGCAGAGCTTCTTCCTTCAAAGATGCAAGACTTTCCTCAAAACTGGTTATAGGAAAAACACAACCTGTATAGCGTTAAGCTTTTTATTTACATGATGAGTAGACATAATCGTTTAAATAAACTCTGTTTTACACAAACTGCTTTCACAATTTTGTAATTGCTATTCAGAATTAATTCAGGCGAAATGTGAATCTTTCGACGGATGTGATATGAAATTAATCTATTTTTGCCAAAAGCTGAAGGTGAATGTCGTGAAATTGTTTTTCAAGGGCTGCTTAAGAATTAAGCTCTTGCCCATTAATGGTGAAACCTTTCGTTGAAACTAGTGCAGCGAGTGAATTAGCTCACCGTCATTATTATTTTTCCGAGTTTAGTTTGAGTTCTTCTTTATTTGCTCCTTTTTGAGCACTGCTCAGTTTGTCACTGGCTAACGGAGAGTTATGAAAGAAAGTCAGAATCGCCTTTGCTTTCAATAAAATTTCGGAAAGAGATTCCACTCTGAAACATTCTTGTGTTGTTAAGAAGAGACTAAAGGACAAGAATTTAAATACCATACTTTTTCTAAGAAAGTTTTTTTTCTTGTATTGTTGTACAGTATTCTAAAGAATAAAAAATTCTTAGAATGTTATTCTTCATTTAAAATATCACCCAAAGCAGTCGATAGTAAATCGATATATCGAAAGTTGTCAAAAATACTATCTATAATATCGAATGAGTCAACAATCGATGTTTAAGTAACACTACTGTCCCACTACTGAATGAAGCAAAACTTCGTTTTCGCGTGCTACCGAGCAAAAGCGTGACGTCACATTTTCTGAATATTTGAGCACCATTCACCGTCATCGGTTACCATCGTCCGCTATTGTTATTGCCTCACCGGAATCCAGATGTTCAAGTTTCACGTCCTGTTCCTCACTCCTATGAACTTCTGCTAACCTGCGAGGACAAAGAATGCGGCACAAGTTAACTCCGCACGCGGAACGGATTACTACGAGATTATTTAATCCTTCCATTACCACATTATGAATTTAGCTTTCAGCTGTGTTTTCTGTTTTAATACAGTACACTAAACATAAAAATATGTTTTAAAAAATACATAGTCAACCATCAGTTGTTTATTGTTTTCAGAACTTTACCGGTTTCGGATATTATCCATCATCAGAAGAGTAAAATTAAACAGGCTGATTGATAAATACATAGTTCATCGGATCATCTATGTAGTTCCCAACCAGTCTCTAATTTTACTCTTCTGAAGATGGATAATATCAGAAACTAGTAAAGTTCTGAAAATAATAAACAGCTGATGGTTGACTATGCATTTGTTTAAATGTATTATGAGTGTTAACTCACATTTAAGTAAAGTAACTAGCTAACACTGTCAGATTAATAACTCTAGCAATCTTCACCACAGCACTACAGTCAAGACAATTCATGCTGAAATAAAATAACGTGAACCAAGCTCACAGCCACGTACACAACCTCCAAGACGGACAGATTAATGCCTCAGAAGTGGCTACACGCCGTGCCAAGCGGCAAAATGTCGGTCGTACTATTTAGAAGCACGTCCTCGACAATGCTACAGAACTGATACCAAAATATGGTATAAATCAGCTTTTAATACGTTGTTGAGGAACAACACTAGGAATCAAGTGATTAACGGCCTGCGATCTTAATTCTTCGGAAGTGTGTCGCTGAACAGTGCGTAATTACTGCCTCTCGCAGTAATTTTTTTTTTCCGGTCACGCTTCGCTATGGCTCATTCTCATGTGAAATAAATAGAAAATGAAATACTGTAACTCATGTCAACATAGAATCACCGGGAGAATGCTTCAATCACATCAATATCGTTCGTTGGGCTCCAGCGACTATGTAAAACGAAAGTGTAGTATGTAAAACGAAAGGTTAGCTTCACAGACACACATTATTTTAAATCCTTAAGATAGATTACTTTTTTTTTTCACAAACATACACATCAGTTTACCGACTCCAGACCATCCTAGTAAAAAGCTATTGTTTTATATATTCTTTCCATCTATTTCCCAACTACTAAGTCTGTTTCCTGCTTCCCCAATATCTACCTCTTCATCCTCCCTCTATCTAATCCCTGGCCTCTGTTCATCACTCCCTTTCCTTCCATCCATATTCAATCTCCTTCTCCAGCTACCTCTATGCACTTCTCGTCTTTCTCTCGTCGTACCTATATAAAAGGAAGAAATAAAAATTAGGGAATTGCTTGACATTATGTGTTATCTGCTGGAAAGTATCACAAAGTTACTGTTACAAAAAATAAAATGAAATAACTATGGTCACCAACTACGTTTTGTTCAGAATTCGTTTGTATGGTGTTTTGATTCGCGAGCATTAGTCGAGAACATTGTTATCTATATTGTTCTTGTGGTCTTCATTCCACAGACTGGTTTGATGCATCTCTCCACGCTACCCTGTCCTGTGCAAGTCTCTGAGAATACGTTCGGCAACCTACATCTTTTTGAAGCTGCTTCCTGTATTCGTCCCTCGGTGTCCCTCAACTATTTTTACCCACACACTTCCTCCTAAAGCTAAGTTAACAATTCCTTCATGTTTCAGAATGTGTCCAACCAATCTATCCCTTCTCTTAGTCAGGACATGCTAGAAATTCCTTTTCTACCCAATTCGGTTAAGAACCTCCTCATTAGTCACGTGATCTACCCATCTAATCTTCATCATTCGTCTGTAACAGCACATTTCAAGAGCTTCTATAATCTTTTTGTCTGAACTCTTTAGCGTCCACGTTTTACTGCCATACAATGCTACACTCCAGACAAATGTTTCCAGAAAGGACTTCCTAACATTTAAATTAATATTGGATCTTAACAAATTACATTCTTTAGAAACGCTTTTCTCCCCATAGCCATTCTGCATTTTATATCTTCTTTACATCGGCCATCAGAAGTTATCTTGCTACCCGAATAACAAAATTCATCTACTACTTTTATTTTCTCATTACCTAATCTAATTCCTTCAGCATCGCCTGATTTTATGACATTACATTCCATTACCTTCGTTTTACTCTTGTTAATGTTCATCTTATATCTTCCTTTCAAGACACTGTCCATTCCATTCAATTGCTCTTTCAGGACCTTTGCAGTCTCTGACAAAATTACTATGTCATCGGCAAACCGCAAAGTTTTTATATCTTCTCCCTGCACTTTAATGCCCTCTCCAAATTTCTCCTTCCATTCCTTCACTGCTTGCTCAGTGTACACATTGAAGAACATTGGGGAAAGGGTACGACCCTGTCTTACTCCCTTCCCAACCTCTATTGCCCTTTCTTGCCGCCGGCCGCGGTGGCCGAGGGGACTGAGGCGCTCCAGTCACGGTCTGCACGGCTACTACGGTCGGGGGTTCGAATCCCCCCTCGGGCATGGATATTTGTGCCGTCCTAGTTCATAAGTAGTTTGTAAGTTTAGGGCTGATGACCCCGTAGTTAAGTCCCATAAGCTTAACAAACATTTTGAACCTTTCTTGCCCTTCGACTCTAATAACCGCTGTCTGGTTTTTGTTGAATGTAACTCTTCGCTCCCTATACTTTACTCCTGCTACGTTCAAAATTTGGAAGAGTGTATTCCAGTCGACATTGTCAAAAGCTTACTCCAAATCTACAAACGCCAAAAACGTAGGTTTGCTCTTCCTTAGCCTATCCTCTAAGATAAGTCACAATGTGAGTATTGCCTCCCGTGTTCCTACATTTCCCCTAAATCCAAACTGATCTTCCCCGACGTCAGATTCCACAAGTTTTTTCATTCGTCTATAAATAATTCGTGTTAGTGTTTTGCAACCATGACTTATTAAACTGATAGTTCTGTTATTTTCACACTGTCTGCACTTTCTTTCTTTGGAATTGGAATTACGATATTCTTCTTGTAGTCGGAGGGTATTTCCCCTTTCTCATGCATCTTGCATACCAGCTTTAACAATTTTTTCATGATTGACTCTCCTAACGAAATCAGCAGTTCAGACGGAATATAATCTACTGTATAATGGAGTGGTCATTCGAAGGAGATACTTATCGGAATGAATATTTTGAATGAATCGTTATTTACCATAAAATAACCATTCAATGCAGTTCTACTCCGTCATTAATACGTTCGTGTACAATTCACTGTCAATAAATCAATTATACTTCTAAACTGTAGATTTCCTTGCCAACATTAGAACTATCTGAGCAACCAATAACAGAGACTGAGAGGTACATGCTGTTGTGCTTACAATTTAATAGATACTTGAGTCTGTGGTTGTGCTCTGCCTGAAGGGATGACCTGAGATAAAATTAATTACACACAAGAAGCGGACATTCCGTTCCCAAAATTGGCAAGCTGCGCTGACGTCTTGGTATAAATTTAATCATTGCCTCAATATTGTAGGGATGAATAAATTACATCTGAGTGTCCATATCCCTGACCTTTGTGTTGTGCAGTACCACCAATGATTATTTGCGGCCGGCCGCGGTGGCCGAGGGGACTGAGGCGCTCCTGTCACGGTCTGCACGGCCAATACGGTCGGGTGTTCGAATCCCCCCTCGGACATGGATATTTGTGCCGTCCTTAGTCTTAGCTAGTTCATAAGTAGTTTGTAAGCCTAGAGACTGATGACCCCGTAGTTAAGTCCCATAAGTTCTACAAACATTCAACATTTTGATTATTTGCGCTATGGGGGGCTGTTATTATGCACTCAGGGAGTCCATATGTTTATCACAAAGCAATTCGTTGAGCTGTAGAATCGTCCTCCCAGTCGTCCGACTTAGTAAGAAACTTTGTAAGCGACTCCGATGCGCTCCGCTTGGTAAAACTCAGTATATAGAAGGGAACGCTACATAGACCACCTTCGAAAGAGATCACAATAGCTTGCAACGTATAATATCTATAAATAAAAAGCAATGTTCCCAGAGACTGACTGACAGATAGATTAAATGAATAAGTCATCATCCCCCAGCCAAAACCACTGATGATAAAAACTTGAAATTTGCAGACGGTGTTCATCTTACACTCTTGGCGACGTTTACGAAGCGATTTTTGATATTCCGTCCCTATGGGGGAGAAATAGGGAATGAAAAGTCTTATTAAAATACGCTGTTATCCAGACAATTTTGATGCTAGACGTACGGATTCTTGGTTGGAATTTAAAAACACGTCTTACAGCTTTCTCTAAAAATCAGCCTTTAAGGGGGTGAAATAGGGGACGAAAAGATTTTTGAAAAATGTTTTTATTAAGCTAGTTTTACAGCCTGAACCACGAAAATTGGTATTTGGAGTCTTGGTTACAATTAAAAATGTACGTGTATATCACCCCTCTCCTCTTCGTCATTGCCTACCTTCTTGTATTTCGTCTTAAAAATCCGACTTACAACGTTGTTTCGTCGTATGTTCAAAATCTTATATCTCCGATAGCGTTGACCAAATGCTTTGAAATATTGATACAAAGTACCACTGGATTACGCGGATGTTTTTACATACATATTATTTAAATATACATCATGTACAAATTTATATAAATTTAACAATGTGGAAACATTGAGGCCACAAATCGCATAAGTGCCATATATATAGGTTATGTGTAATATATTAACCAAATATATATCTAAAAACCTTCCTGTGTTACAGTGCAACGTTGTGACCAATTTGGAGCTCAATCAGTGGAGAACTTTTTGAGATTTCCAAACACAGTAAACCAACACAATATTTTTATATATAAAGATTAGCTTATATGCCCGTGCTTCACAACGGTTGTTAAAGAGGGACCTGTGTATATAACGGCATTTTTACGGTACCGGACCTAGGAAAGCAAAAACAGAATCATTGTTGGGTCCCTCTATCAATAAACTCAGTTCTCACAGCCAAGGTGTCAAATTTAAGTAGAAGTCATTGTCGAAAACAATTATGTTCATAAAGAGTTTCATACAAAAAGTGAAATTATTCCGTACTCCGGAACGATGTAAGTTTAGTTTTAGTTTGTGTTCATAAAGACTGCGGTTTGTAATTATTTGTCATAAACTTCTGAAAACACTTCTATCGTTGAGATGAGAAATGGTAATACTAATAACAGCGCCGTGTATTGGTTCTGTGGTGTAGTACTTAACTGATTATCTTCCACAGTAAGTTTATGCTGAAGTATTAGTATGTTACTGTGTAGCACTGGGGACAATTTAGTTATTCTGTATGCAGTGATCCTTATTATCGAAAACTCGACGAATGCTGAAAGTCTGGTAATTCAATCAACAGAGCAGTTCAAGACTGTTTAAATAAGACGTCATGGTGGTGTCAATGTGCAATAAAGTAAGTATGGGTAATCGTTGAAGGAATGGCGTTAGCTGATCGTCTGTATATAACTTTCCATTAAATGTAATATTTCCAGTGAATTATTTTGACTGTGTTAACAGCATCGGCCACTGTTTCAGCTAATACATGTCCCCACGTGCAGTAGTGATTACTTCGTAAAGCAGGAAGTTGAAATCGACTTTGTGTATTATAACTATATATTCAGAAGTTGGATTGTAACTAAATGCAATTGTCTCTGCAAAAGAAGACGTCTT
Organism: Locusta migratoria; assembly: GCA_026315105.1. Classification (NCBI taxonomy): domain Eukaryota; kingdom Metazoa; phylum Arthropoda; class Insecta; order Orthoptera; family Acrididae; genus Locusta; species Locusta migratoria. The sequence continues at coordinate 309,151,014 of CM048746.1, forward strand.
TCTCTATCTTAATGTAGTCTGCACCGAAAGTAAATAATTGCAATTTTTAATCACGATATTGTACCGATCAATTATGAAAGCAGAGACGTTTCTGATGAGTTTGTCGCTCGCGTGTGTATATTATCTCTAGTGACAGGCAGAGTACAGAAATTTCTCTGGAGTGGACATTCAGATGGGCAGAACAGATTTTGTGTCCTGAAAATGAAGTTGGAAATGTCACATGATATTGGGAAATTTTACTAATCGCTGAATTTATCTTGGTCACTTTTTGTTCGGTTGACGCAATGTAAATGGCCCTTTTAGCGACGCTTCCTCAATTTTCTTGATGCTTCTGTGACACATTTATTTGCATATTATTTAAAGATACGTGGTTGCTCTGCGGAAAGGAGTTGGGGTTTCTTTGCACACAATTGCGGTACAAACCAATCGTAATAGCAAAGAAATGTGTGGAAAGAGTGGATTTGTTTCAATATCACGTGGTAATTCCAGTTTAATGTTGAGATGATTCACAGAACGCAATGCTCGCTCCATAGATATTTCTACTTTATATACAATTTAGTGGTTATAACCATCAAAAAATACGCTTCTTTAATTTCCATGACATTGCAAGGCATATGTGATACAGCCAGGAAGAAAAAAAATTGTGTCCTACCTGGATTAAATTTCACTGGCAATAGCAGCGGTTTAGTTTGCTATCGTTGGCAACGAACTATTCGCTTTAGGAGGATGATTAATTTACTGGCCAAAACAGCATAAATTACTTATTTCACCGCGAACATAAAGAAATATTTCCCTCATTCTACGTGACTTATTTTTGAAACGCATTCAACGGCCGGCCGTTGCCAACATCAGCGCACAACACAGCCGCCGAAAATAAAATTGCACCCCTTTTTGTAGTCTATTATGCAATAGTTATGAGAATGAAAATAAAATAAAACACAGCAACACCATAAGTAGTTATTTGGTGTACTATGCAACTAACGTCGCCCCACTTTGTCCTTTCCTGTACTATGGTGTTTTCGAGGCATGGTCTCAAGATGTTATAAGTATGCACCGAAATCAGAAAGGAAACTACAATAAATTCGTGTTTCCTTGAATTGTTAGTAAACGAAAACATCGATAGATGCGAAATAACGTCGTTATGTTTTAAATTCAAATGATACCCGCAGAAAGACGCACTTTTTTTTCTTTCCATAGCACTGCAAGATATGCGGGATACAGCTAATAAAAAATTACTTTTTTGGGTCGTACCTGAGTTAAATTTTACTTGCAGTGGCAGCGTTTTAGTGTGTTAACATTGGCAACGAAATATTCGCTTTAGGGGGATCATTAATTTACTATCGGAACAACATTATTTATTTCATTAACAACACAAAGAGTTATCCCCCTCAATGTGCGTGACTGATTTTTCAGAAAAGGATTCAACATCAATACACTGCACTGTAGCCGTAAGGAAAATCGTAGCCCCCCCCCCCCCCCCCCAGATTTGTACCTCCGACCGTAATGGCCCTGCAGAACGTGATTGGCGCGCCGCAGACCGCTCGGCCACTGTGGCCGGCCCTATATTCTATTCATACCACCGATGTGTTGACGTTTTAGTGAACACCGATGTAAGAACATCAATGCTTCCTACTAAACACCAATGTCCTACTAAACATCAATGTCTAACAGCGATGAAAATTGATTAGCACAGAGCATTACTCTCTTTCAATTATAAAAACGTTTATAATAGCTATCACCGGCAAAATGACACGTCAGATTGAAACAATAGAAGACTGAAAGTAGATGGAGTGTGTCAGGGGAAGGTAACATTTGTTTTCAGTGACAATAATCTGCTTTAAATAATAACTTCGTGTTTACGTTAATGTCCTTTAAACATAGTTACTCCCCTGGCTCCATAAACCACAGATGGTTTTTGGCCTCGTAAAGTAGCCTCTTCTTCTTTTAAACGTGCCTTCCAAAAAAAAAAAAAAAAAAAAAAAAAAAAAAAAAAAAAAAAAAAAAAAATACAGCACTGAAGAGGAGATAAAAGAAGCTAAAGCTGCACAGAAACGGCTTTCACGACAAAAAGAATCCACTGAACAGAGAAATACAAGGCTTGTTTCAGTCGCAAAACAAATGCGTCTCTATCAGCAAAATGAAACAGCTGAGCATAGAGAAACAAGGCTAGCATCAGATGCAAGACAAGGAAGCCTGTCTCGACGAAATGAGAATGTTGAGCAAATAAATAAAAAAGGTTTGCTTCAAATGCAGAACATACGCGTTTCTTCCGACAAAACGAGCCACTCGAACAAAACCAAGAGAGAAATTTTATAATATCTAGAACAGTAATCACTTCTGTTGACTGCCAGGCCTTTACTAGTCGTATATTTGGTACTTAACACCAAGAGACAATTTCAGTACACTCGAACCCCTGCGGGCTGGCAGAACACCCAAAGATTGCACAGTATGGGACCGCACATTGTCGTAGAAAACGATGTGTGGGTTGCGCACAAAGTGTTGTCGCTTCTTTTGCAAAGCTGGTCGCAGGTGAAGCTCCAAAACGAACAGTAGTACTGCCCATGGTGGTGTGCCGGTGAGGAACGCAATATGTTACGATAACGCCATCACAATCGTAGATGAGAATCACTATTTCACCATACTGGGGCTCTCACGCACTTTCGATCACTATCCACAACGCGGCAACAGTATGTACTTCTTCAGAGACGCTAGGACGACCTGCCGCAGTTTGTCGATCTTCTTGGAAGGCTTTTACACAACGTGTCACTTTTCTGTAAGGCAATGGTGATTCCTCGAACGCCTCTCGAAGATCTTGCTGACGCTGTCGTGTTATACAACGTCAAGCACATTTATTTCGATCCAACTCTGTTGTTCCTGTTTCGAAAACATAGTGACATCGTTACGTTAGACCAGTCTTTCCAACCTTTTCGAATATGCGACCCCGTTCCAAGCAAAAATAATCTATCGACACCTTTCCAAACAACATATTCTGGCGATCTCCTCCTCACAAACTCTAACAAAAGTATGTCATTTCAAAGGAAAAAAATTTAATCTTCCTTTTTTTGCTTCAGCATTTTTTAAAATTCTAAACAAAGATTTTTTGTGTTTTTTCCGCAATGGTACACATTATCCTAGTTGTACAAGATTTCTAATATATATATATATATATATATATATATATATATATATATATATATATATATATATATATATATATATATATATTGCTTAACGACTGTTTCGCATATCAAGTAAGACTGAGAAGCGAATTATGCTCATTAAGAAAGAATTAGACCTACTTTTTACTAAATTTCAGATTTACTTATTGTATAAAGTTCTTCTACCTATCGATTGGTTCCTGAAACAGTTTTCAGACTATGCGCTTATTCGTGATTAACACACTCTATTAAATATATAAAAAAAATCCGTCATCTATTCAATTCATTATGTATGTAACACAAAGAACTCAGTAATTTTAATATTAAATCTACAGGGTGTCTCAGAAAGACGCCCGCAGATCGCGCGGTACGGCTCCCGGCCGCCGCCACCGCAACCGCCGACCACAGCAGCGGGCGCGGGCGCATACACAGACTTAAAGTCTAAAAAACATTTCCATCTGAGTAACCTAAGCTTACCTTCATTTACAGTAGATGTTGAAAATGATGCCCCTCTATGGAAAGAGCGGACTGACATCTCTTGAACACATTTGAATTTCGGTTGCTGAAATCTGGGAAATGACTAGTCGAATCTTTTATCACAAAACAATAAATTCTGACAGGTATATGAACAATATCCTGCATCCATTTTTTCAAGAACTTTCACCCAACGAAAAGATGTACGGTTATTTCATGCAGGACAATGCAAGACCACACATTGTCAATGCTTCTATGGCAGGAATACGAAGAGTTTTTTGATGATAGGATAGTTCACTGGCCTCCTCGTTCTCCAGATCTAAATCCCTGTGATTTTTATCTTTGCACAATGTTAAAAGACAAGGTGTATGCAAGCAATCCCCATACACTCGAAGAGTTGTAAGACAGGATTCGACTAGTCATTTCCCAGATTTCGGCAGCCGAAATTCGTCGAGTGAAGGTAAATGTGTTCAAGAGAAGTCAGGCCGCTCTTTCCATAGACGGACATCATTTTGAACATCTACTGTAAGTAAATGTAATCTTAGGTTACTCAGATGGTAATGTTTTTCAGACTAACTCTGTGTATGCGATCGCGGCACAATAGAGTCCGAGAATCGGGCGCTGCCGTGGCCGGCGGATGCGGTGGCGGAGGCTGGGAGCCGTACCGAACGTTCCGCGGACGCCTGGCAGGCGTCTTTCGTGAGACACCCTATACTTCAGATATACGTCCTTGTATTACTGAACCCCTGGTTATTTTCTGGTGCAAGTACTTCCTCTTGTGATGGCGACCCCCCGAGCAATACTTCGCGACCCCCCTGGGGGTCGCGACCCACAGGTTGAAAGACACTGCTGTAAACCAATGAATATAGTGGCTCCTGTTGCGTGAACTTGCCATGGCCACTGGCGCAACACTACCCAGGAGCTTCATTTGATTATGTACAAAGACGCAAATAGAAAATTCAAGAAAACATTGTACAATTTTTTGATGCTTTACTTATTTGTAGTTGTTGTAGTTGTGGTCTTCAGTCTGCAGACTGGTTTTATGCATCTCTCCACACTACCCTGTCCTGTGCACGCCTCTTCAACTGAGAATACGAACGGCAACCTACATCCTTTTGAATCTGATTACTGTATTCGTCGGTCGGTCTCCCTCTACGATTTTTACCCCACACATTTCCTTCTAATGCTAAGTTGACGATTCCTTAACGTCTCAAAATGTGTCGCACCAACCTATCCCTTCTCTTAGTCAGGATATGCCAGAAACTCCTTTTCTCCCCAATTCTACTGGGCAGCTCCTTATTAGTTCGTGATCTACCACTCTAATCTTCATCATTCGTCTGTATCACCACATTTCTAAAGCTTCTATCATCTTTTTGTCCGAACTCCTTATCGTCCACATTTCATTCCCATACAATGCTACACCTGAAAGGCCACCGTTATTTGAAAAATTAATTCTAACTGAAGGGAGCCAGGTAAAAGCTTACTTCAAACATAATTCTGGCCGTAAGAACCAGTTAAAGGATTCGCGTGAACTACAGGCTACTTCCTGCAACAGAATCTTGTTCTACAGCCCAAAATTTAGAACTGACTCAAAATTTACTTTAGCAACAGGAAGACAAAGAGACGGTGGCCGACACACGTCGTAGATCACGAGAATTACACACATTCATTAATATACAAGCCACCGGGAACTACACAATTTCATGAAGGTGGATGAGAGAACATTTATGGCGCAACGGAATTAAAAATATGATAATTTACATTTGAATTTGTTCTCAGCACTGGTGAAAAACAACATTAAATAAAAGGGAGTAGAACAAAATTTCACTGACAATAAATTATTTATTCCGTTCAAACATGAGCTAATGGGGGAACCAATTTAGTTAAACAATAAAACTGCATCCCATTGAAAATTAACTTAAAGTCATCTGAATTTAACATCGTCGGGGAAAGGATTTACAATCAACAAGCATTCATCCACTCACACGCGCGAAGCAAAGCAAAGCTCACCCAGCTCAGCGTGCTGATAGGAGGCAGAAGCAGGAGCCGCTATCGTAGGCGAAATTCGGAGTACCAGGATGTACCCTACAACACACGAAAAATAAACTTCGTAGGTGGCTCTGGCCTGTATTTCTTTACTTGAGATGGTACGCGATAATAGCGAGATTAATTTCCATTTAGATCAAACCGTGAGAATGCAGACTTACTGATACCCATGGCACATGTCTGCTACATTACATATTCGCACCCCACTGAAGGCGAAGTGCTTAATTTCCATTTAGATCAAACCGTGAGAATGCAGACTTACTGATACCCATGGCACATGTCTGTTACATTACATTTTCGCACCCCACTGAAGGCGAAGTGCTTAAAGGTAGTATTCATTAAAAAAAAAAAAAAAAAAAAAAAAAAAAAAAAAAAAAAAAAAAAATCAACGGAATCATAGATTACGAAGCACGAATACACAATAGTATGGCACTGGTATATGAGTAGTGGCGAAACCCCTGGTGACTAGCTATAAACCATTGAAGTCGGAGTTAGGAGCTACGTGGTTCCAAAAACCAGTAAAAATACAAAAATTCAAAAAAAAAATGTTCAAATGTTTGTTAAGCTTATGGAACTTAACTACGGGGTCATCAGTCCCTAAACTTACAAACTACTTATTTACTACCTTATACTAAGCACGGCACAAATATCCATGCCCAAGGGAGGATTCGAACCCCCGACCGTGGTGGCCGTGCAGACCGTGACTGGAGCGCCTCAGTCCCCTCGGCCACCGCGGCCGGCACAAAAATTCAATTTCTGAAACATAGATGTGACATGAAACCCTTAGGAAGCTAAAGAAATAATGGTAGACGCGATTGGAAGGGTTTATACGGATGGACGAAGTCCAGTCTTCAAAAATCAGAAAAATGGAATAAATTCAAAGTCGGAGTAAATCAACTAAGAAATACAGCATGCAGCCCCTAGAAATACGTAATATTTCATAAGCAAGCTAATAAAGGGGGTCCTTCGAGGCTAGAAGAGAATTTACTGACGGAGACTGAATTCAAAGTACAAGTTTGGAAACGAAACAGCAATTTAAAATAGACAGAGAGGAGATCGGAAAGTAATAAGGGAAATCAGAAAGATAAATACATGATTTTTTACCTGAAGGGCCTAGAAACAGACACAGGGGTAGCTGAAGGCTTTGTTCTAATAACACACCACTTGTAATACATATCACTCACGGAAGGAGGAAAGGAAATGGAAAGGAATATTTCACATGCACTACACAGAGTAAAAATATTCCCACACATTAGTCGTCTCTCACAGAGCGCTGAAAGAAATTAAACAGAGTTCGTACACCACCAGCTAGTCTCACAAAGATTACTGATCCCCAGCCATTATCAAACTGAATTAGTCACATATTCACCACGTTTACCTATGCTAAATCACCGAAATGAAACTGAATACACTTCCGTACTTTATCGGAGAAACTTATTTTGAAAAATGAACCTAAGTTCTGAAGTCTAACTTGAACACCAGCTAAAGAAACGCTACCAAGGGAGGAAAGAAAATCAAAACCTCTTACCAGGTCGAAGCGCAGCCACAGAGTGACAAGACGGCCAGCGAGTCATCATCCAGCGGTCGTAAATCGGTAAAAACCCAAGAAAAACGAGGTGGTGGGGAGAGACTAGACTAGTGCGTCCTGTCGAAGGTCGCTACCGTCCATTGCCAACCTAACTTGTAACCAAGGGGTGGAGGAACCTCTTTGGTAGCATCAAAAGCAGAGGTTGGTAACGACTACCTATCGACACGAAGCCAGAGAAACACTAGTAGCGAGAAGTCAGCAGCCGATGACGAAAATTCTCATACATTCACTAGGACTGACCTGCTAGAAGATGCTCATACATGCACATACAGAATAAAGCAAGGACACATTCTCACAGGGACAGTGGCGTCACGGAGAAACCGTTCATATTGCCACATTCATAGACACAATGATAAATTATTAGCATAATAAAATGCCAGCAATATTAACACAGGATTACAGAACTAACATTTAAAAACATGAAACGAAAGGGGTTCTCATTTAGCAAAATAGCCCGTCTAGTGAACTTAAATAAATTACAAAGTTAAAAACCTAGGGAAAACGGCAGACAGCCGTCTTTCATACTCCAGACATGTTTTCAGAAAGGAATTTCGAACATTTAGACTAATGTTGGATGTCAACAAGTTTCGTTTCTTCAGAAACGCTTTCCTTTCCATAGCCTTTCTGCAGTTTATAACTTGTTTATCTCGGCCATCAGAAGTTATCTTGCAATCCAAATAACAAAACTCACCTACTACTGCCGGCCGTGGTGGCCGAGGGGATTGAGGCGCTCCAGTCATGATCTGCACGGCCACTACCGGGGGTTCGAAACCCCCGTCGGGCATGGATATTTGTGCCGTCCTTAGTCTTAGCTAGTTCATAAGTAGTTTGTAAGCTTAGGGACTGATGACCCCGTAGTTAAGTCCCATAAGTTCTACAAACATTTTCCTCACCTACTACTTTTATTGTCTCA